>CM057459.1:438100000-439350000 GCA_016271365.2 Neoceratodus forsteri | reverse complement strand
GTCTTCCCCAACCCCCTTTTGGATGAGGTCAGCTAGACCCTCCCTCAGAATTAATCTAACATACTTTCTACCAGGAGGTATCTTTAATTAATGGAATATCAGAAGAAAAAGACATTTCCTAAACATGACATACTTTAATTAAACGTTTCACTTTTATCTTAGCAATCCAGCATTTGTCATTTAGGTGTTAAACTTGATAGGAACAGCCAAATTACCCTTTCTTTCCTGACGTCATAAACTTTAGATTTAGTTTCACTTCAAAAGCCTGGGCAGGTCATAAAAAGGTAATAAATTGCCATTTCTTTAAGGAAGTCTTAAATTACAGGGATCTCCTGGTCAGTGTAATAAATCCTGTGATTTTCAGCTGCTGACCTTGTAATTTAAAGACCAAATCTCTCACACACTGACATTTCATACACAGACCATTTATTTATAATAATAATATCATATTGGTAACCAAAAGCAGAGGCAGAGTGTCACACCTCTGACAGGGTGGTATGGAGGGGTTATGGCAGGGGTTCAAACCACGCAACTTCTGCACCTTTGTTACACTTAAAGTCAGATGTAACAGGCTTTGAGGATTCTGCAAAAGTCTGCAGTGCCTTCTGCCAGCCCTCCAACCTGACTGCCTGCATATGTTAACAGCTATTTTAGTTCAGCAAAGACTACAGTCCATCAAGTCTTTCCCCCATTTCATAAGCCGGGAGGAAAAATATACTTTTAAAGCATACACTGATTTATAGATATTGTCTTACCTACCCTACTACACAAGGTACCGTGGGATTCTCTTGGTATGCTGAAATGTATCCAGTCTTAGCTACAAGACTTGATCTGTCTTCATATAAACTGTTCCACTGGAAGTCTGTTCCATACTGTAGGTTCACCACCCACTGGGAGAAAAAAGTGTCTCCTAAAATTATTACTAAATATACCACATCTGAGAATTAAGACATGTCCCTGCACTCTGCGTTATGCATGAGTATTGAATCTCCAAGAACACCACACCAAAGACTCAGTATGGCACAAGGGATTTTTTCCTTTAACTTTTCAATTGCCTACTTTGTATTCATTCTTTTTTTTTTTCTGCTTTTTGCCACTGGCCGCCTTCTCCTTCAGCTCATTCCTGAGCACCTTGCCTCACTCCCGGTTGCTATACCCCTGCCGATATCCCCTGACTTACCCCTCAGGGTGGGGCCAATGCTCTGATCCAGCCCATCTATGACAGGAAAGATGCCTGTAGCAACTAACAGTATCTCCCTGATTCCCCCCCAGGGTGGGGTTCAGGGCTGATGGTGCCGTATCAGGTAGGTGAAGAAGCTGGGAGCCATTAAGGCCAGGTGTCAAGTGCACGTCATCTTTGGTGGCCGACAAGATTTTCAAGCTACCCTAGGGACAGGGACATGCAATGATGTCCAGCGTCTGCCCCGACCCTCTTATATCTAGGCGCCAGTTGTTTGTGGTTCCCCTGGCCTCTGCCAGGGGTCCCTTGAGCACCGTATACACCACCCATCCTTCCCCCCAGAGAAGGAGAGCAGCCCATGGGGTGCTCAATCCTTCTCCCCCGGCTGACCCTCTGGTTCCCCGAATCCATTCCCAAACCCGGGTCACCAGCATCACAAGCGGAAATCCAACTGCTGTGCCTGTGGTGCAGCTACTTTGTACTCATTCTGAATGCTAACTGATGCAATAATTAATTTCTTTTTTTTTTTTTGCAACTAATTGATTATAATGGTGGGATAATTTATTTTGTCTGTGCTTTTGGAGTTACTCAGACACTGAATTTGGGTAGGTTTTTCCAGTATGGTCTAGAGACACATGAGTTTTTTCCTCATCTTTATGAGGTTGACAGTGCAAAATTACTTTTTTTCTGAGCTTGAGTTACACCTGGTGGTACAGACCACAACTGTTTTTCCTTCCTTGATTTATTCATTAATTTGCACGATTGGCATATTTTTCTTATTAGGACGATCTAAAAGAATATATTTTCTCCCATAGCTTTTAGTCACTAAGATATCCAGGCTGTTGATGGCGGCCGTGTTGGGCCAGCCGCTAAAGTAGCTTTGCACCACTAGCTCATTTAATCATTTTAACGCTGCACCACTAGTTCGTTTACTCATTTTAACTATATTATTAGTCTGTTTAAGTTTCTAATTTTCGTGCATAGTTTGCTTTTGTTTGCGTTATTATTTGTGTTATTCATGGTCCTTGTTTTGCTTTGCCACAGAGCTAAGTCCGGCGGCTAGTGGCTATAGTGGTGACCTGACCTGACTTCTCAAGTGTAGCCGGTTCAGTTTTTATGATCGCCACCGCTGTCAATAATGCTGTTACTGTACTACTGTCAAGTAGCGGGAGCCCAGTGAGAACTTAACCATTTGAGTCCTTTTTTTGAGTGCTCCCTAAACACGTTATGGATTTTAGCCGAAAAGGGATTTGAGGATGGAATATTCAGTTTCCCCATCTCTGTGTGGAGAGTTGGAATGAGTATAAGACCTAATGTTGGAATATAAAGAGTGTTGCAGAGTCTGTTGGAGGATTGCAGGAGGAAGAACAGCATTGCTGTGGACTTTGTGAGGGACTACCCTGGTTGAGTGGCTGCCTGAGCGGACGATCTGTATCCTACAATTTCCAGATTCGAGTTCAGAGCTGTTTCGGAGTAGTGTCTGGAGCAGATCATTGCTGGGCCGGGGGGGGTTACTGGCAGGCCCTGTAGGGCCAGAGGTTTGTGGAGAGTAGGGCTTGGGGGCCTCCCGGGCAGTCGTATTCTATTTATTTATTTGTTTGTTTGTTTGTTTATTTATTTATGTCTTTGGTAACCAGGTAAGTGCACTGATCGATTGGACCGTTTTCAGACATGACCCAGGCCACAGATATGGCTGCAAAATAACATAATCAACAGAGACGATGCACAAAAATAGCAATATACAAAGAGTAACACATATAATACAATATATACAATATAATACAAGATTTGGTAATGTACCTCCAGACAAGGTAATTACCATGTGATGGAGACAAAGCAGGTCAGCAAGCATAGTTTCAGTGTTCAAGGTCTATCTAAGATGCCTACCTGCTGTAACAGTGGGCAGTGGGCTAAATTAGTAGGTTCATGGAAGTTTGCATAGAGCATACAAGCTAAACAAGCAGACAGTGATCTAGGATAATTTCTGGGAAGACAAGGGACTGTATGCCCGGGATAGGCTTCACCTAAATCTGGTAGGGAAGGAAGTTCTCAAACTGGTGGATGATGGATTTCATTCAGGCTAGACGGGGTTTAAACTTGTGAAGGGGGGAGTGGGCACTTCCGGGCTGATCCGGCCATCCATACCGCTGGTAGAACTGGCCTACAACCCCATAGAGGAGGGACAGATGGTACCCTAGGGGAGAAGTGTGGATGGACGCATGAAAGATCTGGGGAGGATATGGTAAAGAGGGGTAGGGACAAGGGTTGGAAGGTGGCTTTAATAAATGCCAGGGGCCTGGGAAATAAAATGCCTGAGTTCCAGGCCACGCTGTTTGAGGGGGTGGGGTGGATGAAGCAGCGACTGAAACTTGGGCCACCCTGGCCATGACTGGGACCTTAATCTGAGTGGGTACCTTGTGCTAAGGAAGGACAGAAAGGTGGGCAGAGGGGGAGGAGTAGCAATGTTCATTAGGGATAACATCGAGATTATGAGAGTGGAGGAAGCAGAGGGCAACATGGAGGCCCTATGGGTTATCTTGCGAAGCCCCGTGGGAGGGGAGATCAAGTTGGGGGTGGTATATAGGCCCCCAGGACTAGTGGAGGACCTGGAGGATTGCCTGTTGGCTAACATTAAGGGACAGTGTGGACTGGAAGGGGAAGGAGTGGTGTTGATGGGGGATCTTAATAAGCCAGTTACTGATTGGAGTACGATGACATCCACTGTAACCAAGGAGAAGAAGCTGCTGGATGGCTTCCCGGATGCATTCCTCAATCAGCAGGTGATGGACCCAACAAGGGAGGGTCATAACCTGGATGTGGTTTTAGCAGATGGGGATCTTGTATGAGATTTGGTTGTGGAAGAACCCCTGGCTGCGAGTGACCACAACACAGTCTGGATTCAGCTTAAACTGGGGGAAGGGGGATCATTCAAAGACAATGATAGTTGATTTAAGGGGGAGGGACTTTCAGAACATGGGGGAAATTCTCAAGGGGCATTTGCTGGAGATAAAACCAGGTTTAGACATGAAAGGTAGATGGGAGATCATAAAAGGGGTGCTACAGGAGGCCACCAGGACCTGTGCAAGAGTGAAGCGCAAGGGCGGTAGGTCTCGTAAACCATGCTGGTGGACCAAGGAGGTCCAGGAGGTGGTAAGGGAGAAGAAGGCTGCCTACAGTAAGTACAAATAAATGAGAGGGGAGAGGGATAGAGAGAACTATCATCTTGCAACCAGGAAAGTCACCAGAATGGTGAGGGGGGGCAAAGGCCTGGAAAGAGCAGAGGCTGGCGCAGGGGATATGGGGTTGTGGAAAAGGGGTTCTTTAGGTATATTGGTGAGCAGAGGAAGGTCAAGGGCCAGCTCAGTAGGTTGAGGACAACTGGGGTGGGTGGAAGGGGCTGGAGAGCAGGTGGAGGTACTGAATGAGTACTTTGCCTCAGTGTTCACTAGGGAGGAGGCTGGGAAACTTCCAAAAAAGGGGCTGAAGGACACAGAAGGGCCAGCAGACCTGACTATTGGGGTACCTGCTGAAGAACAAGCCACTGAGGGAGGTAGGCCAGGGGTGAGATGTCAGGCTGGTTCTGCTGAATGGGGGGTGAACAGATGCTGATATTCCTATTGGTCAAGTGTGGGAAGCCCTCCAGTCCCTAAAAAAGGATAAATCTCCAGGGCCTGATGCTATACATCCCAGAGTACTGAGGGAGTTGGTGGATGTTTTGGCTGTGCCATTGGTGGATCTCTTTAACTTGTCGCTCCAGACAGGGAGGGTGCCAAGGGATGGGAAGCAGGGGCATGTTGTACCCATCCATAAAGGGGGATCGAGAGAACAGCCAGGAAACTATAGACCTATCAGTTTGACGTTGGTGGTGGGGAATGTAATGGAGAGCATACTTAAGGAAAGGCTGGGAGGTTTCTTGGAGGAGATGGGTTACCTGGATGACTGGCAGCATGGGTTTGTGCCAGGTAGACCGTGTCAAACAAACCTTGTAGAATTCTAGGAATGGGTGACTTCAGCACTCGACAGGGGGGAGACCAGTGGATGTACTGTTCCTGGACTTCAGCAAAGCATTTGATTTGGTCCTTCACACTGGCATAAGGGAGAAGCTGGGGGGTATGGGGGTAGGCCCATTGATGGTTAGGTGGATTGGAAATTGGCTTTCAGGTCGCACTCAGTGGGTAGTGGTCAGAGGGGAGGTCTTGTCTCCTAGGGAGGTTATAAGTGGGATCCCACAAGGATCAGTCCTGGGGCCACTTCTATTTAACACCTACATCTCCGATATCAGAGAAGGTATTGGGTGTGAAATTAGTCTCTTTGTGGATGACTCTAAGCTGGGGGCAGTGGTGGTGGAGGGGGAGGAGGGAAGATTGGCCCTGCAAGAGGACCTGGATACTCTGGATAGGTGGTCCTGCACCTGGAAATTGAAATTTATCTCCTACAAGTGCAAGGTGCTACACATAGGGCAGAAAAACCCCAACTACGTGTACACCCTGAGGGGAGGTATGAGTTGCAGGCCACGGCAGGGGAAAGAGACCTAGGAGTCTTTGTGGATGTTAACGTGAATAATACAGAGCAGTGCAGGAGGGCTGCGGTCAGGGCAAATAGGATGCTGGGATGCATCACTCGGGGGATTACCTCAAGAAACAGGGAGCTGATTTTGCCACTGTACAACAGCCTGGTTAGACCACATCTTGAGTATTGTGTGCAGTTCTGGAGGCTGCACCTAAGGAGGGACATCAACTCCTGGAATGGTTCAGAGGAGAGCAACCAGAATGATCCGGGGCCTGGGGGATATGACATATGAGGAACGACTAGGGGAACTCAACCTTTTCTCGCTGGAGGAGGGACTGGGGGACATGATTGAGGTCTTTAAGTATCTCAGGGGAGTAAATAAGGTAAGCCAAGATAGGATCTTTCAACTGAAGGAGGGTGCAATCACCAGATGACACAGCTGGAAGATTGAGGGTGGTAGGATTAGGGGGGAAAGGAGGAGGAGGTACTTCACCGAGAGAGTGGTGGAACCATGGAATGTGCTGCCTGGGGAGCTGGTACAGGCAGCTATGGTGGAGGGATTCAGGAGAGGGTGGGACAGGTATAGGCAAGGGTGAAGCAGAGGCTGGTTTGCCCGAGGGGGGGCAGGACTGGGGGATGGAATAACAGCGGAAGGAGACAGTTAGAGGACTACAGTACCCAGTCAGGGTGCTGAAGCACGAGCAGACTTGATAGACCAATAGGCCTACTCTGCTGGTGTCGAGTATGTTAGTATGTATAATTAGGTGCATAGAAGCTCAGACTTGCAAGAGAAATATCAAAACAGTGGATCAGTAGTACTGCAAAGAGGTAAGAACAGGTCAGAAGGGCAGAGTACCGTGAGGTACGATGCAGGTAAAGAAGGCTAGGGGGCAACAGGGAAGCAAGCTGGAGGAAGGGAAGGGGTCCCAAAAGATGGCACAGCAGGTGGGTAAATTCTTGGGGGGCAAAGGGTACCTCGTTCTTGGACAGGAGGTGTGGGAGAAGAGTCAGCCATAGGGCTGGGTCGGATCCAGTCCCCTAGGTATTGGGGGACGTCTGGTGTTGGCTAGGCAGTTCCCCTAAGACTCAAGAGGTATTTGTTCGGGAGCCCACCCTGCGTTTACCGATCCTCCCCAAGCCTGTTTGTAAGGCCCGCAGAGTTTGTTATTGGGCAGAGTTTTCTACATCTTTCAGTTTCTTTTTGGAAGTGGGAGTGAGGAGCTTTGTTGGACTTGTCACTTGACTGGCTGTATTTTAACTTTCCATGGATATCCAGGGACCTGGTTTGGAACGTTTTTTCTCTTTTCTCTTTACACAGATTTGGTTATAAGGTAATTTAAAGCAGTGAGAGTGCTCTTATACTTATACTTATAAAATGGGGTTGTAAATTCCAAAGCACTGATTGGCTACAACATCATCTGAGCCGTGTCCTTATCAGATGATATTGTAGCCAACCGGCAGCACTACCACCCAGCAACATGCCTGATGACCTCAACAAATCAGTGAGCTCTGCCAAGTGAAAACAACAACGCTGACTGGCAGAGCTCACTGCTACCGCACCGCGAAAATTAGTCTCCTCAGACCGCGAACTCAAACGCCAGTAAAAACTACAGACCACAACGATATTCGTATTCAAAACCTAATCGAAGCAACTGATACCAGAACCCGTCAGAAGATGTGTCACAGCAACCCCGCTAATTTCCACATCGATTCTCAACAAATACTGACCAGTTTCGAAGAAAAGGAAGAGCAGCAGCTTCCTAAAATGACAGCGCCTCTGACGGCTCCACTGCAAGCATCCAAATCGATGTGGAAATTAGCGGGATTGCTGTGACACATCTTCCGACGGGTTCTGGTATCAGTTGCTTCGATTACGTTTTGAATACACACATCTTCCGACAGGTTCTGGTATCAGTTGGTTCGATTAGGTTTTGAATACGAATATCGTTGCGGTCTGTAGTTTTTACCGGCGTTTGAGTTTGCGGTCTGAGGAGACTAATTAAACGAGCAGATTCCACAAAATTAAAAAACAAAGGTATTTTTACAGCACAGTTTCTACAGTTAAATTTTAAGAATGCACCCAAGTGAACTGCAAGGAAAACAAAGCAAGTGAACGTCTCTCCACCACACATCTACAATAAAATGGACTACAATATGTACAATAAGACAGTCTTTCCTGTTTGATTGCTTAATGAAAACTGAAATGTTTCGTCGCTTTCCATAATTCAAACCCAAATAAATTGTTAATGAGTTTAAAATACATCTTAAAACGTTCAATGATACTATCCTAATGGCAATGTAACTATACTAATGGTAATAATACAATAACAAAAGGGACTATTTTTTCCCTAGAATATGTTGTTCTATTATTAATTCAAATATCAATAAAAAAAAACTTTAAAAAGTACAAATGTTTATTCACTTTACTGTTGCCCATTTTATAAGCGCAATAACACACTCCAAGGTGTGAGTTACGTGCTGATAAGAGCATGCCTAGGGGCATAAGGCACTCGGCGCAAGCACCTCGTGCCTTAGTACACCCCTAGGTGTGCTCTTATCAGCACGTAACCCACACCTCGTCATGTGTTATTGCTTACATATTTATGCTGTTGACTTTATGAAGCTCAGGTGAGAGCTAGTGGCCTCTGGGACGCTTAGTCTACTAAACCCAAAAATAAGAGTTTTGGGGATGGTAGTCCATTGTAAATTGGGGTGGAGAGACTAAACAGAGGACTCTATGGACTTTGTCTCCTGGGTTTTGCTGGGTGTTTATGCTGAGTTTTGATACGGTGTTAGAGTGTGGGTTTTTGGGGGAGAGGGGAGTTCAAACCTATATTAGTCATATTGTGAAATGGGATTTTGAGTGGTGTGCAAGAGTTTATGTGGCTTTGATTGGGACTGATTGGGGCGTGCAGTA
The DNA here is from genome assembly GCA_016271365.2 of Neoceratodus forsteri. Lineage (NCBI taxonomy): Eukaryota > Metazoa > Chordata > Ceratodontiformes > Ceratodontidae > Neoceratodus > Neoceratodus forsteri. The sequence continues at coordinate 439,341,394 of CM057459.1, read as the reverse complement.
TGTCTGACTATTTGGTTGTTATTAGTGCTTTGAGAAATGTGTTGGGATGGTGTACGGATGGTTGGGTGCTATTCCCCCTCCATGCTTATGGACCTCCGCCCTTTTCACTGTCCCGCTTTACCAGCAGAAGTGTATAGGAGATGCCAAGCGTTGGGGATAGTGAGAAGATGTAGGAAGGGCAGAGGCCTTGGGCATGTTGGGGGAATGGAGAGGGGTGGGTGAATTGGGGTAGTAGGGACTAGGAGATGCCCTAGGGTGAAACTGGTCCAGGAAAGGGGTCCTCCCTGCCTTGTTCCCATACCCAAGGGCTCTGCATTATGCAGGCAGGTAGTGCAGTCTTTCTTGAGTGCTGATCCACCTCAGGCGGTGTTATACAATGCCAGATCTATTAAAAACAAGACTGCTTTAATAGCAGATCTTGTTGGGTCATCAGATCTGGCTCGCGTCATTGAGACCTGGTGGGACAAAAATGCTAGCCCTGTGTTGGCGTCAGCGGTTCCAGTGGGGTACTCAGTGATACACCGCCCGAGGATGGATCGTAGAAGTGGGGGTGCAGCCATCTGTTTTAAGACTGAACTAGGCCTTGTGGAGGTGCCAGTGGGGACCACCAACTCCTTCAAGTGTATTATGGGTGCAGGTGTAGGGCATAGCATACTTCTTATTTACCATCCACCCGGAGATTGGAAAGTATTCCTGTAGGAAGTCACAGAATTCATCGTCAACAAGGTTTTGGAGTTCCCTAGATGGTTGATTCTGGGTGACTTCAATGCCTGGGTTGTTGATGAACTCTCGCAATTTAGTTGGGACTTCCTCCAACTTATGACTTTGTTAGGTCTTACACAGGTTATTACCTCTGCCACCCACAGAGGTGATCACTCCTTGGACTTGGTGTTCCTCCTGGGGATGAAGATCTCTGACTTGGTGGTGGAACCAGTCGGTTGGTCTGACCATCAAACCATAAGGTTCAGTTTCAGGGCTCCCTCTAATGGGCCGGCCCCCTATGGAGATGGTACTGTACTGCCCCTTGAGGGGTGTTTCCCCAGATGGCCTAAAGGTGGTGCTGGACCTATTGGGCATATCGGGTGAATGCATAGATCCAGGTAGCCTCGTTCTAGCCTATAATAAGGCAATAGAGGGAGCCCTGGATTCCATAGCTCCTGTTCAGGTTCGCCCTCCCCCCACTCTTCTCCCAAGGTCCTCTTAGTTTGATGGGACCTTGAAGGAGATGAGGCAAGAGGGACGAAGGTTGGAGAGGTGTTGGAGTAAATTGGGCCTAGATGGCAACAGACTTAGATTGATGGATCATTTTGCTGTGTATCAATTAGCAATCACCCATAAGAAGGCAGAATTCCTGTCCAGAGAGATTACCGCTGTGAAGAACCCACCAGCTCAGCTTTTCCGGACTATGAACAGATTGTGCAATCCAATCTATCTTCTGCCTGGGGGAGCTTTTTTGCAAGAGAAATGCGAGGAATTTGCTTGATCCTTCACAGATAAGGTTGCCTCCATCAGGTCCAAGATCGCTGCAACCCCCTCTACTGGGTATTGCAGAGGTCAGCAGGGTGACGCTGACACCCAGCTTGCCTGGTCTGACTTCAGCCGGATGGAATTCATGGACATCATGAGGATCATCCTGACACTACAGCCAACTTCCTGTAGTTTGGACCCAACATGCCTTCTTGTAGGATGTGTTGATGAGATCGGCCCTGTCCTAGCCAAGATAGTCTGGAGTTCTTTGGAGAGGGGGGACTTCCCAGACTGCCAGTAGGAGGCAGTTGTATGACCTGTCCTTAAGAAACCCTCCCTTGACCCAGACTGTCTGGCTAACTACAGACCCATTGCTAACCTACCCTTTTTGGGTAAGGTTATTGAAAAGGTGGTTGCGCTACAACTGGATGATCATCTGTTCATCCACGATGTCTATGATTCTCTCTGGTCGGGTTTTTGAAAGAGGCATAGTACTGAGACAGCTCTTATCCGGGTGCTAAATGATCTCCTGATAGCGAGAGATCGGAGGTCCCGTTCCATCTTGGTCCTCCTTGATCTTTCTGCAGCATTTGACACTGTGGAATATGATGTGTTATTGGAATGCCTGCAGTTCATCTGTGGACTATCTGGTATGGTTCTCAGATGGTTTCGATCTTTCCTCAAGGGTAGGACTCAAAGAGTGATGTCTGGGATTTATTTCTCAGCACTTCTCCCCTTCCCTGTGGGGTACCACAGGCTCCGTCTTATCACCCATATTGTTCGCAGTGTACATGCTGCCAATAGGAGATATCATTAGGTGGTGCAGGCTGAGTTTTCACTGCTATGCAGATGATACTCAGCTGTACATGTCCTTTGTGCCTGGGCAGGATGACTGTCTTTCGGTTTTTAACAACCGTCTCTCCGAGATCCAGGACTGGATGAGATCCAGCTGGCTGTGGTTGAACCCGGATAATACTGAAGTATTGGTCATGGATCCTGATCACCGGGAGGCAGGTTTCTCTGCTGGACTACCCTCTGGTCTGTGGCTTGGGGATGTTCAGCTGACCACCTCAGACCAGGTGCATAACCCAGGCGTTATTTTTGACAGCTGTTTGACATTTAGATCTCAGGTGTCAGCCGTTGTCAAGACCTTATTTTTTCATCTGAGGAATATCACCCGGGTAAAGCATCTGGTTCCTCCTGATGACCTCCCAATGTTGGTCCACGCCTTCGTGATCTCCCGCCTTGACTACTGCAATGCCCTTTACCTAGGGTTACCAGGGGTTGATATCCGCCACTTGCAGCTGGTGCAGAACACTGCAGCCAGGCTCCTGACTGGTACTTCTAGGACCAGCCATATTACGCCTGTGCTGCGCAGACTGCACTGGCTGCCAGTACAATGGTGGATCACCTTCAAGGTCAGGTTGCTGACCTATAAAACCCTACATGAATAGGGATCTCGCTATCTGAAAGAGATCCTTCATCCCTACTGCCCCTTTTGCCCACTCCACTCTGCTGATGAGGTATTGCTAGAGATTACCAGGGTGCGTGTAAAGACATCTGGAGCTCGTTCTTTTGCTTTTGCAGTCCTCACCCTGTGGAATGCTCTACCTCGCCGGATTAGAGAGTGCCTGACCATCGAAGCTTGAAAATAGCTTTAAAAACATATTTATTTGGCCAAGCATTCCCAGCTTTTAAGGAATGATTTATATTGTAGTTATAGTTTTAGTTTGTTGTAACTGATACTTATTTGGGTATTTTATCTTATTTATGTATTGAGTGTTTTAAATGTTATTTATGGTTATGTACAGGCACATTGGTTCTGGAAAAGCACCTTTTACAATTAAGGATTGATTTATTGATTGATTGATTGATTGAATATCAACTCCCTTCTACTTCAAGGTGGTAACGGAAGGTGAAGCAAAAAAAAACTTAAGGTCATGGGGAAAACCAGATTCAGCGGCAATATGCTCCCTCTGAAACTTATTGCTCTCACCCTGGGTGTTATCCTGTCGCCCCTTACTAAGCTACATTAATCGCTTGCTTATGCATCACATTTTCCACTGAAATGGAAGTCCACGCTGGTGACCCAGTCCATAAAAGTGGCGATAGGGCTATACATGGGAACTACAGCCCAATATCCATCCTCCCTCCTCTATCCAAAACACTTGAAAGGATAGTTGCTGACCAATTGATTGATTATCTGGAAAAATATCAGTTGCAATGTCACCAGCAATACAGATTCAGGAAAGAGCACAGCATCACCACAGCCCTGTTTGAATTTTCAGGCTTCATACATACTGCACTAGATCAAGGCCACCTAGTTGGTGCGGTTTTCACAGACCTCGCCAAAGCCTTTGTTACTGTTTGCCACCCATTGCTGATTGATCAACTATCTAGCACAGGGCTCTTAAAGGGTACCACTGACTGGTTTTCAAGCTTCCTAACTGGCTATTCTCAGCAAGTGAAGTTTGGAAACGTCCTCTCCGACAAGCGAGCTGTTAGCTCAGGTGTTCCCCAGAGATCCATTCTGGGTCTGCTCTTGTTCAGCATTTTCCTGAACAAGCTCCCGAGTTCCTGCCAAGACCACATCCTTCTCTATCCAGATGAAGCTGTTATCTGTGCCAGTAGTCCCGACCCTATACAACTTGAGGACAAGCTCCAGCGCATTTTCTCAGATATAGAGGCCTGGTTAAGTAGATGCAAGCTTATCCTTAATTATAAAAGACCAAAGTAATGCTTTCATGGTACGCATAGCAAGCACAGATCTTGTCAACTTACAGTCAGAAGCCGGCCCACTGGCGCAAGGGGCAGTACGCCCATCTGCAACGCCGATGACCCGAGTTCAGGAACGGACTCAAGACATTGGAGGGCCGGCCGGGGAGAGGGATTGAGCATCCTAGGGACTGCTCTCCTTCTTCAAGGGGGAGGAGACTAGAGTGGCTAGCACAATGCAGACCCCTGGTGGAGGCTGGGGGTATCTCCATGCTGGCGCCATTACTTGTGAGTGGGTGGGGCGGACACGAGATGTCATTGCACATCCATGTCCCTAGGGAAAAGCAGTGAAAAAACACAGCTGCCACCTCTAAGAGGCTCCTGCTCTCCTAACTCTGGTCACACCACCATGGCACTCTGGGCCCTTGACCTATCATGGCCTCCAGTGTGCCCAGCCGACTCCATGCCCCAACCTGGGGGGGGAGCCAGTGAAGCAATACCGGTAGCCTCACCTGCCAGAATCCTTCCTCCATCACATGTGAGTTTGTCAGGTGCACTGGTCTGCCCTGGGGAGCAATCCAGGGGCTATCCTTGGCCCAAGAGGTAAGTCCCGGGCTGTGATGGGGTCCGGTATGGGGCTGGGGCTGAGCCTTGGTGGTAGCTGAGCAAAAACATACTAAATAAAAAAATAAAAAACCACAGTCAGAAACAACCAGTATACTGCCTTGGAACAGGTTCAGTACTTCACGTACCTTGGGGTGACCCTAGATAACACACTAACCTATGCACACAACATAGACAATATTGTGAAAGCAGTCAATGCACATATCAGTCTGCTGTGTAGGCACAAGAAAAGTCTGTCTCCTGAGCCCTCAACCTGGCAATGCAAACAGATCTGTAATCTATGGTTCTAATACAGCCTTCCGCCATATCTTAACAGCACTAAACAAGGCATGTAGATTACTCACCAGTGCTGCTCTCCTTTTACATATTTGCAACATCTACGCACAAGCAAACTGGCTCCAATTAAAAGATAGACTCGTGTACCAGACTTGCCTGTATGCAAAGAAGATATTCCTTGGTCTCATGCCCTCAGGGGTTGAAAGGATCCTCACTCCTTATTGAAATGCTCGTTAGACAAGAGGCTCTGATAACCAGACCTTCTTGGTCTCCCACTGCCATACATCACAAGCACAGTGTTCCTTTGCTGCCAGAGCACCCCTATGGTTTAACAGTCTGCATAAAGATATTGTTTCCACTGCCACACTTGGTGCTTTTAAGAGAAAACTTAATCAACATCTTGTATCAACTGCCACCTGCAGCTGCTTCCACTAAATTAGTTCTTCACACTGGTCACCAGACTCAGCACTTATTAACCCAGCCAGTGTCCTATAACTCATCTCATCCTCCTCTCTCTTGCCATAACTTGATTTCAACCTTTCACCCACCCATGCCCTACTTCTCTCTTCTCCTCCATTAGTTCTCAACCCCTACGCCCTATTCTTGCACTGCATCTCCCTCCTCCTCCCTTTTTCCTTCCCCCTGTCACCTGTCAATGCACTTATTAATCTTCCCTATGTTCTCCATTCCCCCATTCCCCCCTTACCTCTTCTCTCGACCCCTGCCCTGTCCCCTTCCCTGCATTTCCCTTATCTCCTTCCCCCCGCTTGTCCCCCATTACCAGCCACTGCAATTATTTATTTTCATTGTGCTCCTGCCCTTCCTACTTTTCTTTTGTCACAACTTATTCACATCCATCCCCCTATTCCATTCCCCGTCTCATACCCATCTCTTTTATTCCCATTGCTATCATACTCCTCCTCTCCTTCTATGATAGCTTGTCCTGACTCATACCCAGGCCTCACCCGACTAATATGCCCTCATCTCACTTTCACCTTCTATCCATTCACCCCACTTCACACTTCTGTGCTTTTTCTAACCCAAAACCAACCCAAAACCCGCCATTCCCCTACCTACCTTCGACAACTCCCTCTGGGCTGATTATCTTTTCTCTTTTTCATTTTGAATTGTATGTATCTGCTGCTTCCTTTTTGTGCATATTTGACTTCGCCCCTTTACTGAGTACAATTGCCTCCTGATAATCACTGTTGCTCTTGTCTGCTATGCCAATTTAACTTAGAAACATAGAAACATAGAAGTTGACGGCAGATAAGGACCTCAAGGCCCATCCAGTCTGCCCATTTCTTTTTCTACCTTATAAATGTGCCATCGGCCTTTGCTCTGTCAGTGGCCTATCTATTCATAGTCATTTGTATTGCTCCCTTATGCCTATCCCATGCCTGTTTGAAGCCCTGCACTGTATTCATAGCCACCACTTCTTGTGGTAAGCCATTCCATGCATCCACCACCCTTTCTGTGAAAAGAATTTCCTCACATTCCCCTTAATTGGCCTCTCTCTAATCTCATGCTGTGTCCTCTTGTCCTGCTATTTTTCTTATATTTAAACATGTTAGACTCTTTCACCTTGTTTATGCCCTTAAGGTGTTTGAATGCCTCGATCATATCACCTCTCTCCCTCCTTTGCTCAAGGGTATACATATTGAGCTCCGTTAATCTGTCCTCATATGTCTTCTGATGCAGTCCCTGCACCATTTTGGTTGCCCTTCTCTGGACTGCCTCAATTTAGTTAATGTCCTTGTGAAGGTGTGGCCTCCAATACTGCACGCAGTACTCCAGATGGGGCCTAACCAGTGTCTTGTACAGAGAGATTATTACCTCCCTCTTACGACTTGTGATACCCCTACTAATACACCCTAACACCCCCCTAGCCTTACCTACCTTACCTACTGCTTTAGAGGTCTGCTTGGATGATTTTAGGTCATCAGTGATGATGATGCCCAAGTCTCTTTCTTCCTTTGTGACTGCTAGCAACTCCCCTCCCAGCCTATAGGTGGCTTCAGGGTTTCTCTTCCCTATGTGCATGATTTTGCACTTCTTTGCATTAAATCCCAGTTGCCACTCTTCTGACCATTCTGCTAGTTTATAAAATGGGCAAAAAAAACGAAGCCACTGATTGGCTGTTTCACCCTCGTAGCCGTGTCCTTAATCCCTGGTATTGTACCAACCGGCACTACCCTCCACTCCCAAGCCCCACAATTGCACAGAATCAGTGCGCTATGCCAGCTGAAAACAGAAACACAGGCTGGCACAGCTTACAGCGTGACATCGTTGTGACCGAGCTCAAATCGCAGCTTCCGCTCACTACAAGTAACTGCAAGTGTGTGTTGCCACAGCAACCCCTGTCCGCGCTCTGCTCCACCCGTCCCCTCCTCCTTGACAGCACACAACCTCGGTATGTCATTTTTTACCTTGTTCCTATTTTTCTTCAACAGAAGTTGCCGATACCAGAAACGTCCTCAACTCGCAGCTTCAGGCAAGCGCGAGCGTGCATTGCCACAGCAACGCTCACTCACTCACGCACAACTTCTGTCAACAGCTGAACTCCCTCATACTGGCCTCGGGTCCCATCTTCTCAGTAAAAGTCACTGATCACTTGCCGAGACACGGAAAAACACACACAAAGAAAAAGCATATTCTTGGGATTTGTGTTTTGTGTGTGTGAAATGAGGAGAGGTGTTAACTGACACTAACCGCGATGATCGCAATCGAAGAAGCGCTATCCCAAGAGCACAAAATGCACTGGCTGACGAGAGACACGCTTGCGTCCAATCCTCTAGCTGAAACTCATTAAGCACTTACTGGGTCACACACACAACAGAAGAAAAAGCATATTTTTGAGGAGTGTGTGTGGGGGGAACAGACTGACACCTCACAACACCCTAGTTAATGTTAAAAAATATTCTACAGGTGTGGGGGGTGAGCAGGGTGGGATACTAACATCAGCACTATGTGTTTGAATGGAAAAGAACCCTCTACTGGTCAGCTAGCCAGTCTGAAATACAGCACAGTACAGTAATAGGGACTATTTTTCCTATAAGTTGTATTAAAACATCTTTTTTAAAAACATTTTGGACATTTTCTTTCCTCCTTTTTTTTTTTTTTTTACTTACTGTAGGATACCCATTTTATAAAGCATAATAACACACTCCAGTGTGGTTTATCGCCCTGATAAGAGCACGTATGGCATAAGGCACTCGGCGCAAGCGCCTCGTGCCTTAGTACACCCCTGGGCGTGCTCTTATCAGGCGATAAACCACACCTCGTCGTGTGTTATTGCTTGCTTATCCAGATCTCTTGTCTTTTGCCTACATTTGTATCATGTTTGTACTGTGTAAACTGATGTGGAACCTATGAAAAGACCCTCCTGCTCAAAGGTGTTTAATCTGACAGTTGAATGAATGAATAAATAAACAAACTCAAGTCCAGATCATGCCAGAAAATAAGCATATTTCTGTCTAGTGCACCTAACCAGTAATCAAAAACCAAAGAAAGAAATAAAAGATTTTAAATCTGCTCCAGCTTTTCCTGGTTTTCCCTCAGTTACATACCTATTTCCCACCTGCTGTTTTCTGTACGCAGTGTCAACACCTGCCCTCTTCTATGAGGCACCCTGGTATGCCAAATATTGTTAAGCATTTTTTTGTTTTGCAAAATATTTTTATTAAAGTATTTTGTTCTAAACAATAACATTAACACTTTATTATCTTCCCATATAGGTAGAAAACTTCAATCAACAAATAAACATATTACTTTCCAGCATGGGTCAGAGTTCATTTCCATTAATTTTTTATGTATAAAACTTAAAAATCCATAATTAATAGGTAATATGAGGGGCTAAAAGACAAATATATATTCTTAGTAAATTAAAACAGGTTACAGAGCTCATATAAATATGTATCTTACCCGGTCAGACAGATTCAAATCTGATATGGACTAGAGGCCCTCTCTAAGAGCCTGTGCCTCCCCCTGTGTAAGCGAGTCCACGAAGAGCCCCCAGTCCTACAGACATCTCTTCTCCTTGTCTCTAATCATATAGGAAATGTGTTCCAGTGCCAACGTCTGGATGGCCAATGTTTTCCATTGCTGTTTTGTGGGTGTTCACAGCCGAGACCCATGTATTCAGTATGCAATGTCTGGCTAATGCCAGCAGGACACATACCCATCTGGTTAAAAGGTCCCAGCTCTCCTCCCCATCCTCTATACCAAACAACATGGTCAAGGGATCCAACAGGAGTCCCCTCCCCAGTAGGGTCCACAGCTCTAGTGCCACCTCTCCCCAAAATTTCTGCAGCACTGGACAAGACCAGAAATAATGAATATGGGTACCCAACTCAGCTGAGCACCTCCCACAACTGGGGGAGATCCCAGGATTAAATGTATTTACCATTACAGGTGGACAGTATAATCTGTGAAGGAATTTATAAGAGGACTCCTGATACCTATTGCACATTAATATTCCCCTGTGGAGCTGAAGCATCAAATGCCAGTTCTCTCCCTGAATCACCCATCCCAAGTCCTGTTCCCACTGTGCCTTAGCTTTCTGTATATAGTCCGGGAGGGTTCTCCTACCCAGCTGTGCAGCTCATCCAATCAGCCCTTTCGCATCCTATCCCAATACCAGTACTAAGTGTTCGACCTGGGAGAGAAGAGAGTCTGAGGCCTAATGTTCTTCCCAGTTTGTTAATGTAGGCCCTCATCTGTAAGAAGCAGTAATGATGCACAGCTGGGAGACCCAGACCCCTTCTGATCTCCTCAGATGTAGCCAGTTGGTCCCTCACAAACAGGTTCCGAAGACACCTAACACCTCCTTTTTCCCACTGCTAAAATCCCCCATCTCCCATTCCTGCTATAAAAGATGGGTTCCCAGTTACTGGTAGCAGCAGAGTTTCTTCCTGTCGTGCTCCCACTTGCTTCTGGATCTTCTCCCAGCCCTGAATAACTGAGTGAACTAGGGGGCTTCTGTCAAGCAATCAATTATAAATTTTATGGCCCCCCACAACCAAATATGCCGAGAGTCTCCCCGGGCAAGATCTATCCAACCTGCTGCCGAAGGTCTATGAACCCAATCACTAATATATCGATATTGCATTGCTAAATAGTAGTTTTTAAGATCAGGAAAGTTCAGTCCTCCTTTCATCTTGTCTGCCTGAAGGTGTTTCAGACTTACCCGAGGTTGTTTACCTCCTCCACAGAAAGCCTGAAAAGGCTCTTTCAATCCTCTTATAGTCTGTTCTGGTGAGATCCAAATGCAACATTTGCATAATATAAAGTACCCTCAGTAACACAGTCATTTTAATCACATTTATACGTCCCAGCCAAGATATTAGCAACTCCCTCCACTGACGAAGCTCCTCTTCTATTTTTATGATAAGAGGGGTGTAGCTGAGCCAGTATAACAAGCCCAGGTCCCTACCCACCTGTATACCTACATACCGAAAAGCAGTCGATACTCTCTGCAGTTCCCAAGTTCCATTCTTATTTTCAGAGCCCACTTCTCTCCAGAGCAGGATTTCAGATTTTGTAAGATTAATTTTATACCCTGAAAAAACTGAATTGCCCTATTAAATTTAGCAGTGGTGGTACTGATTTGGATAGATCAGTGACATAGAGGAGCATATTGTCCACGTACAAGATCACCTTATGCTGTCTCTCTGAACTACTCCTTACCCCCGTGATGGTTGGATCCCACCGAATACTCACCACCAGTGGCTCTATGGCCAGGGCGAACAGCAGTGTAGAGAGGGAGCACCCCTGCCTCGTTCTCCTAAACAGGGTGAATCAGCTTGTAAGCAAGCCCTTAACCAGTACTCTTGCCACAGGTGCAACATATAGTGCTCGGACCATCGCCACAAAGCCCACCCCTAAACCAAACCGGTCCAGCACCTCCATAAGGTACTCCCACTCTATTCGATCAAAGGCCTTCTCAGCATCCATCAGCAGCACAGCAGTGCCACCTGGGTGCAGAGAGTTAAGCCAAACCACGTTAAGCAACTTCCGCATGTTATGGTAGGAGTATCTTCCACAAACAAAACCAGTTTGGTCCAGGTGGATGAGCTCTGATAACAACTGGTCCAGACTCCCAGCTAAAATTTTTGCTAGGATATTTGCATCACAATTTAACAATGATATCAGCCTACAGGAAAAGCACTCCTGTGGATTCTTCTCCAGTTTTGGCACCAAACAGATGACAGCTTCATTAAAGGAGGCAGGAAGTACTCCAGCCCCCTAACCTCTCGAAAGACCCCCAGCAACGGGCCCACTAGCTAATCCTGCTAAGCTCTGTAAAATTCTGAGGGGAATCCATCCGGACCTATTGTTAAGCATTCAACCTCTACCAACACTTTTTCAGTGACTGCTTGTAACTATTTTAAGAGTGTAAATGAGTGTGTATGTAGATGAATGTACTGACGTATTGACATTACTGTGTGTCTTAATGTTACAGTACATTTTGTATGTTACATTTGATTGACTTCAAAAAGAAATGTATGTTCTAGTGTACCTACCTGCAATTTCAGATAAATGAAATGAAATGTGGTCATGACTTTCCTTATGACTGAGGTCAGCTTCCACTCATGAGCTGGCTACATGAGATATTGCTTAGTGACAATCATTATGAATTCCCTAAAAGGAGTGAAAGTGTTACCTCTATGATGCACCCACTGCACACTTGCCTTGTATAGTGAAGCTAGAGACTGCTGCAGAACTTGGGTTGCCCACTGTTGCTGCACTTGGTAATCTCCTGGAAACCTCTTTCAATGTGGAATGTAGGACAGTCACATTTCGTGGGAGAAGGACTAGCAGCCACATAAGTGCGTCCTGTTGTTACGTGTACCTGAGGCTAAAACACAGAGAGTTACCTATACATTTAGTTATTACTTTTCAGTTCTATGGACTTCATTGCCATCTAAGTTCAGATTTCAAAATGCTAGGCCTCCGTCCATTAGGGAGATGATAAACTGGTTCATTAACACCCTTCCTGTGTTGTCCAATTGTGGTCCAGATCAAGGTTTTGCTTGAAGCCAGTGTTCCTATTATACTAGTATTTTATTAAGTGATTATGTATCGAGAATAATGATGTTTCTTCTGTTGTTATTGTAACTTCAAATTTTGCACTGCAGTAATCTGAGAACACCATTATAAATGAGCATTGCTCAACAGTTTTAGCCTAATAAAACGAAATCAAGCCATCTACAATAAAAGAGTGCCATCTAGTGACCAAACAGTAGACAGTAATGAAATCACTATAAAGTCTGAAAATACACAGCAAGCCAGTAAGCAGTCAAACTCCTGAGAAAGCAATTAATTGTTGTCGTAGTGGGGTACTGTTTTTGCCTGTACAGATTACTGAGGCTTTGGCTTATGCGACATGTTTGAAAAGCAATTCAGCTTTTATACTATATTACAACAAATACTGTTCATGTCACCCTGTCTAGTAAAACTATAGTATATTTACTGAAAGCCAGAACAGGATATGAATTCTTTAGCAGCACAGCTAGAACAAGATGATAACAGAGGGTTTATGGTCAGCAAGGAAAGCATACATATCAGTTAACAGCAAGAGAACAGATTGCTCATATTAACATAGTTAGGAATGACAAACTAGATCACGAAATATATTCAAAAGCCTCAAAAGACAGCTAATAAGCAAAGTAACCTCATCTACACTCTAGAGACATTCGGGAGATATTTAGCCAAAACCTGCTTCCCAGATGCTTAAGAGTACTGAAGGCGCCATCTAGTGGATGTGAACATTTCAGCAGATGCACAGATGGGGAATCTGCAGATACTATATGCTCAGAGACAGTTATCAGTCTTGTAATTCTGGAAGATACTTACAAACTTTCCAGTCTTGCAAAATAAATCTGAAATACTAAAAGAGAACTTGGGGAATACCATGCAAACCCTGAGTATAGGGAGCTGGAAGTTAGGGAATATCATACAAACCCTGAGGGGGCTGGAATTTAGGGAATATCATTTAAACCCTGAGTATAGGGAGCTGGAATTTAGGGAATAGCATGCAAACCCTGAGTATAGGAAGCTGGAACTTAGGGAATGTCACACAAACCCTGAGTATAGGGAGCTGGAACTTGGGGAATATCATACAAACCCTGAGGGAGCTGGAACCTAGGGAATATCGTACAAACCCTGAGTATAGGGAGATGGAATTTAGGGAATATCATACAAACCCTGAGTATAGGGAGTTGGAATTTAGGGAATAGCATACAAACCCTGAGTGTAGGGAGATGGAACTTAGGGAATATCATACAGACCCTGAGTTTAGGGAGCTGGAATTTATGGAGTATCATACAAACCCTGAGGGGGCTGGAATTTAGGGAATATCATACAAACCCTGAGTATAGGGAGCTGAAATTTAGGGAATATCATACAAACCCTGAGTATAGGGAGCTGGAACTTGGGGAATATCATACAAACCCTGAGGGAGCTGGAATTTAGGGAATATCATACAAACCCTGAGGGAGCTGGAACTTAGGGAATATCATACAAACCCTGAGTATAGAGAACTGGGACTTTGGGAATACCATACAAACCCTGAGTATAGGGTGCTGGAATTTAGGGAATCTCATACAAACCCTGAGTATAGGGAACTGGGACTTTGGGAATATCATACAAACCCTGAGTATAGGGAGCTGGAATTTAGGGAGTATCATACAAACCCTGAGGGGGCTGGAATTTAGGGAATATCATACCAACCCTGAGTATGAGGAGCTGGAATTTAGGGAATATCATACAAATCCTGAGGGAGCTGGAACTTAGGGAATATCGTACAAACCCTGAGTAGAGGGAGAGGGCATTTAGGGAATATCATACAAACCCTGAGTATAGGGAACGGGGACTTTGGGAATATCATACAAACCCTGAGTATAGGGAGCTGAAATTTAGGGAATAGCATACACACCCTGCATGTAGGGAGATGAAATTTAGGGAATATCATACAGACCCTGAGTATAGTGAGCTGGAATTTAGGGAGTATCATACAAACCCTGAGGGGGCTGGAATTTAGGGAATATCATACAAACCCTGAGTATAGGGAGCTGAAATTTAGGGAATATCATACAAACCCTGGGCAGGATATTCAAACTGCGCCAAAAAGTGCGCAACAGCAGGAGCAAACACAAGTCAATTGCGCACAAGCGCAATACACGTGATATTCAAACATGGAGCAAGACAAATTGCGCAACCAGCCAACGTCTGAATATCGCACAACCTGCGCCATAGCGCAACCGGGAAGGGGAAGCTGAGCAGAGATGATGCACCATAGCACAACAAAGGCAGCCCAGCTGAGCAGTCCAGAGGCAACATAGCGCAAGCAAAGAGACCCCCAGCTGCAGAGCAATGGAACTGCACAACCAGGGAGGTAGGCAGGGGCCCACCACCCATGCCACAGAAGGGCACAGGGACACACTGCAGAACCAACAATGTACCCCCACACCCCAAGCACAGCATAACTGGGGGAGGGATGGAACAGCCACCGGACCATGGGGACAAGCAAAGAAAGCATATCCCGGCCATGTTACTGCAGCACACCCACTGGCAAGCTGAGAGTGCCACACAAAGGGGGTGGACCACCCCAGTGTCCAGCAGCCCCCCACCGTGTGCACAGCACACCCAGCACTGTGACCCCAAGACACCACCCATGTGCAGTGACCAGCACTGCAGGAATCCCAGGCCCCGGCACACTGCAACCTCATGAACCACAGAACTATACAAGCCAAACCCACCATGAGCACCCAGCAGTGGGTGGCAGCACATGGCAATACTGAGTGGAAGCCACACCCACACCAGAGACACCACCCCACACACACACACCCATGACCATACCACCCCAGATACCATGCACACCACTGCAACTGAGCACCTATAGCCAGCTGCAAATCAGAGACCACCACAGTATTCATATCAAAATATAAATATAATGAATAAGAATAACAGGAACAACAAAGCAACTATGTACATATATACAAAGCAGGGGGGGGTATGGGTATAAGGTGGGGTGGGTAAGGGGCAGGGGTAAATAACCGGGAGAGGGAAGGTGGGGTGTGGTGATGGGCAGCTACCGGCCGGCAGCCTGTCCTCCTTCCGCCTGGTGCTGTGCCTGGGCCTCCTCCGGTGCCATATCCCATGCCACTGCATGTCCAGAGGATGGCGTGAGAATCCATGGCCACCTGTGTGTGAGCTTCCACAGTGCTCGCCGATGCAACGCAGGATCTGGATACCTAGGACAAGGGATCAGAGTAAATGGCTGCGACTCGTCCACATCCCTGAATCCCACCCATCATGCATGGCATACAGCCAAGTCCCGCTCCTGTGATGGACTGCACCCACCCACAGTGACCGCGCACAAGACATGCCCAACCAGGCAGCAACAGCCATGTGTACCACTGCACTCACACACTGCCCATGTCCATCACAGCACAACCAAGGCTGCCCAGTGACGTGGCTATGTGGTGGGATGCTAGTGCCACAGCCATGTGCCCAGTGCATGCATGGACCACCAGTGACACACACACACACATGCAGTGCCACTGGATAGTGATGACTGTCACATGTTGCGTGCATGGTAGTGTAGTCCATGGACGGTGGCCGTGCCGCCCCAGCATGCAATAGCATCCATGATGTAATGACACTCACCCTCATCAAGCTGCTGCTGCTGGTGCTGCTGCGGCTGCGGCTGCTGCTGCTGTGGCTGTGGCTGCTGCTGCTGCGGCTGTGGCACACCACCTCTGCCAGCCACCCTGGCACTGCTATCCCATGCTTCAGCCTGGGCCCGCCTCCACTCCTCCACGCCTGTGGGAGACAAATGAAGAGAAACACATCAGTGAGATCCCAAAGCAGACAGCCCCTTGCCCCATTGAGTATGCCTGCCCACACAACCAGACCCAAACAGCACACACCTGCAAGCACCTTCACAGCAAACCATAGCCCAACCCAGCCCCATGCGCAGGTCACATTACACAGTGTCACCCATGCGGACAATACCGGTGCATACACAGCACACCCACCTGGCCTAGGCACAATGCCCCTCCTGGCACAAGACCTGAGGTGCTCCAGCAGAGCACGCTTCCTCCTTTGCAGGTCACTATAGCAGTGCCTGCACTGCTCAGGAGTCCTCCTCCGCCCAGTGGCCTGCTCTAGGCAGTTGCCACCTGCTGCCCACATGGGTGCGTGCTATCTGCAGGGCACTCCCAAACAGTGTCCCATGGTGTGGCTCCACCACAGCCACCAGGTTTGCCAGCTCAAGGCCCCCACTGTCGAGCCTCCTGCGCCCATTCCACAGTTATACAGTGGCAATATGGCACCCAGCTTGTGGCAACCAATGCTGGAAATGTTGCTAATACAACCCATGAGTCCTATCCGCTGTTCGTACAGCACCATTGGTCCACATCGCACTGTCACTGAACAGCGCGATAGAGCCGTACACATGCCAGACGTACAGCACCAGGGGGCAAAAGTCGGGCACAAGGTCACGGGTCACTGGCGCAAGGACACGCACAGCGCCATTGGACGTCTACATGTCCTGCACGATCGGTCACCTGAGTGCCAGTGCCACAGTGGACTACTGCGCAGTTGTGCCACAGCAATATTTGGTGACCAGCGCTGTAGCGCCACTGCGTCAATGGTGGCTATGTCCAGAATTGCTGATCGCAAGACAGCACCGGCCATCAGCATCGCAGACGCCTGTGTAAGCTACCTGGGCATGCGCAATGCGTGTACTACACAGTCACAGAAAAGCGCCATTGGCTCAGCCTGCTTAGCCATATATAAAAATTGCACGTATGCCGATATTCAGCCGACACATGCAAATCATCTGATCAGCCATTCAAAAGGTGCAGTGGGCGTGATTTGCATCTCGACACAGTTGCTCCTACCCTAATTTGCATGCATTGCGCTATAAATATGAGCAGTGGACTGCGCTGGACAGATTCGGGTACTGCAGGTGAGAGGTGAGTTGCAAGCTGTGTGGATGTTCTGGGCAATGGTCATGGATAATGATGTAGACTGCACAGTGACAGGTGTCCACTTCCACCCATACAGACTGACATGACCAAGTAAAGACCAGGTGAGGATGAAGAGAGGGCTAAAGAGGAGGCCCAATCACCAAGTCAGAGACAGAGGCACTCTTCCAGGCCTACCTAAAAAGAGGAGCCACTACTGAGGACGGTGGGGCACCCCTCAGGCCCTGCTGCTGCATGGGAGGGGGTAGCCCGTGCAGTAAACCTGCACAGAAGCCACCAGCGCTCCATGCAGGAATGCAAGAAAAAGATGGAGACAGACCGGAGATGGGTCAAAGAGAAGGTGGCAGTCCTCAGGGCGGCACGTGCTGCCACAGGCGGTGGCCAGCCAGAGGTGGCAGAGCTGACCCCGGCGGAGGACTGTCTGTCTGCTTCAGTGCAGCATAGTGCTATAGAGGGCATACCAGGAGGTGGATTCCAGACCGGTGGAAGCCCATCACTGCACGGTATGACATGGTGGTGGTGTTGGGGGGGGTTGATCACATGCACTAACATGTTCTCACTTTCTGTTACAGATCCTGTACGTCTGCAGGGGATGGTGGTGGTGGGACCATGCAGTGTGAAAGACCTGCCAGCATTGGTGGAGGGTCCATCCACCTCTGCTGCCAGCCGGCATGCACTGCACCGGCATGCACTCCTGGCTGCCACCTCTGTTGTCGGTGAGTCAGGTGTGGGGGGTGCTCATCCTGTGTCTCAGCAGTCTGGCATGCCAGCATGCCAAGCACGCCTGTACTGTGGCTGTTGCACAACCTGCACCATTGATGATGCAAGGACTGCAATGGAGTGACATGTGTGTGTCTCATAACAGACACACAGCAGGCCAGCACGGCCCTTGGACCCAGCTGGTTCCAACGTGTGTGCCAGCACATCAGCACAGTCCCAGGCCAGCCTGTCAGCACCGGTGGGGCAGCACTGGTGGCTGTGCAGGTCTCTGGCACTGTTGTGGCCACAGCAGTGGAACGAGTGGTCCCTGGGGCACAGCAGTTGGAGGGGCAGCAGTAACCCACCAGATCTGGGGGTACAGGGTCCAGCGGTGGCACATGCACACCACCTGTTGACTTGCCCACACCTGGTCCTGGTGAACAGCACCCACCCTCAAGGGGTGTTGAGCATCAGGCCCTTCCATACCCTGGGGGACAGAATGCCGATGTGGCACAGGACCCATTGGACAAGCACACCAGCCTGCTGCGGGCATCAGTAGAGCAGCAGATGCGGGTTGCAACGTGCATGGAGGCACTGTGCTTGGCTGTGGAGTGGAACAGCAGGGACAATGCATTGATCCTTGCAGAGATGGTCAGACTGCGGACGGATGTGACCACCGCCATTGACAGGCTGACCCCGGCAGTGGTCTCTGTCATGGCTGCATTGGGCACACAATCAGGTGCCCCTGTACCGCACACCCCACACAGTACGCTCTCCACTCCCCATTCCCGGCATCGTGCGACACCCGACTGTCGATGCCGGGTTCTGCTGTGGGCATCCCGAGCACACCTGGTGCAGGTATGTTCAGCATGCTGCACACCCCTGTGCGGACAAGGTCGCGATTGCGCAGTGGGACCCCTGGTGGTCAATTGGTGCCACCCCATGTGGCCCATGATCAGCCTGCCAGTGCTGCTGGGACATGGTGGGGCCGCCCACACATCCGAGGTGGCTGTGGCACAGTGCCATCTGAGTGACCTGTCTCCCAGTGCGGGCCCTGTCTGATGCTGCCCTGTGTGCAATGTGTGTCATGGTGGGCAGTGCACTGGTGGGTGCCCTGCCCAACACGCCGACACACGGACCACCTGCACACCCACCCAACTGCTGTCCACAGGTGCATGTGCATGATGATGCCTGCATTGTACTGTACACCAAGGTGCAAGGGTGCCCAGCATCTGACACATGTACTTTGACAGTACAGGTGGTGGGGGTGGTCCATTGATCCATGTGTTTGCCATGTCTGTTCCTGCTCTGCTGTGCACCTGCCCATGTATGCTTTGTGCCTGGTGTGTGTGTGTGTGTGTGTGTGTGTCCATATGACTATTCACCCCCCCGATGGTGTGTTTGTGCACCTGGACCCTAACATTCCCCTTGCCGTCATGCACCCCTGCTGTGTTACCCTGTGTGCCTGTGGGTTGGCCTAGACAGTGTTGGTTGCACATGGCCCCTTGACTTACCTGTGTCGTGCAAAATGCTCCTCCGTGATGGTGTCCTGGTGCAGCTGGGCCTGCCGGATCAGTCGGGGGTCCCGCCGTCCAAGGAGGGGCTGATCATCCCCATCATCACCGGCATCACTGGTGGCCCCATTGCTGTCCCCCTCCTCGACCTGTACAGCTATCCCACAGTCTTTGGCCATGTTGTGCAGGATACAACAGGCCAAGAATATCCCACAGGCCTTTGAGGGGCTGTACTGTAGGGCACCGCCAGAGGTGTCTAGGCATTGGAAGCATGCCTTAAGCATCCCAAACACCGCTCAATGATGTTGCGTGTGGCGGCATGTGCCTCATTATAGCGTTGCTGCGATGGGGTCATGGGGCGCCGGTAGGGTGTGAGCAGCCAGGGACGGAGTGGGTATCTGCTGTCACCTGTGTGGAGATGGTGGAGATTAGTATCATGTACAGGTCCATATTGCCCATATCCCTGTGTGCCACTACCATGGCACCTGTGGCTTTCCCACCCTTGCCCCAATCTTGCAATTCCTACATGCATACTCACCCACTAGATGTCCTGTGGGGATGTCCCCACTCTTGAATCGATGGCATAGTGCAGATTGGTACCATATGAAGGCATCATGTGCTCCACCAGGGTGTGTGGCACAGACATTGATGATGCGCCCACTGGCATCACACACCACCTGGCAGTTGACACTCGAGAAACCCTTCCGGTTTCAGTATGCTGCCCCATCGGGGCCAGGTGGCGAGCGAATAGCCACATGGGTGCAGTCTATCGCCCCTAGCATGCCAGGCATACGTGCTACCCTGTGGAACTCCTGCATGTTTGCTGTACGCTCTGCCACGGTGCTGGGGAAATGGATGTACTCCGCAGCATGTGGCAGCAGTGCGCTGAGGAATTGGGTGAGGATGCATGACGTGGCCGACTGTTATGCCTGTGGTTTCCCCTGTCGGCCTCTGGAAGGTGCCCGTGGTGAGCAGGCACATGCAGGCTGTTACCTTTGTCTCCACTGACAGAGCGTGACTCCGTCGTGAGGGTGCCTGCATCACATCACTGCACAGCTCACAGAGCCGCCTCAGTATTGTCCTGTTCAAGCGGTACCGGCCCACAATCTCTACATCCATGTACAGCCTTAAAGCTGACGAGGCACGGTACTGCCCTGTTGGGGCATATCGCCGACGGGCCCTTCCACGGCCACGTCCCCCTGCAGTATGCCTTCTCACCCCCCTCATTACAGCTTCCATGAGGAAGCTGGCACTGTCCATTTCCCTGGCTTGTGGTCTCCCCCTGGCTGTTGTTGCTCTGTTACCCCCGCTGTCCTGACTGCTACCTCCACTGCACGGTACACCTACTGGCCTCTGCAGTCTGTGGCCCCACACACCCTCCCTTGTCCCTCCTCTCTCCTGTGCACTCCCTGGCCTGCACTGTTTGCCACTGTCACCTTGTCTGTCTCCCTGCCTCATGTGGCTTCCTGTAGCATTCTTGTGCCTCTTCCTTGAGCCTTTTTATTTTGGCTCATTTCCGCCGTTGCGCACCTTCCAGCTGATCCGCTGTTGCGCATTACGCAAGCCTTTCAATATCGCATTGCGCTCCTTATGCATGGATCCACCCCTTCGGTTGCGCATGCCTTCATTTGCATTGTGCTGTTGCTCAGCATGTGTTCGGTAGCGCAACTGCTTCCCACTGAATATGGCAGAGTGGTGCATTTTTGGACTTGCGCAAGCGCAACCCTATTGCACATGGCACAACCCTTTTGAATATCCGGCCCCCTGAGTATAGGGAGCTGGAACTTGGGGAATATCATACAAACCCTGAGGGAGCTGGAATTTATGGAATATCATACAGACCCTGAGGGAGATTGAATTTAGGGAATGTCATAAGACCCTGATTATAGGGAGCTGGAATTTAGGGAATATCATACAAACCTTGAGGGAGCTGGAATTTGGGGAATATCATACAAACCCTGAGTATAGGGAGCTGGAATTTAGGGAATATCATGCAAACCCTGAGTATAGGGAGCTGAAATTTAGGGAATATCATACAAACCCAGAGTATAGGGAGATGAAATTTAGGGAATATCATACAGACCCTGAGTATAGGGGGCTGAAATTTAGGGAATATCATACAAACTGTGAGGGGGCTGTAATTCAGGGAATATCATATAAACCCTGAGTATAGGGATCTGGAATTTAAGGAATATCATGCAAACCCTGAATATAGGGAGCTGGAACTTAGGGAATATCAAACAAACCCTGAGTAGAGGTAGTTGGAAATTAGGGAATATCATACAAACCCTGAGTATAGGGAGCTGGAATTTAGGGAATATCATACAAACTCTTGTATAGGGAACTGGGACTTTGGGAATATCATACAAACCCTGAGTATAGGGAGCTGGAATTTAGGGAATCTCATACAAACCCTGAGTGTAGGGAGATGGAATGTAGGGAATATCATACAGACCCTGAGTATAGTGAGCTGGAATTTAGGGAGTATCATACAAACCCTGAGGGGGGCTGGAATGTAGGGAATATCATACAAACCCTGAGTATGGGGAGCTGGAATTTAGGGAATATCATACAAACCCTGAGTATAGGAAGCTGGAACTTGGGGAATATCATGCAAACCTGGAGGGAGCTGGAATTTAGGAAAAATCATACAAACCCTGAATATAGGGATCTGGAATTTAGGGAATATCATACAGACCCTGAGGGAGCTGGAATTTAGGGAATATCATACAAACCCTGAGTATAGGGAGCTGAAATTTAGGGAATATCATACAAACCCTGAGTATAGGGAGCTAGGACTTTGAGAATATCATACAAACCCTGAGTATAGGGAGCTGGAACTTAGGGAATATCATACAAACCCTGAGTATAGGGGACTGGAATTTAAGGAATATCATACAACTCCTCAGTATAGGGAGCTGGAATTTAGGGAATATCACACACGCCCTGAGTATAGGGAGCTGGAATTTAGGGAATAGTATACAAACCCTGAGTATAGGGAGATGGAATTTAGGGAATATCATATAAACCCTGAGTACATGGAGCTGGAATTTAGGGAATATCATTCAGACCCTATGTATAGGGAGCTAGAATTTAGGGAATATCATACAAACCCTGAGGGAGCTGGAATTTAGGGAATATCATTCAGACCCTATGTATAGGGAGCTGGAATTTAGGGAATATCATACAAACCCTGAGTATAGGAAGCTGGAACTTTGGGAATATCGTACAAACCCTGAGTATAAGGAGCTGGAACTTAGGGCATGTCATGCAAACTCTGAGTATAGGGAGCTGGAACTTAGGGAATATCATACAACCCTTCAGTATAGGGAGCTGGAATCTAGGGAATAGCATACAAACCCTGCCATAGACAGCTACCCTTTCTTATTACCCACCATTTTGTCCACCAAATGGGGCTGCCATTTTAGCAGTGGGACAGGCAGCATGACTTCCCTCACTCTTGGCTCCCCCTCTCACACAGAGATGCTTCTTGAGTGGGCAGTTCAGGATGAGTAACAGATTTTCAGAGACATATGGGGTGAACCAATTCTCCCCTATTGCTCCAACTGTTTGTTATGGCTTGCCCCCTTCCAGTGAAGGGGCAAACATTACTTCACAGCCTGGTCCTAGACAGCTGGCCTCCAGTCCAGAACCACACCTTTAAGTGTTAGCTTGAGTGATGGTGATGAGGGGAACAACCTGGTTAACCATCAGAATAAAGTAGGACTTGGTGGGGGTGCTATATTCATTGACCTGATAAAGGCCTTTGATACAGTTAATCACCCCCTCCTACTCAGACAACTGACTGCTCTTGGGCTCTCCAAGGATGCAATGCCCTGGTTTGCCAGCTACCTTGGGGAGAGAGTTCAAAGTGTTAAAATTTCTGGTGTCTCCTCAGTTGAAAAACCAGTCTTCTCAGGTGTCCCTCAGGGGTCTATACTGGGCCTTTACTATTTTTTCTCTTCCTAAACCACCTCCCTGGCATCTGCCAACAGAGGATACTACTCTACGCAGATGATTCAGTCCTCTTTTCTAGCAACCGGGACTTTAAGCTACTTGAGAGTCAACTACAACATGATTGCAGGCTAGTGGAAAAATGGTTTGGCTCCCACAAACTTGTCTTGAATTATAGCAAGACAAAAGTCATGACTTTCTGCAATGCTCGTAGTATGCATAAACCTCTACCCCTCATCATCAGTAATCAAGGGGGACCACACTTGAGCAGGTTCATGAGTTCAAATACCTTGGCATCACCCTGGATAGCTCACTCTCCTACCATCAACACATTGGGATGGTTGCTAAGTCTGCCAACATACGTCTTGGCCTGCTCCACAAGTATAAACACTGCATGACCCCTGAAGCCCTAAGACTGGCAATCCACAGCTCTGTTACCTACATTGTCGACTATGGGCTAGTCATCTATGGCTCAGCCTCCCCCACTGCACTTAGGAGAATAGCAGTAGCACTTAACAAGGCCTGCAGACTTCTCACGGCGGCTGATCGCCTAACGTGCACCTGTGACCTTTACGCCAAGACTGGTTGGCTACCTCTTATTAGCAGAATACAATACCAGACCTGTCTGATAGCCAAAAAAGCTCTTTTTGGACTCATGCCAACAGGTGTTGCAAGTCTCCTTACTAGCAACAGCAGCACCCAGTCAATTCGCAGTTCTTTATACCAGACTTTACATGTCCCCAGGCGCAGGACCTAGCTGGGCCAGAGATCTTTCATGCACAGAGCTCCACAGTGGTTCAACATCCTTAACAAAGAGATTCTTGCTGCTGCAACGCTAAGCCACTTCAAAAGGCAACTGCGGCTATTCCTCCCCTCTACCTCAACTTGTGACTGCCTCCCCTAAGCAATGGTCACCACTGTCTATTTGTGTCTGCCTCACCTAAGAAATGGTCTCCGCCATCTACCCTAGCTTTAGCTATAACCGGACACACTAGCCTTGCTTTCTTGGCTCCAGCCCAATCCCTCTCACCCTTTTGCCCCTCCTCACCCTCCCATCCCCTCTTTTCAGACTCACTCATTGGTATGGCCACTGGCCCCTGCCCCCCCTTACTATTTTCATCCTTGTCTGATAACGGCACCTTTCGACCGGCTTCCTATTGACTTTTCCTGCCAAGTATACTGTCTTCACCACGAATCCTGTTAGAAACTAGCTTGTGGTTGTTCTTCTGCAACAGACTGACTGAACTATTTGATGTACTAGTTATTCTGTATGTTATTACTGTTACCATGTCTACCACTGTTGTATGTTACCCCCATCCTTTGATGTGGAACCTTTGTAAATGAGCAGTCTCTGCTCAAAGGTAATTGTAATCCTAGAGTTTTAAAAATAAAATAAATAAATAACTTCTCCATGTTACACAGCCTTATCCCCACAGATGCCTCCTCCTTCCCATCCCCCATGATATTTGCACAGAAGAATATGTGCATTAATTTATTTTCTTGTTTCAGTACACACAATGAGTTGTGCAGTTGTAAAGCTCAAATAAGCACCCATATGATTATTCCTGGTTTAGGGTGGCAGAACTGGGGCTCCCAGTCCACCATAAAGAAGGGTGCATGTTGTATACTGCTAAGTATATCTGGGTATGCAACTGTCTGAAAGATTTGCGAGGACTTAGTTAGCATAGGACCCTACCTCCAGTCCAACCAGCATTTCAACAGTTATGGAATGGACAGAGGGGTTTTGGGCTGTCGAGATACGCAGCTCTCTGCCAGTTGCACTTGGGCCTTTAGGGCCCCTGCACCCTCAGACAGCAGTGACCATACAGGAGATAAGTTAGGGAGAGGAGGAGTTGAAGGAAAGGGAGGGGGGTGTTGGAGGAGACACTCTTGGGAGCAGGTTGTGAGGATATCTGGGTGTATCATGGGAATGGGGACATGGTAATGGGAGCAAATGTATATATTTATTGTTCTGCCTCTCTGTTACTGATACCTGTATGTAAGGGAAGAGACTCCAGCAGCCCAGCCAGGGCACATTATCCAACACCATAGGCATTTACTGCCTCCCAATATGGCTGATATCCAAATTATCAGTTGGGATATGCAAGGAGTTAACTCACATGGAAGGTTAAGGACAAAAGGCTGCATTCAAAAAGTATAAGGAATCACAGACGGAGCACGGCAGGGAACTGTATCAATTAAAGCAGAAAGAAGTGGGGAAGGCAGTCAGAAAAGCAAAGGCCCAAACCGAGGAAAAGATAGCCAACTCAGTTAAGAAGGGGGATAAAACCTTTTATAGGTACATTAGGGAGCATAGAAAGGTTAAGGGAGGGATAATGAAGATTAATAAAGGAGAGGGGAGGTAGGCAGAGGGAGACAGTGAAAAGGCAGAGATACTGAATGAATACTTTTGCTCAGTATTCACAAAAGAAGAAGAGGAGGAGTTACCTAAACCAAACAGTAGAAGCACTCTGGATAGTGGGGTTGACACCAGTCCATTTACAGAAGAAAGAGTACTGAAAGAACTCCTAAAACTTAGGATGGACAAAGCAGTGGGGCCTGACAGGATTCATCCTAGAATCCTAAAAGAGCTAAGGGAGGACCTAGTGACACCACTAACCACACTTTTTAACGAATCATGGGAAGATGGGGTGGTACCTGAGGACTGGAGGAGGGCAGATGTGATTCCCCTTCACAAAAGTGGGAGCAAGGCAGAAGCAGGAAACTACAGACCTGTTAGTTTGACCTCAGTGGTGGGGAAAATGATGGAATCACTTGAAAGAAAGAACTGTTGAGTATCTAGAGGCCAGCGGGGCACAGGACCCAAAGCAGCATGGATTCACAGCAGGAAGGTCATGTCAGACGAATCTAATCAATTTCTTTGACTGGGTGACCAAAGTAATAGACCAGGGAGGGGCTGTGGATATGGCCTACCTAGACTTTAGCAAGGCATTTGACACAGTCCCGCACAAAAGATTTATAATCAAGTTAGCCATCCTGGGAGTGGGTCCCAGGGTGGTAGCCTGGGTAGCAAACTGGCTGCACAACAGGACACAGAAGATAATAGTGAATGGAACACATTCTGAAGAAAGGGGGGTTACCAGTGGAGTACCTCAGGGCTCAGTACTGGGTCCAGTCCTCTTTAACGTCTTTATAGGTGACATTGCAGAGGGTCTGGAAGGAAAGGTATGCCTCTTTGTAGATGACACAAAGATCTGTGACAGAGTTGATACACAAGGGGGGGTAGAAAGGATGAGAAGGGACTTGGCAAGGTTGGAGGAATGGTCAGACATATGGCAACTTAGATTCTATGCAAAGAAGTTCAAAGTAATGCACCTGGGAAATAAAAATCCAGAAGAAGAGTACACAATAGCAGGGGAGGTACTAACGACAACAATAATGGAAAGGGATCTGGGTGTAGTCATATCAGGTGACCTAAAGGTGGGTAAGCAATGTGAGAAGTCAGTAAGGAGAGCCGGGGGATACTGGGATGCATAGGGAGGGGCATCACAAGTAGAAAAAGGGAAGTGGTTATCCTCTGTACAGGCAGTTGGTGAGACCCCATCTGAGTACTGCGTGCAGTTTTGGAGACCTCATCTACACAAGGACATAGACAGGATGGAAGCAGTCCAGAGGAGGGCAACTAAAATGGTGCAGGGTCTACATCAGAAACCATATGAAGAGAGACTGAGAGGGCTTAATATGTATACCCTTGATGAAAGGAGGGACAGGGGGGACATGATAGAAACGTTTAAGTACCTCAAGGGAATCAACAAAGTCCAGGAGGGTAGCATCTTTCAGAAAAAGAGATGTGTAAGAACAAAGGGCACAATTTAAAGATAGAGCGGGGACGGCTCAGGGGTAATGTGAGGAAATTCTTTTTCACGGAGAGAGTGGTGGACGAATGGAACCACCTTCCTGGAGAGGTAGTGAGGTCTAAAACAGTGGGGGGATTCAAACACGCATGGGACAGACATAAGGCAATTATAGTGGGGGGTTGCAGGAAGTAGGCTGTGGATTAACTAGAATCTGCAGCTTATCCAATAGGTAGGGAAATGGGCAGACTGGGTGGGCCAAGTGGTCCTTATCTACCATCAAAGTCTATGTTTCTATGTTACATGTTAAACACAAAAAATACTTGAGCATGTAAAAAAATGATGTGTTCAGGTTGCTCTGCTGCAGGAGACCCATCTCACAACAGATGAGGCAGTGAAGGTCAAATGCCAATGGCTGGGTATGGAGGTGCAAAGCATAGGCCCTGTGAAGAAAGGGAAGTGTATTCATGCTTATCCACAAATCACTTTGCTGAACTGTGTCACATTCCACATAAGACAAATAGGGCAAGTGGATCTTTTATTTAATTTTTTTATTTTCATGACCGGGTACATGCACTATTGCCGAAGCATCTTTTTCAGGCATGACCCAGGTATAGAAGAGTACACAACAAGACTGTGGAACAGGTACAAACGCATAAGTATCATAATAGAAAATGAAGTGACATGGTGCAAACGTAAGGCATTAAGATGGCCCATTAAGTCAAAAGTGTTTTGTGAGTCATGCAAAGCAGGTACAGACATTAGACTCTTGGAGACTCTTGGATCACTGTGCAGCTAGCAACCTCAGAAGATTCCCTGACTATAGCTAACATACATGGCTCAAACACAGATGATCCGAAGTTTTTCACAACCTCAGTAATGAACTTAAGAAAAATGGACTCCAGCTGCTGTTTTCTTCTCAGCTTCATACACATAGTCATACTGCTGCGTTGACCACACACACCACACGCGCACACGCGCTCTCTCTTGCTCTCTTTTTTCTCTGCTGTTTTTTTCAGACTTCTGCAGTCATATGCATTCTGTTTTGTTAGAAATTGTGAGTTACACCTACAAGTTCCCTAGGACTGGCCTGTTCTCTGGTTTCAGCCTAAGCCTTAAATCAGATTATCAGATGTTCAGTCTATTTGTCAAGGGTTTTACTAATTCTGTTCTGAGCTTTTCAAGTGTCATCATTTCTTAACTGACATATTTTCAAAAGTATTTGTGGTATGAATA
The DNA here is from genome assembly GCA_016271365.2 of Neoceratodus forsteri. Lineage (NCBI taxonomy): Eukaryota > Metazoa > Chordata > Ceratodontiformes > Ceratodontidae > Neoceratodus > Neoceratodus forsteri. The sequence continues at coordinate 439,313,098 of CM057459.1, read as the reverse complement.
TGGACCTTGGTTTTATGACCCATTTTATAATCTGAACTCCAACTGCTGTTTTCTTCTCAGCTTCATACACTTAGACATACTACTGTGCTGACCACACACACACACACACACACACACACACACACACACTTCTCTTTACCAGACTTCGTTGTCATGCATTACATTTTATTAGATTTGTAGGCTACACTTATTTAAGTATCCTAGGACTGGCCTGTTCCCCGGTTTCAGCCTATGCATTAAATTTTATTATCAGATAAGATGTCCATGTCCAGGTGTGAAGGGTTTTACTAATTCTGTTCTGAGTTTTTCCAGTGTTATCATTGCTTAACTGCCATGTTTCCAATGAAGGGCTCTGTGTAGTTTGAAAGATTTAACATTTTGTCAAAATTATTTGTTGGTCCAATAAAAGGTGTCAAACCACCCATTTTGTTCATCTAGTAATGAACTTTGAAATGTTTAAGGCTGCAAGTTTGGTTCTACGAAAGAACAGAACACCTCAGACTTTGCAGACTCCAGATGTTTGATTCTTTCAGATGGTGGCAAACCTTTAGGGGAAAAAGGCAGACTTTTGGTTTGACTGGATCAACCTGGTCCGAAAGGTACAGACCAGTTGAACCAGCTGAATCGCAAACTGCAGTTCACACCTGAAATATTTAACTACAGCACAGAGTGAGTCACAGCCTCATTCTGAAGGTAGGCTCAGGTCAACCATGAGAGCCACTGAGAAAGCTCATTCACATACTCATTGTCAGGTTGTTTTTAGGTAGCTCATACAAGGCTGTGATTCACTTCTGTTAGATTAGCTAGGAAATTCTCCAAAACAAAGTATAGCTTCAAAAGTTCAACCTGTAATAGTCCTGCAACAGCAGGGCTGCAGGAGGGGTATATTTAGGAGTAAAAAGAAAAAGAAGAAAAAAAAGGCAGGCTGAGCTGTAGTGTTGCAGGGTGGCAGCAGGACTCTGAGACCAGGGGCTTGTCTTAGAGTGTAGAGGACAGAAAGAGACTGTACTCGGAGGAGCAGTGTGCTTGGGGCTGGGCAGGGGGCAATGAGGCATGAGGTGGCAGTCTGCCAGTACTCACTTGTTGTCTAATAAATTTAATCTCAGCAGAGCTGCATATAGTGTATATATATATATATATATATATATATATATATATATATATATACATGATAATGTATGTTGTCAGATAATGAGAGTATCAATCATCATATCTCGATATACTGTGAAGATAACATTGTTATCTTCATGTTCCTATACGCTATATGTTATCTCCACGCCCTACACGCCATATCGAAACCATCTGGCTGATCTCGTTATTGCAGACCACTACCAGAGTAAGGTGATCGAGCGCTGAGCGACTGGCGATTTGTGTTTCAGTAACATTTTTAGAATGTGCCCATTCTCAGCAAATTGGTCGGCTCATTTTCTTGTAGTTCTCAGCCACCGCACACGAGTGTAGTATGATGGGCCGCAGTGTTATAAATGAGCGTGAGCCCGTTGCCAGGCAACAGACGCCGCGTTCATTTTATTTTGAAAGCACTGCTCGGTCAATGCTGCACTCTGTGTGCAGTTTGAAGCTTTTAACAAGGAACTACAAAAATACAGACAAATTCTAATTTACTGAAGTCTGGGCATATTCAAAAAATATTTACTAAACTACAAATCGCCAGTCTTCATAGCTGCCGGTCACGCTTACACTTCTCAGTGAAAGTGAAAGTGCTCTGAGTGGCAGGATCAACCAGATAACCATATAAACGCCACTTTTTCCCCAAATAAAAGCAGGATCAACTAGATATTTTTACTAACTTTAAACTGACAGGATCAACCAGATATTTAAAACCCTATATAATCTATTATGTTGGGGAAGCATGTGAGCCCTGTGTGTGTGTGTGGGGAGGGCATGGCATGATAAACCAGATAATGTTCTTAAACTAACCATAAATAGTATAATCCACTAAATATTTCTTAAGCAATAAATGACATCTGCTGTTTTGGCAGCGTTTCCGTAAAGGGGGGTTGTATTGCTAGGGCCATCACCTTTATGTCACCCATTGCATTGAGAGGGGCACGTAGTGAGTTGTGTTGGGGCAGGGGCAAAGCATACGTTGTATAAACCGAATATGACATGGCCCGACTGAAGATATCATATTTATCTTCAGTCAGGCCATGTCATATCCCCTATATATATACACATATATGTGTGTGTGTGTGTCAAATGCAAAATAACTACAGTACGTTAATGCACTAATTAGGGTTGATATCATGCCTTTCAAAGTATGGAAGTGTGGTGTTAGAGCTCCCAACTCTAACACCCCACCCCACCCTCCTCCATCAAAACATACCACCCTCATCCCACCCTCCATACACCAACAGGCATCGAGGGTGTGCCAGGATCTATTGGCTTTACCTCTATTCCATAAGTAAATAAGCTGACATGGACATTATAGGAGAATGGGGTGAGCATTGAGGTCCATCTCAGCTTATTTACTTATGGAATGGGTGGCGAGGGGCGATGACTTAAGGCACATCCCATTGTCTATTGGGTGTGGAGGATGGGAGGTGAGATGAGGTGGTAAGTGGTTAGGTGGAGGGTGGGGTGAGGTGTGAGAGTTGGGAACCACATTTCCACACTTTGAAAGGCATGATATCAACTCTAACTAGTGCATTAATGTAGTATTTTGCATTTAATTTCCATGCTTTTTATGAAGTGAGCACAAAGAAATATCTGAACAGGTGATGTTATAGAAAGAAGTAGTGCACTTGTGATGCCCCTTCCTATGCTTCCCAGTATCCCCCTGGCTCTCCTTACCAACTTTTTACATTGCTTACCCACCTTTAGGTCATCTGGTATGACTACCCCCAGTTTCCTTTCTATTTCTGTTGTTGTTAGTACCACCCCTGCTACTGTGTACTCTTCTCCTGGGTTTTTGTTTCCCAGGTGCATTACTTTGCACTTCTTTGCATTGAATCTAAGTTGCCATATGTTTAATATATATTTAAACATGGTTGACTTGTTCTCCCCTCTATATTAACAACGATATAAACACTGTGGCTGAATATTTCAACACTACCCTACTCTCTGTTCAGAACCACCACATCCTGGTCTCCAGGCGTAAGGTAAAAGGTTAGTCACCAAATGGCTCAAGCGGCCCCTACTCCAGCTCCTAATATGTGGGGATAAACTCTGGTATGCTTGGAAGTCCTCCTCCCTTCAAGCTGACTTTGAGGCCTACAGGTCCTTACACAACACCTGCAAAAAGGAGATTCGCTCTGCCAAAAGTATATACTACCGGAACCTTCTCAGTTCATCCGCCCCTAACCCTAAATGTTACTGGTCTCAAATTAAGGAAATCCTTGGGAACAATTAGCATCTGACTCCAAATGAAATGCAGATAAACGATACCCACTGCAATAACCCACTCACCATTGCCAATGCTTTCAACTCCCTCTTCTCCACTCTTCCTACCCCCAAACTCTCTTCATCCTTCACTTCCCTGGCGTCCCCCTCCTCGCGAGTCCCGGTCCCCCCTCCCACTCTTGTGCTGTCACTGGTCTCTTGCCAAGAAGTCCTTAAGCTACTAAAGTCCATTCCCGCTAACGGTAGTGCAGGCCGCCCTAATGGTATTCATCCTAGGATTCTCAGGCAGTTTGCCTCTTGTCTGGCTACACCTATTACCAGGCTTTTCAACCTCTCAATTTGCTCTGCCTCGGTTCCCACGGTCTGGAAAGTAGCCAAAACTATACCCATGTTTAAGAAAGGCGATGTCAAAAATCCTGATGAACTACTGTCCCATTTCACTTCTGCCCATGCTTATTAAGTTGCTTGAAAAACTAGTTCATCAACAGGTCTCTGTGCTTCTTCTCAACTTTAACCTGCAATCTCCAGTACAACATGGCTTTAGGGCTGGGTACAGCACAACTACTGCTCTTACCCAGTTTACTAGTGATGTTAAATGCAACATGGACAAGGGCTTGCTAACTGGAGCTGTGTTCATTGACCTCTCTAAAGCATTTGACATGGTACATCACCCCCTACTACTGGCAAAGCTGCAATCTCTCGGTGCCTCTAACTCTACCCTATCCTGGTTTGGCAGTTACCTAGACAATCACTCTTAGGCGGTCTCTTTCTGTAAGGTTCTGTCTTCCTCTTCCTCTATCACCTGTGGAGTTCCATAGGGCTCTATTCTTGGGCCCCTACTCTTTTGAACTCTGCAGCATTCTCATGTACGCAGATGACCTGGTGCTCCACTCAACCTCCAATTCTATTGCTGACATCAATCAACATCTTACATCTGCCTTTCAGACCCCCCAATCCTGGTTTCCTCCAACTATCAAATCCTAAACATATCTAAGACCCAGGCTATGCTCTTTGGTCAACTAGAAAGGTGCTTACTGAGTCCCCTAAGCTTCTGGTCTGCTGCCATGGTGGGACTGCTGTCTCTAATACTTCATCCTTCAAATATCTTGGGGTTATGCTTGACCCAGTACTTGATTTTGCTGCACATGTCAATGAGGTATGTCGCTCAGTTAAATGCCAAGATTGGGGCGGCCTATAGAGTGCGTCAATCACTCACTCCGGCTGCTAGGATCTCTGTAGCATATGGTGTGTTACTCCCACGACTTCTATATGCCCTCCCAGTACTCTCTTATGCCAGTCCGGGGGTTCTTCGTAAGTGGAACACTTCTTATAACAATGTCTATAGATTCGCCTTATCGGCACCTCACTTAACCCATCACTGCCAACTCTATTCAGCTTTAAACTGGCTGTCTCCCAAGGCCCTCCATTCTTATGCTCTTGGGTGTTTTGTTGACTCATTAAACAGAACCTCTTGTCCCTCCATACTGGGTGCCATGCCTACTCCGGTCTCTCACTCTCGCTCCCTTAGGTCCTCCTCCACCCCCTTTCTCATTGTTCAGTCATGCTCCACTAAAATGGGAGAGCAAGCTTTTCCCTATTTTGCACCTAGATTTTGGAGTTCATTCCCCCTCCATGTTAAGAACTCCTCATTTCACTTCACTTTTAAGCATGCATTGTTTTTTCATCTCTATGCTCTTGGTAACTGACTGCACTTACCTCCTGCATCTGCCTCTCTTTTTTGGACAACAGGTTGTGTCCATGCCTAATGTTGAATGATGTGTCTACCTGTCTGTTTCTCTCCTAGTTAGGCCTTATGACTTGTTTACTGGCTATTATGCAATTAATTGAACTCAGTCCCAGCTTGGACCATTCTGGCTGTTATCCTTGAGTTGTATTAATTTCTGTGGCTGCTCTTGTTGACCTATTTTTGTATTGTCAGTTATTCTTGCATTATGTACCAGATTGTTGTCACTGCTGCAATTTCATATTGTACTCTCCCTGGTCACGCCTGAAAATAGGCAGGTTTTTGCCTAGCACACTTACCCGGTTACCAAAAGCTAATAAAATAAATAAATAAGAAGCCTTCCCCTAGCCAGATTTAATCCACAGCCATTGAACAGTTGCAAAGTTATTAAAGTGCAAAGTTTGAGGTTTAACATTAAACTGCCTTGCCAACCCTAACTATGCTGGCGCTACCACACCAGTAATAATATATATATATATATATATATATATATATATATATATATATATATATTCATTGCAAAAAATTTTGTTAATGCACCATTAGAGTGGAAGCATCAAAAGTAGGGAAATGTAACCTTAGGGTTCCCAACCCTAAGACCCCACACCGACCCTCAACCTCCAATCCAAAGACCCCACCCCCACCTTGAATGCAGGAACAGGCGTGAGGTGTGTGCCTTGGCATTTTGAACTCTAATGCTCACCCCCATTCCAAGACTGAGTAACCTAAGATGGGCATAGAATAAGAGAATGGGATGAGCATTAGGGTTAGAAATGTTAAGGCACATCCCTTACACATGTTCCTGCAAGCAAGGTGGAGGTGGGGTCTTAGGGATGGAAGCCAAGGGTGGGGGTGGGGTGTTAGGGTTAGGAACTCTAAGTTCCCCTCATGCCTGTTCCTGCATGCACAGTGGGGGGTGAGGTCTTAGGCTTGGGAATCCTAAGGTTGCATTTCCCTACTTTTGATGCATTAACCCTAATGGTGCATTAATTAAGTTTTTTCCAATGAATTTGCTTACTTTGTCATATAGTTTACTTGTATCCTTATTTGCCTGCCTGTCATTATGTCACAGTGGGCCCATGTTCTGTGATTTTCCTTCTTTTACTGTGGGAGCGCAGGGTCCTTTGGACCCTGCACACCCAACCCTCTGTAGATGCATCACCAAATTATCAGCATAGCCATCTTATTACCCCAGCACATATAGCTAGTAGAGAAAATGTTCAAACCCCCATCAAAACATAATTCTGCACAAGTACAATGCCATTCCATGCCAGAGGTACAAACACACATTTTGCACAGGATTTGAAAAATGACAACTGTAACATACATGAACTCAAGTAATAAGAAGGCTATATTGAAAATCAGCAGTCAAAATATTTAACATTTCTGCAGTTATGAGCAGGCATGCCTAAATTGCAATGAATGGTCATAACTTTGGCATTATTTCATATTTGGACCCCAAATTTTGAACTTTGTCTTCTTATGACCCCACCTCATGAACGCCATAGATGAACATTTTCAAAACCATGCCAAAATGCCATTCCATGCCACAAGTGTGAAAAGACTTTTCAGACAGGATTTGAAAAATGACAGCTGCACTGTTCATGAGATGATGTGAAAATATGACTACGTTGAAAATTTGGAGTGAAAATATGACAGTTTACCAAAGTTACGCATGTGTGTAGAAATATTTCAATGACCACGTGTAACTCGGCCATTTTTAGAAATTTTTCCACCAAATTTTAACATAGACTTCTGAGGACCCACCTCATGTACACTGGCACTGTCATTTTGTTAATCTGTCCCAAAAGTTGATTTTTGTGCAGTGACTGGAAAAATCACCCTCCAGGCCTGAGCAACGAAACAACAGTGCCAATGTTCATGAGGTGGGGTCCCAAAGTGTCTATGTTGAAAATTTGTTGTAAAAATTCCAAAAAATGGGGTAAGATATCAAGATAAGTACAAAACGCCATTGAAATACATTATACGGCATTTACCTTGATTCGTCAGTTTGCGGTTCAGCTTTGAAGAGTGCAGATGTGTCATGCTCCACAGAAGATGACAGCGGATGACCTCCAGTGGTAAGTATAGGGCAAGAGGGGTGTGGGATGGTGGGTGCTTAGTGGGAGGGTAGGAATGGGGGAGGGATGGCGGGGACAACAAGCGATTGTTTTCTTTTTTTCAGGTTTAAACATTCAAAAGACATTACTGGACTGTTTTTTTAACCTACAGATTTAAAAAAAAACATTTTCAGGAGACTGGGAGTGGGCTCCCCAGTGTCCCACACTGGTGGGGGGGTGTTATACATATATCAGGACACTGGGAGTGGGATCCCCAGTGCCCCACACTGCTGGAGAGGAATCAAGATTGGAGACACTGGGAGTGGTCTCCCCAGTGCCCCACTGCTGGGGAGGGTGGAAGATGCATTTCTCTGGACACTGGGGTGCACTTCCAGTGTCCCACACTAATGAGAGGTGTTATACATATATCAGGACACTGGGGTGGGATCCCCAGTGCCCCACACTGCTGGAGAGGAATCAAGATTGGAGACACTGGGAGTGGTCTCCCAGTGCCCCCACTGCTGGGAGGTGGAAGATGCATTTCTCTGGACACTGGGAGGCTTCCCAGTGTCCCAACACTGGTGGGGGGTTAGAGAATATATCAGGACACTGGGAGGGATCCCAGTGCCCCACACTGCTGGAGAGGAATCAAGATTGGAGACACTGGGAGTGGTCTCCCCAGTGCCCCCCACTGCTGGGGAGGGTGGAAGATGCATTTCTCTGGACACTGGGAGTGCGCTTCCCAGTGTCCCACACTGGTGGGGGGGTGTTATACATATATCAGGACACTGGGGTGGGATCCCAGTGCCCCACACTGCTGGGAGGAATCAAGATTGGAGACACTGGGGTGGTCTCCCAGTGCCCCCACTGCTGGGGAGGGTGGAAGATGCATTTCTCTGGACACTGAACAAGGAGGCGCTTCCCAGTGTCCCACACTGGTGGGGGGGTGTTATACATATATCAGGACACTGGGAGTGGGATCCCCAGTGCCCCACACTGCTGGAGAGGAATCAAGATTGGAGACACTGGGAGTGGTCTCCCCAGTGCCCCCCACTGCTGGGGAGGGTGGAAGATGCATTTCTCTGGACACTGGGAGTGCGCTTCCCAGTGTCCCACACTGGTGGGGGGGTGTTATACATATATCAGGACACTGGGAGTGGGATCCCCAGTGCCCCACACTGCTGGAGAGGAATCAAGATTGGAGACACTGGGAGTGGTCTCCCAGTGCCCCCACTGCTGGGGAGGGTGGAAGATGCATTTCTCTGGACACTGGGGTGCACTTCCAGTGTCCCACACTGGTGGGGTGTTATACATATATCAGGACACTGGGATGGGATCCCCAGTGCCCCACACTGCTGGAGAGGAATCAAGATTGGAGACACTGGGAGTGGTCTCCCAGTGCCCCCACTGCTGGGAGGGTGGAAGATGCATTTCTCTGGACACTGGAGTGCTTCCCAGTGTCCCACACTGGTGGGGGGGTGTTATACATATATCAGGACACTGGGAGTGGGATCCCCAGTGCCCCACACTGCTGGAGAGGAATCAAGATTGGAGACACTGGGAGTGGTCTCCCCAGTGCCCCCCACTGCTGGGGAGGGTGGAAGATGCATTTCTCTGGACACTGGGAGTGCGCTTCCCAGTGTCCCACACTGGTGGGGGGGTGTTATACATATATCAGGACACTGGGAGTGGGATCCCCAGTGCCCCACACTGCTGGAGAGGAATCAAGATTGGAGACACTGGGAGTGGTCTCCCCAGTGCCCCCCACTGCTGGGGAGGGTGGAAGATGCATTTCTCTGGACACTGGGAGTGCGCTTCCCAGTGTCCCACACTGCTTGGAGGGGGATACATGGCAGGGGACACTGGGAGTGAGCTCCTCGGTGTCCCACAATGCTGGGGTGGAGATACACATCCAGGGACACTGGGAGTGGGTTCCCCAGTGTCCCACAGTGCTGCAGAAGGGAGGGCTTGCACTCTCACTATCAATTTTTGGCAGCAGTATTCGAAAGTATGGTATGTGCAAAAATAGGCATAGCCTATTTTTGCACTTACCACATTTTTGAACATGAACCATCCACTTGCAGCCAACACCATTGATAAATATAGAAAAAGCACAGATGGAATTGTGCTTCTCCTATGGCGCGGAGGACATGGAATTGAAATGGGACTCTCAGGGTCCTGGGTTTGAGGCCAGACTCTTTATTTTGTTCACTGTCATTGTAGGGGGATAATATAGAGAGACTGGTTACGAACCCAGGACCCTGAATGTCCCATCCCTGTACCCTGTTCTCTGCACCATCTGAGCAGCACAACTACATCTGTGCTTTTTCTATATTTATCGATGGTGTTGGCCACAAGTGGATGGTTCATGTCTGAAAATGTGATATGTGCAAAATAGTCATAGCCTATTTTTGCACATGCCATACTTTAGAATATTAAGTATGTACTTGTGGCCAAACATTGATAGTGAGAGCTGCAATGTGTCACTCAAGTCAGCATTAGTGGAATTAATGGGGATGACATGTGGCCATTTTCTTTTTTTCAGGCAAAACAAAATAAAAGACGGTGGGGGCAGATTTTTTCTTTACAGATACAAATAAAATAAGTATTTCAGGACACTAGGAGTGGGTTCCCCAGTGTCCCACACTGCTGTGGAGGAGGTACTCCAGTACTGACACAGGGATTAGGCCCCCCCGATGTCGGTAACTGAATTATAAAGAAGGGACTGGGGGGCTGGCACATCTGACAAGGGGGGTGAGCATCTCGGTGTCAGAATATATACAGAAGGGTCAGGAAACATGAAATAATTATTTAGAGACACTGGGAGTGGGCTCCCCAGTGTCCCACACTGCCGTCTGGAGGGAATTCCAATATCAACATAGGGATTGGGCTCATCGATATCGATAATATTTTGTGTCTCTCGCTAACAGAAAACAAGATGGTGGATTGAATAGAGCCCTTCAAAAATACACCAGACTCCCTGTGACACTGTGAGACCCTCCTTGTGAAAGCATGATTCCCCTCTGCTAAAACAGCCTTGCTTTAGTGCAGGACACTTAACTTTTCCCATAGGAAATAATGGGAAAATAAAAAGTTCAATAACTTTTGAATGGATTAATATTTTTTCACTATACCTTCAAAAGGCACCTCTGTGACCTAAAGGCTCTCTACCCTGAAAATTTCAGATTAAAACATAAAGCCATTTTTGAGATATACATACCGAAAAAAATGGCAAAAACCTGGTAAATTTTGGATTTTTTGATGCTTCATATCTGAAACACCGCTACATAGATTCATACAAAATATGGCATGTTAAGAGTCCTACCCCTAGAAATGATGCATGCTAAATTTCATGCTCATCCGTTGAATGGTTCCAAAGTTATTAAGGTTCAAAAATGTGGGTTTAACATAGACGTTTGCACTCAACCCTAATATACTGGCACTACCGCGCTAGTATAACTAATTGCAAAAAAACTATGTTAATGCACTAGTTAGGGTTGATCTTACTGCCGCAATAGCATGGAAATGTGGCATTATGGTTTCCAACCCTCCCTGACTCCCCACCCCTCAAGCAGCAAAAGGACAAGACCACACAAGCAACCAGAGACAGCCACCATCAGGTAAGACAAAACACATACAACTGTTTCCAGATGACACAAATGCAGTAGCACTGATGTGCTACCTTCATGGATTGTATCCGTAGCATGCAAACTGCAAAATACACACACTCACTTGATGCTGCAGATAGAAATCCATGACACTGATGGATGCCTGGAACATCCTCCCGGAGTAGGTGGTGGAGGAAAAAATGGTAACGGGATTCAAGACTACATGAGGCAGGCATAAGGGAACCATAATGGTAAGGAAAGGGGTGAGCCAAACATCAAATAGGGTCTGCAATGTTACAGTAGATAGAAAAATGGCAGACTAGGCGGGCAAATCAGTCCTTCTCTGCTATCAAATTCTATGTAACCATAACATGAGGGGGCAGAGTCTTAAGCTGGAGGTGGAGGGAGGTTTAGGAGGGAGATCATGGGAGCACTTCTTTGTGGAGAGTGTGGTGGACACTTAGGATGCACTGCTGGAAGAGGTGATCTCACTGAAGACAGTGGGCAGCTTAAAGAGAGGCTTGGATAGGCATAGGGGGATGGTAAAGATCATGGGCAGGGAGGATGGGAGGAGTGTGGTGGGGGGCAGGGACAGTAGCTGAAGATGTGGACCCTGCAATATGAGCAAGAAATCAGTGCTACTGAATTTGTGTCATCTGGAAACAGTTGTATGTTCATCGTGCTATCTATCAAGGTACATCATACCTTGTGCATGAGTACTTCTGGCCGTAGAGGCACAGGCCCCATGGGAAATCTGTCTGCAGAAACACAGGCCCCATGGGGTCTGTGCTTCTTCCACTACATGTACTCATGCACACTGTATGACATACACACACAGTTGTGACTGCTGAAGCAGAAGCCCCTGTAGTGTAGTCTTCGCATGTTGTTTGTCTTACCTGTTTGTGGTTGCTTGTGTGGTCTTTAAGTGGTGGCCTTTAACATGCTGTATGTGGCAGCATTTAATATGTTCAGATTAAAACTATACTGTCTAGGCATCTTTCTTTTTTATTTAATCTTGTCCAAGTATGCATTACCAAGGAGTCGACACAGTAGAAATATAACTGCAGTTAGTTATAAATTACAACCTAAATTATAAAATAAGACTGTAAAGATAAGCTGCATAATTCCACCAAAGTACAATTGCAATATCCAGAACAGTGATGATCCGATATGTCTTTTTATTAGTGACAAGTACAGTCACTGTAAAACAAAGAACCCTCCTGAATATATCATTGGCTATAATCATATGCAACCACATCAGTGTTTGAATAAAAATTAAAGGCAAATGTAAGGCCTTCGCAACAAAAATATTCACAAATGAGCAATTTATTCAGTTTTTATTTTTCAGGGGGTAAAGAACCACATGGTTTTGCTTGATTTTTACACATACACGTGTTCTGTCCTACCAGGACTCATCAGTGGTTCATTCCACTGGGGCATCATACAGACAAGGTACACTTAATAGTCCTGGTAGGGCGAAACACGTGTCTGTGTTTTCTGTTGGCACCCTTTGCAGACTGTGTGGGAGGCCTTCCGGCACCATGCATTTCTGCTTAAAGTTGAACCAGCATACTATTTTGAGGCGATTTACATATACCACCCATGATGCTTTGCATTATGGGAGTATGTGTGATTTTGTATTTCTTTGAAACTTCGCTTCCCAGCCAATGCCCTTTGCAGTAACCCTTGCCTCAGTGCTTGAGCACTAAGGTTCTTTGTCTCTTAGTTTGTTTTTTTGTTTTTATTAGGCTCACCACAACCCAACCCAGATAGACCACCTTAGGGTAGCTGGTTTATTCCAGTGGGGTGTCATACAGATGAGGCACACTGATGAGCCCTAGTAAGATGAAACACATGTCTGTATTTTCTGTTGGCATCCTTTGCAGACTGTGTGAGAGGCCTTTCAGCACCATGCATTTCTGCTTAAAGTTGAACCAGCATAATATTTTGTGGTGATTTACATATACCACCCATGATGCTTTGCATTATGGGAGTATGCGTGATTTTGTATTTCTTTGAAACTTGGCTTCCTGGCCAATGCCCTTTGGGGTAACCCTTGCCTCAGTGCTTACGCGCTAAGGTTCTTTGTCTCTTTATACAATAAAGTTGTTTCCAAAGTAGAGCTTTGAACTCTTAAACCCTTTTCTGATTGCTAATGTGTTAAAATAATGAGTTCATATTACTTATTATTAATGTTATGAATATGTCATTGTAACATTTAATGTATAATATGTATGAAAAATCACTAAAATATGAATAACAAAAGAAATGGTACAGTCTATCTGTATTAAGGTCCAATCAAGTAAAAAATATGAAAGCAAAATGTGGCTGATACCACTATGTAATTAATGTGTAGTGTCCACTGATACAGATGCTAGAAACCTTGGCTGCACCCCATCTCCAGACTGATGATTAATCAGGACGTGAGTGATATAGAGTATGTGACTAGTCTCTACATAGACCAGTTGAGCTCTTGGCTGCTGCATGGTATCAAACTGTGCCCTTGAGCTTGGAGATACAGCAGGACAAGAGTGAGGGCAAGACATTGATGATGTGGGATTTCTTTAGAGCAAACAAAGAATCATAAACACTTGCAGTATGTCTTTTATGTAAAGACAGGCCAAGTTAGGGTAGGGAGGGAACAAGGCTGGAAACAACTACCATGAAAAGGCACCTGCTGAAGTCCTACAGATCTCAGCATGAGAATGCATGCCACAACGCACGGCATTTGTAGCACCACCACCAGGCAGTGAAGCTGCTGCTGATGATGATAATGATGATGATGGCCAGAGGGAGGAGAACATTAGGAGACCCAGTAGAGAGGAAGAGGAAGAAAGTCTTTCGGTTTCAAGTGGTAGCTGATGCACAACTCCAACATCTTCCATTCATCTGTTCTTTAGTCTATTGAATACCACTTCTGTGAGGGGCTGCACATCTCCAGTCACTTTCACCCCCACGGGTGGAAAAAATAGGAGCCAGCTGTCATGTGCAAGGAAAAAAGCAATCAACTTTCACTGGTCCAGTTCTTGGAAATGGGCTAGAAATACAAAGCCAACAAACCAGAGGCAAAAAGTTTAAAAGACAACTGTGGAAATGCTAGCTACTGATTTCCTGCCATTCTCTTTTGGGAACAACAGAGGTTTTCTATCACTAATGCAAGTTGCAGTGTCAGAGTGACAAGTGCCCAGCTGTACCTACTTTTCCACAGTAGCTCTTGCTGATTTGTACCAGAATGTCTACAAGACTGTTACATGCCCTGAAAGCATCAGTTTTCCAGCCATTCGCATCACCACTGACATGTGGACCAGTGGTCAGACTACTGATACATTGCAGTGACTGCCCATTGGGTCAGTTTCCCCTCTTTTTTCCCCCTCATCCTCTTCCTCCTCCTTCTCTGGGTTAAGTGCCAGCAGCAGCAGTAGCAGTAGCTGAACGTGACCAGGCCCCCCCCATCCTCCGCAAGAAGGCAGCATTATGTATTGCTGGCTCCGACAATAACCATCATGAAGAAAACTTGTTACACTGCCATCAACAGTTTTATAAGTCACTGAAGCCACAATCATTAATTTCAGGTTTCACTGTATCAGATGTTGCAAAGAACATTGTAAAGGTAGTTGACAATGAGGATTATACACATGTTCCATGTTTTGCTCACTGCAGAAATCTGGTAGTTTAAGGTTTCCTAGATGTGAAAGGCACCACTGTGTAAACATGTGCAGGTCAGGCCAAAAAAGTTTGTGGCCATTTTAACCATTTTGTAAAGGCACAGAAACTGTTACAAAACATCCACCAGTAGACCAACTTTCCCCTCCGCCACCTGAAACAGGATGTGGCAACAAGACAGAATTCCATCTATTACAGTACATTGTGGAACAGTAGCTAGAACATCAGAAGTCTATCCACCAGTATGCCGCTGAACATGGTATTGGCAAGGGAAATGTAAACATAAGCCCAAATCAGTGATGCCTGATGGAGACCCTCTTCATTGTGCTGAAATCCCTTGAGGAGGCCAAAAGGGTAGTTATCTCAAATGCAGTTGGTCTAAGTAAGGTACTTCCCTCTTTGCCCTCATTAACCTGCAACTTCTCATCAAAAACTCAATATCAGGAAAAAGGAGGGCACCACTGCTCCCATTCTAAAAGAAATGATTAGATCACATTTCTGGAATAACACACACATTTCAAAAATGCATACAGATGATCACTACATCATGGCCGCTCTCTTAGACCCTCGGTTCAAAGACACATTTGAGACAGTCTTTGATGCACAAGAATGCAGTAAGGATCAACAGTACCATAAAGTCTAGCTTGTCCATCTGATCTCTGTACGTATGGCACAGAACAAGAACAGGAACACAAATAGAGCAGTAGAACAACACTCATCATCATCCCTTGTTGCAATCGTACAGACAGGCCAGGTAGGGAAGAGGGAAGAAGGAGGATCTGATGTGTTTCTACTGCTAATACTGAACATCACAGGAGTCACTCATTTCTGTCTCCAAGTCAGCCTGCAACTATTGCTGCTGCCTCTGCTGCATCCCCAGAAAGACAACCATTGATGGCAAACCAGTATGGGGAAAAACTGTCTGACTATGGCTTGATGAAAAAGTATGGTAAGTCGCTTTCTGACATAGTGGTGCCTCAGATGACAGCAAACAAAATGGTGCTAGATTACATGGATGAGAACGTGCCATTAGCAGAAGGAGATAAGCCTTCATTGTACTGGTAGCACAAAAAAAGACAATTTGGCCCTCTTTGACACATGTAGCTGTTGAACACCTCAGTTGCCCACCTGCAAGTACATACTCAGAGAGGATTTTCAATGCTGCAGGCAATACTGTCACCAACAGGAGAATATGCCTTTTGACCAACAATGTAGAGATACTCACTTTTTTAAGAACTAACATGCCCCTTTTTCCAACGTCTTTTTCTGTCACGATTTATGAATGATGAATCTCCTAAGCTTCCAGTGGGGCTAAAGATGGAGGAGGATGATAAGGATGATGAGGTGGATGGGGAGGTCCTCTGTGTCCATTATTTTTAATTTTTCAAAACAGTTGCCTACACACACACACACACACACACACTGTGATATGCTGCACTGTTGTCATCACTCAGTCTTCTTCAGATTAATGTTTATGAATTTTTGCAGGCCTACACAGCCCAAATGAATAATTTTTGTGGCAATCTTGCCCATGAAACCAGTGTGTACAGCACTTATCCATGGCATAACAGGAAGCCTTATACATGTGTGGCACTGTCCCAGTGTGCATATTTTGGAACCATTAGCCTTCACAGGCCAAAAAAATAATTTTTGGGCACGGTTGCCCAAGGGAGGCCTTTAAAACCTTTAAGAGGACCTACAAAGATGTAGATAAAGAGGATTACATCAGGAGATCCTGGGAGGTGACCAGGGTGGTGAGGGCAGCCAAGGCTGAGAAGGAAATGAGGCTTGCACAAGGGATTAGGCAGGGTGAAAAGGGATGCTTCAAATATATCAGGGAGAGAAGGAAGTGCAGGTAGCAGATTTCCAGAATAAGAATGAATGAGGGATGGGTGGATAAGGGAGGATGAACAGGTTGAGGTATTAAATGATTACTTTTGTTCAGTTTTTACAAGGGAGAGAGAGATATCCAGCCAACAGGGCATTGACAGGGTGGAAAAGGTTGAGGGAGCAAGGATGAGAGATGAGGGAATCCATAGTCAGAGGGTTCTAGAGGGTCTAATAGCTCTGAGGACAGATAAATCACTGGGACCAGACGGAATTCACCTGAGGGTCCTGAAGGAATGTGCTGAGGTCCTGGCTGAGCCGCTGGTAGATGTATTCAACACTTCCCTTCAAACAGGATGTGTTCCCCATGATTGGAGGGTGGCACATGGGATGTCCAAACACAAGGGTGGATCTGGGGATGAACCAGGAATTACAGGCCAATTAGTTTAACGTCAGTTGTGGGTAAACTAGTGGAGACTATTCTGAAGGAGAAAATATAAGAATATTTGGAGGAAAATGGTCTCCTAGATGATCGGCAACACAGAGTCACACAGTCAGACCAACCATCTGGACTTCTATGATTTTGTGGCTAAGGCCCTGGATGAAGGCAAGGCAGGGGATGTTCTGTACTTGGATTTCAGCAAGGTCTTTGACTCTGTGCCACACATGGGACTGTTAGGCAAGCTGAAGGATACAGGGTTGGGGATAGGGAGGTCAAAATGGATTGGGAGCTGGCTGGAAAACAGGCAGCAGAGGGTGGTGGAAAGGAGGGAATATTACCTAGGGGCAGGCAGTCATCAGCAGGGTAATGCAGGGTTATGTGCTGGGACTCATGTTATTCACAGAATGTGTCGGCAGAAAAGGCCCACCAGGCCCACCCAGTCTGCCCAGCTTGACTAGATGACAGCTAGGTCTTTTGCTACTACCTAACGTACCCCCTCCCCAGATCGCAGAGACCACTGTGTCTATCCCATGTTCCCTTGAATCCCTCCACAGTCCTTGCCCCCACCACCTCCACCAGGAGTTTGCTCCAGCTATCTACCACCCTCTCTGTGAAGAAGAATTTTGTAACGTTTCCCTTGAACCTCCCCCCTACTATCTGCATATCATGTCCCCTTGTTTTTGATTGCCTTTTTAGCTGGAAAATGTTACCTACTGGTACCCTGTTTATACCCCTGATGTACTTGAAGGTCTCAATCATGTCCCCCCCCCTTTCCCTTCTCTGCTCCAGAGAGTATATGTTTAGGTCCTTCAGACCTTTTTCATATGACAAATGACCGAGGCCCTTTATCATTTTGTTTTTTCTTCCTCTGGACCCCATACTCAAGGTGTGGCCTGACCAACTGCCTGTACAACGGCATTATGACCCCCCTCTTCCTGCTAGTGGTTCCCCTACTGATGCATCCCAGCATCCTACTGGCCCTTGACGCCACCTTCTCACATTGCTTTGCAACCTTCAGGTCCTGTGAAATGACTATACCAAGGTCCCTTTCCAGCTTAGTTACCTCTTGGGCATGCCCCCCAAAATCTGGTATTCCGCTCACTGTTTTTTCTTGACTAAGTGCATGATTTTGCACTTTTTAATATTGAAGGACATTTGCCACTCCCGGGACCACTCCTCCAGTTTTTTCAGATCCCTGCATATACTCTCAACTCTCTCCAGCATATCAACTCGACTGCATATCTTCATGTCGTCCACGAATAGACATACCCTTCCCTTCAGTCCTTCCGTTATGTCCCCTATAAAGATGTTAAATAGGAATGGCCCTAACACCAACCCCTGAGACACCTCACTGGTAACTATGCCCTCCTTGGAAGGTACCCCATTTACAATTACCCTTTGCCTTCTACCCCCTAGCAAGTTTTGAATCCACCTTACTACTACTGACCCCAGCCAAAGACATTTAATTTTGTGCAGTAGTCTCCTGTACAGCACAGAATCAAATGCCTTCCTAAAGTCAAGCTACACAACATCTACAGAACCCCCCAATCCATGCCCCCGGTGACCCAGTCAACATCTACAGTAGACATGGCAGTTGATGTTCGAGTAGGATAAGTATGTTTGCTGATGACACCAAACTGGGTGCAGTGGTGGATGGGGTGGAGAGGGGGTGCTTCAGAAGAACCTTGAAAAACATTGGAGAGATGGTCACACACCTGGCAGTTGGGCTTCAATGCAAAGAAGTGCAGGATTATGCACTTTGGGAATAGGAATGCTGGGGTCAGTTATCAGCTAGGAGGTGTGCAGTTGTCAGTATCGCTTGAGGAAAAAGATCTGGGTGTGCTGATCACAGGCTATATAAGTCACTCTGCATAATGTAGGAAAGAGTCAGTAAAAGCCAATAAGATCCTGGGGTGCATAGAAAGGGGAATCACGTCAAGGAGTGAGGAGGTGATCCTGCCACTCTATAGAGTATTGGTGAGGCCTCACTTGAAGTATTGTGTGCAGTTTTGGCATCCCTTTTTAAAAAAGGACATCAGACTGTTGGAGAGGGTGCAGAGGAGAGGTAACAAAATACTGAGTGGGATGAGAGAAAAGCCCTACGAGGTTAGGTTACAGACACTCAAATTATACTCAATGGAGGGCAAAAGGGACAGGGGAGATATAATTGAGACCTTCAAATACTTAAAGGGCATAAATAGGGTTAGTCACAATGGCCTGTTTAAATTTAGAAGACAGGGGATCACAAGAGGGCATAGCATGAAGTTGGGGGGAGGTTCAGAAGGGAAATGAGGAGGCATTTTATCACAGAGAGAGTGGTGATAACATGGAATACTTTGCCTAAGGAAATGGTTGTGCAAACATCAGTTGGGGGATTTAAGGGGTTGGGATAGATTGAATGGCAAAATCAGAATGGGGAAGGGGAGGAAAAGGGTAAAGCAGTTGGAGCAATTAATGGGGAGGTGTAGGGGAGGATGGGGGGGCAGCATCAGTGCACAGCACTGAGAGCTGCACACTCAAGCAGATTTGATAGACTGCTAGGCCTTTATTTGCTGGCTTCATTGTGTGTTTGTATGAAACCAGTGTGTACAACACTTATCCATGGCATAATAGGAAGCCTTGTCTATGTGTGGCACTGTCTGAGTGGTCACACAATTTTTGGATCCAGTAACCCGTACTGTGGGATGCTGCACTGTTGTCTTCATACAGCTGTCTTCAGAATAATGTTTAGTGAATTTTTGACTAGACTACACAGGCTGAATAAATCATTTTGGGGGGCAACTTTGCCCATGAAACCAGTGTGTACAATACTTATCCAGAGCACAATGGGTAGCCTTGTCCCATGTGTGGCACTGTTCCACTGTGCACACAATTTTTGGAACCAGTAGCCCACACTGTGTGATGTTGCACTGTTGTCTTCACTCAGTCATCTTCAGATTCATGTTTGGTGAATTTCTGGCAGGCCTACACAGGCCAAATAAATATGTTTTGGGGCAATGTAGCCCATTAAACCAGTGTGTACATCACTTATCCATGGCATAATGGGAAGCCATGTCATGTGCAACACTGTCTCAATAGTTACAACATTTTTGAAACCAGTAGCCTACACTGTGGGTTTCTGTACTGATATTCTGTGGGCTTGCAAGGGCCTTACAATTACAACCATTTTATTTGAGCATTGTTAGCCATATACTCTTGCTTACCTACTAGCATTGTTCGTGTTTGGCACTGCCTGAATTGACACAATTTTTGGAACCAGTACCCCTCCATGTGGCCCACTACATCATCCTGCTGTGTTGGGTGCTTCATCAGCCCAGTGTATTATGTTACTTTATTTTATCCTGTTTCCAAATTATTTTTAATGGTTGAACCAGAGTGAGCTAATGCACTACTAAGAGAACGTTGATGAACTTTATACACTTCGATGGTCAAAGTTTGTGAGGTCGAACTTCAGGAGATTTGCACAGCCCTAGTAATTTTAGGTCAGCTCCCACCATTCTAATCATAGGAAGAGACTTCAACATCATCATGGAAACCTGCTAGACCATAGCTCTGGTGTGACTGAACCCCATGTAAAGGTTAGGGAAGTACTGAGCCAATTGCTCAAGGCGCATAACCTATCTGATATCTGGTGACTCACCACCCCAATACAAGGGACTATGCATGTTTCTCAGTTGTCCACACCTCTTACAGTTGCATAGATATGTGCTTCTGCTCCCCCTTTATTGCCTGTAACAGCCTAGGAGTCCTGATACATTCCATTTCCATCTAATGTCAGACCATGCCCCACTGAAATCACAGTTATGCAGCAAGCTCACATTCCCCATACAAAATCCTGGAGGAGGGACTCTTTAGTACTGCAGGACCCAGCCTTCCAAAAGTGGGACAAGTCAGAGACAATTGCTTACTTCAAAACTAACAACAAGGGGGATGTCTCCAATGGAATGGTATGGGAAGCTTATAAGGCAATGCTAAGGGGTCTGATTATAAGCTTCACCACTCACAGAAGGAAACATAGAGAGAGATACAGGCCCTGCAGCAAGAGAAGTAGCTCCAAGAGCCGGAACAAAGCTATACACAGGGGCCCTCAAGACCTTGTAGCTCAGCTGGTCACTACCAGAATCAAGCTAAGTGAATTCTTCACTAGAAAGGTAGTACTGTCCCTGTTCAGGATGATGCATGTCTGTTGGGAGGGAAGAGACAAGACAAGCAAGGTCCTGGTTTATCAAATTACAAAATGACAAGCAGCACAGTATATCCCAGGCCTCAAGGATCGATTGGGATCAGTATGCTGTGACCCATGTGACATTAATGCTGTTATCTAAGCGTTTTATCAATCTCTGTATGTCTCGTTGTCTCCATCTACATCAGAGGTCATCCAGGGGTTTATGGATAATAATCAAATCCCCAGGATCCCCCTACAATAGCCGGTGGCACTAGATGATCCTCTTACGTTACAGGAGGTCAAAAGAGCAATGCAAGCTCCCAATAAGGGTCAAAGCTCCAGGAGGAGATGGGTACCAAGTAGACAACTACCAAATGCTTTGGAAAGAACTCATCTCTGCTATTATGGACATGTTCCAGGAGGCACTCACAACATGCAGTATGCCTCCCACTCTCTGGGAGGCAATCCTTACAGTACTCCACAAGAAGGGGAAGGGCACCACAGCCCCAGGGAATTATAAGGCTATTTCTCATATCAACCCAGGCCCTAAAGTCATTGCTAAGATTCTGGCCACCAGACTAAAATCAATGCTCCAGGGGCTGATTCATTCTTTCATTACAGGCTGGTTTTGTTAACGGGCAACATAGCACTGACCACCTGAGCTCTTTGATCAATATCATCTATGCAGCTCAGAGGAATTCCACCCTGGTAACTAGATGAATGGTAGATTTTGAGAAAGCATTTTAATTTCATGAAGTGGGGTTTTCTCCTGGGCACTATGACCCATATGGGGGTGAGTCCATGATTCCTAGAATGGGTGAAATTCCTCTGTAACTCCCCTTCTACCTCAGTACCGACCAATGGTCTGTACTCTACAATCTCCCTTTTCAAAAAGGGACTTTGTAAGGGGTGCCTTATTTTCCTAATGGTCATGGAGCCTCTGGAAGTTGCCTTCTGCAACCACCCCAATCTGAAGGGAATTCAGTCGGGGAAGAAGGATTACTAATCACTCATGTATGCTAATGATCTGCTAATCCTCACTAGGAGGAAAAACCATGCTGGAGTCCCAGATGCTGTTCCAGATTGATTGATTTAACAGCCGGACACTCACTGCATTCCAAATGCAGATGAAACAGCATACAACATGCTGAAAGTACAGACTCCATGCTATTGAATCCAAAAAACTTTAACCCAGATGTGGCAAAGAATTAAACAAGACAGCTAGCTATTGGCAAAAAGCCCCAGTGCTTCAACTCTAAATGAGTCTTTAGAGTCAAAGCGCTGGGACTTTTTGGTAACAGCCAGCTGTCTTGTTTAATGCTTTGTCACTGCTGGGTTAAAGTGTCTGGATGCAATAGCATGAAGTGTGTACTTTTAGTATGTTTTATGCTGTTTCATCTACATTTGGAATGTGGCGAGTGTCCACCTGTTAAATAAATCAGTCTAGAACAGCATCTGTGATTCCAGCATGGCATTTTCCTCCTACTGAGTGCTTTAATCCTTCAGATCTGCTCTTGTTCTGTAGGAGCTGGTCATCCCCTTTTTCAAACACCAGTACAGCACCAGGAGTATCACTGTAGACTCCCCCTTGGAACTGACCTGCTAATCCTCCAGGCAGATGGGGCTACCTCCCTTATACCCCTCATATAGCTATTAGGTTCACTAAGGTATCAGGCCTCAAAGTCAATCAATCTAAAACTGAAGTCTTACCTTTGCACCCCTCTTGCAATGGGCAGCCCTTTCTGGACAAAGGACTACATTGGTCAGATACAGGCATCACATCGGTGTGTATCAAAGTCCATCATTCACTTAGTAAAATGGTGCCACTTAATTTGGCATCACAATTGCAACAGGCGCATGTTGAACTAGAGAGATGGAAACTTCTAAACCTTTCTTTGGCAGATAATCTGGACGTCTTCCAAATAATGATTGCCCATAAATTTAACCATGGGAAGCAGAGCTCAAAATCTAGATAACAGAGGAAGCGTGGACGTTGGCTTTATACAGAGCACATAAAGTTTGTCTAGGCAGGTGCAGTCAGCTTATTCAGGACAAAATGCTCCTGGGGTGGTACAGGACCCCATGGCTCTGAAACACATGGTGCTTGTGTGAGAGGACAAATGTTGGAGATGTTCACAACCCAAAGCACAACTAACCCACATTATGTGGGACTGCCTGAAGGTACAGCAATACTGGCAGGGCATGGTATAGATATTTATAACATTAACTGGTTCCCACATACCACTGGATGCCTCTGTCTTTTTCATTGGGATTACTGCTGCCCAACTGCCTAAACAGTCCACAGCTGTGCAATGGCTCAGATAGCAGTAAGTATTGCAGCTAAATGGCTCTTCCTTCTTGACTGGCAATGTACAGCAATTCCCAGCACAGCAGAGTGGCTACATACTATTGGCCAACTAGTTACCCTGGAGTGGATCACACATGCCAATGCAGGTATCATGAAATATATTATTCTATTTGAAACTCCTACCTGGACTACTGTCATTGCTCCAACCCCAGAGGGGTGCTCCCCAACAACAAGAATACAGGATAAACTGGGCCCAAGCCCCTATTGAAGTGCCCCCTCTCATATCTGTTAGATAACCAGTCAGTATTTCTTAAGCCCAACAAAGAATTCCCCCCTCTACACACCTGACTCAAGTAATCTTTAGTCATCGCCACCCTGGAGACACCTCACCCGCTTCTTAGATTGTCCCCTTCTTTTTCATTTTTTTTTTACATCTCATTGTTCAATTTCTTCTGTTTGTGTTGATGTCTTGTTTTGTTTATGATGTAAATAGTTTTGAGTATGAAGTGCATTATGTACTAGCCATAATGTCACAGTGAGCACAAGCTGCCCAAATAAGCCTCTCAATTATATATATTAGTGGTCTAGTGCCTTTGCGACTGGCATAGTACAAGTTCCTATGGTATTTGTTTGTTTATGATTTTAAATTTTCAAAACAAAAGATTAACTAAAAAAAGGTCTTTCATATGTGCCAACAAGTGGTCCAGATGAGTCTGAACTACAGATAAACATTAACAAAGTGGTAGAAAGTTAAACTTGAAAGCCTTTTTTCCAACAAGGACATTTCATGGGGGGGATCTGATTTTCATGCAAATTGCACAAGACACAGAAAATGAACAGAATACCTCAGCAACTGGGAACAATTAAAATTCTATATGGGACAGTCCAGGACTGATAACCAATTTGGAATTCCCAAAGCAAGTAATGGCAGAATAATTTCAGACTATGGAAAATCAGGTAGAAAATGAATGGACAGCACAGGATGCAGAAAACTTGAATGCCTTAAGTGCATTTCATTAGTGAAAATGAACTCCATCTCTGTGATGCTGGAACTGCTTATACTATGTCTGTAGATGACTTTATGTTCATTTTTGGCCAGAAAGGGTGCAATGTTGAAAACATCAGAAAACAGATGTTTAAGCTGAAATCTGTTTTTCTGTCCAAGAGCTATGAACACTAACACACTGGCTTTTAAAAAAGCAGTTAAGAGTGTATAGGTCCATTGTTAAAATCTTCAAAAAACAAAAAGATGAGGTAATTAAGGCATTGAGGGAGATGGAAAATTGGAATAATATAGTCTTTAAACCAGCAGGCAAGGGAGGGTATTTTTCTTATGTATAATGAACAGTTCAAGGACATGCTATAACCTTTTAAACATTGAAGCCAACTATAAACAGTTGGTACTGACCCCACAAGTTTGTTTGATAAAGAGCTATTATCATTGTTGGACTTCAGCAGCAAAAAGCATTAATAAAAGGGAATCAGGTTTTGTACCCTCTTCCCATAATCTCTGATTTTTACACCCTACCCAAGATCCACAAGGATCTAGCTAGTCCCCCAGGTCACCCGATAGTATTGGGAATTAGGCCTGTAACAGACAACTTGCGTAAGCTCTTGGATTTCTTCCTCAAAACCAAACTTTCTCTGGTTAAATGAAACCTACATGATACCATAGACATCCTGGCCAAGTTACAAAATTGAGTATGGCAATTTGAATTTCTTTGATTACAATTGACATACTGAAGAAGCACTTTATACATCAATTAGACATGAGGATGGCCTCACAGTCTGTGCCCAATTTTTGTCAACAGAGGATGTAATGAACCACTCCCCCAGTGAGTTCATCCTAGCAGGCTGAGATTTCATCTTATTGCACAATTGTTTTGAATTTGAGAATAAACTTTACCACCATCTTTGTGGCACTGCGATAGTGGCATCTGTTGCTCCCATTTATACTAAAGAGTTTTTTACTGGAAGAACTGGTGATATGCAACCAGGACACCAACCCCTATGCAGACAACATTTTCAGATGACATTGTTTTATTGACAATGTTGTCTGCATATGGAGGGGCACTAAGGAAGAACTTAAACACTTCACTGAGTGGTTGAGCACAAATGATTTCAATTTGAGATTTGCATACAGTGCAAATGCAAAACAAGTGAATTTCTTAGACATCACTCTAAGCCGTGCCAAAAC
Source organism: Neoceratodus forsteri (assembly GCA_016271365.2). Classification (NCBI taxonomy): domain Eukaryota; kingdom Metazoa; phylum Chordata; order Ceratodontiformes; family Ceratodontidae; genus Neoceratodus; species Neoceratodus forsteri. Next base: position 439,287,724 of record CM057459.1, on the reverse strand, counting down.
TGCAAAGGTACACAACACTGACTACAGGAATCCCACAACCCGAAATTGTCTCCCTAGAGCTGACAACTGTCATCCTAAAACCCTCATAGAATCTATACCCTTTGGACAGTTCATTAGGCTGAGAAGAAATTGTTCTGACGCATCTGATTATGAGGAAAAAGCAAAAAAGATGGAGGAAAGGTTCGAATCTAGGGGTTATGACATTTGCCTCTTAGAGAATGTGAATAAAAAAGCAATGGAAAAGAGCTTCTCAAACCAAAGGACCCCAATATTGACTGTCAGCAACCAATCACAGTTGTCACCACCTGTAACTCCATGTCACAAAAACTTGGGAACATTATCCAAAAACATTGTAATATCCTGAAAAAGACCTAGGGATACCGGTTAACGATAAATTATCTTCCTCATCTCACTGCAATAAAATAGCCAACCAAACCAATGCTCTCCTCCGTAGGATAAATCACACTTTTATCTCTAAAACTGCACAATGCATTATGACCTTCTACAGGTCACATGTCAGGCCATACATTGACTACGGCTCACCATTTTGGAGCCCACACCTGATCTCCATTATTAATAGAATAGAACAGATTCAGTATAGGGCAACCAAACTTGTTCCTCACCTTGCTCATTTGAATTATGATACTAGGCTTCATAAAACCAGTTTATACTCACTAAAACAAAGAAGAACTAGAGGTGATCTCCTACAGTTATTTAAAATTCTTCAATCACCTGTTCTGATGCAACAGTGTGGTGATACTTACTCCACAAGAAAAATTGTGGCCAGGTTACACACTAAACAACTGGAAGTCAAAAGAGCAAAGAATAACAAAAGGCATCATTTCTTTACTATTAGAGCACCTAGGCTATAGAATACACTGCCACAAGATGAAGTAGATTCTCCAAATATTACAATCTTTAAATATAAACTTGACAAATGGCTATTTAATTAACATTGGGTTAATGTTCCACACATCTGGAGGACAATCTCAATAGGCAATTGCCTTCTTTTGTCCACTAAACCAAGTAACCAAGTAACCAAAAGGGATGCAGAATTAGCAAAAACAGTGGGTGACAAACCACACATTACTTATAAAAGAGGTAAAAATGTTAGGGATGTATTGGTGCACAGATGTCTGGGAGGATAGAGTGATGTGAATCAGACCTTGCTACCAGTGAAACCAAAACACTGCCAGATAGGAGGAGTGGTTGGTCTATGGTGGGCTCAAGGATGGAGAGGGTAGTGGGATTAATAATGTTGGGGGAGGAGAGTCACAGGCACATTGCCCAAATGGTTCCACTGAAAAATTCCTATGCCATGTTGACAGAGTGGGCCAACCAAGAAGCCCCCATGGAAGTGGCTGAGGAGGATGTGGGGGACCTAGCCAGATGGTGGCCCCAAGCTGGGTGAAGGAGGACCCCCAAGAAGGAGGAAGCGACTTCTGGTGGGGGACTCAATAATTAGGGGGATTGAGCTGGGAGTAGGAAAGGGGGATAAAGAGGTCAGGTGCCTACCCGGTGCCATGGCAAGGAGGGATGAAAAGCGTATCCTAAGGATCGCTAGTGCAGTACGTAGGGAGGGGGAGCTGGATGTTTTTGTCCACCTGGGGATAAACAACCTGGCTAGGGATGGGGCAGCCATAGTTAAGGGGAGTACCAGGAGCTGGGAAAAAGTCTAACATGGGTAGCACACTCTATAGCCTTTGCAGAGGTACTGCCTGTCTATGACAGGGAGAAGGGGAGGGAGCTCCACACCTGTGCCCTCAATTCATGGTTGAAGAAATGGTGCAGAGTGGAGGGCTATGGCTACATTGGGGGACTGGGGGCCCACATGGGAGGATAATAGCCTATACAGTGAGGATGGCCTGCATCCTTCCAGGAGGGGAACCACAGTCCTCAGTGGTCGGCTTAAATGTTACTTCGATGAATGTTTAAACTAGCTGTGGGGGGAAGAGGAGACAGAGAGGGAGGCAGCATCTGCCTCCCCCCCCCCCACACACACACACAGGCTGAGGTATGGTGTTTAGGAAGCCCAGGGAGGGTGAGTCCCACCAAGGAACAAGTAGGCCAAGATGAAAGATGTTTAGCAAAGGGGGAAGGGAACAAAACAGAGGAGAGAGAAAAGGGGGCACAAAGGGAAAGGGGAGGGAACCAGCAAGCAGTGTACTGACAAATTCTGGAAGGCCATGTACACCAATGCTAGAAGTCTGGGAAATAAGATCCCAGAACTAGAGGCTACCAAAGTGAAAGCCAACCTGGATATTGTGGCCATTACTGAGTCATGGTGCACAGCCAGCCATGAATGGGACATGGTCGTACCAGGGTACACATTGTTCAGGAGGGACATGGTAGAAAGGAAGGGTGGTGGAGTGGTGCTTTATGTGAAAGATAGCAGAAAACTGACAGAAATACAGGGGATTCAGGGGAAGGCTGAGGTGCTATGGGTTACCCTTGAGTCGGGTAACATGCCCGCTATTCAGATGAGAGCGCTCTACATGCCTGCAGCACAGGGGGGGACCTAGACAGAGATATATTAGAAGCAATGAGCAAGATTGCTAACAAGGGGGAGGTGTTGCTGGTGGGAGACTCCAATATGTCAGATGTGGACTGGAGTCTTCTTGTGGCAGCTTCAGCTAGGAATAGGGACATCCTGAAATCCCTGCAAGGGCATTCCTAAGGCAGTTAGTAACTGAACCCACTCATGATAGTGTTGTGCTAGATATGGTGGTTAAAAATGGGGATATGACTGAGGAGGCCAAGCTGGGAAGCCATCTGGGGATCAGTGATCATCGTAAAGTGTGATTCCACATAAGAACTGTTGCAGACTCTAACCACACAGTGGTGAGAGTCCTGGACTTCAGGAAGCAGATTTCTTGAAGATGGGGGAGTACCTTTGGAATCACCTGGCAGAGGATGAGGACCTGGATGGGGTGGAGCAAAAGTGGACCAAACTAAATAAGGGAATTTTAAGGGCAACAACCCTCTGTGTCAAGCAGGTAAGCAAAAGTAAAAGAAAGAAGACACCACTGTGGTTCTCCAAAGAGGTGGCAGAAAAAGTAAAGGTGAAACAAATAGCATTCAGAAGGTATAAGAGGACCCTGAGGGAGGAGGATAGGAATGTGTATCTGGTAAAACAAAGGGAGCAGACAAAGCTGTAAAGGAGCACAAAGGTGCGGACTCAGGAAGTAATAGCTCAGGGACTATCAAAAGGGGGCAAGACATTTTCAGGTATGGGAGTGAGAAAAGGAAGACAAGGGGAGGGATTGTGTGATGAAAAACAGAAGGGAGTGATTGTAAGGAGGCAGATCAAGAGAAGGCAGACATCTCGAATAAATACTTCTACTCAGTATTCACAGCAGAATGGGAGGGACCTCAAAAAAGGCACCAGGGACTTTGGGGAGAGTGAAGTGGACACCAGCCCATTGTCTGAGGAGGAATTCCAAAAGGCACTGGCTAACCTGAAGGTAGACAAGGCTATGAGGCCAGACAGGGTACATCCAAGAGTGCTGAGGGAACTCAGGGAGGTGCTGGCTGCACCTATAACAGATCTATTTAACAGATCACTAGAGAACAGCATGGTTCCAGGGGACTGGAAAAGGGCAGAGATAGTGTCACTTCACAAAAGTGGCAGCAAGGAGAAGGAGGCATACAACTATAGCCCTGTCAGCCTTACATCAGTGCTGGGAAAGTTTATGGAAACACTACTCAAAGAAAGGATAGTGGAATTTCTTGTATCAAATGGATTACAGGATCCAAGGCAGCAAAGATTTATGGAAGGAAGGTCATGCCAAACAAATCTGATAAACTTCTTTGACTGAGTGAACAGTAAGTTGGATCAGAGTGGGGTAGTGGACGTGGCCTACCTGGACTTCAGCAAGGCTTTCGACATGGTTCCACATAGGAGACTGGTAAGCAAGTTGGAGGGCTTAGAAATGGATAATAAGGTAGTAACCTGGGTAAAAAACTGGTTAGCAGACAGGACACAAAAAGTAGTGGTTAACAGAGTTCACTCCAAGGAAGGGAGGGTGACTAGTGGGGTGCCTCAGGGATCAGTGATGTGTCCGGTCCTCTTCAATGTCTTCATAAGTGATATAGCAAAGGAACTGTAAGTAAAGGTCTGTTTCTTTGCCAGTGGCACCAAGATCTACAACATATTGGACATTCTGGGGGGGGGTGGATAGAATGGAGAGGGATCTGAAAAGACTGGAGGAGTGGTCAAGGGTATGGCAGCTGGGCTTCAGTACAAAAAAGTGCAAGATATTGTACTTGGGCCATAATAACCCAGAAGCAGAGTACAAAATGGGTGAAACAATACTGACAAAGACAAATCAGGAAAGAGATCTAGGGGTAATCATATCAGATGACCTAAAGGTGGCCAAATAGTGCGGCAAGGCAATCGGCAAAGCAAGTGGGATGCTGGGATGCACCGGAAGGTGTATCACCAGCAGAAAGAGGGAGGTGGTACTGCCCCTGTATACTTTGTTAGTGAGACCATGCCTTGAATACTGTGTCCAGTTCTGGAGACCACACCTCAGGAAGGACATAGACAGAGTGGAGGTGGTCCAGTGGAGGGCCACCAAAATGGTGCAGAGTCTGCATCATAAGTCCTACAAGGAGAGGCTAAAGGAGCTAAACATGTACACCCTGGAGGAGAGGAGGGAGAGGGGAGATATGAGAGAGACTTTTAAATACCTAACAGAGGTAAATAAGGCACAGAAGGCGAGTGTTTTTCAGAGAAAAAAGTGCTGTAGAACAAGAGGGCATGCTATGAAGCTGGAGGGGGGAAGAGGTAGGCAAAAGTTGTTATTTCTGGCTTAGTGGAACTTCCGTGAAATTTGACAACTTTCGCGAAAGTGTCCGAACTTCCACCTGTGGTGGATCGGCAAACTTCCGAATGTTTTGGGTGAAATTTTGCCCCATTCCGCTGGAAGGTAAATCAATTAAAAGCATTTTACCTAGTGTCCAGTGCCCCCCCCACCCTGCTCAAAATAAAAATAATAATTCCCTGATGGCTTGCGGTCCCTCCACCCAGCTGATCAACTGTCCGGTGTTTAAATAAAAAAACCTGGTGGCTAGCAGACCCTCCCTCAACCCGTTCACCCACCCCACATTTAATAAAAAAATCTCTGGTGGCTAGCGGTCCCTCTTCCCACTTGATCACCCACCTGACATATCCAGTGTAACCCCTCCAATCTCTGTCCCTCGTATAGTAATATATTATAAAAAAATTTTCCCTGGTGGTCTAGTGAACCCCCCCCCCTAGCCCTGATCCCCAGTATTAGAACTTATCCCCTAGTGGTCTAGTAGACCCTCTGAACCCCACCCCAGCAGGTAGTGTCCCACCACCCTGCCCCCGGTCCCAGAACGGAGCAGGCAACTGTCATATCCCTCTTCTGTCCTTCATGGCCTGCCACCCACTGAGTTGCCACTAAATGAGTGCATGTTGTACAAGCACGTGCTCAATCATTGACAGTTCAGTTGGCGAGTGGCCAGCTGTGTAGGAGAGCAGAGGACTGTTCCTGTCGCCCATTCCATTTCGAAATCAGAGGGAGCGGGGTGGTGGGACACTACCTGCCAGGGATGGGGGGGTCCACTCGACCACCAAGGAATAAGTTCTCATACTGGGGATCAGGGATAGGGAGGGGGGTTCGCTAGACCACCAGGGAAAACATGTTCATAATATATTACTATGGGGGGATTGGGATTGGGGGTTACACTCCAATACATAAGGTGGGTGACTGAATGGGGGGAGGGACCACTACCCATTAGGGATTTTTTGAATTAAATGTTGGGTGGGTGATCGGGTGAGGGGAGGGACCGCTAGACACCAGGGATTTTTTTTTTATTAAATATGTGTGTGTGATCAGATGGGAGGAGGGACCCCTAGCCACCACAGACTTTTTTATTAAACACTGAGTGGTTGATCGGGTGGGGGGGGCAACTGCTAGCCACCAGGGATTTTTTTTATTAAATGTCAAGCAGGTTGATCAGGTGGGGGAAGTGACAGCTAGCCACCCAGGGAATCACATTGGGCCACTGAGTGGTGATAGGCGACCGGCAGGGAAGGGGGAGCCACTAGATGCCAGCAAAGTAATTTAAGTAAAGGGTACTGTTAGGGTGCAGAGCAGGCAAAATTTCTTCGAAAGTTAGGAAATGGATTTCTGAACTTTTACAGAAGCGAAAGTCTGACTTTCGCTTAAATCCTGCCTGCAGAAGTTTTTTTTTTCACACACCTCTAGAGGGGGGTAATTTCAAGAAGGATGTGAGGGAGTACTTCTTCATGGCAAGGAAATGGGAAAGGGAAAATGTTTAACCAGGAAAGGAACACAAAGATGGAGCTTGTTTCTAGGTGCGACCTGGGAGCACAAGGAAGTTAAATGACTTGCTCAGGTTCACAAAGTAAGCAAGTGGGGGATGATGGGATTCAAACCCAGATCTCCAGATTTGCAGATCAGTGCCCTAAACCACTGTGCTATACTGCCTCCAAAGGATGGTGGACCTCTGGAACAGCCTCCTGGCAGAGATGATTGGTTCAAAAATGCCTGCGACAGACACAAAGGAATTGTAGGGATAAGGAAGGGAGGAGGAACTGCAGGATGGAGACAGGAAGGGGAAGAGGAGGAGATCAGGAAAGGTCTGCAGCATAAAAAAAAATACAATGGGCAGGCTGGGTGGGCCCAGTAGCTTTTATTACCATAACATTCTATGTTTCTATGTTTTCAGATGTGGTAATTGTAATATTTGCAAGTAAGGCACTTCAAGCATCCTAGTGAAGTGATCGAGATGGAAGTCAGGGATTTCATCTCCTGTGTGACATCCTTTGTTGTGTATGCCCTCTAGTGTGACTGTGGCAAAATGTATGTCAGTAGAACAGTCAGACAGTTAGGCCCTGTACACATTAGAGCTGAAGATTTGCACCGGTTTAAAAATCATTATAAAAACATTTTTAAACTTACCACAGCAGCCCGTCCAGATCAGTCTTCAATTGAGTTTTAACTTGGTTATACCACAGCCAACTCCCGTCTGCATCTGCCTCCAGTAACGTTTTTTAAAACGGGTTCTCCACAACCCTTAACACACTTCCTGGAGAAGCATTATGCAGACACCTGTCCACACTACAGGGTAACACGCTTTCTCTCATAAAACCATTTTTAAAATGGACTTGAGACTAGCTCGCAGCAGGGTTTAAGCACGGTCTCCTAACACAATTTGAAACCGTGCTTAAATGCGGACGGGGGCCGTGTTTGCTCTAGTTAAAATGTTTAAAGCACCTTAAAATGTTTTAACTAGCCTGATGTGTACAGGGCCTAAAAAGTCAGGATTTAAGAACATGATAGGTCTGTTATCATCAAGAAACACACACCAGTGGGCATCCTTTTCAGAGAGAGAGTCATATCTCGAATCCCAGGTCCCTTAAGTTCATGGAAATTGAGTGAGTTGCACCACCAAAAAGGGGTGGGGACTGCCTTGACTTAACTTTGAAGAAAGAATGCCGATAGATGTACAGTATAACCTTAGGGCACTCTAATCTAAACGTCTCAATGAAGAGTTTAATTGAACACTATTCTTGTAAAAGTTATTTGTCAGCTGTATTTTGCACGCATTCCTTGATGTTGTTGATATTAATATCTGCATTTTACTGTTTTTTTTTCAGATATCAGACCTTACAGTAGAGATGTTGTGAAGTTTTAATCTGCTTTGAAAGTTTTGGTGAAGTCAGCAAATTTGCCTCCACAGAGCATTTCGCGAAGGCACAGAGGTACACACAAAATTCACCTCTGTAACTTCGCCAGTAATTTGGCCTTTACTTCGTTTTGCACTTGTTAAGGCAAAGTTTGCCAATAGAACTGCAGAATCACGTGACAGAGTTTGTGCAGGTCACATGAGACTGAAGCAGGCAGGAAGTGAGGTATCTGCTCTTTATCCTGGGAGGAAGTGAGTGAGTTATTTTCACTTTCTCCCAGTGGTTGAGAAATACAGACTAATCTCAGTTCTGTTGGGTATAACCTACTAGAGAAAAGTGTTTAAATAGTTATTTTATCATTTTTTGTGCATTACTTCTACTTATCTGTCCTCTGTTCATGTTTTGGTAGTGCTTATTGCTTGTGATTTTCATTTTTTTCTGTTGTTTTTGATTTTGTGATTCAAACTCCTGTAGTTCTCTTTTTTTTGTGGTGGTTAGTATAGTTACTTTAGTTATTTAATATGTCAGAGGCGCAAGACGTGGCCTGTGCAGGATGTAGTGGGTGGCAGTTGCGCAGTATGCATATGGGGAAGGGGCTACACCTTAATCAGGATGCGTTTCGGGCCGGGAAAGAGGCACCTGGTGAAATGCAGCAGTAGCTGCAGAGGCAGGCAGAACAACAGCAGCAGGTGGCGCGGGTAGAGCAGCAGCAGGTGGAGCTGGTACAGAAGCAGCAGGTAGAACTGGTACAGCAGCAGGTGGAATAGCAGCAGGCAGTGCTGGTACAGCAGCAGCAGCAGGCGGTACCAGTACAGCAGCAGCAGCAGCAGTTGGTGCCAGTACAGCAGCAGCAACAGCCGCCCACAGTAGCTCCAGGGTCACCCCCATTTTATCCATGCATATCCCCAGTGTGGGACTTCTTTGAGTGTCATGGTAAAGACCTCAGTAGTGTGACTTGCAAACTGTGTGGAAGAGAGTTATGGAGGGGAAAAAGGGTACCCATTTAAGTACAGTACAGATGGGCAGCGAACCCACCCCAGTGTCCACCATGCCAAAGAATGGCATGCAGCGTGAGCATGAGGCTTCTCAGGGGGATGTGGGATGGGGGGGTCAAGGCATGCTGTCAGATGGCCACGTAGACATGCACATGCAGAGTCCAGCAGGGGCAGGAAACAGAAAGTAGCAGCAGCTCAAGCTCCAGCAGCTCATCCCCCACTGCCACCATCAGCTCCCCATGCAGTGGTGATGCAGGAGGATCTGGCCGTCCTGTGGGATGAAGTGTCTGACATCCAGCATGTGCTCACTGAAGTATGTCAGGATGTCAAAACCATAAAGGAGAATCAGGAGAGCATAACTGCCAACCAGAAGAAGTTACTGAAGCTAGCTGAGGAGATTCCTGGTTGTAGCAGTAGCAGTACCCCTTAATTTTTCCCTGTCCTTTTTATGTTGGCATGCTTGCACAGCCAACATCTTGCGGTAGTGGAGATTTGGAGGTGCAGTCGCTGTTGGGCGAATGCAGGGCACGCACCAGTAGGTGAGTCCCGCATTCCCCAATAAGCCTGCATGCCGGTGCCACACCATGCATATTAATATGGTGATCACATCTAAGGAAAGGTCCGCTGCAATACGAGCAAAGCTCATCACGCGCAGTGGACCTTCCTATGTGCTTCACCAGCTACAAGCATGGCAGCACAACGGCTGCTAAACTGATGACTTTGGGGGTGCCCAGTCCCGCGGTCGGCTTACCTTCCCTCATGTATGTGCTGACAGGGGAGCCCACTCCCATCGGCATAATGTAGTCCCTCCTTTTTGCTTGTCGAGGGGTGTCCAATCCTCGGCTCATGCACCCCCCTTGCTATTGTTTGCCAACGAGGGTGCCCAATCCCCGCCGGCATCCGCCCCCTTTCCACTTTAATGTGCCAACGGGAGCCTCACCCTGGTGACATGATGTCCCCGCTTTTCTGTGCCAATGGGGTGCCCAACTTCTGTTGGCTACTGTATCTCCCCCCAAAAAAAACACTTGTAAAAAAAGAAAACCATCTGCAATGTTTTTTTTTTAACACTTGTAAATGGAAAACGATCCCTCATAGTCTCCCTACCCACCACCCGCACCCACCCACTGTGCACCCTGCCTCCCCACACCCCCCTCACCCCATACTAACCTCCAGAGCTCAGCGCGACAATTTTTGGTGGACCGGAAACACGTCTGCACTTTTCAAAGCAGATCGCAAACTAAGGAAATGCCGGTAAGCTGTATAATGGAATAAATAGGGTTTTTTCAACTTTGATGCATATCTCAGGCATTTTTTGGAATTTTGCACCAAATTTTCAACATGGGGTTTTTGGAACCCCTCCTCATGAATTCTGGCACTGTTATGACATTAATCAGTTCTGAAAGGTGATTTCGCGGTCACTGCGCAGAATCACCTTCCGGAACTGATTAATGCAAGGACAGTGGCAGTGTTCATGAGGTGGGTTCTCAATGAGCCTATGTTGCAAATTTGGTGGAAAAAATCCAAAAAATGCTGTTTTACGAGTGTGCGTTGCACAGTTGCTACACAAGCTTGTAACTTGTGAATTCACATATTTTCACGCCAGATTTTCAACATTGTCATTTTTCTACACCTCCTTGTGAACAATATAGCTGTCATTTTTCGCATCCTGGCCGAAATGTGTTTCCGTACTTCCGGCACACAATAGCGCGGTTGCTGTGGGAAATCAGTGTTCTGGGCAGATTATGAAAATGACAGTGACACTGTTCATGAGTAGAGGACCTAAAATGCCTATGTTGAAAATTTGGTGACGATACTCCATAAAATGACTGTGTTACGAGTGTGCGTTGCACAGTTTGCACGCACGCTTGTATCGTTATGCATTTGTAATATTTTCACTCTGAATTTTCACCATTGCAATTTTTCCACACCTCTTGATGAAAAGCACAGCTGTCATTTTACATATCCTGCCCAAAATGTGTTTTTGCACGTCTGGCGCAGAATAGCAAGGTTGCTGTGCGAGATCACTTTTTGGGACAGTTTGAGGAAATAACAGTGACGATGTACATGAACAGAGGTGCTAAAATTGCCTATGATGAAAATTTGGTGCCGAAAGTCCATAAAATGACTATGTTACAAGCATGTGTTGCACGTTTTCCACGCACCCTTGTAACTTTGCAAATTTGCAATATTTACATGCCACATTTTCACCACTGCCATTTTTTACACCTCCATATGAACAGTACAGCTGTCATTTTTCACATCCTGCCCAAAATGTGTTTCTGCACTGCACTACCAAAGCCAATGCCAGCGCGACAACATTCAGCATTGACAAATACTTGTTTCATTTCTGTATGTTGTAAGTGTATGTCCCTCAACTGTTATTATCCTTCCCCCTCCAAAAAACACACAAAAAAAGGATATAAAAAAGGCAAAAAAAATGTTTCTATCCTCTTTTTCCTTGTCTAATTTCTTATTCCACTATCCTTTGTAACATTCCCCAGGAAATAACTGTCTTGTTCTTATCTTTATATCCAAGATTTTTTCCAATCTGTACTAATCATCCTAGGTTTATGGTACAGTTGTCCGTGCGGTTTTTCAATGTTGTATTTGTTCCCACCACCCCCTATAAAGTACAAATTTAAAAAAAATTATTAAAAGTGAGAAAAAAACACAACCCAAAAATCTTTCCTATCTTAGTGTAACCCCTAGGGGGCACTACCCTTAGGGCTACTACCCCTGCCTGCCTCCACTGAGACAGGGTGAGGGGCCCAGATCCGTTGTCGGGTGCCTCCACCCAGAGGTTGGGGTTAAAACGGTCGAGACTGCCTCGGTTACAGCCCTCTGGGTTACTGCCACCCCCTTTTTGTCCCACTAGTGGCTCACACTGTGTACCAACAATTCTTTCCAATTACATACCCCCGGTAGTATCTCTCCGCCCACCTGGGACCCCGAAAGTAAGGTACAATTATGTCACAGTCACTATGCAGCAGTTCACCAGGGATGCACAAACCAGCCAGGATGTAGTTGCAACATGATAATCTGATTTATTAAAGGGGGATAACAAGGAAGAGGGGAAAAATCAGGTTAATTAGCTTGTACTAATATTAGCTACCTAGGGCTCTGTGCACAGGTCTAACCTTGATTTACTGTCCCTGGGTACCCAAGCCCTAACGGCTAGTCCAAACGTGGCAGCTGGTTGGGGCCCTTAACACAGATAAACATTACAGTCCTGAGCAGGTCAGAATAGGAGGAAAGTTTAATTAGGCAGTCAGCAGTATAATAATGCACTGGAGACCACTGTGTACACACTCTGCAGGGAGCTACCCTAAATCAGTACTCACAACCCCAGCAAATAACGATTCCTTCAACACTGCCAGGACGGAGCCTGAACTTCACCAGCCTTCTCACACATTTATATGGCAACAACAAAGGGTACCATACCAGGCAGCTGCTTCAAACCGTCACAAATTGCAGAAGAACTCAAACAGCAAATGGCAGTTTCCAACATTACAGGCGGACCGAGGCGACTAGCAATTCTCTCCAGTCCTCTCAGGATGGGCCTGGTAGGTAGCTGGGCTGGCTCAGCCTCCCCGACCAGCATGCGTGGATTTAGTCCGACTTGCTTGAAAAGACAAAAATGGCCGCCTAGCCCTTCGCACGCTTCCAGCGCAAACACTCCACCAGCGCAGAAACACACAGCTCCTTTCCTCTCTTCAGCCACAACGAATCTGGCCCCAGCAGTAAGGGGCTCTTCCTTCAGTTCAGGTGTTACCCGCTTCTATTGGCTGGCTGAACATGCCAGTCATTTCCTCCTGCCCTCAGTGGTGCAAAAAAGCGCCATAGCCCATAATGCCTTTCTCAAAATACAAACAGTCCCTCTATTGGTCGGCCGACTCTGTAGGGTCCCGAGGTACTGATTGGCCCAATTTAGTAGTTCTGGAGCAAAATGGAGGAGACAATCAAACAGTCCTTACTGCAAAGGAAGGCAGGTTAGAACAACTATATCATCATTATTATTTTACGTTATTTCAAGCAAACAATCACATCCTCCAGCAGAGCCCCCTCTGCACCACTAGCGATGGCAGACAGGGAGCTTTTTTTTCAGCGTCCCAGGCGGGACTCAGGCATACAACCACACAGCCCCCATTCCAGTTAATTATGACTGCAACAAGCAGCCCATAAAGAGACAACTTACGGAGGCTTTAAAAGCGCTCACCGGCTACCCATTTACACGGCTTTATGCTGATCACCAACCAGGCAAGGAGCAGGGAAACGAGCTCCAAGAAAACTGTCAGAACCCCATTTGCAAGCAAGCACTCTCCTGGCCTGGAAAAACTTATGCCCACATCAAGTAGTTACCCTTGAATTACTTTCAGGCAAATATCTTAGTTAACACTATATCACACTTTGCATTACATACATGAATATTATATTCACAATGTACTATGATTTATACAACATTATACACACAAACTCTTGTTCCTTTTATAAATCAGGTCATTAGTTCCTGCTCATGACACGGGCCTGGGAAAACCCCTCCCTTTCAGCTACTGGCAGGTTACCTAAAGCAGGGGCACCACACTCAAAGGGTAATACTAACAGTCTGGAGTTATCCCCCAAGGCTAACTTAGGCAAGGAACTCAGGGACACATACACTCCTTTGTGGACCACATTTAAGGGCAGGTCCACCGGCTGACCCAGAGACTCATAACTCAACTTTACTACCGGCCGTATTTCTCGTCCGGATCACCTAGGGGTCTCGGGGGACCTTGAAACAGGCCCTGATTCCACTTCAGTCTCCTTGACATTAGTGACAGGAATCTCTACGGGGGAAAATGGCTCAGCACTCGTAGTACTATTGGGGGCCTGACCTTCTATCCCTGGACCCACCCCACTGGGCTCAGCTGGGGGCTGTCTAGGTACAGGTGAGGAACCATCAGGGCATTCAAAATATTCTTCCGGTTCGGGCATATCACTTGCTTGTTCCCCCATCTCACTCTCTTCTTCTGAAAAGTCAGACAATTCAGCCAGGCCAGACAGTTCAGCCATGCTCAAGGATCCCACCTCCTGGGCATTATTGCCACCCAATTCAAGGTCTGGAAGCATTGGTCCTGGAGACAAAGCTGGGGGCTCAGACAGTCCAGAAGGCCCAACCTCATCTCCAGAGTTAACAAGGGGATTGCCCCAAAATAACTGGCTCAATTCATAAGAGGGATAATATTCAATATCGTCTTCGTCATCTTCTGACACCACTGGTTGCTCACTTCCCTCTGCAGACCTTGGGCGAGGCCCTTTTGGTTGGCCTGCTGAAGAATCAATGGGTTTGATGCCTTTCCTGGTAGCAGATCTAGTCATAGGCCTGGAGGGGGGAGTATTTGGAGATTCAGCTTCAATCAGGACTTGTCCAATTGGCAGCAGATGATTCCTATGCATAGTTTTCACATCTTTAGAATTGTTTTCAGGCCGCACTTTATATACAGGCAGATCTGTCAATTTTCCCACAACAATGTGAGGGAGGTGATGCCATCTGTCAGCAATTTTATGTTTCCATGTAGTCCCAGATTCCTCAATAACACTCTGTCCCTCTTTAACTCCATTGCTTTTACTTTCTTATCGTATCGTTCTTTGTTGGCCAGGTTTCGTTTAGCACTCATAGGCTGGGCCAGTTGGTAGGCATGGTTTAATTGGGCCTTTAATTTCTGTACATATTGTAGATGGTTCTTTGCTTGTACTCCATCAGGGGAAACCCCAAAACACACATCAACTGGCAGTTTAGCCTCTCTCCCAAACATCAGTTGGTACGGGGAAAATCCTGTGGCGTCACTTTTTGTACAATTATAAGCATGAACTAAGGTGCTAATCTGCTGGCTCCATCTCGGTTTATCTTTTGGTTGCAATGTGCCCAACATGTCAAGCAAGGTGAGGTTAAATCTTTCAGGCTGAGGATCTCCCTGTGGATGATAGGGGGTGGTTCTTGACTTTCGTACCCCCCACAAGGATAGCATCTCTTTAATCAAATGACTCTCAAAGTCCCTTCCCTGGTCAGAATGGATCCGCTACGGGGCCCCATAGTGGACAAAAAAGTTCTCAACAAGTATCTTAGCCACCGTGGTTGCTTTCTGATCCTTAGTCGGGAAAGCCTGTGCTTCGGGTAAAATGATCAGTGACCACCAATATGTTGCTGACACTTTTCAGATTGGGCTCTAAACTCAAGAAATCAATACAGACCAGTTCCATAGGGGCACTAGTGGTAATGTTGACCAGGGGAGCAGCTCTCTGGGGTAAAGCTTTTCTTTGCAAACAGCGACTACAGGTCTTGACATATTGCTCTACATCCGTACTCATTTTCGGCCAGTAAAATCGAGCCTGTACTAGATCAAGGGTCCGGTCTATGCCGAGATGCCCCATTTGATTATGCAAGGACCCTAAGACCAATTCTCTAAAAGCTGAGGGCAGCACCAGTTGTTGTTTGTCTACCCGGCCTTCCTTATTCACAGTCTCTCTGTATAGTAGTTGGTTAATCAGCTTCAATTTGGGCCCTTCTTTATACAACAAGGCAGTCCTTAGATCAGTGGAATGTAACTTGGACATGTCTTTCACTGCACAGAGGGCTTCTAAAGCTGATTTGATCATGGGATCGCGGGATTGAGCCTGTTGGAGACTATCATTGTTAAACTGTGGCAATGAGCCAGTGTCTAGTGCAGAGAAGTGACAATAGGCAGCCGTATGCAATTTTTTGGATGGTCCCAAACAATCCACCATGCAGTCCACCCCGTCAGGAGACACCTGTTCCTCTTTGTCAAACTTCTGGCAAAGGGCTCTTATGTCAGGTTCGGATAACCTGACCCAATCAGTTCGTGGCATAGGCCTCCGAGAGAGAGAGCATCCGCATCTATATGGTTTAGGCCTGCCCTGTATTCAACAGCATAGTCATAGGTGGCCAAGGTGGAGAGCCACCTATGGCCTGTGGCATCCAACTTGGCAGAGGTCTGTACATACGTCAGAGGATTGTTATCAGTCTTTACCAATATCTTGGCACCATACAAACAGTCATGAAACTGATCAACAATGACCCACTTCAGAGCCAGGAACTCTAGTTTGTGCACTGGATAATTTTTTTCTGAAGGAGTCAGGCTTCTGCTGGCAAATGCTACAGGTCTCAGACCATTTGAGTGCTCCTGGTAAAACACAGCCCCCAATCCCTGTAGACTGGCATCAGTATGAAGAATGTACGGCTTGGCTGGATCAGCATAGGCCAACACTGGGGCATGAGTAAGTTGATATATGATGTCATAAAAGGCTTCCTCACACTCAGCAGTCCAACGATCCCCAAACATATCATTCATCCGGAAATACTTCTTTTCTGTCTCTGAGCGCACAGCCTTCTTATACTTTTTGTGCGTAGGTGGATACCCCTGAGTGAGGTTGAGGAGGGGGCAAATCACTCGAGAATAGTCCTTAACAAACCACCTATAGTATCCACAAAACCCCATGAATCGTTGCAGCTCTTTCAAATTCCTGGGCTGAGGCCAAGTGGTCAAAGCCTCCACTTTGCTAGGGTCAGTCTCTATGCCCTCAGTGGACACTATGTGGCCCACATATTTTACAGAAGTCTGGAAGAATTGACACTTGTCAATAGACAGCTTGAGGCCGAAATCCTCCAACCGATCCAAGACCATAAATAATCGTTGCTCGTGCTCTTCCAACGATCGGCCAAACACTATGACATCATCTAAATAGATCAGACATTCGAGTAGATTCATGTCCCCCACAGTCTGCTCCATCAGGCGCTGAAAAGTGGCTGGGGCACCAGAGATCCCTTGAGGCATCCGGACAAACTCATAGAAGCCCAGGGGGCAAATGAAGGCAGTCTTCTCCCAGTCATCTGGGGCCATCGGGATCTGGTAGTATCCACTGCAAAGATCCAACACAGAGAACCACTTGCTACCATTTAAACAATCCAATGCATCCTGTATGCGTGGCATGGTATACTGGTCCGGAATGGTCCGCCGATTCAAAGTGCGATAGTCTACACACATCCGAACTGCCCCATTCTTTTTCTTACTACTACTATGGGGGAGGCATAGGGGCTCCTGGACTCTTGTATTACAGCAGCAGCCAACATTTCTTGTAGATGCCGCCTTACATCATCTATATCAGCGGGGGCCAGGCACCGGGATCTCTCTCGGAAAGGCCTTTCATCATGCAGCCGAATGTGATACTCAGCCCCTTGTACACATCCCACATCCCACTCTTTCAGGGAGAAAACCTGGTCTCTATTGGCAAGCCTCTCACTGACCCTTTGTTTCCACTCAACTGGCAGCGGGGAGTCACTGAAGTCGAACAAATCAGGAGTAACTCTATCATCTGTCCTGGAACCCTTTCTGTTTGGCAGTACTGCAGTATCCGCACAATGTACGCTTGCCAAGGTGCACCCTCTTCTTATTTGAACCTCCCTGTCGGACACATTATGCACTTGAACCATCACCCTCTTAACATAAGCATGAGCTGTAGCCGGCAGGATGCTGGGTTTGACCAACAGTCCCTCAGGTAATCTTCCCTCCACAGGTGCATCCAACATCAATAACTTATTCTTAACATCAGTTTTCAGTTGTACTTCTCCATGCAGGACACATTGGGTATTCGGGGCAAGTATCACCGGGGCCGGATCCTTTTTCCACACCACACCCACCGGGTCTTCAGGTTCCTCTGGACTAACCTTCTTCTGAGTGGCACTTGCCCATTGAATCACAGCAGGTATGCTTAAAGCTTGCCCGGTCTGGAATGCTTGTTTTTCTGAACACAATTGGGCCAATCGTCCGAACATATGCGCATTCGTCCCAATCAACAAAGGCACCCCATCATACAGTCCAGTGGGTGGGCAAACTAAAACTAGGGTTTCCACCTGCTCATCCATTCCAGCCACAGTTGCAGAAAAAGATAACCAGACTCGGATGTACCCCAAATACGGATAGGCCTTGTCGCTCAACCCCCACACATGTAGACCATTCAAAGGTTGCAAGGGCACCTCAGGTAAGTGTGCCTGGTACCAGTCCTGAAACATGATGGTTACCTGAGAGCCACTGTCTAATACAGCTCGAGTGGGAATTCCATTTACCCGCACCTGGATCTCCATTGAAGGCCCGACCACATCAGACCAGTTGGGGGCCACATCATTGATAGTCACCTGGGCATGGGCCTGAGTCACAAAACTTTTCCTGGGAGCCTGAGACTGGGCCTGGCAATGTCGGGCGATCAGTCTGTTGTTAACTTTCCTTAAATTCTTGGGCCTCTGGCACTCGGGTTGGAAATGCCCATCTTCCCCGTAATGGTAACAGAACTTCGAGTCCCGGGGGTCACTATTCTGCGGGGGACACCTTAACTGTGGGGGGCTCTGAGAGGGGTGAGAGAGCTCTCTTTGGCCAGGGCTTGGCTTCTACCAGACTCAGGGCCCGGTCCTAATAAGGTACATGGTAGATTGCTTCAAGTCCCTCACCAGTTCCCGTAAATTCCTGACCTTGGCCCTCAATTCACTCTCTACGTGGAGGTCAGAGGAAATAACTTGCATTCCCACAGTACCTGGAAAATCTGGGGATCCCTCAGACCCTCCGGACAGACCGGTCCCCTCGGGGGTGTTAGGCTCAGGGGTCCCACTAGGGTGTACCGCTCCCACACATGGCTCCCACCCCTCTTCATCAGTCTACACTTCCCTAATTTCCCTCATTAATTGACAATATTCAGGCGGGGTGGCCTGCCGATCCTGTAGCTTAAGTTTCAGCAGTATCACACTAGAAAATCTGGCAGACTTTAGAACATGTTCTAACTGGACCTGATTCAGGGCTGCGGCAGTGATTCCCCCTTTTCTATAGGCCTTCTGCAAGGCCCGCTCCACTCTAGTGACAAAAGCGGACAGTTTCTCATTTCTCCACTGCTTAGCAGACCTGAATTTCCATAATAAGTCTTCACCAGTCTCGGTACTCCCAAAACCCTTCTAAAGCAGAGATACTCTGCAGCGGTGGCTTCGGATGGGTGGCCTGGAAGAATCTAATAGCTTCTAAAGCAGGACCCTCAAGCTCTCCATCAGCCTCTTCCTTTCTCCCCTCAGAACATTGCCATTCCTGGACTAAAGGGTGGCATAGTCCATCAAGCCTCCAGGTCATCCTCCCTGGAGGCACCGCACGAGTGCCAGAGAAAAGTTTTAACTTACGTTAAGAATTGAGCTGTATGGGTGGGACCACCAGGGGCAGGGAAGCCAGCACAGAACTCTTAGGCGGGCAAGGGTAAGTGCCAGGGGAGCCCTGAGGGGTAGCATCACTGGATAAATCTAAGGCTTGTAGCAACTCCTGGGTAGTTCTCCACTCCACGGCCAACAATTTAAGCAGTTTGTCTTTAAAATTGTTCATTTGAGGAGACCCCCCAGGAGTGACTGACCCACTTCGAATATGAATTAGGCTCCATCCCTGTGAAGCACCCTCCGGATAAATCACAGGAGGTACCTTCTCGGGGTCGATGGCCACACTGCATAGAAGTAACACCTGCAGCGTCTGGTCAAGCAAATCAGCCATATGCCCTTTTACCTCCACTTTGCCCAAACATTTTACTCGCTCTGCAGCAGAAATGATGTCAACAGTTGGGGTTCCCAAAGGCACATCTAACAATAACACAATCTTCTGGGAGTCTAGCTCTTCAGCTTCACCCCACCCCATCAGTCTGTGTACCATGGTCTTGATGGGTCCCAGTTTAATTTTTCCCAGCATATCCCCTTCCATTTTTTCCACTTCTTGTGTGCTTCCCCACTTGGCCACTAGGGGACATCAATCCCAGCGGTGCCTCCAATTTGTAACCCCTAGGGGGCGCTACCCTTAGGGCTACTACCCCTGCCTGCCTCCACTGAAACAGGGTGAGAGGCCCAGATCCATTGTTGGGTGCCTCCACCCAGAGGTTGGGGTTAAAATGGTCGAGACTGCCTCGGTTACAGCCCTCTGGGTTACTGCCAACCCCTTTTTGTCCCACTAGTGGCTCACACTGTGTACCAACAATTCTTTTCACCAGTACACTTACCCCCGGGTAGTATCTCTCCGCTCACTCCGGGAACCCCCTGTAAAGTAAGGTACAATTATGTCACAGTCACTATGCAGCAGTTCACCAGGAATGCACAAACCAGCCAGGATGTAGTTGCAACACGATAATCTGATTTATTAAAGGGGGAGATAACAAGGAAGAGGGGGAAAAAATCAGGTTAATTAGCTTGTACTAATATTAGCTACCTAGGGCTCTGTGCACAGGCCTAACCCTTGGATTTACTGTCCCTGGGTACCCAAGCCCTAACGGCTAGTCCAAACGTGGCAGCTGGTTTGGGCCCTTAACACAGATAAACATTACAGTCCTGAGCAGTTCAGAATAGGAAGAAAGTTTAATTAGGCAGTCAGCAGTATAATAATGCACTGGAGACCACTGTGTACACACTCTGCAGGAGCTACCTGAATCAGTACTCACAACCCCAGCAAATAACGATTCCTTCAACGCTGCCAGGATGGAGCCTGAACTTCACCAGCCTTCTCACACATTTATATGGCAACAACAGAGGGGTACCATACCAGGCAGCTGCTTTCAAACCATCACAAATTGCAGAAGAACTCAAACAGCAAATGGCAGTTTCAACATTACAGGCGGACCGAGTGCGACTCAGCAATTCTCTCCAGTCCTCCCAGGATGAGCCTGGTAGGTAGCTGGGCTGGCACCAGCCTCCTCCGACTGCACTCCCGGCGGATTTAGTCCGACTTGCTTGAAAAGACAAAAACGGCCGCCTAGCCCTTCGCGCGCTCTTCCCGCTTAACACTCCACCAGTGCAGAAGCACACAGCTCCTTTCCTCTCTTCAGCCACAACGAATCTGGCCCCAGCAGTAAAGGGCTCTTCCTTCAGTTCGGGCGCTACCCGCTTCTATTGGCTGGCTGAACATGCCAGTCATTTCCTCCTGCCCTCAGTGGTGTGAAAAAGCACCATAGCCCATAATGCCTTTCCCAAAATACAAACAGTCACTCTATTGGTCAGCTGACTCTGTAGGGTCCTGAGGTACTGATTGGCCCAATTTAGTAGTTCTGGAGCAAAATGGAGGAGACAATCAAACAGTCCTTACTGCAAAGGAAGGCAGGTTAGAACAACTATATCATCATTATTATTTTACGTTATTTCAAGCAAACAATCACATCCTCCAGCAGAGCCCCCTCTGCACCACTAGCGATGGCAGACAGGGAGCTTTTTTTTTCAGCGTCCAAAGCAGGACTCGGGCATACAACCACACAGTCCCCCCCCCCATTCCAGTTAATTACGACTGCAACAAGCAGCCCATAAAGAGACAACTTACGGAGGCTTTAAAAGTGCTCACTGGCTACCCATTTACATGGCTTTATGCCGATCACCAACCAGGCATGGAGCAGGGAAACGAGCTCTGAGAAAAATGTCAGGAACCCCCATTTGCAAGGGGGTTACATTAGCAAAACTGTGCAGGCCTAAGGCCACTACATCTTGTTGCTTGCCATTACATAGTTGACAGTGTCTAACAGTAAATTCTAAGAGCATGATTACTTACTGGATAGAAGACGACCCCCCAAAAAAATAGTAATATAATTCCCTTTAGTGCTGTTTTGAGAGGTTTTGTGATATTCATGCATGTGAATTAAATAATGGCCCACATTCATCACACACCACTGTAATACTGCTTGGTCACAGTTTTGCAGTGGTGTGCAACTGCCTGGAAAGAATCATATGAGAAAATATTTAAGCAAAAAAAAATGCTGTCCTTTTGCTATGTCCCTCTCTTGTTTATTGTGCTGTATGTGCATTTCCATGAGAAATCACGCAGAATAACACGAGAAAATATTTATGTCAAGGAAATATGCCTCATATAGTACCCCAGTATGTTTCGTGACAGAAAAACACGTCATATAGTGCTGAAAGTGAAATACTGCTGTTCTGTTGCTACGTCCCTCTCTTGTCGGAAGGGAGCAATCTTAGACCTGGTACTTTCAAATGGGGATGGAGAAAGAATCTCAGATTTAGAAGTGGGTAGCCATCTGGGAACAAGCGACCACCAAACAGTGTGGTTCACGATAAACACAGCCATGCAATCAAGCCATACAAAAGCAAGAGTACTAGACATTAGGAGGGCTGACTTTGGGAAAATGAGAGAGTGCCTCAGAAAAGCACTAGCAAACAGGCAAGAAGGAGGGGTGGAGGAACAATGGAGAGTGATCAAAACAGCCATCACAGAGGCAACAAGCCTTTGTGTAAAGCAAATCAATAAAACACAACAAAGGAAAACCGCTATGGTTCACAAAAGAGGTGGCAGGGAAGGTTAAGGAGAAAAGGACAGCATTCAGGAAATATAAGGAAACACAGAAGGAGCAGGACAGAGAACTTATATCAGTTAAAACAGAAAGAGGCTGGGAAGGCAGTCAGAATAGCAAAGGCCCAAACCGAGGAAAGGATAGCCAATTCTGTTAAGAAGGGGGATAAGACCTTTTATAGGTACATTAGGGAGCGAAGAAAGACCAAAGGAGGGATACTAAAGCTTAATAAAGGGGAGGGAATGTGGGTAGAGGGTGACAGTGAAAAAGCAGGGATACTGAACGAATATTTCTGCTCAGTATTCACAAAGGAAGAGGAGGGGGAGTTACCTAAACCAAACAAGAGAAACACTCTGAAGATGGGGCTCGATACCAGTCCATTTACAGAAGAAAGGGTTCTGAAAGAACTAATAAAATTGAAGGTGGACAAAGCAATGGGGCCTGATGGGATTCACCCAAGAATTCTAAAAGAACTAAGGGTAGGACTAGTGACATCGCTGACTACTCTCTTTAACAAATCATGGGAGGATGGGGTGGTACCCGAGGACTGGAGGAGGGCAGATGTGATTCCTCTTCACAAAAGTGGGAGCAGAACAGAGGCAGGAAGCTACAAACCAGTTAGTTTGACCTCAGTGGTAGGGAAAATGATGGAATCACTTCTGCAGGAAAGAATTGTTGAGTACCTGGAGGCCAGTGGGGCACAGGACCCAAGACAGCATGGATTCACGATGGGAAGGTCATGTCAGACGAATCTAATAGATTTCTTTGACTGGGTGACCAAAGTAGTAGACTAGGGAGGGGCTGTGGACATGGCCTACCTAGATTTTAGCAAGGCATTTGATACAGTCCCACACAAAAGATTAATATACAAGATAGCCAGACTTGGAATGGGTCCCAAGGTGGTAGCCTGGATAAAAATTGGCTAGACAACAGGACGTAAAGGTAGTAGTAAATGGAGTACACAGTGAAGAAAGGAGGTTACTAGCGGGCACCGCAGGGTTCAGTACTGGGACCAGTCCTTTTAATGTCTTTATAAGTGACATTGCAGAGGAACTGGAAGGAAAAGTATGTCTCTTTGCAGATGACACAAAGATCTGCAACAGGGTTGATACACAAGATGGAGTGGAAAGGATGAGAAAGGACTTGGCAAGGTTGGAGGAATGGTCAAATGTATAGCAGCTCAGATTCAATGCAAAGAAGTGCAAGGTAATGCACATGGGAAACAGAAACCCAGAGGAAGCGTATACAATGGGGGGTGAGATACTGACAACAGTAAAATAGAAAGGGACCTGGGGTAATTATATCAGATGACCTAAAGGTGGGCAAGCAATGTGAGAAGGCAGTAAGGAAGGCTGGGGGGATACTGGGATGCATAGGAAGAGGCATCAATAGTAAAAAACAGGAAGTTGTTATCCCTCTGTACAGACAGTTGGTGAGCCCCCATCTGGAGTACTGTGTGCAGTTCTGGAGACCCCATCTCCGCAAAGACATAGACAGAGCAGATGCTGTCCAAAGGAGGGCAACCAAAATGGTGCAGGGTCTGCACCAGAAGACATACGAAGAAAGACTAAAGGAGCTTAATATGTATACTCTTGAGGAAAGAAGGAAGAGAGGGGACATGATAGAAACTTTCAAGTACCTCAAGGGAATTAACAAAGTCCAAGAGGGTAGCATCTTCCAGAAAAGAGATTTGCAAGAACAAGGGGCACAATTTGAAGATAGAGGGGACGGCTCAGGGTAATGTGAGGAAGTATTTTTCACTGAGAGGGTTGTGGATGCATGGAACAGCCTCCTGAGGAGGTTGTGGAGTCAAGAACAGTGGGGGACTTCAAGAATGCATGGGACAGGCATAAGGCAGTCCTAGGGCCGGGTAAGAGGAAGTAAGCTGTTGGTTAACTAGGATCTGCAGCTTATCTGTTAGGTAGGAAAATGGGCAGACTAGGTGGGCCAAGCGGTCCTTACCTGCCGACAAATTCTATGTTTCTATGTTTCTATGTTTGTCCATTGCGCTGTATGAGCACTCCCATGAGAAATCACCCAGAATAAAATGAGAAAATATTTATGTGAAAAACTGCTGTCCTGCTGCTACATCCCTCTCCTGTCCATTGCGCTGTATGTGCACTTCCATGACAAATCACCCAGATAAAATGAGAAAATATTTAATGTGAAACACTGCTGTCCTGATGCTACGTCCTTCTCTTGTCTGCAGCGCTGCATGTGCACTTCCATGACAAATCACCCAGAATAAAATGAGAAAATATTTATGTGAAAAACTGCTGTCCTGCTGCTACATCCCTCTCTTGACTTTTGCACTGCATGCGCACTTCCATGAGAAATCACCCAGAATAAAAATATGGTTGCCATTCCAAGGCAACCCAAATTGTCAGGGGTTTTCCCCAAGGAAAATGACAGGAGGTGTAGATTGGTAAGGGGGTGGGGGATGGTAGGCCAGGCTCAGGCTGAGGGAAGGGAGGGAGGAGCCATGATGTCACCGGGTGAGTCAGATGACAAGGTGGGGTGTAGGATAAAGGGACTGGGCAAGGGGGGGAGCCAAAGAGGGGTCCTTGCAGGTGTCCTGAGGGGGTATAAGAAGGGATGCAGGACATAGATCGCCTTCTTTTGCTGGCATTCATTGAGATTATAGCCCACCCACCCTTGGAATAGGAATAAGAATGAGTTAAGAACGGAAAGGTAAGGAGACAGTGAGATGGGGATAATAATACGCCATTTTTAAGGGCAAGAAGTGGGGGAAGAGATTGAAGCGGGTCGCCATAAAAGGACGACAAGAAGCATCAGTAAACAAAGAAAAATTAAGAACTGTCAGAAGAAGGCAGTAGTTATAGATGAAAGGGTGATGGGTTGCTGGCAAGAGGGCAACAGTAATTGCCGGGTGAGAATAGCAGATATCGAGTAAATGGAATACAGGTTGACAGAAAGAGGGTAACAACATAAGAGTGATAGACTGGCCAGGTCAGCTAGGTGAAGACAAAAGGTGGAAAGGAGAGAAGAGAGGATTAAAAAGGGGGAGGGGGTTACAACTGGGGGAGTAGGGGTGGGGGGCTCGGGGGATAATCAGGCACAGGCTGGGGTCAGGTGCACCCAACCATGTCTGCAACATAAGAAAGGGGGGAAGCAGATTTGAATGAAGCTGGGGGCCAGGTTTAGTTGGCACCTGACCTCAGGTTAGCAGGAATTGGATTGGATTGGATGACATGAAAGGGGTGTTAGGTTTCACTCATCTGGACTCTAAGAAGATTCATTTGGAAGAAGAGCCATCAGAGACAAGAATGGACTGGATTAATGGGGATAAAATGCACTGGAATAATTGAATACTGTGAATACTTTAAGAGTGTAAATATGTACAAACTGAAATAATAAAGAACCTCTGTGCACAAACACTGAGGCAAGGGTTACCCTAAAGGGCATTTGGCTGGGAAGCCAAGTTTCAAGAAAATACAAAATCACACATGCCCACACAATGCAAAGCGTCATGGACTGCATATGCAAATCACCACAGAATGTTAAGCTGGTTCAACTTTAAGCAGAATTGCATGGTGCCAAAAGGCCTCTCACACAGTTTGCAAAGGGTGCTAACAGATGACATAGACATGTGTTTCATCCTACCAGGACTCATCAGTATGCCTCGTCTGTTTGACACCCCAGTGGGATGAACCAGCTACCCTAAGACGGTCTGTCTGAGTTATGTTGTGGTGAACCCATTAAAATAAAAAAACTATTTAAAAGACAAAGAACCTCTGCGCACAAACACTGAGGCAAGGGTTACCCCAAAGGGCATTTGGCTGGGAAGCCAAGTTTCAAGAAAATACAAAATCACACATGCCCACACAATGCAAAGCATCATGGGCTGCATATGCAGATCACCACAGAATGTTATGCTGGTTCAACTTTAAGCAGAATTGCATGGTGCCGAAAGGCCTCTCACACAGTTTGCAAAGGGTGCTAACAGATGACATAAACACATGTTTCGTCCTGCCAGGACTCATCAGTATGCCTCATCTGTTTGACACCCCAGTGGATCGGCTCGGGGGGGGGGCTAATCAGGCACAGGCTGGGGTCAGGTGCACCCAACCATGTCTGCAACATAAGAAAGGGGGAGGCAGATTTGAATGAAGCTGGGTGAATGAAATGATGATGTTTTTGGAATGTAATGGAAGTTAAATAGGAGATATAAAATAAATTAATTGCCAATCGAGCACCCACATAAATTGGTAGTTTGAGTGCCATTTAGAAGTGACTCTCCCTCTGACAATGAGAAAATATTTGTCAAGGGAATATGCCTTTTGTATCCCAATATGTCTCCTGCCAAAAAAACACATGTCACATAGATGCTACCACTAGACAGCTGTGGAATTGCTGAATAAGAACAAGAACAGTCAGGAATAATGTGGATGGTAAGGAAAATTCACAATGTCTGGTCGATAACATATGAAGACTTCTAACGCTCAGCATTTACAGTAAACGTCTTGCTGCCGCTGCTGCTATTATTATCATTTATGCCCTTGGAAGGATTAGTTGTAGTGCTGTTGCTATCTGTGTGCTGCTGCTGGCCACCGACGATGGTGACAGATCGATGGTACCCATTGTATCCTGTACTACTGCACATTGAGTGGTATGTTCATTTATTTTGTTGAGGGAATGTGATACTGAAAGGGGATGGTTAATAATTTGAGGCCAGATATTCAAAAGTCAGCGCCGGGTACAAACTGACTGCGCAGTGATTGCGCCACATTTGCACCAGCCTGCCATATTCAAAGGGCCAAATAGCACCGGCACAACATGATAGCATTGACACTAAAAGATAATGTATGTACAGGGCAAAGAGATGGGTGGGAACATGAATATGGGCGCAACGATATATTCAAAAGTATAGCGCCTCACAATGTGTGTTAGTGCAACACCTAGTGTGGCGCTGTTTAATGTATATAAAAAGGTAGTCAACTCAGGGTAAACCACGGGGTGTGAACAGAGCAGTAGCTAACATGGCAGTCTGCAACAACCCAGTGATTACCCACCTGATATAAACAGAGGTGAGAAAGAAATAAATGCCTCAGCTGGGACTCGAACCCAGTCCACCCGCAATACCATTCCGATTGTGCTAACCAGCTGTGCCACTGAGACAACTGAACCTGGGCTGTCCCTGAGCACATTACTCTTTCTCAAATGCACAATCCAATGGCAACACAAATATTTGCTTGTAACAATCACACAAGGCAGTCAGCAACAACCCCGTGATGATTCATCTGATGGCAGCCGTGATGGAGGAGGAAGAGAGGGACCAAGTCCTTCCTGGGCCACTCCATAGGCCAAGAAGGAGATATGCTGCACACAGAATGTAGCAGCTCCGAGTGTCATTTGAGACACTGACAGATGACCATCTTGTGCGCCAGTACAGGCTGAACAGGGTCCTGCTGAGGCAGTTTTGTGAGGTCCTGCATGAGCAGCTGCAGTCTACCACCCAGTGCAGCCATGCCATGACAGTCAATGAAAAAGTGACAGCTGCAATTTGCTTTCTATCCACTGAGTCCTTCCAGACACCAGTTGGGGATACCATTGGCGTGTCACAGTCTGCCACATTGTGCCTCCTGACCCAGTTCCTAGATGCCTTGCTGCCACATTCTGGTGAATTCATTGTATTCCCCAGCACAGCAGCAGAGCACAGAGAAACCTCTCAGAGAGGGTTCTCTATCACCCTGAAGGGATATAGATCTTGGCTCCCTCTCTTTTATCCCTCTTCCTCCCCCCCCCACTTTCTAATAATGACCCTTGCAAGGTTCTCTGCATCCTGAAGGGGTACAGATTCTCTCTCTCTCTCTCTCTCTCTCATTTCCCCCCTCTCCCTTTCCCCATAGGAGCCGGGTTTGTAAAATTTTTGGTGGAGCCCAGGGGTCAGGGGTCAGAGCCCCACCCCCTGGCCCAGGGGTCAGAGGTCACCCTCCCGCAGGAGTCTGTGGGAGCACAGTCCCCGGTGCTGTAACATGGTCATCTGGGGGTTAAGTCCTTGGCCTCAGGTATGAAAAAAAAAATTGAATGCACTCATTAAAAGCCCAATCAACAATGGATGTCATGTTTGTTATTGTCTGTTGCACCTTTCAGAACAGTTATCAGTACTATAGCAGTCAAATGAAAACACAAAATACAGGGCTAAAACATCCTCTCCCATAAACTGAAAGAACCAGTTGAGACAAAACAGGCAGACAGGCAAATCTACATTTTTAAGTAGTCAGCAGTAACTTTTTAAAATTCCAGTTTTAAAGGGTCTGGTGGAACTATGCACATCTCCTGTGCTGACCTGCAAAAATCAGTGAACTCTACTGCAGTGGGCCCCAACCCCAAATAAATACCATTGTATTCAGAAACGTTTGAGACTACCCATAACTGACAAATGTGTGGACTATCGGACCGCCCCTAGAAATCTGCTATTAGCATAGTACTGAAGTTATGCTACTTTGGCCCATTATAGAACTACACGCTCTACATCATGACAGGCTGCCAGTTATTTTTTTATACTCTCAGTTGCTGGGGGGGGCTTCACTCCCTCACATCCCAAAGTGTTGGGGGCAGAGTCTCCAAAGCACAAATAAACTGACAAATCCTCAGTTACAATATGCTGTACACTATGTCAGACTATCAAGTTATTTTTTTATTCATTTATTTGAGTAGGGGCTTCCCCTTCCCCCCACACTCCTGTGTTAAAAAAAAACAAGGAACAGGGGTGGGGGTTGGGAGCAGAGCCCTCAAACTCACATAAACAGATAAAACCTACATCAACAGAGATCACACAAAGAAAGTAGCCTAGTGCTGCCATGGTACAGCACAGCAAGCATGCAACGAGAAGTACACTGTGTTCTCTGTAGCTTTGTGCTACACTAATGGTGGTCTGATAACCTATGCAATCCCCCCCCCCCCACAACTTGCTATATGCAGAAAAGCTTCCTTCATCATGACTCTTAACACCTCAGAATTAAAATGTGCAATGGCCTTTAAAATATGGAGCCAATGGCCAGAAATCCAGGCAGTACCACAGAGTAGTTTCTTTCATTTGGCAATTCACCAATACAAAGTGAAAACTAGCAAGATTCATGTGACTGATGGCGATTGACAAAGTCAAACTGCCTAACTCGCTGGTCACTATAGTTATCGGCAACAGGACTGTCCAAGAACAAATGTAGCTCACCAAGACCCCTCCAGTGTGTGAAAGCTTGCAAGTCAGCATCCCCAAGTCATACAGTTAATAGCACCGGTTCAGACTGACATACAAGAGGCGGGGGCTAGTTGGTACTGAGGCCCACCTGGAAACATACAGCTCAATCTAGTGCAAGTTACTTTTGTTATGACTTTCGGGGGGTTTCGGTACAAATGAACATATGAACTTAGAAACATTGAACCTTTACAGGCAGAAAAAGACTATGGGCCCAATTCTCAAAATCCCCAGAATGGCATAAGGTGCTGCTTGTGCCAAAAGGTGCACCAGGAGCAATTCTCAAATGCAGCCTTCATGTGCTAAAAGGTGCTTGTGCCATTCTTGTGGCACAAAATGGGCTGCAGTATGGTGCTAGGGGCCTTGCGGCAGATGCAAGCTGCCATATCCCCTAATTCGGGATTCTCAAAACCCTCCCAGAGCACCAAATTCTAAGTACTCTTAGACCAGTCCAGGGTGGTCTAAGGGTACTTAGAAGTGTGCCCTCTGGGAGGGTTAGAACACTTGCAACACCCTCGGAACCTTCCCTGGGCAGGAGCAAATATGTGCTGTGGTCCCCTCTCCCTATCCCCATCCCCTTTTTGTTAAACACATTCACTTCCCTGGTGGTCTAGAGGACCCCATAGCCTGAATCCCCTTTTGTATAAAATTATTCACTTCCCTGGTGGTCTAGCAGACCCTCCACCCCGATCCCCTATTTCTTAAAATTTTTCGTTTCCCTGGTGATCTAGTGAACCCCCCCAACCCCGATCCCCCTTTTTATTAAAATTATTCATTTCCCTGGTTGTTTAGTGGACCCCCCAGCCCCGATCCCCTGTTTATTAAAATTTCTCACTTCCTTGGTGGTCTAATTGACCCCTCCCAGCCCCAATCCCCATATTATTAAAATTATTCACATCCCCGGTGGTCTAGCAGACCCCCTTCCCTATCACCTATCTGCCCATATAAAATGACATAGAACTGTCCCTGGTGGTCTAGTGGACCCCATCTACCCCGACAGGCACTACCCCACCACCCCGCTCCCCCGTCCCATCACTGAGCCAGCGACTGGCAGAGCCCTCTGCTCTCCACCATGGCTGGTCACCGACTGAGCTGTCAATGAGCATGTACTATAACAGCTGACCGTACAGTACGCACTCACAAACAGCTTAGTTGGTGACTGGCCGTGGTGGAGAGCAAAGGGCTCTGCTGGTCACCAGTTTAGGGATGGGACGGGAGGGGGAGTGGTGTGGTGTGACACTGCCTGTCGGTGTGGAGGGGGGTCCACTAGACCACCAGGGACAGTTATATGTCATTTTATATGGGCAGATCGAGATAGATGGAGGGGTCTAATAGACCACCAGGGATGTGAATAATTTTATAAAGAAGGGGATTGGGGCTAGGGGGGATCTGCTAGACCACCAGGGAACTGTTTTATTGTGCTGCCTGACCACCCCAAAGCTTGCAGCACACCTCTCAGGTGTGCCGTCTGTTTGACACACAGCCACAATTGCTGTAAGCTGTGGAACTTTGCCGCTGGGACCCTACCTGATAGATAATCGCACACAGGGACCCTGGCACACTGGCAATTGACCCAAGCTGTCAATGGCAAAGCTTGCACCGCCTTTTGAGAAACACGCCCATAACAGTCTACTGAGTCTGCCCTGAGTCTACCTAAAATCAATCCAGCCTAACTCTGTGCAACCTTAAACTGAGCCCCCTACTGTGAGCCCAATCTGTTCTACAATTTTATCCCCTTCCCCTCACCCTGTATCCATAGCTACCAGTCCCTTGTACCTGTCCCAACCCACCTTAAAACTTTGGACTATCTCTGCCTTGACCAATTTGCTTGGCAGACCATTTGATTTGTTCGCCCATCTCTATGAAGAACTACTTCCTCGCTTCCTTCCTAAATGTACCCCCGACTAGTTTGTACTCATAGCCCTTGGTGCATAACCTTTGCTATGTCTGAATAATAAGTACCAATCACATTATTAATCCCTTTGAGATATTTGAACATTTCTATCATATACCCCTTCTCTTCTGGTCTTAAACAAGTACATGTTTAGGCTGCATAGCCCCTCTTCATATGACTTTCCCTTCATATCCTGCACTGTTTTGGTGACCATTTTCTGCACTGCCTCCAAGTAATCATGGCCTTTTCTTGACGGAAGATCAAAAACTGTGCAAAATATTCAAAGTGCATCCTCATAAGAAACCTGTGACCATCCACGACAACTTTCTGCTTCCTTTCTGTGAGCCACTTTTAATCCACCCCCCTATATCCTTTGTGGACTCCATATTGTGTTTTTTCCATGGGTTTTCCATACGGTTCAATGTCAAAAACCTTGCTAAAGTCCGATAGACTACATTCACCACTTGAGCCCTATCCTCCTCCCTAGTTAGCTCCTCAAATAAGGCAATCAGAGGCTGGTCCAGCGGTGCTGTGGTAGCGCTACCGCCCACCATGCTGGTGACCCAGGATCGAAAGTGAGCTCAGGTTGCTGGGGGCTGGCCTGGGGGAGAGAGGATTGAGTCTCTGGTGGACTACTCTCCACTCCTGGGGAAGTGGCTTGCTGGCTCTGTTGAACCATTGCCACCAGGTAGAGACCTTGTGGTAGTGTGGGACAGGAGTGGCAAAGCGGGGGGGGGGAGCTGCAGGACCCCACAATGTGCACGTGCCACCACACGCACATGCACGACATGAGCATCCCAGCACTGAGGGAAAAAATTCAGAGAAAAATAGTGGTGAGGCAGGCGTGTATGAAGCCCTGCATGCCATCTCTCACCCGTTCCACCACCAGGACCCAGAAGAAGCTCTGGACTGAAAGTAAGTCCCAGCGAGGGTGGTAGATGGTGGGGGGCCGGGTGACAGGGTGGAAGGGAACAAGCCTGCCTTGGCCAAGCAGGATACAACCTATATGAAGAAAAAGAAGGCAATCAGGTTGGTTT
This sequence comes from Neoceratodus forsteri, assembly GCA_016271365.2. Lineage (NCBI taxonomy): Eukaryota > Metazoa > Chordata > Ceratodontiformes > Ceratodontidae > Neoceratodus > Neoceratodus forsteri. The sequence continues at coordinate 439,255,548 of CM057459.1, read as the reverse complement.
GATAGGATTTACCATTTGTGAAACCATGCTGTGTGCCACATAACAGCCCAATTTTATGCTGTACCCAAATACTTTGAAATGCACTGTAGTAAGGCTCACAGGTCAATATTTACCTGGGTCTGATCTTGTCCCCTTCTTGAATGGGGGAACATATTAGCTATTTTCTAGTTCTCTGGCAATATCCCTTACTATACGGAGTCCTGAAAGATATCAGGGATGGGCCTAGCTAAGATCCTTTCTATGTCCGCCATTACCCTTAAATAGATACTATCGAGAATCAGGGATTTTCCCAGATGCTAGATTCACACCCTCTAAATACTTGTTAATTCTTGTGTGATCAGCACTGTCTCCTGGGCCAATGAAAGGACCAATAAAAAAGGAAATTTGAGTTGGAAGATTTTACTAAGGGAAGAGTATGTGGCTTTACAAATTGGCGGCTACAAGAGGGAAGGGAGTTAATGAAAGGTTTAGCCTATTTCTGTTTTAATTTAATATATTATAACTAACTTTAACCCTGCATTGTTTTTTTTAGAGTAGGAGATGATACTCACTGGCGCTGGGGGACTCGTACCCATTTAGGTTTTCAGTTAATACATGCGATGTTAATTTATGTGAGGGTAATGTCTCCTTAATTCTGCCTAGTTTTTAGACTCTGTATGTGTTGGTATGATTATGCACTTATGTCTTCCTGTTTGTGATTTTTACAAATCTATATTCTATCTGGCTTTTTTGTCTGAGGCTGAACATAACATAGGATTTATACAGGAACATTACAGTTTCGCTGCAAGAAATACAAGGTGACATTGTGCTGTATCAGTCTCCAGAAAGAGGAAAACTAAGATTTCTTGTAACATGGCACAAAACATGATGGTAAAATGAAGGAAGCAGGCTGGTGCAAAGGCAACAGCTGATGAAAACCGAGTGGGCATTAATCAAGCAGTAGAGCCCGCTCGGTATCGGGATCATGCAAAAGAAAGATTAGAACTCAAAGAATTAGTATGTGCTCTCATGTGTGTTTGTGTATGTGAGTGTCTCTGCCTGTAGATGGCACTCTTAAACCACTAGAATGGCCACAACAGAAGGAAAAAGTCAGATGGCGAAATAGTGAATGAGTACACAGATAGAAGGAGCACAGCAAATGCCGAAAAAAAAACACAATAAGTAAAACAATCATTGTGTGCCCCACGTCTGTTTCTGTATGTGCCTGCATATCCATGTAGATGGCCATTACAAGTGTTCAAAAATTGGGAGAGATACAGGTGCGAGACAATCACAAATGAGTATATGCAAATTTGGTAGTGTCAGTATTTATGCAGAGAAATGTCCCACAGTGCACTGCTGGTATACAGCATCGGGATGTAAGGTTGAAGCAGTAAGCATTAAAACGGTCAGTATGAATCACTGAATTGTACTCTAGTTTGTGTCTTAGATATAGTAGTAGTGTCGTGGTCTGAAGTGTAAAATACCAGACACTATATAAATGAATGTGTATCGACAAGCGTGAATGCACACGTTATGAGATCATCTCACCGTGCTATAAGCAAACAAGCGGTGGATAGTTCAGCCTGCAGCAATACTACTTTGATATAATGTCTCTGTACTGTCAAGTGAAATAGTGGCCGCACAATATTCCAGTTGCCCTTGCCATGTTACAAGTGCATTAATCCCCTCCAGAGTCGGGCTCTACCAGTGGATTAATGCCTGCTGGGTGGTTGGAAGCACTCGGCATGCGGCCTTATGCACCAACCCCCCCAGCCGGGCATTAATCCACTAGTAGAGTCCTCCCCTGTCAGGGATTAATGCTTACATATGTGCCCTGCTCAATGCACAATGATAGTATTATTGATATTTTTGCACACAGTACATTTTGTTTATGATTTTTCTTGTATGCTTTTTTAAAACATGCTGTAATTAATTAGGCAATCTCATGGTGCCTTTCAGATAAAGCAGTTAAACTGTTCAATCAGTCAAGTGATTAATTGTTAATCCTTAGAGATGCGATTTACTGTTTTATGTGCTGTTCATCCATTAGTGTTTTTTACTAACTAATCTGTATCAGAGAATTGGCCTCCGTGCAGTTATTTGCTCATGGTTGTAAATTGGGGGTTGTACGTAAGATGTTTAATTGTGAGCTATTTTCATTCTTGACAAAGTGTTTGAACAGTGCAGAACACTAGGTAATTTTTGTAGCTGCTAAACTGTATAAAATTATAGCACTTTAATAAATATTTTATAATTTGCACAAACGTTATGGTATGCTTTCTGTGTGGTCAGTGGGAGCCAGATTTTCTACTTGCAATATTACCATACTATTTTTTTTATTATTATATGGAGAATGTTCATGAGGAAGCAGTGCCACCTTGTAAAGGTCTTCACCCTTAGACAAAGAAAAAGCCTAACTGAGATGAATAGGGCCCATCACCGACCTCACGTGCTGTCTGCTGGACTGCTGCAGCCTGCCTCTATCTTCTCTCTTCCTGAACCCAGACTCCCAACCATCACCGACACACCATGACCCGACTACAAAACTGGCCACTAGAAACTGAAGGGTTGCTGTTGCTTTGCTGACCAACCATCACTCCTCACTTCTCGTCATCCAATTGTCTCTCTCCCTGGCTCCCTTGCTACATGCCTCCTCACACAACACTAAGACGCATGCGTATGGTGCCTAATGAACCCTCCCCCTGGCCAATCACAGTGGCAGTGTGGCAATGCTGGCAACTTGAAAAATGACACCGCACCTGCCAACCAACCAGAGGCAGACACAGTCACCACAATGATTGAGGGTGATGACAAGCAAAACTAAATATTGCTGGGGCTCAGCCCAGCTCAATAAATATTGATGGGGCCAATGCCCCATGGGCCCATGCAACCTGGCGCCTATGCCTTTCCCCCCACTTTCAAATTCATCACCCACCCACCTCCTTCTTCTTCATCCCTTCCTCCCTCCCTCCTGTTCCCCACCCCTCTCTTCTCTGACTTCCCGCTCCCTTTCTCTCCCCTCTTTTCTACCTGGTCCTGTCCCCCTTGCAGGGTTCTTAGCATTCTGAATGGGAATAGATCTTGGCTGTCCCTCTCTCTCACCCTCTTCCATCCCCCACCCTCTACCCCTCACCCATCCACTTCCCCACTTGTGTTGTAACTGCCCTCCCTTGGGTATACAACAGAACTTCAAATTGTGTGCTCAGCCTACTACTTCCAGCATTTCAAATGTGTTATCTATCCTCTGACCTTTACCCTACCGGATCACACGCTCTTGGATTGTTGTGATGTATACGTTATATCCAAATATGTTTTGTTTACCCTGGCTGGTTGGTCTGGGTTATTTCTGCTCTGTAATTGTACTACACTGTTTTGTTTTAGTAATTGTACTTGTATTGCTATGTGCTTGCTTGTTCTCCCAAATCTTGTACCCACCCCCCAGGGATGTTTCTGGAAATGAGTTGTTTACAGATCAAGTTGTCTTTCCTGGTGAAACATTTTCCAAATAAATAAATAAAACCATGCAGCAATTCTATTGGGTAGTGCGCCTACCAGCAGTACTAAGTGCCACTGATTGTACCCACGTTGCCATCCGTGCACCTCCTGGTGAAGTGGGAGACACATTCCTCAACAGGATGGGCTACCACTCCATTATTTGCCAGGTGGTGTGTGATGCAACTGAGCACATCATCAATGTCTCTGCATGGTTCCCCAGCAATGCCCATGATGCCTTTCTCTAGCAGCCATCCCAGTTGTGCCAGGCATTTTAAGCTGGCCTAATACCCAGCGGACACCTTGTCGGTGAGTACCTGCAGCAGGTACAACCACAATCCCTCCAGTGGTGGGACAGTGCCACATAACAGCAGACAAGCAAGGTAGAGGGGAAGTGAGGGTGTACAGGTACACAGGATGACCCAAACAGTAGGGTTTGCAAATGGGTCAGGGTGAGTGACACAGTACACACCTGTTAACAGATGTTAATGTTTCCACAGGGGACAGTGCCTATCCCCTGAGACCCTGGCTCCTAACCCCAGTCTTCTGGCCAGCAAATGTGGCTGAGGAGAGATATAATGAGGCACACATCGCTACACAGAATATAACTGAGCATGTATTTGGCATGCTAAAGATAAGATTCAGATGCCTGGACCGTTCCAGTGGTGCCTTACAATATGACCCTCAGAAGGTATGCCACATATTCCTAGCCTGTTGTATGTTGCACAACATGGCTCTAAAGTATGCAATATATCTGCCTGAACCTGAGGCACATGATGACAGTGACATCAAGCCAGAGGTCCAGGGGATAGTGGGCCAGCTCGATAGGCGAGACCCACACATGGCCCAGAGGGCCCAGGAACACAGGTTGCACATCATATGAACCCTCACAGAGAAGAAGGTGAGTGAAAACAACATGGACAGCAGACATGGTTCCAATTGTGTATATACTGTAAATACAGGAAAGTGACTTGATATATATGGTGATAGGATGTGAAGAAGAAGAATAAACATAGAAGGATGGCACACAAGTGATACAGGGAATGTGGTGGGATGCGGCTATTCAAAAGGTGATGCATGTGAGGGGTACAGGAGGGGGAAGGGTGCAGGAAAGTGTGGCACACAAACAGCATCATTGCCATCTCTCACCATGGACCCTCATGCCATGGGAATGCGGGGAGGATGTACTGTGGACCAGGGAGATGATAGGTGAAGACTGCAGGGATAGGGACATCCTGGGATGACCCCAGCCACAGTGCAGGCTTGGTGTACCTGAGGACAAGCACTGTCCAGTGCTCCCTGGAGTGCCCACAGTTGATGGTGTGGCGGTAGTGCTGGCCAACCCTAACCTGCCACTCCGTGATGTGGAGGCACACCAGAGGACACTACCAGCATGCTGATGGCATTTGCTAGTGGTGCAATGCTGCCCAGACATCCCAACCTCCCTCACTTTGGCTACATGCTCCATCACAGCCCCAGTGAGGTCACCCAAGACTTGGTGGAGGGCATTCAAGAACCGTGCCTGACACTCCTCTGCATGCTGTTCTGCCAGCTAAAGGTGTGCATGCACTGCCTCATGGAAGTTGGCAAGTTCCTGCCTTACCTACCACTGGAAGGCATGCAGCTCATGCTGTGCAGCAGTCTGTAAGTCACCACGGACCTCAGGAACTGCTGGGCTCCTGAGTCATCCTGTCCCTGGGGTGCATGGACACCCAGGACAGTGGGTGTGGGTGGGTGGTGGCAATCAGTGGGGTGGGAGTGGCCCACACCCTGTGTGGCTGTGTGCTACACCACCTCACCATCTGCTACGCCCCACATGTCATGTGTATGATCGGCTGGGGCATCAGGATGGCTGCCCACAGAAACTGGTCTCCTCATTTGGGTGGGGTGTGAGCCTGTGGACATGGCTGGCACACCAGTGGCAGTTGTGAGGGTGGTGATGGTGGTGGTGGCAGTGGTGGTGCTGTGGGCATGGCACTCAGGGAACCCTGCCAGCACAAAAGGCAATGTCTGTCTACTGGGTGACTGTGAGGAGGCTGCAGTGAGGCCACTGCTGTTAGACCCTGACTGGTCTTCAATGCCTAGGCAAAAGTCTAGTGAAACCACCCAAAGCAGAAAAGGCCAGAAAGGTAATCCCGGTGGGGATGTACATGTCCTCATCAGCATTACCATCATCGTCCAACACATCTCTAAGTAATGTGGCCATGGACACCCTCTCAGCAGTGTGTGCTGGTGGCCTCTGCACCCCGGATGTTGACTGGCAAACCTCCTCCTCTGACTGTGCCTCTGCTGTGGGGCCATCACCTTGTGCTGTGGACAGAGAAGAACACTGTAAGTGTGCTGCACAGCACACAGTGGTCTAATAACAGTGCCGCCACGTGAATACCACACCAGTGATGCCTATGATGCCCAGAGCATGGTCAACAACTGTGACCCCGGCCTACACACTCACACAGCCAGGGTACGCACACAACCATGGACGGAATGTGGATCCCACAGGCATGCACACAACCAGCACATAGCATAAGCAATACACCACACACATACACGTGCACACTGCCACACAAAGGGAGATGATAGGTTTAGAATCCAGTGACACACATGGCAACATGCAACACTGCATGCTGAAGGCACAGCTACTGCCAAGATACACACTGTGTGCAGAGGCACAGGGACATTGTCTGCAGGTTACACCGTGACTATGACAGCATGACACATGCTACAGGTCCGGTACTACATATAACGCAGCACCAGACAGTGCCATCCTGCACATAGGCCATCACAATGTACACAATGTAAGACAATTTGAACATTCTTTAGATCTTGTCTGGAAAAACAAACATATTTGTTATGGTACCCCTGAGTGATACTGTTCCTGTTTTTCCCCCTGGATTGTATGCTTTAACTTTGGATTTTCTTCCGGGCTGGGGTACACTGGCTGAAATGGGTAGATGAATTAATATGGATTTAGACACTGTCGCAATATGTATCTTTTTTTTGATCCCGTATTGTATCAAATGCTTCTGGGATTTTCACTGTTTTCTGCTCCATTTCTGAATGCTAATGTATTGTATATACAGTACCATTTGCCTCCAAATATTTTCCCTGTCTAATACATGGACAACGCCTATGATATATATTGAGGCTTTTACCTTGACTCTTAGGTATATGTGTGTTATTCATTTGTACATATTATTTGTATTTAGTTTGTGCTAATTGTGTTAAGAATGTTGCTGTAATATTGTATTACATGATGATACATTTAAACAGGACAACTTTGATAAACAGGGCCTATGGTCCTAAAAGTTATGCTACTGTCAAAAAATAAAGCTTTTTATCTATCTATCTATCTATCTATCTATCTATCTATCTATCTATCTATCTATCACGTGTGTGCACAGGCCATGCCACCAGTGTGCTACAACACAGGCAGAGCACGACTTATACTAATGCAGTGATATGCATACCATGGTGACTCATGGCCATGTACTCACATTCACAGTGTCGTGCCAGCAGTGTTTCACAACTACCGCTGTCCACACCTGACACATCCACAGACCTGATTGTAGATGCTACCACTTCCATAATAAGGGTCATTGGTGTTGGCTGTGGACCTCCTCCTGTGCCCTGCAGTGCATGGTGGTGTGCCGCCTCCTCCTCCTTTTCCCTTCTCTGCATGTCATGCCACCGCTTGCGTACTGCATCCATCGTGTGGTCACATTCACCCACAGCATTCACCTCTGCTGTTATCTGATCCCACATGTCCCTCACAGTGGTATCTGTGGTTTTATACTGCTGCAGTGCTTGCTCTCTGGATTTGAAACTGTCAGCCTGGCCCTTCAGCTCCTCCCTGGTGAACTTGTGGCATTGCAACCTCACACTTCCATCACAGGCACTTGTGTGGGGATGTAAGTTGCCAGTGGTCAGTGGCTGTCCTGTAAGGTGTGTGTGTGTGTGTGTGTGTGTGTGTGTGTGTGTGTGTGTGACAGACCATACATGACAGAGACCTGAAGGATCACAGCAAGGCATAGGCTGCAGGCATGTGTCACAGGGATATAGGGTCACCTCCCACACAACATGCTGTACAAGCACAACAATGCCCACTGCATGTCCGTCTGCTGTTGGCTGCCACATGAGGGTGTTTATGCGCAACATGGATACAATCAGCAACCTGCATTGTCAGGGCAGCACCAGGATCCGTGTGTTGTCTGCACACCTACAGGTGTGTGCCGGGAGGGGGCTGCATGGACCGGTGGGGATGGCATATTGCACAATGTGTCCTGGATGATGCACAGCATAGCATAGTTTGCACATACACATGATGATGGCAGTGAACCAGTTATATGAACAGTATATCTGTGTTGTGTGTTGTGCACCTCCCCCCGGCAATGTAAGGTGCACCTGTGACAGCACATGGGCATCCATATGTGTGTCACAATGTGCACATCCATAGCCACTGTCACAGTATATACCTGTGTGATGACACAACAACAGTGCAGTGCTATGAATGTACACACCTTCATGCTGGGCTTGCTGTATCTGTGATTGCAACGTTCTGCAGTACCTGATACATTACATCCCACTGATGTTTCCATACATTTACCATGGCCCCATGACAGTGTATCAGAATGCACACATTGCTGAAGAGCAATATAGCAGGGTAATGATAGCGGGACACCTACCTGTTTCTATGGAAGTCGTGTCCTGGGACATATTGAGGTCTAGTGTTGTCAGCAAATTATTTGGCTTGCTGCCTGCAGTTCCAGGAAGCTCTGCAGGTGGTGCTGAGGCATATCTTAAATAGCCCGGACGGGCAATCCACACATGGTAATGTATGCAAATGAGACTGTAATGAGATGTTAATGTGGTGGATTGCACTCTGATTGCCTAAGTAGACACATTTGCATATCACCTTTGAATATGGTAAAATTTAGCGTAGGGCAATCACAATTACCCCAGGCAAATTGATTGTGCCACACCACAGTACTATTTGGATTGTGCCAGGCTAATGCATTTAGTACCAGTCATAGGGTGCATGCACGATGACGTTAGTATGGTGGAGGTCACGCAAGGGTTACACATGTGCAGTTGTGCACATCTGGGTTAGTGCGGTGCTATAGTACTTTGCACCACGCTGTAAACATATAGCTCGGAGCTAATGTATGTTCACTTCATTTTGTGGCCTACACTTCTCTGGGCAGCAGTGGTGTAAGGGTGGTGCTCAAAGGAGTGCATATCGCGGGAATGGCGTCAGGGTGGTGGTACAGAGGGACCAGAGGTGGGGGGAGCCCAAGATGGCCAATCTAGTTTAGCTGGTCACGGCCAGGGAGCACCAGCTATTTGGGAGGTGCATGAAGAGCACAGGCCTTTTCCCAGGGTGTGGGTGTCGATTGTGTGCCAACTGCCCCAGCGCACAGTGTTGGATCATAATGGAGAACAGTGCAGGCACTGGTACACTGATCTACAGTGCCGGGAGTGGCAGAGACTGGAATGGTTCAAGCGCATGGTGCGTGCTGGTACTGTGCCTGCCCCAGGTAAGTTGACCCCTGTGTCAGAGCTGTGCCTTTTGCAAGTCAGTGGGTGTGGGCAGCCATGTACACACTACACATGTGGGTACATATGTTTTGGGGGGTCACTGCACGCATGCTTGACATGCTGCTGGGTATGTCCCTCACAGTGCACTGTATGTAACACTATGGGTACAGTGTTGCCTGTGTGTGGGCCAATAGTGCCTGTGTCTGTTAGCGTACATGTGACATATTTTGCTGGACCCACATGAAAGGTATCAGTTTTGTCTGACACTGGCTGTGTGGCACATATACATTGCAACTACAGTGCATGTGTGTACCATGTGACAGCTGCTTCTTGGGGAGGGCACATTACACTGTATGACAGTTGCACAATGTGTACCTGACAAAGGTTAGGGGTATTGCTCCCATGATGGTACTGACCCTGGTCTATTCCCTTCACTCTGCAGACTGCAACGCTAGGGGACAGGACCAAGGGTGCAGCTGGAGGACCCAGGAACACAGGCGGCAAGACCAGGACATAGGTGACAGGCAACAGGATGCGGCACGTGAGTATGCGCCTATGTTGTCTACCTGTGTAACTTACCTTGCTGGTTGGTGCAGGGTTGGTACTCTATACAGCACTGGGTCGCGAACACATGTGCACTTGCCGTGTATCATGTCACCGGTCCCGGGGGCACGTGGCCATGGGTTGTCCATGGTGCTGTGCTGCTGGGGTGGGCATCGGACACAACTAATGCTGCCTGTGGTATGGTGCAACTGGACACTGCATAGCCTGCCCACACAGACTGTGGACTTGTGTTGTGGCAGCACATGGCTCCTCACTGTCCTGCAATGCTGCATCATGTGGCGTCCTGCATGCATGCACCATGCGGGGGTCATGCTCCGCACGTCACACTAGCCTACATGGGCACACACCCTCCTTGGTGCTGCTGTCCTACCATGCCACTTCTGTATCCTGGGTGTCACATGCCAGCCATTCAGTGGACCTGTGCCACATCTGTATCTGTGACATGGTGGCATGGGCATGACAGCCTCCTTGCACCCTGCACATCGGACTGCACGTGGTGGCCTACGTTACACCGTGGATACATCAGTCACCAACACTGGGCTGTGTAGGGGCACTGTTTTCCAACTGTGTTCACCATCACGGGTGTAGGCAGGCATACTCACTGTACACATTTGTATACTATTTGTTGAGTGCTTGTCCCACCCATATTCCTCATGTGTCACCATGATCATTATAATGTGTGTATTTGGGTTATTGTAGGCTTGTCTAGGGGATTGATATGTGTTACCTGTTTAGAGAGTCGAGGTGTCATCTGACACATATCTGCTTTGTTTGTACTGAGGCAGCATTTGGATATACTGTGTACAATTTCTTTATGGGTGGGGCAGCAGTTGGAGAGTGTGTGTACAAAATGAACATTTCTGGCTACACCCCTGTTCTCCATGTGTAATGTGCATGATGTATCCTCTACTATTCCATGGTTGTATTGTACCATTGTATGTGGCAGCTACACCTGTATACTGTTCTGCAGGACACCCGTACATGTGCCATGGCCATGTTTGCACTGTATACATTGTCCAGCAGCCGAGTGGTGTGTGATAATCATGACTGTGTGATGCTGGGTGGGTATATTGTCAGGTACCTGTGGTTGCATGTCTTCCCAAAGCATGCATCCACCGCATGACATGCCTCTGGCCTGGACATGGTCCCTGTGGACATTGTGTTCACACAGTGGTGTGGGCATGTGTGTACCATCTGCATCATGCATGTATACCGTTCACATTGTACTGTGCTGCTACAGTGTGCTGGATCTGTGATGCACATTGTGGGCGCAGTCCCATTATCCTCCTGGGGGGGGAGTTGCTACTGATGTATTGCTCAGTGGTGCGCTATTGACCTGGAGTACTGTGTCCGTCGCATATCCACACAACACACTTGTGTAATGGATGGTGTCTGTGGCTGTGCAGGGGGTGTGTGGACATCTGCACACTGTCTGATATACAACACTATGGATAGCCACTACAGGCCACAGTTTGTTGACATGTGGACAGTTGTTGTGAGGTTTCTGATTGTGATGTAGCAATATCCCATGGCTCTACCTTCTGTTTCTTTGGGTAGCATGTTCCAGTCATTTTGTTGCTACAGTTTGTGTGTTGTTGCTATGGGGCAGACTGTGGTCTGCCTCAGGGGGGCTATGTAGCTGTACTGTGACATGGCCTGCATTGGGTATGCATGGCATCTTCCCATCTGTGGTAGTGGCAATGGTCTTATGGGCCTTCATGGGGTTTAGTGCAGCTGAATACAGGCACACGTCATATGGCATGTGCTCTGTTTCTATTAGTGGGTACATGAGCATAGTAGTTGGGACATGCTGTCCTTCTCTGGTGCCACATCCTGAGTTCTGCATTGCTCCACAGTGTCAGTGCACCATTCTTACATGGGCATCATTCCCCCCACCCAGGTCAACTTAGATGCTCCCTGTGGGCCACTCATCTGGAGGAATGTGAAGGCAGAGATGACCTCCTTAGAAGGCTTGTGTGCCAGCAGCACATGATCCTGGAGCAGAAAGCTGTCCTCATCAATGAACAAGTTGTATTGGCGACATTCTGGACCAGAGGCTACTTGTACAACCCTGGCTGCACGCCCTTAATCACCCCTACCCTTGTCTTTCATCCTTCCCTGTCCCACCCCCCTTTTGATTGTAGTATCTGTTCTGGTGATATGAAAACAGTTGGTTTTGTTATTACTTTAATACATATTTTCATGTTGTACTCCTGTGTCCTGTCTCTTTCTTGGGTAACTGTAGTCAGTGTCACTGCTGTGCTGTGTGGCCCCTACTGACCATCTTGTTCACCATGGTGGGTGCTGTCCTTGCTCCTCTCATGGCACTGGTTTCACCGCAGCTCTCCTTGCGCTGTCTGTATCTGCGTATCTGGCAGTGAGTTGTGGGCATGGTGGGTTTATCCTCCAGTTGGCTGCCACAGTCTGTTCCACATGTGTACCTTGCATGGCCTGTGTGTGTGACAGGCGACATCTGTCAGGTGTCTGCCCATGGACATGGTCTATTCCCTGTTCCTTGGGTGCACCCCTATGATGGTGCCTGGCATTTGGGGGAGAGGGCCTTGGCCTGCAGACCTGTGTGTGGCTTGTCCATGTAACACTGGCTAACATCCATTCCCCATGCCCTCCTGCTGTGTGTCCTGTGGTGTGGCGTCCCCATTTCTGTGCCAGGGATCCTTGGCCCCTTCCTTGTGCATGGTGGTCACTGGTTGGGATTGTACTACCACATAGGCATGTTTTGTCCTTTCTGTGGGTCACATGACCACTGTTCCATCTCTGCACCTTTCCTACGGTTCACATCCATAGTGTTGTTACATTTTGGGGCTTCTCTTTTATTTATTTGTTTATGTATGTATTATTTCTTGGTATTGCCTTTCGTGTTTCTTCCGCTGCTGTTTGTGTTGTACACTACTGTATGCTCTGGTATCCACCTTTTGGACAACACTTCTCTGCATGTGCCCCCAGTGGACACGTTTCCCATTTGCACTGTGCTGCTGTTGCTGCTTGCAGTGCCTAGTTGTCTTGTGCTAGAGGGCAACCAGTTGAGACCCTCTGAACAGGTGCAGAATCTGGGTGTTGTGCTTGATGGCAAGCTGATTTAAAAGCTTAGGTGTCGGCAGTCATTAAGTCCTCTTTCTACCATCTGAGGAACATTGCCCAGACAAAGCACCTAGTTCCTCCCAAGGACCTTCCTATGTTGGTCCACGCCTTTGTGGCTTCCCGCTTTGACTACTGCAATGCTCTGTTCCTAGAGCTACCGGGGGTGGACCTCCGTCGCCTGCAGCTGGTGCAGAATGCTGCATCCAGGTTGTTGACAGGTCTGTCGAGAACAAGTCATGTCACTCCTGTGCTTCGCAGCTGTTCCACCCCCCTCCCATTTGTCATCCCACTGCCACCCCCACCTCCCCCACCCTCACTCTCCTCGTTCCCTGTCCCATGCCCTTTTGAAACTGTTCACAGATTTACATGATACTGCCCATTCTGGTACGGCATTCCATTTTGCTACCACCCTCTCTGTGAAATAGTGTCTCCTCATTTCCTTCCTAAATCTTGCCCCCTCTTTTCTTAGCACATGCCCCCTGGTGACCTTCCCCCTCTTAACTTAAAGACCCCATCTGCCCCATCCTTATTGATTCCCCTCAGATACTTGAATGCCTCTATCATGTCCCCCCAGCCCCTTCTGTCCTCCAGGGTGTACATATTCAGGTCTCTCAGACTGCTATCATAGTCTGTCCCTTCCATTCCACATATCATCTTTGTTGCCTTCCTCTGCACCCCCTCCAGTAGCCTGATATCACGCTTTAGGTATGGCTTCCAAAACTGCACACAGTACTGTAAGTGTGGCCTTACCAGCGTCCTGTAGAGGGGCAAGATCATTTCTCTTCACTGGATGAAAAAACCCTCGCTACGCACCCCAGCATTTTGTTCGCTTTTGCAGCCGCTCTCCTGCACTGGGCAGTGTTATTCATGGTCCCTGTTATCATTAGCCCTAGGTCCTTCTCCTCCTCAGTGATCCCCAGCTTAACCCCTCCCAGCCAGTATTCTCTCCTTGGGTTCTTCACCCCAAAGTGCATAACCTTACACTTCTTTGCATTGAACCCCAGCTGCCACCTCTCTGACCACTCCTATAGCTTGCTTAGGTCCTCCTACAGCTGCTTCCATCCCTCCTCTCCATCCACCACTGCTCTGATTTTGGTGTTGTCAGCAAACAGACTTATCTTGCTTATCACCCCAGGTGCAAAGTCTGATATGAAGAGCCCGAACAACACTAGCCCCAACACAGAGCCCCGTGGCACCCCACTCGTCACCAGCCTTGGAGTTGAGAGCTCCCCTCTTACCACCACCGGTTGCAGCCTCCCACTCAGCCAGCTTGTAATCCAATTCATCATTTTTGCCCCTACCCCTACACCAGTTAGCTTCCCCCCCAAGCCACCCATGAGGCACAGAATCGAAGGCCTTGCTGAAGTCCAAGTAAAGAACATCCACCACATGACCCTTATCCAGCTCACCTGTCACCCAGTCATAATATTGTATCAGGCTGGTTTGACAAGACTTCCCTGAAACAAACCCATGCTGCCTCACATCCTGGAGGCCATTGTCCTCCAGGTACGACACTAGTCTTTCCTTTAGTATTGTCTCTATGAGTTTGCATACTATAGAGGTGAGACTTACCAGGCAATAATTACCCAGTTCATCCCTTGGTCCCCTCTTGTGTAATGGTACTACATGTGCCATCCTCCAGTCCAGTGACACACATCCCAACTCCAGTGAGGTGCTGTACAGATCCGCCGGCGACTGCCAACACCTCCACCATCTCTCTCAGCACCCTAGGGTGGATATCATCGGCCCTGGTGCCTAGTCTACCTTCAGTGTCCTCAGTCCCTCTAGGACTCTACTTGCCTCAGTTCTTCCAACTGTTGTTTCCTCTCCCCCTGTCCCCACCCTCCCAGCCCATGGTGCTAGTGGTCCCTTTTCTTCCGTGAACACTGAGCAAAGTATTCATTCAGTGCTTCTGCCTGCCTCACCCTTTCCGTCCACTCCCCACCCCTTTTATCCTCACTATTGTCTCCTTGCACTTCTTTTCTCCCTGATGTATCTGAAAAAGTCTCCCCCCCCCTTTAATTCCCTGCACTAATCAAAGCTCCCTCTGGGCCTTGGCTTCTCTCACTTTTCTGGTCACCTCCCTGGGCCGTCTTGCATACTCCTCCCTATCCACTTTCTTCCATGTCCTTCTATACCTCTGATGTGCCTCTCATTTTGCTCTCACCACCTCCACTACCTCGCTGTTCAACCAGCATGGTTTTCTTGCTCTGCTCCTCTTACTCTGTGTCTTGGTACAGGCTTCTGTTGCCTCTGTAATCCTCTTTTTAACAATATCCCATTTCTGCTCTGCATCCACCTCCTGCCTCATGCCCTCTAGTTTCCCTTTCAGTACTTCCTGCATCCTCCCAAAGTCTGCCCCCTGAAGTTTACTACCTGAGTAACTGATTTCTCTGGCTCCCCGCACATCGTGATATTAAATCACACTGTTTGGTGATCACTGTCGGCTAGTGAGTCCTCCACCTTTATTTCCCTTACTGCCTCCCCATTCAATAATACCAGATCTAAAGTGTTCTTTAGCCCAGTAGGTACACTAACCAACTGTGTCAGGAGACCCTCCTGGATTGCATCCAGAAGCACTTGCTCCCTAGCTCTGGAGGTGACCGTAATGCTCCAGTCAACCCCTGGCAAGTTGAAATCCCCCATGATGACCACCTTCCTTTTCCACATACCTTTCTGATTTGTCCTGGTAATTCCCTGTCAAGCTTCTCAGACTGGGACAGTGGCCTGTATACCACCCTAAACCTCAGTTTCCTACCCCTTGAGTCTAGGAGCTGCAGCCAGGTTGCCTTTGTTCTCCTTTCCTCCCCCTCGTCTCTTGTGCATTTGATCCTGTCCCTCACATAGACTGCCAGCCCACTGCCCCTTCCTCCCTTCCTTACTGTCCTTCCTGTATGCTTTGTATACTGGGATTGCCAGATCCCAGACCCGGTGCTCAGTTGCCCATGTTTCTGTGAGAGCTGCAATATCCACCCTCCACACTGCTAAGAGTGCCTGTAGCTCAGCAGATTTGTTGCCTAAGCTTCTTGCATTGAGCAAGAACACCCTCCATCCTGCCCCCTTCCCTTCATTGGCCACCATTTCCTTCCTTCTACTCCCTCCTTTTTTGGCCACCTTGAGTCCTTCCCTGCTAGCCTTGGGGGTAGGCTCCACTCTATCAGATCCCTGCCTACCTGCTGTCCACTTGCCACCCCCCATCTAGTTTAAATCCACCTTTGTCGCAATATACCTCCCCAGTCTTTGCTTTAATACCTCCTTCAGCTCCCCACTCAGGTGCAGCCTATTCCTTGCAAACAGATCGTTATTATCCCAGGTACTGCCCCAGCCACCCACAACCCCATATCCCTTAGTTCGACACCATTCTACCAACCTTGTGTTCAACTCCCTAATCCTGTCCTTTCTCACTGTGCTTGCACAGGGTATTGGGAGAACTTTGGGGAATGCCACAGACTCCCCAGTCTCCTCATACAACCTTCCCACTTCCTCAGTCATCTTCTTTGTTACCTCCACCGTTTCCCCCGCTAGGTCATTTGTCCCCACATGTACCACAATGTGTGGTTTCCTCCTACCCTCCCTTACGCACCTTAGAATTGCCTGTCCTACCTTGTCTGCCTTTAATCCTGGTATGGACTCCACCCATATCTGACTGTGCCTCTCCCCCTTGCTGCCCCATCTGATCCTCTTAAGTATGGAGTCCCCCAACACTAGTACACCTCCATCCTCTTTCCTTGTGCCCATCACCACCCCCCCACCCAGGTTCTCATTTCTGGGGCCACTGAAGACGGTGCTTTTGCAGTGTGTCCCAGCGTCTTCCCACCTGCCCTTCTGAATTGAGACTCCTCCCCCTCCTCCTGTTTGAATGCCAACCTTTCACTCCCTCCTCACCTCTCCGAGTATTATCCCTACCACTGCCATGCCATACTCGGTCTCTCCACTAGTAATGCCCCTCTCTCCCCCTTCTCTTTGCGAGTACTATCCCTTGTGCAATCTCCTCCTCCGTCCTCTTTCCCATGTGTTGCTAGTACAGCAAACATGTTCCCTCCTCCCTTTGCCTTATTGTGTGTTTCCTCCTCCTTCCTGCCTACTGCTGCACCTCTTTTTCTAGGTCCTACTAGAGTCCACCTTTCATCAACTGGCTTCCTGTCTACTGTGCCTCCTCCCCCTGACCTCTCCCTTGCCCCACTGTTCCTTCTCTGTGGTGCCCCCACAATGCTCTCAGATGTCATCCCTCCTACCGATGCAATCTTCCCCATCTCCCTCAACGTTCCCAGCTCCCTGCCAAGCCACTGAACCTCTTCCTCAAGCCTCCTTAGCCTGTGGCATATTGGACACCCTCCCAGCCTCCACAGTATGTTTGTCTGCATTACTGCCCCACAACCATTGCACCATACAATTCTACTTATGGTCTACAAACAGCAAAGCAGAGTGCAGCAGTTGTACTTGGAACAGGGTTAGCACAATTTTCATAACCATGTAATGCAAAATGCACTCTGTGAAGCATGCTACTGTTTTCAATGTCAGACAGACACTGACAGTAGGTGTACTAACCCTATCTAACCTTCTGATGGAAAAATGATGTACAGTTGATTCCACCAAAAAAGTAGGTAACCTAACCATGACAGATATTACTGACATAATTGTTCAGTGTGGTATGCATACATCAGTTTATGTTAGAAAACAAACAAACTTTTCTATGCCATACACCATGCAAACACCTCATGAGTGAATTGTTAAGTAATGAAAGCAATTGACCATCGGAGAGTTAAAAAACATCAGACTACAAACTGCTGGCAGTGCGCATGCCACTCAGGCGGCGACTGATGTTAGACAGGCGCTAACCAGCAGGGACAACAAAAGAAAGGCAAAAACACACTTCCGTTATAAATCTGAAGCAACAATGAGAATGATGACTCGAAGCCAAATAACTCCTTCTTACCTTCACAGTCTTCAGTCACAGGACTTGCAGGGGGTGAGTGTCGGTGATGGTATTCGCATCACTGAAGTGGTGTTTCAAGTACTCATGGGTCTGACTTCATGCAGTGATCTGGAACTCATGGCTGTAGCATCCCCACTATTGTTGAATCACCCTGTAACCTGTTGCTAATGTATATTTGTGTAACTATTGTAACTACTGTAAATAACGCTATTATGTGTCTTTTTCTGTAACTAATTCTGGGTCGCCCCTGAAAAAGGGATCTCTGGTCTCAGTGGGCTTACCCAGTTACCAAAATCCAAATAAATAAATAAATAAGTGTTTGTTGCTGCTCGACATCAGGGGTGGTTCAGGTGGAAATGCAGTACATAATGGGATGGGCGCTGACTGTACTAACATTGAGAAAGTCAGTACAAGTGATACAGGAGGATCTAAATACCCAGTCTTCTTTCCCTCAGGACCAAGGCTTCATCACCAGTGCAGCGACTGGATAATGCTGTGCAATACAGAGCAAAATCATGTACACAACCGGTTGAAAAGGAGGTGGTGGTGGAGTAGCAGGAGACAGGGCCATGTCTTTATTGGATTTGATTCCCATAGCAGGATTTGCTTGCTGGGCTGTTGAAAAGTCTTTTTTTTTTTGTAGCTTGAGGCAGTGCCAGTGAGGGTTGACAGCGGTGGGCGGGAGCAGGCATTGCCAGTACTGCAATACATTACATTTATGTGCTGTTTGTTGACAGGTTGAGGACGTATGTAAATGAGCAAAAGGTAGCAGCAGCTGCAATACAGTTCTGAGAAGGGAACAGTGACAAGCACGACAATAACAACTTCTTGAGACGTCGTATGGGAACATCATGGTGTGCAAAGGAGGTACAGCATACAAAATATTGTTTTCTCTAAGTATCACCTTCAATGAAGCAGCCCTCACAGTCCTCAAGACTGGAGTTCTCACCTGATGGGTATTCATGTTCCAGAATTGAGTCACCAACATCGGTGTCACTAGTGTATGACTTCATCTTTATGCCAACAGCACTACCTGTCTCTTCATCTTCCTCGGAAGATCCACTGTCAGGATGTGGTAGTAACATGGATGTGATGGTTTTGTGCGGAATGTGTCCCTTATTCATTTTTATAAATGTTAGAATTTCCACATTCTTTAGTGACAGGTTTGTGTGCCGGTCACGTACAATGGCACCTGCAGCTCTGAACACACGCTCAACACTGACACTAGAAGGAGGGCAGCTAAGGTATATTATCGCAACAGATGTCAGTGCAGACCACTCAGTTACCTAGCTCAGCCAGTACAATAATGGCTCGCCACCAATTGCAAGGTGTTTTTGCTCAGCCATGAAACAGCCAACCACGTGACGTGCTGGTCTGAGTCCGGCCACCTCATTGTGCTCCTCCTCATCCTGGTTTTCCATGGGTGCAATGCCAACCTCGCTTAAAACATCCCAAATTGGATTGCTGGATTTTGGTTTTTGTCTGCCTGTTAATATATTTGTGGCATGTGAAGCTTACAGTGCTGTGGTGGTGATGGTAGCAACAACACTCAATAACATATGTGTCTTGAGCATCTGTTCCCCTTTGACCCTTCAGAAAAGAAGCTTGGTAAGGTTTTCTTTTCTACCCTCAGATGGCCACCATCTAGTATAGACTCAAGGTCATGCTTATAATGTGGGTCAAGCATGGTGGCAATGCCGAAGTCATCAGACTACAGAATTCCAACAATATGAGGGTTGGAGTCCAACGCATGGAGCACGTGCTGCATCAGGGTCCAACTGTCACTGTTACTGCCTGCCTCAATCGACTGCTATGCATTAACCAGTGTCTGCTTCAGGACACGTAACAAGGGGATGGACTGACTGACACAGGCAGTGTCCCCACTCACTGCCAGTGTTGCATGTGCAAAGGGATGCAGAATCATTATCAGTCCATCCATTAAATGCCACTGCTCTGTGGTGAGAGCCATAGACACTCCAGCACTGTCACAACTGGTGTGTAGCAGCAGGTAATCGGACACAGCTTTATACTGCTCATTGAGCTGCTCCAACATGTACAGTGTGGAGTTCCATCTGGTCACCACATCCAACTTCATGCAATGATGAGGCAGATTGTTCTTTCTCTGAAGCTGGCATAGCTGGTCATGGGCCTTCCCAGAATGGACAAAGTGGTCACAGATGTGGTGGGCCACCAACAAGATATTCTTCACATCAGGATGGCTAAGAAACTGCTGGACCACGAAGTTGAGGCAGTGTGCCAGGCATGGCACTCTGAAACACCCACCTTCACTTTTGCGTTTTACAACACTGGATCCGTTGTTGCTCGCAATGAAGCCAGCTTTCATTGAGTGTGGGTACAACCACTCAACAATCTCAGCCAGTAGTACTTCAAGCATTTTCTCCCCTGTGTGGGCTCCAAGCATGCCTTTCATTGTGAGTGTTGTATGCTGCCTAATGCTGGCTGGGTCACTACCACCACAGTCTGCCTTGCTGCACTGTCCAGCAACACGTCCAGATTCCAAGACCACTCCAGGTACCTGGGCCCAATGTGCTGTAATGCACATATAGGAGCTGCCAGCTGTCATCCCACTGGTCCACATATCCATGCTAAGATGGATGGATGGTGATGATGAATGCTTAAGTGCATGGAACACTGCCTCCTTTACTGTAGTAGTAGTAGTAGTAGTAATAGTAAAAATTTACTTATATAGAAATTTTTGCCATTAGGGTTCAAAGAATCTCTACTTACAAGGCAAACCTCTTTTATACAAAATTTTAATTATTACAAAGGTTACAGTATACATATCATTCTTATACACATACCATTCATACAATTACATGACAAGTCACAACATCTTGATCAAACAACATGTGTAATATTATTTAGAAAAACTACCTGTTACACAAACATCTAAAATGCAGTTTATGTTTTACTGCTGTTTTATACTCTGAAAAAGACAAATTTAGGTCTCTGAGAGAAGAAGGAAGTCCATTCCAGCTAGTTGAAACTTTATATTGGAAGGTCATACTGCTAAAACTATTTTTTATTTTTGGAACCAAGAGATCTCTAGCTCCTGATTTCTGCAAATTTAGTCCATGGTCTGGTTTTAAAAGATTTCTTATCACATGATATTGTGAACCATTTTTAAATAATCCTTGTATCTGATTTAACCAATTTTCCTCGGCCCGCTGATGTAATGTATTCCAACCTAACTCAGTGTACATCACACAATGATGGGTACCAATATCACATTTTAATACGAATCTTGCTATTTTATTATAAAGAACATCCAAATTTGTAACTGTTTTTTTTTGAAGTACTGTATGTCTGTAAATATGACTCCCATAATCTATCACTGGTAATATTAATTGGTTGCTATATTTAATTGCATTTCTTTTGTTAAGCAATTTGATATGCATCTCATTACCCCTAATTTTGATTTTTTTAAATTAGTTCTGTTACATGTTGTTCAAAACTTAATTTTTGATCAATTTGAATGCCCAGATATTTGTAAACTTGTGTTTGCTCTTAGAGTTTTCCTTCCTGAGTCTTAATTATTATTTTTGGAATTATTTTTTTTCTCTCTATACCAAAACACATTGTTTGTGTCTTGTTACTATTTATCAAAAGTCCAAGTGATGAAAAAAAATTTCTGCATAACTAAAAAATCGCCTTGTAGTTTTTGTTCTATTTCACTTGAATTTCTTCCTGATGCTATCAAGACTGTATCATCCGCATAAAGTTTAACCTGTGAGCTTTTTATTGATTTAGGCAAATCATTCAAATAAACTAAAAACAAGAGGGGTCCCAGGATCGAATCCTGGGGTACCCCCCTTGTCACAAAACCCAAACCAGACTTGTGACCATTTACTATTACAAATTGGGATCTCTTGTCTAAGTAAGATCTAAACCAATTACAGGGTTCTTCCATCACACCCATTTGTTTCAATTTTTTTACTAAAATACAATGATTCACTAAATCGAATGCCTTTGATAGGTCCATGTAAACCGCACTCACCGACTTCCCTTCCCCCAGAAGAGTAGCAATTAAATCGAGGAAGTCCATAAGTGTGGTAGCCGTGGACCTACCCTGTCTAAAACCCAATTGAAACAGAGTTATTTTCTGATATTTTTCCAAATATTAACTGTCCATGAATAATTTTTTCCAAACTTTTAGAAACTGCTGACAACAATGCTATTGGACAATAGTTTGATCCGGCCATTGAATCACCCCCCCCCCATCAATTGGAATTATTCTTGCCTGCTTCCACATTGATGGAAATAATCCTTCCCTAAGGCTCCAATTAAAAATATCCCTCAGGATGGGTGATATTTCTTGAACAGCTTCCTTTACAAATCTATTTTCAATCTTATCGGGACCACAAGCTTTATTTGTCTTTAAATTACTTATTATTTTTTGTGCTTCTAAAGTTGTCACTACTTTAAACTGAAATATTGGTACATGATTTTCCTGACAATTATCAGATTCTATGTTTTGGTCCACAGTCTGAACACTTTTCATTTTAGTTGCAGTTCCCAAATCCAAATCAGGAAGTTCCATAAAATATTTATTTTAATATCTCTGCAGCGCTATCTGCTTCAAATACAATTCCATTATGACTGAGTTTTATCTCTGTTTGGTTTTTAACAGGGTTTGTAAGATTTTTTATTAAGGACCATAATTTCTTAGGATCTGTTGTTTCATTGATCCTTTGTTTATAATAAGTGGCCTTTGGCTTCCTTATTTCCTGGACCACTCTATTTCTTAATTTTTTAAAGCTATCCCATACATCAGATTTCAAAGTTTTATTTGCTTTTTTCCAAAGTTGATTCTTTGCCCTGATTAACTTCTTTATAATTGGAGTCACCCAGGGCAAATTATTTTATTTTTGAGCAACTTTTTTCCAAGGTGCAAATTGGTCACTTGCCTCAATAAACATAAATGTAAATTCCTGTACAGCTAAATTCAGGTCTGGAATTAGGAAAATTCTATGCCATGGTAAACCCTGTAAATGATTTTGAAATAGCTGCTCATGAAATTTTGTATAGCTTCTTTTATACTCTACTGAAGCTTTAATTATTGGAACATTTTTAATTTCCAAGTTAATAGTACATTTTATTACATTATGATCCTCTTAATTTGGTTCCCCAACTCCTTTATTTACTACAGTCAATTTGGGGGAAACAAAGCACAAATCCAATATACTTCCTTTACTTG
The DNA here is from genome assembly GCA_016271365.2 of Neoceratodus forsteri. NCBI lineage: Eukaryota > Metazoa > Chordata > Ceratodontiformes > Ceratodontidae > Neoceratodus > Neoceratodus forsteri. The sequence goes on along the minus strand of CM057459.1, from coordinate 439,232,722 downwards.
TTAATTTTCCTTTCCTTGTAGGTATATCAATTATCTGTACCAGGTTTAAACATTTCATAGAATTTTCCAAAACCCAACCTCTTGGACATCCCCAAGCAGCATTAAAATCACCCATCAATATCGCATTTGTTTGGCCTATACATTTCATAATAATGTGTGAACATTTCTCAAAATGCATAGTATTTATCTTAGGTGGAGAATAAACAACTCCCACAATCAGATTAATTGTATGGAATTTTAACAGCAGGCATTCTATTCCTTCTATTTTCCCAGTGTAAATAACCTCAGAAAGGCCCAAATTATGTCTAATATAAATTATAACCCCTCCCCCCGTGACCCTCAATCCTGTCTGTAACAATAAAAATCACTGAGTTCAATTTTGGGTTGAAAGTTTTCTTTTTGTAACCAGGTTTCAGTTAATATGGCTATATCTGGTTTTTCCAAGTCAACCCAAGCTCTGAGGAAGTCAATTTTTTTAATTAACCTAGCATTATCCAACACTAACTTTATGGTCCCACCCTCAGTTCCTGGGTTTGTTTCTATATCCCCACAAAGAACTAGGGATGTCAAGATCATCTGGTCTGTTGAAGAGAAGCTTCTACGAGGGACTAGCTGGAGAGTATTCTGAGTCTGCTGTCTAACCAGTTTAAAGGGATTTCTCCCTCTAGTCAGCTTATTTGTTCTTAATTGACCCATTCTAGGCTGACAGAGATTCAAGTACACACCAGTTCTGTTCTCTATAGAATCAGGTGTTACTGATCCATAAGTTTGCATTAAACAAGTAATTCCCACCAACAGTCCTGTCAACTTAATAAAGATGCTCTTCATCTTATTACTTAATTTTTACAACTTGATTTAGAAAAAAACACCAAACTTGTAACCTTTTTATACAGCTCACTATTAATATATTGAACAATTATATTTGTTATACTTTACCTTTAACATAGGACACTTAAAATGTACTGTAGCCTTTAAACACTTTAAAATTTACTATATCTATACACCAAACAGTTTCAGTTTAAAAATAAACCCCAGAAACATAAAACATTATTAAAATTCTTACAAAACCAGTCAAGTTCCAACAGAATTACTTTTTAAGTCCTTTTTCTGTTACCGAGTGGTGCTCACGCCACTTACGCTCGCACTGCCACACTCGCGCTTGTGCAGCGCAAGTTTTATGTGGTGCAGCCCTTCCTCCTCCTCCTCTGATGACGTTGTTTAGTCAATTTCACTTCCGCATTTCCCGGTTACTGGCAATTGACAAAGGCACTTGGGGGGTGTTCTCTCAACATCACTACAGCTCGGACTCAGGAAAACAGTTATTGCAGATCTTAGCTGGGCTATCTGGTGTTACACAGCCTCAGCATTACCTGGAGCAGTTCTTCTGCAGCATGAGCTTTATGTGGTGCACAGTTTAGGTGGCATACAGTTCAGGAACAGCACTTTGGACATGCAGGAGCAGCAAACCTTCTAAATCCTTCATTTCAACAAAAGAGAATGGGAGCAGGTTGAGTGCATCATTTCTGCAGTTGTTGCACTAAGCTCTATGCAGCAGAATGATTCATAGGGTATTTGCTCTGCCATTCAAACATGCTCATTGGAGTTGGCTGTAATTTTCAGGGTGTTGGGCTGGCAAACAGATGGCAGCATCGTGATGGCCCAGTAGGGGTTCTATTTGACTCAAGGGAAATACGTGGTGCTGATAAAGGGACACAAGTCATTTTAGTTGTTTTATGGGTTGGCAATGGTGTTACTGTGGCCTGACTCTGAGGGGGACTGCTGAAGCTGCCACTGCTGCTATGCCCACTAGTTGTAGCAGCCACCTCCACATCCTCTTCCTCCACTATGTACTCTCCCTCAGTGGCACCACCTAAAGATGATGAGAATGAGAGACCAGGACCACCTGCACCTGCTTTCTTCTTTAAGCCATCGGAGAAGGTGCCAGTTCTTTAAGTGCATTTGCTGACCACCAGTGTCTAGATGGCTGCCCTACTTTCCCCTACTGACACATATGTGGCAAAGCTGAATTATTGCCATCATTTCATCTACTGGATCCAGCACATAGAAGTCCCACACAAGGGATTTCGTAACCCTTTTTTATCCTGATGCCTGGACTGGGACAGTGGAGTGGAAGTATGGGGGGATAATGCTGTTTTTGTAGTTTGACTCTTTCTCATCACATCAAGAATAGTATGGGGTGGGACCTTCAGTGTGACATTTGGTGGTTAAATCAACACTGCATGTAAGAACCCCTGAGCTGTCACCACCTTTCTGCTTCTTCTTCTCTGGTTCCCATATGGGATCCAATACCTCATCATCATCATCATCTGCATGCCATCCACTGATGTCCCCCTCATGCTCCTCCTCATGCTGAACCTGAGAATCATGAACCTCAGTCTCAACAATCTGTGTGCCCATCTCCACAGCAACGGTTGCCATAGTGGTGTCACCCACATTTTTGGGCATTCCAACATTCTCCTCAAGCACTGCCTCAACTGTATCATGTGGAACACCACCACCACCACCAGTAGGAATGAAGACAGGAACATGCTCCACCTTATCTTAATGAGACACTGCTTCTGGTGTAATTTTCAGGCTGCTTGCACTATTGCCACCTCCCACATCACCCTGACCCACTACCAGGGCTGCTGTAGAGGTTGCCAAAAAGAATTTAGATGCAGGAAAGCCACTAGTAAACACTCCACTACTACTGCTAGTAGCGCCCATCCCAGAGTACTTAGAACTTGTTGATGGCAACACCACGTCAGAAGACAGTCCTTCATTCACCGTTTCAGTTGCACCACTTTTCATAAATGATGCTAAAGTCTTGCTTGCATGACTCGCTCCTCTCCCTTTCTTTTTTCTTTTCACTGGCATTCTTCTTCTATTAATGTTTGGCAACATGGACAAGTCATATTTTTGGATGTTATTTCTCACAGCACATGGGGGTACAACAACACGACAGGTAGGTTACCCGAGTGAAGAGCTGGATTTCTAAAGCCTGTGATTTGCCAACAGGGTAGTACTATACCACAGGCTGAGAGGATACCACTGGTGTTTACAAACAGAGGAAAATTCAGTCAAACACATGAAAACTCAGTCTGGAAAACTGATATTTTTGGACGCTATTTCTCACAGCAGACAGGGGTACAACAACAAGTTGGGTAGGGTCCCCGAGTGAACAGCTGGATTTCCAAAGCTTGTACTTTGCAAACAGGGCAGTACTACACCACAGGCTGGGATACCACTGGTGTTCACAAACAGAGGAAAATTCAGTCAAATACAGGAAAATTCAGTCTGGAAAAGTGATATATTTGGACATTATTTCTCACAGCAGACAGGGGTACAACAACAAGTCGGGTAGGCTACTTGGGCGAATAACTGGATTTCTAACTACTACACAGGCTGGGAAGCATACCGCTGCTGTTCAAAATGCAGGTGGGGAGAACAACAACAAGACATGTAGGATAGGTGGATTTTTCTTTTATTTTCAAAGCACAATGGATTAGAAAGACGAAGGGAAGGGGGATTGCAAAACACAAGGGGTGGGTGTGGGGGCAGTGACCCAGGGGTATTCAAATCAAAACACACACTCACTCACAAACACTCAGTCACAATCACCACACTCACACTACAAAACAAAACATTAACGTAACACAGTAAAGTAGTACACACAAAATCTGAAAATGTTTAAACAAGAAATATTTAGGTTTATCCTCCACAATCTCTTCACAATCACTAGCTGCTGTGTCCTCTCTCCTCACTGTCTTAACACTGTGCAGAGAAACGTCCCCCTCAGCTCTCTATGGCTGTTCAGCCACATGTGACCTCCAACCCCACAATATATTGCAAACTTTGCCTGTTGCAGCAAAATTCACATGAGAAGTCCGCACCAGCATAGGAACTTCGCACATCCACTTTGCGGTTGTAGAAGTTGCACTCTGCACCATGAAGTGGGCATAATCTGTGAAATGCAAACTTCACACCACTTAGCAATTCACGAAATGGGGCTGATTCATGAAATACTAAGTGGAGCTAATTTTTACGCACACCACTACTTGACAATTGCAGACATTATTCTCTGTCTGCTCCATCTAAGTTGTTCTCAAACCCAAGTTGAAGTATTTGATTCCTGAAGGTTTGGTTCTTCTATATTTCATTCAAGTATCAGCATTTTGTCTTTTACTTCTGTCAATGTATTTGTTTGGTACAGTACCATGAAACCCTTTCTTGATAAGTTTTCTATTTAGATGTTCATTTGTTTTTTTTTTCAACATTCTTGTTCCCCTTTGCAACTGTGCTTCCACTTTTTTTTGTTAATATAGTTTTTATTAACAAGATTTTTACAGTCTTAAGGGGTGGAGGTATCAGCAGTCACATGTTCTACTTATTTCATAAATCAAATCTGATTCAGAGCATAATGCACAGCAAGAATCAACCAGAATACATCTAATCACTCACTCAGTGATTTATATACATTGAGGATTTGTATATGTTTTATTCAAAATCATAGAGCTCAGACATATTTCCTTTTTCCCCTCATTCCCTCCCACTCCCTACCCCTCAACCACCCATCAGCCCATCCTCTCCACAGTGTTTCACCATGTTCTGTGCAGCCTTTCCCTCTTTTAGTCAACCCAATCCTTAGATCAATTAAGGCACAAAGTTAGGGTCCCACATCATAATGTAGAGCATCCATCTTGTCCATTTCAATGTGCATAAGTCAGCTGTATCATTTAACTGGTAAGTAATTCTCTCCACCCTGTATATTTGGTTCATTGTTTCTCTCCAGGCTGAAATAGTGGGAACCTGAGGGGTGAGCCAGAGTCTGGTTATGGACTTATTTGCTGCCACAAGGGCTCTCCCCAACAAGTATTTAGTATATGAGTCCCTGAACTCTTGTGGGAATGATAATAGTAAAAAACATTCCGCATTTAGATTAATTGTATGTCCCAACATAACTGAAAGCTCTTGCTGTAGGGAGGTCAAGAAGGGTTGAAGGGCTGGACAGGACCAGAGACATGTGTATGATGTGCGGGTGTCACCCCCCACATTGGCGCCAACACCCCTTTGTATTCGTCAGTGAATAATGAGCTGTTATGGCTGGAGTGTGAAAAAATCTAATCATTAATTGCCAAGAGAACAACCTCCAGACATGGGAACAAGTAAGCTTTGTTGATATAAGCCAATCCCTATCCCATGTGCTGTAGTTATGTCCAAGTCCCACTCTCCCTTCCATTTCTCGGGCACCCCATTGGTGTTGGTTGTAGCAGTCTGATTAAGTGCCCTATAAAATGTGGAAATAGCATGGGGGATGTTGCTTATTGTAAGGGTGGACTGAAACAGGAGTACTAGTGGAGGAATATCCGAGGACTTGCACTGTTCCCCTGGGAGGGAATAAAAATAATGTTTAAGTTGTAAAAACCTGTAAAAAATCCACTTGTCATAGGCCATAGGTCCGCTGCATCTCCTGGAAGGATTTAAATTCATTACCATTTAGTAACTGGGAGAGGGAGTAGATCCGAAGTCGATCCCAGTGTTGGAACGTGTGGTCATATTGGACCGGGCCGAAGCCCTCCAGGAGGGCCAGCAGACACATATAAATTAAGAAGGGTGAGAGATCTAATTGTCTCCGAATTAACCCCCATGTTTTAAGTTGGTGCGCTATCCAGGGGCCCGGGTTCAACATGGACGGCCACGGCACGGGTTTATGGAGAGTCGCTCTCACCAAATCCCGAAATGGAAGCAGGCCTTCTTCTATATCCCTCCATTTAGCAAGGTGGCTGCGTGCAAAACGAACTGCAAAGAAGGAGAGGTGGGAAGCCCAGCTATACCTCCTTAAATTCGGTAAGGTCAAACCCCCAATCTGTCTAAGGAGACAGAGTACCCGAAAACGAACTTGAGGGCATTTGCCTGCCCAGACAAATTTTAGTATTGCCTTATTCCAGGCTTGGAACATCCTCGCTGGCACATTTATTGGGACATTTTGGAAGAGGTACAAGGCCCGGGGGAGAGTCACTATCCGGACAACCTCCACTTGTTGGATTAGATTAAGGGGCAAAATGGCCCATTTATTAAGGTCTGCCTGAAGCTGGGTGCTGAAGGAGTCATAGTTGTAATGAACAGTCTGTTTAATAGATCAGGAAAGATAGATTGACAAGTATTTTAATTTATCAAGATCCCATCGAAATGGGTGGGAGTTTTTTTGAGAGCCATAGGGAGGGGGTTTAAAGTGAAATGCTAGGACGTCCATTTTAGAAGTATTCAGCTTGTATCCTGAGATCTTCCCATATTCCTCCAGAATCTGAAATACTGCTGGGACTGAGCGTATAGGGTCAGAAAGGAACAACAACACATTGTCTGCATATAAGGCAATACGATATTCGTCCCCCCCCCCCATAAGCACTCCAGATATGTGAGGTGATTGCCTAACTGTCTGGGCTAGGGTCTCGATAAAAATGGCAAACAGCCTGGGAGACAGAGGACAGCCCTGGCGGGTGCTCCAGTAGAGAGGGAAATAGTCAGTGTGATGGCCAGACACCTTCACATTTGCCTGCGGGGAGGAGTAAAGGGCCCCGACCATAGTAACAAACGTATGAAGGATTCGCATTTTTAACATCATGGCGAACAGGAAGGGCCATGACACCCTGTCAAATGCCTTCTCAGCATCAAGGCTGAGAAGGACAGAGGGGGTTCTGAGTGACTGCACCTCCTGGACCAGGTGCAAGGCCCTCCTAGTATTGCCGGTGGTGGATCTCGAGCTTACGAAGCCTGTTTGGTCCAGCACAATCAGGTGGGGAAGAACCGCATCCAAGCGTTTAGCTAGGATAGACATTAGGATTTTATAGTCAATGTTCAATACTGATGTTGGACGACATGAGCTACATAATTGTAGGTCTTTATCTGGTTTTGGAATGACAGATACAGTGGCATATGACCAGCTGGGTGGGGGCACCCTGTCCTTATAGTAATTCATTGTAAACCTGAAGTATAAGAGGACCAACCCAAGTTTATGCCCATTTATAAAATTCTGACCCATATCCATCCGGGCCTGGGGCTTTCATGGTCTTAAGGTTTGCAATGGCCGCTCTAAATTCCATTGGGGTTATAACAGCCATTAGGCCTTTTCATTGTTCCCTATCATGTCTGGGGAGATCTAGGGGAGAAAGAAAGCCTTCAATTGAGCCCTGCTCACTCATATGATCAGGAGTGTATAATTTCTTATAATAATCACAGAAGGCCATAACAATCAGTCTCAGCCTTGTATGAGTCATCCCTGTAGCTGGGTCCTTGATAGATGCTATGGTGGAAAGGCGTCTTTGTCTTCTGAGACAAAAGGCTAGTAGGCGGGAGGCCTTAGGCCCCACTTCCCCATACCTCTGATGGAGAAACGCCAAAGCTATTTCAGTACGCTGCATGCACAGCTTATCCAGCTCTTGTTTGGTCTGCTTCAGCTGGGCCTCCACTAAGAGGTCCCCTTGTAGGTGGGCCTCCTGGAGAAAACCAAGAGTCTGTTCTAGCTGTGTCTGTCGCTCCCGGCGTTGCCTCGCCTGAGCAGAGGAATATTGTATTAAGTAGCCCCTAAGAACTGCCTTCACTGTATCCGATCTGATTGCTGAGCTGGTGTCTTGCGTATTATTGTCTCCCAATATCTCCTGTATCTTATCCCTGATAAAGTCCCGGAAGGGCTCGCTCTTAAGGAGTATTGAGTTGAGTCTCCAAAGGGTGTTGCGTTTATCTAGGCCCAGGTCCCAGTGTGTTATCACCGAGGCATGATCCGAGTGAGTAATAACCCCCATGGCAGCGACCCTAAAGATCTCCAGGCATTCTTTTTGTGTATAGCGGTGATCAATCCTTGTATACGTGCCATGGGCAGCAGAGTAAAAAGAGTAACGCCTGTCTCTAGAATGGAGGGAACGCCATACATCCATCCAGCCCACTTCTTGGATAAATCTCTTAAAAAAATCTGTGAGGGGCAGGTTGCCTTGTCCTGTTCATGCTGGTGGTGTCTAGAGAAGGACTTGGGGCTATATTAAAGTCCCCTTCCAGGATCAAGATTCCCTTAGAGAATTCCAGTATTCTCCCTAGTAGGTAGCCAATTGTCTGGGAGGAGGAACCCTAGGGAAAATAGGCATTCGCCAGCGTTACTTCCCTATCATGAAGCATCCCTGGACTATTACCAGATGGCCTTCCATATCTATCCACTCCCTGGTCATCTTGAAGGCAGTCTGGCCAGAAATCAGTATGACGACCCCCCTCCTTTTACCACTTCCACCAAATGAGGATGAAAAAACCTGAGAAAACCCCTAGAGGCCAATTTTTTATGTTCATTAGGATTCATATACATTTCCTGTATGCAAACAATTCCAGCTTGGCTCTTCTTAAACATTGTGAGCATTCTTGTGCATTTAATGGGGTTTCCCAACCCATTCACATTCAGAGATAAAATTTGTAATGGTTGATTAGCCATTCATTTATTCCTTAGGTTTATAGGAGTTAAGCTGAGTCTCATACCAGTGCCCACACCTGTAAGCCTGTCTGCATCAGTATTTACTGCAATAAATGGTGACTGCCTTTGGATTAGTGAGGGCAATAATTCACCCTCCAACATTAACTTCTTGAACAACCTAAAGGAATTAACTTTTAAAAAAAATAATAAGGAACAAACTAATGCAGTTCCAATCCAACTGGGATTGGACTGCCAAACGTTTAGTGGCTTCCATAGTTCTGGGGGCTGTTAGGCTCCCAGTACTAAGAGTGCAAAGTTTTGGCTTAGTCCGCCACTCAGGGAGGACCCGACGTAAAACGCCTCTTCTAAGGGGAGGGGGTAGTCATGCCCAGGTCCCCATCTGGGCATGTGTTTCACTAAGCCATACCTTTTATAGAATTCAGCTAGTAGTTTACTGCTAATCAGTCTAACACCGGGAGATTCACCTTTGGGTGCCAGGCCTAGGGGAGGGAATGGTTCAATCCACTAGCTGAAAGCACTCACAGTGGAGTATGAGGCTGTACGGGCCATGCAGCCGGTCTCTACACCCCGACTCCATTGCAGTGGTGAAGACAGGGGAGAAGGCAGGCCCCGGACCAGTCAGCCTCCACCCCAGCCATGGTTGTTAGTCCCCCCCCCCAGCATCCAATGTTTTTAACTGAAGCAGAAGGGAGCAGAGGGGAGGGAACTCAACTTCTCACTCCTCAGGCGGGGGGGCACCCCAGCCGAAGCCAGCCCGACCCCAGTGTATTAGTTAATTCTTGTGACAAAAGAGTTATGTAGCATTTTTCCTGGGTGCCCCTCGAGACCCTAATAGGCTCCTTCCCCGCTCCCCCCACCCCAATGAAACGTGAGAGAGGAGAAAGAGGGAGAAAGATCAAAGAATGAACAGGAGGAAGTGAGAGCTCCAGTGGACTCCTAGGCCAGACCTGCCACCCCCCCATGGCTCATCACGCCCCGGCCCCCTCAACCCAAGCCCCCCCATCCGAAATCTCCCTGACCCTGAGCAACCACTGTGCTTCCACTTTGATTTGAAATATGATTTTTCTGTACTTTTACTGTATGATGTATTTTTTAAACCATACATCTAGCTTCTTGCTTAGGTACTTTGATATTGGCTACAGCTAAATATTTGTCTCTAAGGTCTCACTTCCTTAGTCTTTAGCTATCATAGTTTCTGCACTGCTGTTTGACCTTTATACTTTCCAACCCCCGATCTCTTTCTATGTTTTTCTTCTCTCACCTACATAACACAACCCCCATTCTGTAGTTCTGGCACACCCTTGCCTTCTTCCAACCTCAGATTCTTCACTCACCCATCCCAGGTGAGTCCTATCCCCCTTCTCCCCCCTCCACCCCACTTGATTTCAGCTTCCAAATCTATTACATCTGCTTTACTCTCATATTCTGTGCTTTCTTGCTTCTATCAGAGTCCCTTTTGCAGTTCATTACTGCACTTAAGATTCCTTTAGATTTGGTTTCAGGCATTAGAAATATTGTGACTAAACAGTCCCTACAATACAGGTATTTGTACGTAATTTTTAAACATTTGATTTTGCATTTACAATTTTGTTTTACTTGTACAGTACTCCTTTTGTTTTATTTGTACAGTACTCCTTTTGTTTTATTTGTACAGTATTCATTTCACAGAACAAGGGCTAAGTCTGTTTATCTGTTTTAATCAAAGTTTAGACACATTTGAGTGGGCAAAATCAGAGGGCGGTTATCTTTGAAGCAGTACTAAAGCATGTGGTCCTGATCCACGGTGCCTCCCCTCCCCACCCCGATGAAGATCAGTCAGTTGAAGAACCGGGTATCTGGGTACAACAAGGCCTCTATTACCTCCTTGGAATAACTTTGGATTCTCTTTAAAGATTTGTTTGTATTTTCATCTGGAGTTTTTGCACAATACATTTCCTGCATTTGGAGTCCTTGGAGTGGACATAGCATTTTTGTGTGGTACCATATACTAACATACTATCAAGCCAGCAGAATAGGCCCTATGGTTTATCGACCGTGCTCAATGGTCAGTGCCTATGCCGGGCACCGATTTTATTCCCCCCTCCCTCCCAACAAGGACCCCTATTTCCCAGCAGAGCTCCTGGATGTACCCTCCCTCTACACCTATACCAGCCCTTCTTGAACTCTTCCACAGTAGTAGCAGCCATCTGTTCCCTAGGCAGCACATTCCAGGACTCCACAACTCTCTCAGTGAAGCAGCACCTCCTTGTTTCCCCCCTCAGCCTCCCCACATCCAGCTTCATAGGGTGTCCCCTGGTGGCACCCCGTTCCTCCAGCTGAAGGACCCCTCAAGGCTTACCCTATTAATTCCCTTGAGATACTTGAAGACCTCTATCATATCCCCCCATCTCTTCTCTCCTTCAATGAGTACAGGTTGAGCTCCCCCAGTCACTCCTCATATGGCCTTTCCCCTAACCCCAGTACCATCCTGGTTGCTCTCCTCTGCACCCTCTCCAATAATGCAATGTCCTTCTTTAAGTAGGGACGCCAAAACTGCACACAGTATTCAAGGTGTGGTCTAACCAGGCTATTGTACAGCAGAAGGAGTACCTCACTACTCCTTGAGGTTATCCCCCTGGCTATGCACCCCAGCATTGTATTTGCTTGTGCTGCCACCCTTCTACACTGCTCTGAGGTGTTCATTTTGAAATTCACCACCACCCCATGGTCTTTCTCTCCCCTCGAAACCTGCAGCGTCTTCTCTCTTCCAAAGTGTATTCATGAGATGGGTGTTTACCCCCAGGTGCAGAACCCTGCATTTTGCAATATTAAACTTTAGTTTCCAGACTCATGACCACCTCCCTAGAGTCTCCAGGTTCTCCTGGAGATCCAACTTTCCCTCCTCCCCATTCACCACCACCCATAGCTTACAGTCATCCACAAAGAGGCTCATCCCATTCCTGATGCCACTACTGATATCAGTGACGTAGGCATTAAATAGGAGTGGGCTCAGCACCGACCCCTGTGGGACCCTGCTTATGACTACCCTTGAGGATGACTTCCCCCCCACCCTCACCCTCTGTACCCTTCCTACCAGCCAGTTTCCTATCCACCTGCCCATCTTCCCCCACCCCATACTCTCCAGCTTCCCCAGTAGCCCATGCTGTGGCATAGGGTCAAATGCCCTGCTTAAGTCCAGAAAGAGGACATCCACTGGCCTGCCCTGAACCAGCGCCCTCGTCACCTCTTCATAGAACTCTACCAGATTTGTCTAGCATGATCTGCCAGACTGTCTAAATAGCATTTCATCTGGTGATGGCACACATCTTTTCTTCTTTGATTTTTGTCACAGGAAGAATAATAAAATCTAAATATGGCAATGAAGAACAACATTATGCAGAAACATCAAAATGATGAATTTACAGAGAATGAAAGCTACAAAACATATAAACTACAGAACAATTATTTTTAATTATGTTGTATGCCATCCACTCCCACCAGGAGAAGAAGCAGCAGGGAATTATGTGAGTGGCACATCTAACATTTGATGGGGCTGTGTAAGAGAGAGCAAGTCAAAGATCCATCTGTCCACCCCCACTTTGGGTTTCCTTAATTTAAATGCTGCAGACATTCAGAGGGACTCCAAGATGTACACTGTGTCCTGTTTTATGTTGTATGTTGTGTGCGTTGGGCTGGCAACCCACAATCTGTATTTTTTTTATGTCTTTAGTTGTGTGTGACCCCCCCCCCCGTGTACATCGTGGATCTCCTTCAAAAATCTAGCAGCGTTAAGTTATGGAAACTAAGTGTGAGGCAGAAATGTATTTAAAAATAAATAAATGCTGGCTTGTAACTTCAAGTCTTCAATTAATTAGTTTAAATCCTCGTTGGAAAGCAAGCGTGTTACGGGGTGTGGGCGTTTTAAGAAGTCTGCTCAACGCTGCATTATCGCAGTTAGAAGAAAAGGCTCTGGAAGCAGTCTTTAATTTAATAAATGTGTCCGTCTGCATTATAGACAGAACGGATGAAAGGAAACAAAGTACAAGTGAAGTAAAGCCTTCCTTTTTATGGGAGATGCGGAGAAGTCCAGACCACTGCTGTTTAAACTCCCACTGAGCTCTGCCTTTGTTGTTTAGTTGGCGGTCTGTAGAAAACTGATTAAGCCGCCTGAAAAGTATTGGTTTGGGCACAATAATCCTATCGCTAGTGCTGCCATTTAATTAAAAATAAATTCTCCACACGGGGCACAGAAGGAGTTCCCCTTTAAAAAGCACTACTGAAAGAGGTGTTGGTAATGCGAGTAAACTTTGTTTATGTGGTTTGTGTGCCCCTGCTACCTGCTGAAACACTCACATTACCAACACCACTAGGAAGAAATATTTTTGGCTGTGCTGAAAGAATTAAGTAACACTTGGCTTACCTGTATAAGGCAACTTAAATTATATCAAGGTAGTTTTTTTTTAAAGTTTCTCGTAATAATCGCTGCTGTTTCAGTTGCTTCCTGCTTCATTATTCCCTATGAACCGGCCGGCCCCAGTTTCCCTATTTTTATCCCTTTCAAAGAGGAACTTCCCTTCTGTGAAAATTAAAATATTAAGACAGCTCATAAAATTCATTTTGAATATTAAAATGTTTATGGAATGTTAATTTATGTTTAAATAAAATAAATATTTTATTTTGAGAAAGATTGAATGGCTAAAATTTTAGAAGTGGAGTAATGAGGTCACATGTCTGTAGAAACTGCTATATAAGAAGAACTACCTAGGAAGGTAGCAGTGTAAGGGAGGGTGTGAAGCTGTCAACACCCAGTCCTGAGATAGTCAGTACTACCTCTGATATGTAAACTATGGACTTTTTTGGCTTGGTTTATTATTTTGTCGTTTCCAGTCCACTCTAGGTAATAAATTTTTAAGTTTATTCTGCTAATTTTTGTCCGAGCACTTTGTTTATCCCACACCATTTCACATTTGGTGTCAGAAGTGGGATGCGGGTTCGAGGAGGACCTGTTGGTGGATCTGAGGGCAGATTCTGAGTGTATGCAGTCAGACAAGGCAGGAGAGCGGACTATCCCAGCTACAAGGTCATTTATATTAGCCACACGGTTGCCTTTATTGTCTGGGCTGGAGCCGACGGTTCGAAGAAAAGTGGCTAAGGTGACAACGGAGGGGGAGACGCTTTGAAAATGGAAATGGACAAGGATACAAAGGCTATTGAGAAGGGTGCACAAGCAGCTGAACCAAAGGAAGAAGAGCCACCAGAGAGTCCCCATGAGTTGTTACGATGGTTGTGCTTGAGACAGACAGAACTGGAGTGAGAAAGGGAGAGAGACCGAGTTGAAAGAGAGAGAGATCGGGCAGAGAATGCTGCTAGATGGACTGACACCCTACGGGCTATTCAGGTACTCGGTTCCACAAGATCTCCTTCAACACCCTTGGTGGGCCAAAAAAGACATAAGGTTAGTCAAAATGACCGAGTCAGATGATATAGAAGCCTATCTTTTAACATTTGAGAGAGTGGCCATTGCTTGTGCCTGGCCTAGAGATCAGTGGGTGGTCAGGTTGGCTCCATATTTAACTGGGAAGGCACAATTAGCCTACAGTCATACAGACCTTGCACACATAAATGACTATGATTATGTTAAACATGCTATTTTAAAAAGATATGACATAAGTCCTGAAACCTATAGACAGCGTTTTAGAGCATATAAATTCCAAACGACAGATACACCTCAAGATCTGTATACACATCTGAAAGATTTATGTCATAAATGGTTACAACCTAACACAAGAACAGTGGTACAGATCGTAGAGAGCATTATTTTGGAACAATTCATCAGGGTCTTACCCCAAGATGTGCAGTTATGAGTTAAGGAACATCGCCCTGAAACCTCAGAGACCGCCATAAGGCTAGCAGAAGATTACCTGACTACCAGACCACAACGCCCTAAAACTTTTATGAACTCTAGAAGCCAGACTATGACAATAAAACCTAGTAGCGATGTGAGATCATTTAGTCCTCCTATGTCACAACCTAGTGGTAACATTGGGAATAAGAACTACAATAGACCAAGTAAAGGTTTCAATCATGATATAATATGTCATGAATGTAAAACCAAGGGCCATATTGCTCGGTTCTGTCCAAGAAAAAGGTTGAAACAATTCATCTAGCCCTTGCTAATTGGGGCCATTATGTTACCACTGTAAAGAGTGGAGGAAGGACAGTTTCTGGCCTAGTAGACTCTGGCAGTAAACGGACACTGATTCATGCTTCATTGGTGGATAAGCCAAAACTAGGGGAAACAACCACCGGAGTGAAATGCGTCCATGGAGATATTCACTGGTACCCTTTGACAGAAATGGACATACAAATAAATGGGATTATGCATAAAATGAAAGTGGGCATAGTACCTTCTTTACCTGTACCAGTTATAATTGGACATGATTACCCTTTCTTTGACTCTTTGTTAGCTATGAATATTGGGGCAGCTGCTATACAGGAGAAAAAAATGCAAGAGATGGAACTGGGACATATATTTCCTTTTGAGGAGGAGGTATTTGGAACCATTGGCAAAAGTAGAAAAAGCAAATCACAAAAACAGAAGAATAAAAAGGCTTGGAACCAAAAAGACACTGAACTAGAGACATTAACAGAAAACTTCATGTTACCTAATAGAGAGTTTATAAGTGTACAGAAAGCTGATAAAACACTAATCCCTTTTTTTCCACAGGTAGTGTCAACCATCCCTGCTGAGTCTCAGCAACCATATTTTATTATTAAGGATGACTTATTGTACAGGGTAGGTATAAATTCCCATACAGGGGAGGTGGTAGAATAACTGATGGTCCCTGTCCCTTTCCGAGAAAGATTACTATCCCTTGCTCATGACCCTCCTATGGCAAGTCATCTGGGTAAGGACCGAACATTACAATTTGCTATACCAGTTTTATTGGCGGGAATACATGAACAGGTGGCTCAATACTGTAGAAGTTGTCCTGAGTGTCAACAGGTTGCAGCAGTAGGCCGAAAGGACAAAGTGCCCCTGTTACCAATGCCCTTAGTTAGCAATGTATTTGAAAGGGTTGCAATGGATATTATAGGCCCATTGCCGAGAAGTACAAAGGGAATAACTTCATATTAGTGGTGGTAGATTATGCTAAAAATATCCTGAAGCGATACCCTTGTACTGCCACCGCCACCGGATAGCAGAGGAATTAGTAAAATTTTCAGCCGTATGGGGATTCCAAAAACCATTCTAACTGATAGAGGCACTAATTTTTGTTCAGAGTTGTTACAAAAATTGTACCAAGCTTTAGGCATTAAAGCGGTTTTCACCACTCCCTACCATCCACAAACAGATGGGTTAGTTGAGAGATTTAACCAAACTCTAAAAAGAATGCTCAGGAAATACGTGACAGAGGAAGGTAATAAATGGGACATTTATCTACCCTATTTGATGTTTGCATATAGGGAGGTGCCACAAGCCTCGACGGGGTTCTCTCCATTCGAGTTACTGTATGGACATAACCCAAGAGGTCCATTGGACATTATTAAAGAAGAATGGGAAGACAGGAAGGGGAAACATAAGATAGAACCTTTAGAATATTGGCAACAACTGAGACGAAGGTTAATAACCTATGTAAAGAAAGCACATCAAAATAATTTACAACAACAAACTAAACAAAAAGAATACTATGACAAAGGAACAAAGCCCAAAGAATTCACTACAGGTGATAAGGTTCTACTTTTATTACCCTCCTCTGAGAATAAGATACTTATGAAATGGCAAGGGCCATATCAGATAGTGGAACGTAAGGGCCCAGTAACTTATTTGGTGGCCTGTCCTGAAAGAAAGAATAAATATAAAGTATATCAAGTCAACTTGCTAAAACCCTGGGTGGACCGAACTTCTCCCTCCTGTAACTATGTCAGCCCTGAAGCATCTGAATTTGAATCTGAATTAGACATAGCTTATAAAAGGTTAGAAGGTTCAAGTAACCTCTCAGAGGTACAAATTAACCCACATTTAACTACCCAACAAACATATACATTACAAAGTATGTTAGAGCCTTATAGAACACTATTTACAAGTTTACCCGAAAAGTTACACATGCAGTACATCATATTGTGGTATCTGAAGACACCCCTATTAGGCAAAAAGCATACAGAATCCCAGAGACTAGGGAAGAAGTAGTACAAGAGATCAAAAGATGCAGGACCTGGGGATTATAGAACCATCACATAGTGAATGGACTTTTCCTATGGTGATAGTGGAAAAAAGAAGGTGGAATCAGGCTTTGTTTAGATTTTCGGCGTCTAAATGCCATATCCAAATTTGATTGTTACCCAATGCCCCGGATTGATGATATCATAGATCGCCTGGGGGCAGCCCGTTATATCAGCACCTTAGACTTAACAAAGGGATACTGGCAGATTCCACTAGATCCAAAGGATAAAGAAAAACAGCCTTCAGTACACCGATTGGCCTATACCACTTCACAGTAATGCCATTTGGCCTGCATAGGGCTCCCGCTACATTCCAACGGGTAATGGATAATATTCTGCAACCTCATACAAAGTATAGTGCGGCCTACCTGGATGATGTTGTGGTTTTAGTCCCTCATGGGAAGAACATCTAGCATCTCCAGGCTATATTATTTACCCTGTCAGAAGCTGAGGTTGACACTAAATCCCCTAAATGTTCATTGCAAAGCAGAAAACCAGGTATTTAGGTTTCCAAATTGGTAATGGGCTGGTAAAGCCAGAAATCACAAAGATAGAAGCAGTAGCCAATACCCCCCAGCCAAGAACAAAAACAGATGTAAGGTCCTTTTTAGGACTAGTTGGCTACTACAGACGATTCATTCCTGATTGTTCCACAATAGCAGGACCTCTAACTGACCTCTTAAAGAAGTGAAAGCCAGACAAGGTAAACTGGACACCTGAATGTGAAGAAGCATTCAGCAAACTAAAAGCTCGGGTATGTTCTTCGCCAGTCCTACACTCTCCTGACTTTAACCGGCCATTTATAGTACAAACAGACGCATCCAATTGTGGTATAGGGTAGTCACTCAATTAATACAGGAGAAGAGCATCCAGTCATATTTATAAGCCGGAAGTTACATGAGAGAAAAACATTATTCAGTTATTGAAAAGTGTCTGGCAATCAAATGGTCAATAGAAGCTTTACGCTTTTATTTATGGGGTAGGGAATTTGAGTTAAGCTAGACCACAACCCGTTATGTTGGCTTCATGTGATGAAAGATAAAACCCTCGTATAATGCGATGGTACTTAGCAATGCAACCCTACAGGTTCACGATAAAATATAGAAAAGGTTCAGAGCATAAGAATGCCGACTTTCTATCTAGATATGGAACAGAAACTGTACCTACCTATCTTCAGGCCTCGGGGTAAAAGAAAGGTAGTGATTATTAAAAGAAATAAGTATATTGAAAGTATCTATAATAGATAGTGTATTTTTTTATTGGTAGTTTTTTTTTTTTTAGGGACCCCGAGGTGGAGCCTTGGTGAGGGTGGGCTATGGCTCCATCTCTTGAGTAGAGATCTGAAGATAGGTATAGTTGTAGCTCTTGTAAACCAAACGTAATTTGTTTGGTTTTGGGTGGGGAGGAATGTAAGAGAGAGCAAGTCAAAGATCCATCTGTCCCCCCCTTTGGGTTTCCTTAATTTAAATGCTGCAGACATTCAGAGGGACTCCAAGATGTACACTGTGTCCTGTTTTATGTTGTATGTTGTGTTCGTTGGGCTGGCCACCCATAATCTGTATTTTTTTATGTCTTTTGTTGTGTGTGACCCCCCTTTGTGTACATCGTGGATCTCCTTCAAAAATCTAGAAGCGTTAAGTTATGGAAACTAAGTGTGAGGTAGAAATGTATTTAAAATAAATAAATGCTGGCTTGTAACTTCAAGTCTTCAATTAATTAGTTTAAATCCTCGTTGAAAGCAGGCGTTGCGACAGTCGCAGACGTTTTAAGAAGTCTGCTCAAGCGCACTTGACTACTCGCAAAGAAGGAAAAGGCTCTGGAAGCAGTCTTTAATTTAATAAATGTGTCCGTCTGCATTATAGACAGAACGGATGAAAACAAAGTACAAGTGAAGTAAAGCCTTCCTTTTATGGGAGATCGGAGAAGTCAGACCGCTGCTGTTTAAACTCCCACTGAGCTCTGCCTTTGTTGTTTAGTTGGCGGTCTGTAGAAAACTGATTAACCGCCTAAAAAGTATTGGTTTGGCACAATAATCCTATACGCTAGTGCTGCCATTTAATTAAAATAAATTCTCTACACGGGGCATAGAAGGTGTTCCCCCTTAAAAGCACTACTGAAAGAGGGTGTTGTGTAATGAGTAAACTTTGTTTATGTGGTTTGTGCCCTGCTACCTGCTGAAAACACTCACATTACCAACACCACTAGGAAGAAATATTTTTGGCTGTGCTGAAAAGAATTAAGTAACACTTAGCTTACCTGTATAAGGCAACTTAAATTATATCAAGGTAGTTTTTTTAAAGTTTCTGTGAGCTAAAAGCTGCTGTTTCAGTTGCTTCCTGCTTCATTATTCCCTATGAACCGGCCGGCCCCAGTTTCCCTATTTTTATCCCTTTCAAAGAGGAACTTCCCTTCTGTGAAAATTAAAATATTAAGACAGCTCATAAAATTCATTTTGAATATTAAAATGTTTATGGAATGTTAATTTATGTTTAAATAAAATAAAATATTTTATTTTGAGAAAGATTGAATGGCTAAAATTTTAGAAGTGGAGTAATGAGGTCACATGTCTGTAGAAACTGCTATATAAGAAGAACTACCTAGGAAGCTAGCAGTGTAAGGGAGGGTGTGAAGCTGTCAACACCCAGTCCTGAGATAGTCAGTACTACCTCTGATATGTAAACTATGGACTTTTTTGGCTTGGTTTATTATTTTGTCATTTCCAGTCCGCTCTAGGTAATAAATTTTTAAGTTTATTCTGCTAATTTTTGTCCGAGCATTTTGTTTATCCCACACCATTTCACAGGCTGACAGTTGCTATTTACAGTCTGAGAGTGGACATCAGACTGGAATGGAGAAAAAGTTGTATAAAACAAGCATTTGTCAATGCAGAATGTTGCTTGCTTGTATGTGCTGTTTAGGTATTTGGGAAGTGACAGTTCCATGCCTTCCTCCCAAGTCATCCACTGTGTCTTTCCGTTCAGTATTCACAGAAGAATGGGAGGGGCAAGGGGCACAGCAGTGCAGCAGTCACCAAGGGGGTGAAGAGGTGGACAATAGTCCATTCAAAGGCAAAAGAGTCCTGCAGGAGCTCACTAAATTGAAGGTGGACAAAGCGATGGAACCAGATGGCATACGCCCAAGGATATTAAGAGAACTGCGAAGGGAGATAGCAGTACCTCTGGCAGCCATGTTCACGGAGTCATTCAACATGAGTCAATTGGAGGAGGGTACATGTAGTCCCTCTACTCAAGTCCGGCAGCAGGGAGGAGGCAGGGAACAATAGGCCGTTCAGCCTCACCTCAGTAGTGGGGAAGAACATGAGACATTGCTTAAAGAAAGGATAGTGGGGCATCTAGAAGCCATCGGAGCCCAGGACCATAGACAACATGAATTCACAGTGGGGACATCATGTCAGACAAATCTGGTTGATTTCTTTGACTGGGTGACAAAGGAAGTGAATCAGGGTGGGGCAGAGGATAACATTTACCTTGATTTCAGCAAAGCCTTTGACACCATCCCATATAGGAGGCTGATAAACTAGCTGGGTAGGCTGGGCATGGGGAAAAGGGTGGTAAACTGGGTTAGAAACTGGCTAACAGACAGGAGGCAGAGAGTGGTGGTAAATGATGTGCAGTCTAGGGAGAGGGGGTCGCCAGAGGGGTGCTGCAGGGATTGGTCCTGGTGCCAGTCCTGTTCAATGTCTTCATTAATAACATTGCAGAATGTCTGAAGGGAATTTTGTCACCAAATTTTCAACATAGCCATTTTAAGACCTCTGCTCATGAACAGTGTCACTGTGATTTTCTTAATCTGTCCCAAACATTAATTGAGCACACCGACTGCGCCATTGTGCGCTACATGCATGCAAACACATTTTGAGTGACATGTGAAAAATGACAGCTGTACTGCTCATAACGAGCTGTAGTAAAATGGCAATGCTGAAAATTCGGAGTGAAAATATTAAAAATTAGTGAACTTACGAGCATACGTAGGAACTGAGCACCGCACACGCGTAAAACAGTCATTTTTAGGAATTTTTTCACCAAATTTTCCACATAGCCATTTTAAGACCTCTGCTCATGAACAGTGTCACTGTGATTTTCTTAATGTGTCACATACATTGATTTCGCACACCGACTGTGCCATTTTGCGCTACATGCGCGGAAACACATTTTGGGCACAATGTGAAAAATGACAGCTGTACTGCTCATAAGGAGGTGTGGTAAAATGGCAATGTTGAAAATCTGGAGTGCAAAATTAAAAATTAGAACTTCTAGGCGTGCGTAGGAACTGCACAATGCACACTAAAACAGTCGACACAGAATTTTTTTGCAAATTTGCAACATAGGCTTTTGAGAGCCCACCTTATGAACACTGGCACTGTCATCCATTAATCAGTCCAAAGGTGATTTCGTGCAGTGACCACAAAATCACCTTTTGGGCCCTGTTAACGCCATGACAGTGACAGAATTCATGAGGATGGGTCCCTAAAACCCCATGTTGAAAATTTGGTGCCAAAATTCCAAAAAATGCCTGAGATATGCAGCAAAGTTGAAAAAAACCCTAACTATCCCATTATATAGCTTACCTTCATTTCCTCAGTTCAGAGTCGGCTTTGAAGAGTGTGGAAGTGTTCCTGGTCCACGAAGATCGTCGCGCCAAGCTCTGGAGGTAAGTATGGGGTGAGGGGTGTGGGAGGCAGGGTGTGCAGTGGGTGTGTGGGTTGTGGGAGGGGGGCAGGAGAAGCCAGGACAGTTTTGTATTTACAGGGTTTTTTTTAATAAGGCGGCGAGGACGTTTGCCATGCTGGGGTGGGCTCCCAGTGTGGCAGCTGGAAGGCTGTTTGGGGGGAGCTGGAGCCAATGGGGGATTGGGCACCCCCATCGGCCATAACACATTTTGCCACGCTGGATGCTTTGGGGTGGCATGGAGCTGACGGGGGATTGGGCACCCCCATCGGCCATAACGAATTTTGCCACACTGGGGTGG
Source organism: Neoceratodus forsteri (assembly GCA_016271365.2). Taxonomy (NCBI): domain Eukaryota; kingdom Metazoa; phylum Chordata; order Ceratodontiformes; family Ceratodontidae; genus Neoceratodus; species Neoceratodus forsteri. Next base: position 439,211,061 of record CM057459.1, on the reverse strand, counting down.
GCTCCCAGTGTGGCACCTGGAAGCTTTGGGGGCATGGAGCTGATGGGGGATTGGGCACACCCGTCAGCCGTACAATGTGTGCATGGGGGGAGGGGGAAGGCGCATGAGCACGCAGTATGCGTGCATGCTTGTGTGTGTGTGTGTGGAGGGGGAGCTCTGCTCACTGAAGTGGAGCTCTCCCTTTCAACTGTATGACCACTGCATTTTCAACTGCTGTCATAGATAGCTGCAGCAGTGATTGGGGAACTGGGGCCGCACCTGCAAACACACTGACTGAATTGGAAGACGGGTGCCACACCTCCAAAAACTCAGATGATGGCACTATGTTTCTTGCACATGCGTGCAAGCAACATAAAAATGACTGTTGAATGTTACTTTCCTTCTACAAGTCTTGTGGGGACTAGTGAGAAATCACTATTTTAAAATGTTTTATTGAACAGCTAACCTTCTAATATGATTTGTGTTGGCAACTGTTCATCAGCTGGTGATGCAGGTGGCAGTGGAAGCAACAGTGGAGCAGTTGGAGGAGCAGCAGCTGCAGCACTAGGTAAGACTAGTGCTGTGGTGCCTGTCACAGAAGGTGTGAAGGAGGTAGATGTGTTACAGATCACATATTTAGATGAATGAGGTGATCCTGTTTGTAAAATCAATGGGGGCTATGCACGAATGCGAGCTGGGTACAAACAAAAGACGCATACCTAGCCCATGCAGCTCCAGACCTCTGAACAGGGACGTGGGTACAAGGGTCATATACTAAGGGTACAGGGCACTTAGACTAGGGGCTTCAGAGGTCATAGACTAGGGGTAGAGGGCACATGGACTAGGTCTGCAGGGATCATGGACTAGGAGGTATAGGGGTCATAGACAAGGGTTTACAGTGCACTTCGACTAGGGGTTACAGGGGTCATAGACATGGGGTACAGTGCACTTAGCCTAGGGGCAACAGGGATCATAGACTAGTGGGTACAGAGGTCATAGACTACAGCGTACAGGGCAGGTAGATTAGAGGGTACGGGGGTCATAGTCTAGGGGATACAGAGATCATAGACTAGGGGGTACATGGAACTTAGACATGGGGATACACTGGTCCTAGACTAGGGGGTACAGGGCATTCAGACTAGTGTATATTGGTTATAGACTATGGGTGCAGGGCACTTAGAATAGGGGGTAAAAGGATCATAGCCTAGAGGGTACATACACTAGCAGGGCTGGGGTCACAGACAAGGGGTACTGGGGTTATATACAAGGGGTATAATGGTCAAAGACTATGGGGTTGAAAGCACTTAGACTGGGTAGAAGAGAGGTCATAGACAAGGGGGTACAGGACACTTAGACCAGGGGTACTGGGGTCATAGACTAGGAGTAGAGAGGTCATTGACTAGGGTAGAGGGGAATATACTATGGGTAACAGGACACTTTGACTAGGGGTAGAGGGGTCATAGACTAGGGGTTACAGGGGTCATAGATTAGGGGTACAGGGGTCACAGGCTAGGGGTACAGGGGACATAGACTAGGCAGCAGAGCGGTCAGGGACTAGGGAACACAGGGCACTAAAATTACGTATACAAGGTGAAAGAGTAGGGGTTACAGGGGTCATAGACAAGGGGGCACAGGGGTCACAGACTAGGGGTGCAGGGCACTTAGACTAGGATGTACAGCAGTCATAGACTAGGGAGTATTGGGGTCATAGGGAGTACAGGGGTCATTGACTAGGAAGCAGAGGGGTAATAAACTAGGGAGAGCAGGGCACTTTGACTAGGGATTAGAGTGGTCATAGACTAGGGGTACAGGGGTAATAGACTGGGTGTCCAGGGGTCATAGACTAGGGGTAGAGGGCACATAGACTAGGCAGTACAGGGGTCAGAGACTAGGGAGTACAGGGCACTTAGATTAAAGTATTAGTTCTCATACTTTATAACAGTGAGCCTCCCCTAAGCAATGAAAAAGATTTTGAGCCTCCCTCAAATTTGGAAAAAAAAATTTCCCGTAGAAAAACATATCATATTTTGCACAGCAAACCAGGAATAAAGTGAGACTAATAAAGTTTACTGAGTATATTCTCTTTTTATTCCACTTATTGTTCTCCGCCTCCAGCCCCACACCCCAGGTTATCCTTGTCACTCTATTTTTCAGACTCTTGGGCCCTTATTTCTCTACTTTCTCTCTCTGTCTGGAACAACTTACCTAGCCACCTTCATCTCCCCCTCTCTTACCATGTTGTTAAGCAGCTTCACGTACTCTTCCCTCAGGTGACACCTGAAACAAACACTGGCTCTGTGTGCCTTTCCAGTCACTCATTTGCATATAAACATCTACTGTAAAAACAAGCCTTGGGTCACTGTGCCTTTCCAAGTCATCAATTTACAAATCAACAAACACCTACTGCAGAAATAAGCCTTGACTCATTGTGCCTTCTGATCAGCAGATGACATATAAATACATACCTAGACACAAGCGTTGGCTCATTGGACTTTTTCTGGTCACCAGTTAATGCATAAGTAAAGAAATTCAGCTGCCATTATTCATATTTAGTTTGCTTCATCCCATTGTACAAAACAACCAAAACTTTATGTTAATATTGTACATTCTCAAACTTGACCAGGCCTCCCCTGGAGCAGTTTGGGGCCTCCCTTGGGAGGCTGGCCTCACCATTTAAGAACCACTGGATTAAAGGATACAGGGGTCACAGAGTAGGGGATACAGGGGTCATAGACAAGGGGGTACAAGGGTCATAGACTAGGAGGTACATGGTACTTAGACAAGGGGTTACAAGGGGAATAGACTAGGGGATACAGTGCACATAGATTAGGGGTTACAAGGGTCATAGACTATGGGTACAGTGCACTTAGCCTAGGAGGACAGGGGTCATAGACTACAGGGGACAGGGATCATAGACTAGGGGGTACAGGGAAGTTAGCCTTGCGGTACAGGGGTCATAACCTAGGGGTACAGGGAACTTAGACAAGGGGTGCAGGGGTCCTAGTCAAGGGGATACAGGGTATTTAGCCTAGGATGAACAAGGGTCATAGTCTAGGGGTACAGGGCACATAGAGTAGGGGGTATAAGGGTCATAGACTAGGGGTGCAAGGGTCACATACATGGGGTACTGAGGTCATATATTAGGGGGTTTAAAGGTCATAGGCTAGGGGAATGAAGACACTTAGACTGGCCAGTAGAGGGGACATGGACTAGGGGGTATAGGGCACTTAGACTCAGGTGTTCAAAGATCATAGACTAGGGGGTATGGGATGAAAGACTAGGGGTACAGGGATCATTGATTGGGGTACATCAGTAATAGATAAGGGGTACAGGTCTCATATACTAGAGTGTACAGGAGTTATAGTCTGTGGTACAGGGGCCATAGACTAGTGGGTACAGGGGTCAAAGACTAGAAGATACAGGGCACTTAGATTAGGGAGTACTGGGGTCACAGAGTAAGGGTTACAGGGGTTGTAGACCAGTGGTACAGAGGTCTTAGGCTGGGGGAACAGAGAACTTAGACAAGGGGTACAGAAGTCACAGACTAGGGGATACAGGCACTTAGACTGGGGTACAGGGATCATTGACTGGGGTACAGGGCACTTACACTAGGGGGTACAGGGGTCATAGACTGGGGGAACAGGGCACTTAGATTGGGGTACAGGAGTCATAGACTGGGGGAACAGGACACTTAGATTAGGGGTACAGGGGTCATATACTGGAATACAGGGGTCAAAGGCTAGGGGTACAGGGAACTTAGACTAGAGAGTTCATGGATCATATATAAGGGGTACAGGACACTTACACTAGGGGGCACAGACATCATAGACAAGGGGTACAGGAATCATAGAATAGGGGTACAGGGAACTTAGACTAGGGGTATGAGGTCATAGCTTAGAGGATACAGGGGTCATTGATTAGGGTTTACAGTGCACTTTAACTAGGGGGTACAGGGGTCATAGACCAAGGGCAACAAGGCACCTACACTGGGAGGTACAGGGGCCACTGACTAGGGAGTACAGGGCACTTAGACTAGGGGTACAGGGGTCATAGACTAGGGGTATGGGGTACTTAGATTAGGGAGTACAGGGGTCATAGATTAGGGGTACAGGGGCCATAGACTAGTGGATACAGTGGTCATACACTATGGGTTACAGGGGTCATAGACTATGGGGTACAGGGTACTTAGACAAGGGGTACGGGGTCATAGACTTGGGGGTACAGGAGTCATACCCTATAGGGTACATGGATCATGGACTAGGGGGTACAGGGCACTTAGACAAGGGAGTACGGAGTCATAGCCTGGGGGTACAGTGGTCATACACTAGGGTTTACAGTGAACGTAGATTGGGATACAGGGCACATGGACTAGTGTACAGGACACTTAGACTGGGGGTAAAGGAGTCATTGTCTAATAATAAAATAATAATAATAATAATTATATTTTTATTTTTAAGGTGCCTTTCAAAACCAAGGCACCGTGCAAAATAAAATCAAACAGATCAAAATAAAACAATTTAAACCAAACCAATAACAATATACTGTTACAGTCAACTAATCACTTCCATAGGCCTGGTGCTATAAATAGGTCTTTAAGGCTGATTTAAAACTTTCCACAGTCATGCACTCCCATAAACAAAGAGGTAGAGAATTCCATAATGTGGGAGCCAAGAACATAAAAGATCTGGCTCCCAAAGATTTCAAACGCACCTTAGGAGTCTCTAGCAACCCCTCGCTGGCCAAGCGAAGCAATCACCCAGGGCAGTAGGGGACCAGCAGCTCTTTCAGGTAGTCCAGGCCCAGTCCGTGTAGGGTCTTAAAAGTCAGCAAGCCAGCTTTAAAGGTGATCTGCCACTGAACTGGCAGCCAGTGCAGTTTGCGCAGCACCGGTGTAATATAACAAGAGCGAGAAGCTCCCATCAATAACCGAGCTGCTGCGCTCTGCACCAGCTGCAGGTGGCGGATTTCCATCCCTGGAAGCCCTAGGTATAGGGAATTACCATAATCTAAGCGAGAGGACACAAAGGTGTGAATCAAAACAAGAAGGTCGCTGGACAGAACCAAATGCTTAATCCTGGAGATATTCCTTAGATGGTAAAAGGAAGATCTGACAACAGCCAACACCTGTGATTGCAAGGTCAGCCCTTCATCAAAAATCACCCCCAGATTTCGTACCTTGTCAGAAGTCGGGAGCGGGACTCCTCCAAGAACAAGTCCAGAGGGCAACCCACTACTCAAACCTCCTGTCAAGCAGCCAGGTTCCACAACCATCACTTCAGTCTTACCAGAGTTCAGCCAGAGTTCAACTTCAGCCTGCTCATATCCATCCACTCCTGGATTTCTTTGAGACAGTTATTAAAGACTGAGAGAGCACTACCCTGGTCAGATGCAAAAGAAAGGTAGAGCTGGGTATCATCGGCATAACAATGTAACCTCAGCCCATACCTTCTTACAATGTCTCCGAGAGGTAGCATGTACACCGCAAACAACATGGACAACAAAACTGAACCCTGAGGAACCCCACAAGACAGAGACATTGGATCTGAAGAAAACACTCCAGATACCACTCTCTGTGTTCTTCCAGGGAGGAACGATGTAAACCACCTGTGGACAGATCTAGTTACACCACAGATGTATCTCAGATGGCTAAGTAACAGCCCATGGTCCACGGTGTCAAATGCTGATGATAGATCCAGAAGAACCAAGATGGAACTTTTTTCGATCCCTCGCCATCAGGAGATCATTGAGCACCCGAACCAGCACTGTCTCTGTATTATGTCTCTTCCAAAAACCGGACTGGAGGGGTTCATAGAAGTCATGGATGGTTAAATGGTCCTCCAGTTGCACCGCCACTACTTTCTCAATCACCTTCCCTAAAAAAAGGAGGTTTGAGATTGGCCTTTAGTTGGCATGGCAGTTTGGGTCCAAAGTAGCTTTCTTCAAGAGTGGTATCACTACCGTCTCTTTCAGAGACTTTGGAAACTCCCCAGATTCCAAGGAGCACCAAACTTGCTGGTTGGAACCCTGTCCTGATGTCAGCCACCTTATCAGCAAAGAAACGAGCAAGGTTATAGCACTCTATTTGTGAAAACGCTTTCTGAACCTGGAGACAGGCTAGGTTGCACAATCTGTCCACAGTACAGAATAGCTGAGCTGGTTGGTTCTGTGCTGCCACAATCTTCCTGGACAGGATCTCTGCCTTCTTACTGGTGATTGTGGATTGATAGACTTGATAATGGTCCATCAATCTAAGGCGGTCGGCATCAAGGGCAAATTTCCGCCAGCAACGTTCTAACCTTCGTCCTTGTCGCCGCATCTCCCTCAAGATCCCATCAAACCAAGGGGATCGAGGGGGAAGGGAGAGAGGACGAACTCGGACTAGAGAAATCACATCCAGTGCCCCCAAGATGGCCATATTATAAGCCAGCATGAGGGTCTCTGGGTCACTGCTTGCCACAGAGAGGGATGATAGGTCAAGTACCACAGATAGGCTCTAAGAACTTATGTCTTGTAAAGGGCGGTACCTGACCATCTCCACAGGAGGAGGCCTACTGGTGGGGTGCTAAAACTAAACCCCACGGTGTAGTGATCAGACCACACAACAAGTTCCACCTCCAAATTGGAGGCTTCGATCCCTTGGAGGAAAGCCAGGTCAAGGGAGTGACCATGTTTATCAGTAGCAGTGGTAACCACCTGTGTGAGGCCCAGAGATGTAATTAACTGGAGGAAGTGCTGTCCAAATTGCGAGAGTTCATCATCAATTCAGGCATTAAAGTCACCCTAGAACCATCAGTCTGGGCGACTCCAACGTCATGTTGACGACGAAGTCTGCCACTTCCTTGGGTTTACTTGGGTCCTAGACTAGGGGCACAAGGCAAGCTGGTAGGGACTAGGGGCACAGGATCACAGACTAGGTACAGGGCACTTAGATTAGGGAGTACAAGGATCACATACTAGAGGATACATGGATCATAGGCTAGGGGGTACAGGGAAGTTAGACAAGGGAGTACAGGGATCATAGACTAGGGGGTACATGGAACTTAGATTGGGGGTACAGGCCACTTAGACTAGGGAGTACAGGGGTCATAGACTAGGAGTAAAGGGAACATAGACAAGGGTATACAGGGGTCATAGGCGGGGGTACAGGGCACTTAGATTAGGGAGTACAAGGGTCATAGACTAGTGGGTAAAGAAAACTTAGAAAAGTAGGTACAGGGGTCATAGACTGTGGAAACAGGGCACTTAGATTAGGAGTACAGAGGTCTTAGACAAGGGGTACAGGGCACTTAGACTAGGGGGAACAGTGGTCCGAGACTAGGTGGTACAAGGTACTTAGACTGGGGTACAGGGGTCATACAAGGGGTATAGGGGTTATAGACTAGGGGTACAGGGCAGTTAGACTATGGAGTGCAAGCATAGAGACAAGGGGTACAGGGAACTTAAACTAGGGGTGCGGGGTCATAGGCTAGGGGTACAAGGGTCATAGTCGAAAGAGTACAGCGGTCATATACTGGGGTATAGAGGTCATAGACTACAGGGTACAGGTCACTTAATGTAGAGGTTCAGGCGTCATATCATAGGGAGTACAGAGGTCAAAGACTAGGGAGTACAGTGGTCATAGACAAGAGGGTACTGCGGTCATATACCAGGGGGTATCATGGTCACAGACTAGGGGTTAAAGGCACTTAGGGTAGTAGAGGGGTCATAGACAAGGGGGTACATGGTACTTAGAAAAGGGTGTAAAAGGGTTATAGTCTAGAAGGTACTTGTGTCATAGTCTGGGGTACAGGGATCACTGACTAGGGTGTCAAGGGGTCATAAACTTGGGGTACAGGGGTCAAAGACTTGGGGTGCAGTGCAAAAGGCTAGGCAGTACAGGAGTCAGAGACTAGGGGTTAAAGGGCACTTAGATTATGGGTACAGGGCACTTCGATTAGATGATACAGGGGTCACATACTAAGGCTACAGGGATCATAGACTAAGGGGTACTGGGGTCATATGCTAGGAGGTACAGGGAACTTAGACAAGGGGTACAGGGGACATAGACTAGTGGCCACAGGGCACATAGACTAGGGGTATGGGGGTTATAAACAAGGGGTAGTGGGCACTTTGAGCTAGGGGGTACAGCAGTCATAGACTAGGGGGAAGAAGGGTCATATACAAGGCAGTACAGTGCACTTAGACTAGGGGGTACAGGGGTCATAGACAAGGGGCTACAGGAGTCATAGACTAGGGGTTACAGGGCGCTTAGATTAGGGGATACAAAGGTCATTGCCAAGGGCTACAAGGCACTTAGACTAGGGTACACAGGGGTCATAGACAAGGTGGTACAGGGCACTTAGGCTAGGCGTACAGAGGTCATAGACAAGGGGATACATGGGTCATAGACTAGGGGGTACAGGGCACTTGGACCAGGGAGTACAAGGGTCATAGACAGGGGGGTACAGGGTACTTAGGCTAGTGGTACAGGGGTCATAGACTAGGGTCACAGAGGTCATAGACAAGGCTATTCAGGGATCATAGACAAGGGGTAATGGAGCCATATACTAGGGGGTATAAGGGACACAGACTAGGGGTTTGAAGGCACTTGGACTGTGGAGCAGAGGGGGTCATAGACTAGGGAGTACAGGACACTTAGACTAGGGTGTACAGGGGTAATAGACTGGAGTACGGGAGTAATAGTCTGGGATGCAGGGGTCATTGCCTAGGGGAAGAGGGGTAATAGATTAAGGGTACAGGGCACTTTGCCTAGGGATAGATGGGTCATAGACTGGGGGTACAGGAGTAACATAATAGGGTCTACAGAGGTCATAGACTATTGGTTACAGGGGTCATAGACTAGGAGGTATGTGGTCATACACTAGGGAGTATAGGGCACATAGATGAGGCATTACATGGGTCAGAGATTAGGGGGTACAAGGGACTTAGCTTAGGGGATACAGGGGTCATAGAGGAGGGATTACAGGGGTCATAAACAAAGAGTACAGGGGTGCTAGAATAGGGGGTACAGGGGCCATAGACTAGGAGACACATTGCACTTAGACAAGGGGTACAGGGGGAATAGACTAAGGGATACAGTGCACTTGAATTAGATGGTACAGTGGCCATAGGGGTACAGGGAACTTAGACAAGGGGTACAGGGGTAATAGACTAGGGGGTACAGGGCATTTGACTAGGGTGCACAGGGGTCATAGACTAGAGGTACAGGGCATTTAATGTAGGGGGAACAAGGGTCATAGACTAGGGAATATTGAGGTCATAGCCTGGGGTAGAGCTGTAACAGACAAGGGGGTATTAGGGTCATATACTAGGGGCTATAAAGGTCCTAGACTAGGGGAATGAAGGCACTTAGTCTGGGCAGTAGAGGAGTCATACACCGGAGTACTCGGAAGTTGGACTCGGGTTTTCAGCGGTCACAGACTAGGGGGTATGGGGCTGAAACACTAAGGGTACAGGGGTCATTGACTAGGGGTAACTGGTAATAGACAAGGGGAGACAGGTGTCATAGACTAGGATATGCAGGGGTTATAGACTAGAGTGTATGGGGGTCATGGACTAGGGGGTTTATGGTAGTTAGACCAGTAGGTATGGGGTAATAGCCTAGGGTGTACAGGGGGCATAGACTAGGGTGTACAGAGGTCATACACTACAGGGTACAGGGCACTTTGATTAGGGAGTACAGGGTTCCAGACTAGGTGTACAGGGGTCATAGACTAGGTGGTACAGGGGTCATAGGCTAGGGGTACAGTGAAAATAGACAAGGGGCACAAGGAACATAGACTAGCAGGTACAGGGCACATAGACTAAAGGCAAAGGGGTCATTGACAAGGGGTACAGAGCACTTAGACTAGTGTGTACTTCGGACACAGACTACGGGGAACAGGGGTCATACACAAAGTGCCACAGGGCACTTAGCCTGGGTGGTACAGGGGTCATAGACAAGGGGCTGCAGGAGACATAGACTAGGGGTCACAGGGCACTTAGACTATAGGGTGCAAGGGTCATAGACAAGGAAGCATAGGGCACATGGATTAGGAGAACAGGGATCACAGACTAGGGCTACCGGGGTCACAGTCAAGGGGTACATGGGTCACATACTGGGGTATAGGAGTCATAGACTTGGGTACAGGTCACTTAGAGTAGGGGGCATGGGGTCATAGACTGGGGTAAAGAGATCATAGTCTAGGGGTACTGGGGTCATATACTATGGGGTATAAGGGTCATAGACTAGGGGTTTAAAGGCACTTAGACTGGAGAGTCAAAGTGCCATAGACTAGTGGTACAGGGTACATAGACTAGGGTGTACATGGTTATACACTAGGGAGTACTTGAGTCATAGCCTAGGGGTACCAGGGTCATTGGCTAGGGATACAGAGGTAATAGACTAGGGATTACAGGGCACTTTGACAAGGGATAGAGGGGTCATAAACAAGGGGGTACAAGGGTCACAGACTAGGGTGTACAGGGGTCATAGACTTGAGTATAGGGGTCACAGACTAGGGGATACATGGGTCATAGACTAGGAGATACACTGGTCATACACTAGGGGGTACAGTGCACAGAGACTAAGATGTACAGGGGTCAGAGTCTAGGGGTAGAGGGCACTTAACTTAGGAATAGAGGGGTCATAGACTAGGAGGTACATGGCACTTAGACAAGGGGTACAGGGAATAGACATGGGGATACAGTGCACTTAGATTAAGGGGCACAGTGGTCATAAACTAGGGGTGCAGTGCATTTAGCCAAGGGGGGGACAGGGGTCATAGACAAAGGGGTACAGGGAAGTTAGACTAGCGAGTATGGGTCATAGCCTAGGGTTTACAGGGGTCAGACACTAGAGGGTAGAGGGAACTTAGACAAAGGGCTACAGGGGTCTCAGACTAGGATGCACATGGCATTTAGACTAGGGTGTTATGGGGTCATAGACTAGAGGTACAGAACACTTAGGATAGGGATACAAAGGACATAGACTAGAGGTACAGAGGTCAGAGACTGGGGTACAGGTTCACAGACAAGGGGATACTGGGGTCATATACTAGGGGCTATAAGGGTCATAGACTATGGGGTTGAAGGCTCTTAGATTGGGCATTAGAGGGGTCATAGACTAGAGGTACTGGGCAGTTAGACCCGGGTGTTTAGAGGTCATAGACTAGGGCATACAGGGGTGAAAAACTATGGGTACAGGGGTCATTAACTAGGGATAAAGCAGTAATAGACAAGAGGGTACAGGTGTCATACACTAGGGTATACAGGCAGTACATGGCAGTAAGACCAGGGGGTACAGCGGTCATAGTCTAGGGGATTCAGCGGTCATAGTTAAGGGTACAGGGCACTTAAACTATGGGGTACAGAATTCATAGACTGGAGAAAGTGGTCATTGACTAGGTGGTACAGGGCACTTAGACTAGGGGTATAAGGGTCATAGACAAAGGAGTATAAGGGTCATAGACTAGAGGTACAGGGCACTTAAACTAGGGGCACAAGGGTCATAGACAAGGGGGTACAGAGCACTTAGATAAAGGTACAGGGGTCATTGATTAGAGGTACAGGAGTCAAAGTCAACGGGCTACGGGTCATATACTGGGGTATGAGGACCATAGATTAGAGGTTTGAAGGCACATACACTGGGGAGTGGAGAGGTCATAGACTAGAGAGTACATGGCACTTACACTAAGGAGTACAGGGGTCATAGACTAGGAGTACAGTGCACTTAGACTAGCAGGACAGGAGTCATTGACTAGGGGGTACAGGGCAGTTAGACTAGGAGTACAGGAGTCATAGTTTAGAGGTTACAGGGATTAGAGACTAGAGGTACAGAGACTTGAACAGTGGGTACATGGGGTCCATAGACTAGGGGGTGAAGGCATTTAGACTAGAATTTGTGGCAGATTCATAGACTAGAGGTGCAGGTCACTCAGAGTAGGGGAAAAGTGTCATCGACTAGGGGAACCAGAGGTTATAGACTATGGGCTATGGGGTCATGGAAAAAGGGGGTACTTCGGTCATATACTAGGGGCTATAAGGGTCATAGACTAGGAGGTTGAAGGCACTTAGACTGGGCAGTAAAAGAGTCATAGACTTGGGGGAACTAGGCACTTAGACTTGGGTGTTCAGAGGTCATAGACTTGGGGGTACAGGGTGAAAGACTAAGGGTATAGGGGTCATTGACTTGGGGTAAAGCATTAATAAACAAGGGGATACTGGTGTCATATACTAGGGTGTGCAGGGATCATAGACTTGGGTAAACAGGGGTCCTAGACTAGGGGGTACATGGCAGTTAGACTAGGAGATACAGGAATCATAGTCTGGGGAGTACAGGGGTCATAGACTAGGGGTACAGGGATCACAGACTAGGATGTACAGGGCACTTAGATTAGGAAATACAGGGGTCACATACTAGAGGGTACAGGTATCATAGGCAAGGGGGTACATGGAATATAGACAAGGGAGTACAGGGGGTCATAGACTATGGGGTACAGAGCACTTAGATTAGGGAGTACGATGGTCATAGACTAGGTGGTACAGGACACTTAGATTAGGGAGTACAGGGGTCATAGACAAGGTGGTACAGGACACGTAGTTTAGGGAGTACAGGCATCATAGACTGGCGGTAAAGGGAACTTAGACAAAGGGATACAGGGGTCATAGACTGGGGGTACAGGGCACATATATTAGGGTGTACAGGGGTCATAGACTAGTGGGTAAATGGAACTTAGACAAGGGGGTACAGGGGTCATGGACTGCTGGTACAGGACACTTAGACTAGGGTTTACAGGGATCATATGCAAGGGGTACAGGGCACTAACACTAGGGGAAATAGGAGTCATAGACTAGGTGGTACAGAGTACTTAGACTAGGGGCAAGGGGTCACACAAGGGCACAGGGGTCAGACTACGGGCACAGCCGTACACAGACCTAAGATGCACAGGGTCACAGACTTGGTTACAGGGTCTAGGGGTTACATGGGTCATAGACTAGGACATGCACTGGTCATACACTAGGGGGTACAGTGCACATAAACTAGGATGTACAGGGGTCAGAGACTAGGTGGTACAGGGCACTTAACTTAGGGATATAGGGGTCATAAAGTAGGGGTTACAGGGGCCATTCAGAAGGGGTACAGGGGTCATAGAATGGGGCTACAGGGGTCATAGACTAGGAGGTACATGGCACTTAGACAAGGGGTACAGGGGAATAAACTAGAGGAAACAGGAGTCATAGACTAGGTGGTACAGAGTACTTAGACTAGGGGTAAAGGGGTCATACAAGGGGTACAGGGGATACAGTACACTTAGATTAAGGGGCACATGGGTCATAGACTAGGGGTACAGTGCACCTAGCCAAGGAGGGACTGGGGTTATAGACTAGCCGGTACATGGATCTTAGACAAAGGGGGTACAGGGCGGTAAGGCTAGGGGAGCATGGGTCATAGTCTATGGTTTACAGGGGTCAGACACTAGAGGGTACAGGGAACTTAGAGAAGGGGTACAGGGGTCACAGACCGGGGGCACAAGGCATTTTGACTAGGTCGTAATGGGGTCATAGACTAGAGGTACAGGACACTTTGAATAGGGATACAAAGAACATGTGCTAGGGGGTACAGAGGTCATAGACTAGGGGTACAGGGGTCACATACAAGAGGATACTGGGGTCATATACTAGGGGCTATAAGGGACATAGACTATGGGGTTGAAGGCACTTAGACTAGACATTAGTGGGGTCATAGACTGAGGTACTGGGCACTTAGGCTCGGGTGTTTAGAGGTCATAGACTAGGGCATCTGGGGTGAAAAACTAGGGGTACAGGGGTCATTGATTAGGACTAAAGCGGTACTAGACAAGGGGGCACAGGTGTCAGACACTAGGGTATACAGGGGTCATAGACTTGGGTGTATAGGGGTCATAGACTAGGGGTGCAGGTCAGGTAGACTAGAGGGTACAGGGGTCACATACTAGACGGTACAGGGGACATAGGCTAGGGGAGTACAGGTAACTTAGACAAGGGAGGACAAGGGTCATAGACTGGGGGTATACGGCACTTAGACTTGGGGGTACAGGGCACTTAGACTAGGGAGTACAGGGCTCATAGACCAGGGGGTATAGGGCACTTAGATGAGGGAGTATAGGAGTCATAGTCAAGGGGTTAAAAGAAACTTAGACAATGAGTACAGGGATCATAGACTGGGGATACAGGGGACTTAGATTAGTGGTTTCAAGGGTCATACACAATGGGTATAGGGCACTTACATTATGGGAAACAGGGGTCATAGACTAGGTGGTACTGGGTACTTAGACTGGGGTACGGGGTCATACAAGGTGGAACAGGGGTCATAGACTAGGGGGTAAAAGGCACTTTGACTAGTAGGTAGAGGAGTCATAGGCATGTGGGTACAGGGGACATAGACTAGGGGGTACAGGGCATTTAGACTAGAATGTAATGGGGTCATAGACTAAAGATACAGGACACTTTGAATGGGGGTTCAAAGAACTTAGATGGGGGTACAGATGTCTTAGACTAGTGCGTGCAGGGGTCACAGACAAGGGGTACTAGGTCATATACTAGGGGCTATAAGTGTCATAGGCTATATGGTTGAAGGCACTTAGACTAGGCAGTAGAGGGCTCATAGACTACGTGTACTGGGTACTTAGACTCGGGTGTTTAGAGGTCATAGACTAGGGCGTACAGGGGTGGAAAACTAGGGGTACAGGGGTCATTGACTAGCAGGTGCAGCCATAATAGACAAGGGGTACAGGTGTCATAGACTTGGGTGTACAGGGATCATAGACTAGGGGGTACAGGGCAATTGGACCAGGGGGCACTGGTGTCATAATCTATGCGGTTCAGGGGTCATACACAAGGGTCCAAGGTACTTAAACTACAGGGTACAGAAGTCATACACAAGGGGAGAAAGGGGTTATAGACTAGGCAATACAGGGCACTTAGACTGGGAGTACAAGTGTCATAGACAAGGGGTACAGAGCACTTAGACTAGGGTTTACAGTGCACATAGGCTAGGGGGTATGGGGGTCATAGCCTAGGGGGTACAAGGCACTTAGACTGGGGGCTACAGGGGTCACTGACTAGGGTGTACAAGGCATTTAGACTAGGGGCTAAATGGGTCATAGACAAGGGGGTACAGGGTACTTAGATTAGGGATTACGCTGTTGGCTACAGGGGTCATAGACTATGGTTTACAGTACACGTAGACTAGTGGTCATAGACTAGGGGGTACAAGGCACTTACACTAGTGGTACAAGGGTCATAGGCTGGGGGTACTGGGATCATAGACTAGATGGAACAGGCATCATAGACTAGAGGGTACAGGGGTCATAGACTAGGAGGTACAGGGATCATAGACTAGGAGTACAGTACACTTAGCCAAGGGGGCACATGGGTTACAGACTAGGTGGTACATGACTCATAGACAAGGGGGTACAGGGCAGTTAGGCTAGGGGAGCATGGGTCATAGTCTAGGGTTTACAGGGGTCAGACACTAGAGGGTACAGGGAACTTAGACAAGGGGTACAGGGGTCATAGACTAGGGGTACAGGGCATTTAGATTGGGGTACATGGGGTCATAGACTTGGGAGTGAAGGGTTATAGACTTGGATTTACAGTGCACTTAGACTAGTGGGAACATGGGTCATAGAATATGGGTACAGGTGTCATAGACTAGGGATACTGGTACTTAGATTAGGAGCACAGGGGTAATTGACTAGGGTTACAGCGGCCATAGACTAGTGGGTGCAGGGCATTTAGACTAAGGGGTGCAGCGCTCATAGGCTAGGGGGTACAGGGGTCATAGACTTGGAGTACGGGGTAAAAGACTATGGGATACAGGGGTCATAGACTAGAGGGCACCTGAGTCTCATAGACATGGGAAACAGAGGTCATAGACTGGGGGTATGGGGTCATAGAATAGGGGGTACAGGGCACTGAGACCAGTGGATGCAGGGGTCATAGACAAGGGAGTACAGGTGTCATAGACTATTGGAGTACAGTGGTCACAGACTACTGGATACATGAGTCATAAACACGGGGAACAGAAGCCATAGACTAGAGGCACAGGTGTCATAGACTAAGGGGTACAGCCCTCTTAGACCAGGGATACAGGGGTCATAGACTATGGGCTACAGGGGTCACAGACTAAGGGTACAGGGCTCTTAGACTAGGGGTACAAGGGTCATAGACAAGGGGTACAGGGCACTTTGATAGGGGTGTACAGGGGTCATAGACTAGGGGGTACAGGACACTTAGAATGGGGATTCAGAGGTCATAGACTAGGGGTACAGAGCCAAAGACTAGGTTGTACAGGGGTCATAGACCAGAGGTTTAGTGTTCATGGACTAGGGGTTACAGGGGTCATGGACTATAGGGTACAAGGCACTTAGGCTAGGGGGCACAGGGGTCATAGACTAGGTGGTACAGGGCACTTAGACTAGGTGTCATAGACAAGGGGGTACAGTGGTCATAAACTACGGGGAACAAGTATCATTGACTAGGAGGTACAGGAGTCATGTACTAGGGGTTCAGGGCCACAAAAACTGGGGTACATGGGTCATAGACTAGGTTGTATGGAGCACTTAGTCTCAGGAATATAGTGGTCATACAATAGGTTGGGGGTATGGTGGTCATAGACTGGGGTACAGGTCACTTAGACTAGAGGGTATAGGAAACTTAGACAAGGGGGTTCAGGGGTCATGAACAAGGGTGCAGGGCACTTAGACGAGCGGGTACAGAATTCATAGACTGGGGGGAAGTGGTAATAGACTAGGTGGTACCGGGCACTTAGACTGGTGGTACAAGAATCATAACCAACGAGTACGGGGGTCTTAGACAAGGGGGTACTGGGCAATTAGACTAGAGGGTACAAGGGTCATAAACAAGAGAGTACAGGACACTTAAACTAGGGTGTACAGGATCATAGACTAGAAGGTACTGGTGTCATAGTCTGGGGTACAGGGGTTATTGACTAGGAGTTGGGTATAATAGACTTGGGGTAAAGGGCACTTTGACTAGGGGGTAGAAGGATCATAGACTGGGGTACAGGGGTCACAGACCATGGTGTACAGGGATCACAGACTTGTGTACAAGAGACAAAGACTGGGGTTACAGCGGTCACAGACTGGGGGTGCAAGCATCATACACTAGGAGGTACAGGACACAGACAAGGCAGTACAGGGGTCAGACACTACAGGGTACAGGATACTTAGATTAGGGGATACAGGGGTCATAGAGTAGGTGTTACAGGGGTCATAAACAAGGAGTACAGGGATCAAAGAATATGGGGTACAGGGGTCATAGACTATGTGGTACAGTACATGGCACTTAGACAAGTGGGTAGAGGGGGAATAGTCTAGGGAATACAGTGTACTTAGATTATGGGTACAGGGGTCATAGACTAGGGGGTACAGGGCACTTATACTATGGGGTACAGCAGTCATAGACTAGGAGTACAGTGCATTTACCGTAGGGGGCAGGGGTTATAGACTAAGGGGTACAGGGGTCATAGACATGGAGTACAGAGGTCAGAGACATGGGGGTACATATGAACATACAAACTTGCAGCAAAAACAGGCCTCATAGTCTATCAGGTCTGCTCAAATGCGCAGCTAGCACCCCTATACTGCAGCTGCCCCACCACTCTCACCCTCGGAAACTGCTCAGCATTGTTTACCCAGCACCCCCTTTGCTCTATCCCATGCTGTTTTGAAACTGCCCACCATCTTGCATGTTACCACCTCCTCTGGTACAGCATTCCATTTCAACACCACCCTGTCAGTGAAATAATGCCTCCTCATCTCCCTCCTGAATCTGCCACCCTCCATTCTTAGCCCATGCCCCCTCATGTTCGTTCACTTCCTCAACTTAAACAACCCCTCTGTGCCAGATTTGTTGATCCCTGTCAAGTATTTGAAAGTTTCAATCATATCCCCCCCTCAATTCCCTCTCTCTCCGGGGTGTACAAACTTAAGTGTCTCAGCATTCCTTTGTAGGTTCTGCCTATCATCCCCTGTATCATTTTTGTTGCACTGCCTTGAGCAGCCTGATATCCTTCATCAGGTATGGACACCTGTACTGCGTTCAGTACTCCAAATGTGGAATGATCAAGGACCTGTACAGGGGCAAGATCACATCCTAGTGTCTGGACTAGAACCACCCCCACAAAAGGCACCCCAGCATCCTTTTCGCCTTAGCCACAGCCTTCCTACACTGAGCAGAGTTGTTCATGCTCCCTGTTACTATGACCCCTAGATCCTTCTCCTCAGTGACACCCAACTGCACCCCACCCAACCAATATTCCCTCCTCGGGTTCTTTGCCTTGAAGTGCATAACTTTGTACTTCTTTGCACTGAAACCCAATTGCCTCCTTGCCAACCACTCTGCAAGTCTGGTTAGGTCACCCTATAGTTTCTGCCACTCCTGTATGTCATCCACAAGAGCCCCCATCTTGGTGTCATCAGTGAACACACTTACCATACTTCCAACCCCATGTGCAATATCCGATATGAACAGACCAAACAACACCAGCCCCAGCACAGAGCCCTGTGGTTCATAGACTAGGGAGTACATGGAACTTATCCTAGTGGATACAAGGGTCATAGACAAGGGGGTACATGGGGTCATATACTGGGGATATAAGGGCCATAAACTAGGGGGAACAGGTCACTTAGAGTAGGCTAGGGGATGCTGAGATCACTGACTAGGGGGTACAAGGTTCATAGACAATGAGTACTGGGGTCACAGACTAGGGGTATAAGGATCACAGACTAGGGGTATGAAGGCACATAGACTGGGGAGTTGAGGGGTCATAGACTAGGGGTACAGGCCACTTAGACTAGGGTGTACAGTGGTCATAGACTAGGTGGTACTGGTGTCATAGTCTGGGGTACAGGGGTTATTGACTAGAGGTTAGAGGCGGTAATAGACTGGGGGTACAAGGCATTTTGAGTGGGATAGAGAGGTCATAGACTGGGGTACAGTGGTCATAGACTTGGGTGAACAGGGGTCATAGACTTGGGTACAGTAGTCAAAGACTGGGGTTACAGGGGTCACAGACTGGAGGTACAGGAGTCATACACTAGGGGGTACAGGGCACATACACTAAGCAATCAACGGATCAGAGACCATGTGTTACAGGGACTTAGATTAAGGGATACAGGGGTCATAGAATAGGGGGTTGCTGGGGTCTTAGATGGGGCATAGACAAGGGGGTAGAGGGTCACAGAATAGGAGGTACAGGTGTCATAGATTACAAGGTACAATACATGGCACTTAGACAAATGGCTACGGGGGAATAAACTAGGGGATACAGTGCACTTAGATTGGGGTACAGGAGTCATAGATTGGGGCAAAGGGCATTTACACTAAGGTGTACAGGAGTTATAGACTGAGGGATAGGTACTTACAGTGCCTTCAGAAACTATTCACCCCCCTTGGATTTTGTCACATTTTGTTGTGTTACTACCAGAATTTTTAATGCAATGAAATGATTTTTCCCCCTTGATTCACACAGCATACTCAACAATTTAAAGGGGCAAAAATATTTATATTGTATAATGAAAATTTATGAAACATTAAAAACTGAAATATCTTGTTTACTTAAGTATTCACTCCCCTGAGTCAATATTTTGTAGAAGCACCTTTGGCAGCAATTACAGCTTTGAGTCTTCTTGGGTATGTCTGTATCAGCTTTGCACATCTGGATTTGGGGATTTTCGCCTATTCTTTCTTGCAGATTTGCTCAAGCTCTGTCAAGTTGGATGGGGAGCGTCGGAGAACCGCAATCTTTAAGTCTTTCCACAAATTCTCAATGGGAGTCAAGTCTGGGCTTTGGCTGGGCCACTCAAGGACATTCACCTTCTTGTTCTGAAGCCACTCTAGTGTTGCTTTGGCTGTATGCTTGGGGTCGTTGTCCTGTTAGAACATAAATCTTAGCCCCAGTCCAAGGTCTATTGCAGACTGATGCAGGTTCTCCTCAAGGATGTGCCTGTATTTGGCTCCATTCATTGTTCCCTCTATCCTGACAAGTGCCCCAGTCCCTGCTGCTGAAAAGCATCCCCATAATATGATGCTGCCACCACCATGCTTCATGGCAGGGATGGTGTTACATGGGTGATGAGCTGTGTTCGGTTTGCGCCAGGCATAGAGCTTTGCATTCAGGCCAAAGAGTTCAATTTTGTTTCATCAGACCAGAGAATCTTTTGCCACATGGTCTCAGAGTCCGCTGCACATGCCTTCTTGCAAACCTCAGGCATGCTATTATGTGGCCTTTTCTCAGGAGTGGCTTCCGTCTAGCCACTCTCCCATAGAGGCTATATCTGTGAAGTGCTGCAGAGATTGTTGTCCTCTGGACAGGTTCTCCCATCTCAGCCATGGAACACTCTGTAGTTCTGTCAGGGTGGTCATTGGGTTCTTGGTCACTTCCCTGACCAAGGTCCTTCTTGACCGGTTGCTCAGTTTGGGAGGACGGCCTGCTCTAGGAAGAGTCTGGGTGGTTCCGTAATCTTTCCATTTCCTAATGATGGACTTGACTATGCTTCTGGGAACTATCAACATCCTAGAAATGTTTTTATACCCCTCCCCACATCTATGCCTCCTCACAATTCTATCACGGAGTTCTACGGACAGCTCCTTGGTCTTCATGGTAGAGTTTCCGCTCTGACATGCACTGTCAACAGTGGGACCTTATATAGACAGGTGTATTTCCTCTGAAATCATGTCAACCATTTGAACTGACCACAGGTGGACTCCATTCAAGTTTTAGAGTGATCTCACAAGGAAATTGGATGCACCTGAGCTCAATTTGAGTGTCATAGCAAAGGGGGTGAATACTTATCAAATCAAGACATTTCAGGTTTTTATTTTAAATTACATGTACAAAAAATTCCAGAAGTTTCATTCCACTTTGACATTATAGAGTAATTTGTGTAGATACGTAACAAAAAAATCCCATATAAATGTATTTTAATTTGAGTTTGCAACATCACAAAATGTGACAAAGTCCAAGGGTGGGGCGAATACTTTCTGAAGGCACTGTAGCCTGGGGGACAGGGATCATAGACTAGGGGGTACAGAGTTCATAGACTAGGGAGTAGAGGGCAGTTAGACTAAGGGTACAGGGGTCATAATCTAGGGTGTACAGGGGTCAGAGACTAGAGGATACAGGGAACTTAGACAAGGGAGCACCTGAGTCATAGACTAAGGGGTACAAGGCACTTTGACTAGGGTGTACAGGGGTCATAGACTACAGGTACTGGGCACTTAGAGTAGAGGGTAAAAGTGCCATAGACTAGGAGTACAAGGGTCATGCAAAGGGGTACTGGGGTCATATACTAGGGGCTATAAGGGTCATAGACTAGGAGGTTGAAGGCACTTAGACTGGGCAGTAGAGAGGTCATAGACTTGGAGGAGCTGCGCACTTAGACTCAGGTGTTCAGAGGTCATAGACTTGGGGGTACTGGGTGATAGACTAGGGGTACAGGGGTCATTGACAAGGGGCAAAGCAGTAATAGACAAGGGGCACAAGTGTCATACAATAGAGTGTACAGGGGTACAGGGTAGGTAGACTGGGGTAGAGGGGTCATAGTCTTGGGAGTACAGGGGTCACAGACTGGGGGTACATTGACGACAGACTAGGAGGTACAAGGCACTTAGATTAGGGAGCACAGGGGTCACAAACAAGAGTGTACAGGGATCATATGCTGGGGTACAGGGAACTTAGACAAGGAAGTATAGCAGTCATAGACTGGGGGTACACAGCACTTAGACTGGGGGTATAGAGCACTTAGACTAGGAAGTACAGGGGTACAGGACACTTAGATTACGGAGTACAGGGGTCATAGACTAGGGGTAAAGGGAATTTAGACAAGGGGATGCAGACGTGATAGACTTGGGGTACAGGGCACTTAAATTAGGGAGTACATGGGTCATAGATTAGGGGTAAAGGTAACTTAAACAAGGTACAGGGGTCATAGACTGGGTGTATAGGGCACTTAGATGAGGGGGTACATGGCTAATACACAAGGAGTACAGGGTACTTAGACTAGCGGGAATGGGGTCATAGACTAAGTGGTACAGGGTATTTAGACTGGGGGTACAGGGGTCATACAAGATGTTACATGGGTCATAGACTAGGGGGTACAAGGCAGTTAGACTAGGGAGTACAAGGGTCAGAGACAAGAGTGTACAGGGCACTTAGATTAGGGGTACAGGGATCATAGTCTTGGGGTTCAGGAGTCATATACTGGGGTCTAGAGGTCATAGATTAGTGGTTCAGGTCACTTAGAGTGGGGTACGGGGCCATAGAATAGGGAGCACAGAGGTCAAAGACTAGGGGTACAGAGGTCATAGGCAAGGGGTACTGAGGTCATATACTAGGGGATATAATGGTCATAGACATGAAGGCACTTAGACAGGGGACTAGAGGGGTCATAGATAAGGGTATACAGGGCATTCAGAAAAGGATGTATAGGGATCATAGACTAGGACCCCCTGCTCCCACAGTGCCAACCCCCAAACACACTATTGTGAACAGGGTAACAGAACAGGGTAACCCTCCTGTCTGTTTTGTGGGTCAGAATCACCTTTGGTCTCAAGTTCTGGAGGGATTCAAACTGTGAACCTTCTGCTAGCGTACCCAAATGTACAGGCTCAGATAATTCTGCTCTTTGGGGAAATGCCAGATATCTTTCGCCAAGGGCACCTAACCAGGTATACAACATGAACCCTTAAAAACTCTATGAAAGACCGTAGATAAATTTTTACCTTTTCCCAGTTTGGTATACTATTAAGTTTATGAACAGTGCTGTCAAAATCTTAACCATCCATGCATCACAGGCAAAAAGGAAGGACTTGGAAGACACAGGCATTCTCTTTAAAATAAGAGATTTTCACTTAAAATGAATAAAATATGTAAAATGTAACCACAGAACAATATATCACAAAACATACAATCACGTAAAAGAACAAGGTAAAATGCAACATAAACTCCTACCACAATACACTTAGACTTGTCTATCCAATGTATACCTTCTTACAGTGCTCTAGTTTGCTGTTGTTTCAAGAGAGAGTCCAAACAGGAATGTGCCAGTTGAGAAACACAGAATACAAGTTTAAACTGTCTCTAAACCTGCCCCCTTCCATGAGGTCACCTATGTCCTCCCTGTGAAATATAAAAAATAATACACACAGGATGTCCCATCCCTCAGGAAGTATATGAAATACTGTGAGTTCAGCAAAACTCATTTCTAAAATTATGGCACTCTTAATTAAGTCTGTAATTGTCCAGTTCCTTCTTTGATCTATGAGCCATTTCCTTCTTCAAAGACATCAAAGGGAAATTTTATGACTAA
Organism: Neoceratodus forsteri; assembly: GCA_016271365.2. Classification (NCBI taxonomy): domain Eukaryota; kingdom Metazoa; phylum Chordata; order Ceratodontiformes; family Ceratodontidae; genus Neoceratodus; species Neoceratodus forsteri. The sequence continues at coordinate 439,187,728 of CM057459.1, read as the reverse complement.
CTGCCAGATCTCACTAAGGTGTAATATGCTTTGTAACACCAGATTAAATTAACTGTGCTTACTCTGAAGATGTCATAAAATGGATATTTTCATTTCCTTTGGCATAAAAGCAAACTGGGAAGTTAATCACCTTACAGAGATCTGCTGTTTAACATATCCTGTCCTTTGAAGTGATGCTTTGGGGGGGTCATCCCAGGAGCACAGGGTTTCTCATGACAGGCAATAATGCTACATTTTTATTTTACAAAAATCATAGAGCAAGCAAAACCAGCTGGTGAAGTGTCACACTGGGGTCATAGTCTAGGGGTACAGTGGTCACTGACTAGGGGTAGAGAGGTAATAGACTATGGAGTACAGGGCACTTTGACTAGGGGTAGAGGGGTCATAGACTAGAGGATACAGAGGTCATAGACAAGGGTGTCCAGGGGTCATAAACTTGGAGTACAGGCATCATACACTTGGGGTACAGTGCACATAGACTGAGCAGTACAGTAGTCAGACATTAGAGGTTAAAAGGGCCCTTACAGTAGATGAGGGAGTATAGGGGACACAGACTAAGGGTACAGGGGTCATAGGCTAAGGGGTACAGGGGTCATAAGCAAGGGGGTAAAGGGAACTTAGACAAGGAGATACAGGGGACATAGACTAGCAGGTACAGGGCACATGGACTAGGGGTACAGGGGTCATAGACAAGGGGTACAGGGCACTTTGACTAGGGAGTACAACGGTCATTTACTGGGGGAACAGGGGTCATACACAAGGTGGTACAGGGCATTTTAACTGGGGGTACAGTTGTCATAAACTAGGGGTTACAGGGCACTTAGACTAGGGGATACAATGGTCATAGCCAAGGGGTACAGGGCACTTAGACTAGGGAGACAGGGGACATAGTCTAGGGGACACAGGGGTCATAGACAAGACAGTACAGGGCACTTAGGCTAGGCTACAACGGTCATAGACTGTGGGTACAGGGCACCTAAACTAGTGGAAAAAAGGTCATTGATTAGGGGTGCAGGGATCATAGTTAATGGGGTGCAGGGGTTCTGTACTTGATGTTTAGGGGTCATAGACAAGGGGGTACATGTCACTTGGAGCAGGGGTACAAGGGTCATAGACTAGGGGTACAGATGTCATAGACAAGGCTGTACAGGGGTCATAGACAAGGGGTACTGGGGTTATAGACTAGGGGTATAAGTGACATAGACTAGGGGTTTAAATGCACTTAGACTGGGGAGTAGAGGGTTCATAGACTGGGGGTACAGTGCACTTAGACTAGGATTTGCAGGGCTCATAGACTGGGGTACTGGAGTCATAGTCCAGGGGTACAGGGGTCATTGACTAGGGGAACTGGGGTAATAGACTAGGGGTACAGGGCACTTTGACTAGGGGTAGAGGGGTCATACACTAGGGGTTACAGGGGTCATAGAATAGGGTGTACATGGGTCATAGACTTGGGTACAGGAGTCCTAGACTAGGAGTTACAGTGGTCATAGACTAGGAGGTACAGGGGTCATACACTAGGAAGTACAGGGCACATAAACTAGGCAGTACAGGGGACAGAGACTAGAGGGTACAAGGCACTTAGCTTAGAGCATACCGGGGTCATAGAGTAGGGGATACAAGGGTCATAAATAAAGGGTTACAGGGGTCCTAGAATGGGGGTACAGGGGTCATAGACTAGGAGACACATTGCACTTAGACAAGGGGGTACAGGGGGAATAGACTAGGGGATGCAATGCACTTGGATTGGGGGTACAGTGGCATAGACTAGGTGGCACTGGGCATTTATACTAAGGGGCACAGGGGTCATACACTAGGGAGTACAGGGCACATAAACTAGGCAGTACAGGGGTCATAGACTAGGGGTACAGAGCACATAGCCTATGGGGGCAGGAGTCATCGACTAGTGGTACGGGGGTCATTAACTACAGGGTAGTTAAACTAGGGGTACAGGGCTCATAGTCTAGGGGCACATGAGTCACAAACTAGGGGTACAGGGAACTTAGACAAGGGGTACATGGGCAGACTAATGGGTACAGGGCATTTGGCTAGAGTGTACAGGGGTCATAGTCTAGAGGTACAGGGCACTTAGAGTGGGGAGTGCAACAGCTATAGACTAGGAGAAATTGTGGTCATAGACTAGGGGTAGAGGGGTAACCGATAAGGGGGTACTATGGTCATATACTAGGGGCTATAAGGGTCATAGACTAGGGAGATAAAGTTACTTAGACTGGGCAGTAGAGGGGTCATAGACCTGTGTACTGGGCACTTAGATTAAGGTGCTCAGAGGACACAGACTGGGGGTTATGGGGGTGAAACACTAGGCGTACAGGGGTCATTGACTAGGAGTAACAGTGGTAATAGACAAGTGGATACAGATGTCATAGACTAGGGGGTACATGGGTCATAGATTAGTTAGTGCAGGGGTCATGGACTAGGAGTACACAGTGGTTAGACCAGGAGCTACAGGGGTTATAGTCTTGCTGGTACAGGGGGCATAGACTAGGGGGTACAGAGATCATACACTACAGGGCACAGGGCTCTTAGATTAGGGAGCACAGGGTTACAGACTGGAGTACAGGGGTCATAGACTAGGGGTACTGGGTCATAGGTTGGGTACAGTGAATTTAGACAAGGGGTACAGGGGACATAGACTAGTGCATACAGGGCACATAGATTAAGGGTACAGGGGTCATAGACAAGGGCTACGGAGCCCTTAGAATAGGGGGTACAGAGGTCACAGACTAGGGGAACAGGGGTCATTCACAAGACAGTACAGGGCACCTTGACTAGGGGTAGAGGGGTCATAGACTAGAGAATACAGGAGTCATAGAGTAGAGTGTCCAGGGGTCATAAACTTGTAGTACAGGGGTCATACACTTGGGGTACAGTGCACATAGACTGAGCAGTACAGCAGTCAGAGACTAGAGGTTAAAGGGCACTTAGATTAGGGAGTACAGGGGACACAGACTAGGGGTACAGTGGTCATAGGCTAAGGGGTACAGGAGTCATAAGCAAGGGGTTACAGGGAACTTAGACAAGGGGATACAGGGGACATAGACTAGCAGGTACAGGGCACATAGACTAGGGGTACAGGGGTCATAGACTTTCGGGTACAAGGCACTTTGACTAGAAAGTACAGCGGTCATATACTATGGGGAACAGAGGTCATACACAAGGTGGTACAGGGCATTTTGACTGGGGGGTACAGCTGTCATAAACTAGGGATTACAGGGCACTTAGACTGGGGATATAATGGTCCTAGCCAAGGGGTACAGGGCACCTAGACCTCTGAGACAGGGGACATAGGCTAGGGGACACAGGGGTCATAGACAAGACAGTACAGGGCACTTAGGCTAGGAATTCAACAGTCATAGACTGGGTGTACAGGGCATTTAAACTAGTGGAGAAGAGGTCATAGACTAGAAGTACAGGGATCATAGTTAATGAGGTACAGGGGTTATATACTGGGTGTATAGGGGTCATAGACAAGGGTACAGATGTCATAGGCAAGGTTGTACAAGAATCATAGACAAGGGGTACTGGGGTCATATACTAGTGGTATACGTGACATAGACTAGGAGTTTAAATGCACTTAGACTGGGGAGTAGATGGGTCATAGACTAGGGGTACAGGGCACTTAGACTAGGGTTTGCAGGACTCATAGACTGGGGTACTGGAGTCATAGTCTAGGGCTACAGGGGTCATTGACTGGGGAAGAGGAGTAATAGACTAGGGGTACAGGGCACTTTAGATGGTGAGAGGGTCATGCACTGGAGGTTGCAAGGGACGTGCAGAATAGGGTGTACATGGGTTATAGACTTGGGTACGGGGTCATAGACTAGGGGTTACAGTGGTCATAGACTAGGAGGTACACGGGTCATATACTAGGGAGTACAGGGCACATAAACTAGGCAGTACAGGGGTCAGAAACTAGAGGGTACAAGGCACTTAGCTGAGGGGATAAAGGGGTCATAGAGTAGGGGTTACAGGGGTCATATATAAAGGGTTACAGAGGTCCTAGTATAGGGGGTACAGCGGTCATAGACTAGGAGACACATTGTACTTAGACAAGGGGATACAGGGGAATAGACTAGGGGATGCAATGCACTTGAATTAGGGGGTACAGTGGCATAGACTATGTGGCACTGGGCATTTATACTAAGGGGCACAGGGGTCATAGACTAGGGGTAGAGGGCACTTAGCCTGGGGGCAGGGGTCATAGACTAGGGGATACAGAATACTTAGACTGGGGTAAAGGGGTCATAGACTACAGGGTACTGGGGTCATAAACTAGGGGAAAGGGTCATAGACTGGGAGTTATAGGAATCATAGACTGTAGGGTACAGGGCTTGTAGACTAGGGGATACAGGGGTCTTAGACTGGGGTACAGACATCATCAACTAAGGGGTACAGGGTCATGGACAAGGGGTTACAGGAGTCATAGATGGTGGTACAGGGCACTTAGACTAGGGGAACAGGAGTCATAGGTTAGGGTGTGTAGCGGTCATAGACTAGGTGGTACAAGGGTCATGTACTGGGGTATAGGGCTGTTAGTCTGGGGTACAGGGGTCATAGACTATGGGTTACAGGAGTCATAGACAAGGGATAGGGAATATAGGCTAGAATACAGAACATAGACTAGAGAGAACAGGGTCATATAATGGGAGGTACAGGTGTCATAGACTTGGGTACAGGCTTCATGTGCGGGTTTATGGCATAGACAAGAGTACAGGGTCACAGATGGGGGGGTACAGAGTTCTGTAGATTGGGAGTACAGGGGTCAGACACTAGGGGTACAGGGCACTTAGACTAGGGGTACGGGGCATGTAGACTAGGATGTACGGGGTCATAGACTGGGGGTACAGACTAGTGATAGCAAGGGTCACAGACTAGGGGTACAGGGCACATAGGCTAGGGGCACAGTTGTCATACACTAGGGGTAGTGGGCACTTGGTCTTGGTGTACAGGGGTCATAGACTAGAAGGTACAAGTGTGATAAACTAGTGAGTACAGGTGTCATATACTAGGGGGTACAGGGCTCTTAGACTATGGGTACAGGCACCATAGACAAAGAGGTAAAGGGCAGTAAGGCTAGGTGGTACAGGGGTTATTGATTATGGGGTACAGGGCACTTAGTCTAGGGGTACATGGCACTATGACTTTTTTACATGGGTCATAGACTAGCAGGAACAGGGCACTTAGGGGTACAGGGGTAGTAGACTAGAGGGGTATAGGGGCTATAAACAAGGGGGTACAGGTCATTTAGACAAGGTGTATAGGTGTCACAGACTAGAGGGTAATGAGGTCATAGATTAAGGGGTACTGAGAACTTAAACTAGGTGGTACGGGGTCATTGAGTTGGGGTACAGAGCACTAGACTAGAGGCACTGAGGACATGCACTAGGAAGACAAGAGTCACAGACTGGGATTGTGGTGCTCTTAGACCAGGGGGGCACAAGAGTCATAGACTATGGGGTACAGGGGTCATAGACTAGGGGCACAGGGCACTTAGACTAGCAGTATATGGGTCATAGACTGGGGGTCACAGACTCTGAGGTACAGGGGTCATAGACTATGGGGTACAGGGGTCATAGAATCAGGCTACAGGGGTCCTAGACTAGTGAGAACAGGGGTTACAGACTAGGGGGTACAGGGCACATAGGCTAAGGGCACAGGGAGTCATAGACTAGGAGTAGTGGGCACTTGGTCTTGGTGTACAGGGGTCATAAACTAGAGAGTACAAGTGTGATAAACTAGTGAGTACAGGTGTCATAGACTAGGGGGGTACAGGGCTCTTAGACTATGGGTACAGGCACCATAGACAAAGGGGTAAAGGGCACTTAGGCTAGGTGGTACAGGGGTTATTGATTATGGGGTACAGGGCACTCAGTCTGGGGAACAGGGCACTATGACTTGTTTACATGGGTCATAGACTAGCAGGAACAGGACACTTCGGGTAGGGGTACAGGGGTAATAAACTAGGGGGTATAGAGGTTACAAACAAGGGATACAGGTCACTTAGACAAGGTGTATAGGTGTCATAGACTAGAGGGTAATGAGGTCTTAGATTACAGGGTACTGGGCACTTAAACTAGGTGGTACAGGGGTCATTGACTTGGGGTACAGGGCACTTAGACAAGGAGGTATTGGGGCCATACACTAGAGGGTACAAGAGTCATAAACTGGGATTTTCAGTGCTCTTAGACTAGGGGTTACAGGAGTCATAGACTATGGGGTACAGGGGTCATAGACTAGGGGTACAGGGCACTTAGACTAGGGGTACACGGGTCATAGACTAGGGGTACAACGGTCACAGACTCTGAGGTACAGGGGTCATAAACTATGGTTTACAGTGCACTTAGACTTGGGGTAAATGGGTCATAGACTAGAGGGTGCAGATCTCATAGACTAGGGGGTACATAGGTTATAGACCATGGGTACAGGGCACTTAGACTAGTGGGTACAGAGGTCATAGACTAGAGGATTCAGGTGTCATAGACTAGGGAGTACAGAGGTTATAGACTGGGAACAGGGTACTTAGACTAGGGGCTACAGGGCACTCAGTCTAGGGGTACAGGGGTCATAGACAAGGGGGAACAGGGGTCATGAACTAGGGGTACATGAGTCATAGACCTGGGTACTGGGGACATAGACTAAGGGTTACAGGGGTCATAAACTAGGGGGTACAGGGCACTTAGACAAGGGGGTACTGGGTCCATACACTAGGGAGTACAAGAGTCATAGACTGGGATGCACAGTGCACTTAGACTGAGGGTACCGTAGTCATAGACTAGGGGGTACAGGGGTCCTAGACTAGGGGTACAGGGCACTTAGACTAGAGGAAAAGGGGAAATTGACTCCGTGGTACAGGGGTCATAGAGTATGGGTTACAGTGCCCTTAGACTGGGGTACATGGGTGAAAGACTAGAGGGTGCAGGTCTCATAGGCTATGGGGTACAGAGGTTGTAGACTGTGGGTACAGGGCACTTAGACTAGGGGGTACACAGCAGTCAGTCTAGGGGTACAGGGCTCATAGACAAATAGGTACAGGGGTCATGGACTGGGGGGTGCATGAGTCATGACCTGGGTACTGGGGACATAGACTAAGCGGTACAGGGGTCATAGACTAGGGGGTACTGGGTACTTAACAATGATTTACATGGGTCATAGACTAGGGGCTACAAGATATTTAGACAAAAGGGTACAAGGGTGACAGATGAGGGGTACAAGGCACTTAGACTAGGGGTACTGGGGTCAGAGACTGGGGTACAGGGGTCAAAGGCTAGTAGAACAGGGCACTTAGACAAGGGGGCACAGGGGTCATAGACTGGGGTACAGGGGTTATAGACTTGGGTACAGGGCAGTTAGACTAGGGGGTACAGGGGTCATAGACTGTGATTTACACTCTACTTAGACTAGGGAGTTAAGAGGTCATAGACTGGGTTATAGGGGTCATAGACTGGGGGTACAGGGCACTTAGACTAGAAGGTGCAGGAGTCATTGACTGGGGGTTCAGGGGTCATAGACTATAGGGTGCAGGAAAATTAGACTGTGGTAAATGGGTCACAGATTAGAGGATACAGGAGACATAGACTAGGGGATATTTGAGTCATAGACTAGTGGTACAAGGCATTTAGACATGGTGGGACAGGGATCAAAGACTAGGGGATACAACGGTCATAGACTGGGGGTACAAGTGTCATAGACTAGGTGGTACAGAGGTCATGGACTAGGTGTTATAGGGATCATATATTAGGGGTACAGGGGTCATAGACTGGGGTACAGGGGTCATAGACTGGGGTATAGAGTACTTCGACTAGGGAGTACAGGAATCATAGACTATGGGTACAGGGCACATAGACTCAGGTACAGCGATAATTAACTAGGGGTACAGGGCACTTAGACTAGGAGTACAAGGGTCATAGACTAGGAGGTACTGGGGTCTTAAGTGAGGGGGAGCAGACATCATACACTAATGGGTACAGGGGTCACTGAACTAGGGGACAAAGTGGTCATAGAATAGGGATACAGGGCACTTAGAGTAGGGGTACAGGGGTCAATGACTTGGGGGTATGGGGCACTTAGACTAGGGGTATAGGAATCATAGACTAGGGGCACAAGACACTTGGACTGGGGTAAAGGATCATAGACTAGTGGGTACAGGGGTCATAGACTAGGGGTAAAGGGTCATAAACTCAGGGTTATAGGGATCATAGACTATGGGGTACAGTGCACATAGACTATATGGGACAGGGGTTATAGAGTAGGGGATACAGGGGTAATAGACTGGGGTACAGGTGTCATAAACTAGGGGGTACAGGGTCATGGACAAGGAATTACAGGAGTCATAGACTTGGTGGTTCAGGGCACTCAGACTATGGGAAAGACTAAAGGGATTAGGAGTGGATAAGGATATTCTACAACTATACAAGTGTGAGATGTTCTGCAAAGGGACAATTAACAGAATGGTTTCAAACTAATAGAGGGTTAAAGCAGTGATGTACCCTTTCACCATTGTTGTTCAATTTATATTTCCAAACAATATTAAGTAAATTGTATGATTCAGATTATCGTTTACCTTGAATAGTAGAAAAACCTTGTGCTTATCTAGCCTTTGTGGATGATGTAGCTCTATTATCTACAAGCTCCATATGCATAAATAGAATGCTAATGAAATTTGTAGAGGAATATAAGAATGCAGATTTAATTCTAAATTATGAAAAAAACAAAGTAATGGTTTTTGAAGGGAATAAAAAATATTATCAATATAAAATAGATGGATATACGCTGGAGGTGGTTAAACATTTTTGTTATTTAGGAATAGTTTTATCCCAGGATGGAACATGGAACAAACACATTAAAGAAATATGAAATAAAGTCAATAGATTTATGCCAATATTGAATACATTTGCGTACAAACATGGAGGGCAGTCAGTAAAAGGAATTTTAAAAGTTCTAAATGCAAAAGTTAAATCTCAAATGCTCTACAGGACAGAAATATGGGGGCTTCATGACATTTCAAAACTAGAAAGTGTATTAAATAAATTTTATGAAAAAATCTTGGGCCTCCCCAATGGAACGCCATCAACAATGGTTAGAGCAGAACTGGGCCAACTTCAACTGGAATGCAAAATAAAAAAAAGACAATTGAACTATTGTTTGAAAGTATATAATATGAGTAATCAAAATCTATCCAGATTATGTATGGAAGAGGCAGTAGAGTACAATAAACAATACAGGTTATTTCCAAGTATGGCAATAGTTGAAAAATCAATAAAACCATTGGGAATGTTAGAGATAATACCGGAAAGTATGATTTTTCCTGCAGAATTAATGAAATTAAAAATTAAAGAGAGGATTTGAGATTATTATATGCAGTCAGATTTGACATTGTGTAAACAGTATAAAGTGAACAAATGGATGTTAAAAAACAAGAGGTTGCATGAATTGGAATATTATTTGAGATCAGTAACCAATCCTCAGTCTAGGAAATTGTTGACTCATGCAAGATTCAAGTACATAATAAGTAACTGGAAGTTAAATATTTATGGCAAAGAGAAAATAGTGGGGGAAATACTATGCAAATGTGGAATAGGTAATGACACTCTTAGACATTTAATAATATTATGCCCTCTATAAGAAAAAGACAGAAACAGGATATGGGGGTGATTTTGAGTAATACAGAGTTAGAACTAGAAATTATGATACATTTTTTGTTAAAATCCCATAACTTGAAAATACTACACACTGTGGCCTCCTTTCTTAAAATAATCGAGCAGAAAAAACTGCATGTGAGGACCACCTTATCTTAAGGGACAGGATCATTTATTTGAGTACAGTCCAATTGAATTGGCATTTAAATGTATTTAATAAATGTGGATACTATACATGTAAATGTATAAATGAAGTTGAATATATAAATGTTGTATGAGAGATGTTTTAATATGGAATTTTATATGGATGTGTAAGTTAATTGATTTTATGTATTCATAATTGTAATGACTTATTCAAGTCAATCAATAAAAATGTTACTTACTTACACTTAGACTGGGGTACAGGGGTCATAGGTTAGAGTCTGCAGGGGTCATAGACTAGCGGTACAAGGGTCATATACTGGGGGTGCAGGGCTCTTAGTCGAGGTGTATAGGGGTCATAGACTATGGGGTACAGGGGTCATAGACAAGGGGTGACAGAGGCTAAACTGGACATAGTAGCAATTAGCAAGATGTGGTTTACCAGTAACCAAGCTTGGGAGACTTCAGTACCTGGCTAAGTACTCTTTAGAAGAGACCGAGGTGCCAAAAGTGGGGGTGGAGCGGCTCTGTATGTCAATGAAAATATCAAAGACACAGAAATTCAGTATACACATAAAGAGCCAGAAGAACTGTGGGTCACTCTGGAAACAGGAAATAGGACAGCCATATGAACTAGGGTTGTCTACAGGCCTCCAGACCAGGGGGAGGACATAGACACATTACTGTTAGAAGATATACAAAACATGACAGCTAAAGGGGAGGTTCCAATAATGGGAGACTTCAACATGCTAGATACAGATTGGTCAATAACAGTAGGAACATCTGCCAGAACTAAACACATGGTGGATTCCCTGCAGAGGGAGGGTCTCGAAGAACTGATACAGTACAACAATCCACAAGAAACAGGGCTATCCTAGATCTAGTACTGAGTAACAGGAAAAGGATCACAGATCTCCAGGTAGAAGGTCACCTGGGGGCCAGTGACCATCACATGGTATGGTTCAATTTGGCCAATAAAACTAAATCATCCCAATCCAAGGTGAACATATGGGACTGCAGAGGAGCTGACTTTGATAAGATGGCCAGCAGAGTTAAGCTAGCCCTGGAAAAAAGAAATACAGGTGAGGGGGTACAGGCAAAGTGGGCAAGCATTAAGGATGCAATACTTGAAGCAACATCCCATTGTGTTAGAGAGAAAAGGAAGTGCAAAGAAGAAGGAACCACTTGGTTCTCAAAACAGTAGCAGAAAAGGTCAAAGCCAAAATGCTGGACTTCAGAAAATATAAGGGAACGCAGCAGGATGAAAATAGGGAGGCATACTAAACTTCCCTGAGGGAAGCAGGGAAGGCAGTAAGGCAGGCAAAAGCCCAAACTGAGGAAACACTAGCATAAACAGTAAAAGAAGGTGACAAGACTTTCTATATATACATTAGTAAAAGGAGAAAGTCCAGAGGGGGTATTACTAAGATCAAAGTGGATAAGGGAGAATGTGAGGAGTAGAAGGGCCATGTAAAAGCATCTATCCAAAATAGATACTTCTGCTCAGTATTTACTGAAGAGAATGTAGGGCAGGGCCCACAGATCAGTACCATGGACACAGAGGGGAGGGAGGTGTGCACTAGTCCCTTCACAAAGAAAGGGTCCTACAAGAGCTCGATAAGCTCAGGGTGGACAAGGCAATGGGACCTGATGGCATACATCCCTAAAAGAGCTAAGGGTGGAACTAGCAGAGCCATTAACAGAACTGTTTAGCGAGTCTCTGAGCACAGGAGAGGTCCCAGAAGACTGAAGAAGGCCTCATGTGATCCCGCTCCACAAGAGTGGTAGCAGGGAGAAGGCAGGTAACTACAAACCAGTCAGTCTTACCTCAGTAGTGGGCAAGATTATGGAGGCACTCCTTAAGGAAAGGATAGTGCAACACCTGGAATCCATAGGAGCACAGGATCCAAGACAGCATGGGTTTACAAAAGGAAGGTCCTGTCAAACTAATCTCATAGATTTCTTTGACTGGGTAACCAGAGTGGTGGACCAAGAGGGAGCAGTTGATGTTGCCTACCTTGACTTCAGCAAAGCTTTCGATACTGTTCCACATAGAAGATTGATTAATAAGTTGGGTAGACTCAGAGTGGGTCAGAAGTTGGTCAACTGGGTAGCAAACTGGTTGACGGGCAGAAAACAGAGAGCGGTGGTAAACAGTATACAGTCAGAAGAGATGCAAGTCACAAGTGGGGTACCTCAGAGATTAGTCCTGAGGCCAGTCCTCTTCAATATCTTCATCAGCTGACATTGCAGATGGACCGGAGGGTAAGGACTGTCTGTTTGCAGATGACACCAAGCTCTGCAACAGAGTAGATGATCCAGATGGAGTGGGCAGAATGAGAAGAGATCTGGATAAACTAGCAAAATGGTCAAAAGAGTGGCAACTGGGGTTTAATGCAAAGAAGTGCAAGATCATGCACATAGGGAGGAGAAACCCTAAAGCCACCTATAGGCTGGGAGGGGAGTTGCTGGCAGTCACAAGGGAAGAAAGAGACTTGGGCATCATCATCACCGATGACCTGAAATCATCCAAGCAGACCACTAAAGCAGTAGATAAGGCTAGCGGGATGTTGGGGTGTATTGGTAGGGGTATCACAAGTCGGAAGAGGGAGGTAATAATCCCTCTTTACAAGACACTGGTTAGACCCCATCTGGAGTACTGCGTGCAGTACTGGAGGGCACACCTTCACAAATACATTAACCAAATTGAGGCAGTCCAGAGAAGGGCAACCAAAATGGTGCAGGGACTGCATCAGAAAACGGAGCTCAGTATGTATACCCTAGAGCAAAGGAGGGAAAGAGGTGATATGATCGAAACATTCAAACACCTTAAGGGCATTAACAAGGTGAAAGAGTCTAACATGTTTCAATACAAGAAAAATAGTAGGACAAGAGGACAAGAGAACATAGCATGAGATTAGAGGGAGGCCGATTAAGGGTTAATGTGAGGAAGTTCTTTTTCACTGAAAGGGTGGTGGATGCATAGAACGGCATACCTCAGGAAGTGGTGGATATGTATACAGTACAGGGCTTCAAACAGGCATGGGATAAGCATAAGCAAGGCCCCTAGAATTCTGCGGCCGCAGAATTTTGCGCAGAACTTGCAATCTACCGCAGAACTTCTGCGGTGCCGCAGAATTCACTCTTCTTGGTGATTTTTTATTAATATTTCTGTTTATCCATAGACTCTGGTTTCCTTCCCCTCTTTTTATATCCAAAACTCCCTATATGCTCAGAATGTGATGTTATCATTGCTATAACATCATACATTAGCTAACAAAATGGCTGCATTCTGCAACAGAAATGAACAGTCACTTATCTACCACAGCTCCCACTGCCAGAGATGGTGGCACAGCACATCATGCATGGTGATATTTGCTCAACCTGCACTACAGCCTAATACAATTTTCGGTCTTACATTATTACGCTAGGGCCAACTTAAACAAAACCTTGTCAATAGCACAGACTTAAGTTCATATCTCACTTTGTACAAACCTATTTGTGCCTTTAAGGTATAGAGATGCCATCTGAAATGAATAACTGGTAAAATGAATTTAACTGTCATTTTTAAGAAAAATAAAGTAATTATGCCCAGAAAAGTGGAATATAATAATGTGTAGACCTGTTGAAAGACTAGACCTGTTAAATAAATAATTGCACTGTACGCATTTTTGCCAGGGTTATTGATTACATACTGTCATTGGTTGATAGAATCACCTAAAAGTTATGGAGAAATGTTGTGTGCAGGGACAGCTGTTGGGCCAGAGGGTAGCATGCTGTGTTTCCATGCCGGCAACTCAGGTTCAGAGATTAGCTCTGGGAGCTGGCTGGGCAGCACAAGGATTGGTGGAACACATCACTGCTCAGTGCCTGGGAAGGTATGGTGCAGTGTTCTGTCACATGGTGGACACATTGTGATGGGCTGGAGAGCTCTATCTTACAATTGCTTCACATGCATGTCATGGCCTGATAGTGTTACGCAGTGTGTCAGGGTAAGCAGGTTGACTTGAAAAATGAGTTTTGCTATAACTCCTCTATTTCATTTCCAATGGAACCTGTATGAATGAAGATGCAAGTTCATGGAAATTAAAAAAAATATATATATATATATATATACACACACACATACAGTAACTCTCTCTCTCTCACCACACACACACACACACACAGACATTTGTATGTATGTTACAGATTGCAAAAAAATATAAAAGTGATACACATGTAACCCCTTTGTTACCCGGGGTTACTAGAATCCCAGTAAGACCTAGTGGTAGGCAGGGAAGGCAGCTTGTGAAACTCCAGTTAAATGGGTTTCACACTGTCTCACTCTGTCCTCAGTCACAGCTGAGACTTGAGAGATGACATCATAATAGAACTGTCGCAGCTGCATGAGCCACATTTGGAATCTTCAGCTCAGAGTAAGTTTAGAACCTTGGGAATTCAAAGTCAGTCTTCAGTTTGTCCTTAAGCAAACAAGAAGGACACCAGTAGTGTCTGTTTACCCCCCTCCATCTGGGGGGGTGAGGAAAAGTTCTTTGTGGGTTCCAGGGGCAATCCCCTTTTCCCACCCTGGGAAGAAAGCTGCCTGTTTTAATTTAAGTTCAGTCTGTTCATGTATAACGACAAAGGTTACAGTTTTTCACCTGTGGGGCACCTGCAACGAATGGGTGAGTGTTTGGCCCCACTGGAAGGAGCAAACAGCTTCTTTTTCTTCAGTTGGATTTCAAGTATTGGGGACTGCTATTTGGGAGGACTATGTCAACTAGGACAAACAAATAGAGCAGTCATCTGTTTAAAGTGTTAATGGATTTAAAGTTCACTGTAGAGGGTGCTTCAGGTCTTCACCGTCAATCTACATTTTAAAGTCTAAGTTCTGTGTGTCCAGAGAAATGGCAGGTATGGGCTGTGGGAGCTGGAGGTGGAAAACCCCCATCTTTAGTAGCACAGGTCCACCTCTACGGATTTCTTCTGTGTTTTTGCTACTTGCCTCATGCGCTTGGCCAGTGATGGGGTGGGTACCCAAACGTGGGTCGCAACTTGAAAATCTCTCTAGGAGTCGCAGACTTCAAGTGGTGTGGGGAGCCACAGGATGGGAAAATTACTCCTTGTTGGATGGGAGTACTCCTTGTTTGATGGGAGTTTCGATTTGGAAGTACGAAAACAAATCTCTCTAGGAGTCACAGACTTCAAGTGGTGTGGGGAGCCACAGTTTGGGAGCCTCCTTGTTTGATGGGATGTCTTTCCAAGTAGAGTTTGGGTCCATTCGCCAAGTGGACCATCAGTCGAGTGGCCGGCAGAGGAGCCGGGCCAGTCGGGCTGTGTATCCAATGCGCATGCAAAGTCCGGGCTGAGTGCCTGGTGGGTCCAAAGCCAGACAACTGTTGTATTGTGTTCATTCCTCAAATGGACCGCTGTGTTTAACCTCTAATCTGCGTTACAGTTACGTAGCCCTGTGGGGGACCATGCAGTGCTTTGTTTATGTTCAGTGACTTAATAAATAAAGCCACACTGAAAAATCCCAATTCTGGTTCTGGACATTACAGTTATTGCTTCCTGTAGTTGGATTTACTTGGGTGCCCCTGTGCAGAGTAGCCAAACCTAGGTCTCTTGTGCCAGGTAACCTCATCCTTCCCCGAACCCGTAGATAGCATATGTATATCCACCTTACAAAAATGGACATATGCCTTACAAAAATGGAGGCACCGCTTTGGATTTGTTTGGGAAGGAAGGTGCTTGGGCAAGTAGGCTAGCATTTTGGCTATCTGGCAGTCGGTAGCCCAAAAAGTTGAAGCAATTTCCCTAGTGTGTGCTGTGTGCTGTGAATCTTGTGCTGCTGTTTAAAAAATGCCAACTGTTTACCAAGGAGCTGTAAAGCCAAAGTGTGTGTCCTTGTCCTGCATTAACATAGTTTACAGCATTTGTCAGTTTTAAAACAAAGTTCTGTGAAGGAAAGTGTGGAAAACTAGGGGTAGCAACAGAGAAATTATGCCCTGGACATTGGAATGCTTTCTGTGCAATGCTAGAGACTGCAGAGTTAATTGCAATGTTACATGGTTGAAATGGGCTCCCGACGTGGAGTCAGTTTAAAAAAAAAAAAGTGCATCTTTTCAGTTTAAATTTGCCTGCTCGACGATCACCGTGAGGAGAGGAGCCCTCGTGAGGAAGAAGAGGCTCATTTGCATGGCGTCGTGTGGTTGGTCAGTTTGCCATTAGTCCCGCCCCTCAGCCAGCTCTTTAGAGTCTGCTTCAGCATTCGAGAGGGAGACAGAGAGTAGTGCGTGTACTGGCAGTGGAGGAGCGTTCGCGAAGTGTTCAAAGCGCTGTAAACAGTAGAAAAGTGACTTTCCAGTTAAAAATCGGGCTCAACCCGCTTATCGATTGTGGGATCAGTGAATTGTGTGGTTAATACTACGATCGCGGAGACTGCCCGCCCGTTTGCAATCTGAGGCCTTCAAAATCTGGCTGCAGGCCGTTTTACCCCATCGCAGCAATCTGCTTCAATAACAGTGAGTAAACGATTTAAAACTGCTCAAATCAGTGATTTTCAGAGAATGCCATATAAAATGTGTGTGCAGCTGTGTAGTCGCTTTGCAAGTAGCGATTGTGTGATGTCCTGCTGGCAAGTGCAAGTCTGTAAAGCCATTAAATGTGTGCATAGCAATGAAAAGTAGTCTCAGTTTAAAGTTTGCAGCCAGAGAGAGAGACTGTGGGTTGTAAAATAAGTGCAACACTAGTAAAAGCAGGCAATCCTGTGCTGAAACCTGAAGTTTTAAAAGGGACTGTATTTAAATGAATGTTGCCAGCATGTGAAAAGTCCAAGGAAAATCCTATAAATGTGTGAACAGCCAGAACAGAGCAAGTTGTGCAGTTTGAAATAAAAAGTTATTAGTAGCTGATGTAAATTGGAGTGCGCGGTGGCTTGACCCAGAGTCTGAATGTTGATGCACAGGAGTGCTGCGCCGCCATTACAGGGTGGGGTAGTAAAGTAAACACAGCAGCAGAGGAGCCATTTTAAAGCTACAGAGTGTGTTCATTAAAGTGGGACTTTCAGTTACAGTGAACTTTTGTTTGTTTTCTGCAGTTATAGCCTCAGGACCAGCTCGTTACCGGATCATGCCGGGTTGCAGTAACAGCAACAGTAAATAGATTGAGCAATATTGAAAATTGGTGCTATAGAGGACAACTCCTCCTTATATGGCAATTCTAATTATCCAGTGCGTGTATGCCAGATGTGCTTGAGTGCTGGAAGGGATGTCTTCATGATTCCTCACTGTGCTGGTTGTCTACAAAAATATGGCTTGTATAAGTGCTCCAATTGGTTGGCCCCGATGACACAACTCAAGAATCTGCAGTTGGCAGTACACAGCATCAGGCGGAGCCTGTGGAGGAAGGTCCCCGGGGAGTGTGGCACAAAGTTAGAGAGTGCAGAATTAGAGACTGAATCTGAAATTGAAGCATTGGATGCTGGATCTCAGAAAGCAAGTTCAGATAAAGCATCAATAGTCCCTGTGTGGGGGCCTAGCCCAATCTCGAAGGTGAAGATGAGATGCGGGAGGCCTTTGAATGGAGGTGTCGACCTCCGCTCCCAGTGATGAATGGATAGTCTCGGGGTGAGAACTACTGCTCACTCCTGGGCTCAGATCCTCAGTGAAAAGGAAGATGAGGGGGAACCTATGTGGCCTTGTGAGAAAGGAACGGGTACACAGCCTCAAGATCTTGCCTCGGAGGAATGTGTTCAAGAAGGTGGTGATGCCACTGCCCTGGCTTCACCAGAAGAAAAGAAGTCAGGGATCCGTTTTTAATTTCATTGAGGATGCGAAGCTGGCAGAACCAGGACTGGCCACCCCAAGCCAGGCCAGCGGTCTCAGATTGACCAAAGTAAATAAAGAGGAGACTGGTTCATGAAAGGCCAATGAAATCTTTGGTATGACCTTCCTACCTTTCCTCGGAGAGTCTGGGAGGAGATTGAGAACTGCAGGAAATCCTGGATCTGGGATGAAGCAATGAAACATGTGCATCCTGGGAGCTAACCATCATGTAAAGAATAGACTGTTCCACGAAAAGTATACACAGTGGAAGAGAGGCAGGACACTGTTTATGGACAGAGTGAGAATAGTGGACGGAGAGGGCCTTGAAGTCTCCACTGTGTGAATTATGTGCATCCAGATGGAGTAATAATTCAAGCCCTGACCTCTACTATTGGCCTCAGTGCAAGGACCTCCCAGTAATTAAGCCCGTGCCACAAAATGGAGAGCCGAGCAGTGGTAGTCAATACTGCCACATCTACACTGTGAAGTAACCTATTGAACTGCCAATATGAATAAACAAGAAATCAGGTGCCCCATATTCTTCCAGTCCACAGTGTACTGCCCTATTCAGCAACCATCTACTGGTATCACCAGATGACTTCAGATCCAGAGAGGACACCAGCCCAGCTGTTTCCTGTTCATTGCCTGGTAATTGGATGACGCCGGACCAGCTGTTTCTCTTTTGTTCCTGTTCTAAGTCCTTCTCCAGTTATGACATCAGCCCAGCTGTTTCCAGATGTCACTCCTGTGGGTTCCTGGAAGATGTCCCCAGCTGTATCAGAAGAAATGCTGCCAGGGAGAGACTTGAAGGGACCCGGTTTATGACGCTCGAATACTTCAAGAGGCTGGTGAGTCAGAAAAATTCTTTTATTCTATCTTTATGACATTGCAATACACACCTTACACTACAGACTTCAAACAGTGTGTGAACTGTCCATAAGGAACTCTCTCCCTCCAGGGTTATTGCCTTAAGAACTGTGCTTCAGGGGCTCCGCCCAGAGAGACTCTTTAATGGACTGGCCTTCGGGCCTTGTAGTCACTAGTGGGACATTTAGGGCTTTCCATCCCCCCTAAAGGTGTATTGGTACCAATGTCATTGTACTTTAATGTAAATACTGTTTTCTACCTTTTTAAAAAAAAAAATCTTTCCTTTTTTTGGGATTGTTCAGTGCTTTTTCTGTGTGGTAAGGGTTGTTTGTTGTCATTGTTGTTGTTTAGATAGATTGTATATGCAGATTAGGATGTGGTTTTTGGTTTTTTTTGTTTTTGTCTTTTCTTACAGGTGTTCCTGGAAGATAGAAGAGAAGACAAGAAGAGGAGGAGGGGCTCATCGGAGTCCCTCGTCAGTGCTTATGGTGTAAAATTTAAATGTACTGTGTTATTATTGCTAAAGGTTGTAGTTGCAGGCTGTCCAAGGTCGGGGAGGTCCCCAGGTTTTGTTTTGTTTGGAATATTATGTTAGAGGCAGATAAGTTTTCCCTAGAGGGTTAGGGGATAGACAGGCTGTGATTCTGAGCGGCCATAGGGATTGCAGCACTGATCTATCAGGGCTATGCTCTGGACGGTTCTCCCAGAGCCACTAGGTGTCCATAGTACGTGGATAGAGTAGAGGCTGATATGTCAGCTATAGGCCTCTAGGCCCTTAGTGTTGCCTACCTGTGCTTGCACATGATAGGAGGGGGCCTGATCACCCCCCCCGCAGGTAGCACATAGGGTGGGATGGCCTAAGGCCAGGTGCATAATGACTGGGGACAGTCATTTTCCTGGTCAAGGGCGAGTGTAACCCCTTTGTTACCCGGGGTTACTAGAATCCCAGTAAGACCTAGTGGTAGGCAGGGACGGCAGCTTGTGAAACTCCAGTTAAATGGGTTTCACACTGTCTCACTCTGTCCTCAGTCACAGCTGAGACTTGAGAGATGACATCATAATAGAACTGTCGCAGCTGCATGAGCCACATTTGGAATCTTCAGCTCAGAGTAAGTTTAGAACCTTGGGAATTCAAAGTCAGTCTTCAGTTTGTCCTTAAGCAAACAAGAAGGACACCAGTAGTGTCTGTTTACCCCCCTCCCTCTTGGGGGTGAGGAAAAGTTCTTTGTGGGTTTCAGGGGCAATCCCCTTTTCCCACCCTGGGAAGAAAGCTGCCTGTTTTAATTTAAGTTCAGTCTGTTCATGTATAACAGCAAAGGTTACAGTTTTTCACCTGTGGGGCACCTGCAATGAATGGGTGAGTGTTTGGCCCCACTGGAAGGGGCAAACAACTTCTTTTCTTCAGTTGGATTTCAAGTATTGGGGACTGCTATTTGGGAGGACTATGTCAACTAGGACAAACAAATAGAGCAGTCATCTGTTTAAAGTGTTAATGGATTTAAAGTTCACTGTAGAGGGGGTGCATCCACCGTCAATCTACATTTTAAAGTCTAAAGTTCTGTGTGTCCAGAGAAATGGCCGGGTATGGGCTGTGGGAGCTGGAGGTGGGAAAACCCCCCATCTTTAGTAACCAGGTCCACCTCTACGGATTTCTTCTGTGTTTTTGCTACTTGCCTCATGCACTTGGCCAGTGATGGGGTGGGTACCCAGACGTGGGTCGCTACTTGAAAATCTCTCTAGGAGTCACAGACTTCAAGTGGTGTGGGAGCCACAGGATGGGAAAATTACTCCTTGTTGGATGGGAGTACTCCTTGTTTGATGGGAGTTTCGATTTGAATGAAAACAAATCTCTCTAGGAGTCGCAGACTTCAAGTGGTGTGGGGAGCCACAGTTTGGGAGCCTCCTTGTTTGATGGGATGTCTTTCCAAGTAGAGTTTGGTCCATTCGTCAAGTGGACCGTCAGTCGAGTGGCCGGCAGAGGAGCCGGGCCAGTCGGGCTGTGTATCCTATGCGCATGCAAAGTCCGGGCTGAGTGCCTGGTGGGTCCAAAGCCAGACAACTGTTGTATTGTGTTCATTCCTCAAATGGACCGCTGTGTTTAACCTCTAATCTGCATCACAGTTACGTAGCCCTGTGGGGGACCATGCAGTGCTTTGTTTATGTTCAGTGACTTAATAAATAAAGCCACACTGAAAAATCCCAATTCTGGTTCTGGACATTACAGTTATTGCTTCCTGTAGTTGGATTTACTTGGGTGCCCCTGTGCAGAGTAGCCAAACCTAGGTCTCTTGTGCCAGGTAACCTCATCCTTCCCTGAACCCGTAGATAGCATATGTATATCCACCTTACAAAAATGGAGCATATGCCTTACACACAGTGGGAACCTCATGAGTGATGTAGAAAGCACATACGAATATGTAAGTGATAGACAGTGGAAACCTCATTAGTGGGATAGATAGCATGCCTATAGAAATACCTTATTTATCACATAAGATCCCCTCTGCATAAGTCATTTATGCAACAGGCTAGGACCTTAAGGGAGAGATATTTGTTTTGCTTTTTTAGGCATAAAATTATTTTTACATCTGTTATTTTTTCAACTAGTGTTACTGTGTTTTCCACCATCCTGATTGCTATAACCACTGCCATGAAGGTGAAGTCAGGATGACAAGCTGACACTGTGATGTGGCAGTTTGTTAGTGCCACAGAACTTCCGCAGAAATTACAAACCACCACCGCAGAAGTTCTGAGGCAAATGGTAGTCTTGCCGCAGAACTTGGTCCCACTGTGCCGCAGAAAAGTAGGGGCCCTGAGCATAAGGGAGCAATACAGATGAGTATGAATAGATAGGCCATTGACAGAGCAAAGGCCGATGGCACATTCATAAGGTAGAAAAAGAAATGGGCAGACTGGATGGGCCTTGCAGTCCTTATCTGCCTTCAACTTCTATGTTTCTATGTTTCACTTAGACTAGGGGTGCAGGGGTCATTGACTTGGGGTACAGGGGTCATAGACTAGGGCATACAGGGGTCATAGACGGGGATATAGGGGTCATAGATTGGGGTACAGAGCATTTAGACTAGGCAGGACGGGGTTATAGACTAAGAGATAAAGGGATCATATACTTGGGTGTACAGGCATCACTGACAATGGGGTACCGGGGTAACAGGTTAGGGGCTACAGCGGACATAGAGCAGAGGTACAGGAGTCATGGACTATGGGGTACAGGGCACTTAGACTAGGTGGTACTGAGGTCATAGACTAAGGGGTATAGAGGTCACAGACTGGGGGTACAGGGCATTTACACTAGGAGGTACAAGGGTCATACTCTAGGGGTCCAGGGTCATACATTAGGGGGTACATGAGTCACAGACTTGGGGTACAGGGGTCATACACTAGGAGCTAGAGGGGATATAGACCTGTGGGTACAAGACACATAGACCAGGGGGTAGAAAGGTCATAGGCTAGGGGGTATGGGGCATTTAGACTTGGGATACAGGTGTTAGAGACTGGGGGAATAAGGCACTTAGACTAGTGGGTCCTGGGGTAACAGACTAGAGGATACCAGGGTCATTGACTAGGGGTACAGGGGTCATACACTAGGAGGCACAGATGCCTTTGACTAGGGTGTATAGGGGTCATAGACTAGGGGATACAGGGGAAATAGTCTATGGGGTACAGGGATCACAGAATGGGGATTCTGGGCACTTAGACTAGGGATACAGGGCACTTAGACTAGGGGTGCAGGGTTCATAGACTAGGGGTGCAGGGGTCATACACTAGGGGGTATATGGCACTTAGACTAGAGTTAACAGGGTCATATAGTAGGGGTACCAGGGTTATAGACTTGTGGGCACTGGGGTCATAGACTAGGGGGTTATGGCACTTAGGCAAGGGGTATAGGGATCACAGACTAGAGGTACAGAGGTCATATACTAGGGGTACAGAGTCATACACTAGGGGATACAGGGCACTTAGACTAAGGGTACAGGGCATATACACTAGGCTGTACAGGGGTCATAGACTAGGGGGTATAGGAGTCATAGACTAGTGGGAAAATGGTTCACAGACTAGGTGGTACAGGACACACAGGCTAGGGGTACAGGGCACATAGGCTTGGGGTACAAAGGTCATAGATTGGGGGTACAGGACATGTGATCTAGGGGTACAGGAATCATAGACTAGAGGGTACAAGTGTGATAAACTAGGGGGTACAGGGGTCACTGACTAGGGGGTACAGGGTGCTTAGACTATGGAGTACTAGGTACTTAGACCAGGCGTACAGGGGTCATAGACTGGGGGTACAGGGCACTTAGACTATGGGTGCAGGAATCATAGATAAGGGGTACAGGGCACTTAGGCTAGGTGGTACAGGGGTCATTGACTGGGGATACAGAGCACTTAGACTAGAGTACAGGGCAATTAAACTAAAGGTTCATGGGTCATATATTTGGGGAGCAGGGGTCAAAGACTGGGGTACAGGGTACATAGTCTAGGGGTACAGGGCACTATCACTTGTTTACGTGGGTCATAGAGTAGAGGGAACAGGACACTTAGGGTAAGGGTACAGGGTGACAGACTTGGGTTTGCAGTGCTCTTAGCTAGGGGGTACAGGAGTCATAGACTATGGGGTACAGGGGTCATAGACTGGGGTACAGGGCATTTAGACTAGGGGTACATGGGTCATAAACTAGGGGGTCATAGACTCTGAGGTACAGGGGTCATAGACTATGGTTTAAAGTGCACTTGGACTTGGGGTAAAGGCGTCCTAGACTAGAGGGTGCAGATCTCATAGACTGGGGGTACAGAGGTTATAGACTGTGGGTACAGGGCACTTGGACTAGTGGGTACAGGGGTCATAGACGAGAGGGTTCAGGTGCTATAGACTAGGGAGTACAGAGGTCATAGACTGGGAACAGAGCACTTAGACTAGGGGCTACAGGGCACTCAGTCTAGGGGTACAGGGGTCATAGACAAGGGGGAACAGGGGTCATGAACTAGGGCACACAGTCTAGGGGTACATGAGTCATAGACTGGGGTACTGGGGATATAGACTAGGGGGTACAAGACACTTAGACTAGGGGTTCAGGGCACTTAGACTAGGGGGTACCGGGGCCATACACTAGAGGGTACAAAAGTCATAGACTGAGATTTACAGTGCATTAAACTAGGGGGTACAGGAGTCATAGACTAGGGGTGTGGGGCACTTAGACTAGGGGATACAGGGATCATTGACTAGGTGGTACAGTGGTCATAGACTCTGAGGTACAGGGGTCATAGACTAAAGGGTGCAGGTCACAGACTAGAGGGTACTGAGGTTATAGACTGTGGGTACAGGGCACTTAGACTAGGGGGTTCAGGGGTCATAGACTAGAGGGTGCAGTTTTCATAGACTAGGTGATACAGAGGTTCTAGACTGTGGGAACAGGCACTTACACTAGGGGATACAGGGCACTTAGTCTAGGTGTACAGGAGTCATAGACAAGGGGGTACAGGGGTCATGGACTAGTGGTACATGAGTCATAGACCTGGGTTCTGGGGACATAGACTAAGGGGTACAGGGATCACAGACTAGGGTGTACAGGGGTCACAGACTAGGGGTTACTGGAATCAAAGACTAGGTGGTACAGGGCTCTTAGACTATGGGGTACATGGGGTCAGAGACTAGGGGGTACAAGGCACTTAGTCTGGGGTACAGTAGTCAGAGATTGGGGTACAGGGCTCACAGGCTAGGTGGAACAGAGCACTTAGACAATGGGGTACAGGGGTCCTAGACTAGGGGTACAGGGGTTATAGACTAGGGGGTACAGGGCACTTAGACCAGGGGGTACATGGGTCATAGACTATAGGTACAGGGCTCATAGACTGTGATTTACAGTCTACTTAGACTATGTAGGTAAGAGGTCATAGACTAGTGGTACAGGGGTCGTAGACTAGGGAGTATGGGGAACTCTGACTAGAAGGTACAGGGACCATTGACTAGAGAGTACAAGGATCATAGACTACAGGGTACAGGGTAATTAGATGAGGGTTAAATGGGTCATAGACTGGGGTACAGGAGACACAGACTAGGGGATATAGGAGTCAAAGACTAGGAGTACAGGTCATTTCGGCAGGGTGGGACAGGGGTCAAAGACAAGAGGATACAGGGGTCATAGTCTGGGAGTACAGGTGTCATAGACTAGGTGGTACAGAGCTCATGAACTAGGTGTTACAGGGGTCATAGACTAGGGGGGTACAGGGCACTTAGACTAGGGGTACAGGGCACTTAGACTAGGGGTGCAAGGTTCATAGACTAGGGGGTACAGGGGTTACACACTAGGGGTAGAGGGCACTTAGACTAGAGTTAACAGGGTCATATAGTAGGGATACCAGCATCATAGACTTGTGGGTACAGGGGTCATAGACTAGGGGGTTTATGGCACTTAGGCAAGGGGTATAGGGGTCACAGACTAGAGGTACAGAGGTCTATACTAGAGGTACAAGGTCATACACTAGGGGATACAGGGCACTTAGACTAGGGGTAGAGGGCATATCCACTAGGCTGTACAGGGGTCATAGATTGGGGGTATAGGAGTCATACACTAGTGGGAAAAGGGTTCACAGACTGGGGGTACAGGGCACATAAGTCAGGGGTACAAAGGTTGTAGACTTAGGGGTACAGGGCACACGATGTAGGGATACAGGAATCATAGACTAGAGGGTACAAGTGTGATAAACTAGGTGGTACAGGGGTCGCTGACTGGGGCTACAAGGTGCTTAGACTATGGAGTACAGGGTACTTAGACCAGGGGTACAGGGGTCATAGACTAGGGCTACGGGGCACTTAGACTATGGGTGCAGGAATCATAGATAAGGGGTACAGGGCACTTAGGCTAGGTGGTACGGGGTCATTGACTGGGGGTATAGGGTTATAAACAAGGGGGTACAGAGCACTTAGACTAGAGTACAGGGCAATTAAACTACGGGTTCATGTGTCATATACTTGGGGAACAGAGGTCATAGACTGGGGTACAGGGCACTTAGTCTAGGGGTACGGGGCTCTATGACTTGTTTACATGGGTCATAGACTAGCGGGAACAGGACACTTACGGTGGGGTGCAGGGTAATAGACTAGGGGTATAGGGGTTATAAACAAGGGGTACAGGTCATTTAGACAAGGTGTATAGGTGTCATAGACTAGAGGATATGAAGTCATAGATTACAGGGTACTGGGCACTTAAAGTAGGTGGTACAGGTGTCATTGACAGGGTACAGGGCACTTAGACTAGAAGGTATTGGGGCCATACACTAGAGGGTACAAGAGTGATAGACTTGGATTTGCAGTGCTCTTAGACTGGGGGTACAGGAGTCATAGACTATGGGGTACAGGGGTCATAGACTAGGGATACAGGGCACTTAGACTAGGGGTACATGGGTCATAGACTAGGGGATCATAGACTCTGAGGTACATGGGTCATAGACTATGGTTTACAGTGCACTTAGACTTGAGGTAAAGGGATCCTAGACTAGAGGGTGCAGATGTCATAGACTGGGGTACAGAGGATATAGACTGTGGGTACAGGGCACTTGGACTAGTGGGTACAGGGGTCATAGACTAGAGGGTTCAGGTGTTATAGCCTAGGGAGTACAGAGGTTATAGACTGGGAATAGGGCACTTAGACTAGGGGCTACAGGGCACTCAGTCTAGGGGTACAGGGGTCATAGACAAGGGGGAACAGGGTCATGAACTGGGGTACATGAGTCATAGACCAGGGTACTGGGGATATAGAGTAGGGGGTACAGGGCAATTAGACTAAGGGTACAGGGCACTTAGACTAGGGAGTACTGGGTCCATACACTAGGGGTACAAGAGTCATAGACTCAGGTTCACAGGGCATTAAACTAGGGGGAGTACAGGAGTCATAGACTAGGGGTGTGGGGCACTTAGACTAGGGGATACAGGGATCATTGACTAGGTGGTACAGTGGTCATAGACTCTGAGGTACAGGGTTCATAGACTAAAGGGTGCAGGTCTCATAGACTAGGGAGTACAGAGGTTATAGACTGTGGGTACAGGGCCCTTAGACTAGGGGATACAGGGCACTCAGTCTAGGTGTACAGGGGTCATAGACAAGGGGTGCAGGGGTCATGGACTAGGGGTACTTGAGTCACAGATCTGGGTTCTGGGGACACAGACTAAGAGGTACAGGGATCACAGACTAGGAGGTACAGGTCACTTAAACTAGGGGGTACAGGTGCCATAGACTAAGGGTTATTGGGGTCATAGACTAGGTGGTACAGGGCTCTTAAGACTATGGGGTACATGGGGTCAGAGACTAGGGGGTACAAGGCACTTAGTCTAGGGGTACAGTAATCAGAGATTGGGGTACAGGGCTCACAGACTAGGTGGAACAGGGCACTTAGACAATGGGGTACAGGAGTCCTAGACTAGGGGTACAGGGGTTATAGACTAGGGGTACAGGGCACTTAGACCAGGGATACGTGGGTCATAAACTATAGGTACAGGGGTCACAGACTGTGCTTTACAGTCTACTTAGACTATGTAGGTAAGAGGTCATAGACTAGTGGTACAGGGGTCATAGACTAGGGAGTATGGAGAACTTTGACTAGAAGGTACAGGGTCATTGACTAGAGAGTACTGGGGTCATAGACTACAGGGTACAGGGCAATTAGATGAGGGGAAAATAGGTCATAGACTGGGGTACAGGAGACACAGACTAGGGGATTTAGGAGTCAAAGACTAGGAGTACAGGTCACTTCGCAGGGTGGGATAGGAGTCAAAGACAAGGGGATACAGGGGTCATAGTCTGGGGGTACAGGTGTCATAGACTAGGTGGTACAGAGTTCATGAACTAGGTGTTACAGGGGTCATAGACTAGGGGGTACAGGGCACTTAGACTAGGGGCACAGGGGTTATAGGCTAGGTGGTACAGTGGTCATAGTCTAGTGGTTACAGGGGTCACTGGACTAGGGATACAGAGGTCAGGTTCAATCGCTGACCCACTCGGCCCATGGACCAACAGCGTTCCTCAGGCTGCCGCCTGAGTCCTTCTGCCCGGATCCTCAGCCTTCCAGCTGGGAACTCCCTTCTTGGGACCGCAGGCTCAACCGCCAATCCACTCAGCTCCCCTACCGATGGCGTTCCTCAGGCTGCCGCCCGAGTCCTCCTGCCCGGATCCTCAATCTTCCAGCTGGGACCTCCCTTCTTGGGACCTTGAGCTCAACCGCCGTGCTCAGCCCCGGACCAGCAGCGCTCATGAGCCGCCACCAGTCCTTCTGCCCGGATCCTCAGCCTTCCAGGTACGGCACTTGCTGCCAGCCAATCAGAATGCGAGCACCTTTCCTGGGCCGCTCCGACTGGTCCGGTGCTCACCCTGGTCTCTGCTCCTGCTAAACCACCAATTTTGCTCAATATTACTTGATTCTACCAAAACGTATGTTCAGTTTTAACTGTATTAGAGTTTAAGCTGTTAAATTCTGAAAAGGGCTGTGATTACTGATCTCCTAGGGAACTGGTGCTTCTCCATTGAAATCCAAACTTTGGCGCCCAATCTCTGGTCCCCTTTGTTGTGTTAAATGGGCTCCCTGCTGTGCTGTCTGCACCTCCTGCACTCGGCCAGCTACTTAATCTCTCCCCCCCTTCTCTCCAGCTAGGACCTCCCTTCTTGGGACCGCAGGCTCAACCGCCGACCCGCTTGGCCCCCGGACTGACAGCGCTCCTCAGGCCACCGCCTGAGTCCTCCTGCCTGGATCCTCAGCATTTCAGGTTCGGCACTTGCTGCCAGCCATTGTAAAAGGAGGTACACGTCACTTAGACAAGTGGGTACAGGGGTCATAGACTAGGGGTACTGTGCACTTAGACTAGGGATACATGGGTCATAGACTAGGGGTTACATGGGTCATAGACTAGATGGTATGGGGCACTTACAATAGGGGATACAGGGGTCAATGACTAGCAGTACAGGGTACTTAGACTAGGTGGTACAGGGCTCTTAGACTAGGGGGTACAGGGGTCATATTCTAGGGGTACAGGGGAAATAGATTAGAGGATACAACGCACTTTGACTAGGGGTTACAGGTGTCATAGTCTGGGGAGACAGGGGCCATACACTAGGAGGTATAGGGGTCATAGACCAGGGTTACAGGGGGTCATAGTCTAGGATTTACCATCTGCTAAGACAAGGGGGTCCACAGGTCATAGACTACGGAGTTCAGAGGTCATAGACTAATGAGTACAGGGCACTTAGACTAGGGGTACAGGGGTCACTGACTATGAGTTACGGGGTCATAGACTAGGACTAGAGGCACTTAGGCTAGATGGTACAAAGGTCAGAGGCTGGGGTACGGGGTCATAGGCTAGGTGTAACAGCGCACATAGACTAGGTGTTACAGGGGTCATAGACTGGGGCACAGGGGTTATAGACTAGGGGTATAAAGCACTTAGACTAGGGGCACAGGGGTCATAGACTAGGGGTACAGGGGTCACAAACTAGGATTTACAGTCTACTTTGACTAGGGAGTAAAAAGGTCATAGACTAGGGGTACAGAGGACATAGACTAGGGGGTACGGGGCACTTAGACTAGAAGACACATTGACTATGGGATGCAGGGGTCATAGACTAGGGGGTACAGGGTGAAAGACTAGGACATATAGGGGCAGTGACCGCACTAACGCATGCCCAGAGGGAAAAAGATGTAGGTTTGATTTTGGGCACAGTCCCGATGTGTGCACACGTCTGGGTGGACGCGCAGGCACGCTGTTGCTTTTATTACACTGGCTGCACTTCAGAACTTTCAGACAGCAAGAGAGCGAAGTGCGGGTTGGTGCATCAGGGAAAAAAAACACATTGTTACAAATGAAAAAGGTTCCAAACAATGTGATTGGTGGTTAAGATAAGCTGTTATTTTTCCACCAATCACTTGAAGTATGAGCTGTGTCTGTAAAATCCATCACGTGGCAAGCGTTTTACTGGCATGTGGGCAGGTGCGCCATTTTTCTCAGTGTAGGTGGAGTATCGAGGAGTGTACAGCAATTATACCCAGCGTTCTGCCCAGAAAAAAATGAAGAAGGCCCAGAAGAGCGAAGGTGGACTGAAGACCTGCCCACCCGGTCCCATTGCCTCAGAGAAAAGCGTGACAGACCAGATTGAAGAACTTGAACCAGGCAGCTTCATCGCCCAGTGTAAAGGAGGCAAGTTTTCACGTGCTGCTGGCCCTTTCCCACCCACTCCCTATCCATCTATCCAGAAGGCAACCTGGTAACCTGTCATCATGCTTTTGCCCTATTCATTGAGTGACTCCAAGTAGCAGCAGGAGGCCCTTCCTTACTGTGAATGTGTTCTCCCACCACAATTTATGTTGCCCAGTTTGCCACCAATTCTGTATTTCATCCTTCATGCAGGCAGCATTTGAAGTGACAATAAGGGGCTGAGAGTATCTTGTGATGTGGCTTGGCGAGTTAAGGGACAGAATACATTGGGGTTGTTAAGTTACCATACCCACGTTATCCCCCCACCCACCAAGTTGTTAATCTGAGCAGACTCTGTTGATCCCCTTGCCTGTGAAGTGGAATTGGTGCAGTGCACCGCGGTGCAGCAGGTTAATGCTAAATGCCCCTTATATTTACAGTCTGTTGTCTGTACTGTCTGTAGCCCAGTTGAGACGAGTCTGCTGGGGGGGGGGCTCCTCAGTGGTGGCACTGGCAGCTGGCAGCACTCATTTACAGAAAGCGGGCTCCATCCAGCTCCACTCGCTCAAAGTGCCACCGTTGGAAAGCATGCAGGTAGATAGGAGGAGGCAGGCAAACTGTGAGAGCACCGAACGGGGGTTGCTGGCTGCAGCGGGAGGGAAACCGGGAAGTTCGGGAACCGTTTGAGCGGGCAAGCTGAGAACCTGCTCAGTAGACAGGCACTCAACTAAGTAGCATCAGGAGAGGCCCTTCCTTGTTGTGAGTGTGGTGCTCTGTCTCACTCCACAATTTATATTTATGTTGCCAGTTGCCACCAATTCTGCATTTCATCCTTCATGCAGGCAGACTGGCAGAGGCAGCATTTGAAGTGACAACATGGGGCTGACTGAGACGTATTTTGTGATGTGGCTTGGCGGGTCAAGGTGGGACAGAACAGATTCAGGGTTGTTTGGTTGGGTGTTAACATTACCCACATTATCCCCCCCCCACGAGGTTGGCAATCTGAGCAAACTCTTGGTTCTTGCCTGTGAAGTAGAATCGGCGTACAGTGCAGCAGGTTTTTAATCCACCATATTTACAGTCTGTTTGTCTGTCTGACCCTGTAGACTTCACTGTAGCCAAGTTTAGACGAGTCGTTCAGTTGGTGTACATGAGTCTGGTGGGGGGGTGCTCCTCAGTGGTGGCACCTGCAGCACTCCTTGTCTGAAAACACTCCACTCGCTCGAAGCGTCGCCCTTGCAAAGTATGCGGTACATAGGAAGCAGGTAGAGTGTGAGAGTGCCGAACGGGGGTTGCTGGCTGCAGCAGGAGGTAAATGGGAAAGTTTGGGAACAGTTTGAGCGGGCAAGCTATTGATTGATTGATTCATTGATTGTTGCTTTGCTGATGGGCTGCCTGAGTCTGACAGATAACTTGGTTACTTGGAGGTTCAGGAAAGCTAAAAGACAACATCTGAATTTAGAACAGAGCTAGCAGTGCAGTGCACTAGTACAGAATCAGATTGCACAAACTGCTGTTTTAGTAAAAATAAATTGCATGGGGAGGGATGGGTCACGGGTTGCTGGAAGCCTGGGTGGGATAGGTCATTTAATTTTAAAGTATAGTTCCCTTCCCATCCCACCCTGTCTGTTTGTAAAATGTACAGTTACTTCACTTTTGGATGGCCCGGCTGCGTCCTCATCACTGGCACAGCACCTCATTTAAACTCAGGCCCCATGCCACTCATGCAATTTACTGAATATTTTTATTAAAAACACATGAGGGATGAGGCAAGACAGTGCAGTGCAGAGCAAGCCTATGAGGCCCTCCTAGTAATTTATCCATTATTCATTAGCTGCTAATGAGACAGTTGGAAGTTCGGTCCCTTTGATTTTCATCACCCAGCCTGAGTCATTGGTTGAGTGAGTCAATGTCAGGCAGGCACAGGCTTAGCATTTTGTTATGTTTAATTTAAAATGTTCTAACTTCTGACTGGTATGTGCATGCCATGGTGAGCCTGAGTCCTTCCAACTTCCAAGACAAGTGCAGTGCTGTCAGTGACACCAGTCTCTGTTCCTGCAGCATGGGGGAGGGAGTGGGGACTTGTTTGTCTCTGAGGTGGTGAGGGAGGGTGGGTGAAGAGAAGGGAGCATTGCAGCAGAAGTTGGTAGTGTGGCTAGTGCCCCCAGCCTAGTCCCAACTTGGGAGGAGAAAATAAACCATTATGGCTATTCGGCTAAAGCGAAGTCGGAAATTGCAGTCAGTGCACGAGGGATTCACAGGGCTGGCTTGGGGGGGTTGCACTTTGCAGATCATCGATCTGCCATGCAGGGGGATGAATATCACACTCTGACTCCGCTGTGTAGTGGCCCAGCCTGGGTAGATTGTTGCCATGCCATGCCACATCATCAACACTACTCATAAGAGAGACCCCAAAACGGTTGTGCTTGTGCACAAGGATGGTGCTGCTGCTATAGGCCAGCAGGGCCAGAGAAGTGAGATTGATTAAGCTGCTGGACTGTGGGAGGGCTGTGGCAGTGGCACTGTGATGGGGGAGGGGAGTGGGACTGGGAGTGGACTGGACACTTGGGGTCGGGGTGACACCGGTGATTCATACAGATTTTTAGTATTATGTTGTTACCAAGAGTTTTCTTCATCCGAGTTAGTCAGTGCACATGGCTGCCGCTTGGAGTCACTCACTCATGCTCACTGACTGCTTATTGTCATTTTTTTATCTTTATTTTAGGTTGTGCTGTGCTGTGCAATGCAACTTGTGTTGTGCTGTGTAGCCGGTGTGTGTGTGCTTTAGTGGAGCCAAAGTAGGTGGTTGATTCTTGACCCTCCCAGACGGCCCTGGCCGCCCCGCTGTGATTCCATCTGCCGAATGGCGGTGATTGTGCACTGCGCTGCCAGGGGAAGCACAGACAGACGGTACTCCAGACCGTAAGTACTAAGCTCTCTCTCTCTCTCTCTACATCTCTACTGTGTGAAATCTTACAGTCTATTTCTCCTCACGCTAGTATACTGTTACTGTAGTGTGTGTGCATGCTACTTAATGGTTGTTGCGTTGGTGACTACTGAACTTGCTCGTGGTTGGGTATGTATCTTTTTTGGGAGAGGGAGGGGCTGTCAGCTGGCTGGGGTTCTTTTTTTGTATGACTATTGGTAAATAAATGTAAATGTTTATTTTTTACATATAGTGCAACAGGAACAGGCAACTGTTATCTGCATAATGGTGATGGTCAGCAACCAAAGGCAGACTGCTTCACTCAGTCACCTCACCGCTGACTGAATGTCTCTTCTTGACTGACTGTATTTTATGAGTCACGGCACGCTGTCAATCATGACTATCAAGTCCCAACCGACAAGTCCTCATCAGACTCACTTACTGTGTGATATCATATACCCTGGCCAAGTTCCAACAGGCACACAGTAGGAAATGAAGGGAAGTTGGATTGGAAACATTATGATTCATAATGATTTGATTTTGTAGTATATGCATATTTTTGTACTTCTTAATTGTATTTTAAATTCTCCACGTCATCCTGTCCTCCTGCCTCCTCCAGGCTCCTGCTGCTTCAGCTGCAGCCCCTTTCCAAGTTAACACCCAGAGACCCTTCCCTGCCCCCATGCCCCATGTCACTGACTTCTTGTGAGTTGCTTGCATCACAGAGCAGGACTTTATGGCATTTAACAACTTCACACAGCCACAGTTGGCAACATCGCTGTTGAGCCTGCAAGAAGGGGTCGGTGATGGTGTTGTGTTGGTGAGGACAGCGAGGTCATACTTGGTCCACTCATCATGTCGCTGAGGGGGGCCTGGGGGGTGCGTGCACGTGCTATCTTATCTATTTCTCCCCTTAAGGCCTGGAGGTGGATCGTGGCTGTAGGAGCATGTGTGCCATTGCCTATGTGTGTAGTGCTGCCAGTGTCAGATGCATACTACTACTGGCAATGGTACCAAGATGATCCGCACTCAACCAGCACCCACACAGGAGAGGACATAGCCTTTAACCCCCATGCCTGATGCTACCATTGAGCTTGGCTGGCTACACTCTGTGGCAGCAAAGTTATGTTTTGGGTTTTTAATTGTTGCTGCTGCCTTGCTGTCAGACATAGTTGCTGGTGCTAGCACTTTTTTCTTTGTGTGAATGAATGAGATTTAATTGTATGTTTTTTTGTTTCAGGTTGTTGATTCATGCAGTTTCAGTGGATTGTGGAAGGCAAGCACTGCCACGACGCCACCAGCCACTGTCAGAAGAACAAAAGAGAGAAGACCCTGGCCTTGACTGAAAGACAAAAAGGTATGAAAAACTCCACTTCTCATTCTGTAATGACATTTGTGGTTTTTTGGGGGGGGGTTAGAATTGATTATTGTTGACTTCGCTGATGGATTTATCGGATTGTTAATTTTTTAAGTGACGTTTGTCACAATGTTAGACTTAGCCAGCCAGCCCATTATGCAACTCTGGTAAGCAGATAGTAGAAGGTGTTAGGTACATACGTGCTACTGCGGCAGCTAGCTAGCTACACTACTGGACTGGAAGGGGTGTGAACTGAGTGAAAGCCATTGACTGCTTCAGAATATTTTCTCCGCTGGACTGAGCATATTGCCTCTGAGGTGAGTCCCAACTTTCTTTGTTGACAGCATCCTAGTGCTTATCTGAGTAAAGTTTTCCTCATAAATCTTTTCCTTTAGTATGGTGAGTGACAATTTTTACTTTTTCATTAGTGCTTCGGAAATTTTTTTATTTTTAGCGCGAGGGCACTATTTAGACTTTATTTTTACTGCAACTATTTACTTTAAAGCCTAATTTTATGGCGGGTGTTTATTTTCAATGGTTTCCTTAATTTTTGACTAATTTCTTGTGGGAACCGTCGAATTGGGGACAGTTGCCTTGTTTTTGACATCATACCTCACGGGGTTTACCGCGAGGCACCTGTAGTACATTTCAAATTTAAACAGTGCCTGGGGATGTGCACTTGTTACCTTACTTGAGTACATTGTCATTGTCATCATTTTCATTTTTGGAGACAAGAATAGAGATGAACATTGTTGTGACTGTGAGTGAGGGACTAAATGAGCCTTGCTCAATGATGTTCGCCTGAATAAAGATTTGATTGATTGATTGATTGAGTAGACTCAAAGAATGAGTTTGTTATTCTGAATTTCTTAGTAAAACAGCAGACCTCCTTCATCTCCACTCCATGAGGGATAATAGGGGCCACTTGACTGGCCACAAATAATTAGTTTGGTGTTGTAACATGAATGGTCTCAGAGTCTGAGTTTCAGATATAAATACGGTTCTAGGACTGTGTTTCTGTTTTCTTTTGTATTTTTTTTTATATAATTTTTCTGTACAGACAGACAGAGCATCTGAGTGCTGACCATCTGACGACAACCCTTTGTGTCGGTGTCATGTGATCATCCCAGTGCACAATGTTCTTTTCTTGGCTATCCATCCTCCTCATATCAGTTGAAGACTAGTGCAGCTGCAGCAGCAGAAGAGCAGCTGATCAAGACAAGTGTGGTCGCTGTCTGAAGACTTCTGAAGTCATCTGCTTCGTGTCGTGCTGCTAAGTGTTAACCTGTCCTGAATTGAACTGGTTTTGGGGAACCGTGAGTAGGTGAAGGATGTACTGGCTGCTGCCAGCAAGTCCCTCTCACCAAACAAATAGAAGAGTGACTGACTTAATCTGAAATTGAAAATGTATTGTAAAAAAATGGAGAAATTTTTATTGTTTCATAGAAAAACTGTGAGAGAAACAACACATGTACAACAAGAGGTTGAAAGTAATAATGCAGATACAAGTTGTAGTAATGAGCAAAATTTGCCTGAGGATGATCATGGTGGCTGTGGCACATCATGCAGTGTTACAACAGACACTGCTTCATCATGTGTAGTGATGGAGACGGATGATGAGTTAGACTTGGAGCCTAGTAGTAGTAGTACTGTGGCAGCAGCTGATGATTCAATTTCATCACACATGATACCCCCCCCCCAAAAAAATATATACGTGGTGTTCAGGAACAGTGGAGGACACTGTATAAATGGTAAGATTTTAAGGTTGTTGACAGCACTGTTTTAATGTACTGTAACATTTGTAAGGCAGCTGGTAAAATAAATACCTTCACATCGGGCTGTACCAACTATAGGCACACAACACTTGTACGTCATAATACAAGTACTGACCATGTTCTGGCAGTAAAGGAAGTTCAGCTTAAAAAATCCTTAGATACAACTACAGTAAATGCTATTAAAAAGGCAGAGAAATGTGGTGCTGCAGCCACGTATTCAGCATATTGGTTAGCAAAGGAAGAACTTCCCCTTTCAAAATTTGCGTCTCTTCTGAATCTTCATGCCCTTTTAGGTGCTGAGATTAATCCTAATGTGTATACACACCACGACTCTGTGCACGAATTGCATAAAGCATGCAGCAATGTAATAGAAGAAGAAATATTTTCAGAACTTGCTTTAGCATCATTTATGGGCATCATGTGTGATGAATCAACAGATCTCACAATCAGCAAAAAACTTGTACTTTATTGTCAAACAGTGGTCAATGGGACCATAAAGACACATTTTCTAGAAAACCTGCAGATATCAGCTGGTAAAGCAGAAAGCATAATAAAAGTTATTTTAGACTTCTTTCCTAAGCATAACATACCATTTGAAAAGTGTGTAGGATTCTGTTCAGATGGCACGTCAGTGATGAGAGGGTCTCACACAGGGGTAGCAAAGAGACTAACGGATGTGAACCCTTATATGATTTCGGTTCACTGCCTTGCACACAGGCTGTCTTTGGCTGCATCACAAGCAGCAAAACATGAGAAATACCTGAAGGAGTATCAGAGTACACTACAATCTGTGTTTTCATATTTTTCAAGCAGTGCTGTCAGGACTCATCGTCTGACAGAATTAGACGATTCTGCTTGATGACCCTGTGCTTCGTCTCAGAGAACCCAAACAGGTTAGCTGGTTAGCACTGCATAAAGCAGTTGAGACCGTTAGTAGAATATGGCCTTCTCTTGTAGCATTTTTCGAAAATGACGCTGCTTCCACACAAAATGCCACAGCAACAGGGGTCTTAAAAATGTTGAAAACTGTCAAATTTTTTGTAGTGACCCAACTCTTGCTTGATGTTCTTTCACATGTAACAAAGCTAAGTAAGGTTTTTCAGTCTGATAACTTAGACCTAACCATCATTATGCCAGTTATTACTAGTGCAGTAGATAGCTTAACGGAAATGAAAACAAATCCTGGTCCAATGCTCAAGGGGGTTCTCCAGCAACTTACTGAGAATAACGGTTACCTTATTTTAGAAGTAAAAGGACATACTTGTAAAGTGGAAGAAGAACAGTTCAAATCGCAGTTTGAGAGGCTTAAAAATAGCTACCTAGACAAATTGCTAAGCAACATTCAGGAAAGATTTCCCAATGAAATGATGGATGTCTTGTGTGCTTTCCAAATTTTTGATCCTAGAACAAAACGGGATACTTCACCTCTTCCCCCTAACTATGGTGAGAAAGAACTGGATGTTCTTCTTTCTCATTATGGTCAGCGGTGTGTCACTGAAAGTGGGGCTGAAATTGATCTTCACACAGATAAATATGCTACAGAGATAGAGTGGTCTCAGGTTAAAGGATTACTTCAGCAATCTTGTTACTCTCAGATGCATTTCTCGGACTTTGCCAAGATAATCATTTCAAAGTATTCTGCTATTTACCCCAACATTTCTCGGTTGCTGTCTTGTGGTCTGGCCATACCAGTAAACAGTGCCTTCTGTGAAAGGGGATTTTCCTTGCAAAACAGAATCAAAACTAGGTATCAAAGTAATCTCTCAGATTCCTATCTTGAGATGCTCTTGAGAATTGCAGCTGAGGGTGTACCAATCCATGAATTTAATGTGGAGAAAGCCCTTCTAAAATGGAAACGAGCACAAGACCGCAAGGTGACATTCACAGTTCTGGGAGGCAGAGTAATGAGCGCAAATAGTGAGCCTTCATCTTCACGTAATACATTGTCAGCCGATGCCACTGCAAGTAGTAGTGATACTTGTACTTCTGCAATGACTGTTACAAATCAGAATGAGCAGCCCATACCATTGTCGTCTTCTGAGTCAGAAGAATAATTTCATTGTGATATGTGTAATAGCATAACAAGTTACAACTTACTCTCTCTTCTGTTTGCTACTGGCAGTGTGCACCACATAAGTATTCTGGAACAGCACGGTGGTAACTCTCAGCCCAAGCCCCTTGAAATTAGTGACCAACAATGAATCTCAGATTCAGGGTCTTTCTTCTGTCTTTAGTTTAAGAAGTCCTCCTCACTGAGTAAGATTTATGTAGGAGTCAGAACTACTATTAGCGGTTAGCCTCCCTCCCAGATCACCTCTTCCTATGGATTGCTCAGCTGCTTGGTCCTCGGTCCTCCTACAGTGATGGTGGTACACTGTAGTACGTACGGTACATGATGTTATGACTGAGATACCACCAAAGAAATAGAACAGACAGTTAGTAGTGTTACTTGCCATAATGGTAAGAGTACATCTTCGGGGCCTCGGGGGGGGGATCATCTTCTCAGTCATGTGTATTTCCCTCACCATCCCAGTTTTCTCTTGGGGGTCTTTTCTTTCATGAACTGGCTCCTGCAATCCTTAGCCATCTGTTTTGTCTGTCTACTGTTACTGTATCCAACATCACTTTTATATAGCCAAGTAAGTCACTGGCTGGGACACTGTTGGGTTCCTCCATTTTCCTCTGTTCTCACTTTCACGCACAGCTGTTCTAGCCTTGGTCCACTCTGTCTCCGGGGGGGGGCGACACAGGACGGAGTATGCCGTTTATTTTCCATTTGCCCTGTTGCTGTGGCATGATGTAATGGAAGCTTAAAGCAGTCTAATGCATGGCCATGAATGATTATGATTGTGAGACAACATACATTTGTGTTTTCATCCATGTTTCATGACGACTATATCTCACGTTCACGTTCACGTAATGCATCATGATCATCCGCACATGATGTGGCATCAAGACAGCCTATGTGCAAGAAAACAATAAGAAACTTGGAACATGATTGCAGCAAGTGCACCAGATCCAGCACCATGTACTAAATGCAACCACAATCAGGAATACTATCTGTATTCTGTCATGATAGCAATCGCAGTTAGCAATCAGAATCAGAGTCATACCACTGCCACAGTGACTACTACTACTAGGCTCTAAATCTAAGTCTGTCAAACAAGATAATCAAAGGGATTCCTTCCTTCTATGATCCATTCCAGTTCATCGTGTATACTACTACTACATCCTTCCTATTGCAGTGTTTCACACTGTATTACATTACAACAATATGCTGTTTGCTAGCTCAGCTGTCTGTATTCATGTATTTGTAGTGTGCAGTGCAGTAGCTCTGCAGCCCCATGCAGATCCCAACAGTACAACATATTGTGCACATGAAACGGAAACGTTTCAAAGTTTAACTTTCCCACCTTGCTTGGATACACAGCCAGGTAAAAGTAGAAATTATTTTTTACCAATTGTTATGCATTTTATTGTTGTTGACAACTACATATAAAATCAGATGCCATTAATTTCAACATTTTTAACTTCTGGTATCTGGCAGTTTTTTCACAACAAATGTGTTAGGTTTCTATTCCATTTCTCCACCTTCTTGAAATGTAATAGTGTAAAACAGACAGTGGTGGGAAACCAATAAGTCTAAAATCTAATTTTAACCAAGTAACTCTTTAGGGGGTTTAGGGGTTACTTACGTTACTAGTTCTTATTGTAACTTGTCTTGTACTACATGGCAATGTTTTGTTTTTTTTCACATTACACGTTTTACAACAAAATTTCTTCAGTCTGTGAACATGTCAGTCAGTGTATGATATTGAACACTTGAAGGAAATCAGAACTTCAAGTCATTATAATTAACAGCAGTTATTAATTACATGTCCATGATTGTTGCATTAACAGCAACTGTTAACTACTTTTCAATTTTAACCATAACAAAGTACATGATACATCTAATTAATATGGTATATGTCATGTGTCAGCATCAGCAGCTTACACAAAATGTTACATGATACACACGACTGTTACGAAAATGTATTACACATAATTGATGATCATAGCCATAGTAGCCTGATTTTACTTGTGTAACATGACAGATGATACTCGGTGTATGTATATGTGCATTATTTGTTGATATGATCAGTTTATTTAACATGCATGTCTTGAGAGATCAGCTGGGATTACTCAAGTAAAATACTGTATATAATTTAAGTATATTACAGTGAGTTCAGTAGTTGTCTTATCTTGTGTTACTCAAAGACAAATACACAGGTTTGATACACTCTTAGCCTAGTAGGCACTGTGTGACTAAGCTAACATTACAATTGCAAGACTCACAAAGTAAGAGTGGGGTGGACGTCTGGTCCTGTCCCCTACACTT
The DNA here is from genome assembly GCA_016271365.2 of Neoceratodus forsteri. Taxonomy (NCBI): domain Eukaryota; kingdom Metazoa; phylum Chordata; order Ceratodontiformes; family Ceratodontidae; genus Neoceratodus; species Neoceratodus forsteri. Next base: position 439,147,629 of record CM057459.1, on the reverse strand, counting down.
GATGCTTGCTAATTACAGTGACAGGCAGGCGACAACTGGCACTGACAATCATTGAAAAATCAATACAGATACAGATGTTGTCAACAATAACATGACATCTTCTTCTCCCTCCTGTCCAGTGTCCCTTCCATCACTCCTTCTCATTCTGCCTAAAAGGTAAATTACTGTCAATACAAAAGGGCAGTCCCAGTCCCAGTGTCCCAGAGAGTCCCATTCCCAACTGGCTTGATGTGTGTGAAGAAGCTGAACTATGCTGCCTTGCACACCTCTCACAGGCTGCTGCTGTTGCTGCTCTGACAGTCTGACTATTATTCCTCCTGGCTACTCGACTCTGGGTGTGCAGACACTGACTCACTATCCTCAGTCAGTCCATCCTTCTCCTGCACTTACTTTTCTGTACATATTTGATCACACAGATTGCATAGCCAACCTTAACTATCTGAGCTGGCCTGGAACATAACCTAAAGAGGCAAAAAATAAAAAATTAGCAAATAGAAATAATAAGTAAACTGCTTTAACGTCTATATTATTAACATACAGCCAATGTTAATGCATCTCTACAGCATTTCTAAGAATTCTGAATTTTGGACCCACATTTCTGGGAGTGGCAGGTCCAATTGGACCCACATTCATGGAACCCTACCACTGTCACTGTATAGGGGTCATAGACCAGGGGTACAGGCCACTTAGACAGGAGGGAACAGGGGTCAAAGACTATGGGATACAGTGGGTCAAAGACTGGGAGTACAGATGTCATAGACTAGGTGGTGCAGACGTCATGGATTAGGCGTTATAGGGATCATAGATTGGAGTACAGGGGTCATAGATTAAGGGGTACAGGGGCCCTAGACTAGGGGTACAGGGCACTTAGACTATGGGTACAGGGGTCATAGACTAGAGGGTACAGGGGTCATAGACTAGGTTACAGGGCACTTAAACTAGGGGTACAGAGGTCATAGACTAGAGGGTACAGGGGTCATGGACTAGGTGTACAGGGCACTTCAGACTAGGGGTACAGGAATTCTGGACTATGGGTACAGGGCACTTAGACTAGGGGTACAGGGGTCATAGACTAAGAGATACAGGGATAATAAACTAGGCGTACAGGGCACTTTCACTAGGGGTACTAGGGTAATAAAAGAAATAAAACAAATACCTGCACCACACAGCACTGAACCAAACTGCAGCTTTATTATGATATAATAAAAAAATGCCAGACGCCAACATCAGCATCAGCTCAACTAAACCTCTACCGGTATCGCAACATATGTGTCATCAGGAAGCTAACACTACCCTCAGAAGTGGACCCTTAAATACATACAACACCATTATAATTTAAAGTGACAGTGCTTACTAATTGAAATACAACTCATTACTACCTACTAAATAAATTAGTACATTTATCCAAAGCAAATATATCATACAATATATACAACTAGAATCCATATTTTCACCACAATATGGATTTTAAAGAATAAAATCATGATTCATTTAACATCACAAAGAATATATAAATCTTAATGATCTTTTTCTAATGTTGATTTTTTAAACATGGAATAACCTGTGACGTTTCTCATTATCAAAAAAGACCTATGGGAATATAAAAAAGAGAAGTATTAAAACATAAATAATACATTATTGCATTTCAGTTTCATAGTAGAGAAAACAAACAAATACATCACATTTTGTTACTTTCTTTGTATGCATGGCATCAATTCTATGCGGTCATTTAGACCTGGTGGTTCTAATGCTCCCAGGATAAAAATCCAAAAGGATTCCCGACACAACATCTTTGCATTCAAGTTTCCACCTCTAGGTCCCATTTTAACTTTTTCAAGCGTGCAAAATTTAAAGTCATGATGACCACTACTGTTTGTTGATACATGACTAGCTAGAGCATTCTTTCTACCCCCCTCCCTTATGCATCTCAGATGTTCTCCTATTCGTACCTTCATAGGTCGAATTGTCTTGCCCACATAAAAAGCACTGCATTCACATGTTGCTAAGTAAACTACTTGTTCACTACTGCAATTAAAAAAAGATCCCATTTTAAATAACTTACTACTATTGCATGTAGTTAAGGTGTCAGTTCTCAAGATATATGGGCAGAATTTAAAATTACCACATCTGAAATTTCCCATGGGGGGGCAACCAGGTGTTCACTTCTGTATCAGCACCTCCAGATCCATGGAAACTATGGACCAATCTATCCTTTAAACTGCGGCCCCTACAATACACCATTCTTGGCTTTAATTTTGTATCTCTGACAAGCCTGGTTCATTTTCCAATATATGCCAATTGTTATTGATTATTTGTTGCATTTTATTTGCATGTCTTGTGTAATTAGTTGCAAAATTTGCCCTAGATGGGCCTTCTGTACATCTTTCATTAGTAAACAGTTCCATTCTAGAGGTGCCCAGAGTTTCCAAAAATGCCTTCTCCACTAGCCCAGAATGGTAGCCATGTTCAACAAACCTAGCATACATATCCATGCCATTAACAACAAAGTCAATGTCTTCAGAACAATTTCTACGTACCCTCAGCATCTGGGCTTTGGGTATATTTTCAATCATATGGCATGGATGGCAACTTGAAGCATGCACTAGGGAGTTTTTATCCATCTCCTTTCTAAAAAGATTTGCTTTGAATGTACCATCTGGATTCATAGTTATTTGTAAATCCAAAAAACAGATGGAATTCAAATCACTCTGTATAGAAAATTTAAGATTTTGATTACTATTTTCCAAGTAACCTATGAATTCACCCAGCTCTGTTATAGTGCCCTTCCACACCATGCTGAGGGTACATAGAAATTGTTCTGAAGACATTGACTTTGTTGTTAATGGCATGGATATGTATGTTAGGTTTGTTGAACATGGCTACCATTCTGGGCTAATGGAGAAGGCATTTTTGGAAACTCTGGGCACCTCTAGAATGGAACTGTTTACTAATGAAAGATGTACGGAAGGTCCATCTAGGGCAAATTTTGTAACTAATTACACAAGACATGCAAATAATATGCAACAAATAATCAATAACAATTGGCATATATTGGAAAATGAACCAGGCTTGTCAGAGCTTAAAAAATTAAAGCCAAGAGTGGTGTATTGTAGGGGCCGCAGTTTAAAGGATAGATTGGTCCATAGTTTCCATGGATCTGGACGTGCTGATACAGAAGCAAACACCTGGTTGCCCCCCCTCCCTATGGGAAATTTCAGATGTGGTAATTTTAAATTCTGCTCATATATCTTGAGAACTGACATCTTCACTACATGCAATAGGAGTAAGTTATTTAAAATGGGATCTTTTTTTAATCGCAGTAGTGAACAAGTAGTTTACTTAGCAACATGTAAATGCGGTGCTTTTTATGTGGGCAAGACAATTTGACCTATGAAGGTACGAATAGGAGAACATCTGAGATGTATAAGGAAGGGGGATAGAAAGAATGCTCTAGCTAGTCATGTATCAACAAACAGTAGTGGTCGTCATGCCTTTAAATTTTGTGCGCTTGAAAAAGTTAAAATGGGACCTAGAGGTGGAAACTTGAATGCAAAGATGTTGTGTAGGGAATCCTTTTGGATTTTTACCCTGGGAGCATTGGAACCACCAGGTCTAAATGACCGCATAGTATTGATGCCATGCATACAAAGAAAGTAACAAAATGTGATGTATTTGTTTGTTTTCTCTACTATGACACTGAACTGCAATAATGTATTATTTCTGTTGTAATACTTCTCTTTCTTACGTTCCCATAGGTCTTTTTTGATCATCAGAAACATCACAGGTTATTCCATGTTTGAAAAAGGAACATTAGAAAAAGATCATTAAGATTTATATATTCTTTGTGATGTTAAATGAATCATGATTTTATTCTTTAAAATCCGTGTTGTGGTGAAAATATAGATTCTTGTTGTATATTTTGTATGATATTATATTTGTTTTGGAATATATGTACTAATTTATTTAGTAGGTAGTAATGGGTTGTATTTCAATTAGTAAGAACTGTCACTTTAAATTATAATGGTGTTGTATGTATTTAAGGGTCCACTTCTGAGGGTAGTGTTAGCCTCCTGATGACGCATATGTTGCGAAACTGGTAGAGGTTTAGTTGAGCTGATGCTGATGCTGGTGTTTGGCGTTTTTTTATTATATCTTAATAAAGCTGCAGTTTGGTTCAGTGGTGTGTGGTGCGGGTATTTGTTTTATTTCTTTGATAATTTTATATTCCACACACACACTTTTCCATCCGAGCAGTTTTGTTTCTGGCTCATACTAGGGTAATAGACTAGGGGTACTTGGTCATAGACTAGGGGGAACAGGCATCACAGACTAGCATGTGCAGGGGTCACTGGACTTGGGGTTACAGTGGTCATAGACTAGGGGGTACAGGGCACTTAGACTACAGGCACAGGTGTCATAGACTACAAGGTACAGGGGTCATAGACTGGGGTACAAGGCAATTAGACTAGGGGTACAGGGGTCATTGGCTAGGTGGGACAGGGCACTTAGACTAGGAGTAAACAGGTCACAGACTAGGGGTAAAGGTGTTATAGACTAGGGAGAACAGGGGTCATAGACTTCAGGGTACAGGCACTTAGACTGAGGGATACAAAGGCCATAGAGTTATGGGTACTACTTTCAAGGACTAGAGGTACTGGGATAATGGACATGGGGTACAGGGCACTTAGACAAGGGGTACAGCAGTCATAGACCAGGGGTACTGTGCACTTAGACTAGGGGTACATAGGTCATAGACTAGGGGTACAGGGCTCAAGATCTAGGGGTACAGGGGTCATAGACTAATGGATACAAGTCATCTAGACTAGGAATTACATGGGTCATAGACTAGGAGTACAGGTGTCATAGTCTAGGTGGCACAGGGCACTTAGACTAGGGGGTACAGGGATCATAGCCTAGGGGGTGCAGGGGCCATACATTGGAATGCACAGGGCACTTAGACTAGAGAGTACAGAGTTCATAGTTTAGGGTGTGCAGGGGTCATGGAATCGGAGTACAAGGGTCATTACCAGGGGTACAGCGCATTTAGTCTAGTGGGTACAAGGATCAAAGACTATGGGGTACAGAGGTCATAGACTAGTGTTACACATTTCAAAGACTAGGGGGTTCAAGTGACTTAAACTGGGGGCTCAAGTCACTTTGACATGGCTTATAGACTGGGGTACAGGATTTTTAGACTAGGGCATACAGGGCACTTAGACTAGTGGGTACATGGGTCACAGTCTAGGTGATACAGGAGTCATAAATTAGGGGGTACAGGCACTTAGACTAGGGGTACAGGGCACTTTTAACTATGGGGTACAGGGTCATTGACTAGGTGGTTCAGGGGTCATAGACTAGGGGGTACAGGGACCATAGACTATGGGATACTGGGCAGTTAGATGAGGGGGTACAGAGTTCATGAACTGAGGAAACAGGGCACTTTGGCTTGGAGATATGGATGTCACAGATTAAGGGGTACAGGGCTCAAAGGGTAGGGGTACATGGGTTGTGGACTGGAGGTACATTGCACTTAGGCTAGTGGGCACTGGGGTCACAGACTTCGAGACACAGTGCACTTAGACCAGGGAGACAAGGATCACAGACTGGATGTATAGGGGTGACAGACTAGTGGGTATAGGGCGCTTAGGGTATTGGGGTCATAGACTAGGGGTACAGGCATCATAGATAAGAGGGTACATGGGTCATGGACTTGGGAGTACAGACACTAAGAATAGGGGTACATGGGTCACAGACTTAGGTGTACAGGTTTCAAGGGCTAGGAGTACAGGGATGATAGAACAGGGGATACAGGTCACTTAGACAAGTGGGTACAGGGGTGATTGACTAGGGGTACTGTGCACTTAGACTAGGGGTACATGAGTCATAGACTAGGGGTTACAGGGGTCATAGACTAGGTGGTATGGGGCACTTGCAATAGGGGATACAGGGGTCAATGTCTAGAGGTACAGTGTACTTAGACTAGGTGGTACAGGGATCATAGACTACGTGGTACAGGGCACTTAGACTAGAGGTGCAGGGGTCATAGTCTGGGGTACAGGGGCAAAAGATTAGGGGATACAAGACACTTAGACTAGGGGTTACAGGTGTTACAGACTAGGGATCATACACTAGAAGGTACAGGGGTCATAGACCAGGGTTACAGGGGTCATAGTATAGGATTTACAGTCTGCTAAGACAAGGGGGTCTACAGGTCATATGATATGGGGTACAGAGGTCATAGACTAGTGGGTACAGGGCACTTAGACTTGGGGTACAGGGAGCACTGACTACGGGTTACAGAGGTCATTGACTAGGAGTACAGGCACTTAGTCTAGTGGGTACAAGGGTCAGAGACTGGGGTACAGGGTCATAGGCTAGGTGGAACAGGGCACTTAGACTATGGGTTATAGCAGTCATAGACTAGGAGTACTGGGGTTATAGACTAGGTTGTACAGAGCACTTAGACTGAGGACACAGGGGTCATAGACTAGGGGTACAGGGGTCATATGCGGAGTTTATACAAAGAGTCACTGCACCCAGGGATGCCATGCTGTAGTCAAAAGTTCAAATCTGTAAAAGCTTAGCGTGAAGAGACCCGCACCGCTGCTAAAAGCAAGGAAATATTCCCATAGTTGTCACACTTGAAAGAGCCACAATTAAAAAACTCACCAGCTCATGCTTCTTCTTTGTTATCACAAATAATTTGTTTAATGAAGAAAATAATCTAGAGCAAATAATTCCAAATACACACGCCGCTCCCCACGGCTTGTTCCCACTTCCTGGTAGTGTAACCAGGTCACCCGATGCGTTTTGCTCAATAGGAGCCTTTAGTAGAGGTGTGGGTCTCTTCATGCTAAGCTTTCACAGTACAGGGGTCATAGACTAGGATTTATAGTCTGCTTCAACTAGGTAGTAAAAAGGTCATAGACTAGGGGTATAGGGGACATAGACAAGGGGGGTACAGGGCACTTAGACCAGAAGGTACAGGGATCACTGACTATAGAGTACAGGGGTCATAGAGTAGTGGGTACAGGGCAATAAGACCAGAAGGTACAGGGGTCATTGACTATGGGATACAGGGGTCATAGGCTAGGGGATATAGGGCAATTAGACTAGGGGTAAAGGGGTCATAGACTACGGAGTACAGGGGACATAGACTAGGACATATGGGGTCATAGACTAGGGGTACAGAAGAGAAGAAGAAGAAGAATCAGTATTTATATAGTGCTTTTCATACATCCAAAGTGCTTTACAAGCAATGCTAGACTGGTAGTGAAGTGACTGAATGTGTGGTGGCGCCCATATCGCACATCATCACCCACACACAGCCTGGATAATTGCATGAACCGGAATGAACAGGGCACTTACAGGGCATGTAGAATAGGGGGTATAGGGGTCATAGTCTGGGGTATCGGGGTCTAGACTGGGGATACAAGACACATAGACCAGGGATCACAGGGGTCATTGACAAGGGGGGTACAAATGTCATAGACTAGGTGGTACAGGGCACTTTGACTAGGGGTTATATGGGCCATAAACTATGGGGTACGGGGTCATACACTACGAGGTACAGGAGTCATAGACCAGGGTTACAGGGGTCACTGACTAGGAATTGCAGTCTGCATAGACAAGGGGGTGTAGGGGTCATAGACTAGTGTGTACAGGGCATTTAGACTTGGGGTTGCAGGTATCACTGACTAGGGAATACAGGGGTTACAGACTAGGAGTATAGGACACTCAAACTAGAGGGTACAGGGGTCATAGACTAGGGGGTACTAGGCAGTTAGACTAAGGGATACAGGAGCCATGGACTGGGGGTATGGGGCACTTAGGCTTGGAAATACATATGTCACAGACTAAGGGGTACAAGGCTCAAAGACTACAGGTACTCAGATTATGGACTAGGGGTACATTGCACTTACAGTAGTGGAAATTGGGCTTATAGACTTGGGAGTACAGGGCACTTAGTCCCAGAGGTACAATGGTCATAGACTGGATGTATGGGGTGATGAATAGGGTGCAGGGCACTTAGACTTGGGGTAGAGGGGTGATAGACTAGGGGTACAGGCTTCATTGACAAGATTGTACAGGAGCATAGACTTCGGGGTACAGTCACTTTGATGAGGGGGTGCACGGGTCATAGACTTGGGTGCACAGGTTTCAAGGACTATGGGGTACTGGGATCATAAACTAGAGGGTACAGAGCCCTTAAACAAGGGCGTACAGGGGTCATAGACTAGGGGTATTATGCACAGACTAGGGGTAAATGGGTCCTAGATTAGGGGATACAGGGGTCATAGACTAGGTGGTATGGGGCACTTACAATAGGGGTACAGGGGTCAAAGACTAACAGCACAGTGTGCTTAGACTAGGGGGTACAGGGATCAAAGACTAGGTGTTACAGGGCACTTAGACTAGGGGTATAGGGGTCATAGACTGGGGATACAAGACAGACTAGCAGGTACAGGGGTCATAGACCAGGGTTACAGGGGTCATAGACTAGGATTTACAGTCTGCTCAGACAAGGGGGTACAGGGGTCATAGACTAGTCTGTTCAAGGTGCTTAGACTAGGGGTTGCAGGTGTCACTGACTAGGGGTCACAGGGGATATAGACTAGTAGTACAGAGCACTTAGACTAGAGGATACAGGGGTCATAGAATATGAGGTACAGGGGTCATAGACTGGGGTACAAGGTGATTAGACTAGGGGGTACAGGGGTCAGAGACTGGGGATACAGAGATCATAACCTAGGTGGAACAGGGCACTTAGACTAGGGGGTACAGGGGTCATAGACTAGGGGTACAGGGTTATAGACTGGGGGAACAGGGCACTTAAACTAGAGGAAGCAAGGGTCATAGACTAGTGGTACAGGGGTCAAAGATGAGGGGTACAGGAGATGTAGACTAGGCACTATGGGGCACTTAGATCAGAAGGTACAGGGGTCATTGACTAAGGGGTATAGGGCAATTAACCTAGGGGTATTGGGGTCATAGACCAGGGAGTACAGGGGACATGACATGGGGATATAGGGGCCATAGACTTGGGAGTACAGGGGTCAAAGACTTGGAGATACAGGGGTCACAGACTGTGAGTACAGATGTCATGGAATAGGTGGTACAGACATCATGGACTAAGTGTTACGGGGTCATGGACTGGGGGTACAGTGGTCATGGAATTGGGGATACAGGGCACTTAGACTAAGGGTACAGGGATTGTAGAGGGTACAGGGCACATAGACTATGAGGTACAAGTACAGTAGACTAGGTTATACAGGGATAATAAACAAGGGGTACAGGGCACTTAGACAAGGGGTACTAGGGTCATAGACTACGGGGTACTGGGGTCATAGATTAGGGAGAACAGGCATCACAGATCAGTGGGTACAGGGAGCACTGGACTAGGGGTACAGGGGTCATAGAATAAGGGAACAGGGCATTTAGACTAGGGGTACAGGGGTCACAGACTTGGGTGTACAGGGCAAGTAGACTGGGGTACAGGGGTCATAGACTAGGGGGTACAAGAGCATAGACTAGGATTTACAGTGCACTTAGACTACAGGGTACAGAGATAATAAACTGGGGTACAGGGTCATAGACTAGGGGTACAGGGGTCATAGACTATGGGGTACATGGCACATAGACTAGAAAGTACAGGGGTCATTGATGAGAGAGTACAGGGGTCACAGGCTAGAGGTACAGGACACTTAGACTGGGGTAATAGTCATAGACTAGGGGTACAGGGGTCCTAGACTATGGGTAAAGGGTCACAGACTGGGGTTATAGGATCATAGACTGGGGGTACAGTGGCACTTAGACTAAGCAGGACAGGGGTTATACACTAGGGGATACAGCGGTCATAGACTATGGGGTACAGGTGTCACAGAGTAGGGGGTACAGGAGTCATTGACAAGGGGTAACAGAGGACATAGTCTTGGTGATACAGTGCACTTAGACTAGTGGTACAGGGATCATAGGTTAAGGTGTCCTGGAGTCATAGACTAGGCAGTACAGAGTTCATGGACTAGTGGGGTACAGGGCACTTAGGCTAGGTGGTTCAGCGGTCATAGACTAGGGGTACAGAGGTAATAGACTATTGGGTATAGGGAACTTACACTAGGAGGTACAGGGGTCATTCTCTAGGGGGTACAGAGATCATATACTAGGGGGTACATGAGTCACAGACTTGGGTACAGGGCTCATACACTAGGGGCTACAGGGGACATAGACTTTGAGTACAGGGCACTTTGACCAGGGGGTGCAAGAGTCATAGGGTAGCGGGTACTGGGCATTTACACTAGGGTTACTGGTGTCAGAGTCTATGGTGAAGAGGGGACTTAGACTATGGGGTACTGGGGTCACAGACAAGGGGGTACAGCGGCCATAGACTACGGGGTACTGTGCACTTAGACTGGGGTACATGGGTCATAGACTAGGGGTTACACGGGTCATAGACTAGGTGGTATGGGTCACTTACAATAGGGGTACAGGGGTCAAAGACTTAGCAGTACAGTTTATTTAGACTAGGGTGTACAGGGATCATAGACAAGGTGGTATAGGGCACTTGGACTAGGGAGTACAGGGGTCATAGTCTAGTGGTACAGAGGTCATAGACTAGGGGATACAAGGCACTTAGACTAGGGGTCACAGGTGTAACCCCCACCCACCTGCCTTTTTGCAAACGACAGGTGGTATGCTGTTGAATCTGACAGCAGTACCAGGTGGGGGACTGGGTTCGGGGAGGACTAGATTACTCGGCACAAGGGCTTAGGTTTGGCCACTCTGCACAGGGACACCCAAGTAAATCCGAACACAGGAAGCAATAACTGTAATGTCCAATACCAGTAATGGGATTCTAAAGTGTGACTTTTATTTGCATCCAACTGAACAAACAAAGCATAGACGGACCCCCATGGGGCTACATTCCTGGTAATGCAGATGAGAGAAACAGAACATTTCCTCAACACTTCAGCCCTCAGGCTCTGAACTCATCGGGCACACAGCCCGGACTTGCACACTGCTTTGGGTACACAGCCCAAACTTGTACACTATCTGGGATTTTCCTGGCTGGGCTCCCCTGCCGGCCACTCAAACACCTTCCATTTGACATGGACACATTTTCCTGGTGGCTCCCCAAACCACTTTAGAGCCTTCGACTCCTTAAGGGAAATTTATTTTCAATCCTAAATCTGGGTACTTCCCTCAGGCACTGGCCAAGCACCTAAGAGAAAGTGAAGGTGCCACAGAGCAAATCCATAGAGGTGAATTTGGTTACTACTGATGGGGGGTTTCCCACCTCTCACTTCCACAATCCATACCCGGCCATTTCTCTGGACATTAAACAACTCTTTCTGAAAAGCTTGACTATGTAGATTAAAGGGTAAATGCATAGCACATTTCCTCTACATGTCTTGACTTTCCCCCTTGTACTAGACTTGAACATACTTTTACTTTGGCTTAGCCTATTCCTCTATGCCTCCCACTGATTAAGCAGTCCAATCCCCACTTTGAAACAGTTCAGGTGAAACATAGGCCCCACGTAAGAGCAGAACTCACCCATTGGTAGCAGGTGCCCCACAGGCAATTCTTGACAACTTCTGGTGCCGCAGCACAACTTAGAAAAATAAGGAAGCTTCTTCCCTAGCCGGAACCAGGAGGTTGCCCCTGGAATAACAGGCAAACCTTATACCCCCCATCCCCTTAGGGATGGGGCACAGAGACCAGTAACAGCAGTCTCCACCACTTCACGAACAGCTTACTGTGTTCCTCTTTAGGCGGAAACACACACCTCTCCCTTAAAGTAGCTCTACATCAGAGCTTTAGGCTCCAAGAGCCTGTGCACAGACTGCTGTGCTCCTCTCTTCAAGACTGCTCACACACAACTGCTACTGCTGTTCAAAAAACTCCCAACATTCTAACCTAACTCCCATCTGCAGATTCCAATGTGGCTCATGCAGCTGCAATAGTTCTATTGTGATGTCATCCCTCAGTCTCAGCTGAGACTGAGAACAGAGTGAGACAGTGTGAAATCCATCGAACTGGAGTTTCACAAGCTGCCTTCCCTGCCTACCACTAGGTCTTACTGGGATTCTAGTAACCCCGGGTAATAGGGGGGTTATACTCACCCTGGGCCAGGAAAATGACTGTCTGCAGTCATTATTTACCTGGCTTAGGCCATCCTACCCTATGCGCCACCCGCGGAGGGGGGGTGATCAGGCCCCCTCCTACCATGTGCTAGCACAGGCAGGCAATACTAAGGGCCTAGAGGCCTTTGGCTGACATATCAGCCTCTACTCTACCCGCTAACTATAAGTGCCTAGTGGCTCTGGTAGAACTGTCCAGAGCATAGCCCTAATAGCTCAGCACTGCAGTCCCTATGGCTGTTCAGGACCACAGCCTATCTATCTCCCTAGCCCTCTAGAGAAAATCTGTCTGCCTCTAACTTAAAACCCCAAAACAAAACAAAACGGGGGACCTCCCCGACCTTGGGCACCCCGCACCCATACACCAGGAAATTAATACCATCTATTACATTACTCCCTCACTCCCCCACAACCACACCTGCGGAAGGAAAGGGTTACTACAGTAACAACAACAGTACTATAAATACTACACACTAAAGTACTATTTAGGAACTCCGATGAGCCCCTCCTCCTCTTCTTGTCTTCTCTTCTATCTTCTTCAGGAACACCTGCAAGAAAAAAGAAAGACAACACACACTCCTAATCTGCATACACAGTCTATCTAAACCCCCTACCATCAAAACACTGGAGAATCCCAAAAATATATATATTTTTTTTAGAAAAAGTAGAAAACAGTATATACACTAGAAAACAGTAGAAAAACAATGACATTATTTACAATACACATTTGGGGGATGGAGTGCCCTACAAGTCCCATCTAGTGACCACAGTGCCTGAAGGCTAGTCCATTAAAGAGTCTCTCCTGGGCCAAAGCCCAGTGAAGCACAGTTCTAGCAGGCCAAAGTCCCGAAGGGGAAAGTCTTTGAGGACAGTTCACACATTCTGGAATCTGCTAGTGTAGGGTGTGTACTGCTATGTCATAAGGATAGAAAAGTTTGGACTTACCAGCCCCTTGCAGAACGAACAAACGGCACCGACCTGCTCCTCTGCCGAAGACTCTCCCTGGTAGCACTCTTCCAATACAGCTGGGCAGACATCTTCCGGGAACCAAAGGAGGGCTCTTCTGGAAACTGCTGGGTTGATGTCATCTCTGAAAATGGAACCTTGGAACAGGAACAAAAAGGGAAACAGCTGGTCTGACATCATCCAATTACCTGGTGATGGATCAGGATACAGCTGGGCTGCAACCTCTCTGGAGCTGAAGTCATCTGGTGGGCCAGTCGATGGATTCTGGAAAGTCAGTACACTGAAGAACTGATGAATGTGGGGCACCTGAGTCCTGGATGTCCATACTGGCAGAACAGCAAAGGCACTGCAATGGCTGGTGTGGCAGTATTGACTACCACTGCTCTGCTGTCCATCTGGTAGGCACGGGCACATTTGCAGGGAGGTCTTTGCATTGAGGCCAATAGTACAGTGGGTCAGGAGCTTGAATTATTACCCCATCTGGGCACATGATTCACACTATGAAAAGTTTCACATCCCTCTCCATCCACTATTCGAACAGTGTCCATAAACAGTGTCCTGCCTCTTTCCCACTGGGTGTATTTTTCATGAAACATTCTGTTCCTGACATGCTTGTTTGCACCAGGATGCACACATTTCATTGCTTCTGCCCAAATCCAGGATTTCCTGCTGTTCTCAATCTCCTCCCAGACTCTCCAAGGAAAGGTAGGAAAGGTCATCCCATAGATTTCATTCGCCTTCCTACAAACCAGGCTCTCCTCTTTACTAGCTTTGGTCAACCTGAGACCACTGGCCTGGCTTGGGGGTGGCCAGTCCTGGTCCTGCCAGCTATGCATTCTCAACGAGATGAAAAATGGATCCCTGACTTCTTCTTGCACACCCAGGGCAGTGGCATCACCACTCTCTTCCATGCATTCCTCTGAGGCAAGAGCTTGAGGCTGTGTACCCGTTCCTTTTTCACAAGGCCACATAGGTTCCCCCTCTTCTTCTTCCTCACTGAGAATCTGTGCCCAGGAGTGAGCAGTCGTCTTCACTCCTGAGACTTCCACCCTTTACTGGGCGCGGAGGTCAATACCTCCCATTCAAAGGCCTCCCTCATCTCATCTTCTCCTATGAGACTTGGGCTAGGCCCCCCCAGGGGTCTACTGATGCTCTGTCTGAATTATCTCTCTATGATCCAGCATCCAAAACATCAACATACTGTTCTGTCTGCAAATCTGCACCCTCTAGATTTGTGCCACACTCCTCCGAGGGGCCTTCTTCAACAGGCTCGGCCTGGTGCTGTGTGCTGCCAACTACAAATTCCTGAACTTTTGTCCATGCGGGAGCCAAATGAATCTTGGGCACTTTAAACAAGCCGTATTTTTCTAAGCACCCCGAACAGTGAGGTACCATGAAGACGTCCCTTCATTAAGCATATTAAACACACTTGCACTGGATATCCAGGAATTGCTACATGAAAAGGCGGCTGTCCTCCACAGTAACACCTCTCAATGTCCCTTAACTTATTTGCTTCTGCTGCTACCATAGTCCGGGTATGATCCAGGTAGTGGGCTGGTCCTGAGGCCATGACTGCAGGGAAAAACAAACAAACACTCACTGTTACTGAAAGTCCCACTTCACTGAACACTTTCTTTCACTTTCAAAAAGGCTCCTCTGCTGCTGTGTTTACATTACTACCCCACCCTGTAATAGCGACGGCAGCACCCCTATGCATCAACATTCAGAAATTGGGTCAAGCCATTGCACATCCATACACACACTACTGATAACTTTGCTCAAAACTGCACAAACTTGCACTGTTCTTTTTCCTAGCACATTTATATGATTTGCCACGGACTCTTCACTTGCTGAAAACATTTCTTTAGCTCCCAGTCCCTTAAAGCCTCAGGATTTCAAGCACAGGATTGCCTGTAACTAGTGCTGCACATTTTGCTACAACTCACAATCTCTCTACTGGCTTTGAAACTTTAAACCAATGCTGAACCCATAATTATGCTCACAGTCAATGGTTTAACAGACTTGCTTTAGCTGGTAAAACATGACACAGTCTTTATTTGCAAACCGACTACACGGCTGCACACATATTCAGTTGGCTTTTGGCAGAAAATCACTGTTTGAGCTATTTTTACTGTTGATACTGTTATCTGTAGCTGTTTACTGTGATGGAAAAATGGCTTGCAGCCAGTTTTGGAGGCCTCAGAAAGGAAGCAGGTTGGTAGTCCTGACGATCATCTCTCCAATCACCACACTCACAATCCAGTTGATCGAGATGCGGGTTGAGTCCGATTTTAAACAGAAACATTTATTTTTAATACTTCTACAGTGCTTTTTAATTACCAAAATGCTCCTCCACCAAGCCAGTACACGCACTCCACTCACACTCCCTCTTGAATGCTGGGCAGTCACTGTAGAGCTGGCTTGAGGGCAAGACTGATTGCAGCCTCACCAATCACACGACATCATGCAAATGAGCTTCTTTCCCTCGCGAGTGCTCTTCTCCTCATGGCGATCGTCGAGCAGGCAAATTTAAACTGCAAAACCCTTTTTTTTTTCTTGAACTGACTCCACAGCGGGAGCCCATTTCAACCATTTAGCGTGGCCATTAACACAGCAAGTCTCTCAGTTTACTAAAAAGCATTTCCAATGTCCAGGGCACAATTTTCCTGTTGCTACCCCTAGTTTTCCACACTTTTCTTTATCACATACAGTTTTTTTTTTTTTAAAGCTGGCAAAAATGCTGTAAATATTTGATGCAGGACAAGGGCATACTCTTTTAGGCTTTACTGCTCCTTGGTAAACAGTTGGCATTTTAACAGCAGCATATGGACAACAGCACACAATGACACACTAGTTAAACTTGCTTCAGCTTTTTGGGCTACCCACTGCCAGAGAACCAAAACGCTAACCCCTTGCCTGAGCACCTTTCCTCCCTAAATTAAAATCCAAAGCGGTGCCTCCATTTTGTAACCCCCAACCCCCTGCCTTTTTTGCAAATGACAGGTGGTATGCTGTTGAAGCTGACAGCAGTACCAGGTGGGGACTGGCTTCGGGGAGGACTAGGTTACTCGGCACAAGGGCTTAGGTTTGGCCATTCTGCACTGGGGCACCCAAGCAAATCCGAACACAAGAAGCAATAACTGTAATGTCCAATACCAGGAATGGGATTCTAAAGTTTGGCTTTTATTCACATCCAACTGAACAAACAAAGCATAGATGGACCCCCATGGGGCTACATTCTTGGTAATGCAGATAAGAGAAACAGAACATTTTCTCAACCCTTCAGCCCTCAGGCTCTGAACCCACTGGGCACACAGCCCGGACTTGCACACTGCTTTGGGTACACAGCCCGAACTTGTACACTATCTGGGATTTCCCTGGCTCAGCTCCCCTGCCGACTACCCGAACACCTTCCATTTGACATGGACACATTTTCCTGGTGGCTCCCCAAACCACCTTAGAGCCTTTGACTCCATAAGGGAAATTTCCTTTCAATCCCATGTCTGGGTACTTCCCTCAGGCACTGGCCAAGCACCTGAGAGAAAGTAAAAGTGCCACAGAGCAAATCTGTAGAGGTGAATTTGGTTAGTACTGATGGGGGGGGTCTCCCACCTCTCACTTCCACAATCCATACCCGGCCATTTCTCTGGACATTAAACAACTCTTTCTGAAAAGCTTGACAATGTAGATTAAAGGGTAAATGCATAGCACATTTCCTCTACATGTCTTGACTTTCCCTTTGTACTAGACTTGAACATACAGTACTTTTACTTTGGCTTAGCCTATTCCTCTAGGCCTCCCACTGATTAAGCAGTCCAATCCCAACTTTAAAACAGTTCAGGTGAAACATAGGTCCCATGTAAGAGCAGAACTCACCCTTTGGTTGCAGGTGCCCCACAGGCGATTCTTGACAACTTCTGGTGCCGCAGCACAACTTAGAAAAATAAGGCAGCTTCTTCCCTAGCCGGAACCAGGAGGTTGCCCCTGGAATGATAGGCTTACCCTCCATCCCCTCAGGGATGGGGCACAGAGACCAGTAACAGCGGTCTCCACCACTTCACTAACAGCTTACTGTGTTCCTCTTTTGGCGGAAACACACACCTCTCCCTTAAAGTAGCTCTACATCAGACCTTTAGGCTCCAAGAGCCTGTGCACAGACTGCTGTGCTCCTCTCTTCAAGACTGCTCACACACAACTGCTGGTGCTGTTCAAAAAACTCCCAACATTCTAACCTAACTCCCATCTGCAGATTCCAATGTGGCTCATGTAGCTGCGATAGTTCTATGGTGATGTCATCCCTCAGTCTCAGCTGAGACTGAGAACAGAGTGAGACAGTGTAAATTCCATTTAACTGGAGTTTCACAAGCTGTCTTCCCTGCCTACAACTAGATCTTACTGGGATTCTAGTAACCCTGGGTAACAGGGGGGTTACACAGGAATCATAAACTAGGGGGTACATGGGTCATACACTAGGTGGTACAGGGCACTTGACTGGGTGTACAGGGATGATAAGTTAGGGGTACAGGGATCATATACTAGAGGGTACAGGGGTCATAGACCATGGTTAGAGGGGTCATAGACTAGGGTTTACAATCTGCTTATACAAGGGGGTTCTGGGGTCATAGACTATGAAGTACAGGGGCCATAGGGGGGTCATAGACTAGTGGGTATAGGGCACTTAAACTAGGGGGTACCAGGGTCATTGACTAGGGGTTACAGAGGTCACAGACTGGGAGTACAGGGCACTTAGACTACAGGGTACAGGGGTCACAGACTATGGGCTATGGGGTCACAGATTGGGGTACAAGGACATTAGACTATTGGGTACAGGGGTCATACGCTAGTTGGAACAGGGCACCTAGACTAAGGGGTACAGGGGTCATAGACTATAAGATACAGTGATAATACACTAGGAGTACAGAGCACTTTGACTAGGGGTACCAGGGTCATAGATTAAGGGGTACTAGGGTCATAAACTAGGGGGAACAGGCATCACAGAGTGGTAGGTACAGGGGTCACTGGACTAGAGGTTACAGTGGTCATAGACTATGGGGTACAGGGCACTTAGACTAGAGAGTACAGGAGGTCATCATCTTTTGGGTACTGGGGTCATGGACTAGGGGTACAGTGGTCATGGACTAGGGGTACAGGGCACTTAGACTAGGGGGTGCAGGTGTCATAAACCAAAGGGTACAGGGATTATAAACTAGAGGTACAGGTACTTAGAGTACAGGTACTAGGGTCATAGACAAGGAGGTACTGGGGTCACAGACTAGGGGAATAGGCATCATGAACTAGTGGGTAAAGGAGTCACTGGACTAGGGGTACAGGGGTCATATGATGGGGTACAGGGCACAGCATCAGGTACAGGGGTTATAGACTAGGGGGTACAAGAGTCAAAGACTAGGATTTACAGTGCACTTAGACTATGGGGCACAGAGGTCATATACTGGGGGTCCAGGGGTCATAGAATAGGGAGTTCAGGGGTCACAGACTATTGGGTATAAGAAACATAGACTAGGGAGTACAGGTGTCACAGACTAGGGGTTCTGGACACTTAGACTGTGGGTAATTGGGTCATACAGTAGGGGTACTGGGGTCATAGACTGGGGTAAATGGTGATAGACTGGGGTTATAGGGATCATAGACTAGGGGATACTGGGCACTTAGACTACACAGAACAGTGGTTATAAGCTAGGGGATACAGGGTTCATATAGTTAGGTAGAGGTGTCATAAGCTATGGGGTACAGGGGTCATTGACAAGGGGTTACTGGGGTCATAGACTTGGTGGTACAGTGCACTTAGAGGAGTACAAGGGTCATAGGGTGCACAGGGGTCATAGACTAGAGGGTACAATGGTCATGTGCTGGGGTACAGGGCACTTAGTCTATGGGTACAGGGGTCATAGACTATGAGGAATGGGGTCATAGACTAGGGGTACAGGGGTGATTGACTAGGGGTATGGGGATCATAGACTAGAGGGTACAGGGGTCCTAGACTATGGGGCACAGGGGTCATAGACCAGGGCATACAGGGCAATTAGACTAGTGGGTACAAGGATCATAGACTAGAGATACAGAGGTCATAGACTAGGGGGTGCAGGGCATTTAGACTAGAAGGTACAGTGGTCATTGACTAGAAGATATAGGATCATAGACTGGGGGTACAGGACAATTAGACTAGATGTAAAGGGGTCATAGACTAGTGGGTATAGGGGACAGAGACTAGGGGATATAGGGGCATAGACTAGGGACACAGGGCACTTTGAGAGGGCAGGACAGGGGTCAAAGACTAGGGGATACAGGGGTCATAGACTGTGGGTACAGGTGTCATAGACTAGGTGGTACAGAGGTAATGAACAATGTGACATAGGGGTCATAGAACAGGGGTACAGGGCACTTACACTAGGGGTACAGGGGTCATCATCTTGGGGTACAGGGGTCCTGCATTGGGGTACAGGGGTCATAGACCAGGGCATACAGGGCAATTAGACTACTGGGTTCAGGGGTCATACACTTGGGGCACAAGGGTCATAGACCAGGGTATACAGAGCAATTAGACTAGTGGGTACAGAGGTCGTAGACTAGTGGTACTGAGGTCATAGACTAGTTGGTACAGGGCACTTAGACTAGAAGGTACAGTGGTCATTGATTAGGAGGTACAGGGTAATAGACTGGGGGTGCAGGACAGTTAGACTAGGTGTAAAGGGGCCATAGACTAGTGGGTACAGGGGACACAGACTGGGGGATATAGGGGTCATAGACTAAGGATACAGGGCACTTTGATAGGGGCAGGGGTCAAAGTTCAGGGGATACAGGGGTCACAGACTGTGGGTACAGGTGTCATAGAGTAGGTGGTACAGAGGTCATGAACAATGTGATATAGGGGCATAGAACAGGGCTACAGGAGTCATCATTTTGGGGTACAGGGATCATAGACTGGGGTACAGGGGTCATGGACTGGGGTACAGGGCACTAAGACTGGGGGTATAGAGATCACAGACTATGAGTGCAGGGTACTTAGACTAGGGGGTACAGGTGTCATAGACTAGAGGGTACAGGGATTATAAACTAGGGGTACAGGCACTTAGAGTATGGGTACTGGGGCTATAGACTGGGGGAACAGGCATCATGGACCGGGGTACAGGGGCCATAGGATAGGGGTACAGAGCACTTAGACTAGGGGTAAAGGGGTCATAGACTTGGGGTACAGGGCACTTAGACTAGGGGTACAGGGGTCATAGACTAGGAGGTACAAGTGTCAAAGACTAGGATTTACACTGCACTTAGACTACGGTGTACAGAGGTCATATACTGGGGATCCAGGGGTCATAGACTAGGAAGTGCAGGGGTCACAGATGATTGGGTATAATAAACATAGAATAGGGAGTACAGGGGTCATTGACAAGGGAGTACAGGTGTCATAGACTGGAGGTACTGGACACTTAGACTGTGGGTAATTGGGTCATACACTAGGGGGTACAGGTGTCATAGACTAGGGGTAAATGGTGTTAGACTGTGGGTTATAGGGATCATAGACTAGGGGGTGTGATGTAGACAGCCAGCTCTGAGTGCTCAAGTGCTGTATTAATTTTTGTTATTGCATATAAAAATGTGAAGGGAAGGTCAGTTCAAGGAAAAGGCTGTCTTACTGGAACTGACATATCAAGATCCCAAGGGATAAGTTCAAAGGATAGGAGGTATTTTAAACTACAGAGATCTGGGGTGCAATTACCTCATCAATTTGCTTTCATCCCAGGAAATAACATTAGCCATTCATAATACCCTCAGGGAGATCCTTTGACTTGTGTGGCTACCAGGAAGGACTTGTGGGGAGAGGCGTCAGAGAGAGGCCAAAATGCACATTGAAGAGGTTTGATGTCTGAGCCAGAGAGGACCCAGACAGATTTGAAAGGTCCAAAATACATTCCTGGTGAACCCTTGAATTACATCAAAAAGACCTGAGGTGTAGATTCCAAGGCCCAGATGGGAATAAAGAGGCCAATACACTTTTGCTTTGAATGCAGTGACTTAGATCAAAGAAACTTTTGAGATGTACTGTATGTGTAGCAGAGCCCAAACCAGTTCTGACCAGTTAACCTGTGGAGAGGAAAGTCAGTGAGGTCATCTATGTTTTTTTAAATATTTTATTTGGAGACCCTGTATTGTAAAATATAGATTTTGATACACCAAGGCAGAGTTAGTGACCTCATGAGATGGCCGGCTCAGAACTGTGTTTTAAGTGCTAAAAGAACCTGACAGAGACACAAGAGAATATTATCTGACTGAGGGAGAATCATCACAACACTGAAAGAGAATAAGATTAGACCAGTCTAAATGTATGTACTGTAGAAACTGTACTTTTTCCTGTTTGTTTTAAGGCTGTATGTGTTGGGATATATATATTGTTCTGTAATTATTGTTCTGTTTTGATATTTTTAAAGTAAAGATATTTTTTTTTACAAATGAAACTGCTGGAGTGCCTTGACAATTCTTTTTATTTTAAGTGTAGCTTTTAAAAGTTATAAGTACACTGTGTATGGGCTTATTGTATACCAAACTGGGAAATGGATAGAGTTCTCTAAAAGTCTTGCATTGAGTTCTGAGGGTTCATTTGAAAGACCTGGTTGGGTGTCCATAGGCAAAGATATCTGGCCCCCCAAAGACAGAATTACCTGAGCATGATAATTGGGTATGCTAACAAGAGGTTATAAGTTTGAATCCCTTCAGAGCTTGACACTAAGGTGACTTGAACCCACAAAATAGACAAGAGGGTTACCTTGTCTGTTCACTGTACACAAATCTTATGCTCAGAGGTTGGCACTTTGGGAGTAGAGGGTTAATTGGCTGAGCAAGATTGTGACGGCGTACTTTGCACTTAGACTAAGCAGGATAGGGGTTATAGACTAGGGGATACAGGGGTCATAGACCTGGGTACAGGTGCCATAGGCTACGAGGTACAGGGGTCATTGACAAGGGGTTACAGGGGTCATAGACTTGGTGGTTCAGTGCACTTAGAGGGGTACAGGGGTCATAGGTTAGGGTGCGTAGGGGTCATAGACTACACAATACAATGTCTTGTACTTGGGGGTACAGGGCACTTAGTCTAGGGGTACAGGGGTCACAGTCTATGGTGGTACAGGGGTCACAGTGTAGGGGTACCAGGCACTTAGACTAAGGGTACAGGGTGATTGACTAGGGGTACAGGGATCATAGACTAGAGGTACATGGGTCATAGATGGGGTTATAGGTGTCACTGACTAGGGGTACGGGGCACTTAGACTAGACAGGACAGGAGTTATAGAGTAGGAGATACAGGGGTCATAGACTATGGGGTACAGGTGTCATACAGTAGGGGTACAGGGGTCACTGACAAGGGGTAACAAGGGACATAGTCTTGGTGGGTCAGTGCACTTAGATTAGGGGTTCAGGGGTCATACACTAGCAGGTACAGGGGTCATAGACCAGGGTTATAGGGGTCACAGACTAGTATTTACAGTCTTCTTATACAAGGGGGTACAAGGGTCATAGACTATGGGGTACAGGGATCATAGGGGTCATAGCCTAGCAGGTACAGGGCACTAAAACTAGGGGGTATGGGGTCATTGACTAGGGGTTACAGGAGTCATAGACTAGGAGTAAAGGGCACTTAGACTGCAGGGCTCAGGGGTCATAGACTACGGGGTATGGGGTCATCAACTGGAGGTACAAGGCAATTAGAGTATTGGGTATAGGGTCAGAGACTGGGGCACAGGGGTCATAGGCTAGGTGGAACAGGGGTCATGGACTAGGGGTACAGGGTGCTTTGACTAGGGGTACAGGTGTCATAGACTGGGGGATACAGGGCACTTAGGCTAGGGTGTACTAGGGTCATAGACTGGGGTACTGGGGTCATAGACTAGGGGGAACAGGCATAACAGACTAACAGGTACTGGGGTCACTGGACTAGGGGTTACAGTGATCATAGACTATGGTGTACAGAGCACTTAGACTAGCGGTACAGGGGTCATAGACTAGAGATACAGATGTCATAGACTAGGGGTACAGGGCACTTAGACTAGAAGGTACAGAGGTCATTCACTAGGAGGTACAGGGTCACAGACTAGGGGTAGAGGGAACTTAGACTAGGTGTAAAGGGGTCATAGACTAGGGATACAGGGGACATAGACTAGTGGATATAGGGGTTATAGACTAGAGGTTCAGGGCACTTAGACAGGGCAGGACAGGGGTCAAAGGCTAGTGGATACAGGGGTCATAGACTGGGGGTACAGGTGTCATAGACAAGGTGGTACAGAGGTCAAGGACTAGATGATACAGGTTTAAGGGGGTCATAGACTAGGGATATGGGGACATAGACTAGTGGATATAGGGGTTATAGACTAGAGATTCAGGGCACTTAGACAGGACAGGACAGGGGTGAAAGGCTAGTGGATACAGGGGTCATAGACTGGGGGTACAGGTGTCATAGACAAGGTGGTACAGAGGTCAAGGACTAGGTGATACAGGGATCATAGACCAGAGGTACAGGGCACTAACACTAGGGATACAGGGGTCATCATCTAGGGGGTAAATGGATCATGTATTGGAGGTACAGAGCATTTAGACTAGGGGGTACAGAGATCATAGACTATGAGTACAGTGCATTTAGACCAGGGGTTAAAGGTATCATAGTCCAGAGGGTACAGGGATTATAAACTAGGGGTGCAGGCACTTTGTCTACGGGTACTGGGGTCATAAACTAGGGGCACTGGGGTCATAGACTGGGGAGAACAGGGATAATGGATGAGTGAGTACAGGGGTCACTGGACTAGAGGGTACAGGGGTCATAGGATAGGGGTACAGGGCATTTAGACTAGGGCTACATGGGTCATAGACTAGCAGGTACAAGAGCCACAAATTAGGATTTACAGTGCACTTAGACTATGAGGTAAAGAGATCATATACTGGTGTTCCAGGGGTCATAGACTAGGGGGTGCAGGGGTCACAGACTATGGGGTACAATACACATGGACTAGGGATTACAGGGGTCATTGGTGAGGGAGTACAGGTGTCATAGACTAGGGGATACAGGAGACTTAGGCTTAGGGTAACTGGTTCATACACTTGGGGTACAGGGGTCATAGACTAGAGGTACTGTGCACTTAGACTAAGCAGAACATGAGTTATAGACTGGGGGATACAGGGGTCATAGACTACGGGGTACAGGTGTCATAGGCTATGGGGTACAGGGATCATTGACAAGGGGTCATAGACTTGGTGGTACAGTGCACTTAGACTAGTGGCACGGGGTCATAGGTTAGGGTGCACAGGAGGTCATAGACTAGAGGATACAATGGTCATATACCAGGAGGTACAGGGCACTCAGTCTAGGGGTACGGGGATCATCATAGACTAGGGGTACATGGGTCATAGACTGGGTTCTAGGGGCATAGACTAGGAGTACAAGGCACTTAGACTAAGCAGGACAGGGGTTATAGACTAGGAGATACAGGGGTCATTGACATGGGGTAACGGGACATAGTCTTGGTGGTTCAGTGCACTTGGACTAGGAGTACAGGAGTCATAGGTTAGGGTGTGCAGTAGTCATAGACTAGGTGGTACAGGGGTCATGGACTAGAAGGTACAGGGCACTTAGACTAGGTGGTACAGCGGTCATAGAATGGGGTATAGAGGTCATAGACTATGAGGTACACTGTACTTACACTAGGAGGTACAGGGGTCATTCTCAAGGGGGTACAGGGATCATACACTAGGGGGTACATGAGTCACAGATTTGGGGTACAGGGGTCATACATTAGGGGCTACAGGGGACATAGACTGTGAGTACAGGGTACTTTGACCAGGAGGTACAAGGGTCATAGGTTGGGGGTACTGGGCATTTACACTTGAGTTACAGGTGTCAGAGACTAGGGTGAAGAAGGCACTTAGATTACGGGGTACTGGGGTCACAGACAAGGGGGTATAGCAGTCACAGACTGAGAGTTCTATATACTTAAACTAGGGGTGCATGGACTATAGATTAGGGGTTCCAGGGGTCATACACTAGGTGGTATGGGGCACTTACAATAGAGGTACAGCGGTCAAAGACTTAGTGGTACAGGTTACTTAGACTAGGGGATACAGGGATCACAGACAAAGTGGTACAGGGCACTTAGACTTGGGGTACTGGGTCATAGTCTAGGGGTACAGGGGACATAGACTAGATGATATAAGGCACTTAGACTAGGGGTACAGGGGTTATACACTAGGGGTACAGGGGTCATACACTAGGTGGTACAGGGCACTTGAGTAGGGGTACAGGAATGATAAACTAGGGATTACAGGGGTCAAACACTAGCAGGTGCAGGGGTCATAGACCAGGGTTACAGGGGTCATAGACTAGGATTTACAGTCTGCTTATACAAGGGGGTACAGGGGTCATAGACTATGGGGTACAGGGATCATAATGGTCATAGACTAGTGGGTACAGGGCACCTAGGGTAGGGGTACAGGGGTCATAGACTATGGGGGTACAGGGCACCTGGTCTAGGGATACAGGGCTTATAGAATATAGGGTACAGGTGTCATAATTTAGGGGGTACAAGAGTCACAGATTGAGGTACAGGGTACTTAGACTAGGAAGTACAGAGCACTTAAATGAGGGGGTACAGGGCAATTAGACTATGGGTAAAGGGGTCATAGACTATGGGGTACAGAGGTCATGGACAAGGGGTCCAGGAAAATTAGACTAGGGGGTACAGTGGCCATAGACAAGGGGGTACAGGAGTCACAGACTTGGCGTACAGGGGTCATACACTAGGAGCTACAGGAGACACAGACTGTGGAGTACAGAGCACTTAGACCAGTGAGTACATGAGGCAAAGGCTAGTGGGTACAGGACATTTAGACTGGGGTACAGGGATCAGAAACTAGGGGGAACAGGGCACTTAGATGGGGGGTACTGAGGTCACAGGATAGGGGGTACCAGGGTTATAGACTAGGAGGTATAGGGGTCATACAGTAGGGCACACAGGTCCCTTCTACTAGGGTGTACAGGGGACATAGACTAGGGGGTACAGTGGTAATACTCTAGGGTGTACATGGGTCATATACAAGGGGTTCTGGCTTCTTAGACTAGGTGGTACAGGGCATTTAGACTAGGGGGTAACAGGGCACTTAGACTAGGGGTACAGGGGTCACGGACTAGGGGTACGGGGTACTTAGACTAGAGAGTACAGTGCACTTAGAAGATGGGGTACAGGGCAATTAAACTAGGGTTATGGAGGTCATAGTCTAGGGGGTACAGGAGATATAGATTAGGGGATATAGGGGTCAAAGACCAGGGGTACAGGGCACTTAGACAAGGTGGGACATGGGTCAAAGACTAGGGTATACAGGGGTCATAGACTGGGGATGTACAGGCGTCATAGACTAGGTGTACAGAGGTCACTGACTAGGGGTTACAGAGGTCATAGTCTAGGTGGTACAGCTCACTTATGCTAGGGGTACAGGGGTCCAAGGGGTACAAGTGCCATAGACTAGGAATTACAGTGCATTTAGATTATGGGGTACTGGGGTCATATACTGGGGGTTCAGGGCACTTAGCCTAGGTGTACAGGGGTCATAGACTGGGGGTTACACTGGTCATAGACTAGGGGGTACAAGGCACATAGACTAGGTGGGATAGGGGTTATACACTAGGGGACACAGAGATCATAGACTAGGGGGTACAAGCATCATAGACTATGGAGTACCGGGATGATAGGCTAGTGGTACAGGGGTCTTAGAATAAGGGGTGCAGGGGTCATGGACTAGAGGGTACAGGACACTTAGACTAGGTTGTGCAGGGGTCATAGACAAGGGTCTGGTATGATTGCCCGACTGCTACTTTCCAGCCACACTTTTCCCCGCCCCCGTTTTCCTGAATTGCGGTTGCCCGACTAGTTATGTTTATCGAGTGCTGGTTTCCCAACATTTTATCTTCTGCACTCGCACATCCGGAGAGCTTTTGAGGTAAGCTCCACTGAAACAGAAAAAAATGTTATTGTAGCATATGAGAATGCCTGCAATCGTAGCTTGCTAGTGGTCTAATTTGGGAAACTGCTGTTCGTTCTGTGCTGCTTCTTATTTTTTGCCCCAACTTAAAAAAGTGCTGTGGTCCATTACAGCATGGCTTTCCCCATTTTAAGGGTGTACGACACCAACAGCACAAGTAGCACAAAACAACTGAATTAAAAAGAAAACAATATGTTTAGATTCTACAAACCCTCAGAGGAATTTCTCCCATCATAAAGATAAAGACCAGAGGATGAATCCTTACGTTCAAGCAATGTAGAATCCTTCATTTCAAATGCGTCCCTCTCTGAGTGCACCTGCCTGTCAGAGCCGTGCTGGGCAGGGTTGTACTCGGAATTTATTCACCTATTCCTTTCTGATCCTTCCTCTCCAACTCTCTGTCTGATTGACCCTCTGTTATTTTAGTGTCCTCTCTTCAATCCCTCAATGATAGACCCAGTGTTTTTAACACTAGAAACGACCCGCTCCCCTCCTGCTCCAGAAAGTCCTTAGCTGAGCAGGGGCTCCTCTGTGGTGACTTGCACTGCAGTCCAGCCCGCAGCAGCAGCAGGCAAGGAGGAAGAGGATGTGTGAGACTTTGGATCGGCTCTACTACCAGCTCATTGATCTGGTGCGCCGAGTGCCGAATCTGGGGTCACTAGTTTATAGTGCTCTTGAACGTCTTTAAAACTCAACAAACACTTTTCCTGTTTGCTGTGCACATCCCTAAAAGTCACAGATATGTACAGAATTTGGCATTTAACAAAACTTTGGAGGTAAGCTCCACTGAAACAGAAATTGTAGCTATGCTCTTGTCGGCAAAGTGCATTGCGGGATTCTAACTGTCAATAAAATTAACCTGACGGTAAACAGGTGCCAGACGACTTTCTGTCAGGCAAATGGATGTCGGGAAACCGTACAGATCCCATAGGCACTAAGGGTTACAGGGCACTTAGACTAGGGGTACAGGGGTCATTGACTAGTGGGTACAAGGGCCAAAGACTATGATTTACAGTGCATTTAGACTATGGGGTATAAGGGTCAAATACTAGAGGTACAGGGCACTTAGGCTAGGGGTACGGGGTCACTGACTGGGGGTACAGTGGTCATAGACTGGGGTGCAGGGGTCATAAACTGGGGTTATAGTGGTCATAGACTAGGGGTACAGGGCACATAGACTAGTCAGGACAGGGGTCATATACTAGGGGGACAAACACCATAAACTATGGGGTACTGAGGTGATACACTAGGGGTACAGGGGTCATAGACAAAGGGGTACAGGGGTAATGGACTAGGGGTGCAGGACACAGACTAAGTGGTACAGGGGTCATAGACAAGGGGGTATAGGTGTCATAGACTAGGGAGTACAGGGCATAGACTGGGGGTATGTTAGTCACAGACTTGGGGTACATAGGTCATACACTAGGGACTACAGGGGACATAGACTGGAGGTACAGGGCACTTAGACCAGTGGGTACATGGGTCATAGGCTAGTGGGTACTGGGCAATTAGACTAGGGGTACAGGGGTCAGAGACTGGGGGAGCAGGGCACTTAGACAAGGGGGTATTGAGGTCACAGGCTAGGGGACACCAGGGTTATAGACTGGGGGTACAGGAGTCATATACTAGGGGCATAGGTCCCTTAGACTAGGGGGTACAGGGTCATAGACTAGGGGTTCCAGGCACTTAGACAAGGGGGTACAGGGCACTTAGACTAGGGTGTACAGGGTTCATAAACTAAGGGTACAGGGACATAGACAAAGGGTAGAGGGCTCTTAGACTACAGAGAACAGGGGTCATATGCTAGGGGTACAGAGGACATAAACTTGGGGTACAGGGGTCATAGACTGGGGTTTATGGCACTTAGACTAGGGGTACAGGGGTCACAGACTATGGGTACAGAGGTCACCGACTAGGGGTACAGGGCTTATAGACTAGGGGTAAAGGGCATCATACACTATGGGGTACTGGGGTCATAGGATACTGGGCACAGGGGTCATAGACTAGGGGTACAGGGGTCATGGACTAGGGGGTACAGGGCACTTAGACTAGGTGGTACAGGGGTCATAGACTACGGAGTACAGGGCATGTACACTAGAGGTGCAATGGTTATAGTCTAGGGTTACAAGGATCATAGGCTAGCGGTACATAAGTCAGAGACTTGGGGTGCAGGGGTCATACACTAGGGGCTACAGGAGACATAGATTAGGGGTACAGGGCACATAGGCCAGGGAGTATGTGGGTCACAGTCTAGGGGTACAGGGCATTTAGACTAGGAGGTACTGCAGTCACAGGCTAGGGGTTACCAGGGTCATAGACTAGGGGGTACAGGGGTCATACAGTCAAGTACCTGGACTTCGGGCTAGGGTGCCTCGTGAGCAAAGTGCTGAGAACCGAAACCCCTCCGGGACTGGCCCTGCTTCTACCTCCAGCCGACCTCTCCTCCTACCTGCTCAGGTCCCAGGCTTCAGGGATGCTAAAAGTCCCCCCCAACCCACATGGGTGACAGGGACTTCACTATGTGTGCTCCCAGACTCTGGAACTCCTTTCCTGAGTATGTCCGCTTGGCCCCCTCACATCTGTGCTTCTGCAAATCCTTGTGGGGCATCCTGAAACTTGCCTCAGCGTGTGACTGCCACAGGCCCCCCAGTGCAATGGCTTCCGTCCACTGGACCCTAGTTTGCTCTCTCAGGAACCTCCTGCTAAACCTTGCTTGTCCCCCGTACTATGTTGTGCACCCTGTGTACCTGACTGACTTTTATTTTTTATTAATTGTCCACCTACTCTGGTTGTGCTAAAATGTAATCTGTGCTAAAATGAACTTCTGTTTTATATGACCTGTTTTCTCTTTGATGATGCTTCCCATTGTATTTTCACATGTTGTTGTGCTGTAATGATGTACTGTGTTTTTTCTGAACCTCTCTGTACCCCACTGTTGTAATCTCCTGGGTCGTTCCTGAAAATAGGCATATTACTTGTCTAGTGTACTTACCGGTCACCAAAAGCTAAATAAATAAATGTAGTGGAGGGTACAGGTATTTAGACTAGAGGGTACAGGGTCACTGACTAGGGGGTACAGGAGTCATAGACTAGGGAGTTCAGGGGTCATAGACTGGTGGTTATAGTGGTCATAGACTGGGGGTACAGGGTACTTAGACTAGGTGAGATGGGGTTATAGACTTGGGGGTTCAGGGGTCATAGACAAGACAGTACAGGCATCATAGACTACGGGGTACAAGGGTTATTGGCTAGGGGATACAGGGGTCATAGACTGGGGTACAGGGGTCATGGACCAGGGGACAGGACACTTAGACTAGGTGGTACAGGACTCATAGACAAAGGTGTATAGGAGTCATAGACTAGGGGTGCATCGGTCATAGACTACAGGGTACATGAGCCACAGATTTGGGGTACAGGGGTCATACACTAGGGGCTATAGGGGACATAGACTCGGGGTACAGAGCACTTATACTGGTGGGTACACGGTGTCATAGGCTAGTTGGCACAGGGCATTTAGACTGGGGTACAGGGTCAGAGACTAGGTGGAACAGGGCATGTAGACAAGGGGCTACTGGGGTCACAGGATGGGGGTACCAGGGTTATAGACTAGGGGGTACAGGGGTCATACACGAGGGGGCACAGGTCCCTTAGACTAGGGTGTACAGGGGTCACTGACTATGGGGTATAGGTCACTTAGACTAGGGGGTACAGGACACAAACTAGGGATTCATGGGTCATAGACTTGGGGTATAGGGGTCATAGACTGGGGATACAGGGCACTAAGACTGGTTTACAAGGGTCATAGACTAGAGGGCACATGATACAGACTAGGGGTGCAGGGGTACTAGACAAGGGGTGTAGGGGTTATAAACAAGGGGTACAGGGATTATAAACAATGGGGTACAGGGCACTTAGACTAGGTGGGACGGGGTTATAGACTAGGGGATGCAGGGCTCATAGACTAGGGGGTAAAGGGCTTCATACACTATGAAGTACTGGGTCATAGGATACTGGGAACAGGTGTCATAGATGAGGGGGTACAGGGGTCATGGACTGGGGGTTCAGGGGTTGTAGACTATGGGGTACAGGTTTCAAAGACTAGGGGTTTCAAGTCACTTTGACATGGCTCATAGACTAGGGGTACAGGGGTCATAGACTTGGTTGTACAGGGGTCACAGACTAGGGGATACAGGGCACTTAGACTAGGGGTACAGTGCACTTAGACTGGGGTAGAGGGCACTTTTAACTATGGGGTACAGGCTCATTGACTAGGTGGTACAGGGATCATAGATCAGTGGGTACAGGATTCATAGACTGGGGTACAGAACATTTAGTCTAGGGGTACAGGGATCATGGATTGGGGTACAGAACACTTAGGCTTGGAGATACAGATGTCATAGACTAGTGGGTACAGGGCTCAAGGACAAGGGGTACTGGGTCATGAACAAGGGGTACTGGGCACTTTGACTAGGGGTACATTGCACTTAATTAGTGGGCATTGGAGTCTGAGACTTGGGGGAACAGGGTACTTAGAGTAGGGGTACAAGGGTCATAGACTGGATATATAAGGTGATAGACTAGGGGTATAGGGCAGTTAGACTTGCGGGTACAGGAATCATAGACTAGGGGGTGCAGACATAGACAAGAGAGTACACAGGCCATAGACTGGGGGTACAGGCACTTAAAACTAGGTGTTCAGGGCACTTAGACTGTTGGGTACAGTGGTCATAGACTTGGCAGTACATGTTTCAAGGACTAGGGGGTATAGGGGTCATAGACTAGTGGTACAGGGCACTTAGACTAGGGGTACAGGGCACTTAGAATAAAGGGTACAGGGGTCATAGACTAGTGGGTACAGGGCATTTAGACTAGGGGGTATGGGGTCATAGACTGGGGTGCAGGTCACTTAGAGTATGGGTACAGGGATCATAGACTAGGTGGTACAGGGATAATAGACCAGGGATTACAGGGCACTTAGACTAAAGGGTACAGGGGTCAAAGACTATAGGGTACAGGGCACTCAGACAAGGGGATATAGGGCTTATAGACTAGGAGTACACAGTACATAGAATAGGGGGTACATTGGTCATAGTCTGGGGAACAGGGGTCGTAGATTAGGGGTTACAGGGTTCATAGACTAGGGGGTGCAGCAGTCATAGATTAGGGGGTGCAGCCAAACTTCAGGAGACTAGCCAACAGCTTTCCATCATCTGGACAGCCAGCGAAAGTGGTTGAGAGTAGTTTAAAGCTACAGCTCTGTAGCATCTGAGAGAAGCCTTCAACCAGTGAGGAGGGTTGGACTGTATTCTGCCCAGTGCTTGAAGTGCTACCTTGATTAAGCAGTCAGAGTCCAGAGACACTCAAGGGGACGACTCCCATTTCCCGGTGAGTCCTGTTGAAGTAAGAGAAGTCATTGTTGTGTGAAACCTGCAGTTTGGAGATTGCCTGACAGAATTTGGTCATGTTCACACTGTGGAATGCCACAGCAAGTGTTAAGCAACTGTTTTAAAACATGGAATAATGCTCACCATGTCATTGTATCCACACTGCTAAAAACGTGTTCTAAATCATGCTGTCTCCTTCACCTGAACCATGCTACTGTGTTCTGTCAACCAAGATCCTGACTTTTCGCCATCGTTCTTTCCTGATGCAGCTGGAAGTTGCTTACCATGATGCTTTGCAGCGACGTAAAATGTTGTATGATGCAACATCTGTTGCTAGTTGTTTTGTTTACAGATGGTGCCCCACAATGAATCAGATGTGCTGTCAATCATTTTTTTCTATCATGACTCATTTAAATGCATTACACTGGAGACTGTGCAGGTGTTTGGCAACACTTAAGAAAAAGCAGCAGGGAATGAACATTTTCAGGTGGAAAATGACAAGAGTTATACTGCTGATGTACAACACTACAGTGACATCCTACATGGCTCTGAGTACGTGCAACTACCTCCCAGGGGCTTATCTCTGATTGCCCTGTTTTGTCTCCATTTGCTGATGCTTGTGTGGCTTCCCCCATATTTTCCTCTGAGAGTATGCTGTCTTTTGCTTTTTTCGGCATAACTCCTAAATCATGAGCTGCCGGCATGCTGTTTTTGGCCAGCGCTCGCCTAAGCGCATGAAACATTTCGATGTTGCCGACCGCATTGCTGTTTGGAAATGGGGAGATGCTCCATGGTCCCAGTGCCCCTGTTATGCTTGTCAGAGACTGGAGACCTGAAGGGGATAAGGCATATCGACCAAACTGTGAGTACCCAGGACCCGGTTCCTGGGAGGAAAAAGGGAAATTCTTCAATTTATAAGTTTTCTAAAATATTTCAGGGCCCCAAAAGCCGGCCAACCCATGGCACTGATCAGGCCTGCACCTAACGGGTACCCCTAGAGACCATTTTGGGACACTGGTACCAGTAAGGGAGGGCTTGGCCTGCAGGCCCACATGTTGAAGTTGCATATCACACTAACCTTA
The DNA here is from genome assembly GCA_016271365.2 of Neoceratodus forsteri. Taxonomy (NCBI): domain Eukaryota; kingdom Metazoa; phylum Chordata; order Ceratodontiformes; family Ceratodontidae; genus Neoceratodus; species Neoceratodus forsteri. Next base: position 439,114,023 of record CM057459.1, on the reverse strand, counting down.
CTTTTTTGCCTTCACAGCTACCCTATGTCCAGGTATCCCCTTCCCTAGTCCTTACCCCTGAATAAAGCTATGAATTTGTTTGTTGATACTGCTGTGGTAGCGAACTTCATTGCATGCACTTATTGTTGATACATATGGTTTATGGTGGAACAAGGTATTTGGGGACACAGTGTGCAGAGCGGTTGGTTGGGGAGGTGCAATATCCCAGGGGGCTGTACTAGACGGATATCTGGCCCACTAATACATTAATCTGGGTGGAGGCACCGCACTATTATTATTTCTGGGAACTAAACCCCAATTGTCACCAAAGGAGGCAAGGGGGGTAGCCCACTGGCATACGGTGCCTGGGCTACATATGGATAAGGTGATCTGGTGCAGAGATAGGAGTTCTTTGTGGTGGAATTCATTTGTTCTCACCACCTGGCAAGATGAGTGAATTAATAATTTCCACATGACAAAGGCATCTTTCAATATACTTTGCCAGGAACTTCATGATGTCATAGTGAGGCATGCTACCCAGCTACGGAAGTGTGTGCCTGTAGGCAAGTGTGTTGCTATCACATTGTGGAAGTTGGCAGCCAGTGTTGAGTATCGCACTGAGTCATCTTTTTGGTGTGGGGTGGTCCACTGTATATGAGATTGTCCGTGAAGTTTGTAATGCCTTAGTAACTGTTTTAATGCCACGTCATCAGATTTGGCAATATCCCAGAAGTTGTTGCTGGGTTTGAAAGGGAATGGGTCTTCCCATGCTGTGGAGAAGTGATAGATGCCACTCATTTCATCATTATATGCCCACCACAAAATGTCACAGAATACTTCAAGCGGAAAAGCTACTATTCCATCGTAATGCAAGCAGCTGTGGATCATAAATTCTGCTTTCAAGATGTGAATATCAGGTGGCCAGGCAGGGTATACAATGCAAAAGTCTTTAAGAACAGTGCAGTCTTTCAAAAGGGTCAGAGTGGCACCTTGTTCCCTGCGCTTGAGAGGGACATTGGAGGAGTAGGCATCCTCACAGTCTCAACTGGTGATTCAGCATACTCGCTGCTTTCATGGGTTATGAAACCCTTTCCTGATTACAGTGACTCAAGAAAGTGTAACTTCAATTAAAGGCTAAGTCATGCTCGGATAGTGGTGGAATGCATGTTTGGGAGGTTAAAAGGGCACTGGAGAAGCCTTCTCAAGTGTATGGAATTCTCAATCAAACACATACCAGTAATCGTAGCTGCATGCTGTGTTCTGCATAATCTGTGCCAAGATAAAGGCTGAACTTTTCCTGCAAGAATGGATGTCTGAAACATCTGTGTTCCAGCAACCAGGTAATGACCCACCAAGTCTGGAGGATACCGCTATTACAGAGACTAGTCGACAGGCACATGCCATCCGGGAAGCACTAGCTACCAAGCTGAATACCAGGTAGGCCTTGCATTGCGTACTACATCTGCTGTGATGTTTTCATGGTGCCTGCATGTAAACAGTACCTGTGCCAACTTATAATGACCGTGCGTTCAACATACTGTATATAGTGTATTACATCATGAGGCAGGTTCAGATTCCATTGTTTTGTAGGAAATGTGCTGTGCACTTTGCCTAGGGCAGCAATTTCACATTGCAATGCAGTGTTGAAGCCCCCACCCCACCTCACCCTTGATTATGTTTTTTCACACATAACTGCTTCATGTAATGCTGTAACATGAATATAGTAAATGGTGCTTCTAGTTCCCCTGTGCTTTCCACTGTGTAAAAGAATTTCATGACCCATTCCTGTTGTGCAGATGGCCAAATGAAGTAGTGGAACACATGTAGGGCTGAAGTTCAGAATAATAATTCTTGAGTCGCACTGAGATGTGCAAAAAACAGCACTTTATTAATACCTTGAAATCAAAAAATGCATGAATACATGTTGTAAAACCTTTTGATAATTAATTGATTTTTACTTAACAGCATAATGGTGCATTCTGTGTTGTACGTCTTTTACTAGCAGTAACCAATGTCAATGACACATGAATACGTAACAGACAAACGTCATGAGAAACCCAAAAATGTACACATCATCTTGATTGTTTAAAAACTGTATTAGTTTAATCTTCCTAAAAACTTCAGAAACTACTTAAAAGTTTTACAAAAAGTTTCTAAAAGTCTTTCATTCTGTTTAGAACTACAACGCACAATAATATGGTATTAAAGGAACCATAAAGAAGAATATTTTTAAGGTGTTTCACACCCATTTGTAAAACTGTTAAGAATACTTTTTTAACACTGTGCCACTTGGCTTAGTTTTGGTATGGGATACTAACCACAAACAGATAAGCATGAATGGGTTAATATTTCAAAAACAGGTTTACGTGAAAACTTCATGTCCTTGAGCTTTATAGCTTTTTTTAAATGATTTTTAAAAAACATTGCTTCATTTAAATAAAATGCTTTAAAACTGTAATCAGTAACACAGGCAATTATTGTAGGTGCACATCTAGTGCTTATTTTCTACATTTCCTTGGGTTAACTTTCAGCAGAATGACATAAGTAGCACTACATTTCTATAAACGTGATGTGCTTGCCACACATCAACAAATCTGCATAACTTTGCACGCCCTTTCAATAAACATAGGTTTTATGTGTTATCCATGTGCTGTGGTTTGTGAATTAATAATTGAGTACCATAAACTTGTAACAAGAAACTTCACAAGTAACATTTTTTTTTTGCCCTGGGCAACATGGCAGTATTCATTGCAGTAAATCAGGCGGCAATGTTCAGTATTGTTATCAACTGGATTCATGATAGATCAGTCCATGTCATGTCCTCACTGAACAATTCTTCAGTCATACTGTGGTTTGCAGTTGCAGAATTGCATGTCCCCTGCGATGGGGAGCTGGGACTGACAGTGTCAGTGCCACCCAACACATTGGTGGTCATGCTACTTTGACTGGCAGCATTGTACATGGCACCATATGCATTACTCTGCACAGCCATCATTGGGGCTGTGGTTTGGGGTGGCTGGTACAGCACCTGGGGCTGTTGGTTGGAGCGCAAAATTTGCAAGTTATTAAAGAAGTTGGCAGACTGCTCTGCCTCCATTTTTCTTATGCTCACATCCATTTGGAGCTCAGCCTTAGCTCTTTCTTGCTCTGCCTTCCTCATTTCTTGATGCTTATCGATCATGAGCTTACGGGTGGGCTCGAACAGAGCTTCCATTATGTCCTGTAGTCTGTCAATTTTTTTCTTTTTTCATAAATCATGCAGAGGCTCAGATATAGCGGGACATTTCTGACCAGCAGCCATTTGTGTTCTGGTTGGATGACTTGTGGAGCTGTCAGAAGTGTCAAGAAGGCTGTCACAGTCAACAGCTGATTCAGAGCCAGAAGACGTATCCACGGGAACTTCAGCATGATCCTCTAATTCCTGCTCCCTCTCGAAGTCTGTAATAGAAAGGGAGAACAACAAGGTTAAATATTAAGGAGTACAAGTCATAAGCCACAAATTGCTATGCTTGACAGCCTGACTCTCATAAGCCAAACATTGCTATGCTTTGCATATTGAATTGGGGGGGGAGGGTGATACATTTCAGCAGACTGTGTGTAACTACATTTGCACAGTTTAGCAGAACAGCAGAAAAAAAATAAAATTTTAGATACCTGACAGTGGCAACTCCTCCACAGGGTAATCTTCCGCCACAGTTACGTCTGTGTCCTGTGCCTGTTCTGAGTTTTCAACAACCAGACTGGGCTCCGTGGCTGGTCTGGTACCAATAATCTTGTCCAGCTCCTCATAGAAGGGGAACACTGTACATCTGGTGCCGGATACTTTATTTTGGTCCTTCACACGAAGGTATTTAACTTTTAATTGCTTAATTTTTTCTCTACACTGTTTCGCAGTCCTTTCGATCCCAAGTTCAGCCAGGTGCTGTGAAATACGTTGAGAAACTTTAGTGTTCCTGTGAACACTGTTCAATTCATTTTGGACTGTTTCACTGGACCAGTACTCTATTAATGCCTTGATTGAATGATCATTCCAGCTTGCTGCACAGTCAGTGGACATTTTGCAGTTAGGAGCTGGATAAGGGCAAGTTTATACACAGTGCTGCAGGAATACAGTGCCAATGTCCTCCTAACCTTGATTAGTGTACTTCAGCCACCTCCAATCTCCATTTTGTTACCTCGAGTAGCACAAAAATAAAAGCACACAGTTCAGTCAAAGTACTTCAGCAACCTATAACCTCCATTTGGTCAGCTCAATACCACAGAAAAATACAGAGATATTAACTGCAGGGATTGGTAATCACTCCAATCAGCAGCCACCTTGAATTTCCGTTTATCAATCAAATTTCTCTCCACATCTAGATCCCCGTGCATGCACAAATATGTGTGCAGCGGCATCATGGGATTGAGCCCTACTGCATCCTGGAACAATGGAGGAACAAGCTGAGGGAAGCTGAGGAAAGTTGTGCTGTCCTATTCATACTAACGGTAAGTTCAATTTAAATTCTGAACCGTTCTTAAAACCGTGCTGGAGCCTACTTCAAATCAGGGTTTGAGCATAGTTTCTTAAAACTTTCAAGAAGCATGTTCAATACGAACGCAAACTGTGCTTGGGGATACTTAATACATTTTACAAAAGATAAAATGTTTTAAGTGCTCTAGTGTGAACAAGGCCCTAGTGTCACCTCCAGCCTGGGAGGTGATCCAGACCTGCTTCCAGAGGTATCCACTGCTGTCAGCCTCAGAGATGGAAAAGACTGTGCAATTCCTGAGCTCCAGAACAAAAGCCGCTGCCAGCAAGTACAGTCTGGGGAGTCAGCCAGGTAGTTCTACTGCTAGGAGCTACCCATCACCTCCCCTGGAGGCATGTGGCCATGGTCCACAGTACTGGCCTGTCCCATTGACTTATCCAGCCCTCACATAAGGGAAGGTGACAAGCTGCTAAAGCCTGCAACAGCCCTGAAGGTGACAAGCTTCTAAAGCCTGCAACAGCCCTGAAGGTGACAAGCTACTGGACTCCAGCTCTAGCCAAGCCTCCAAGCCTGCTGCAGACCTGCTCCACTGCTTGAGGCTCCAGCTCAACTGACTGAGCCTGCGATTACAATCCAGACCCTGTGTCCTGCCTACAGAATTATGAGTAAGCACAGGGCCTACCCTGACCTGGGGAGTTGTGTCAAGTTGTTCCGAGTTTCTAGTTTAATGGCAACCCAGAAGTGCACCAGCGCCAGCCAACCCATGGCACTGTACAGGCTTGCAGCAAATCTCTAGCTAGGTACCCAGACTAACTTTAGGGGGTACTGGTACCAGTGGAAAGGTATAAACAAGTAAGTAAAATTTATTTGTTAAGCACCACATCCTAGAAGCTTTGGGTGCTGTATAGGTAGACTGGAATTAAAAAGAGCATACATCAGTACAAAAGTATAAAACAAAACAACAATAATAAATAGCAATTGAACCTAAATAAATCCTAAATTAAAATAAAACAATGCAGCAGTTTGTTTATTCTAAACTAAAGGCAGTCTACAAACACTACTTTAAAAAGATGCACCTTCAGCCTCCGCTTAAAAACCTCCATCGATGGGGCCTCCCTCAAGGATCTTGCAAGGGAGTTCCACAATACTAGGCCCACCATTTCAAATGAGTGATCTCCAGACTTCAGGTGGGCCCTGGGAACTGCTAGGAGGCCCTCGGTAGAGGAACAGAGCGAGTGCATGGGACAGACAGGAGTCAGAAGATCACTCAGGTAGCCTGGGGCTCAATCTAAACAGGGCCTTGTAGGTGAGCAAGCCCACTTTGAAGACGATTCTCCACCTAACCGTCAGCCAGTGCAGTTCGAGCAGAACCAGGGTCACATGACAGGACCTCGGAAGGCCAATTAGCAACCTGGCCACAACGTTCTGCACCAGCTGCAGGCACCAGAGAATTCCTCCATTGATCCCAAGGTACAGAACATTGCAGTAGTCGAGTTGCAATGACACAAATGCATGTATAAGTGAGGGTAGGTCATCAGGGGAATCAAGGCTTTGATCTGGGAAACATTCCTCAGGTGGTAAAAACCACCCCTGATGATGGACGAAGCCCAGATTTTTGATGCCCAGATTTTCACTTTGGTTGATGCCGCCAAGGGAGTGGGCCCAAGGAATAACCCTGTTCCCATCCCAACAGCACCCATATCCTGCCAACGACCAGGCTCAATCACTAGCACCTCTGTCTTGTCAGGATGAGTTTCAGCCAGCTAGAGGACATCCAGTCCTGAATCTCAGTGAGACATTTATTCAGCACCTCAACAGCATCATCCATCCTGGGTGCAAATGGCATGTACAGCTGGGTGTCATCTGTATAACAGTGAAAACCCAAGCTGTGCCAGTTAATGATCTCATCCAGGGGAAGCATGTACACTGTGAACAGCACAGGGAACAGGACTTGAACCCTGGGGAACTCCGCATGGCAGGAGCTTCGGGCAGGATGAAAAATTCTCCATCACTACCTTCTGCATCCTGCCTGTGAGGAAGGACTCAGACCAGTTGATGATGGTACCAGTGAGTCCACAGAGCTCCCTTAGGTGATCCAGCAACACTACGTGGTTCACAGTGTCAAATGCTGAGGAGAGATCAAGGAGAATGAGCACTGACCATTCCCCTTTATCTCTCGCCCTGAGGAGATCATTCTGCACTCTGACTAATGCCTTTTCATTGTGATGCCTTGACCTAAACCCCGACTGGAAGGGTTCATAGATGTCATAGGCTGCGACGTGTGCTTCAAGCTGCAGAGCCACTACTTTCTTGATAATCTTATCCAGAAATGGAAGGTTAGGGATTGAGCTATTTTTCACCAAGCTGTCGGGGTCAAGAGATGGTTTCTTTAGGAGGAGTTTCACCAGCATCTCTTTCAGGGTGCCAGGGAAACATCTCTCAAAAAGTGAACACCAGAAAATCTAGGCAAACACTGAATCAATGGACTTAACACATCCCATTAAGAGACGAGAAGGGCCTGGGTGCAGTTCACAGTATGTGGTCTCCAGCTTCAAAATCACCTTGCAAACCTCTGCCACCCCAACTGGCCTGAATTCATTCCAGACAACAGGAGTGTCACTGGAAACTCAGGACTCACCACCACAGGGCTGCAACTGCCCAATTGGAGAAATCCCAGCCCTAATGGAGGACACCCTGTCAGAGAAGAACAGAGCAAACTCCTCACACTGAGTAACTGAAGATGCTTTTTTCAGTGGCAGACATGCAGTGTGGAGAAGCCTGCCTACAGTACTAAAAAGTAGAGCTGGCCTGTTCCTCCCTGCAGCAATCTCCCCAGACAGGAACACTACCTTCTTATGGTTGATTGCCCTTTGATAGTCACCGTAGTGAATCCTCAAAGCTAATTTAGCCTCCTCAGACCGAGACCTCCGCCAACAGTGCTCCAACCTCTGACCCCTGGTCTTCATTTCCTTGAGAGCCCCATCAAACCACAGGGATCTTATGCAAGAAGACCTGGGTTATACATGGACTGGTGCAACAGAGCCGAGTGCATCGGAAGCCCCATTATAGGCTGTGACTGCTTCACCTGTACCTGCCACACATGTAACACTCACACTAGATAGATCCAGTACCATCATCAGTCTTTCTGGGGGCAACTCCTTTGAAGGGCAGTAGCAGACCATCTCCACAGGGGACAGACTAATGGGGGGCCCCAAATGAAAACTTTACCATGTAGTTATCTGAACAAATGACAGGATTAATCCTTAGGTCAGAGACCTCAAGCCCTATTGAGAACACTAAGCCCAAGACGTGACCGTTGCTGTGGGTCACAGAAGCAACAGCTTGTGCAAGGCACAGCAAAGTCATTGGTGAGCCAATTCAAACTGTTGTGGTGTTGCTGTTGGGGGTGGGCACCATTGTTGTTACTGTCATCTAGGGGTTCACCTCTTAAATCAAATGTTTTCAAACTGTTACTTATTTCTTCATCCTGTACCCCTACCCCTTTAATAAAATATTTATAATAGTTGTGTAAAACTGTCTGTGAGCATATTATTAGTGTAACCCTTGGGCCATCCATCTGAAGGGCTACACTACTCCTGCCTTACCTGCCGAACAATGTTGCGGGGCCTGGGTTCATACTTTACTTTAAAACTGGTTCTTTATCACGATAACATACATGTGCAGTGCCTCCACCCACAGTTTACCTTTCAGTGGACTAGATTAATACCTGGTGCAACCCTCTGAGATGCTGTACCCACCCACAATACCATAGTGCCACCCCCAACATGGTCACAATTCAAAACCCCACATTTCAAACATTTTACAAATATTGACTCTCTCTAATAATATGCTCACACACCATAGGTTATGCAAAAAGAGTAACAACAACTTATTTACATGGGGTGAGGGTTAGGATAAGGTAGTTGGATGTAGAGATCAAGCTATTTACAATTGATTGGATTGGTTTGATTTGGATTAAATAATCGTGCATTTAGATTTAAACATTAATTACAGTGGCCACCCACCAACCTCGAATTTATTCAGATTCTTTGCTATCTATCTAGCTAGCTGCATTGATTGCAGAAACTGTATTGAATGCCCACACAAATATCAGTTCTAGGCTGTAACAGAACCCCACAAAACTAAAACCTATAGCTGGGTGCTAAGTACTAGAGTCTTAAAGGTGCAGGCCTGTTGTACGGTGCAGCTGTGATGGAGCCCATGAAGAAAATAAGCAGATCAACTTTACTTTTAATTCTAAGACACATTCCTGACTGTAAATTACAGAACTTGAGCTGGTTGATTTGAAAAGACTTTTACTCTAGATGCTGAACTTGGCTTGGCAACAACTTTAAATTATTTACAAGTCAATCTGGGTGAAACAGGGCTGGACCCTATGTACTCACAGTTTGGTAGTCATCATAGACAAGTCACAATTCAGCCTGTACAAAGCAGATTTGGGTGATTACAGCAGGCGGGCTCTGCTTTAGATGCCAAGATGTGGGCAAAGGCTTGCAGCCAGGAACCCTCTTACTGACTGCAACTTTTGCAGGTGGAAAGTGCCTCTAACTTCTTTTGAAGTGCCCCTCCTTGGGCCAGAATCACCTTCTGGATCAGACCAGGCCAGGACCTGGGCCGGCACGCTTCAGACCCCCACATCTAGGTTATGCCCTTCAGGGGGAAGTGCATATGGCAGTGCCCTAGGAGGCACACTACCAGACTGTCTCCTAGGCCGATCTGAAATTGTTGCATTGCATTCAGCACATTTATCAGTAGCACATTTATATACTTGCTCACAGTAGTCACAATCAGTTTAATCATGTGCCATTGAGGCCACCATGATCCTCTCAAGCTCGCAGACACAAATTTTAACTGAAAGGGTACTTCTTCCCTAAGGCTAGGGTGACCCAGACTCTCACAGTCCATACAGTGTAACTTGACTCTATCATCATTAGACAGAGCTTGAAGCATTGGTTCTCTACCATTTAGCAGACTTTACTTGTTGGCAAAGCTGAGCTTAGTAGCTTCTCTCACACTTGTAACACTTTACTTGTTAGCAAAACTGATCTCTGTAGCTTTCTCTCATGCTCACAACACAATTTTACAGTCCCTTGTGGCTTTGCTGGCATTAGCAGCTACAACTTGGACATTTAGACATATTCTGGCATCCCAGGCATTGTTAGGAAAAGCTCAGCGTGTTTAGGGAACTCTCCTTCCAGTCCTGCAGCACTTTATACAATCACAAAACAGCATTTCACAGATTACTGGACTCTTCTCTGGTCACTTGTTCACTTGTACACCTGTTTCTGTGCTTTGGTAAAATGTAGGGTACAGATAGCATCTCAACTTTAAACTTGGATGGGCCTCTCAGCCCCAAACAGGTCTCCAATTGCTCAAATGTGTACCATGGTGTACATCCAAAATGTCATGACAATGCTAGCAGAAGGTTACTCACCCAGACTGATTTCACACTTTCCTTTTCTGGAAACTGCAGGTGTTCATCAGCACTCTCACTACTGAAGCAGAAGCATTTCTTGTAGCTCTCTCACAACCGCAGGTGGATGCTGGCTTCTTTTCCAAGTTTTCCTAGCATGGCAAGGAACTGACAGCCATGGAGGACAATTTCTGGCAACCCCAGGCTAATGACTTCTGTTGCTGGCAGCCACTCTTTCCCTCTGACAGAGGTAGAAGCCTCCCTCCTCTGTGTAGGGGCTTTCAATGAACACACTAGGCCCATTTTTACTAGCTGGGGTCCTGAGCCCCTCTCCCTGTGGAGGGGCTCACACTTGAACTGAACTCAGCCTGAAAATCCTTGGGTTTTATGGAGTCCTTCTGGGGCTCCCAATTGGCTGAGGCTACTTGTGTGTCCAAACGCCATTGGCCGAAAGCACTTTTCAGTCCACAAAATGAATATTCATTAGACTCACTCGATGCTCAGTAGGCTCCCTGTTTCGGTGCCTGAAATAGGTACCTGCTCTTTCCCCACAAGCCTTTTACAAAGTCCCATAAGTCTCTGGCATTGTCCCAACAATTTCTGCTCTGAAATCCTGGCTTTCCGATTGGCTGCTTTGCTGCAGAAATGGCTACCAACAGTTACAGTCCCGTTGCAGCCCTTTACAGTCTCAACATCAAAGTTCTGGTGCAGCCAGGTAAAATATATTTTTATTTTCATAGCCCCATAGTTCAGTTGCCACTGCTGTGCCCTACTAAATGCTGCCACTCTTAAATCTATCTCTGCAGTCTTTAGCCTGTTGCTGCTGCCAAAATACAGTACCCCTAGGCAGCAGACAGGCAGCGTATGAGAGTCCCACTTTAACAATTTTGGGGCAGCCCATATATTTGTTTTATTTACATTATTGCCCCCCCCGTTCAATGCCCCTCTAGTGCCCTGTACAGCGCCTACATCTTTTTACTTTATTTACATTTTAGTGCTCGTCGCAGCTGCTGAAACAGACAATGCTAGGCAGCAAACTGGCACCCTCATTAATATGTATGAGACACCTAAGTAATATTCATGAGCCCCTGTACCAGCGCTCTTTATTTACTAAGTAAACAGACTCTCTTGGCCCCCACACAGGCCACCAGTCCCCAATATGGCCTCTCCAGGGACCGGGACCACCAGAACACCTCCCGTTCAACTGCAAGACTGGTGGTTGGGAGATCAAAGCGCATTTTAGCGCATGTGCGGCCCCACTAGCACTAAAGTGCCAACGCAAACAGCGGGGGATTGTGGTCCAGCTCTTGAGCCCAACTAAAATGGGCCAAAACCAGTACTGGGCAACTTCAGGGTACACATTTTGACTTTAGGGACAGATAAGGATTAGGGCCAGAGACAGTGCAAGCACCAAGGTGAACAGAGGGACACCTGAGACATCAGGAGGCAGTCAGGAGACATTCCAGCTCTGGGAGCAAACTGGGAGAAAGGGGAATAATGTAAGCCCCATTCAGGTGGGAGTGTTACATTAGCTATAGTCAATAATTGCATGCAAAGTAAAGTATTACAACTGTTAATGGTATTGCATGCATGGGATGACTGTAAGGGGAGATGGGCAGGTACAGCATCCCAGAAGGTTGTACCAGACAAACAACTAGCCCACTATATCTTACTCTGGGTGGAGGCACCATGCTATTTAATTTCTATTTGGGAAAGAACCTCCCGTTACCATCAGAACAGAGCCTAGGCCCCTAAACCTGGTTGGAGCCCACCAGGTAGGGGTAGTAGCCCGTTATTACAAGGCACACAGGCTGCAGTTGTTTCCTGACTGCCTCATGGATCCAGACGCTCAAAATCAAGAATGGGTTTGTCAAGTGGGTCAGTGAAAGGAAATGGCAGGCTGTGTAGCAAAGGCTGTGGGGCTGGTTAATGGGATTGCCTCTCCTCTGTAAGAGGGTGGGTTGAAGCCCCAGCTGTGAGTTGTGTGGATAGAGAACTACACTGACATGACAGCATTTTAACTCTGTGGTCCCTGCAGTGTGCCCTTTGTGCAGCCTGCATCAGTGGCTGATAATAAGAAGCCACGCAAGTCAGAACCTGCCAGTGAGACTGCCACTACCACCACAGATAGCAACCATTTTTCACAGTGGTTGTTGCTTCCTACTACTGGGAGTATCAAGATTAACACATGTGTCAGTGTTTCTACTGTGTTGGCCCCTGCTGTGACAAAGCTACCTGTGACCATCTATCTAATGACACCAGAGGACATTATATACATTCCACCTGACCCCCAAATCCTGGTGGCTAGTGACCAGTCTGTTAAAAGAAGAAAGAACTGCCCATCAAGGCTGTGTGAGTGAGGCACATAGCAATCCTCCTGGTATCCCAAAGTTACAGATTACCTCCAGGGGGTGAGGCTCATTCTGATAATATGCATGGCCGAAACTGCAATCAGATCAGAGGCCCCTGAGGTCTGTGGTGACTAGCCATCCATAGCTTTGCCCATTAGAACCGCCATTACACAAAGTGTCCAGACAAAGACAGACTGCCTTTGAAGCCTGTGAGTGCCAGCACCGAGTACTGGCAAGAGGTTGCCCACAAAATAAGGGACTGGAGCAAGTTGATCTGGGCACTGCAAGGGAACCCAGGGAAAAAAACAGCCGACCAAGCTCTGCAAGACAAACAGACTGAAATAAAGCAGAAGGTCAGTGCCATGTGGGGTTATTGGTACCCCTACCTACAAACATATGAAAGTTGCCATCAGCAAAAGGCCATCCTGGTCTATCTAGGCAGCTTGATATTGCAGCTAGCTCCCTAGCAGCGGGCTGCCTGGTTAAACCAGGATGCCAAATTGACACAGTGGTAGAGCTACTGCTTGCAGTGCCGGTGACCCAGATTTGGGAATGAGCTGAGGTTGTTGAGGGTGGCAAGGGGAAAAAAGCTCAACCATCCCAGAAGTAGCCCTCCTTCTTTGGGGAGGGGGAACACTGCATCCTGCTGTTTGACTGTCACCAGGTGGAGGCTAGCTGGTAGTATAAGCAAGTGCACAATGCTGGGAATGGACTGGCCTCAAATACCATGCACACATCCATGCTACCATATGTGCCATTGCATGCTAGTGCCCTGGGGAAAACTGAAGAAACAGTCTGATCTAGCATTCCTCACAGGCTCAAGCACGACTGACATGGGAGGTCACCCACCACCACCCTGTGGTCCTTGGTATGTGGTGGACAACCAGTAAGTCTATGAGAAGGTCAGTGATGGGACTGGGGGGTGCTGCAGGGCCAGGGGCTGGAGGTGTAGACACAAAGAATGGAAATAAAAGCAGGCTATAAAGACTGTGTAGGGTGAATGTAGCCATTGGAACTGGGTCCAGTATCTGAATCCCCTGACATGACCACCATTGTTAAGGTTTGGCATGTAGACTGCACAATTCAGAGGAACATGGTCATACTACTTTTTTAAAATTTATGTTTATTGCACTTTATAAATACAACAGAGGCACACATATAAACCAGATACAGCAAAACTCCATTCGTACAGAACTGAACTCAGCGTCTGTGATCTGATTGTAACAACTTTGAGGGGTTAAACACAGCTGTTATTTTGGAATTAAATAAGCTCATTAAGAGCCATCATAATGCCAGTGCTCCTTTAGAGCCTAGGTTAGGAAAGTACACCACCTACAGCATCATACATTATTCATGCAGTGGTGCATGCTCCAATGTCGCAGTATAATTGTAAACTCAGCTAAATGCAAGCTCAGTAGAATCCCATCCCAGCCTGCACCACGCTTTATGTGAAGCACTGCACTCTTATAGTATTTAGAAACTCTTTCAGACATGAAAGATATTAACAATGTAGAACTACTCAGATTAGAAATAACATTAAATAACAAATAAATGGCTCTTTAAGCAATTCTTTCAAGGTTACTCATGGTATTACATGATACTACTGGCCCAGACAACATGCTTAGGTAGGCTTCTAACTGACCACTGATGCCATTTGGGGCCACACCACAGGAAGATGACTGGGATTTACTCCGCTCAGAAGTGGCTGCATTATCTCGACTGACTCAGGATCTGAGCCTCTGTGAGTGCAAGCAGTCCCTCCTCCCAACTGCATGTAAGGTGCAAAAAAATCCCCTGCAGTGGGCACCACTTTTTAGTCCATTAAATCATACTTGTGCAGGATTTACAGCTTACCAAATACATTTTGTTGACTGGAATCCTATAGACGTTTGAGAAACTTTGTATGCTTGGCCCCTTAGAGCCATTCCCCTTTATCAACCCAAACATTTAAATGTGGTTTCTCCCCTATTCTACCACATTTGTGCATGTGACTTAACATTTTAAACACTGCAAGTAGGTGAGAAAACACATATCTTAACATATACTCTGTCCATTTTTTAAAGTCATCCATATGTTTAGTGTGAAAGTCAGGGAGGTCCAGCAGGGATGGTAAGCAAAGTTCCAAATTGCAATAAGTCTGTTTAAGATTTTAAGAGTCACTGTGTAACTCCCCAGCTATCTCACTCACTGCCATTGCTAGGTTTTGAATCGAGAGTTTAGCAGTGAATTCTTCTGCTGCCTTCAGATCTGAAAAAGTGTACTGTTTATCTTGGTAGGCAAATTGAAATCTAGCAGAGAAAGCAATTTGATATCTACTTGCCTTTTTCCAGTATAGCTGATACTCCTTCAAATGCCCTTCATCTGAGTCTAGTGGCATACAAGTAGTCCAGGAAGAAGAGCACTCTGAGCTCCACCAGCATTATTAGTCCCTGGTCCTTGACTCCCCTTAAGATCTGGCATCTAATAAATGGGGAGGCTGTGATAAACAAGATCCTGCACATCTTTTTCCTTGTTCCAGCCAAGCAGAATAAAGTAATTTTGTGTGCTTTCTGAATGGGGATAGCAAACCCCACTCCCACAGCCTCCAGAAGCCCTTCCTCCAAAAAGCTTACCAGGTCCCCTTCTTCTTTTCCCTCACGGACACCCAGTAGTCTAATACTGGCCACCCTCGATACATTTTCCAGTTGTTACAGACAAGTCCATATTGCAGCCTGGTCCCTCACCATCACTGCGGTTGCAGCCAGTGCATGACCCACTACCTTGTTTGCCTCTTCAACTGTACCTGCCACATAATCAGTCCTTTGTTCACTTAACGCTCCGACTGCATATCTAATTTTTTATCCAGGCACTGGATCATTTGAGTTAGCATGGTAATTTGCTTTCTGCAACAATTCAAGGGTCACTGTTTGTTCCTCTATGCCATACACAGGCTTCTGCCGTCCTGCTTATTTTGAGGGCCACACTCCCGCTTGCTCCTGTTTTTGTGCTCCTCTTTGATTACTCACCTTGCTCAAATATTCTGCAAATGCACTAAAGTGGAGTCTCTTATGGAAGATTGCTTAAACTGCGTAATTAGAAATAAAAAAAAAATTGTACTATAAATGAGATTTTGTGTGTAGACTGACAGAGATCCACATAAACATATCTACCATGCTCGACTGCTGGCTCCGCCTCCCCCACGGTCATATTACTGATGTGAAGGAGAGAGGCTGCGTTGCATTTCTGTGTCCTATCCTGATGGGATGTTAGTCTTGTCTTAATACCAAAAAGTGTGGCTTGATAGAGAAGATACTCAAGAAGATCAGGAGTTACTGGTAAGTTTCATTTCTTTTTGGTTAAGTTAAGAAAGGACAAATAAAAATGTTTCTTTTAGTTAAGTAGTGAAATGTACAATTTTATTTTACAGGATTCAAGACTGTGGTCAATACTGATTTTATTTTTCTGGTGCAGAGGGGCTAGGAAGCACTGTTCTGGTAAGTCACGTTAGCAGCAGACGGATATAAGAAACTGCTGAAGACTGTTTAAGGCAGATGAACTATGATAATGTATAACTAATTTATATGATATTTAAGTGAATGTTGGGGTTATCTGACAGAAGCAATTAAAGTGTGTGTGTTATCTACTGTTAGAAGCATAGACAATGACAGCAGAAAAAGACCAATGGTCCATCCAGTCTGCCCGAGTTCCCTATTTAGCTCTGGGACCTGCTATCCCTCCATGCTCCTAGACCTCCTCAATCCCCCCCATATTTAAATCGGGGACCTACCATTCCTCCAGGGTGCCAGCCCTCTCCAACCCCTTCCCCATCTGTTAATTTGATATAATGATCAGTTTGAATCCCCCAAAAAGTACTATTTTTTTGTATTGCCATTCATCCGTGATGACCAGTTGCCCTTAATGTCTGATCACCAGGTTCACTGCCCCCATGCTGCTCCCAGGTGGCAGGAGGGCAGCTTTGACACCCTTTGTGCTGTGTGCCTTGTCTTTCCCTCTCACTTTTATATGTCTGATATATTTTTGCTTGCTGCTGACAATAACATTTTATGGCCAGGGAGCATGTAACCCCATGTTATAGGATTCAGTTATGGTGCCGCTAGCTTCATTCCTCTTTACTCACCTGATGGTCTAGCTCTATGCAAATAAAGGGAGTAATAGCATCAAAACAAGTGGAGTGGAGTTAAAGAAAAGGAGATGGAGATTAAAGGATGACAAGAGTGTGGCTGCCCGGTAGCCCTGGGGCAAGTGGAGGCCATGTTCACACTGTCACTGAAGAGGACAGTCAGGTCTAAAGAGTTCCAACTCCTGCTAGGTGGATGGCAGAAATTCTATCAAGTATCTGCCTGCTCACTGGCCCATCGGTGCAGTGGTAGCACTACCACTTGTGATGCCACTGACCTGTTGGTGGCCAGTCAAGGAGAGGCTGACTGAGCATCTCAGAGGATGTTCTCCTCCTCCGTGGAGGGAGCTCTGTGTGCTCAGCCAACTACTCGACTGGGACACATGAGTGCATGTGTGTGTGCATCTACTCAGTCCTTGCCTGCAAGGTGAAGAGAGAAGAGGACTGAGAAAAGGACAAAAACCCTCAGCTGCATCAGAATGACACTGCTTTCCCTCGCAGGCCCTGCACCACTCACCAGGCCACCTGCCATATCACCTGAGATAAACTCCTTCTGGGCTTGGGGAGCATGGGGGCTCTGCCATGGGGGGGGGAAACTGTGGGGCACTGTGGTGGCAGGCTGTAAGTCCCAGGGAATGGCAGGTGACAGAGCTGGGGAGGAAAGGCAGCTGATAAGGATAGGCAGAGTGTATGGAAGTATAAAGTATAGTAAATTAAAACAAAAAAATATCAGCTGGCTTCATGGTGCCAAGCGGCGAGGCACCTGCTTGGCATGCTGGTGGCCCAGGTTCCAGCCCTTTGCCTGGGACATCAGGAGCAGAGGTCGGCAGGGAGGGTGATATAGAGTGTCCTCCTGCTGTGAGATTGCATTTAATGCTGCGAGACAGACTTGGCAACGCTGCTAAACTTTTATGAAAATCAGTATTTTACACAATATTGTCAGAGGACGAGTGTTTGAAGCAGAAAGGACTTAGGGGGCTGTGATTGAACATTTTGTGTTTAAACTACTGCCAGCATTGCAGGATTGCTTTTATTTTTATTTAAAGAAGCTAAAACCAAACACCGGGAGCTTATCATGTGACCCGAGGCTTATTTCCGGGTCTCCAGAGCATAAACTAGCCGATCCAAGCAAGTGAAAACTCTTACAGAATCACCAGTGTTGTCCTCCTGCTGTAAGATTGCATTTAATCTAGCAAGACAGATTTGGCAACGCTGCTAAACTTTTTTGAAAATCTGTATTTTGCACAATATTGTCAGGGGATGAGTGCTTGAAGCAGGAAGGACTTAAGAGGCTATGATTGAACACTTTATGTTTTAAACTACTGCCAGCATTACAGGATTGCTTTTATTTTTATTTAAGAAGCTAAAACCTAGCACCGGGAGACTATCACATGACCCGAGGCTTATTCCTGGGTCTCCAGAGTATAAATTAGCCAACCCCAGCGAGCAGGGCTTGCACGTGGGAGTCACGCGCAGAGATGTGCTCAGAGACACACGCATCGAGCATGTCAAGCAGGGAAAAGGGGAAAAAGACACCACATACTGCATTTAGTAAGTTTCATTATCTGTTTATTTACGTAAGTTATAGGGCTATTCCCAGGAGTTTAGTTCAGAAGTAAAGTAGGTCTTAAATCAGATCAGTAGGGGAGTAATCTACTACTCAAACTTCATATCAGAGTGTATATGACCTGTGGGTGTAGGTTAGTGAAGTCTACAGTGTAATTGCAAAAATAATTGTATCAAAATGTATTAAAGACATTAAAAAGCACAAGAATAAAATGGATGTGACTCAGAAAACCCTGAATAAATTGTGTGAGGATGGAATGTTAGTTAAATGCAACAAATGTTGTATGTTTTCTGTTATAGCTAATCATGTGGATAATCTCTATGAATGTGGAAAATGCCTACAGCTCAACACAGTACAGTACAAATTACAAAATGTTACAATGCAGTTAAACAACATGAGGGAGTTAATGAATATAGAACAGGACTGTAGACTTCAAAGCATGAATCCCCTGAAAACCCCCATCCCCTTAATTTTAGACATATCCCAACAACATGTCCTTAAAGGAGATAGGAAATGATTTTACATAGCTAACTGCCCTTCCAGCTTCCTTTCCATGCCAGTCATGTATTCTGATATGCTTTGATGTTTTTTTTATAAATAAATAATCTAGTTTTGGGCTGCCTTCAGATCTACATTGAGTTACACGCTCCTCAACAGCTACTGCTCTTGATTTTCATATTTCTAAGACATTCTATGGCATCAATAACTCCCATTCCATGCTATTCATCTGAATGGCCTGGAATGGGAGTTTGTGATGTCATAGAATGTTCAGGCTATATGAAAAGAGAAAGCTGCAACTGCTGAGGATAGAGGTATTCAGGGTAGTTACAAAGGCAAAATAATTAGATTATTAATTTAACAAAAAAGGTCAAAAACATATCAGAATACTGGGTAGCAAATAAAAGAACAACTGGTCTAGTGGTTTCCTATCACCTTTAAGAAAAGAACAAGGGATACTCAGGTCACAGAAAGTGAGCAAGCAGGCTCTTCAGGTAATTGTCATTTACATAAATGAATTAAACATGCAGGAGATGAGGAATGTAATGATTGGTACACTGGCCCAGATATTCAAACTGCGCTCAAAACTGGCGCAACAGCAGGAGCAAGCGCAAACCAGTTGCGCAAATGCGCAACAGGTGCGATATTCAAACATGGAGCAGAGCAAATTGCGCAAGCAACCAACGTCTGAATATCGCACATACTGCGCCATCGCGCAACCAGGCAGGAGAAGCTGAGCCAAAATGTTGCGCTATGTCGCAACCAGGAAGCTCAGCTGAGCAGTCCAGAGCTGCCATAAGCAAGCACAGCCCCCAGAGCAATGGAACTGCACATCCAGGGAGGCAGGCTGGGCCCACCGCCAGCCATGCCACACATGGGCACAGGAACACACTGCAGAACCCACACCACACCGCACACCCCAAGCACAGCATCACTGGGGTGGACGATGATCCACGTGCCCATGGGAACAAGCCAACAAAGCATAGCAGAGCCCTGACACCCCAGCACAACCACTGGCAGGCGGAGAGTGCCACACACAGGGGTTGACAACCACAGTGCACATCAGCCCCCATATGCACAGCACACCCTGCACTGTGACCCAAGACACCACCCATGTGCAGTGACTGGCACTGCAGGAACCCATGCAGTCCCCCAGCACGTCAGCCCGTGCAACACAGAAGCCTACAAGCCAGACACACCCTGTGCACCCAGCACTGGGTGGCAGCAGATGGCAAGACCAACCGAAAGTCACTGCCATGCTGGAGATACCTCCCATGCACACACACACACACACACAACATACCCAGGACCAACCAGCCCAGATGGCATGTACACACCTGCAACTGAGCACCCATAGCCAGCTGCAAATCAGAGACCGACACAGTATTCATATATCAAAATAGAAATGTATATTAAACATATTTCAACAAGAACAATAAAAACTATTTACAAGGGGGCAGGTACAAGGAAGGGGTGTTCAAGAGGGAGGATTAAAACTTGGAGAGGAAGGCAGGGTGGTAGGGATGGGAGAAGTGGGAAGAGGTAATGTGGGCTACAGCCCAGCCAGCTCCTGGTCCTCCCCTGCTGGCGCCCATTCCATCCCAGCCCTGATGGCGTCCATGCCTCCGGATGGCTTGCAGGATCCTGTGGTTTGCAATGCTGACCTCTGTGAGCGACGGACATCCTGTTGCATCCTCCGTAGAACCTCGAGGCCTAGGAAAATGGGAACACAGTCAATGGCTGTGACTGACCACAACCCTGAACACCACCCAACCTGCAAGCCATATGGCCAATGTCCGCACCTGTGATGGCATACACCCACCCACAGTGAACATGCACTGGCCATCACAAACAGGCGCACCAGCTATGCGCACCACCGCCCACACACACTGCCCACGTCAATCACAGTACAAACTAGGCTGGCAAGTGATGTGGCAACGTGGTGCGATGCCAGTTACACAGCTATGTGCCCAGTGCATGCCTGGACCACCAGGTATACTGCACTGTGATGCATGTCACCTGTGTCGTGCCTACATACATGGATACATAGACAGTGTCAGCAGATAAGGGCCTATGGGCCACCCAGTCTGGCCATTTGACCTTGTAAGTTCACTCTGTTTTCCTATAAGTCTGTTGCACCTTACCCCTGACCTCCAGAATTCCTTTATGGCTATCCCATGCATTCTTAAATCCCGTGACCAAGTCAGCCCCCACCACTTCCTCTGGCAGGGTGTTCCACTTGTCCATCACCCGTTCTGTGAAGAAATTCTTTCTCATGTTTCCTCTGAATCGTCCCCCCTCAAACCTCATCCCATGCCCTCTAGTCCTGGAACATCTTTTACGCTTAAAAATAGTGTTTTCCTGCACTCTGTTCCCCCCTGTAAGATACCTGTATGTCCCCATCATATCCCCTCTCCCTCCCTCCTCCAGGGAGTACATGTTCAGTTCCTTCAACCTGTCTTCATAGGACTTGTGATGCAATCCATGCACCATCCGTGTTGCCCTCCTCTGAACCCTCTCTACCCAGTCCATGTCCATACGTAGGTATGGTCTCCAGAACTGTACACTGTACTCCAGTGTGGGGCCTCACTAGTGTCTTGTATAGTGGAATTATGACCTCCCCTTTGGTTGTGTTGTGCATGGCTGGTGGTCTTGCCCCCCCCAGCATGCAATAGCATCCATGAAGTAATGATACTCACACTCCTCCAGCAGCTGGGTCTGCCGCTGCTGCTGCTGCTGCTGCTGCTGTGGTTGGGGCACAACACCCCCCGGCACTGGGGCCCTGGCATGGCCCACCTCACCCTCGCCCGGCGTCCTCAAAATCCGGCCTGTGGGAGACATATGTTGAGACAAACATCAGTGTGACTCAAAAGCAGAGTGCCCCCTGCCCCAGTGAGAGTGCCTGCCCACACAGCCATAACCATCCATCGCACAGCTGCACACACTGACACAGCCAACCGTGTCCGAGCCGGCACCTATGCACAGCCACCCAAGCACACACACACCCCTACAGAGAATATAGGTGCATAGATGGTACACTCACCTGGCCTAGGCACCACGCCCCGCCTGGCACGTGAACGCAGCCGCGTCAAGAGTTCCGTCTCCCTCCGGCAGAGGTCACTGTACCGGTGCTGGCACTGCTCAGCAGACCGGCCCTGACCAGTGACCTCCTCCAGGTCAGTGGCCACTTGCTGCCACAGCTGAGTCCTGGCACTGGTGAGGGGCGCCTCACCATACAGGCCATCATAGTGTGGCTCAACTAGGGCCACCAGGTTGGCCACTTCAAGCTGGCTCCAGGACACCGCCCTCCTCCTAGCCATGGCACCAACTTTACAGCAGGCAATATGGCGCCCCGCTGCGCCGTAACCCCACGTGGAGTTGTTGCGCAATAGACCACCACAGGCTCCAATCGCGCTGTTCGAACAGCGCCGTCACTTCACATGGCGCTGTCACCAGACAGCGCAATAGGGACGTACACATGGCATGCCAACAGCGCCAATGGTCAGAGGGCATGCACAAGGTCACGGCAATGATGCAAGGCTACGCACAGTGCCATCGGACGTATAGGCATCCTGCGCGACTGCCAAGCTGCACACCAGTGCCACAGTGGACTATCGCGCAGTAGTTTCACAGCGCCATATAGTGCCCAGTGCTGTAGCGCCACTGGCACAATGGTGGCCATGGTCTGAATCGCCTATCGCGCTCAGCAGGTCTGCAGCGCGATAGACGCATGCATAAGCTGTCTGGGCATGCGCAATGCAGTGTGGCACACAGCCACAAACCTGCGCTATTAGCTCAGCCGGACCTTCCGTGTGCGCCAAAGCGCCAAATAAGCGATATTCAACCCGACATATGCAAATCATCGCATTCAAAGCAAAGCGCAGTAGCGCGATTAGCATGTCATTAAAGTTGCGCCACACCTCATTTGCATGTGTTGCGCTATAAAAATGCGACAGTGGGTTGTGCTGGCCAGATTTGGTTACTGCAGGTGAGAGGTGAGTTACATGCTGTGTGATGCTCAGGACAATGCTCATGGGCGGAGGATGATAAAGGCTGAGGGGCTGAGCATGAAAGGGCGCAGAAAGGGACAAAGGGCACCCTGTCTATCAGTATCTGCCATGCGGAGTGGAAACGTGGGGGCTTCGCCCCGACCGGCAGCTATGCTCATGGGGAAATGCTGTCGACTGCACAGTGACAGGTGTCCACTTCCACCCATACAGATCACTATGACTGACCACAGCCAAGCTGAGGGTGTGGACGGCGGGTGTAGGAGGAGGCCGAACTTCACCGCGGCAGAGACGGAGGCCCTCTTCCAGGCCTACCTGGAGGATGAGCCACTAGTGAGTGGACGGAGGGCACCCCTCAGGAACGTGCAGCTGCATGGGAGGGTAGCTCGGGCGTCAACCTGCCGGAAGCCACCAGCGCTCCGTGCAGGAATGCAAGAAAGAAGATGGGGACTGACCACAGGAGGCTGAAGGAGAAGATGGCAGCCTTCAGGCGGCGACGTGCTGGCACTGGTGGGGCCCACCAGTGGTGTTGCAGCTGACCCCTACAGAGGAGACACTGGTCGCGCCACGCAGCCGAGTGCCATTGCGGGCGTACCAGGCGGAGGATTCCAGACAGGTGGAAGCCCATCACTGCACGGTATGACATGGTGGTGTTGTTGGGGGGCTGTTGTTCACATGCACTCACATGTACTCTCTTTCTGTTACAGATCCTGTTCATCTTCAGGAGACGGTGGTGGTGGTGGGTCCAGACAGTGATGCAGACCTGCTGGACGTGGAGGAGGGACCATCCACCTCCGCCACCAGCCTGCAGGCACTGCAGCAGCATGCACGCTGGGCCAACAACTCCGGTGTCAGTGATACGGGTGCAGGGTGCACAGCCTGTGTCACAGCAGTCTGGCATGCAGGTATGCCAGCATGCTGTGCCTATGGCAGTAGGCACGCACCTGCACCATTGATGATAGCAGGCCTGCAATGGGCAGTGATAGGTGTGTGTCCCATGAGCGGACACATGGCAGGCCAGCACGTGCCCCTGGGCCTTCCTGGTTCACACCTGTGTACCAGCATGCTGGCACAGTCCCAGGCTGTGCCTGTCAGCACCAGTGGGGCAGCACCGGTGGCTGTGCAGGTGTCTGGCACTGTTGTCAGCACGGAGGTGGAACAGGTGGACCTGGGGGCTCAGCAGTTGGAGGGGCGGCAGCAGCAGTCGCACACCAGGTCTGGGGGTACAGTGTCAAGCAGTGGCACATGTCCACCGCCCTTTGATCCGCCCATACCTGGTCCTGGCGAACAGCGCCCACCCTCAAGGGGTGCTGTGCACCAGGACCGTCCACACCCTGGGGGTCACGATGCCATTGGGGCACAGTATCCATTGGACGCGCACACCCGCCTGCTGCAGGACTCGGTACAGCTGCAGGGGCGGGTTGCAAGGTCCGTGGAGGCACTGTCTGTGTCCGTGGAGTGGCATAGCAGGGAGTGTGCTCGGGACCGAGCCGAGCTGGTCCTTATGCGGACGGATGTGACCGCTGCCATTGACAGGCTGACCCAGGCAGTGGTCTCTGTCGCAGACGCAGTAGCACACTGTCAGGTGCCCTGTACCACACACCCACACAGTGCGCCTCCACTTTGCCTCGGGCGCGCGCTGCGGCGACACCAGGCCTATCGACGCCGGGTTCTGCTGTGGGCATCCCGAGCACCCCTGGTGCAAGTTTGTTTGGCAGGATGCAGACCCCTGTGCGGGCAAGGTCGCGTTCGCGCAGTGGGACCCCTGGTGGTGCACCAGCGCCACCCGATGTGGCCCCTGCTCAGCCTGCCAGTGCTGCTGGGCCACAGCAGGGCCCCCCACGCATCTGTGGTGGCCGTGGGACAGTGCTACCTGACTGAGCTGTCTCCCAGTGCAGGCCCTGTCTGGTGCTGCCCTGTGTGCAATGTGTGTCATGGTGGGCAGTGCACTGCTGGGTGCTCTGCTCACTGCGCTGACACACGGACCCCTGCACTCTCCCAACTGCTGTCCACAGGTGCGTGTGCATGATGATGCCTGCATTGCACTGTACACCAAGTGCAAGGGTGCCCAGGTCCTGACACTACGTCGTGGACAGTCCAGGTGGTGGGGTGGTTGGTGGTGCTGTGTGTTGGCAATGTCATTTCCGCAGTGCTGTGCTGCTGCCCATGTATGCTGCCTGGTGTGTGTGTGTGTGTGTCCATATGAGTGCTCACCCCTCTCTGATGATGTGTTGGTATGCCTGGAACCTTCAACTCCCCTGACCTTCATGCACGGTGTGTTCCCCTGTGTGCCTGTGGTTTGCGCATGGACAGTGTTGCCTGCACATGTCCCCTTGACTTACCTGTGTTGGGCGTAGTGCTCTTCTGCAATGGTGTCCCGGTGCAGCTGGGCCTGCCGGGTCAGTCGGGGGTCCCTCCGTCCTAGGGGGGGCTGCTCATCACTAACATCACCGGCGCCACTGGCGTCCCCATCGCTGTCCCCCTCTTGGACCTGTACGGCTATCCCATGGTCTTTGGCCATGTTGTGCAGGATGCAACAGGCCAGGAATATCCCACAGACCTTTTGGGGGCTGTACTGTAGGGCTCCGCCGGAGGTGTCCAGGCATCAGAAGCGTGCCTTGAGCATCCCAAACACCCGCTCTATGATGTTACATGTTGCGGCATGTGCCTCATTGAAGCATAGCTGCGCTGGGGTCATGGGGTGCTGGTACGGTGTGAGCAGCCAGGGACGGAGTGGGTATCCGTAGTTACCTGTGTGGAGATAGTGGAGATCAGTGTCATGTCAGGTCCATATTGCCCATATCCTTGTGTGCCACTACCATGGCACCTGTGTCATTCCCACCCTTGCCCAGAGTTTGCATTCCATACATGTGTACTCACCCACTAGATGACCCGTGGGGATGTCCCCACTCTCGAATCGATGGCACAGTGCAGACTGGTGCCATATGAAGGCATCATGTGCTCCGCCAGGGTGTGTGGCACAGACATTGATAATGCGCCCAGTGGCATCACACCACCTGGCAGTTGACACTGGAAAACCCCTTCGGTTCCGATATGCCTGGCCGTCGGGGCCAGGCATCGCGAATGGCCACATGGGTGCAGTCTATGGCCCCTAGCACGCCAGGCATACGTGCTACCCTGTGGAACTCCTGCATGTTTGTTGTACGCTCTGCCGCGGTGCTGGGGAAATGGATGTACTCCGCAGCATGAGGCAGCAGTGCGCTGAGGAATTGGGTGAGGATGCGTGATGTGGCCGACTGTGTAATGCCTGTGGTGTCCCCTGTTGGCCTCTGGAAGGTGCCTGTGGCGAGCAGGCACATGCAGGCTGTCACCTTGGTCTCCACGGACAGAGCGTGACTCCGTCGTGAGGGTGCCTGCATCACATCACTGCACAGCTCGCAGAGCCGTCTCAGTATTGCCCTGTTCAGGCGGTACCAGCCCACAATCTCGACGTCTGTGTACAGCTCGAAGCTGATGCGGGCACGATACCGCCTGTCGGGGGCATACCGCCGACGGGCTCCTCCGCGGCCACGTCCCCCTGCAGCATGGTGTCTCACCCCCCTCATTACAGCTTCCATGTGGAAGCTGGCACTGTCCATCTCCCTGGCTTCTGCCCCCCCCGGCTGCTGTTCCTGTGTTACCCCCGCTGCCCCCACTGCTGCTTCCACTGCACCGGGCACCCCCACTGGCCTCTCTGTCCTCCTGGACCCACTGTCCTCTCTGCCCTTCCAGCTCCTGTCTCTCTCTCTCTCTCTCTCTCTCCCCAGTTTCGCGGCCTGCTTGGGTTCATCGCGCTTCATGGAGCCTTTTATTTTGGCTCCAATTCCGCTACTAGCAACTTCCGGCTGGAGCCACTCTTGCGCGTGCGCCAGAAGTGTTCGATTATCGCATAAGCGCTTTATGCATGGACCCGCCTCCTTCAGTTGCGCATGCCTTCATTTTCATTGCGCTGTTGCTCAGCATGTTTTTGGTGGCTCAACTGGCCCCTTCTGAATATCGCAGAATGGCGCATTTTTGGAGTTGCGCATGGCGCAACTCTTTTGAATATCTGGGCCACTGTTACTAGAGGAAATAAATATAAAAAGGGTATAAGGGCACTGACATCACAGGAAATATCTACTTCCAACAGATATAACCTTAATGGACATAATTGAAAATGACACACTTAATACTGTATATGGCGAATCTCAGAAGGAACTAATTGTGATGGGAGACTCCATAATACAAAAATGCGACACTGTAATTTGCCAGGGGGATAAAGAAAACAGAATGGTATTATGCTATCCTGGAGCTAAAGTCATGGATATTCAAAAACAAATGCCAAATATAATTAAAACAACCAACAGTGAAAAAAAGATTGTGACAATACACGTGGGTATAAACAATGTAGGAATAAATCACAAAAAGAATATTTGTTATGAACGTTTAGAAACTGCTGAAAAGTTGCAACAACTGGGTGCACGTCATTATCTCAGGACTGTTACCTGTCCAAAATGCAGTAGAGGAAAAAACACTTACCCTGAAAAGAATTAATACACGGCTCAAAAATTGGTGTACAACTAAACATATTGGGCCAGATATTCAAAGGGTAACACCGGGCTCAAATCTGTTGCGCTGGATTATCACCGAATTTGCGCCCGACTGCAATATTCAAAAGGACATTTAGCATCGGCGCTAGGTGTTCGCACCGATGCTAAATCATAATGTATGCAGGGGAGGGACTCAGGGAAGGGGACCTGAATGCCTGCGCAACAGCATATTCAAAGGTATAGCGCCGCACTAACTACCACCAAAAAAAGGCTGGCGGTAATGCGGAGGTGCCCCCCCCATGAATCACAGCCCCCCCTTGACCTCAACATAAAGGATGTATCCCTGGTAGTCTAGTGGTCCCCTCCCCAAGCACCGCTCCTGACCCCAGTGTAAATAAAAACTCATTTGCCCTGGTAGTCTAGTGCCCCCAAGCACTGCTCCCGACCACGGTTGGAAAAAAATCAGCTTATTTCCCTGGTAGTCTAGTGGTCCCCCAAGCACCGCTCCGACCAGGGTTGACAAATAAATCAGCTTATTTCCCTGGTAGTCTAGTGGTCCCCCAAGCAGCTCCGACCAGGGTTGGAAAATAAATCAGCTTATTTCCCTGGTCGTCTGGTAGATCCCCAAAGCACGCTCCTGACCCGGTGTAAAAACAAAACTCATTTTCCCTGGTAGTCTAGTGTTCCCCCGCAGTGACAACTTCGCCCATCAAATAGGTTCCCAGAATGGAGCCGGCGACTGGCTCAGCCCTCCTTCACCACCACGGCCAGCCGCTGACTGAGGTAGACTCTCGCTTGGGGTCAGAGCGGTGCTTGGTGGGGGACCACTAGACTACCAGGGAAATAAGCTGATTTATTTTCCAACCATGGTCGGAGCGTGCTTGGGGAAACCAATAGACTACCAGGGAAATAAGCTGATTTATTTTCCAACCGTGGTCGGAGTGGTGTTGGGGACCACTAGACTACCAGGAAATAAGCTGATTTATTTTCCAACCGTGGTCAGGAGGGTGCTTGGGGACCACTAGACTACCAGGGAAATAAGCTGATTTATTTTCCAACCTGTGGTCGGAGCGTGCTGGGGGACCACTAGATTACCAGGGAAATACGCTTAATTTATGTTTCAACCGTGGGTCGGAGCGGTGCTGTGTGGGGACCACTAGACTACCAGGGAAATAAGCTTATGTTATGATTAAACGTGGTCGGGAGCGGTGTGCTTGGGAGGGGACCACTAGACTGCCAGGGAAATAAGCTATGTTATGATTAAACCGTGGTCGGGAGCGGTGCTTGGGGGGGGGGGCACTAGACTACCAGGGAAAATTAGTTTTTTTTTTTTTTTTTTTACACCGGGGTCAGGAGCGGTGCTTGGGGGGGGACCACTGGACTACCAGAGAGTGGAAACAACACTGGTGGAAACAGGGACCATGATGGCTGTGAAGGGCTGCCTGGCCCAGCCTGTTTGCCCAGGTCCCTATATGTTGGATGGCTGCGCTGCACAGCCCAGTGACCCTACAGCTGATAACCCACCCTCATCCCCAGCAGGTCTGCCTTATGCTTGCCCCATGCATACTTGTGTTCCACCCACACCTGCTGTGGGCTGCCTCTGTTGGTGTGGAGTGGGGGCATCATCCAGGGCATGTGTGGCCACTGGTAGTGTGTGTCTATAGCTATATATATATATATATGCATGTGTCTCTGTATCGATCTATAGTTATAGATCACTACGGATCTATATATCTCATTATGTACTGCTTGCAGTGCTACACAGCTATGTTGTATGCACTGCTCGTACCTGCCAGTGCACAGTTCCTGCTGCTGCCAGCTTGTACATCCATTCCGACCAACAGGGGATGCTGTGGGCATGCCTTGGCCTGCAGCATCCAGCCTGTACTTCCATTCCGACCAAAAGGGGAGTTTTCGCCCATGCAGTAGCACCGGCAAACTGCATGGTAATGTATGCTACAAGCACTTAATGAGATGCAAATGTACTTGTTTGCCCACGGATTACCTAAGTAGGCTCATTTGCATGGGAGCTTTGAATATAGCCCTGCTTGTTCTGGCTAACCAGTTTGCGCTGGCCAATGTGTTAGCACTGTGCAATCAGTTAACCCTGGCAACAACCTCACTTCAGCACAAGCACAGTTCTGCAGTGTGTGGTTACATTGTTGTTTGCAGTCATACCTCTCAACTGTCCCTGATTTTCAGGGACGTCCCTGAATTTACCTCAAACGTTTACTCTGTCCCTCCTACAACTTGTGTTTCCATGACCAAACAGTGGGGGTTGTAAGCATAACATAATGTCAGACATTACTGTTACAAATGTGTTCTTCCTTAGAAAATGCATTTTATACTACACCACTTATTCTACCAGCTTCCTGAGTAGATACCTCCAATTTATAAGACGTGTCCCTGTTTTAAACCTTTGTCCCTGCTTGTTTTAAGCCTTGTCCCTGAGTTATGAGGCAGGAGGTTGAGAGGTGTGTTTGCAGTAGCTGTGTGACATCTCTGTGCAATCACACACAATGTTCTCCACCTGCAACACTGGCTTGCTACAGAGCCTAATAAGCTGCAGCTGCAGTTTGCACTTCCCTGTTGCTATGTTCAGTGCTGTCTTATTCCTGGGCAATGTTTGCCCTGCACTCCTGGGCCTGTTTGCCTGGCTTCCTTCGCTTGCAATATTCAGCTGGTTTTGCACCAGGCTATTCATTTTGAATATAGCTATGTTTTTGCTCTGGGCACAGTTTGCCCGCTGGGCAGTGCTACTTTAGCCCCGGGGCAAAGTTTTTAATATCTGGCCCATTGACTTCCTAGACACACGGGATAATTTTTTGGTAGGAAGTCACTTTATAGAAATGGTAGCTTACACCTTATCTCAGAAGGAACAACAATTTTGGGGTCTCTGATAAAAATCAAAATGGAAAATATTAATTTAAACTAGGTATGGAGGGGGGGCGGGAGAATTAAACACAAATCATCAGCACCGAGAAAGGTTAAGAAAAGAACAAAAATCAAATCCCTAAACTGTTTACTAAGCAATGTAAGGAGTTTAAAAAAAAATTCTCAGAATTCCAAGCCATGCTAGACACATTTAATATCAATATAGCCTTGTTAACTGAAACCTGGCTGGATAGTAATGATGAGTGGGGTAATAACATAATGGGCTACCACATGATCAGAAGAGACTGTGTAGATAAGAAAGGGGGAGGACTAGCAATTTATATACTTAATAACTTAAATTACATAGATATCACTTCACAAATCAAGGCTGCAAATGCTCAAACAGAGACCTTATGGATTAAAATAAGTAATGGTACACAAAATGAACAGGTGTTGGGACTATGTTATAGGCTTCCAGATTCAACAGCTGAAGTTAATCATGAAATACTACAAGAAATACAAAAGGACATTGAGATAGGCAACTCAGTATTTACCGGTGATTTTAATTTCCAAGACATTAACTGGAAAAATAATACAGCTAACTCAAAACAAGGCAGAGATTTTTTAGAACTCTATTTAGAAAATAATCTAATTCAACAAGTCTTGAGCCCTACCAGACTAAACAATACATTAGATCTAGTGCTCACAAACGGGGAAATAAACATAAGTAATTGTGGGGTCCACGACCCCATAGAGAACAGTGACCACAGCACTGTATTCTTTAAATTTATAACTCAAAAGCCACTGTCAGGGGATGTACTGAATTCTATATTTATAAAACTGTAGATAAGGAACCAATTGTCAGAGAATTATCAGCTGTGGAGTGGTATCAAGACCTGAAAAACAAGCCAGTAAGTGAGTGCAGGGAGATGATAACGGCTGTCATACATAACGTTATGAACATATTTGTTAAAAAAGTAAAAAAATATAAACAACAAGGGAAAAACCCAAAATGGCTAACAAAATCAGAAAACTAATACAAAAGAAGAATAAGGTGTATGGAGTACTAAACATACAAAATAATGAAGCCACATGGGTAACATTAAAAAAAATACCCAAAAACTTGTAAGAACAGAATAAATAAAGCTAAAAAAGAAATCTGAGATCAAATTGGCAAAAAATGCAAAAAAAAACCAAAAAAAAACAAATAGTAAGCAGATTTATAGCTATATAAATTCATTAAAGAAACATAAGGGAGAATTAACATCCATAATTGATAATGGTAGAGAAATAACAGACCCAGAAGAAATTGCTAATACATTTAATACATATTTTATATCAGTTTAAAATAATAGGATTAACTACTGTACCTCTGTAAACATAGACATTGGAATGGAACCATATACTATAGATAGGCTATAGTAAAGCTAATAACCGACTTAAAAGACCACAGTTCACTAGGTCTACACAATAAAACACCAGAAATGCTGAAATTAATGAAGGATCATATTTGCATTCCATTAAAAATTTTATATGAGAAATCATTAAATTCTGGTGAAAAACCAAGAGATTGAAAATAGTTTAATATTATACCCATTTCCAAGAAAGGAGCAAAAACATTAATAGATAATTACAGATCGATTAGCTTAACTTCGATTCCATGCAAAATGTCAGAAACCATAATAAGACAAAAATATTACACAAACTAAATAATGTAACTACTTTTGACACTAATCAACATGGGGTTAAAAAGGCAAATCATGTATAACAAACATAATTTGTTTGTATGATATAATAAGCAAAAACTTGTTCAATTTTAGTAAGGCCTTCGATCTGGTCCCAATTGGGCAATTGACAGCAAATTGAAAAAATACAAAATTGACAAACATATTATACACTGGATTAATAACTGGTTAACTGATAGGAAAAAGAGAATGTCCATTAGAGGCCACCTCTCGGCCAAAGGTGAGATCACAAGTGGTGTGCCTCAGGGCTCAGTTTAAGGCCCAATAATTTTCAAAATGTTTATAGATGATTTGGAGGAAAAGGTAAGCAATTATATCATAAACTATCATAACCTCAGCCGGACCAGTGGCGCAGAGGGCTGAGGCGCTGGTGCCTTACCTCGTACTATGCCGGCAACCCGGGTTCAGGAACGGACTCGGGATGCTGGGGGTCAGCAGCGGGAGGAGAAGTTTAAACATCCATAGGACTGCTCTCCTCTTCTGGAGTGGGTAGCAGGGCTGCATCATTCTGCAGCAGCCCCCGGTGGAGACCGGGAGCACTGCATGAGCGTCACAACAGGGGAAAAACTTCAGAAAAGCGGAAACTGCTTCAGGATCTGCTGGATGACACTTGCTGGTCCACCAGCACTTCCGAAACTCCTGAAGGAGTCATGTCCTCCTCAGCAGTGCCCTGGGGCCAAGGGAAAGAGTGTGCCGGCTGTCCCCACTGGTGCCTTCCCCCTCAGAGGAAAGGGACCCACCCGGCAAAGGGTTAACCCGGTTACCCCCAGGAGGTTGTGATATGAGGTAAGGAGGCTCAAGAGGGTAGCAGGAGGTTGTTGGGGATCATGGTGGCCTGGAGGAGTGGCAGGTCCTGTAGCACGTAGGGGGAAAAATAAATAATGCAGCAAAAAAAAAAAAAAAATGAAATCAGCATTACAGAAAGATCTAAATAACATTGCTTTATGGACATCAAAATGGGGGATGAAACTAAACAAGGAAAAATGTTGTGTTCTCCACTTTAGTTAAAAAAAAACCCATCATAACTGTATACTTAATAATAAGAATATATAAAAAAAAAAGAAATGGAAAAAGACCTGGGTATGATCGTGGATGATAATTTAAACTTTAAGCAACAGTGCACAAATATTATTTCAAGGGCAAATAGAACAATCCATGCGATCAAAAGAAATATAAAAAACAGGTCAGCTGAAGTTTTACTCCCATTGTATCAATCTTATGTTATGCTCATAATGGACTATGGCAGTCATTTGTAGAATCCAAATACTAAAACAGAAAAAGATAGACTGGAAAAAGTCCAACGCAGATTCACAAAATCAATGCATTCCTTACAACATAATACTTATGAGGACAGGCTAAACAAGTTAGGACTACATAGCCTTGAAATCTGGGGAACTAGGGGACATGTTTTATTATGACATCATGCGTGACCCCCAACTGATGTCGGATTTAAATACAGACTATAAATCAGAAATATTTAATGTTAGTGGACACCCTCTGCAAGTTAAAACATCTATGTATAAATCTAATAAAATAAATTATTATTACACAATGATATCAGCGAGTCTATGGAACAAGCTACCTGAAAATGTAATTATAAGTCAAGATAAGAACAGTTTTAAAAGAAACTTAGATAAATACATAGCCAATGCAGGTAATATGAATTATTACATTATGTCCTAATGTAGCAACTTTGTGGGCTTCTGTCTCTTTTTTGCTCTCAGTTTCTTTTTTTAAAACTCAGCTTTATTGTCAGGAAAGTAATAGACATTCATTTTTACATGTCAAATATAGACTATAAAGCAGAAATATTTAATGTTAGAGGAAACCCTCTGCAAGTTAAAACATCTATGTATAAATCTAATAAACGAAATTATTATTACACATGAGATCAGTGGGTCTATGGAACAAGATACCTGAAAATGTATAAGTCAAGATAAGAACAGTTTTAAAAGAAATTTAGATAAATACATAGCCAATGGAGGTAATATGAATTATTACATTATGTCCTAATGGAGCAACTTTGTGGGCTTCTGCCTCTTTTCTGCTCTCAGTTTCTTTTTTTAAAACTCAGCTTTATTGTCAGGAAAGTATTAGACATTCATTTTTACATACATTTTTGTGAGTTCAGTTCATTCATATACACTTTCAGTATGACAGGTTAGAATGGATATTTCATATTCCTCCCTAACTTAATCTATTTATTACATTTGTTTTAATGTTCCTTTCTCCTGTATGCACCTTTACATTTGTTTTCTTCACTTTCAGACTTTTTCTTTCTTTGTTACATTTAGTGTTTTTATATTTTGAGGTTTTTCGATTTTCCTTATCTGTCTTAAGTAAAAAGCTGAAACTAGTTCAAAAATTAACTGTACCAAGGCAAAAAGCTGTAATAATTACCAGCTGCTTAAAATCATGCTTGTATATTACGTTGCAAGTAATATCATCAATGTCAAGAAGAACTTTAGAATATTAAAGAAATATTGAGAATACCTTAAGAGACGAGGCAGGTTTCTGTTTTTATATATGTTTTGTTTTAGCTTGGGTGCATAACCTCTTGGTTTTGATTTGCTGTTCCCACCCTCGACATCCACCCTGCCCTTATCTCCGTGTTTTTTTCCAGCCAGTCTCAGTCTGGCAGTGATTTCTTCCATTCATTGTATGCTATTTACTCCAGTTATCCATGATTCAAAAGAGGGGGGTTCAGGTTTAAGCCATTTTTCTGTAATTTCTTTTAGTGCCGCTATATACAGCATCTCAATGAGGCATTGCTGCGATTTACTCCTAATCCTACTAATTTTCATCCCAAGTGTTATGTGTCTGAAGTCACATTCAATGTCCGCTCCACAAATTATACCCAGTTCATGGTGGATTCTAGTCCAATAACCCGCAAGTCCCGGACAATCCCCAAAAATATGGAAATGTGTGCTTATTTGCCCACAGCCCCTCCAGCACAAGTTGGATTGGCCCTCTGTAAAGTGAGAGGTGATTGTTGGTGTGTGGAAAAAATGAGTGAGGCACTTCCACCTAAACTCTCTCCAAGTAGGTGACGCTGTGACCTTTCACCCCTTTTCCCATAGTCTTGACCACTCTCTTTCGCTTATGGTGATGTTTGCCTCTTTCTCTCATTTAT
The DNA here is from genome assembly GCA_016271365.2 of Neoceratodus forsteri. Classification (NCBI taxonomy): domain Eukaryota; kingdom Metazoa; phylum Chordata; order Ceratodontiformes; family Ceratodontidae; genus Neoceratodus; species Neoceratodus forsteri. The sequence goes on along the minus strand of CM057459.1, from coordinate 439,079,320 downwards.
GTCTTAGAGTTGTAAACTCTGGGTGTGCACTTCCCTGTAATACTTTATAGGCCCGAAATATATTGTTCCCTTTCTTTCCCTTAGCATAGCTGCCCAATAAAAAAACCTTTCCAAGGGAGTAAGATCCCTGTCTATCTTTGCTAGTTGTCCCTCCGATTGCATGTAGTGTCACATTTGTAGGTATCTATGGAAGTCTGTGTGTGGCAGGTTGCATTTTTCTTGAAGGTCCTGAAAAATCATCACCATGTGATTCCTGATGAATGACTGATATCTTGTCAGGCCCAACCTATTCCATCTTACAAATGCGCTATCTGTTCTCGGGGGGGGGGGCTCTGGGTCTCCCAGGATAGTGGATAATGGTCCTACATCATTTTGGGAGTCAGTGATTCCCCTGGTCCTAAGTAGTATCTTTACTGTATGTTTTGTCCATGGGTTGGGTATTCCCTTAAGGAGTTCTGGTGTTATTTTGGTATGGGAAAGTGTGAACAAGTGGGTGTCCTTGAGTTGCTGGTCCTCAATCTCTCTCCACCTGTGTCAGGACATTGTTTTAGCCAAGATATTATTGGGGCTATCTGCTCTCACTTTCTAAGTGATTCTTCCCTTCTAGGGGATGGTCCTGCAGAGCACCACTCAGACAGCAACACCTGGTGGTGTGTGGAGCCTTGTCGGCATGGGTGACCACATGTTGACTGGCTCCACCTCCAAGGTGACACTGCAGTACATGCCACTGGGGTGTGGGGAGGGCCCCAGAAAACAGAAACTGGCACTCATCTTGGCTTGTCGTATGATGGCTGCCAAGTCACCCCACAATCCCCCTAGAGCACTGCTGCTGCCCCCCCATCCTGTATACCCTGTATACCTCAGAGGACCCCCCAAGAATGCTACTCCTCTCCTCTCCCTTAGGGAGGGGGGTTCCCAGCAGAGATAAGTCAGACCCTCTGAGGACACAGGGACAGCCTGAGGAGTCAGTTGGCAGGAAGCAGCAGCGAACGGTGAGACTGGTGGGCAGACAGGGGCATGCAGCATCCAGAAGGAGTACTGGGGGGTACATGGGAAAGCATAAAAAAAGGCATCTGCCAGATCAGCAGACACCGCCCTCATTCACGTTGCATCCCCAGGTACTGAGTGGGTGAGAATGTTCTCCAGGTTGAGGACAAAGAGACCGGACACAGAGGCCAAGAGAACATGAGGACTTTAATTTGGTTTCTTGCATGGGAATCCATGATCATGGGGGATTCAGTTGTGCTTGACTGAAAATTGGTTCCCTAATGGGACTCAGGATTGCCTAATCATTAAGTCTGCACCCCATGTTTGAATAATGTTGGACAGTGTCATGAAGCTTTGATTACTCCTGCAAATAAATTTTGCCTTGCTTGTTTCAGTTTTACCTGTGTGGGCAATGAATATGTTTCTAGTTTTTTAAGTAGATTAGTGTCCCTAATGCTGGCCTCCTGAGCTCAACGAACTCAAAATGCTCAAAGTGCTGATAGTGTAAAAAATATTAGATCCCTTGTGTAACACAGAATCTGCTGGACAGGAAATGAAGCAGAAAAGTATCAGTGCAGGAAAAGATTAACATGACACAGCATAGCAAGAAGTTTAGAAACATTATAATCAATTTATTTAAGATTGCCTAAGAATAAAAAAACAGAAGAGAACAAAAATTACAAGCAGCTATAACAAGCAAGACAAAATGGTGGAGACAAATAAAAGGAGAGAACAGAGTACAGGAAAGAGTGGAAGGCGTAAGAAGCAAGCATTTGTCAATGCTGAATGTTTGCTTGCTGGTATTAGCAATAGAAATGCAGGAGTTAGACAGATGCAGAATAGGAATGGTAGTGAAGTACTGAACTTCACATGATCCCCACCTCCATCCTGTACAGATGGACAGGATTTGGGGTAAGTTTTTGGGTCATCACCCATGACGGTCAAGCCATGTCACCTCATCCTATTCTGCAGACACTGACATGTGTTGAGCTGTGCCTTAGGGTGTTTGACTTTATAGTCAGCCCATTCCATAAAGACATACGTTGAAATGGATGCAGCATAGAAGAATGGGGTGAAGTCTTGGGACGAAGAGTCCAAGGTACACCTCGATGCTTGTCAGTGGCTGGGGGTTGGGGGTGGGATGGCATGAGCAGTACAGTTGGCAATCCAAAGGCACACCCCAATGCCTGTCTGTCTGTACAGGGTAGGATGTTATGGTTAGAAACCATAATGCCTCGGGCATTTGTTGGTATTCACAGTACAAATTTTGAACATGGCCTTTTTGTGACCCCACCTCATGAAAGCATTTGGGACCTCTTGTCATGAACAGTGGCAGTGTGATTTTGTCAATGTGTCCTGAAAACTGACTTTCAACAGTGACATTGGCATTCTGCACCACATGTACAAAAACACAGATCGGGCAGAATGTGAAGAATGACAGCTGCAACATCCATAAGGAGGTAAGAAGAGATGGCAATGTTGAAAATGTGTACTGGGAATATTAAAAATGCTTGCACTTCCGAGCATACGTGGAAACCACGCAACACATGTATGTAACACAGTCATTTTATGGAGTTTCATCACCAGATTTTCAACATAGGCATTTAACAAGCTGTGGTCATGAACAGTGTCACTGTGATTTTGTTACTGTGTCCTGAACACTGATTTCCCACAGCAACCATGGTATTTTACGCTGGAACTGCAAAAACACATTTCGACCAGGATGTGAAAAATGACAGCTGTACTGTTCATAAGGAGGTGTGGAAAAATGGCAATGTTGAAAATCTCGAGTGAAAATATTACAAATGTGCGAAGTTATAAGCGTGCGTGGAAACTGCGCAATGCACGCTCATAACACAGTCATTTAATGGACTTTCATCACAAAATTTTCAACATAGGCATTTTAGGACCTCTGCTAATGAACAATGTCACTGTGATTTTTGCAATGTGTCCCAAACAGTGATTTACCACAGCGACCGCGCCATTCTGTGCTGGAAGTGCGAAAATACATTTCGGCCAGGATGTGAAAAATGACAGCTGTACTGTTCATAAGGAGGTGTGGACAAATGGCAATGTTGACAATCTGGAGTGAGACTATTGCACATGTGCGAAGGTATGAGCGTGTGTAGAAACTGCGCAACGCACGCTCATAACATACTCATTTTAAGGACGTTTCTCACCAAATTTTCAACATAGACATTTTAGGACCTCTGCTAATGAACAGTGTCACTGTGATTTTCTTAATCTGTCCCAAACAGTGATTTCGCACACCGACTGTGCCATTGTGCACCAGGAACTGCGCAACGCTCGCTCGTAAAACAGTCATTTTTAGGAATTTTTTCACCAAATTTTCAATATAGCCATTTTAAGACCTCTGCTCATGAACAGTGTCACTGTAATTTTCTTAATCTGTCCCAAACATTGATTTCGCACACCAACTGCGCCATTGTGCGCTACATGCGTCGAAACACATTTGGGCAAGATGTGAAAAATAACAGCTGTACAGCTTATAAGTAGGTGTGATAAAATGGCAATGTTTAATCTGAATTAAATGTTACCAAATTGACCGAACTTACAGTGTGCGTGGGAACGCTACTTAGCCTGCGCTTGTAAAACAGTCATATTTAAGAATTTTTCACCAAATTTACAATATAGGCTTTTTGAGAGCCTACTCATGAACACTGGCACTGTCGTTTGTTAATCAGTCCTAAAGGTGATTCCGTGCAGTGACCGGGAAATCACCCTTCAGACCCGAGTAACGCCATGACAGTGACAGAATTCATGAGGGGTCCCAAAAACCCCATGTTGAAAATTTGGTGCAAAAATTCCAAAAACTGCCCGAGATATGCACCAAAGTTGAAAAAACCCTATCTATCCCATTATACAGCTTACCGGCATTTCCTCAGTTCGCGGTCGGCTTTGAAGAGTGCAGACGTGTTCCCGTCCACCAAGATCATCGACCGACTCCAGAGATAAGTAGGGGGTGGGGGTGGGGAGGCAGGGTGCACAGAGTGGGTGCGGGTTGTGGAGGGGGCCCCGGAGACCGCGAGGGACCATTTCTCGCTTTACAGGTACATATAAAAAAAAGACAACGGTGGACGCTTGGTATTTACAGGCATCTGGCATGCTGGGGTGGGCTCCCAGCATGCCAGGGGAGTCTTCGGGGGGCAGCTAGTCGACGATGGTGGGCTCCCGTCGGCATACAAAACAGGGGGCATCATACCAATGGGATTTGGCACCCCATCGCACACATGAAAATGGGGTAATCATCACGACGGGAGTGGGCTCCTGTTGGCAGACAACAAAGGGGTTACAGCATGCTGGACGGGAGTGGGCCTCTGTCGGCAGACAAAGACCATTTTGGGGGCACATATGCCGAGGGGATTGGGCACCCTTGCATCAGGTTACAATATTGTTCATGAACAGGGCGGCAACCGCCGCCATGTTCACAAACAATATTACAGCAGCAACCTTACACCCAGCAATGACGGGTCACTCCCTCATTGCAGCAAATCGCTGAAGCTGCAATGACGAGGCAGCCCGTGATTGCTGCGTCGAAAAAGTTTCAACTTGGTGCAGCTTCTGGAAGCCAGTGTCATCAGCATACTGTGACTCCATTGGTGCACCATGGCCAAGCCCCAAAATGCTGTGCCTCCCTTGGCTGCTACACTGCCGCGCCTCCCTAACCCACTTCTCTCCTAAGTTGTCACATAATGTTTCTTGCGCATGCGCAAGCAAACATAAAAAGGGCTACAAAGGAAGAAAAAGAGGGGAGAAGTAACAAGGGAAAGGAAAAAGAGATGGGCAGGGGTATAACAACACAAATATGGAACATTGATTTTCGGTGTTCTATATTTCTATTTCTTGTTTTCAATTATTTATAATTTTGGTCTTCCTTGTTATAGTTGTTTGTACTTTTTATCTTATTTACACTATCAGCACTTTGAGCAGTACTTTTAATCTTATTTACACTATCAGCACTTTGAGCAGTACTTTTAATCTTATTTACACTATCAGCACTTTGAGCACTTTTTCAACTCTTTTGCACTTGATTTGTAGTTTTGCATATGTTTATTGCTTCTTTTATCCTATTCTATGAGGTAAACAGATGGTTTTGTTCAGGGAAGTGATGAATATCACCCGTGGTTGCTCTCAGGGGTTTACCTAGGCCTAAGAAAAACAAAAGCTTTACAAAATGCACAAGCTGTATAAATACTGTATCTGTTTACTGAGCATGATCTGTAAACAGTTATTAGTGTACACCATTGACCTAACTTGGCTAATAGTTACACAGTAAGTATTTAACTTTATACAATTAGGATATGATGTAATAAGCACGTGGTGATTCACTTACTATGTATTGTACTGTTGCTGGATACACTATGATTGGCTCCTGAGGAAGCGATAGTGTACCTCGAAGAGTGTAATAGATGCCATTGCTAAAATACCATAGATGTGTGTGATGTTCCATTAACTGTCTATGGTGGCACTACTGCACCTGATAGTGCATTGTTCTGTTCACATCTGGCATGACCCCTTCCCCCCCGAATCCATGTTGCCTTTGGTCTTATACCACATTGGATTCAAGATACTCTATCAGCCTTTCCTTTAACAGTATTTCCATTAATTTCCTCACCACTGTGGTGAGGCTCACCGGCCTAGAGTTACTAGCCTCTTCCCTGCTGCTGCCCTTATGTAGAGGGACCACGTTTGCTCTCCAGTCATAGAAACATAGAAATATAGAATTTGCTAGCAGATAAGAACTGCTTGGCCCACCTAGTCTGCCCATTTTTCCCTGCCTATGGTATCACTGCATTCCTACTTGATCTCTGGCCCATTCACACCAGAACCACACCTGATTCCAGTGAGCTATTGAATAGAGCCATCAGCAGGGCAGCTTGCACTTCCCTGAGTTCTTTCAGTACCCTTAGGTGTATCCTCTCCAGTTCCATAGCCTTGTCCATTTTCCGAGCTGCAAGTCTCTTTTAGGAGTCTTTTCTCTGAAAATGGACTTGAGTTTGCTTCCTTTCCCCCTTTGTCCTTGCTGATCATTGGTGGTCCATGCTCTCTCCTTCCACTGTGAAGACTGAGCAGAAATACCTGTTCAGGATGTCTGCTTTTTCTCGGTCCTCTTCTATGCATCCTCCCTCTACTGCCCTCCTTATCCTGACTATCCCTCCCCTTGCTTTCCTTTTCTCACTTATTTACCAGAAGAAAACCTTATTGCCATTTGCTACCTCTATGGCAATTCTTTCCTCTGTCTGCACCTTTGCTCCCCTCACTGCCTTACTTGCTTCCCTCTGTTTCACCTGGGGCACCTCCCTGTCTTCCTCCCTCTGCATTCCCATGTACTTCCTGAATGCTACTCTTTTTTCCTTCAATATCATGGCTTCTTCACTAGAGTACTATAATGGTCTCTTTTTCCTTTTTCTTTTATTTACTTCTTTCACGCAGTGGCTGGTTGCCTTAATTATGCCTTTTCTTATTTCTTCCCACTGTTCCTTTACCCCCTCCCTGACAATCCCCCCACCCCACTAGGAAGTTTCTGAGGCAGTCTTCCATTTTCCTTAAAATCCACTCTCCAAAAATCCAGGACCCTCATCCTCGTGTGGTTTGCCTCTGCTCCCATCTTAATGTTAAACCATACTGTACAGTGATCACTGCTACCTAGTGAACTGCCCACTGTAATGTCTGCATTGTTGTCCCAGTTTGTAAGCACCAGGTCCAGAAATGCGCTGCCACCTAGTGGGTTTGTTGACTAGCTGCCTAAGAAAGGCCCCTTGTAGGGAGTCAAAGATAGCCCTGCTCCTTGCCAAAAATGCAACTGGAACGCTTCAATCCACATCTGGCAGATTGAAGTCACCAATGAGCAGCACTCCTATTTGCCATCCTGTTGATGTCCTCTTCAAGTGCTTATCCAACTCCTCTGCCTGTGCTGGAGATCTGTATACCACCCATGTATGGATGGCAGCCCCAGTGCCTGTCTTCAGCATGACCCAAATCACCTCTAGTCCTTCCTTTTCCTCCGGGTGCCCCTGCACTTCCATAGTTTTGAATTTCTCCCTCACATATAGTACAACCGCTCCTTCCCCGTCTCTCCCAAACAGATGGCTGTCAGTACACCATGACTCAGTTATGGCCACCAAATCCAGGCTAGCCTATGGTTTGGAATTGTATTTACCAAACTAGCAGCATTGGTGCAAATAAAATGTACCCGCCAAATGCCAACAATTTCTTTTTCTCACAAGAGGAATCCCATGGTAGTGGGTAGGTAGTGTTGCTTTACAAAATGGTTATATTAAATGCACGCTGAAAATAGAAAATAGAGTTAAAAATCTATGTTTCGACCTTAGGTCTTCTTCAGGAAATATCTAAAAGAGAAAAAAAACAAGTTAGTGTAGAGGAGAGGTAAAATGAGAGAGATATATATGTGGAGAAAGAAGAAGGGGGAGGCAAAGGGAGAAGAAGTGATAAATGATAAGATTAAGAGAGAATCTGTGAAACAAAAAGGTGATGATGGGAAAGATAAAACATAATGGGAGAGAAAGAGCTGGGGAAGATCCCAGGTAGAGACTGATTAACAGGGCCTTGTTAGTGTTGCTTTAGTTGCATGAGAGCAGATACATTTGAAATCCTCTTTTTAATCTTGTAGCGAGTGAATGAAAGAGGTGACTACTTTAAATGTTGATAAGAAAGAAAAATAATATGTATTGCAGGATATACAAATGATACAAAAATGCAGATACTTTCCAATTTTAGTGGTTTATGTAAACTCACATACAATAAAAGCCTCAAACCCAACATGAAGCATCAATAGTGTGCAAATCTATGTTTTTTTTTGGGGGGGGGGGTTAATTTACTAGACAATGGTTCAACTGGTGCTACATTATGTTTGACATGTCAGTACTCAGGCCTCACCTCAGCCAACTCGAACACACTAAATGTAACAATAATCTTTAAAGTCGGCATAAAAGAGTGCACATGACAACAATAAGTGGAAGCTATCACTTGCCACCAAAAAAGGAAAATCAACTTTGTGATGCTACTTCATAAACTAATTATCAGGAAAAGGACAACACCTGAAGCATATTTATAATTTAGCAGATAGCTTAAATGTGGTTTTTGGTTTGTACTAAGGACACCATTTTAAATTAACTTAGGCTGTAGGGTATTATCCTGAAAGACAATTAAATGAAACGAATGATGAGATTTGCTTAAAATCACATAGTATTCAAGTGGTAGCTGTAGGATTCAAACTCCAGTTTGCCCACTTGTCAGATTTAGAGTTTAATGCTCTGACCCTCATGGCTACAGTGTCTGACAATAGCAAAAGATGCCCAAAAGCATCGGTGATTTTTCACTTAAAGACTTGATTAGTGTGTGTTTCCCACCCCCAAATCCCTACACATTTTGAAAAATGAGGCATGGATGCAGCATTCTGTTCTCCCAATGACTGCCAGGTAATCCTTTGCAAAGTTTCACAAAGAAAAAAGGCCACACCTCTGTATGACCCATGAAAGAGCTGCTACAAAAAAAGGGCCATAGCTCTGTAAATACCAAAAGTACAGCATTCACCCTCACCTGTTTTAGAAACAAGTGCTGGTTGGAGCCAATATGGCTGTTAATGTATAGCCTGGTAAGGGATATAAAACAATGTGTGGCTTAGTTGTAATTTACATCTTGTATTACTGTGATGAAAAAATCCCACATTTACTGAACAACAGGGAAAAAGTTTATGGGGCATAGATTCAGCTACCCTCCAGGATCTACTTGAAGTGGAGGGGGGAGTCAAGCAGCTGGCATGCCATTGTATATATTCCTATGCAATGTATAGTATTACGTTACAGCTTAGTTGTGGTCAGCACCCCGCTGACTTTTTCCCTCGGAGGGGTTAAAACAGCAAAGTTCACCTTTTCTGGTTTTGACTACACACAGCAGAACACTAACAAGAAGTCTGCTGAACACTAACAAGAAGTCTGCTTTCAGTGTTGGAAATGTAAAGATTCAATGAGGGAACCCACCACCTGTGATCTAGTATTGAACATATCTAACCGAGGTCTAGTGATATGATTCTTCATTATATGTTGCATTTTATACTTTATTCAGTCAGTTTTATGCCTTTTATGTGTATTTTACATAAAAGCACTCCTTTCTAATTTTACTCCTGAAACTGAGTCAGACTCTTAATTTCACTCCAGAAACCAAGTTCCCCCAGGCTCCCTCTCATTCCACTACTGTCTGCTTTAAGCTTCACTAATCAGCTTTAAAAGTGTGACAGAGGGAGGGTTCTGAAGTCCGGTGGTTATATGAAAGGCTTGGGAAACAGCAAGTTCAAGTTCAAATCCAGCATAGCCGGTTCCTCACTGTTATCTTAAGCAAGCTGCAGTAAGTAGCTAAGTGCAACTGCAAAGTCCATGAGATATCGAAAATAAGCATGGTGTTCTGCAACAGTTAAACTGGGGTTTGCTCTGCTTCTATTAAGAAGCAAGTGCTGAAGTGTACTTTCCCAATTAAACAATTACACTCACTTTTTCAGCCTTTTTTCCCCCTCCACCACTGCCAATGATTTCTACAGATGACATTGTGCATACCAGTGTAGATCTTGTTAGGTTTATTCCAATGGAGAAATGTGGTAGCCATTTTAGTCCAGTCTATGATGTGGAAGAAAAAATAAAACTATGTTTCAGGTGACACCTTTTATTAGACTAACAAAACTGTTTTTGAGACTAGCTTTCAAGAGTTAAAAGTCCAATATAAATTATCATGCAGCTGCAACACTTATGTTCTTTTTTTCATCTATTCTGATGCAAAGCAGTGTAATCACTTGTATTATGGTCTTGCATTGGTACAGTTCATTGTTGATAGGGATCACAGTCCCAGATCACAGCTCTAACTGACCAAAATTAGTTGTAAGTGGTCGTGTTCCTTGTGATCAGATAGGCAGCAGAGGAATCCAGAGGTCAGATTTTAGTGCACATTGCCAATCTCTACATACCTCTGTAAAATGGTGTCATCAACATCATTATTGACTGCCTGTTTTTGCCGGCCCGGTGGTGCTGAGGGTTGACGTGCTGGACGCCATACCTTGCGTCACGCCACCAACCCGGGTTCAGGAACGAGCCTGGTTGCTGGGGGTCGGTGGGGAGGGAGTAGGATTGAGCATCCGCAGGACAGCTCTCCTCTCCTCTCCTTGGGGTGGGATCTGGGGCATTACGGTGCAGTAGTGGCCTCTGGTGGTGATCAGAGGTACCACCGATGCAGGGAACATGATGGGGATGCGCGCAATGGACGTCTACGTTTGGTGGGACTTCATTGCACGATCGCTCATAGGGGTTGAAAAAAAGAAAAATACCTCGACGGGTTGTATGATGGCCAGCTGTGTGGTGCCGCCCAACTCCTTCCCTGGATGCTCCTCTAGTGTGTGCCCACCATGGTAAAGATCACTGTGTAGGTCCCGAAAGGGTAGAGCTTGGGGTTTGAGTGAAGCAAGGGGCTGTGTGGCCGGACTGGATTGGGAAGGAACCATCGGTAACACCTCCCCAACCATAGAGGAATGAGAAAATATGTAACTAAAAATTGACTGCCAGTCTCATATCTCTCTCCACCATTTGACTGTTCTCTCAGTACATCTCATATTATGGAGGTAAAAAACTTTTCCTGCTATGTCAGATCTACATTAGTTGACAGAATTGCTTTTCAGTCACTGACACTTACCTCTGCTAAGTATTGTGTGCACTCAGCATTATTCTTCCAGCTGCAGAGGTGGCACAGAAAACAGAAGAAAGTGTCATAACAATGGATTTATGAATAAAGCAGATCTGGATGGAGTAAGGAAATGATGAAGAGGATGGGGCACAGACAGACACAGGAGAACAGGGATCTCAAGCATACTAATGAGGTGATGAAACTCCACTGTGGAAGTAGAAAGTAATGCACATCACTTCCTGTTCCTGTCAGCCCTGCTCCCTCATCTCTTCTTAGCAATGCATTGCACAGCTATTGCTATGCAACCGTAAAAATGGTATGCTCACTGTTAAACCACTCATTTAAATTTATTCCAAAGATAAAAAAAGCTGCACATGTGCCACTAACTCCAAGAACCTCTGGCACCCACTGTTACTGCTGAAAAGCAAACTACCTTAATGTTTCATATCACGCTGATGCTTTTTCAAGGGTCACAGACATCAAAGGCATATTCCTGTGACATGCTCAGCAGCTTCATGGACACCTGCTGTGATAGAGTGAAGAAAAGAAAGTCAGGACTTGTTTTTTTAGGAATCAATCAAGTAATTAGACATACTTCAACAATATGTATGAAGGCTGAGTTCTCTCCAACACACAAGTCAGGAACTACGCAGCAGTTGGTTTAACAGCAAGCACTCTTGTGAACCAGGTTTATTTAGGACAGAGATGAAGCCCACCTTTGGGTAAGAGAAATAAAATTTGTTACAAACTTAAATTTCTTATGTGGTTTGATTTTGGAGTGCCAACATTTGTGTTCATACAGCATCTCTACCGATTCTACCTCCAAACCAACCAAACCCAGGCTCCATTCATTCGAAGACCTAAAAGACTCTGCCTATAGACCATCACACAGGCTTAGTCTCCCACCTAGTGGGAGGTTACAAAATAACCTGGTTCCACTCTCTGCATACCCTGGAGTAATTCTTGGTTAAACTGATAATTGCTTGTACACTTTGTATGCTTGTTGTATTTATTGTTTTACCCATGCCCCCGTCATACCTGAAAAGAGGCGTGTAATTTTCCTGGCCAAAACATAAACAAATAAATGGAAAATACTGAAATATGCACTGTAGACTCTGATGTAACTTGCTAAGTTACTGAACATGGCCTACAAGTGGCCTTAGTGTAACCCTCACAGTGTTGTCACTTTCACCCTGGGAGAGGAGGTGGGTATGGCCTAGGGAACTTCTTGTGTCTAGACGTATTCCTGTCTTGCCAAGAGATCCCTTAGATCCTTTCATAAGTCTGTTACTTTGCCTCATCTGGGTTAGGGTACTGAGTGACACCCCAGCATCAACTGTGTATAAGGGACCACAAACATCCAATGGCTTTGAGCACATCCATCCTTTACTGATTGACAAACTGTACAAATTCATATATGACATCCAGAAATCACAGCTCATTTGTCTATGGTTTACAGACAATTACTCTTCTTTCAGAGTTTTAAGTTTCCAGCTCATCTTTCAGAACTCCTTTGTGGTACCACTCCACAAAGGAGGTGACAAGGACCCAGGAAACTACAGGTCGAGTAGTCTTATGGCGAATGTTGATAAGCTTGCAGAGACCATAAAGAAGACATTTCTTCATACATACCATAATTTCCTTCTCTGTTAACTCCAACATTGTCAATGGGTAATTAGAACAAATGGGTAGATTTGCAGCACTACTAGGGGACATGGCACAGCCCAAGGCTGTAATCAGCATAGAATCTTGAGCACCTGAACATTCTGAACAGCTGCAACTCTCCGGTCACTTTTATCCTCGCAGCGTCCCTAATCATGTGAAAGTAGATCCGTATAGATTATACTGTTCTTCTTGTAACAAATCAACATGTATAAGCCATTTACATACTCACAGCTTTAACCAAAATAAACTACCTCGTCAGGAGAGGAGGAGGAGGAGGAGGACAGAAAAGGCTCGCCATCTGCTTCTCTGATGTGGTGGAACTTCTTTCTGGTACAGAGCTAACTAGAAGAGACTTGCCAGAGGAATTAATGAAAACAGGTAACACTGAAAAGGAAACCACAAACAGTGTAAGCATTCACCTGTAACAAGGAAGGCATCCCCATTGATCATAAAAAATCAAACGTGTTAATCTACGTACCAAAAAAAACCAATATTTAAATGTGGAACTGCTTCTTGTTTTCAATCTTTCTCTTTCCCTCTCTCCCTCCCTCTCTCTTTATATATCTATATATATAAATATCTATATCTATATATATATATATATATATATATATATATATATATGTGTGTGTGCATTATAGGGCACAGTTGTGCCCGTAAATTAGGGTTCAGTCTTCACTTATATGTTAAACAGAATATTTTGGACTTTGGACATTAATAACTTCCAACTGTTCAACTGTTGTGTATGAACTTTTGCATGCAACATTAGGGGCCAAAGATCTCTTGATGTGGCAAGTTTCATTGAGGTCAGATGTGTGGGCACAGAGATACAGAGCAACAAAATATGTGAAAATTACTGTTTTTGGTGAAATTCTTTGTCACACTGCTGCGCAAAAACGGTATGGAATTTTGGTCTACATTTTGTACCGTACATAGGTCTTGGGTCACAGATATGCCTTTTGAAGATTCCAAAGTTATTAAAATTTAAAGTTTTCCATTATTTCCTAAAGGACCAGTTTGATGTCCGCTCGAAAAAGAATTCTTTATTGCAAATGAGGAATCCTTTTTCGCAAACAGGGGATTATTTGCTGGAAATGCAGAATCTTTTTTTGAGCTGCCATCTTGTTTTCAGTTAGCGGTGGCAACAAAATTAAATTACTTAAAAAATACAGGTCTTTAGTAAACACCAACAGTTATGTTTACCTAATCGGGGCCAGTAGAATCAGATTCTGGGATTATGTTTGTCATAACCTGTTCAGAAATGTGGGTTTTGGCCATGGAAATCCTTTTTTGCAAACTGTGGAAAATAAATGTTGCGAAATAGGATCTTTTTCCACAATTTGCAATAAAGGATTTTGTTTTGTCACAAACTGCAAAAAAGGAATTGTGAAAAAGGATTCTTTTTTGCAATTTTCGAAAAAGGATTTTGCTTTACCTCAAATTGTGAAAAAAGGAATTGCAGAAATGGATTCTTTTTTGCAACTTGCACAAAAGGATTTTTAAGACAGGTGTTTCTTTGTCACTGCACAGTTACCAAAAGGTTTGTGATTTTGGTTTGACATTTTCAGGGTACAAAGGGCTTGCCCACAAATGTGCCTTTTGCTGGTTTGGTGAAAATAAATTACTTTGCTCTGGAGTTCTGCAGAGTTAAATTTTGGTTAATTTCCCATAGGATAACATTGTAATGGGCAGTGTACTGAGTCGTTTCTTTGTCACTCTGCTGTGAAGAAACAGTTTGAAATTGTCTTCTGAAATTTTCAGGGTACAAAGGGCTTGCCAAACCAATGTGCCTTTTGCTGGTTTTGTGAAAATATGTTAATTTGGTGTCAAGTTACACAGGTTATAAATTTTCCTATGGTTTCCATAGGAGAAAATTGCAATGTCAGGTGTTTCTTTAGGTCTGCACAACACTGCATAGGAGTGCAAGGCCCACAGGCAAAAAAGGCTAGCACTACAGTATCTGAAAAATTATGCATGGATGGGAGTACATGGCCCAGAGGGCCCTGCGCTCCCACACACAAATACAGATACTATTAAGGAGTGATGGGAGCAGGGCCTGGAGGTCAATGTGTTCCCACAGGGAAATAGGGATATAATTACAATATCTCATATATTATGGATGGATGACACTGTGTGCTACAACATGCAAATATGTATAATATTATGGAGTGATAGGAGTGCAGGCCTTATGCATGTATGGCAGTGCAGGGCCAAGAGGACCCTGTGCTCCCATGTGCAAAAACACAAAGGATTATAGAGTGATGGGAGCACAAGGCCCAAAGGGCCCAGCACTCCCACAAAGAAATAAGCCTATGATTATACTTTCTCAAAAAGTGTGGAAATTCTCTGCAAAAAAACTTTGCTAATGTACCATTAGGGTTTCAGTGACAAAAGTTGAGAAATGTGGTCTTAGGGTTTCCAACTCTAACTCCCCATCCCCACCCTGAGTTTCCAACCATAACATCCACTCCCACCCTTTAGGCAGGAACAGGTGTGGGGTGTGCTGTGGGGTTGTCAACCCTAATGCTCACCTCTTTCTCATACACTGTACCCATCTCAGCTTACTTACACATGGAGTGGGGTGAGCATTAGGGTTGACAACCCCATGGAACACCCCATGCCTGTTCCTGCATAAAGGGTTGGGGTGTTAGGGTTAGGGTGGGGTGTTATGGCTAGAAACCACCAGTACTCACGAGTAGTCCCAAAAAGGCTGTGTTGAAAATTCAGTAAAAAAGTTCCTAAAAATGGCCAAGTGATAAGCATGTGTTGACATTTTTCTATGCACGTGCATAAATTTGGTCATTTTCAATACTTTGCCTCCAAATTTTCAAAATAGCCATTTTTTTACACTATCTCATGAACAGCACAGCTGTAAATGTTCACATCCTGTCCAAAACATGTTTTCACACCTGTGTCGCGGAATGGCATTTTAGCATGGATCTGAACATTTTCACCTATGGGGAGTTCGAGGTGGGGTCATAAGAAGACTATGTAGAAAATCTGGAGTAAAAATATGAAAAAATGCCAAAGTTATGACCATTCATTGCAATTTTGCTACACTAATTATTAACTTTGGAAATTTTAAATATTTTGACCCAGATTTTCAACATATATGTGATTATATCACCTCATGTACTGTATGTCACAGCTGTCATTTTTCAAATCCTGCCCAAAATGTGTTTTCACACCTGTGGCACGGAATGGCATTGCAGTTGCACAGAATTATGTTTTGGCGGGGATTCAACATTTTTCTGTACCGGGTACATGAGGTGAGTAATAAGATGGCTATGCTGATAATTTGGTTACTGTTGTCCTATAAATGGAAGCGCATTTCACAACTATATACATATATATATATCTACAGAGGATGGGAGCGCAGGGACAGACAGTAAAATAAGGATACTATTATACTATCTCAAAAATGTAAGGAAATATGTTGCAAAAAACTTTGTTAATGCTCCAGTTGGGTTAAAAGCAGCAACCCCACCTCCCAAACCAGGCAGGAGGGCAGGTGTGGGGTGTGCCTTGGGCTTCTCAAGCCTAACGTTTCCACTCTCATAAAATCTACACATCTGACCTTAGTTACTCATGGAATGGGGTGAGCATTAGGCTTGAGAAGCCCAAGGCACACCCACATCTGTCTCCTGCTTGGTTTGGGATGTTCCTAACACCTCATTTCCCAATTTTGTTGCTTTGACCCTAACGGAGCATCAACAAAGTTTTTGCAACATATATCTATATCTATCTATCTATCTATATATATATATATATATATATATATATATATATATATATATTATAGTGGCATGGTAGTGCCACTATAGTTAGGGTTGAGTACCCCATTTAAGGTTAAACTCTGAAATTTGGCAGCTTAATAACTTTGCCACTGTATGATGGATTTGCCTAAAATTTGGCAGGCAAGGAGCAGTGCCATAGATCTGTAAGTCTGCAAAGTTGCGTAACAGTCGGATATATGGTTGTGGAGCTAAATAGCACATAGAATGTGGTAATTACTCATTGTTGTGCATTCTTTGCTTGCACCTACAGGTCACACAGTCTGCATGACCAGTCCAAATCCTTCAGGGAACATGCAGCTGGGGTCCCTGTTGTGCCTTTCAAAGATTTCATTAAAAAATATTAAACGGTTCAAAAGTTATTCAAAAACAAGTTTCCCATTATAGTCAAAGGGAAAAGTTAATAAAAAGTTCGACAGTGTCGCAAATGCAGTTTTTAGTGTCGCAAATTACCCCTGTAGTGTCACAGATCTGCCATCTTGTTTTCAGGTGGTGGTCACAGGATTGCTTGGCATTTAAATTTGGGACCCTCTAGGGACACACTTCTTGTTGCGTTCACCTAGTCAAGTCCTGAGGATGCTAGCCATGTCTTTTCTGGGGGGTTAAACACCCCAGAAATATGTTTTGAAATTTTTGTAAACAGTAGTGTCGCAAAGTAGTGTCGCACATTCAACACTTTCATTTTTTTTTTTTTGCGAAAATGTCACAAATCACAACACTACTTTGCGACACTATGCCCAAAAGAATAGGAAATATTTGCCACCCTGCTGCAAAAGAACGGTTTAGTCTTTTGGGCTGAAATTTGGAAGGAAGAAAGCCAAGATCCTACACATGTGCCTTTTGGTGGTTTGGTGACAAAATATTAGAGGGCTGCAAAGTTATGTCACTCCGAAGTTGACAATTTTTCCCATAGGCCATCAGCTCAGCGTGCCTTTCCCAGTTAACAATTTTAAATAAAATAAATAAATAAATAAATAAAATTACGGCATCCTCCGCACCTTTCGGGGCCTGTATCTCGAAAACGCTTCGAGATACGAACTTTTCATCAGAAAAATGCTAGGGGACTAAGTGCAAAACTAGCCAGAAAAGTCATAAATAATATGATATTTTAATTTTTTTCTACATCGTACGGTTCCTGAGATATAAGCAGTTTAGTATTCCAAGTATTCATTTTCTGCTCCGAGGCCCACTATTATGCATACATTATTTGTATTCACTGGGCTTCTGAATGCACCTTTTGGGAAAAAACAGAGTGTGCATTTCACTTACTGTTACAGTCAGCATTTCTGCTTGCGTTTCCGTTACCATTTGAGTTAGTGTTTCCATTTACGTCACTGTGTGCGTTACCCTTTGCATTTGCACTTGTGTTTGCGTTACTCTTACCATTTGCATTTCCATTACTGTTTTTATTTGCGTTTCCTTTTGCATCACTGTGTGCATTACCATTTGCATTTGTGTACACGCTTCCTTTTGCATTTCCCTTTCTGTTTCCTTTGGCATCATTATTGGTGTTATTGTTAGCGTTTCCAATTGCGTTACCATGACCGTGCGTGTAATGGATTGCGTTTGCATACGTGCTTGAGTTTGCGCTTCCGTTTCTGTTAGTATTCCCTTTGGCATCATCGTTGCTTATACTGTAACCGTTTCCATTTCCAATTGTGTTACTGTTACTGTTTGCATTTCTGTTAGCCTTAGCGTTTGCATTTTCGGTAGCATTTCCATTGTCGATTGTGTTACTGTTTCCTTCTTCGTCGCCGTTGCCGTTACCATTTGCATTTCTGTTTGCATACCCAATTTTTTGAAAACCCTAACTGTGCATTTCCCCCGACCCCCCCACCATCACACACACATATATACATGCAAGTAGGGGAAGGACCAAGGCAACACAACCAATCACCAGCAGGTAACAGAAATAACATACAATTATGTAAACCACGAAACCACACACCCATGCTCCCATCGGGCTGTCGCATGGGGTCATCACTGCTAACTCTCATCCCGGGCATTCCATGCACCGCTAAACTGATATCACTACAGACAACTGGACAGCTTGGGCCACACGCTGCCACCAACACATACACACACTACACATATGGTATTTTGGGGTTTGCAAGATCCAAAACAGGATTTTGCACAATCCCTGAAATACTTTCGAAAATCACTTTCACAAATGCAAAACTGTCATGCTTTGACACTTTCGTGTTTGTGAACGTATTTTGCGAAAGTATGCTCCTAATGACTGCACATCTTTGCCATCATCCTGCAAGCAGACGGTTGGGTCCTTTGGTCTCAAATTTGCAGGATGGCAAGACCTGGTTCCACAGATGTGCCTTTTTCTGCTATTGTGCTAAAATATTTAAGGATTACAAAGTGACACTGTTCCAAAATTGAACAATTTGCCATACACCAACATTGCAGCGCCCATGATGCCTTTCACCAGCCATATGTTGAAAACAAAGCGAGGTACACCATTTTTGCTGCTGCCAGCTTGGTTCACCTTTATGTGAACTAATCTCAAAGAACAACTTTGTAAATAATCTATGATATCTCAAGTTGGATTTCTCCACTTCCTACAGTAACACAGGTATACACTTCCTGCTAGATGTTTGTGATTGGTTGTGTTACCTTGGTCCTTCCCCTACTTGCATGTATGTGTGTGTGTAGTGCGGGTGGGGAGGAATGCGCAGTTAGGGTTTTCAACCCTAACACCGAATTTCCTCGCTTTTGTTGCTTTGGAACAACCCTAACTGATGCATTAAGTGGAGTTTTTTGCCATGAATATATATATATGTATTACAATATTAAGTAGGGTTGAGTAAGCACTTTAATGTTAAACCTCAAATTTTCTGAATAACTTTGTCACCATATGACAGATTTGCCTGACATTTTGCATGCACAGTCTGGTACCATAGATCTCTGAATCTGGCAAATCGCGTTACAGTTGGATGTATGGTTGCGGTGCTGCAGAATGCCACAAAATGCAAAAAAACTTACTTTTTGCATGACTCTTTGCTCGCACCCACAGCTGATACGATTTGTCCATTTAGTCTGAAATCTTCAGAGAAGATGCAGTCTGGGTTACTGATATGCCTTTCTTTTTTGAAATCATATTTTATTACATTTTTTCATTACACTCAATGTACATACAAGACATAACAAAACGCATATAAACATATTCAGACATACAGAATAAGAATTATTCAAAACAAATCACATGTAAGATTGGGAAGGGTGAGGAGAGGAAGGGAAAGAGAAAGGGAAGGGAAGGAATGAAGGAAAGGGGAGCACACCAGTAAAATTCATCCATTATAAGCCATTATGTTACTGGTATTGAAACTGAAAAGAAAATTAACATAAGACTACAGAGGGGTCTAAAATGAAATCATACCATTTTAAAAATATCTAGCCAGAATTTCAAAGACATTGACCTGTTCTTTCTCCACCCATACCTCTCAACTGTCCCTGATTTTGGATGTCCCTGATTTTGGGGTTATAAGCACAAACTAATGTCAAACATTAAAGTTACAGACTTGTTCTTCTTTAGAAAATGCATTTTACTCTAAGCCATTTATTCTACCAGCTTCCTCAGTGGATATCTCCAATTTTGAAGAAGTGTCCCTGATTTTGGTCCTTTGTCCCTGATTTTTTTAAGCCTTGTCCCTGATTTATGAGGCTGGAGGTTGAGAGGTATGTCTCCACCTGATAATGGAAAAGGGGAAGCCATCTACTCTTAAATTTCTCTTTGCAAAGACAGACTCTAGCCGTAAGTTCCTCCATATCCAACACAGCCAAACAGATCCGATACCAGGTCTCAAGAGTAGGAACATCTTGGGTTAGCCAGCAGTGTATAATGGCTTTGAAGGTTGTGGCCACAAAAATGTTGTATAAATATTGCTGGGCCTTGGTCTTGACTGCTGGAGGAGATATCCTCAAAATCCAATTTCCTGGGTTTCCTGGTAAATCAAAACCAAACCTTTTTTTTCAGGGTAGTCAAAAGCAGTTGCCAAAAACTTGCAGCCTAGGGCATGCCCAACAAATATGGGTATGTGTTCCTCCGTCCCCACACCCCCAACAAAAAAGCTCAGAAGGATGGTTTCCATAGTGCTTGGAAATTACTGGTGTCTGAAAATAACATACCACAATCTTCCACCGAAACTCCCTCCAGACATTGGAAGCTGTAGTGGAATGAATGGCCTGCCAGGGCCTCACCCAGTCCGAGTCCTCCAGCTCCCAACCTGTCTCAGCCTTCCAGGTTTGTTTAAGTTTAGCCTGTGCATCTTTCTCAAGGTTGGAAAACAATATAACCAGCCTGGAAATTAGCCCTTTAGGGGTCTTTAGGGGGATTTCCCACAGCAACATCTCTGAAAGAGGGCTACTACTAAAACCCACCCCAAATTCGCCCAGTCTTTCCTTCTCATGCAAAAAATGGTGAAGCTGTGAGTATCTGAATAAATCTTGGGAGGACACCCCAAACTCCGTTGAGAGTTGTTGAAAGGATTTAAGGGTGTCTTCCTTACATAATTGTCCTAGTGTTACTAAACCATTCCCTGCCCATCTGATAAAGCCCATATCCCATCTGAGAGGTGCGAAATCAAGACATGCTCTGATAGTATTGCTCCTTACTAGTGTAGTAAGCCCCAGCCTTCAATTCACTTCTAACCAGGCAGTTTTAATAATATCTGACCAAGGGTTGTTTGTATGCATGAGCGAGACTCTTTTTCGGGTCCATTAGCAACAAGTTCCCAACATCTCCTAATGAAGAGGGGGTCTTTCTATCTCAACCTTGGGGGGTTCTTAAGTTGGTAGAGCAGAAGCCAGCAGGTGAACCTGGGAGGCCCAGTAGTATTTTTTTAAATCTGGGAGACCCAGGCCGCCTCTTTCTTTAGGTGCAGTCAGGACATCCCACCTCACCCTAGGGCGTCTACCTGCCCAAATGAATTTGGAAAGTGATGACCTAAGAGACTTCCAAAAATGATCTGGGGGTTTAAGAGGTAGGGACTGAAAAAGAAAAAGAAAGCAACGGAGCATGTTCATATGTACACTCTCAATACGTCCCATCCAAAAAAGGGGGAGTTCACCCCATCTACCAAGGTCTGCCTGAACCATTTGGAGTAGCTTGAAGTGATTAACCGTGTACAATTTGTTTATATCATTGGGGACCCAAACACCCAAGTACCTAAAACTTTCCTTAGACCATTTATAGTTACCAATGACTGGAAGTGTATCTTTGCATGTCTTACCTAAAGACAATAATTCAGTCTTAGATTCGTTAATTTTAAAACCAGAAGCTTTCCTGAAGTCCCCAAGCAAGGAGTTAACCATAGATATCTGGTTAACCGGGTCCTCAATATTCAACAAAGTATCATCTGTATACAAAGAAACCCTGGTCTCTACTCCTCCCACCCTAATACTTCTGTATTCCTCTGATTGTCTAATAAGAGCTGCAAGTGGTTTCATACTAAGGGCAAATAAAAGTGGGGAGAAAGGACACCCATGTCTGGTGCCTCTACAAATTTTAATTCTGTTGGACATGACCCCGTTAACGTTAACCCTTGCCCACAGATCCGTGCACAAATTGGCAATCCAGCTACAGAACTTATCCCTAAATCCAAATCTATGAACGGTGCGAGCTAAGAAGACCCAGTCCAGGCGGTGAAATGCCTTTTCCGCGTTGAGAGACATCACCACTCGGAGAGGCTCGGGAGGGGGAGCTCCCGAGGCAGAAAGAACATTAAGTAGGAGTCTAACATTATCCTGGATATGCTTTCCAGTAATAAAACCTGTCTGATTGGGATGTATCAGAGTAGGGATAAACTTCTGAAGATGGGAGCTTAATATTTCTGCGAAAATCTTTGCGTCTTGATTAATCAAAGAGATGGGATGGTAACTTTCACAGGCAGTAAGATCTTTCCCAGGTTTGGGCAGAAGAGTAACTACCACTTCCTTCCATGACAGTGGAGTTGCACCCTTCTCGTGGCCGTTACAAACCCTCATTATTAAAGGGGCCAAGTCAGCCAAAAAGTGTTGATAGAATTCAGCTGTGAAGCAGTCAGGGCCTGGGGCCCTTCCTTTATTGAGGGATTTAAAAAATTTTTTCACCTCCACCTCCGAGATATCTGCCTCTAGAGTGCATTTTTGGGAATCCTCTAATGTGGGGAGGGAGATCCGCTGTAAAAACTCTACCACCAGTGTGGGATGGTCCGGGGGCCCTTCTTTACTATATAACTTAGTGAACTAGGCACAGCACTCATCTGCAATCTGTGTGAGGCTTATCAAATCTAGTCCCGAACGAGGTGTTCTGATTCGGGGAATATACCTTTGCACTTCTTGTTTTCTTAGGCGTAAAGCCAGCAGATGGGTTGCCCTACTCCCGGTCTCATAATATCTCTGTTTGGTATAACAGAGAAAGTTCTCCGTCTTCCGTCTCATTTCAACATTATATAATTCCCTAGTTTCTTTCAATTTCACCAAAATGGCTGGATCTCTAGTTCTTTTATGTTCTTGCTCCATCCTGGTAAGGTCATTTAATAACCCATCTACGCTAGCCTTATGAACTTTGTGCTTAAATGAAGCATAACTAATAATTTTACCTCTAAGAACTGCTTATAAACCATCCCAGACAAACAGAATATGGGTATCCTCCTCCCTATTTTCCTGAATATAAAACCGAATGGTGTCCTTAATTTGGTCTACAAGAATGTTGTCATTCAATAAACCTGAATCAAAATGCCAGGCCCTTTTATTTTTAGTGTCTGACCACTGAAGGGTCGCACTGATTATAGCATGATCCAAGAAAGTAACTGAGTGGATAATCATATCCACCATGGTATGCGCAGTCACCTTTTGCATATAAAACCTGTCAGGCCTGGAATAGGAGCCGGAGAACTCAGAGTAAAAGGTGAAGTCACAGGCATCCAGGTTTTGCAATCTCCAAGGATCCGTGAGGCCACCTTCAGTGATTAGTGACTGAAAAGCCAAGAACTAGAAGCACCCCCATCCCCCGCCCAGCCACACCACGATCAAGCTCCAGGTTCTCCACACAATTCCAATCTCCTGTGAGTATAATCCAGCCAGGGGACAGAGAGGCCACCTTGGCAAAAAAGTGGTGAAAAAAGGCTCCTGTTGGTGGGTTGGGGTGCATATACTGAGGCGACATGTATGGGATGACCCTTGAACTCCCCTGAAATAATAACAGATCTACCCGAACCCTCTATTGAAGTCTTATGAACTTTGAAGGGTAAGCCTCTTCTAATCAGGATCGCCACCCCTGACCTAGAAGCATCTGGATGGGAGTCCAAATATACTGACCCAACCCACATCCTTCTCTACTTTGCATGTTCTATGAAGGAAAGTTTAGTTTGCTGCAAGCAGGCCAAATCACATTTTAAACAACCCAATTCATGGATGACTCTGGCTCTCTTCACTACTCCACTGATACCTTTAACATTAATCAAAGCGATTTTAAGAGACGTCATTAGGGAATGGTAAGCCTATCATACCCCCAAACCCTGTGCCTATAACACATTCACTTCCATAAAAGGTCATTCCAGAAGGAAAAATGTGTGCATAGAGGGTTAATACAAAACTCACACATACATAAACACATGTAGGACATTTAACAAGAAAATAAAGAAAAAACTATAAGTCCAGAACTTCGAAACTGGGAACAACATACCCAGTATGACCATAACTACAGGTCACGGACTTGTAGAACAGACACCAGTTGCATCACTGAGTACTGAAGCTCTGCAGAGCTAAGTCCTGAGGGCTGATGGGAAGCCTCAGGAAACTAAGGCACTAGGCCTTAAGATAGGAGTCAAGCGTCAATATGCTAAAGGTTGAGCGCCTAGAAAATCCAGGAGCCCAGATCCTCCCCTAGATTGACTCTTCCAGTTTGTCCGGTGGATAGGGCAGAGAACCCTGGGCAATTGTCAATAGCACCTTAAAGTAATCAAATCACAACAATAGATCAATGTATTAACATCTAACAGTAACACTGCTTGTCTTGTCTTGGGGGCAGATCAAAATTGTTGAAGCCCCATAATTAACCTATGGGTACCATCAGATGCCGTAGAGTAAATCAGATCCGTAGATAAATCACTACTTCCAAGGGGGGACATTAATGATTGTACAATTCCCCCCACCCGGGACTAACCCAAGGCTGAAGGGATCCAAAAAACATGAGCCAGCAAGGTATGAGGGGGTGTAGAGACCCAAAAGGGTTTAATTTAGATAAACAAACACAGTACCCCCACTTTAATTTGAAGGTTTAGAATAGGCATCTGGTATATATGTAAAAAATAAATAAAAAGGAAAAAATGAAAAAAAAATTTTGTCTCAGATCCAAAACCAGGAGTGCCAAATCCCAATAATATGCCCCACGCTAAGACTTTAATGTACACTGGCTGAGTGAAACCACCACCAAACCTATTAATGGCAGGAACACTCGCCACATTATGTGGAGCAAAAAAATAGTTGTCCAAACTTTAACTGTAGCATGACAAAGAATAACATTAAATTGCCTGTCAAGTGAACATTATATCATTTGAAAATAAATCAGATATGCCCAAAGGGTGCTTATCGCAAGTCTAGCTCTGGTTCCAACTTCAGGAAATGGGGATTGCTGGGGGAAACAACCGCAGGTTAGGACCAGGAAGCTGTGCAACAATAAAAATGTCCCACTTAAAATGAGCACCCTGCAGTCTTGAGGCCTATTCAGAATGTCCAGCTCTAAAAGTTAAATAAACACACAGGCCCATCAGTTCAGAAAAAACATTCCTGGGTCGAAGCAATAATGGAATGAACTCAGCAAGCTGAAAGTTCCTGATGCCCCAAGTCCCCTATACATCCCGCATACACCAGAGCACAAAAGCCCTGGATGTGCAGAAGAAGGCTGATCTGTGCTCTGCACAGAAATCTTCAGGTCTTCTTTTTCTGGAGCCATTTGGAAAGGTCTGCATGCAAAGGCAATAAAGCATCTCCATGTTTCCCCCAAGCGTTTATTGGGGCCTGGGGCCACTGACCAGAGTAACTCTTCTATTTCTTTCTCAGCCTGTTCCTCCTTGGTGTCAGGAACCAGGATCCCCATGTCATTAAGATAAGGGGTAGCTGCTAAAAGAGATTCAAATACTTTGACCCCCTCATTGTCTTGGATCCATAACCTTGTGGGATATCTGAGGTACGCTTAGCAGCCTTTTTCTCTGAGGGCTTTGACTACCACCAGAATTCTTTTCCTTTTAGCAAGCATCAATGGAGGATAGTCCTGATCTAGATAAACTCTCTGACCATCAAGATTGAGGTCCCTTTTAGCCCAGCCCAGTCTAAGCACTTTTTCTTTTGTAGTATAGCATAGGAATCGAACAATGATGGACCTGGGGGAGCACCTTGCTTGGATTTTGGCACGATGGTGCGGTGCGCTCGTTCGATATCCAGACTGAAATCCTCACCCAGGTCTAACTCCTTCTTCAGCCAAGTGTCAACATAATCTTCCATACTGGGAGGTTCTACCCCTTCTGAGACCCCAAAGATCCATAGATTATTACGGCGAGCCCTCGCCTCTGCATCCTCTGCTCATAAGATCAGTTCCCGCTCCCTCCTATGGAGGTATGCGAGAGATCATCCATAGGCCATATGCTCTCCCTGTAAGTTCTCCATCTGGGCCTCTACATCAGCCGTGCAGTTCTCTAACTTTTTGAAATCTCTCTGTATGCCTGAGATTCTGGCATCTATACAATGCAGTATTTTAATCATCCGATGCCCATCTGCTTCCATAAATGTTGACGCTGCATCAGAACCCGAACCATCAGATTCATCTCCTGAGGCTGTAAAAATTGAGCACCACAAGAGCGCTGGACTGGTAGGCCTCTGCATTGCTCTGTCAACTGAAGTACTTCTGCTCGGTGCAGGAGGCGTCTTTTTAGTTTGCCCCATGTCCAAAAATAGTATAACTCAGGTGATCACTTAGTTTTTGCAGGATTTAACATGCAATGGAGTCAGATTACTGTAATTTAAGCTGCCTGAGGTAACGGAGCTCTGCTCTAGACTGCCGTCTATATGCGTGATGTCACCGGAAGTCCGACTGATCTGCCTTTCGATGATTTGTTGAAAAAATATTAAACTGTTCAAAAGTTATTCAAAAAACACATTTCCCATTATAGTCAATGGAAAAAAAATATATGCGTCTCATGAAAGCTGCCGCCAGTACATTTTACTTTCACAAATGGCCCTTTTACTTTCGTGCTGCAGTCATCTTGTTTTCAGTTAGTGAGAGAGAAAAATGCCTGGCGTTTAAATTTGGGAACCCCTAGGTAAACAATGGCTGTTGGGTTTACTTAGTCGAGTCCTGAGGATGCCAGCCCTTTTTTGGGGGGTAAAAACCCCCAGAAATTTTATATTTTTTTATTTATTTGTTCTAGGATTACAAATACCTTTGAGCCAAGGCTCTTTTACAAAGGTTCCAGATCATTGGTACAATTGAGACAATCATAAGCAAAGATAACAGTTTATAAAATAAAAAAAAAAAACACAGTCTTGTAGATGAAAAAAGAACAATAAGGTGAAACTTTGGGGAAGGGAAAGGGAAAGGAGGAGGGTGAAATCAGGGAGACTAAGTGGATGGGAGAAAAGGGGAGGTAGGTTGGGGGGGACAGAGAGAGGAGAGGTGGAAGGTGGATGAGAATAGAGGTATTGCAGCCGGGTGGCATTTGTCATGGGCCAGCAGGGGAGGTGAAGATAGGAGGGGAGGTGCTGGCAAAGTGCAGGAGTAGATGTGGATCCAAAAAGGCATCTTCAGCTATGGAACCAAAAGACATGTTTAGCCACAACAGTCACAGAGGTTGGAGGCAGTCAGTGTTAGGCGGAGACGAGTCTTAAAAGTGCTGAGCGATAGTGAAGATGAGATGTCGCTGGGAAGACCATTGTACCAATTAGTGGCCCGGTAAGCAAAGGATCTTTGGCCTTGTGTTGTGCAGCAATGCGGGACCGGCAGAAGCTGAGGTTTCGATCCCCTGGTATGTCGGGTGTGGATTCTCGGTTGTATGAGGGCACAGACTCGGGGGCAAGGCCCAGCAAGATTTTCTTAGTAATAATACAAGTTGGTGTTTTATTCGATTGGCAAGATTCAACCATCCAGATTTGAGAATAGAGGTCACAGGTGTGAGTTAGGCATTGGGAGCCAGTGACAAGTCGACAGGCCTTGTTGAGGGTGGTGGATACACGTTTGAGTGCGGTGGTTGTAGCAGAGCCGTAAATGATAATGCCATAATCAATGATGGATATGATGGAGCTCTGGACCGCGACAGCGAGGGCTTCAGGTGTCAGGTGTTTCCTATGACGGAATATCAGGCCCTAGCCGAGCATGGCTGGCGACATGGTCGATGTGGGCAGTGTAGGAGAGGTGAGGGTCAAGGGTGATCCAGAGGTATTTAAAGTTTTTGACCTGTTCCAGTGTGGCACCTTGTCTGGTGATAACGAAGAGTTAAGTGCTTATATTTATTATAGGAGCTGCTGAAGATCATGGCCTTTGTTTTTTTTTTGATTAAGGATCAGTCTGTGCTTTGTGAGCCAATTCTCAACCGAGGAGAAGCCGAGTTGGAGATTTTCTTGCAATTTCTTCAGGTCCTGGTGTGTGGCAAGGATTACTGCATCATCAGCATACAGGGTGATATGTTCAGTGCAGGAGTCCGTAGGGTGTTAAGGAACAGGCTGAAGAGTAGGGGCCAATATTAAACCCTGGGGGACTCCAGAGAGGACAGGTTTGGAATCAGAGTGCACATCTCCAATTTTTACATGCTGGGTGCGGTTTTCAAGATAGCTTTTGAACCAAGAGATTGAATCATTGGAGAGACCAGCATTTTTTAGTTGGCTCAGCAGGAGGGAGTGGTGGACAGTATCGAAGGCTTTGGTCGGGTCGATGAAAATAGCACCAGTTAGTTGTCCATTGTCAACGGAGCTGTGAATGGAGCTGGTGAATTCGAGTAAGGCAGAGGATGTACTATGACCTTTTCTAAAGCCATGTTGCTGTTTACAGAGAATATTATAATTGTACAGATGCTCGGTAAGTTGGTCCGCTACTATACATTCCAGTGCCTTCGATAGGGGAGGCAGAATGGAGATAGGATGGAAGTTCGCATGGTCAGCCTTATCACCACTTTTGTGAATTGGGGTAACACTGGCCATTTTCCATTTGTCTGGGAATTGGCTAGAGGAAAGAGAGAGATTAAAGATCTTGGTGAGGGGCCCAAGTACCTTATCAAGCGTTAGGGCCAGTAGCTTGAGGTCAAGTGTGTCATTGCTTGTTCTAGATTTGCTGATGACTTTGGCAATGTAGTTTCGGACTAGATGTTTCTTTAGTGCTTTAAAGTATAAAGGTGGGTGACAGGCGTGGGTGGAGAAGTTGGGGGGATGGGAGTTGACACATCTTGGAAGAAGTCAGAGGGGAGAACACTGCTAAGGTCAGTGAAAGCTGTGTTAAAAGTGTTACTTAATAGTTTTAAGAGTCGGTGTAGTGTGCCCATTTATGTTGAGTATGTTCGCTTAAGATTTTGACTGCTTCCCAGTGACATCTTTAATGTTTTTCCAGAAATCCTCCCATTTCCCCAGGAGTTAGTGAGGCATTTTTATAGTAGTCGAATTTCTGTTGCGAATATGACTGGTGCAGTCGTTCCGTGCCGTTTATAATTCTGGATCAGAGTTGCTTACAGAGTTTCTAGCCAGTTCCCAGAGGTGGTCCCTGGATTTAAGTTTTTTTAGGAGGTCTCCTGACAGCCCAGGGTTACTGAGCGATTCAACTTTCGCTTTTGAGGGGGCACATTTATTACAGGCTTCATTGAAATGTGAATAAATTGCTCCAGTGCAGTATTAGTATCTGTTGCCTTGAAGATGGGGGACCAGTCCTGCAGACTGAGGTGCGATTTGAGGTGGGGTAGCTGACCACGGGGTAGGACTCTGCTGGTGATGATTTTTGGAGGGACTTATAGAATTTTTTGACCAGGTACAGCTGATGGGAGAGTGGTCACTGAGTGAGTCAGGAGGACTGAGGTTTTCGTGATCCGAGAGGGGTGGTTGGTTAGGATCCAGTTGAGTAGGGTGCAGGTCCCAGTTCTGTAGTTCTTTCTGGTTGCATAGTCAACCATTTGAGTCAGGTTAGCTGATATAACGGAGTCCTTAAATGACCCACCTTCAGCTGAGAGCCAATTAATGTTAAAGTCACCAAGAAGGATGATTTCGGAGTCCGCTGGGTGGGATTTGACAAAGTCAAGGACAGCGGTTAGACCAGGTCCCTGTTCTTTAGGAGGTATGTAAACAGTGACAACTGTGAGGGCCTTACTGTGGGCGTCTAATAGGAATCTGATGGGAAGAATCTGAGTAGGTGTTGCTGGAAGATTGGAATCAGTGGGGTGTCCTCGGAAAGTGACTTTCACATATAAGGCACACCCTCCACCTCTTTTGGACTTACAATCAACCTGGAAGACATTGTAGCCAGGAAGGGTTGCCTGGTCAGGAATCTTTGGGGTGAGCCAAGTTTCAACTACTGACAGAATATCCGGGTTGTGTTGGGTGGTAAAGACTTGCAGTGCATCAAGCTTAGGAAGTAAACTGCAGATGTTCAGGCACATGATTGAGAGAGTGCCTGCTGGTTTGTTTTGGTTGGAGGTGTTTGGTCTAAAGTTAGGGTGAACAGTCCCTGACAGCAGCAGGAGGAGGAGCACAAGTTTCAGGGTGCATAGGCAGAGTTCAGTTAGAGAGAGGTTGCGTTTCTTTTTTGAACAGTAGTATGCCAGGTGGTAATGTTGAAAATGCAACATTGGAATAGTTGTATACAATGTGGCTAGATGTGCCCATGGCTCACACATGAGCAGGGACAGATCAATTTCGGTGGTATGCCTCCAGGGGGAGTATTTGCCCCATTGCCAAATGATGTAAAATAATCAAATCCACAGGAAAATAACCAGTAAACTGTTTGATCTATAGTAACAAGAAAAAGGATGTGTTAAATTCCTGGAACACTGGCCTGGGGCATATGCAGGAAGTTAAACCCCTTTGTCAGTGTCTTCTCTTTGTTTAGATAGTTGTGAATGGTTCTCAAAGACATGCAGTTCCCTTTAGCAACAAGGTTGACGGACATGTGGATTCAGTTTGCACTCCCCAGGTCAGAGCTTGTTGAATTTCTTAGCTGTACTTACTTTGATTGTGATGGCTTCCAAAAAAGTTGATTTATAATGAGAATCCCAATATCTGCTGGTGATGTTTTCCAGTTTCTTAGTCCAGGAAACTTTCATAGATCACATATCCAAGAATGGTCTAGTTCCTCCAAGCCAAAACACATGAAAATCCACAAAACTAAACTATTGACAGAGACAAACACAAACACCCAGTCACACAGCCCAAGTAGGTGGAGATCAAGAAATGTCATTTTAAAAATCGGTGCCCCAGTACTTTCACAAATTGCAGAAAAAACTGCCGTGACACTTTCACAAATACGAAAGTTTTGTGCTGTTTTTTGTGAAACTTTCACAATTTGTGAAAGAACTTTGCTCAAAAACTACAAATCTTTGCCATCCCACTGCAACAAAACGGTTGGGGCTTTTGGGCTGAACTTTGCAGGGTAGCAATCCCTGGTCCCACAGATGTGTCCTTTTCATAGTTTGGTGCCAAAACATTCAATTGGCCCAAAGTTACAGCATTCTGAAGTTGAGAAATTTCCCATACGATAACACTGCGGCATCCGTGATGCCTTTCTGCACCCGTTTCTCGAAAACAAAGCGAGATACAGAGTTTTTGCTACATGTAGCTTAGAGCACCTTAATATGTAGAAACAAGTTTTGAAATCATAGATTACACCACCAGTGGAATTTGTTTCCTGCTTGCTACGGCTGTGGAGATATTGGCAAATTAGTGTCACAAGGGTGCCTTTTCAGCACTTTTTGGTGCCCGTATCTTGTAAACGATGTGATATGGTTAACCTATCTTGCATAGAGGTCTCGCTGTCATTATTACAATGACACTTGACATTTTTTTGTAGCTGCTACAGTTGCTGAGATATTGGCACATTAGTGTTACAAGGGTTCCTTGCCCTATAGGGCTGCTATATGGCTCCGTAGTTATGTGTAAGTGGGAGCGCAGGGCCTGGAGGGCCCACGCTATCATATAAGCATGCCATTATTAAAAAAATGGGCAATGTGAAGGGAGTGCAGGGCCCGGAGGGCCCGTACTCCCACTAACACATACCAGTTACATTACACTTTCTCAAAAAAAGGGAAATTCATTGCAAAAACTCCATTAATGCATCAGTTAGGGTTAATAGCACAGTGGCAAAAGTGTGGAAATGTGTTGTTAGGGTTCAAAACTCTAACTCCGCATTCCCCCCACCCCCCCACACACACATATGCAAGATTGCAAGACACTATGCGAGTCAGTCACATCTGTAAGCACAATAATCACAACATTGTACTCATTTCACATAACACTATTTAATGAAAAAACAAATACAGTATAATTGACTCTATTCTGCCAGCATAGTATGATGACACATTATTGCTGGCATATCTTCTTCATACATTGAAACTTAGTCTGCACAAATTTTCAAAATATTGATTTTTATGTGTCATAATTCAACAATTGGCTCACTGCAGATATCGGTGCTGCCACATAGGCATGTGATAGCAGTACAGACACACCTGACACATACATAGTACTTTTCAGATACTGCTCAGGCATAAAATTAGCACCTTCACGTTGTTATACTGCTGCATTACCTGGAAATACTCATTAGCAGCATGTTCATAGGTTCATAGGAAGAGTACGTGATCGAGGGACAAACCCATTATGATCACGCCACCTACCCTAGGTGGAATTAATATTTTAATTCATCCATGCACAAGTCAAGCTTCAGTTTAAATTGATTTAGATTTTCACTATACACAACCTCACGTGGGAGGGAGTTTCATATTGGGATTATCCTCTGCGTAAAGAAATTATTTCTCTTTGAGATCCTATTTATATTGGCCTTTAATTTCAGATTGTGCGATCTAGTTATACAAGCTGATGGATGCCAGTCCAGATAAATAGCTTCAAACAAAAATTCATCTTTCATAGCCCTGTAGAGTAAACATAAGTCTCCTCTCAAGGATCGATATTCCATAGATTAGAGCTTTAATTTTCTTAATCTTTCTTTATAAAATAGGGGGCTTATGTCAACGATGTGCTTAGCGAATCATCTTTGAACTCTTTCCCTGGATCCTCGGTCTTGAATTAAGGTGGAAGCACAGAATGAGGAACAATAATCAAAGTTTGATCTCACAATAGTGGTGTATAATGGAATTAATACCTCTGGCTCCCTACTTTTTATGTTTTTTAATATGCAACCAATTAAACGAGTACACTTTTTGACCGCATTATTTAAGTGGTCAGAAAATTTTAAGTTGTTTGAGATAATAACCCCTAGATCTTTTTCAGAGCTAGTTTTGTTTAATTGATGATCATTAATAACATAATCGAAACACATATTATTTTTCCCAAAATGCATAATTTTGCATTTAGCATAGTTGAAGTTTAGTTTATGCGAATTGGCCCAATCTGAAATTAACTTCAAATTTGCCTGTAATTTTAGAGCAGAAGTCATATCATTAACAATACCTCCCAACTTAGCATCATCAGCATACTTTGTTAGCCAGATTCCATCCTTAGAGTTCATACTAGCTATTAAGATGTTAAATAAGATAGGGCCTAGGACAGAGGCACACAACTTCTAATCTCAGTCCACGTAGACTTATACCTACGGAGGCTAACCTGCTGTCTTCTGTCAGTTAACCATAATGAAATCCAGTCAACTATATGTTTGTTTAGATCCATTTTTATTAAACAATCAATTAAGATTTTGTGAGACACAGAATCGAAGGCCTTCTCAAAGTCCAAAAAAAATGACATCCACCAGGAAACCCAGAGTTAATGCTTCACTGACAGGTTCAAAGAAATGTATTAGGTTTGTATGGCAAGATCCACCTGATTGGAAACCATACTGTGAAATATCTGACAGCCCTTTATTCAAAATATGTGCACTAATCTTTTGAGATATTAGTTTTTCCATTATTTCACACACACAAGAAGTCAAGCTTATAGGTCTGTAATGATTCATATCTTGCTTAGAACCACTCTTGTGTATCGGAATAACTACAGCGTCTTTCCATTCTTTGATAACAACTCCTTTTGCTATTGACTCATTAAAGAGTAGTGTCAATACACCTGCTAATTCATATGAAGCCTCTTTTAAAAAAGCAAAAGGAATATTATCAGGTCCAACGGACGTAGAAGATTTGAATGAATTAATAGTTGAATAGGTGTCTGCAACAGTGAAGGTAACTACAGAATCTAAAGAAGTGAAATTTTTACTGGAAGGTATACCCTTTTTTTAAAAATGCTAGCAAAATAAATTGTTAGCCATTGATTGCTCATCGCTTATTATTTCACCATTAATTTTTAATGGGCCGACTGTATTTTCTGTTGATTTAAGGGAACCAATGTAATTCAAGAACTTTTTTTTTATTATCAGCCTGGAAGCTAGCTAATTTGTACTCCTGATCTTTCTTTGCCTTTTTTATGGCCTATTTAGTTTTCTTTGCCTTTTGTTGAAATTTAGACCAATTGTGATCTGATTTTTTTTTTATATTTATTGAAGGCTGTTTTTTTAGCCATTACTAATTTTTTAATAGTTGTGGAATACCAAGGTGGCAGCCTTTTCTTATGTATGTATTTTATTCTTATGGGTACCCACCTAAATATACAATAATCAATTTATTATTTTATCCTAGTCCAAATCTCATTAACTGATAGGCCATATAAATTTTCTTGCCAATTCCATCTCATTAAATGGGCTTTAATAGCCACATAATTAGCTCTGTTATAATTTCAGAATTCAGTAATGCCTCTAAGATCCTTTTTATAATAATTTATGAACCATTTGATCACAGAATGATCACTATCTCCTAATGGAGCCATAATGGTAAGTGTTTCTAATCCTTCCCTGATATTTGTTTATATTAGATCTAGGATATTATTATATCTCGTGGGTTCAAACACTATTTGATCTAATCCTAAGTGTACTGTGGTACCTAAAATTTGATTTCCTGTGAGTTAGACCCTTCAAGACACAACCAATTGATACCTGGATAATTAAAATCACCCATCAACACTATATTTTTCAGTTGATTGATGGTTTCTAAATAATTACAGAAGAGATCATTATTAAAAGAGTACAAAGAAGGTGGTCTGTAATAATGTTATGGTTAGCTTTGGATATTACAACTGTTGCTTTCACATGTTACTTGTAAACTATTCTACAAAAAATTACTTCTATTATTACTACCGTTTGTTATTAGGACTCACTCTATCAGAAAAAAACATGCAAACATCCAATGACTGTTGGTAGGGTTATCCAAACTCTCATTTCCAGTATAGCTATCTGTAGATAACATACTGTGTGTTTCATCATTTAACTATTGAAGTACAGGCATCTGCTTAAATTTTGTTATTGATGTTTGTAACAAAAAAATGCTTACTGTGGGCCATCACCCATGGCTGCCCAGCATGCGTGTGTACCTCCAAGGTACTCTGATGGGAGCAGAACTCATACAGATGGTGGACCATGATGATGGATGTGTCTTGTAGTACGTTAAGAGAGTTGTATGTTACTTCTGTTACCTGATGTTAGTTGTCTCTGACTGGTTGTGTTGCTTTGTCCCTTCCCCTGCTTGCATGTGTGTGTGGGGGGGGATGCAGAGTTAGGGTTTTGAACCCTAACATCACATTTCCAAACTTTTGTCGTTGTGATATTAACCCTAACTGATGCATTAACAGACTTTTTGGCAATGAATATATATATATATATATATATATATATATATATATGTATGTATAATCACAGTAGCATCCCAGACAATATCTCCAGCAGGAGCAAGACTCCCAAGAGGATCCCATTGACAATGTTGGAGCTAACAAAAAAGGAAATTACTGTAAGTATGAAGAAATGTATTCTTTCTGTATAGCTCCACATCGTTAATGAGTAATCAGAACAGATGGGTTCTAAGAAGCAGTACCCATTAAGCAACCAGGTGGGGGAGAATATTGTCCCAAATACAAACTGCAAAAAGGAAAAAAAGGAATTTACCTGGTAACTGCCACCTACAAAACTTTGCAACCAAAGGCCGAATCAGCAGAACCTTGAGCATCCAATCTGTAGTATTTGGTGAATGTGTGGATGGAGGATCATGTTGCTCCTTGCACAATTCTAGGACAGATGCCTCACCTTTCTCTGCCCAGAAGATGGCCATAGCTCTGGTGGAATGAACCTTGATGAGAGCTGGAGCCCTCTTCTTTACTGCAACATAGGCCTTGGCAATGCATGCCCTCATCTACCTTGACAGTGTGGCTTTGGAGGCATTTTGTCCTTTTTTGGCTGCTCCAAAAAGTACAAACAAGCTATCTGATTTCCTGAACTCAACCATCTGTCTAAGATATGTCCTAACAGCCCTGTGCAAATCCAAGGTGTGCAACTCTTTCTCTTTTGAGTGAGTAGGCTGCGGACAGAAGGCAAACTTCCTGGTTCACATGAAAAGCTGCAGGAACCTACAGAATGAAAGACAGGACTATTCTCAGAACCACCTTGTCCTTAACCATGATGAGATAAGGTTCTTTGTTGGACAAGGCCTGGAGCTCGCCAATCCTCCTAGCTGAACACACAGCAACTATAAAGCACACCTTATAAGACAACACATCTAATGGTACCGACTAATGCGGTTCGAAGGGTTCTTTACGAAGAGCATTCAATACCAGATTCAGATCCCATTGAGGAACAGGGGATCAGAACAGAGGTTGACACCTGCTGACAGCTAGCAGAAAACAAATAACCTCCCGGTTAGTCCCTAAGGATGACCCCAAGGAGGCTCCAAGGGCCGAAACCTGACCTCTCAAGGTGCAACCTTTTTCCACCCCTTCCTGCAGATAGTACAAAATCTGCAGAACTGTGACTTTACAAGGCCGGATACTTTCTTCTTTGGCCCAAGCTGAAAAGGTGATCCATACGAGAGCATAAGCTGCTAATGTGGAATTCTTTCTGACTGCCATCAGGGTGTCCATTATCTTTCTAAAGAAATCCTACTTCAGGAGTCTCATCCTTTCAGGAGCCAGGCCACAAGCTGTATCGCTCACGGATTTGGATGCAGAATGAGGCCTTGGGAGAGAACGTACCCCTGTATTGGGAGTCAGAATGGTGTATGTTGAGCTACGTTCACTAGGATCAAGAACCATAGCCTTCTGGGCCCCGGTCCATGGGTGCTCCTTCCCCCTCCTGAGGTGAAGCTCCCGAGGTGGCGCTTTACTCTATCTGGCCACCATCGCTGACCCGCTTCTGAAGCGAGGGCAGCACCATGGGCAGTCTTCCAGCTGCCCTCATCCTGCTGACTACAGCTCCAGTTGCCGGCGAGGCCGCTACAGCAAGCCACCCTAGGGTTCACCAGCGCTCACTCTACATGCAAGGTATGGAACTCTTTCAAAACAAAATTTGGCACCAGAAACCCCTGCACCCTGATAGGTGGCTTTGGACTCTAGGCTCACCTGATTGGCCGATACAACCTGCAGCAAATCTCAAGCCAGGGAAACACGCTATTGACATTTTCTCTGTCTCATGCTCAGGGGCCCCGGTCCATGGGTGCCCCCCCCCAAGGTGAAGCTCCCTAGGCAGCACTTTACTCTACCCAGCCACCACCGCTGACCCGCTTCTGAAGTGCGGGCAGCACTACGGGTGCTCTTCCAGCCACTCTCATCCCCCAACTACAGATCCAGTTGCCAGGAAGGCCACTACAGCAAGCCACTGTAGGGTTCGCCAACGCTCACTCTACATGCAAGGTATGGAACTCTTTCAAAACAAAATTTGGCACCAGAAACCACTGCACCCTGATAGGTGGCTTTGGACTCCAGGCTTTCCTGATTGGTCGATACAGCCTGCAGCAAATCTCAAGCAAGGGAAAAGCACTATTGACACTTTTTCTGTCTCATGTTAAGTATTTTTTTTTTTTGACTATTATTTTTTCAGGAGCCTCCCCCCCTGCACTCCGCCGTTCCTCCAGCACCATCCCCGGACATGAGATCCCCTCCCTTTAGCACCCCATGACTTACCCTTCGCGGCAGGGTGGTGGGGAGCGACTCAACCCACCAGAACGGGTCCATGCCAGGGAGGCGTCCTCCGGGGATGGCGATGGGGAATGACATCATGCTGCGGCTCCATTTTTCCCCGAATTTTCTCCCGGCGGACGTGGCGTGCAATGACACCAGTGACTGAGTACACGCACGCTCCCGTGCGCGCACTAGTCAAACATCTGCCACATCCCGCTTCCTCTGTCTCTGCGGCTGCGTGTTGTCGATTCTCAGCCTCCGCTAGGGGTCAGGCAAGCACCGGCCGCCCGAATCCCCCCACCCCGGAGATGGAGAGCAGTCCTCCGGACGCTCGATCCATCTCCTCCCCGCCGACCCCCGACAACCCGTGCTCGTTCCTGAACACAGGTCGCCGGCATGGCGCGAGGTGTAGCGACCAGCGCCTCAACCCTCAGTGCCACTGGGCTGGCCCATGTTAAGTATTTTCACATCAAATTGCTCTGCCTCTCCTAACCTCTGCCTTCTAATTACTTGCTGCATTGATTTAACTGTTTCTAATAACTAGATTATTAGTGAGTGTAATTATAGCTCTCGCTACAAAAAGTTAATGTACATGCTAGTATAAAATTGTTAGAGGGAAATTACAGTTCAGTTGCAACTGCTTTTAGTCTGCACTCAATGTTTAACTACTGATTTTCTGCTGGTTTAAGTGCTGATTTGAGCCCATTGTCTGAAAGTGATTGCAGCTCCTTTGATGCTTTTCTGTCCTGTCTGCCTAACGCCCTCCTGTGGTGGCCGCACAGCTGATCACTGTCCTGGCTCATTCTCTTGCACCACCCCTGAAGCTATTCTTTCTTGCTTGCCCTAACCCTCCATCCAGCCCTCTCTCAATCCCCTCTATCTCCTGCCCCCTGATTTAGTTCCTTGTATCCAACTCCCAGTTCTTTCTTCCCTCACCAGGCTCAGGAGCCCCGATCCATGGGTGCTCCCCCCTCCCTCCCGAGGTGAAGCTCCCAAGGTGACACTTTACTGTACCCGACCACTGCCGCTGACCTGCTTCTGAAGCGTGGGCAGCACTATGGGTGCACTTTCAGATGCTCTCATCCAGCCACCCTCCCACCCTATCTGGTGTGGTTTATTTATTTATTTGCTTTTGATGACCAGGTAAGTACACTAGGCAAAACCCTGCCTATTTTCAGGAACGACCTGGGAGAGTACAAATACAAGCATTAACAGTCAGGCAACATAAAATCAGAAACAATACAGTAAAAAAGCAGTTTCCACGCAGGGGAAGATGAAAGATTATACATATTTATAGTCATCCCCAGGGTGAAACTTACTAAATACCTGCTTCCCCATTAGCAGGTTATACAGCTCCTCCACTAGAGGATGCATACTTAAGCAAGCATCCTTCATTTCCTACTTTCTTACTTCAAGTTATTCAACTGGATACCTGTGGGAGCTTTATTTTTAAACATTGTGCTCCTTCCCCTCAGTAGAAAGGCAACTCTGTTCAGCTGCACCCCCTTGTTGTAGTCTACTGCCTACTAAAGTCCGCCCTCCCCTCTACGGCACCTTGACTCTAAGGATATTTCCTCTCCACTCAAATCCTACTCCCTTCTACCTCCTCCACCTAACCTTATTTCTTACCCTCTCCATACCCACTCCTCCTGCATTTGCCAGCTCAAGGCCCTAAAACTCCAAATCCATCCAAACCCCCCGTCTCCAGGCCCCAACGTATATTCATGCTATTACTCCTGCCCCCCCACGTATTCTGCTCTTATTCCCTCATCATTCCACACATATCCCTATTAACTTTACCAAATTTCCCCCTCCTGCTTCCTCACTATACCACACCCTTCTACCTCACTCACTCGGCCTCCAAGTCCCATCACTCCAAATCCACAAAGCTACACTTCCTCATCCTAGCTCTACTATTACTCGGCTCGGCGGACATCCACCCCAACCCTGATCTTGCCACTTCCTTCACCCCTGCCATCTCCCCCACTGCTGCTGCCCATACCCCTACCCCAACAGCCCTCATAAAGGGTTTCAAGATATTACACTTAAACATTTGTAGCCTACTTCAAAAAACAGACCTCTTGCAAGCCATGGTTGCTGCCCTGAAATCACACACTTTAATTATAACAGAAACATGGCTAAAGAGCACAATTCCTGACCACTCAGTCTCCAACCTTGGTTACTCCACCCTAAGGCTAGACAGAGCAGGGAGGGGGGGTGTGGCCATGTATATCTGCGCCTCCCTCCAATACTTTCCAGTCTTCTCCTCCTCAAACCCAGCAACCCATGACACCTTAGCCATCAATGTATCCCTCCCTTTCTCATTCCCCGTCTTTGTAGCCAGTATCTATTGCCATCCAAATGTCCAGCCCACTGTCTCCCATGACCTCCTAACTTCCATTACTTCCATCTCTCAGTCGGGCAAGCTTTACATCCTTGGCAACCTCAATTTAAATTGGTTGCCCCAACAACATCTACCACAAGAAATGCTATCAGTGTCCTCAACCTCACCACACAACTAGTTATAGAACTCACCTGCCCTAAACAAAAAACCCAAAACCACTCCCTACTTGATTGGGCCCTAACTTCCCACCCCCATAGAATCATTACCTCCAGCATCCTTTCAGATGCTCTTAGCGACCACAACCTGGTTTTCCTGGTCAGAGAAGTTCACAGCCCTAAATCCCCACATAAAACCCTACAAATACGGACTTACAAAACCTTAGAAGTGGAACCTCTCCTGCATAGCCTTGTCCTCTCTGACTGGTCCCCTTTAGCAAGCATCTCCTCAGTTGATAAAGCCCTAATCTATTTTAAAGACATCTTCCTAGCAAATTGGAATATCTTCTCACCCCTAAAACAAACAAGGGTTAGAGGTCATCACCTCCCGTGGATCACCCCTGAATTACTACCCTGCCACAGAGCTAGAGATTGGGCCTGGAAATGACACAAAAACTCCCAGCTTCCAAATCACCTTCTTATTTACCGAAAACTCCTTAATGCCTGCACCTGGGCTACCAGGCTAGCCAAAACAGAGTACTTCAAATCTACCTTTGCAACTAACATCAACTCCCCCTCCAAGTTCTGGAGAGTGGTCCATGCCCTCTTTACCCCCAATCCTGTCCACCCACCCCATACTTAAGATAAATGCCACCCTCATTGCTGATCCAGTTGCAGTAGCTACTGAATTCAACTCACATTACACTGCTTGTGCAGATGAGCTACTCCAGTCCCTCCCAAACTATGCCCCCTCTCCCTTCCTATTGCCTACGATTGATCCCTCTCATATTCCCCTTTCCCTTCGCTATTGTCTCCCCAAATGACACCCTAAATGCCTTGCTAGCTATCAATCCTTCAAAAGGTTCCTCCCTGGATGGCCTTGACCCTAAACTACTATCCCTCTCAGCCCCTGCCATCGTCTACCCACTCTCTATTATCCTAAACCTCTCTTTCTCAACTGCCTCAGTACCTTCCCCATGGAAACATGCAGTGGTCCTTCCCATCCCCAAAGGCAGAGACCCCACCTCCCCTGGCAACTACCGCCTCATCTTTCTTCTCCCTACCCTTGCCAAACTTCAGGAACATCTAGCCCTCTCCCAACTCACTGCTTACCTCAATGACTCCTCCTTCTTCACCCCTTATCAATCTGGCTTCAGGAAAAATCACTCCACTACCACCTCCCTTCTTCAGCTCACTGATTCTATCCTCATGGGAATGGACAATGGCCAAATCACCGCAGCCATTTTTGTTGATCTGGTCAAAGCCTTCGATATAGTCTCCCACTCCCTTCTCCTTGGCACCCTATCTACAGCTCGGCTATCCCCCTTAGCCACAGTCTGGTTCAAGGCACACCTCACTGGCAGAACTCAATCAGTCAAGATCTCTGACACAATTTCCCCACCCCTCCCGATAAGAACTGGCATCCCCCAGGGATCAGTGTTTTGGCCAACTATTCTTTTTCTAAATGTCCTCCCGTCCACCTGCTCTCCTTTTTCCTCCATTCACATGTACACCGATGATACAGTCTTGTATGCATCTGGCTCCTGCCCCACCGAGGTTGCATCCAACTTGCAGCATGACTTCGACAAAGTTCAGCATTGATTTGCAAACCACCAACTATCTCTCAACGCCGAAAAAACAGTCTCCATGACGTTTAGCACCAGGCAGAGACTTACCAGGTTTCCCTCTCTGCACTCCTTCCACACCCTTGATGGGACTTTACTCGTGGACACATCCTCCTTCAGGTATTTAGGTGTCTGGCTGGACCAATACCTGAACTCTTCTGGTCATATTGATGCCATTCAGAAAAAATTGCATCCCAAGCTCAGCACCTTATTCAGAAACCGTGCCTGCATCCCACCCACGGCTAGGCATGGGATTGTCCAGAAGATGATCCTACATATCTTCTACTACTGTGACATAGTCTGTGGTGCTGCCCCAAGTCCTCCCTGGCCAGACTAGATACCCTCTTCAACTCCTTTTGCCATTTTGCCCTTGATGCCCCCCTCTGCACTCATCATTGTGATCTCTACCATGCCCTATCTTCCCTGACAAACTGACGTCCCTCTCACTGTGCAAAGTTCACCTCCAAGCACTGGCTGGGTGAACTTCCCTCATATCTCTTCCCTGCCTTTACAACCACCCCCCCTTCCCACTCCCTAAGATCTACCGACTCACAAACCCTGGTCATTCCATGCCATTCCACTCTTATTGCCCAATCGGGTTATTCATATTGCCTCCCAAAAATATGGAATTCACTTCCCCCTCAAATTCACCACTCATCCTCTTGCTACTCCATTAACTCTCCCTCAAGAACTCCCTTGCCCCTTCCTGTGCCTGCCATGACCCTCTCTAATCCCCCACCATCTCCTCTAAGCCCATATTACCATATACTTGCTCTCTACCAATCCTATTTCCCTCTAATCATGCTCCTCCTAGTCCCCTACTCTCCCTCCTCCTAAAGTTTTCCTCCCCCTTCTTTCTCTACCCTTAATCTATCTCCCTCCTGTGAGCTCGATCACTGCCTTGTGCAGGCAGGATCCTTAGCGCATGGTGGGCAACAACTCTACTCCCTTTCTCCTTTTATTTCACCCCCTCAGTCACTGCTAGATCACTACCTTGTGCAGGCAGGGTCACCCAGCACACTGGTGGGGTACTACCAAGGCCCCTACTTTTCTGAGGCACAGTGGGACCAAGTTCTGTGGCAAGACTTCCATTTGCCACAGATCTTCTGTGGCGGTGGTTTGTGATTTCTGCGGAAGTTCTGCGGCACCAACAGACTACCACATCACAGTGTCAGCTTGTCATCCTGACTTCACTTTCATGGCAGTGGTTATAGAAATCAGGATGGGGGAAGCACAGTAACACTAGTTCAAAAATTAAAAGACTTATAGAAATAATTTTATGCATAAAAAGCAAAACAAATGCCTCTGCCTTAAGGTCCTAGCCTAATGCATAGATGACATATGCAAAGGGGACCTTATGTGATAAATAAGGTATTTCTATATGCGTGCTATCTATTCCACTA
The DNA here is from genome assembly GCA_016271365.2 of Neoceratodus forsteri. Taxonomy (NCBI): domain Eukaryota; kingdom Metazoa; phylum Chordata; order Ceratodontiformes; family Ceratodontidae; genus Neoceratodus; species Neoceratodus forsteri. Next base: position 439,036,477 of record CM057459.1, on the reverse strand, counting down.
ATGAGGTCTCCACTGTCTATCACTTATATATTTGTATGTGCTTTCTACACCACTCATGAGATTCCCACTGTGTATCACTTATATATTTATATGCAATCTTTAACACACATACAAATATGTGTGTGTGTGTAGTGAGAGACAGATACTGTATGTGAGTGTATATAGATATATATCTATTTTTTTAAATTTCCATGAAATTGCATCCTCATTCATACAGATCCCATTGGAAATGGAATAAACGGAATGGAGGAGTTATTGCAAAACTCATTTTTCATGTCAACTTGCTTCCCCTTGACCCACTACATAACACCATCAGGCCATGACATGCATATGAACCGATTGTGAGACAGAGCTCTCCAGCCCATCACAATGTGTCCACCGTGTGACAGAACAGTACCATACCTTCCAGGCTCAAGCAGTAATGTGTTCACCAATCCTTGTGCTGCCCAGCCAGCTCCCAGAGCTAATCTCTGAACCTGAGTTGCTGGCACAGAAACATAGCATGCTACACTCTGGCCCAACAGCTGTCCTTGCGCACAATATTTCTCTATAACTTTTAGGAGATTCTGTCAACCAATGACAATATGTAATCAATAACCCTGGCAAAAATGCATACAGTGCAATTATTTAACAGGTCTATTCTTTCAACAGGTCTACACATTATTATATTCCACTTTTCTGGGAATAATTACTTTATTTTTCTTAAAAATGGCAGTTAAATTCATTTTACCAGTTATTCATTTCAGATGGCATCTCTGTACCTTAAAGGCACAAATAAGTTTGCACAAAGTGAGGTATGGACTTAACAGGTCTGTACTATTGACAAGGTTTTGTTTAAGTTGGCCCTAGTGCAATAATGCAAGACTGAAAATTGTATTAGGCTGTAGTGCAGGTTGATCAAATATCACCATGCCTAATGTGCTGTGCCACCATCTCTGGCAGTGGGAGCTGAGGTAGATAAGTGACTGTGCATTTTGGTTGCAAAATGCAGCCATTTCATTAGCTAATGTATGATGTTATAGCAATGATAACATCACATTTATAGCATATGGGGGGTTTGGATGTAAAAAGAGGGGAAGAGAACCAGATTCTATGGATAAACAGAAATATTAATAAAAAAATTACCAAGAAGAGTGAATTCTGTGGCACCGCAGAAGTTCTGCGGTAGATTGCAAGTTCTGTGCAAAATTCTGCAGCACTTGAGAATTCTAGAACCTTAGGTACTACCCTCTGCTATAGTTGACCCGTTACCCCTTCCTACAACATCCATCCCCAACACCCCCTCTCGTAACACTGTATATAATTAACTCTCACTGCCTATAACCTGTGTTCCATCAGTAGGAAGTCCACCACCTTGCCAGATAAGGATAACAGGAAACTGTTGAATTTCAACTCCCTCCCCCCGGATACCCCTCACCTACAATACCTCTCTCTCCTCACCCTGCCACACTCTACCTCTCCCCTACCCCCCCTTCCGGTTAACATTGCCTAATATTGGCCTACCCCTGCACTCAATTAAGCACTTATAACCTACCCCAATACTCCTCTTATATGCACTTTAGTCCACCCTTTTGTCTCTGTTTGCCCCGAAAATCGTGTTCTGCCTGCATTTCTCCATAAATTTCCTTTCCCTTCTTCCATTCTTGCTCTCCACAATTTTTCCATTCTCTCCTTCCATTCTTCCTCACTTTACTCCAATCACTGTAAATCGTGAATATTTATGTTACACTAATGGCTACCAATTACTATTGTATCACCTTACCTTCTAGTGCTACAGTACATACTGTTGCCAAGTTATTATATGTGTTCCAGTGTTACCTATTATCACCAACTGTTGCCAAATTGCTATATGTGTCTTCATATCTACTGTAGTTAATTGACGCATGGTTAGCCAATGTGATCCTCCTGTAATCCCTCCTGCTCTCATTATATGCAGTAAGCAAATTGTATTCCAACATTGTAACATTTCTCTGTATGCTATCTCATTGTTCCCTGCCCCCCAGGTCGCACCAGCAGATGAGCAACTTGTTGCTCAGCATGCCTGCCTGGTGAAACATTTCAAAAAATAAAATAAATAAAAATTCCAGAGCTATCAGAAGAAAGCTTCCTCTTGAGTGCCTTATTTTGCATATGACCTTGGGAAGGAGCAGTAGAGGGAATGCATAGACTCTGCCAAAATTCCATGCCTGTGACAAAGCATCAACTGCCTCCATCTCTGGACTCTGGTAGCGGCTAAAGAACCGCTGCACTTCAGCATTCTGGCTGGAGGCGAACAGATAGATCTGTGGACAACCAAATCTTTTGCACAGAAGATCGAACACCTCTGTATTCAGCATCCACTCCCTTGGATGGACATTCTTGTGGTTTAGCCAATTGGGCTGAATGCTCAACTCACCCACCAAGTGAACTACTGACAGAGGGAGAAGGTTCTCCTCTGCCCACATTAAGGGATTGGTTGCTTCTTTTAGCATCTCTCTGCTCTTTGTGCCAGCTTGATTGTTTATGTACGTCATGGTGACAGCACTATCTGACCTTATTTTCATAACTTTTTACTGCAACCAATTTTGAAAATGAAGGAGAATGAGGTGCACAGCCCTCATCTCCAGGACTCTTGATATGTAGGTGGTGTTCCTGCACAGACCAAGTCCCCTGAACAGGAATGTGGTCCAGCACTGCCCCTCAACCCAACAGGCTGGCATCAGTTGTCAGAAACAACTCTGGAGGACTTCCAATGGAAACCCCTTGCTCAGAGTCTCTAAACTCACCCACCAACTCAGGGACTGCTGTAGGAGTGGGGAAATTGGAATCCTGGCCTGATAGTCCTCCGAGGTCGAATCCCAGGCTGACAGCAACTTGATCTGGAGGGGTCACATACGAAGGCGAGCCCACAGAACTGATTTTATTGTCGCTGTCATGAGGCCCAGAATCCACAGTAGACTGACGATTGGCTCCTCAGCCACTGAATCTCTATCAACAAGGTCTCCATCCTGGCTGCCAAGAGGAAGACCTTCCCCTCATTCATCTTGAAAACCACTCCCAGGTGCTCCAGGATCTGCAACAGTTCGAGAGAGCTTTTTTCCTGACTGACTAGCTGGCCATGGGACTCCAAAGCCTCCAGAGTCCTGGTCACTGATTTCCTTGCCAGTGGGGCAGATGGCACTCGAATGAGCAAGTTGTCCAGGTAAGGGTAGACATGATGCCCCTCCTGTCAGAGTTGAGCCACCAGGACTATGAGCACCTTTGAGAACACACTGGGGGCTGCTGCCTGCTCAAAAGGGAGTACCCTATACTGGAAGTGTTGCCCTAGGACCATAAACCTGAAGAACCTCTGATGAGACTGCTGGATGGGAATGTGGAGATGCACATTCCTCAGGCCTATGGATGCTAAGTAATCCCCTGGCTGGACAGTCAGATGATTGATCATAAGGACTCCATCTTGAAGGTCATGTTGTGAACAAACTTGTTTAGGTGCGTCAGATCCAGAATAGGTCTGAAACCCACTGACTTCTTTGGAACCACAAAATAAATCGACTAGAATCCTTAGCCCTGCTCACCAGGAGGCACCAGAACAATTGCGTAAATCTGTTTGAGGTGATCCAATGGTAGCATTACTGCTTGTCTCTTCAAGGGGTCCTTTGGTACAGGGGACAGCAGAAAACATTCCTTTGAGGGAATGGTTGAAAACTCTGTTGCGTAAACTAAGGCCAGGATCTTCAGAACCCAAGTATCTGACATTAGTTGGGACCATCTTGTGTAAAAATAGTGCAGTCTTCCACCAAGGCAAGGGAGGGAGGGAGAGATGGGCCTGCATACCCTCATTGTGAGGTGCCACCTCTTTGCCCTGGACCTCCATTGCATTTTCAGACAAGGGCTTCTCTGCTACTATTGCCCTTGAATCCTGAATAGGATCCTTTGCATCTCTGGTTCCCAAAGTTTCAAAGGGATGAAACCCCCCTCAATACTGCTTCTGTCAGTAGCCTCCTTGACTTTGTGAAGTTGAGCTGGCCTTCTGCTGTTGTTTTGATACTGGGAGGTGGTCTTGTTTATCCTGGATATCCTTCAACATTTCATCCAGCCCCAAACTAAACAACAAGCCTCCCTCAAATGCTAAGTTAAACAACTTGGACTTAGATGCCTGGTCCATGAGCCAATGCCGTAGCCATACCCCTAGTATGGTAGATTCAATATGATAAGCAGAGTGAGCTGACATATGTAAGTTTTCCACCATGGTATTGCCTAGAAAGGTGGAGACCATAGATACCAGCTACAAAATGCTTACCCCCTTAGAATCCAGGGGAACAAAGCTACCCAACATCATAACTCACAAGTTTGAAGCTCTGGCAACAATAAAGGAGGCATAGGAGGTGTGGAGGTTTGCTTCATTGAAGGAGAAGGCTTTTCAGCATGAAGCATCCACGCACTTTTCGTGCATATCTGCTAAGGCCAAAGACCCTTCAATTAGGACAGTTGTGTTCCTTATGGAGTTATGTACAGGCTTATCAGCCAGGGAGGGATTTCCGACTTTCAGGTATTTTCTCCCATAAAGGGGAAACACCGTACCCTGGGCTTTGACAGATATTTCCTCTGGTCCACACCCACCAATTTTTGTTCAATAATCTGGTTACAGTGAATAAAGTTTGGAAAACATTTTGCAGTGGAGGAGGACACGGACAGGATAAGATTGATATCTAAGGCCTCCATGGATTGCACCTCCTTCAGCTACAGTGTCCTACAAGCAACAGTTGTCAGATAGGACAATGATTTGGTATCAAACAGGGGAAGGACAGAAATCCTCCTCTTTGGCTTCATCTTCTCCCCCTCCTCCTCATCCTCCTCAGAGGGCTCAACCATATCATCATCAAGTATATGGAGGCTTAGCTACTGCCAGGAGTACAACTGTTGTGAAGCAAGCAGTTTTATTCTTTTACAAACGAGCAAGTAATTTGAGAGGATCCCTGAGCCCTAGTTTCCATATCAGGAAACAGGTAGAGAGTGGTAGTTCCAAGGCTGACACTAGGACTACAAACACTGCAGAAGTAACTAAATTATTTGTTTGGGGACCTGAAATCCTGTGCCTGCCTTGCGCATGAGCAAGGGATGCACAAGGAGTGTTTTAAAATTTTAATTTTGCAACTTTTGTTGTGATCAACCCTGCGACCTCCCAGAAGCATTTCTGGGGCATTTTTCTAGTTAAAAGAGCTGCTTGTTGTGAGCGCAGTCTTATATGGAGGCTTAGCTACTGCCAGGAGTACAACTGTTGTGAAGCAAGCACTTTTATTCTTTTGCAAATGAGCAAGTAATTTGAGAGGATCTCTGAGCCCTAGTTTCCATATCAGGAAACAGGTAGAGAGTGGTAGTTCCAAGGCTGACACTAGGACTACAAACACTGCAGAAGTAACTAAATTATTTGTTTGGGGACCTGAAATCCTGTGCCTGCCTTGCTCATGAGCAAGGGATGCACAAGGAGTGTTTTAAAATTTTTAGTTTGCAACTTTTGTTGTGATCAACCCTGCGACCTCCCAGAAGCATTTCAGGGCATTTTCTAGTTAAAGAAGCTGCCTGTTGTGGCGCAGTCTTATATTGGAGCTTAGCTACTGCCAGAGTACAACTGTTGTGAAGCAAGCACTTTCATTCTTTACAAATGAGCAAGTAATTTGAGAGGATCCCTGAGCCCTAGTTTCCATATCAGGAAACAGGTGAAAGTGGTAGTTCAAGGCTGACACTAGGACTACAAACACTGCAGAAGTAACTAAATTATTTGTTTGGGGACCTAAAATCCTGTGCCTGCCTTGCGCATGAGCAAGGGACGCACAAGGAGTGTTGTAAAATTCTAATTTTGCAACTTTTGTTGTGATCAACCCTGCAACCTCCCAGAAGCATTTCCGGGGCATTTTTCTAGTTATAAGAGCCGTCTGCAGTGAGCAGGGTGAGCGTGAGCAGGGGGTGCGTCGTCATATCGCTAGAGCAGACAAAGGCATTACACGTGTCAATAGGGGCAATAGGGCAAAAGAGCCAGTAAAGTGAGTTGCACCGCGGTGTTACAGTAAACAAGATAAAATGGATCTACTGAAAATAGGAGACTATCTAACTAACACATGTGGCAATTGTCAAATGTTCTCACTGGGTGAGTGTACAACTAACTTCATTTGTGCAAAATGCAAATTAATAGAATCCTTGCAGGCTGAAAATGTAGCACTCAGAAACAGACTAAAAATATTAACAGATATAAGTAGCTTAGAGGATTACATAGATAATGTAGCTGAAGAGGTAGGTACCAGCAGCATACAGGAAGCTACAAGCCCATGCAGTGATGTTCAGGCAGTATCATCACATGCAGGAGAAGAGCAGAACAGTGGAGTATAGTCCCCCAGAAAAACAGGAAAGGGAGGCGAAACATTGGAGGGTTATCAAATGTGTTAACACCAAACAGATATAGCCTTTTAGTACAAGATGATATCACGGTACAGGAGACACATCAGCAAACCCAGCAACTAGATGACACCAAAGTAGTTTGTCACAAAAAACAAGCAGAACATGTTGACACTGAAATCAGCATAGCCAAAAGGGATGTCTTGGTGATAGGAGACTCAATGCTCAAATATACAGACTCCATTTTATGTAAAAATAGGATAACCTCAACCACTGTGAGTGCATTACCTGGTGTAAAAGTCTCAGACATAAGGCGTCTTATACCTGGTCTTTGGAACATAATGAGCAACCATTGGTGTTGATTCATGTAGGCATAAATAGCGTGGGCAAAAGAAGGATGCTTGACATTCAAAGGGACTTTGAGTATATAGGCGCAGATTTAAAAGCTAGAGGATGTGACCTGATTATTTCAGGTATTATACCAAGCACCGGGGTAAACTTTCACATGAAATCAGAAATTGAGAGCTTAAATGGGTGGTTAAAAAGGTGGTGCCTTAGCGAAGATTATGATTATTTGGAGAACTGGGGAAACGTTTTTGACACAAGGCTATTTGCAAGGGATGGCATTCATTAAATAGGAAGGAAACGCCTTCTCAAGATCACTGAAACAGAAAATTGGCAATTTTTAAACTTCCTGAGTGGGGAGGGAGGTATATCCCAAACATCAATAAAGCAAGGGTTAGTAAAATCAAAACACTGGAATTGTCTGTTATTAAATGCAAGAAGTCTCAATAATAAATTGGATGAACTAATATTTACACTAAATACATACAATATTAGTTTATGTGCCATTACTGAAACATGGTGGAAACAGGAAGATTCATGGGACAAACAAATCCCCGGTTTTCATCTCTATCATAGAGATAGGCCACACCAAAAGGGTGGGGGTGTTGCCCTTTATATAACGGATCATATTACATCAGAAAGTGTAGAAATTAATAATGATACAACCGAGTTGATCTGGGTTAAGTTAGCCCCCCCCCAAATGCCCAAATTAAATGTGGGTATGGTATATAGGCCGCCAGCTAACACACAGTTAGATGACCTCAAACTTTTAGAATGCTTAGATAACTTCACCCAAGCTGGAAACTCCTTGTTAGTGGGTGATTTTAATCTACCAGGGTTGAGTTGGGACCCCCCAAAAGCAGAATCACAAAAGGAGCAAGATTCTTAGAATTTTTTCTGCTAAATAATCTTGAACAATATGTTAAAGATCATACTCGGGGAAATCGTACTCTGGATTTGGTACTCAGTAACCTGGATTATGATATACAGGATTGCAGAGTCTTACATCCCTTAGGTTCCAGTGACCACAACATGGTGAAATTTAGTATTAATGAGGTTTCATCAAAGATGACTAGTAGAACAGTGGTACATAATTTCAGTAGGGCAAACTTTAATGATATTTGCAAACAATTAGTATTATGGAACTGGGAGGTAGATTTTAGTGGACTGATGATACAGCAAAAGTGGGATATTTTAAGTAACAAAATTAAAGCCCTGGTACAGGAATTCATTCCTAGTCTTAAAAAGACTACAAACTCCAAAAAAAAAAAACATGGTTTACACCACAAATAATTAAAAGTATAAAATGTAAAAATAAGGCATACAGAAATGCAAAAAAAGTGGGCAGCCAGAAAGATGGGTTGAATTTAAGTTTGAACTGAAAAAATGTAGATCAAGCATACGAAAAGCGAAAGAGGCCTATGAATATAATTTGGCAACCAAAGTCCAAAATAATTATAAATCTTTTTTCTCATACATAAATAATAAAAAGGGTGTAAACAAATCAATAGGGCCCATAAGGGGACCACATGGTGATTTGATATTGGACGATAAAGACATGGCATGCCATTACAACGCATATTTTACATCAGTGTATGATCCAAAACCCCAAACACCTTACATCATCAGGTAAAGGACATAGGTTTTCCCCTTAAAATCGAGGTCAATGATGTTAGAGATAGATTAAAAGCCTTAGACCAGAATAAGGCACAGGGACCGGATGGCCTCCACCCTAGGGTGCTTAAGGAGCTGGCTGATGTATTGGCCCCCCCCAGTAGCCCACTTATTTCAGCATTCTATAGATAAATCTGAAGTCCCAGTTGAATAGCGGCAGGTGGATATTATTCCAATATATAAGAAAGGGTCAAGACAGGAGCTATCAAATTATAGACCCATCAGCCTGATATCAATATTGGGAAAAACTCTGGAAGCTATCATCAAAACCCATATTACCAATATGTTGGTTATGTCAGGAGATCTAGACCAAAATCAGCATGGTTTTAGAAAGGGTAGGTCCTGTCAGACAAACTTGTTGGAGTTTTATGATAAAGTGAATCAAGCGCTCGACACCCGAGTAGCAGTGGATGTTATTTTCTTGGATTACTCAAAAGCATTTGATAAGGTGCCACATGGCCTCTTGATTGAGGCCCGAATTAAGCAGGCTATACATGCCAATATTTCCCTATGGATTGAGAACTGGTTGACAAATTGAAGGCAGAGAGTATCAGTGAAGGGATCCTTGTCGGATTGGGTAACAGTGACTAGTGGGGTGCCGCAGGGCTCGGTTCTGGGCCCCTGTCTTTTCAACTTCTATATTTCATCTATGCAAACTTCGACAAATGTGTGGTTGTCAAAGTTTGCAGACGATACAAGAATAGGGTATCGGATAAATTCTAAGGAGGACTCGGATACCTTACAACTAGCATTAAGAGAAATCGAAAACTGGGCAATAATAAATAAATCTACATTTAATGTAGATAAATGTAGGGTTATGCACCTGGGGAAAAATAACACCCATTATGAATATACACTAAATGGAGCAGTGTTACAGGAAACATCAGAAGAAAAGGACTTGGGGATTTAAATTACCAATGATCTGAGCTTTAAGACACACTGTAATCACATTATCAGAAAATCTGGTGGTCTCCTACATTGCATAAACAAGCATATTAAAAGTAGAGACAGATCAGTGGTAATGCCTCTGTATAAGGCACTGGTCCGTCCGCATCTGGAATATTGTGCCCAATTTTGGTCACCTGGGGAAAAAGGGACAATAAAATCACTGGAACAGGTACAAAGGAAAGCAACACAACATGTGACAGGCCTTGAGGGGTTAACCTACCAACAGAGACTGGTAGAATTGAAACTATATTCATTGGAATTCCGGAGGCTCTCAGGTGATATGTGCATGGTATACAGAGCACTGTCAGATGATGACCTGTGGCATAAACTGGGATTGGAGTTAAGGATGCAGCCATATGATACAAGAGTTCACCCATTTAAAATCCAGATCAGCTCTTTTTGTACAAATGCTAGGAAAAACTGGTTTAGTAAAAGGATAACTAGTATATGGAATGGCTTACCATTGGAAATAGTGGTGAGTTTGTCAATGAATATTTTTAAAAATTCCTTGGATGAATACCTGATTAAACAAGATATAACTGGATATTAACTAGGCAGGCCGTTATGGATTTTGTCTTCTTGGCCTTGTAATAACCTATGAGACCTATAAGTAACTTCTTTGGTTAAGATTTTTCACAAGATCTCCGACATCCTCCTGCTGACTCTCTGTATGGTCAAGTTTCTGGTCAGTTTGTAGATCCATATAAGCAGACTTTTCCTGCTCTGATGCACCTGGACATGCATGTGTGGGCCCTCAATCTGAGGGGGACCAGCTTGGGGTTGGGTGTGTGGAACAGGATGTCCTACAGAACATCAGAGCTCAAAAGCTCACCTAAGAGCAACAACAAAGATTTACGCAATTCTGCTTTGCCACTGCCAGCCAGTACACCAGGTGCACCCCCCAGCTTGGGGTTCTGTCGGGGGGGAACTGTAAGAGACATTTTAGCTTGGGTAACACAGTGGGGGCAATAGAAACCCAGCAGGGAGGGTTGCATTACCCCTTTGCAAGTCTTACATTATTTGAACAATAGAGGTCTCTAATAAGTCATGGTGCCTACACAGCAATACATACACAAACAAAGAATAAAACTAAAGGAACTGTCTGGAGCTGCCTTTCTATCAATCTGAATGTATAAGGAACACTGCTGTGATCACCATCCCCCCATGTGGCGGGAAAAACACAACCAGAAGCATTCCTAATAGCCTACTGGCTGCAAAGGCTGTAGTAGGAATGACCATGCTCAGCAAACAGTGATGAGCTAACGGAAAAACACATCCACGTCTAGCACTTGTAAAATGCTGGTACACATGTGAATGTGCATGTGCATCACCTCAGCACGTTGGGGGGCATGCACACAAGCACAGAAGAGCAAAATAGATGAGCTGAGGCTTGTAGCAGCCTCTGACAGCAACACACAGTGCAAGCCCAATGCACAGGGCTCAGAAAAAATGGCGGGAAACCGCATGGCTCAGGAGAGCCATTAAAAACTGCCACATGCTCTCGGAACCCCACTCCCCCCACCCCACCCCCAAGAATCAGCCTGAAGGAAGACTAAGAAGGAACTCTGAATCTTTGTCCTTTTTTTGTTTTGTTAATCAGTATCAAACAAAGGCAAAACAAACAGTTCTTCACACAGCAAGCCCAGTCTGTAGACTGTGAGTCCCAAAACACCTGTAACCCTGTAAAAAAGAAAAGGGGGATTGAGACCCAATTAGATGGCAGAGGGACACAGGGAATGCCCTAAGCTACCAATAACCCCCAAAAGGACAGGGTATTTACCTGAGGCACCATGACAGGAGGGGACTGGAGACCTGTTAAGAATAATTACACTTACAATAGCGTGGCAGACATGGCCCCCAATCCAAGCACAGACAGACAGTGGAAATGGGGACAAAAGGCAGGTTAGCTAATTTGAAAGTCACCGCTTAACAGGCATGATTTTAAATTTAGGGGTTCTCCCTGTCACCAGGTAGCCCCAACCTACTATGCAGAGTCACAGCCCTAAAGAACAAAAACCAAAGGGAAAATGTTCTTCATCAGAGAAACTTCTATGCTGGTTCCCCTTCAATGGCACAGCAAAGACTGGAGAGTTGCTGCTGTCTGGAATGTTTAGGTGCCCAAGATTCTAGGCTGATTACAGCCTTAGGCTGTGCCATTTCCCCTAGTAGGTGTGCACATTTATCCATCTGTTCTGATTACCCACTGAGAATGTGGAGCGCTACAGGAAGGGAATATGGTAGAATACCTTGCAGCCAAAGACATGGCCAGATAGTTCCTGCAATCTCTTTGGTATCTCTAGAGAAATTTCTTGCCTGTAGTACTACTGTGGGTCACAAGATAGAATCTCTTTAGCTATATATTGTAAAATACCTGAAAATATTTGAATGTATCTCTTGATGCACCTGTAGAAGCTAACGGGCTGCAAGACAATGAGCAGCATAGATTTATGTTGAGTAGATCATACCAGACCAACCAGATAGTATTCTTTGATGGGGTCAACAGGGCGATGGACAGGGGGTAGGCAGTGGATGTGCTTTATCTCAGCTTTAGCACTGCCTTTGATTTGGTCCACCTAAGGGGCTCTATAAAAAGCTGGAGGATTTGGGGATAGGGGAAGGGTTAACAAAGTGCATAGGGAACTGGTTAGGGGGAAGGAAACAAAGGGTTGTAGTAAACATGATTGAATCAAACTTGACACCAAGAAGGTCACAAGTGAAGTGGCACAGAGGTGAGTCCTGGGGCCTGCCTGGTTCCATATGTTCATCAGCAATATTAGCATGGGTATGCAAGGCAAGATGTGTCTCTTTGCAGATGACACAAAACTCTATAGCAGGGTGGACAGTGAAGAGGGTGTCAGGGAATTGAAGAAGGATCTGTAAAAATTGCAGAGGTGGTCCACATTATGGCTGTTAAGGTTCTGTGCCAAAAAGTGCAAAGTGATGCACATTCATAAGAAGAACTTTTGAATGAAAAACTGGAGGGGTGGGGTAAAGTTAACAGCAACACTGAATGAGAGGGACCTCAGGGTCATCAGCAGTGACAATCTCAGAGATTCAAGTCAGTGTATCAAGGCATACGGTAATGCAACCAAGATGTTTGAGTGTAAAGGAGGGAGTTTCAATAGCAGGAGGAAAGAGGAGATATTACCCCGTGTAGGTTCCTGGTGAGGCCACACTTGGAGTACTGTGCTAAGTTCTGGAAACCACACCTGAGGAAGGACAGGGACAGGCTGAAGACTGTGCAGCAGAGGTTCACCAGAATGATCCAGGGGCAAAAGGGCAGTATGTGTGAAGAAAGACTGGCAGACCATAACGTACATGCTGGAAGCTATGAGGGAGAGGGAGGATATTATTGAGATGTACAACGTTCCTAAGGAGAATAAACAAAGTTGACAGTAAGGACCTATTCATTTGTAATGGAAATGTGGTGATGAAAGGGCATGGGTGGAGAATAGTTGGGGGAAAATTTAAGAAGGACATTAGGATGTCCTTCACTGAGGGGGAGATCAGTGGAATAGACAGTCAAAAGAGGTGGTAGATACAGGGACTATAAATGGGTTCAGTACCAGGTGGGCAGATTCAGGGGCTTAAGAAGCACCAAAAGTTAACATAAAGAGGGTGGGAGCTGTCATGAACCCACTCCTGGGGGGGGGGTCATGTCTACTGAGATCACAGTGCCCACCCCTAAGTGTAATCCGTGACAAAAGGGGGAACAGGGCTACCCTCCTTGTGCTTTTAGAATGCTCGCCGAGGCCACGACTGCAGCTCTGCCATGAAGACCCAGGATGTCCCTCTAACTCTGGATAAGGGCACGATACCAATCTCAAGTCTTGTGGCCAAATATGAACCCTTCTTTGGCTATTACACAAAGGAGGAAGGCCCAGGCATCACACTCTCTTGGAGGGTAGCAGTGTAAAACCCGATTTGGCCTTCTCCCTACAGGATATGCAACAGCCTGGATCAAAATCCTGCAGACTCTCATATTCTCCCTGTTCTTCCAGATCCCTTACAGACCCTTTTGCTCGATTTGGTTGCTTATGGTGACACCCCTAAGCAATTAACAGTTGTCACAGATTATTAATACTGTTCCACACTTCACAAACAAATATAGAAATCTCACTCTGGCAGATATTCTTTAAGAAAACAAATGTTTTTTACTAAAATACTTAAATAAATACAGTTACAATTAATGAGAATATATTAATTTGAGTTACAGTATATAGAGAAATAAAATAGAAAAGTATATAGATGTAAACATACTAAAACTGTTAGCTAAAAGTCTACGTTATATTTTGAAGTCCATAAAAAGTAGGTATAGTCTGTGTTTCTTTGTCTCTGTGCTTGTGGTCAAGAGAATGTCCAGAGGAAAAATGTGTGCTGTCAGTCACTGTGTCTCAGCAGTTGGCTCCCTGTGTGTCAGGTGAAGTCCAGATGAAAAGTGCATGTTGTAGATGCTCAGCAAGAATGAGAGAGCGACTTCGGTTTACAAGCTCTTTATACAGCCTGTCAAAAGTCCGGGTTTGGTCCTAACTTCTTAGGTCAGTAGATGTCCCTCTTGTGCTTTCCCAACAACACAATTTCTAGCTGTCCTTTGATGTCTTAGTGTCCCACAGTAACATAATTGGCATTAGTGTGTTAAGACTTCACATAGATTTTCCAGAATGATGTTTCTTTCTTTTTTACCTCATAAAACGTGAAATATTATAACAGTTTATTGGAACAAAGCATTCTGCTTTTGAAGTGCATGGTTTATGACAGGTAAATGGATTTTGGCATATCTCCTTAACATTTTATTCACCTCTGTTTCCCTTGGTCAGTTAACTATGGGACATACCCCATTGATCAGCTATCCACAAGCTTTTTGACAAGTACTTGTCAGTTTCCTGGCAAGTAAGCTGGTCTTCAGGTCAAATGAAAGGATACAACATTGTCCAGTGTGAATTACTGGTACAAGTGCAGGCTCAGAACTCCTGTTTGAGCGCTATTTGGGCTGGTTGCCCTTTCCTGTCTGCATCCTTCTCGCTCTGTGAATTGCAGCTTTACTTTTTGGATTTGTACTGGGATGTAGATTGCCTGAACCTTGATCGACTGCTGGAGGTAGAATTCCCAAAAAGCTTTTGTCACCACGGTCAGTGGTGGGGATCTGGTTCCTTCCAGGAAGTTGATGTACCTCACCACTGCCACATTGTCCATGCGAAGAAGGACCACAATCCTTCGCTTGTCCTTTGCAAAGCTGCAGATGGCAAAGTTGGCTGCCATCAGCTCCAATACACTGATGTGAAGAGTAGCCTCCACTGGGGACCATTTGCCCCTGGTGAAGACTCCTCCACACCATGCTCCCCAACTGAAAGAACTTGCATCAGAATCTATTATTAATTTCAGGTGCATGCCAAATATTGCTTTCTCATTCCAGTTGCCCATTTGACTCAACCACCAAATAAGTTTTGACCTGACTGGTCCAGGGAGGGGTTGTTTGGAATTGAATGACTCATCTGAAGGAATGGATTTTGAAATCTTGCAATGACCTGTAGTGGAGAGGGGCTGGAAAGAAGGCCTGAACTGAGGATGATAGCAATCCTATCACCCTGGTCAGGTCTCTTAAGGAGGGGGCTGTGGATTTCAAGAGTTTCCTAATGTCTCTTTTTGTATTCTTCTCCTTCTTGGAGGGAAGATGGAGAGAAGCAGAGCAAGAGTCCACTTCAAAGCCCAGAAAGGAGATGTTCAAACAACATGAAGTCTTGCTGTATTCTGACAATTGCAGTGATTCCCAACCTTTGAACTGCCCCGGAGAACTAAGGGTTAACTTTCCATGCAGGGCATGGAACACTGAGATAGAGCTCGGTTGAAGTCACTGTCTAGAGTGATTTGAACTCAAACCGTCAGATTCTTTACTCCGCCTCACTGAACGGTCACTCCAGAAATTTCTCCTTCAGCTTGGTTCGAAGTCGGTTAAAGTTTTCAGTTTTTAGTCGGTTTAAACCGAAAAAGTTTCCTCATAGTCGGTTCAGTCTGTGTCTGTGGTGCCGTGAGTACTAGATAGGAATTGTTCTTTATTTCTGTGTGGAACTTGTAAAAGTGCGGTCGGTTCAGCTGAACCGACCATTTGATTGTGAATTTTGCTATATTTAGTGTGTGGTTACCGGTTCTTATCGGTTCTAAAAAAAAACGTGTTTTAACCAGTTTTTTCCAATACCCGTGACACAGTTAGGAACCGATAAGGGAGTCTTGCCTGGCAGCTGCCGAAAAAAGGGTAAGTTTGGTTAGGTTGACGATGTCTGAGAAACCCAAGAAAAAAACGGGCCCACTGGGTTTCAACACTGCACTGAGTGTGGGGAGGTCTTTGCCAAGGCCGATCCCCACACCACCTGTGTTTATTGTCTGGGGTTTGACCACCTCGATTCAGACTGCCAAATATGTAAAAATTTTCCCAAATCTACCCTTGAGAAGAGATTAGGTAGACTGAGGGAAAAGGAGACCGAGAAGTCCGCTGACCCAGATGGCCAGCCTGATTCGGTTTCAACCGAACCAGAAGGAGTGCCTTCTGACCAGGGTGCTACTTCTTCGGGCAAAAGGAGATCCTATTCTGAGGGATCGGTTCTGACAAAAAGAAAGCGCAAAGATAAATCGACCGGTTCGGATCCAGAGGTTCATGTTCCGACTGCCGAAGAGATAGCCAGGGTGATTCAGATTGTGGAATCGCTCCGTCTGGTTCCGACTGATCCAGCTCCTTCTGGCAGGGGTTTGGTCCGGTTGGTTCCCCCAGTTCAGGAGTATACCCCTGAAGATTTTTATGAACCGGAGTTTGAAGAGGAAGGGGAATTTGAGGATTATGAAGTAAGTGAAGGTCTGGATGTGCCTGTGGAACCAGACATCTCCCCAGACAGACCATCAGGTATTTCGCCTCCTAGGCTTTCTGAGTCCCCTTCCCACTTTATGTTTTACAGAAAAGTGGCTGAAATCCTCCAACTTCCTATGGATGAGGCTGTGGAAGATCAAGAAGAGCATGATTATGTAGAGATGATGGATATCACAGAGTGCAGGAGACTGTCTATTCCCCTCCATAAATCTTTTGGGAAACAGACACAAAAAATCTTAAAGTCTCCTAACACTATACCTCCTGTGGATAGAAGAATGGACAAGAGGTATACACTCTCAGGCTCAGACATGGAGTTCTTATATCAGCAATACAGCCATGTTGGGGTAGTGCAGGCTGCTGCCTGTGACAAGGCAAATATTCCCTTGGCTTCACACCCCCTGACAAGGACTCCAGGAAGATAGATGCCATGGCAAAGAAGCAGTACATGGCATCTTCTTTGGGACTCAGGCAGGCGAATTACATGGCCTATACAGCCAGGTACCAGAAGTCCAGGTGGGACACTGTACTGGCACTGGCTAAACAGGCCTCCCGCCAGCGAGGAGCTGGAGGCAGTGGCTGCAGATGGGATTGAGGCATCTAAGGTTCATTTTCATGCTGCTGTGGACTCTAATGATGTCTCATCAAGAGTCATGGCTACATCTGTGGCTCTTCGGAGGATGGCTTGGCTCAGATGTACTAGTCTCTCGCAGGACACCCAGGCTAAGGCCATGGATTTTTCTGTAGTGGGTAATTCTCTGTTTGGGAGCAGACAGAGAATTACATGAAAAAAATGGACGAGTACAGGACCACTTACAGGAGTGCTCAGGCCAAGGAAAGGCAGGCAACTCCTCAAAGGCAGCAGTCAAGGGGAAGGCCTTTTCAAAGGCCTTTTTACCAAGCACAGGCCTCTTCTTTCTTTTTGCAGAGGGGGTTCTTCAGAGGGAGAGGCAGAAGGAGGATGAGCAGGCCTGCATCCACCCCTCAGCCTAAAGCCCCTGCCAAGCAGACACCCTGATGGGTCTGCCCGGGTCGACTCTCCTATGCCAGTAGGGGGCAGGCTGGCTTACTTTGTCCAGGACTGGATGTCTATTACATCAGACAAGTGGGTCCTGGAAGTAGTAAGCCAGGGACTGGTTCTCAGCTTCAAAAAATTTCCAAAGATGAGAGCCAGATCTTTTCCACCTGCAAATCTTTCGGAAGCCCTTGCCCTAGAGGCAGAGGTTTCTTCTCTCCTAGCTTTAAGAGCTATAGAGAGAGTACCTACCCTACACTGGGGCAAAGGACTGTATTCCAGGTACTTCCTGACTCCCAAAAAGACAGAGAAGTGCGACCCATCCTGGACCTAAGATATCTGAACAAACATCTTTTAAAACCAAAGTTCAAGATGGTAACTCTGGGAATAATCCTTCCATCTCTAAGGCCAGGGGACTGGCTAGCCTCCCTGGACCTCAAAGATGCCTACTTTCACATTCCCATCAGGTGCTCCCACAGAAAGTACCTCAGGTTCGAGTTGCCCTCAGGCCACTACCAGTTCAGAGCAATGCCCTTTGGCCAAACCTTAGCTCCAAGGGTTTTCACAAAGTGCCTGGCAGTAGTAGTAGTAGTTGCTTTTCTAAGAAGGCAAAAGATTTCCATATTTCCTTATCTTGGCTATTAGTGGGTCAGTCTCTAGACCAAGTCAAGTCTCACCTGCAAGTGACCCAGCAAGTGCTTACTCCCCTAGGATTTCTTCTCAACCTTCCCAAGTCATTGCTCGAACCCGCCAGCTCCTTACCTTTATAGGGGCAGAACTGGACACAATCAGAGCAAGAGCCTTTCTTCCTCTAGAAAGGACAAGGGCTCTTATGGAACTAGCTTCTTTCTTCAGCCTTCAGGTATCTCGACTAGCAAGGCATTTCCTCCAGCTCTTGGGCCTCACGGCAGCTTCAACAGCAGTGGTCCAAGGGCAAGATTCAGATGAGGGATATTCAGTTCCACCCTGAGCTTTCTGGTCTCAGAAAGGACTCCTTACCAAACTGATTCCAGTGACTCCGACCTTGATCCAGGCCCTCCAGTGGTGGCAGGATCAGGACAATTTAAGGCAAGGTGTTCCTTTTGTTGTTCAGCCTTGTTCAGTGGTCCTTACCATGGATGCTTCTCTTCTGGGCTGGGGAGCCCACCTGGGGTCCCTTACTGTCCAGGGCCTGTGGTCCCCCCAAGAATCCCTTCTCCACATCAATCTTCTAGAGTTCAGGGCAGTTTTTCTAGCTCTAAAAGCATTCTCACAGTCAGTTCAGAACAAGGTGGTTCAAGTCAGAACAGACAACACTACCACCATGTGGCACATCAATAAGCAGGGAGGCACTTGGTCCATGGCCTTGTGCACAGAAGCCATGACGTTGTGGTCCCTGGCTTATTCCCAGCAAGCCTCTCTTGTAGCAGTTCACCTTCCAGGCAAGGATAATGTGCTAGCAGATGCACTGAGCAGGATTTCTCAGGGCCATCACGAATGGTCCCTGGACCCTCAGGTGTTGAAAGTGATTTTTTCAAGGTGGGACACTCCAGAGATAGATCTCTTTGCAGCCCCAGACAATCACCAACTCCCTCTCTTTTGTTGCACACCTCCAGTCTTGGGCTCAGTCCCCCTGGACGCCCTGATTCTGAATTGGAAAGGGAAGTTTCTGTATGCCTTTCCCCACTTCCCACTCCTGTTCAAAGTTTTAGTCAAAATAAGATCTCAACCTTGCAAGGTGATTCTGGTTGCTCCAGATTGGGCCAGACAGCCCTGGTACACCCTGTTGCTGACCCTAGCAGTCCATCTTCCCCTGTCTCTTCCCAGGAATTACAACCTGTTAATATCCTCTCAGTGGAGGATTTGGTACCCCAATCTTCGGTCTCTCAATCTCAAGGCATGGTTAGAGTTTGCAGATCTGCATCTTTCCCAAGGGGTTCTGGACATCATCAAGGCTTCTCAAAAGCCCTCCACCAGAAAGACTTACAACTCCAAATGGAAAAGATTCAGCATTTGGTGTTCTAAGAAGAATATTTCTCCAGACACTGCTGAATTGCCTACGGTTCTGGATTATATGGTCCATCTTAATGGCCTAGGCCTCAGACCAGCTACTCTCAAGGTACACTTGTCAGCTGTTTCTGCATTTTTGTCTGTGGGGAAGCCTTCCTCACTATCTTCCCATCCTGTATTCTATAAATTCTTTAAAGGATTGTTTCACACCAATCCCCCTTTTAGAGACCCTGCCCATGCCTGGGATTTGAATGTTTGCATCACTCAGCTTATGCAATCCCTCTTTGAGCCTATGTCTTCAGCAGAGCTTAAGTACTTGACTTGGAAAACTGTGTTCTTGGTAGCCATTACCTCTGCCAGGTGTATCAGTGAATTGCAAGCCCTGTCAGTGGAACCTGATTTTATCTCCTTTCATAGGAATAAAGTGGTCCTTAGAACCAATGGAAGAATCTTGCCCAAAGTGGTTTCAGACTTCCATTTAAACCAGTCTGTGTCTCTCCCTGTTTTCTTCTCTGATTATTCTTCCTCAGGAGAGAGGAGGCTACACAGTTTAGATGTCAAAAGAGCCCTTAGTTACTACATAGAGTGTACCAAGGGTCACAGGTTTGACTCCCTCCAGTTGTTCCTCACTTATGGAGAAGTAGAAAAGGGCAAATCTGCCACCGAAAGATCTATTGCCAGGTGGATTGTGTCTTGTATACAATTTTGCTATGAAAAACTGGGAAAAACTCCACCCTCAGGCCTGAGGGCTCATTCCACAAGAGGTACAGCTGCTTCCATGGCTGCAGCCAGGGATATCCCACTCCTAGAAATTTGTCAAGCAGCCACCTGGAAAACAGTCCATACCTTTACCAAGCATTACTCTCTGGATATCCAGGCTAGGAGTGATGCTCGGTTTGGCACAGCAGCACTTCAGAGCCTATTCCCAAAGTAGGTTCTGTCCCTCCTCCTTGAGGTACTGTTAGTAGTCTGCAATTGTCAGAATACAGCAAGACTTCATGTTGTTTGAAGAAAAATTACTCACCTTAGTAATTATATTTCTTCTAATGGAGTCTTGCTGTATTCTGCCTCCCTCCTGCCTCCCTCTCAGAACCTGTTTTGGGAAGTGGGTGGGCAGGTGTAGTGTTGCACCCCAGGGGTGTATTTGCCGGCACCCTCCTCCCTTTTTTTGTTTGGGTGCTTATTTATTATTGTTATTTTTGGGTTTAGTTTTTGGGTTTCCTGACTTGAGTCTTCCTTGGGAATCCAAAACTTTTCAGCCAGTGGGCTAGTAGAATTTTTACAATTTCCACATAGAATTTTTAGTTTAGTTGGGCTCGTAAGAATCTGACAGTTCGAGTTCAAATCATTCCAGACAGAGACTTCAACCGAGCTTGAGCTCAGCATTCCATGCCCTGCATGGAAAGTTAACCCTTAGTTCTCTAAGGCAGTTCAAAGGTTGGAATCACTGCAATTGTCAGAATACAGCAAGACTCCATTAGAAGAAATATAACTACTAAGGTGAGTAATTTTTTCATTTGGACCGGGTCGGAACTGACTTTTATCCATTTATCACAAAGTCCAGGGCCTCCAAGAGGGATGTAGTAAGGTGAAGGTGAAACAGGAGCTGAGCTCAATCCTGAGTCATAATCAACCAATTGTCTAGATAGATGATTAGCCTGATCCCCATAGCCCTGAGCCATGCAACTACCGGGCACAGTACCTTTATGAAACACCAGGGAGATGAGGTTAATCCAAAGGGAAGACAGTTTAACTGCCACTTCCCCCTTCCAGATGAACCCTAGTCAGCCCCTGTCTAGAGGTGGATAGGGATCATGAGATGGGCATGCATAAGGGCCAGATGGACCATCCAGTCCCCCTGGAGTAGAGTGCCTCTTAGGAGATGGATCCCTTCCATCTAGAAATGATAGTACACAATGAACAAGTTCAAGACCCTGAGACTGATCACCGACGTGAACCCTGTCCTTCTTTGAGACCAGGAAAATGGAGCTTAGCCATGTTATGATGTGTCCCCCCTCAAGATGGCTCCCTTGAACAGCAGAGAGAGCAGATCTTTGTTTATAAGATTTTCTTCAGCTGGGAAAAAGTGGGGCGGGTGTGGGAAAAGCTGCGAAGGAGGTGGGGTTTTGAATTCTAGGCAATAACCTCTTACAGTTGCCAGCATCCATGGGTCTCAGGTGATTTTTTTTTCCCAGTCGGCCATGAACAGTGCTAGTCTTCCACCCAGTTGCAATGGGCCTGTGACTGCTTGAAAAGAGGGAATTAAGGATGGCTGACTTACCTGCAGTGAGGGAGGAGGTCATTTGTTGAACTCCTCTAGCTCCCCTGGAGTGGCCTCTGCCATTGAAACCTCTGCCAGCCCTAGATCTAAGGCTTCGTATCCACCAAAGCCATAATCTGGGGCCTGTCGGAAACCTCGTTGTCCGGTCTTGCTGAAAGGGTAGCCCCTATCCCTTCCAGCTCTTGAAAAAAGGGGCCTCATCTGTCTGAAGGCGGTCTACATTTTTCTTATAGAAGAGAAACCTTCTCCCAGCTTTCTGAGCTGTTTCAGTAGTGGTACACCAAAAAGGCAGCCCTCAGCCTGTGCCATTGCACAGATATTTGCTTTGATATTTCCTTGGAAAATGGCGGCTTCAAGTGAGCTGCCTGCATTTTAGCTCAGCCCCAATACCTATCTTATGCTTGTTCAGTTTCGGTTTTTATTTGTTTTTATCTGTTTAGTAAATATTCGCATTTATTTTGTAGACACTACTTAGATTGTTAGCTCAGTGATAGTTTAGGGCTCCTAAGAGAGAAAGTTAGAGAGGTGAAGCATTTTTCAGGCTGTAGTCAGGATGAGTTAGTTTGGCATTTTGGTGTTCCATCTGTTTTTGTGGTTTTTTTAACACCAAACTGCTAGGATTAGGGACACACATTATTGTTAGTGTTACAGATTATCACCATCGCTGCTTTGTTTTTTATAAAGCTAGTTTACCCTCTTCAGGCTGTGGGAGTTTCATTTCATCTGTTTTATCCTCTCAACTTGCTGCTACCTGAATTCCTGATCCAAATGGCAGTGGTTTTTTGGATCTGGCAGAATCAATTGGAGTTACCTGGCTGGCTGGCCCCATGTTACATCTAGTTCTCTGTTGGACAATGAGTGCAGACCTGGAGATGTTGCCAGTGTAGAGAGACTGAGACGGTGTAAAGAGTGAGGAGTCCCTCAGAGATCCCTGAAAACAGTGAGTGGAACTTTTGTGGTGGTGCCGTGTTTGCTTCTGCTTCTTGGCATGGTGAGAGCACGCCTTGTTTTCAGCTAGTGGACTCCGCCGCTTGTCTCTGCTGCCCTCTTTCTCCAGGTACTGGTTCTTATTCCTTACCCCTGGAGTGATGGCTGGCTGGGTAGGTTGTGCTGGGTTCTCCCCAGGAAGACAGTGGCGGGATTTTGACTGGAGGGTTAATTCCTTGTAGCTGGGTGGGCAGGAGAGATTTTGGCGGTAGGTGTATGACTGAAACTCTGGTGTCCCTCTGCCCTGGGGGCCTGTCCTGGCTTTGATCCATTGCTGGTTACCTCTTTACGTGGGGACAGATAGTACTCTGGTGTTCTGGGCTGCAACACTGTACAGGCGGAGAGTGTGTTTGGACTTTCCTGGGCTTGGAAGTGACCTAGGGAGACACAGTCCAGTGGGAGTGTGCACCTTTGGGGTATTAAGGGTCTCCAGTGGTGGGAGCTGGTGGGCTTTCTCCTTGGGATTCCAGACTCCTGGCAGTAGGATGGCCAACTCTCAGACCCTGGGGGTGCTATTTTGTGATCCAGAGATTGGGGGTTTGGTTTTCTGAAGATCGACGAACTATTAAGAACTGGATAGTATCCCACTTTGGCAGTGACTTGGTGGCCCACGTTATCTCTGTTGGAACTCTGGACATGTTTCGGGGAGGTAGTGAGAGTACCTCCGAGGACTATGTTTGAACTGTGCTAACTGCTGTCTGCTGCTGGCAGGAGGCAAAGGAACTTGGACTCATAATACTGGGACTGGGTGGGGGTGAGAACCTCTCCCATCTAAATGTTGTTCTAGAATCCTTGGAGTGCCTCGTTTCACTATTCTTTTATCTGGCTCTGACTATTCTGGACTTATCATTACTTAACTAATTTGGTTTTATTTTGGATGGTACAAAGTTTTGGAGGTTTTTATGTGGCTGAGTGGAGGGGGGATTATTCATTTAATTTATTGCATGCTTTTTGTAATGCTATTGGGGTTGCCTTTCGGGGGTTGGAGATTATGTGTTGGCAGAGGGCTCTCCCAGTCAGGCACTACTCCCACACGGAGCCCCGGGGCCTCCATCCAGTTAATTGTCCCTCTCTGCCCATCAACATTTATATTCACTGTTGGGTATTCGGGATTGTGTGTAGATAGCATAGGGAAGGGGGTCCTGGACCTCTGGGAGAAAGGACAAGGGTGGCCAGACTGAGGTAGTGAGTGCTAGAAGACACCCTGGGGTGAAATGGAGACTGGAGAGCAGTCCTCCCTGTCTGGTTCCCATACCCAAAGGCTCCACATGGAGTGGGCAGGTTCCACGGTCGGCCTCAAAAAACTCATCAACTCGGGTAGTGTTATATAATTCCAGGTCTATTAGGAACAAGACAGTTATGATCACTGATCTTGTTAGGTTATCTGACCTGGCATGCATCACTGAGACCAGGCTGGATGAAAATGCCAGCCCAATTCTTGAAGCAGTGGTTCCGGACGGGTTCTCAGTGATACACTGCCTGAGGCTGGATCATAGAGGTGGGGGTGTCGCTATTTGTTTTAGATTGGGGTTGGACCTGGTAGATGTACCAGTGGGGGAGACCCGATCCTTTGAGTGTATCTTGGACGCAGGCGTGGGGTGCAGAATTCTTCTCATCTACCGTCCACCCGGGGATGGGAAGCAATTTTTGGAGGAAGTCGCGGACTTCGTTGTTGACACAGTGTTGGGGTCTCCCAGAGTGATGGTGCTGAGTGACTTCAATGTCTGGGTCAATGACGAACTCTCACATTTTGGACAGGACTTCCTCCAGCTGATGAATTCGCTGGGCTTCACACAAAGCTAGTTATAGCTGTGACCCATAATTCGGGTCACTCATTGGATCTGGTCTTCCTGCTGGGCTAGAAGGGGGCACCAACTTGGTGGTGGAACCAGCTGGATGGTCCGACCATTGCACTATCAGGTTCAACTTCCAGGCACCCCTTTGAAGATAGTCCAATACCGCCCTTTTAGGGATGTGACCCCAGATGGCCTTATGGCAGTGCTGGATCTATCGGGATTTCTGAGTGCAAGCAAGGGTCCAGAGAGCCTATTACTGGCCTATAATATGGCCATGGGGGCAGCTCTGGACTCTATTGCTCCTGTCCGTGTTCGCCCCCGCTTCCTTCACCCCTGGTCCCCGTGATTTGACAGGATTTTGAGGGAGATGAGGAGAGTTGGGCGAAGGCTGGAGCATCGCTGGAGGAAATCTGACCTTGATGCCAACAGGCTTAGATTGATGGCGCATTATGTGGACTATCAATCAGTGATCTCTCGTAAGAAGGCAGAGTTCCTGTCTGGGGAAGAGTACTGCTGCACGGAATCGACCAGCTCAGCTCTTCTGTACTGTAGACAGGCTATGCAGTCCAGCCTGTCTGCAGTTACAGAGAGCCTTGTCACAAGAGAAGTGTGATGAGTTTGTTCGCTTTTTGCAGATAAGATTGCTGACATCAGGTCGGAGATCTGTTCTGCCCGCTCCATAGGGTGTGGGGGTGATCGGTGGGAGGTTACAGTGCTGCGGTTTTGTTGGTCAGCGTTTGACCAGGTGGCGATCTCAGATGTCATTGGGATCATCCAGAGTATGCGGCCGACCTACTGTAGTTTGGACCTGGGCATAACCCACTTTCTTGTAGGGTGTGTTGAGGTCACTGACCCGGTCCTGGCTGAGATTGTCCGGTGTTCATTAGAGACCAGGGGGTTTCCAAACTCCCTGAAGGAAGCGGTGGTGACACCCCTCCTTAAGAAATCTTCTCTTGACCCGGACTGTCTCGCCAACTACAGACCCATCTCTAACCTTCCCTTCCTGGGTAAGGTTATTGAGCAGGTGGTCGTGCTGCAACTGGAAGACCATCTAGCCATCCATGACATCTACAATCCCTTCTAGTCAGGATTTAGAAAAAGGCACAGTACTGAAATGGCCCTTGTTTGGGTGCTCAATGACCTCCTTATAGCAAGAGATCAGAGGAGCGGTACCATTCTGGTCCTCCTTGATCTCTCTGCAGTATTTGACACTGTGGACCATAGGGTACTGCTGGAGTGCCTGCAGTTGATCTGTGGCCTGTCAGGGACAGTCCTCAGATGGTTCCATTCTTTCTTCACCGGCAGGTCTCAGAGGGTAGTGTCCGGGATTTATTCCTCGGATGCTTTCTCCCTGCCATGTGGGGTCCCACAAGGCTCTGTGCTGTCGCCCATGTTGTTTGGGGTGTCCATGTTGCTGCTAGGGACCATTGTAAGGTGGTAAAGTTTGAGTTTTCACTGCTATGCAGATGACATTCGGCTGTACATGTCCTTTGCATCTGATCGGGATGTAGCAGTCTCAGTATTTAACAACTGCCTGTCTGAGATCCAGGACTGGATGAGTGCCAACTGGTTGAAGCTGAATTCAGACAAGACTGAGGTTTTGGTTGTTGACATGGGTCATCAGGTACAGGGGCCTTTGGCAGGGCAGTCCTCCGGTCTTATACTTGGGGACTGAAAGCTGAAGACCTCTGTACAGGTGCGGAGTCTGGGCATTATTTTTGACGAGGAGTTGACCCTGAAGTCTCAGGTCTCCTCCGTCATTAAGACCTCTTTTTACCAACTGAGGAATATTGCCCGGATTAAGTACCTGGTTCTGCCTGACGATCTTCCAACTTTGGTCCACGTCTTCGTGACCTCTCGTCTGGATTACTGTAATGCCCTGTACCTAGGGCTACTGGAGGGTTGATATCCGCCATTTGCAGCTGGTGCAAAATGTAGCAGCCAGGTTACTAACTGGGCTTCCTCGAACTAGCCATATAACATCTGTGCTGCATGCGCTGCACTGACTGCCTGTTCAATGGCAGATCACCTTCAAGGTTGGTTTGCTGATCTATAAAGCCCTACATGGTCAGGGACTGGGTTACCTACAAGAGCTTCTTTGCCCCTACTGCCCCTCTCAACTGTTCCACTACACCAACAAGGGATTGCTGGAGATTCCCAGGGTTCAGTTACAGACATCTGGGGCTCATGCATTTTCATTTGCAGCCCCGGCCCTATGGAATTCTCTACCTCGTCAGGTATATGAGTGCCAGACTGTGGAGAGCTTTAAAACTGCTTTGAAAACATACTTACTTAATCTTGATTTCTCCATCGACTGATTGGTACGGATTCTGTTATTTTACTGTATTTTAACTTATCCGTTTTTAATGTTTATTAGCTTATTATTGTTAAAGCGCTTTGATTTTAAGAATTGCACTCTACAAATAAAGTTATTATTATTATTATCCTTGCAAGCCAGCTCTGTGGAATCGGGGTGAAAACAGAGGAGAGCTGACTTTCGCCTCTCCACCAACAGCACAACAACAGCATTGCCCAGGAAGCAGATAGCTCTCTGAATGATGTCTTGAAGGTAGTGTAGGTTGGGTCCAGAGGCTTGCTGTCATCCAGCACCTCATGAACCATGTCCCCCCAACAGGGCTATTGGACCCACCAGGTCCAGCAATTTATCCTGCACCAGCCTAAGGCTCTTGCCTAGCCCCTTCTTGGGGTTTTCACCCCCTTTCCCCAGATACATTGAGAATTGTTTGTCGAAGTCTGGTGCCAAATCTATCTTGTGAAGGAGGAAAGGTCCAGGACAGTCTTGTTGGAGCTTGCGATCAGCCTATCTAATGGTTTTTGCAGTCTCACCATCAAGTACTCCGACACCTTGGCTCAAGGAACCCATTCAAAGGGAGAGTCACCCAGTGCATCTGGATAGAACGGTTGCTTGTCATCCTGGAGTCTGACCCTCCATCGGTGTGTTCACTGGGGGGGTGATTGGAAACTCGGGGCCATCTCCAACTGCCAACTGTGCAGTGGGGACCTGTCTGAACTCGCATCTGAATCAGAAATCCCCTCCTCGGAGGAACCGGAGTCAGAGGGCAGAAGGGAAGAAGAACTGGGGAACTGAGTGACGTGGTTTGAAGCCCCTGGTGCATTTTTTTGATTTCTTAAGGGCTTTGTGTGTTTTAGGGGAGAGCCCTCAGGCTCAGGCTGACCCTCCAGCCTTGTCTTTCTGGAATTTATTATTCCCGATGGGTTCAGGGTCAAGTCTGCTTCCTTCTGAGGTAGAGATGTCTCTAAAATCCACTCTGTGCTTGTGGGCTGAGGTACTTCTGGACTCCAATCGAGTCCGCTTCCTCCCCTTGAGGACCTCCTCCCAGAGCATTGCCTTGGGATACTAACTCTTCCTCTTTCTGTGCTGGGGTAGGTCTCTGCCCTCTTTTTATCTGGGGATTGTCTTTTTGTCCCCTGTCTCTCTTATGGCCAACAGATTCTTTTCCCCTGCTGAGGATGCCCTTGTATTCTGACTGAGGGAGGGTTTTAACCTTTTTTCTGAGGTACTTTCTTGGGTGGCTGGTGGTTCCCCATCATTACTGGAGTAATTATCAGACAGACTCAGAGGGGAATTTCTATCCAATCCACCTCCCTGACAATCAAGCAGTAAAGATATCACCTGAGAGCAGCCCAGGTTTAAAGTTGCTTGGGACATGCTTCCCACATCAACCGAGCCACCAGACACAAAGTTAAGCTGATTTTGTCTAATCTGCCACTCAACTGCCAGTTCTATAAGTGCAGTGAGTCATTCCACGGTAATCATAGGGCCTTCCATGGAGGTCTTGCCGAGCAGCTCCAACTGTGCCATTTCTTGTTGCTTGCACTGTGAATAGCAAAGAAGAGAATGATTTGGTGGGCTTTTAGCTCTTGAGCTCAGGACGTGGCGTGAAGCTATGGACTGTGGGAGCTGCTAAGGACTTTGGGGGGTTGTAGTTCTTACAATACTGCTGTTATGACCAGAGTTGGTCAGATGATTATGGCTATAACATGTTTATTCTTTCTTTGTTGTTGTGGGCTAATAAAAGAAGAGTGCAGCCTATAATAGGAGCCTCTGAGTCCTGATATCAAATTCCAGTGCAATCCAGTCTCTTTATTTAGATGCAAACGTGGCAAAGGTGCAAACAACCAGACTGGAGAACAAACCCGTTTTACTCCCTCAGCAGCTTTGTCAGTGGATAGTGTCCACATTTATACTTCCCTGGACAGTGTCACATGGTGCTAACACATTTAAGGTGGCAGTGGCATACAACAGGAACATAATGAGACAAATTAACAAAACAAAAGCATTTAAAAACACAGTTGTTCCCTGCACTGAAGGAACTTAAAGACTCATACTGAACACAACATTCTAGTGATAGTTACAAAACTATTTTGCACACAAGTTAAAACCAAAAAGTCTGTGCCCAATTGCCAGGATCTGAAATCTGTTCAAGTGTCAGTTGAATATGGCTGGCAAAATCCAGAGGCTCTGTTAGGGAAACAAACTCCTAATGGTGCAAAACAGAAATTAACAAAGGATTACAATAATTTTACTTTCCACCACTTCACAAATACACAACATTACTTTTAATGCCACAGTTACAGAGGAAAACAGCACTATTCAAGACAATAGGAAGTCATGACTTTACCTATTTTTAATTTTTTTTTTATTTTAATCTTTGGTAATCGAGTAAGGCCCACTAGGCACAACTGCCCGTTTTCAGGGGCGACCTATGATTCAGGAAGGGGAGAATTCCACATTGTTATTTAAGCCAGGCCATTTGCAGGATTTCCTTCTGGCCAATTACTTGATTTCTGTCCCCTCCCTTTGGTCCCAGTTTCACATGTTCTAAGGAAGTGAACAAGATCCCGTGACCCTGTCTATTGTTAACCCCTTGTAAGTGGGCTGCCAGAGCATATTCCTGGTTTCCACTGGAGGTCTGTTGCCTGTCTTTGCAGCCACCTGCCAACACTCCACTGAACTAGCGCAAACTTGGTGCTGCTCAGCTAGTAACCACACACAGCCATGTGTGAATCCATGACATGCCAGTTACCATGCCTATGTGGGCCATCTCCCCTGTAGAGCTGAGTAGTGGTTGAGGAACCCACTGCCTCGGGTCGCTCTGCCCCTGCTGGAGATAGATCTCTTACCTGATCTGGTACCTTTCCTGCCATTGAAGTCTTGCCTCCTTCTTTGGGTGCTGGAATGTCGGCATTGGCACTTATCTGAGTTTGCCCTGCACCATGGTCTCCCTCAATGTCTCTGGAGGAACCCAAAACTAGCCTGAGGGCCATCAGGTTATTTCCCTTGAGGGAGAACCTCTGAGGTTTCCACACCCTCCTGAGGGGGTCCCACTACATACTTCCCACTCCTAGCAAGCTACTATGGAAAGTCCCTACATCCCAGGATCTGTCCTGACTTCAGGCACAGCACCTTACAGCTGCATCCAAACATTGCCTCTTATGTAACCCTCCATCATATTCTCAGAGCTGGCTGGCACAGCTGCCCCAGTGATTTTATTGTGATTATATTGTTATTGTTGTTGTTTGTGTTATATGTATGTATTTTAATTGCTTCTATTTGTACAGCGCTTTGGCCTGAAAAGCACTTAAAAAATAAATTTTTACTTACTTACTTACTTACCCCAAGGGCATCACTGCTCTGGAACTGTCTGCCTTCACTCAACAGCTGCTAATTATCATATGCTGCTGGTGCCACAAGGGTGCCTTCCTTATATACTTCAAGTTTCTCCCATCAAACTACCCCTTCAGGGCTGACACCAGATAGCCCATCCTGACTCCAGGCACCCACTGTATAAAATCCTCCTTCCCCCACGCACAGGAGGGGGTTGTTTTTGTTATGTCACCTCCCTATCCCCCCTCAAAATCATTTCTGTTCCTCAAAATGGCAGGGCAGGGCCAATGGCAATCACCCTACATATCACACAAGAGGGTTAACTACTGCAACTTTATCAAAGAACCAGTATGGGCATCTGTGGCATTGCCCCTTCTGGGGGAAAATCCACTCAAAACAATGGTAAGCACAAAAAAAAACTGACTGCACTATCACTAGAGGTGACCACACCCAATGGATTGTTCCCAAACTTTCCACGTGGCACCCAGAACCACTGATGCCCAGATGTAAAACTGATTGAAATGTATTTGCTGCTATAGTTCAGACATACAGTAGTAAGGTTTACTAATGGAATTTTACTAGCTATAGGTCTGCTACTTCTGTTTCTAATATAAAACTGCTGTATGCACAGAAAAGAAGTGCTTGACTATATCTGGAGTGTCAGGGTCAAAATGTGTACATGCAAAAGACAGTTGTTTTATTGCTAGTTCTGGGGAATGCTCAAGGTTAGGTAGAGTGATGTGTAACAGTTTTATCTAGCAGAAACTGCAGCAGTTGTACAAATCTGAAGCTTACCACATAAGACATTGTCTTTATTATGTGAGTAGACAAGGGGAAGTTGAAACAATAGCCCTACTCATGAAAAATTGCATCAACAGAGGGTCCATTAGGGGTCTCTGTTGAGTCAGAGCCCAGGCTGTGGGTGGGACGCTACCTTCTGCTCCTGGGACAAGATAATATACTTTTGTGTAATTTTGGTATAGCTGATAATAAAAGCCTGTTACACTGACATGTGTCTCTTATGACGTCATTATTCTCTGAACTCTACATGAATACAAATCTAGGGTTTACAGTTAGCACCCCCCAGATGGGACGCCATTAAAAAGGGCATAAAACAGCATTGGGGTAGGTAAGGGTCACAACCTAACTATTCCCAGTATTGTAAGTTGGCAAATAAGGTTTTGGAGCTTACAGTGTCAGTGGCTCAGCAGGTTGCACACTCGCCTCTGCGTCCAAAAGATCAGAAGGCTGTGGGTTCTATCCCCACACCTGCCACTTGGGTTAAATTCCAATACTGACACTGTAGTGCAGCATGAGGGGGGTGCTGCAGTCCTGAGGTGCCATCTTTCAGATGAGTCATTAAACCAAGGTCCCGTCTGTCTGTTCTGGTGATTGTTCAGGTGGATGTTAAAGGTCCCATGGCACTTCTCGAAAAGAGTAGGGGAATTTTTTATTGAAACAAATAGTAGAAAATAGTATTACATCAAACAACTCACAGTAAAGAAAATTAACAAGAACTTGGAAAAATATTACATCATACAAGCACCCGAGCAAAAACAACCCCCCCACCAAAAGAGTATGGGAAATGACTTTTAGAATAACGAAAGCAAAACAAAAACAGTGTTGCCTCACACAAAAGGAAAATACAAACATAACAAAGGTAAATAAGTATTACAGTCATACGTATCCAAACAGACTATTTAATACAGAAGTAAAACTTAAATATAAACTCAAAACAGAAAAGGACTCCCCCTCCCCAACTAAAAAAGTAGGGGAATTTTTAATTAAAACAAATAATGTAAAAAAAACAATAGTACCTCGTATGACCACATAATCAAGGAAAAGAAAAAATGTTTCAAAAGCAGAATAAGTAGGTCAACGTATATTCATCATATAGTCACCCCGAACATAGCTCACTCCCCCTCCTCACCAGAGGAGACAAAAAAAACTTCATCTCAGGCATTGTGTAAAAAGGGAACAGTGTTCCACCCCCTCCACCAGTTATGCAGCAAAGGGGTTGGAAAAGCTAATCGTTCCTTAGCATACAGCATTTTAATTTCATGTTCTATTTTAAGCTGTAAACCACCAAAGGCAACTGTTTTTGTTGTAACACAAATTGGCATCTTGTTTGCCAAATAACCCATTTAATAACAGCAAAAAGTACTCTAGATGTCCCCTTATAATAACCCTGCCAAACCCCAGGCTCATAATGACCACAGACCAATATCTCATAGGTCATAACTCGCAACTGAGGAATGCCCCACACAGAGGCCAATAAGCCCCACAAGTCTTTAATATATTGACAATGAAAAAACACATACGGCATCGTTTCAATAAATGAATCACATCCCTGTCTCAAACAAGACCATTCAGAGATCCCTTTATGGAAATGATTTGCCCCAAACATTCAAATGGGAATGGCAACAAAGCCACACAGTATCCTACATTTTAAGGGGGGATTCTAGATTCAGTTAATTGACCAAGCACATCAGATAGAACTATGGAATCAGGCAAATTAAAGCAAGGAACCTGAAAGCATACAGCATGCTGGATCCTTTTGTATTCTAATTTCCTAGTATTGTGCAAAAGCTCAGTGGTAGTGACATGCCAGGCCTTAAGTTTCCTACCAACGTCCAACAAATAAGGAGACATGTCATGTGGAATACCAGAAAACTTACCCCAAGTCAAAGTCTCCCACCTGTGCCAAAATTAAAGACACCTATCTTTAAGGAAGGGTGACAACACAGATTGCTTACCTAATAACACGGGTATGAAATTGTGATGAAGAAAAATAGAACAAAAGAAAATCACTGGGTTTAGCATATTAAGCCCTCCATGAGCAATGGGCCAACAAGTACAGTTCCGTTTAATAGGGTTCAAACGGCTTCCCCAAATTAACTGAAAAGACACACTGTGCAACCTAACCTCAAGTTTAACAGGCAAAGGATATAGTTGACTACTATATAAAAATAAAGGGACAATAAAGGATTTATACAAATATACCCATTTCTTTTTTGACATGGGATAACTTTTCCATCTGCCCACCTTATCATCTGCAATAGCTAAAGCCTGTTCCCAGTTCAAAGAAGCAGGATCCGGAGACCCAAACAAAAATCCGAGAAGTTTAATTGGAATGTCAACAATAGAGATGCCCCCAACATTCAGTCCTACATCTTCTGAAACTCAAAGACTCGCCACTTTACTTTTAACTTTATTAATCTGAGAACCAGAAATGCTAGAAAAAGTATCCACAACCAATAAAGCCTGTTCACCAGATGTCCTATCCGTCACCAGGATTGTGGTGTCATCCGCATATGCAAGTGCAACAGGAAAAGACATCCCCCTGGCATTTTGCATAGGTAAGATCCCAACCCCCAAATTCAAAGCCTGTAATAAAGGATCCAAAGTAAATACATACAAGAGGGGGCTCAAAGGGCACCCCTGCCTAACCCCTCTCTGAATCTTAACAAATTTCCCAAGCCTGCCATTGACTAGGGGGCACAAAGAAGCCACACCGTACAAGATCTTAATCCAATTAAGAAAAAGATCAGGGATACCATATTGTTTCAGAACTTGAAATAAATAATTGTGTGAGACTTCACTGAATGCCTTAGCCTGGTTGAGGGAAATCAAGTAACCTGAGACTCCAGGGTCATCAAAAACCTCTCTCAAAACTTTTGCTACATCCCCCAATGTGCGATGTGGAATAGCACATGCCTGACTGGGAGAAATAACATCCTGGGCAATCCAAGAAAGACGTTTACACAATATTTTACATAAAATCTTCCAATCGACATTAATAAGGCTAATAGGTCTCCAATTCTTGATAACCGCCTTATCCCCTTTATTTTTATATAAAAAATCAAAATGCTATCCTCCAAAGCTGATGGGATCGGAACTTGATCTGACAGCACAGCATTATAAACAGACACCAAATACCGGCCAAGCAGTCCCTTTGATTTTTTATAAAACTCTCTGGGAATACCATCCGGTCTGGGTGAGGACCCAGTTGGCAAACTCTCTATGACCTCAATAATTTCTTTACAAGTCACAGGAGCAGTCAACATTGCTATATCAGCCCCCAACAACTGAGGGATGTCCAGTTGATGTAAAAAGTCAACAAACCCAGAGAGAGGCAAGTCCTTTTCACAAAATGAGGCTTCTACAAATTCTTGTACTGTGTTCTGTATAGCAGCTCCAGTATTCACCACTGCCCCAGAAACAGTTTGTACTGAAGACATAAATTTAAGGTCAGTCCTACGGGAACAACAGTCATATGGGTTAACACTCTGAGTCTTATCCTGAGTCCCAAATTTCTGTTCCAACAATAGGGAGTATGCCCTATCATATTGATAGGCACACATTTCTGATTTGAAAGCCCGAATCTCGTCAGAGAGGACTTCTCCGGTCTCAACTGAACAGGACAATAAGATCTGTAAATGGTCCCTAAGGTGTAAATAAGTAAGATATTTCAAATTTGTGGCCTTTTTTGCCAGGGAGCCACAAAGTTCTTTCAGATCACGTTTAGTATCCTGCCACTAAAATAATGGATTATCGTATAGGTCAAAATCAGAAAACCTGGCCTCCAACTCATCTTGTATAGTAGACCAGGTATCTGCCTCATCCAACAAGGCTGAATTCATCCACCATATAGGGTTTGGACTAGGTTTATTTAAGGGGGTGCCTACCGAAGTCATAATCAGCTTATGATCTGAGGTCTCCACAGGAAAGACAGAAAAAGTCCTCACTGGAAGCCACTGAGAAGCAAACAAAAAATCAATTCTAGTTGTTAAACTTCCCTTTGAAAAGGTGTGAGCAGGAGAACACTGAATGACAGCAGCACAATCCTTCAAACACGCCTGCTTGTACATAGTGTTAAAAAAATTGGTATCCGCATATAATTTTTGCGTACTGCCAGTTTTGTCAGAAAGAGACAATATACAATTAAAA
The DNA here is from genome assembly GCA_016271365.2 of Neoceratodus forsteri. NCBI lineage: Eukaryota > Metazoa > Chordata > Ceratodontiformes > Ceratodontidae > Neoceratodus > Neoceratodus forsteri. Next base: position 439,001,620 of record CM057459.1, on the reverse strand, counting down.
TTGCCCCCCAAAAAACACAGATTTGGTGGTAAACAAAAAAGGCTGTATTTGTTTCAACAGATCCACCCTCTGAAACTTAGCCTGGTAATTATAAACATTTATCAGTCGAAGGTCATGAGCTCCAAGTCTGGCATCCAAGATACAGACCCTACCAGGGATCAGATCAATAAGACGAGAAACCCAGAGATCGGGATTCGAAATCAAAAAGCCAATGCCTGAGCAGGCTTCTTCCCCTAGGGACCAAAAAGAAGGACCCCAGAACCAATCATGAGACGCCCTACTAGTCTCCCTAAGCATATGCAGGCGAGTGTCTTGTACAAAACAAACATCCATATGGTGTCCTGCAAGGATAGAGAAAGTAGTAAGCCTCCTCTTGTGATTCTTGATACTATTTGCATTAATACAACCCAAAGACAGATAAAAAGCCATTATCAGGTATTCGTAGAACCCAGATCTACAGAGGGTACTGTTTTAGAAACCTTTCTAGAAAGACGTTTGGATCTTTTTTTCTTTTTAGACCCCCTTTGGAATCCTGGAAAGAAAGTTCTGAATCAGTAATCAGTAAAGAATCACCGTCTTCCTCTTCCCCCCACTGCTTGCATTTTGACAAAGGAAGAAATCTATTTTGAAGGGTAATATCAGAGTCGCCTGGATCTATAGTACCTAGTCTCAATTTCTGGGAGGTGCTGCATGTCATCCGTTGGGATTTTTGTTGTTCCCATTCTTCAGTCATAGGGGGAGGCATGACAGGAGCTCGGGAGGTAGAAGGGGTAGATAACATAACAGGAGTAGCACCACCTGGATCCACCTCAGGAGTAAGTAAAGAAGTAACAGTATCAGCTTCTGCTGCCACTGCCCTGTCCACAGAAGGCATAGGAGCAAGAGGCTGTACCGACTCCAAAGGAGGAAAAGGATCTTCCACAGGGGAGGACACAGAAGGCGGCTTATTAACAGGAGAGGGACCTGGAAGCTGTGCATCAGGTTGATGGGAAAATTCTTTGGGACAGGGCGTCCCTGTGGGCTGTTGTTCAGAAGACTCTTCTTCCATATCAGAGCCAGTACTCTCAGTATTGTAGGAGGCCCAAGGGCAATCTCAAAAAGTATGGGCGGTGTCTTCACAGAGATTACAGCTGATGGGGGTTTGGCAGGATAAGGCCGCATGACCAATGCCTCCACACAGTGAACATTTCATTTTGTCACATGCACTACTCAAATGGGTATGGGCACCACACCAAAAGCAAGACTGAGGTTGGCCAGCATAAAAAAGAAAACCACGGTCTCTCCCCAAGTGAAAACAACTGGGCAAATGGTGAATGACCCCCTTGTCCATTGGAAGCCGAACCCTAATATGCCACCCTCCTGTCCAAATATCTTGAGTCCATAATAGGGTCAGGAATTCCAAGAACAGTACACTTAGATCAGAGCCAGAATAAAATGTCAGAAATAGAAACACCTTCATTTTTAAACAACACAGTAATTGTCTGATAGGCAGGTTTGGTTACAGGAATTGCTGAAAACACAGACCATTCTGGAGTTCTCTTGATAGACTGATAACGTTCCCAAAAGAGTTCTAACCCAGCAGCAGTCTTAAAGCTAACATCAAAGGTAGGGTCCCCAGAGGTATGAATTAACGCATAAATCTCTTGTGCTGTGAACCCCATGCTCTCCTTCAAAAAGGTACGCCCCACATGAATACAGTCTGGAAAGGAATCCAAACCCCCCTTATATTTGAGGCAAACAGCATTTCTGTGCTTGGCAGGTTCAGGAGGTGTATGGAAAAGACCTGCATAAGTTTTCTGAAAAGGTCTACCAGGACCTTGAGAAACACTGGGGTAGGGAACATTCAGCGGTACAGGCTCTGGGGGGGAGCCCATCCAGGGTCCGATGAAGGGACTTCAGTAATAAGTTCTACTTCAGAAGACACACAGGAGGTAGCAGTGGGCAGAAGAACTACAGATTGTGAGGAGCATAGTGGAGGAACCTCTACAATAGGGAAGAGGATCGGGGAGTCAGTAAACTCCAGGGATGAAGGAATAGTGAGGGGATCAGCATCAATATCTTCAGTCTGAGGGGGAGAGATCCACGGCAGATCAAGCACAGACATAACCCAGCCCACAGCTGATAAGGCTTCAGCCACTATTCTGCCAGTCGCTAGCAAGCGATCATCATAATTAGGTAGAGAAACTTCAGGAACCTGTGCAGCAGAAATGGACTGCTCAGTACTTTGTAGGGCAATTGGCTGTATAGAAGAATTCTCAATGTCAGGAGGTATTTTCCCCTCAGAAATCATCCCAGCATCACATAACTGAGAGGGTGTATGAGAAAAAACAGTACCTTTGTGATGAGAAAGCTTGGATTCCCACATTACCTCACCAGTAATCGGCTATTCGGTAGGTCCTACAGAAACAGGGTTTCCAAGAAGCAGACCTGTAGTTACCATTCCAGAATGAGCACAAGAACCAGGTGATCGCTGTATAGGAGACTGGGTGTAATCCACGATAGCAGCATCCAAAATGGTGCTGATTTGACAAGTTTGCAACTCACAACACTTTTCCTCCGCAAGAAGAGCTAGCAAATAATCGCGCCTTGAAACAAAGGGCTTGTAAGGTAAAGATTCCTTGGGTAGCTCTGTCAGCTCCTCCCTTCCAGCAGACATAGTAGAAACACTAGAACCAGCAGAACGCTCAACAGAGTCAGCCAAAACACCAGCTCAAGAACAGCCTGAGAAATGTCCAGCAGTAGTAACTTCCGTAGCTCAGAAGTAGCAACAAAAGGGACCCCTTGTACAAATGCTGCATTGGAGGGGGCCAACTCCTGAGCTGTAGTAGCCAGCACAACATCTCCACCACCACCACCGGGATCCAGAGGTTCCTCCATCTTGGCCAATGTCCAGGATGACAAAGGTTCCCCCACAGGCGAGTAGGGGAATGTCCACGGTGTCCCAGCCAAATTTCCCCTAAAAATACCACCAACAGCTTAATCTGGTTCATTTTCAGTTGGTTACCATCTGTATCTACCCTGGTTGCCCCCAAAAAAGGGACCTCTAGTCTCAGTGGGCCTACTGGGTCAACAAAATTCAATATATAAATAAACTGTTAACTGACGGCACATAGCGTGCTCAGCCTATGCTTTAAGTGCAGCTTAATTGTAAGCTGGTAAATATGGTGTTGGAACCTAACTGTTAACTGAAGGCACATAACATGCCAAGCTTCTGCTTAAGTGAATTTTTGACTGTGACCACAATGGAGAATTGCATCTCCAAACATATAACCAGCAATGGGGTGGAGGACTTTGTGTGGGATGCAAGCCTCAGTCTGACCCCTGGGCATGGGTTAAGTAGCAATGCACTGGTCTAGATGAGGAAAAGAAACTAACTAAAGGACAAACAAAATAAAGGATTATTCATGATGGGGCGTTATATGACATGTCAAGCTTTAAATGACAAAGGTTAGGTATATGAAGGAAGACACTGGCATGCTGAGACCTGACACCTTTTCTTTCCTATTGTGGCTGCAGCCTTTCTTCTATGCCAACCTTTCTAATAGTCTGTCTTTTCTTCTCTGGCCTGATCACCCAGGGAGGAAACCTTTTAACACTCTTTCTAATTCTTCTCTTTCTAACCATGCACACACACACACACAGCTAAGCATTTAGTCACATGGGCTGCTTTAGAACAGTTAAGAGTAAAAAGAAAAGCTTGTTTGCTCGGGTGCTGTGTTATTCTGTTAGTGTTACCTTTTGTAAAATGTGGTACCTGTGACAGAAGTTACATAAACAAATGCTAGGAAACAGTTTTCTGACCCGAAATAAAATAGAACAATAAAACACTAATGGTGAGCTACTATAACCCATCTTTAGTTTTATACAGAAAGTAATTAAGGCAAGGCAAAATTTATTTATAAAGCTCTCAATCCAAACAAGCTCTGAGCACTGTACAGGAAAAGCATAAAATCAGACACTAATGTTAAAGAGAACTATGCTGAACTTGTATATCATTTTCCCTGTAAAAGACAATTTTTAATCAAATCTCCACAGGCTTTTAGTTGTCCTAGTGGGTGTTTTTGATTCACACACAAGTGCCAAGTACCATTGTAGAACTAAGTAATGTAGGTTGTGTCCCTTGCTCAGCTCTTCTATTGTTGGTACAATGCATTCATGTTCTGTTACAGAAGAACTCTGTGGCTGAGAGGGACATAAAGTACATCATATTACTCCAAAAAGGCACTTAAGATCAGAATGCAAATCAGAAACATCCACTATGTTCACTAAAAGGCCTGTATAAAGGGAACAATAACAGAATTGGAACCAGTACTTAAAAAACAGCTGCCACTGGGGGAAGTGGTTTACAAGTTCAGCACGTCTCCTTTAAGAACACTTTAAATTAAACAGAGGTAAAATAATTGATATGGGGATGCTTGTTGAAAATAAGTTTTCTGAGTTTTTTTTTTTTGCTTTATTTATGCTCCAACCCTGTGCCACTCGGCCGTCCACTCCTTTGGGTTGTCTGGTGGTTCCCTACCTGCCGTGTCATCCCCCTCACCATCTGCTGCTACACTGAGTTCTGTGCTCCCTGGCATGCCAGATGTATCCTGTCACCTGGGCCCCCCCCCTTCCCTGGGCCCTGAGAGATTGGAGAGTGGGATTCAACCTTGACCCAGTGCATGGGGCAATGACAGCAGTACACAGAGGGCATTCTGCTGGGGCTTTGTGGCGTGAGGGGACCCAGCAACTGTCATCCGGTCAACTGAGCAGCCCTTTTTCATTTTTCTCCCATGTCCCAACCTCCCACCCACAATTCGGCTGCATGCATGCTACATCCTGATAGAATGCACTGTGGCATGTGGATAACCATGCTGTGAAGTACACTGCCACAACAGGCCACGAGGAGCTTAAGAGCGATGCTGGCTCATACCCACCCTCCAGGGAGGACAGCCTCAGAAGGACGCTCTGAACCCTCCTTGCTGGTCTCCGCTCCTGCTTTCCCAGGCTCGGGCGCGAACCCAGGTCACCAGCATGCCGAGCGATCCCCTATCACTCAGTTCCACTGAGCTAGCTTCAAAGATGCTTTAAAGGCCTCCACCGTGTTGGCCATATGGATGTTCAAAGGGAGTGAATTCCAACGCAGTGGAGTGTAAGGTATCAGGAAGCTTGATGCTGTGGTGAAAAGCTGGCAGTGGGGGAGGGTAGAGAAGAAGTTCACTTTGCCAGGATTGTATTATGCTTGTAAGAATGAGGGTCTGTGCAACTGAAGAAAGTGAGTGAGGAACATTAGAGACAAAGGACCCCAGTATATCAGGGTCCCCCATGCCACCAGAGGCGTCTCCTGGATATGTGCCATGGTAGCTCCTGAGAGAGGCTTGTGCTAGAATAACAACGGTGAAGAGAAAGTAAACAAAAAATGTCCTGAACTATTTTTGTTGGTCCCATTGCTCCCATTTGTGGCTTTCTCTGTTGTTGCTTGAGTGTAAACTGTTCTGGCCCTTCATCAAGTTCTGCATGGCCCTCATCCATTGTGCCTCTGCTTATCAAGGGAGAGAATACAAAAAACAAACATGTACAGCATGAATTCACTTGCATTGCTCATGCCATGACACAGGTTTTGTGATAACAGTGTCCCGCAATGTCCAGTGAAGTCCCTTTTTGATTGCAAAACAACAAATGTCAATGGGGCAGTGGTAATAAAGTCAGTTAGTATGGGGCTTTGCAGGCAGTCTCTAGTTCCTTATACCTACTTGCTTTTGTCAGACCTATAATGGTAAGGATGTGGTCTGTGACAAATCAGACATTCTCTCAGTACCTGACCTGACCTGAAAGGGTATGATGCATAATGCTATGCAACAGATGCTCCAGCCAGTGCTCCATTTCCTCAAGAGGAGTTCTACCCACCCTTTGTGCTCCTGGCAAGAGTCCACTGGTTCATACCAGAGGTGCTCCACAGCCTCCTTCTGAAGCCACAAGTCCCTGTTGGCCTTGATGGTCTTCCACAACTATACTAGTGTGTACAGGAAATTCTATCCCAAATGCTCCCTGACTCTCCTCACCACTTTACAGTTGCCCTGGTCACAGCTTCACCAAGGTATTTGGCCCTTGGCCTGACTCCAACCAGTCCTTCTTATCAGTGGTGCAAGTGGTAGACAAGAAGTACAGGAACTCAGTCATTGGCAAATATGAAATGCAGAATGAAGTTCCTCAGTCAGAAGGATAACTGTATAGATACTATGGGATTCAGTTAGGTATATTGAAGTATTTCTAGGAAAATAACATTGTTGCACAAGTCACATTTTGTGATGGAATCTCTGATTTCAGGTCACAGGCACAGAAACTGTTTTTATTTTGCTGGTTTAAGAATTTCAGTTCCCATATCAATGGGAAGAAGTACAGGAACTCCGTTTCTGTTGCAAAAAAGGTACAGGAACTGAGTTCCTGTGCGTTCCTGTTCACTTTCATCACTGCTTCTTATCCTCCTAACACCTGGGTTCACAGACAGTCTCTGGTGCAGTTATCTTCGAATACAGAAAGTGGCCTCTGCCTCAGCCTATCAAGATGATTGGAGTAGTATCAGTGTTACTTTTGCTGCTGCCAGCTGGGACAATCTCCCCAAACCAGACTGTAGGGAGATCATCTAACCCTTGAGGTTCAGTCTCTGCCTCTGTATCCAACACCTCTGACAGCACCATAAGTCCACTTTCCAAGTGAATGGTCATCTGGCCTGTTGCAGCTCTTGTGGTTTCAGGGAAACCTCCAAGATGCTGCATTGGCAAGTCTTCACAAGACACAGCTTTACTGTCCTGACTGACATGGTTCACTTCCATCATGGCCTGCGACATGGATGACATATGTGGTAGGATGAGCAGCACGGTGACATCACTCTTCTCTGATCCATTTTCCTCATCACTGGCCACATTCAGGGAATATTGTAGTGTCCTGAATTTCCTGAATCCTCATTTAGGAAAGGCAAGACCATTTGTTCCAGCAATGATCCATGAGTTGCCTGTAGTGTCTGCAGGTCCTGAGGCTGCTCTCCTCCATACAGCTCACAGAACATAATTTTTTGGCACCCCCTTACTGCCATAGCCGCACTGCTCACACCTGAAAGCCCAGGTGGCTGTAAATTTCAGACACTGGCTCTGTATCACCTGCATCACTCAGGGCAGCTGGGAACATTTGTAAGCTCCCCTCTATTTTGGTGGCTTACCTGTCAAGCTCTTAGACTCCCAGTTGCTCACTCTGGCCTGACCCTCAGTCTCTATCCTCATGTCCCCCAAGGGCGGTCTCACTTCATACTGCCCACTATCATGAAAAATCTGTTTCCCAGGATCAGTTCCAAGCTTCTGCACTACACCTCACAGCTGCATCAAAATGGTGCCCTTTATGGAAGCCTTCCTTGAGTTTCCACAGCTGGCAGGCACTGCTACCCCATGGGCATTGTTGCTCTGTACCCTCACCTATGCTTGCTTCTCTGGAACTTCCTGCCTTCACTTTCCAACAGCTGCCAGTTGCCTTCTCTTGCTCGTGCTATGAAGGCCCCCTCATCTATTCTGAGCTCTTCCCACTGAGCTATCCCCTCAAGACGGACACCAGATAGCGATCCCCAATTCCACACACCCACTGTAATAACAACCTCCTTCCTACTCCTGGAAGGAGGGGGTTGATACATAAGTTTAGCTGCCATGTACTATGTGGTATTGTGTCTGCTTCCCATCAGTGTGACTGAGACATCACACAAGCAAAAGTGTGTTAACTTACAATCTTGTGTTGTGTCCATCTGTTGTCCTACACCTTCCACAAAGTGGTGTTAGAAGTGGGATAACTGCTGACAGTGTCTTGCCAGGGACGGGAGTCGTTACTTAGGTGGATACTGCCCTGGTATCCCAGGTGGACAAGGACAAATGCTCCAGAAAGATTTGGAGAAGGACCAGAAAGCCTCGGCCTTCACTGTTGCAATGAAAGACCCCCGAGTTAGCCAAGGCCAAATGTCCCAGTTAGCCAAGGCCAAATGTCCCAGTTCCTTTTTTATGCTGGGGCAATTTCTAATTAAGTGTCCCTTCTTCTAGCAACCATGACACTCTTTCAGATAAGGGAATCCTCCCCTTCTTCTCTTGCCTCCAGTCAGTTTTAACAGTTTGATTAATAATAGAGGGATTCCTTACCATGGTGGTGGAGGTGGTGGTTGTACTTTCTTGGTAAACTCTGGGTCTCGGGGGTCATGCAGCCAGGACATCCTTGGCCAAGATGATGGTCTTCCCTGCTCCCTCCGGCTTGTACTCTCGCACTCAAATCAGCACATTCTGTGGCAACACCTTAATAAATTGCTCTATTATGATGGCTTCCAGCAGCTGATGTATGATCTTACTGTCCAGCTACAATTATTTGTAGCACAAGTCCTTTAGTCTGGCGTATGTTTCTCTGGGAGTGTCAGCAGATTGCATTATCCAAAAAGTGAAAACATTGGTGGTGTGTCTCCGTATTTATGTTATACTGTCACAAGATCTCTTGTTTCACATTGTCATAATTCTCAGCGTCCCTGGTGTCCATATGACTGTACACAATCTGGGCCCTGTCGGTTAGCTGTGGGGCCAGTCATACAACCCATTGCTCTTTGGGCTACCTACGTTCTAGCCACCGGCCTAAATACGGAGTAAGCCTACACATCGTTGTCCATAAGCCTTGACAGATTAATGTCCTTTGGGCTATTACCTCTGTCAGTTGATCCAATGTGTATTGCCTGTAACACATGCATGGTGTCTGTCCACTTGGCATCCTGTCATCTCCACTCTTGTTCCTTCTCTCTATCCAGCTGGACCTGTTTGATGCACAGCCACTTAAGTAGTTCTCCCACGTCTTCAGGGGGCACATCCTCCAGTGCTGGACAGCTGGCATCATCCTCTTCCTCCTCTCATCTGGCATCATCCTCCTCAGGCCTCGATTTCATCTTCAGCTGGGTTCCGGTGTCCAACCCAGGGAGCAGTGCAGTTCCTATCTGCTCAGCCAGCCTCCTCGTCAGGACACCCGAGGCTTTCTGGTCCTTCTCCAAATCCTCCTGGAGCATTTGTCCATGTCCACCTGGGATAGAGTTATATATACCGAAATATTAAGGTAAAGCATGTTTAGAAGGCTCTCTGGTATTATATAAATTAATAAGAGAGTCTAAATAAAAAGTTTTAAATTTGATGATGCTGTGGTCACCTGACTTCATTACGGCAAGTATAAAAGGTCTACCTTAGCCCAAAGGAGGCAGATAGGGTTGGTAGCTGCTGACTGGTGCAGGCGTAGGACTGGGAGAGTCTGTTGCTGCACAACATTGGACACTGAGGGAAGTTTGCCACAAGTTAAATCGTTTGCTTTCTGTATTGCTTTCTTTGATTTTCTTTGCAAGTATTTTGTTTGATCTTTTTGATTTGATAATAAACATCACACAAGCAAAAATGTGTTAACTTGCAATCCTGTGTTGTGTCCATCTGTTGTCCCACACCTTGCACAATACTGTATAAAGCATACCCCTCAGCTGTCCCACATTATTGTAATGTATTTATTTGGTTTTTGGTAACTATACGACCTAGGAGGGTACAGAACAGAAAATAACAAAGTCCAAATATTGAACAAAAACGAAACAGAATGAACAAATTCAGTATGAGAAGCACACAAATTAATGCTATAACAACTAGGCAAAATATTTCAGCAAAGTATACAAAACAACATAAATTAATGCAGACTTAGGCAGGCTGGCATTAAATGCATTAAAGTGCACTGGAATGTTAGGGATTAGGGGTTAGAAACAGTTACAGGCCATGAATAAAAGGAGATGTGCCTTCAGATCAACTTTGAAGGATGACATTTTGGAAGAGCTTTGAGCCATGGTGGGGAGGGAGTTCCATAACCTAGGGGAAAACAAGGAGAAGGCCTGGTTGCCCAGTTTGGTTGAGCACTTTGGGATGATGAGAGATGTAAAATCAGTGGATCTGAGTGAGTAGGAAGGGAGAGCACTGTGTCATAGGGAGATAGGATTGCCTGGGGAGGCAGATCTGAGTAGTGTGAAGAGAAAGCATCTTAATGCATTGGATTGTGAGGCAGAGGGGGGTAGCCAACCCAGGGAGGAGTAGAGGGTGCAATGATGATTAAGGCAGGGGAGGAAAGGGTAAAATGGCAGATGTTGTATGAAACATTCCATTTATGTAGTGAGCAACTGGGGGCTTTGGTGAGGATGAGTGAGCTACACAGTAGGGAAAGAAGAAGAATGACTTAAGATGGCCATGTGCTTTCGGAGTAAGGAAGTAGTTGAGTCGGTATGCCACGCCGAGCCTGGAATTAGCTGATTTACTTAAGGTTGAGATGTGTAAGGAGAAACCTAGTGTAGGATCTAGAATGATGCCCAGGTAGTTAGAGTCATCCATCTGCAAGACAGGAGAGCTGTCAGTAGACAGATAGACAGAGGATGGGGTAGGATGATCTGTGCACCTTAGATCTAAATAACATTGCTTAGGTTTTGGAGCTGTTGAGAACCAAGTTGTTGGCCACAAGCCAGTTCTGAATGTGGGTGATGTTTAAGTTTAGTTAGGCATTAATGTGGTAGGGGTTCTGGAAACTACAGTAAGAAAAAATTACTCACCTTAGTAATGTTGTTTCTTCTAATGGAGTCTTGCTATATTATGACATATGCAGTTTGTCTCAGCCTTAGAACTGCTCCAGAGGTGAAAGAGTTAACTTCCATGCCAGGCATGGAATCTGGAGCGTGAGCTCGGTTGAAAAAACTCTGTCTGTTGATCTTCAAACTGAAACTGTCAGATCTTTATGAGCAAAAACTCACTAAGGTTCTGTGTGGAAGCTGTAAACCTACACTAGCCAACTGGCTACTAAAATATTAACACATTTTTCTGGTCCCAAAACCAAGACTCAAGTCAGGGGACCCAGAAAATAAGATAAAATAAAATACAACACCCAAACACCCCAAAAGGAGGTGAAGAACACAAGGTGGGCATCATTAAGTGCCAACACTGGACTGCCCACCCACATCCCAAGAGTAGAGGTTCTGAGAGGGGCAGGCAGGGGGGTGGTCATAATATAGCAAGACTCCATTAGCAGAAACAACATTACTAAGTTGAGTAATTTTTTCTTCAAACAACATGAAGTCTTGCTATATTATGACATATGCAGACTACACAGCAGTACCTCCATGGAGGAGGGACAGAACCTACTTAGGAAATAGGCTCTGAAGCACAGCTGTGCCAAACCGAGCATCCTCCTAGCCTGGATGTCCAGGGAGTAATGCTTGGTAAAAGTGTGTACTGTTTTCCAGGTAGCTGCTTGACATATCTCTAAGATAGGGATGTCCCTGGCCGCAGCTAGGGACGCAACTGTACCTCTGGTAGAGTGAGCCCTCAGGCCTGAAGGGGGACCTTACCCAGTTTTTGATAGCAAAATTGGATACAAGAGACAATCCACCTGGCAATGGATCTTTTAGTGGCAGGTTTCCCTATTCCAACCTCACCGTAAGTGAGGAACAGTTGGAGGGAGTCAAACCTGTGACCCTTGGTACGCTCTATGTAGTAACTAAGGGCTCTCTTCACATCTAAACTGTGCAGCCTCCTCTCGCCAGAGGAGGAATGGTCAGTGAAGTACACTGGAAGAGATATAGATTGATTAAGGTGGAAATCTGAAACCACCTTAGCAGAACTTCCTGTTAGTCCTGAGGACTACCTTATCTCTGTGAAAGGAGATAAAATCAGGCTCCCACTGACAAAACATGAATTCTTATGCGCCTGGCAGAAGTGATGGCTACTAGAAACATAATTTTCCAAGTCAAGTACTTAAGCTCTGCTGAAGACAAAGGTTCAAAGGGGGTTGCATCAGCTGAGCAATGCAAACATTAAGATCCCAGGCAGGAGCAGGGTCCCTGAATGGAGGTTGATGTGAAGCAATCCCTTGAAAAACTTGGAGAATACAGGGTGAGCAGAAAGAGAAGAGGGCTTTCCTGCTGACATAAAAGCAGAGACAGCTGCCAAATGCACTTTCAGGGTAGCTGGCCTCAGCCCCAAAGTATTTAGATGGACCATATAGTCCAAGACTGTGGGAAAATCAGCAGATTCTGGGGAAATATGCTTCCCAGAGCACCATATGGAAAACCTTTTCCATTTAGAATTATAAGTAGCCTTGTGGAAGGCTTCCTAGAAGCTTTCAAGATTCCGAGTACACCTTGAGAAAGGTGTAGGTCAGCAAACTCTAACTCCTCATGCGCCAGGCCTTGAGGTTGAGGGATTTGAGATTCGGATACCAAACTCTCCCCTGGGCACAGGTTAACAAATTGTGGTTCCTGGGGAGACACAGGGGAAGATGGACTGCTAAGGACAGAAGAAGTGGATACCAGGGCTGTCTGGCCCAATCTGGAGCAATCAGAATCATCTTGCAAGGTTGAGATCTGATTTTGACTAGCACCTTGAACAAGAGAGGGAAGGGGAAGGCATGAAGGAACTTCCTTCCCAATTGAGAAGGAAGGCATCCAGAGGGACTGAGCCCAACACTGGGGGCCTGCAACAAAAAAGCGGAAGTTGGTGAATGTCTGGGGCTGCAAAAAGATCTATCTGAGGGGTGCTCCACCTGGCAAAAACTAACCCCAGTACTAGGGGATCCAGTGACCATTCGTGATGGCCCTGGGAAATCCTGCTGAGAGCATCTGCCAGGACATTGTCCTTGCCTGGGAAGTGAACTGCTGTGAGGGAGGCGTTCAGGGAATAAGCCAGAGACCACAACTTCATTGCCTCGGTGCACAAGGCCGAAGACCGAGTGCCCCCTTGCTTGTTGATGTACCACATTGTAGTGGTGTTGTCTGTTCTTCTGCAAACTATCTTTATTCATTTTCATTTAAACAAACAAACAGACAGACACATACCTGGCACAGCCAGGGCACACAACCCCAAACTGGCTGTGTAAACTATATACATCCCCCTATGTACAAGCACAACAGGAGACAGCTCTAGCTATGATCCAACTCCAAAAATCAGTAATGTCTTAAAATAATGAGCTAACCGGTATCAATATATGCCCCTCCCTTCGACAGCCCAAATCCCCCTCTAATTACCAGCTTATGAGCATATACTAATCCACGACCCCCGTTAGGGGCCTTACACTAACCGAGCAGCCTCCTGATGTGTCCCCTGGAAAGAGAGAGAGAGAGCCCCCCAACCCTTTAAGACCATGCAGACCAAAACCATCCCACCATTAGCCTAAGAAAGAGCCATATAGAACCCCACTACCACTATCCAAAAAGTTACTTGAAACACGCTAAGACCAATAACAATAAAAAAAAAGAAAAAGACAGCAAGGCAAAAAATAAACAATTAAACATTCCAGCATCTTTTCCTTAGCTAGTCACAATATGACAGACAGACCTGTGCTCAGGGGCTCATAAATTCAGAGGCTCTTGACCTGCAGGGAGTAGATCGCATCTAGTACCGCCCATCTTTTAACATATACCTCTTTTCTCCCCTCAAAGTATAGGTGCCTCTTTATCATACCCAACACCCTTAGCAATTCTTTCACTCACTGATCATAGGCATAGACCTGATCATCCTTCAAATGTTTTACTAAAAAGGCCTCAACTACCGCCGCCATTAAAGAGAGATGATACTTAGGTGCAGCCCCTGCAATTTGGGAGAAGTCACCCAAAACACATACTTCCGGTGTTACAAAATCTGAGTAGTCCAGCAGTGGATCCATGCCCCGTTTGATTTCTCTCCATAAGGGTGAAATTTTACTACATCCCCACATAACATGCAAGAGATCACCCACTCCCTTCTCACATCTAAAACACAGGTCTGTCTGTCTCAAGTTGCTATCACATAGTTTCACATGGGTATAGTAAATATTAGAAACAATGAAAAAATGCATATTTCTGTAACTGGGTATTACATTATATTTACTGCTTTTCCAAATGTTTTCCCAAGTGAGGTTTCTGGGGGGTCATCACTTTGTCCCAATATGGAATTCTTATAGGAGAACTCGGGCAAAGAAAGTCCAAGAGGATTTTATATACTTGTGAGAGGGGGTTAGCTCTTTGGTTAACTTCCCTTAATCTTCCCCACGAGAAGGAGTTGTCCACAGTGTTGCCCAACCCCTTCACAAACCCTGCCAACATTTGTTTAAGTTGCAACCTTTGAAAGAAAGACAGCCCGTCACATTGTGGTGGAAGGACTACGCTGTCACCCTGCATAACATCCCTAAGCCTAAGATCCCGTAACTGATTAGCCCACCGATATCTGATTACCCGATCCCCAATTACTAAGTTAGGGTTACCCAATATGGGCTGATCTCTGGCCCTCCTTTGATTCTGTTTTTGTACCGGGGTAAGAAATGACCACCAAGCTTCTGCAGTTTTCATAATTGGATTCCCAAACCCTGTTATAAAAAACCTTCTTCTTAATTTAGCATACAGCAATGATTCTGGATTGATGCCCGCCCTTGCTAGCATCTGTTTTTCTATTTGCACCCAGGTTGGTAAATAACTCTCTCCCTCAACATTCTCTGCCCATCGGGCCATAATGCCCATCTGGCCTGCCACATAATAAATATGGAGATCAGGCAACCTGACGCCACCCTCTGTATACTGCAGGCGCAATACATTATGTTTTACCCTAGGCGGTTTCCCATTCCATAGGAATCCCGAAATCAACCTCCTGATTATACTAAACCACTTATTAGGGATACTATACGGAGCTAAATAAACCGGATATAGCAGTCTAGGTAATATATTCATCTTAATAATACCCAGTCGTGCTGTGTGATTCAGAGGTAGCTTATTCCACCTTAATATGTCCCCTCTGACTGCTGATATGACCCCCTCTAAATTTACTTCCACCCCCATCTCCAGATTTGCTGTAATCCATATGCCCAGATACCTAATTTTATCTGAACTCCATTGCACCCCAAGGGATGCGAAATCTGCCCTATAAACATATGGTGTCAAAGGGAGAATTTATGTCTTTGTCAAATTCAACTTATAATTAGAGACCTTAGAAAAACCTCCTATTAGCTCTCTTACTCTCTCAAAGCTGGATGCTGGGTGCTGTAAGTGAAGAAGTATGTCATCTGCAAAAACTGAGAATTTTAGCTCCAATCCCCCTATCCCTATCCCTTTAACGTTAACATCCCCATTAATAGCTCTCAGAAGGGATTCTAAATAAATATTAAATAATATCGGTGAGAGAGGGCATCCTTGATGGGTCCCATTATCTAGCCGGAATTCCTTCGAAATATAACCGTTGCACAATATTCTGGCAGTTGGCGCCGCATATAAGTTCTTAATACCCCTAAGAAAACCCTCAGGGAATCCCATTTTCTCCATTGTAGCAAAAAGAAAGGAATGGGAGACCCGATCAAAGGCTTTTTCAGCATCTAAGGAGATCAAGGCCATAGGTATTTGGGAGTCGGGGACAAAGTTTAAAATATGATGCAATTTCCTAAGAGCATCTTGGGCCCCCCTCCCCGGCATAAATCCTACTTGTTCCTGGCTAACTAGACTGTGGGCAATACTCAGAATTCTATTTGCCAATATTCTTGTAAGAATCTTAATGTCTTGGTTCATTAGAGCTATAGGCCTGTAACTGCCTAAGGCATCCCTGGGCTTATCAGGCTTAGGGATTAAAGTAATATATGCCTGATACAGTGGAGGATGATGAACCCCCTCCTGAATCACTGCACGAAAAAACTCTTGAAACATAGGAAGTATAGTCTGAATATGGGTCTGATAAAATCTAGCAGTAAGGCCATCAGGCCCAGGGGACTTACCTGCAGAAAGAGATTGCACCACCCCAATAATTTCAGATGCTCTTATTGGAGCTTCTAAATCCTTAGCTTGAACAGGGTCCAAAACTGGTAAGGGAATTCCCTCTAAAAAAGCACTGATTCCTCCTCCTCCGCCAAATCTTTAGCCTGGTAAATTTCTTTGAAATATGCATAAAAGCCTCCGCCATCTCTTGGGGATCTGTTAGAAGCTTCCTTCAAACTGGATAGATCGCGACTGTTCTACTTGCTTCCCACTCCTTAATTCTTGCCACCAAGAGATGCCCGGGGACATCACCCTGCAGCAAAAATTTAGCATTAGTCTTATTCAGCCAAAACTCTACTTTCCCATAGGCAATATCCGCCAGCTCCTTCCTCAGGCTTTTGAGCTCTGCATCTATTTCCTCTGAAGACCCTTCCACCTGTGACATGGACTCAATTGCCCCTAACAGATATTCCTCTTTAGCCCTTCTCAGCCTACTACTCTTTGCAGCAACACCCTGGGCCACCCCCGCATACAGCACCTTGCAAGTAGGCCAAGCCAATTTTTTATTTTGCAATGTGGGCACTTGTGACCTAATAATCTCCTGTAAAGCCTCCTCCAATTTGTCCCTTACCGTAGGTTCTATCAAGAAAGTCATGCAACCTCCATCGGTAGGTCGGGAGGTGTGGAGCTTGGTTCCCATCAACTGAATAAAGAATGATCCAGAAAGTTCTCCCTCCGTTAGAACTTCCTAACCTCTCTAAGTGCCTCACTGTTCACCAAAAAATCAATTCGAGAATAGCTCTTATGGGCAGCCGAGTAAAATGTCATATTACTACCCCCTCTTGAATGGGTCTTAATTGGGTCGACCAGAGCTGTAACCTCCAAAAACCTAATCAGGGCAAGCTGAGCCTTAGTCGGTGGCCCACTGGATGGTGGTATCTTATCCTCCCGGTTACTGAGATAGGTGTTCCAGTCGCCTACCAAAATAAGCGAGTGTGACGAAAGAGTAGCTATATCCCTCTCTATTGAAGCAAAAAATTCAGGCTCAGAGGGAGTTGGCCCGTATATGGAGGCAACTGAGATTGCCTTGCCAAACAAATTACCCGACAGATAAATCCCCCTGCTGTCTTCCCTAACACCTGCGCCACCTCATACGGGCAAGTTTTCTTTATTAAATATCCGCCTCTGTAGGCTCTGTCCTTTCCAACCCCATAGACTTGCCCCACCATGCCTCCTAAGACCACTCAGCTCCTCTGTCAGAAGATGTGTCTCTTGTAACGCAGCAATATGAACCCCCCGTTGCTCAATGTATCGCAGAATGACCATTCTTTTGCATCTACCCCTGAGTCCTTTAACATTCCAAGAGATTATTTTAACACAAGACATTAATAAACATCAAAATTATATTGCATAGGCCAAACATTTATGCCCTTTCATGGTCTGCATCCATGCTATTCCCAAACTCGGGCTCTCTCTCTCTTTCCAACCCCCCACAGCCTTCCCCTCTCCCCTCAGCCCCCGATCCTTAGATCGCCCACCAACTAGATATCGAGTCATGGATGAACCCGTTCCCGTGACACTCCCCCAGCCCCACCCCATAACAATGCAACTCCAGGACCTAGCCCATAACCCCCATAGAGACCAAGGCATGAAGTCCTGCATCCCCGTCCATCGTTCACCCTCCTCTCTCCATGAACCCGTCCTTACATTTCCCCCCCCAAAAAAGTAACCCTCTCAAAGATACAATAAAAAATGAACAACGAAAGAATGGGCCCAAACAGCCCCTCTTCACTTCCTCTTACGCCCCGAGAAGATACCCCTTCAGTTTCCAGTACCACCTAAACCTTAATTCCTTTGGCTTCTCCCTCTCCCAATCCTACCTCAGTCCCAGCAAGGAAACAAGGTAAATGAAAGATAGCACCCTCTAACAGCTATAGAAACTAGCTGTTTGCTCCTTTAACGATAATAGTCCCTCGACCACCCCCATCTTTCCGCACCCTCATAATGCCCCAATCTCGTTGTTCTTTAGGCCTGGTGTTTCAAAAAGGAAAAACACAACCCTGGAGGCCCTGTGCCCGCCGGACAAGATCTAACCTAACTAGATCCCTGTAACTCCCCAACCACTCTCCCTTGCCCCTTAAATTCCTATCTCGCCTCTATAAGATGAAACACCATAAAACCCTAACAGTATTATTCTCCTGAATCCCCTTTCCCCATCGCACAGCAGCTATGCCCCACCTCTCTGAGTAGCCTTTTACCACTTGCAGTATTCATCCTCAACTGCAATAGGTGAAGATCCCAGTTTCCCCTTATTAACGGTGGCCTTCCATACTCCCTGGCCTATTCCTATCGTTTGAGAAAGAAAACATATTTAACAATAAGCAGAAAACCAACAATCAATAACACATTTTAAGTCCTTAAATTCTCCTCCATCGCTGCCCTTCAGGCTAGTACTACCTTCTTCATCTCAAAACACAGTCAGGTGCAGGGCTTAAATAACTCTGGAAGGTCAGCCCGTAACCCCTCTAAAGCGTCTTTTGCTGTGAGGAACCTCTTGTCTCCGGCTTGAAGACGAACCACCAATGTTGCAGGAAACTGTAATCGAAATTTAATTCCTGCCAGATACAGCTTTTTCTTGATTTCTGCATATTCTTTCTGTTTTTCCCGAACTGCGGGCGTTTGATCCTGAAATAACCACAAAGAAGCACCATTCCATTGTAGAGACTTCTTTTGCCTGGCAGCGATCAACACGTGGGATTTTTCTTTATAATTAAGAAAGCGCATAATTATCACCCGAGGCCTCGCCCCCGGCGGCGGCATCTCCCTTACTGCCCTGTGCACTCTTTCCAGATTATACGCTTCCCCAAACGGTGTAGGGCCCAGCAACTTCAACAGCAAATCATGCATGAAAGAGACACAGTCCAGCCCCTCAGCCCTCTCCGGTGGCCCTGCTAAGATCAGATTATTTCTCCGGTTTCTCGATTCTTGGTCCTCCATCCTCTCCTCCAACTTCTTAACCTGCTTTCTCACAGCCACCATCTCCTGGTCCAGAACAGCTGTCTTCCTCTCCTGCTAAGAGATCCGGGCTTCTGCATCCCCCATTCTCTGTGCCAATGAATGTAGTGCTGGCTTTACCGCTGCAAAATCGATCACCAGCCCCTGCAGCATTGATTTAATTTCCAGGATGTCATCTGCGGTCGAGCTTGAGCCCCCTTCCTTCCCTGGCTCCTCATCTTGCTCAGTTTCAGTAGGTGAATGAGGTTTCAGCCTCTTGGTGGCCGGGGCTCGCCCCACCAGGGGCTCCACAGAGTCTGCTTCCATCTCGGTGCTGCAGTGCGGCCTGCCCTTGCTACTGCTCTCTCGCTATTTCAAACGTCACCTCACTTCTCCTCCTCCACGTCTTTTAGCGATCCTGTTAAAAACACACCCGCACCAGTTCCCAAGCCTCTAAACTCTGCTTTTTAGCAATTTAAGCCAGTCTCGGAGGACGAGGTATTTTAATATTAACTGCGGGGCCTCAGAGCGCCACAGGAGACGTCTAACCCGATTCAGCTCATCACGTGACTCTCGGTGTTGTCTGTTCTGACCTGTACCACTTTGTTCTGAACAGATGCAGAAAAAACCTGAAGTGCTAGAAAAACAGCTCTGAGTTCCAACAGATTGATGTGGAGCAGAGATTCCTGAGGGGACCACAATCCCTGGGTGGAGAGGTCGCCCATGTGAGCTCCCCATCCCAAGAGGGACGCATCTGTAGTAAGGGTCAAGGAGTGAGATTGAGGGATGAAAGGAACTCCCTGTCTCAGATTGCTCTGATCCTGCCACCACTGCAGGGCCTGGATCAGGGTTCGAGTTACTGGGATCAATTTGGTTAGGAATCTCTCCTTTGAGACCAGAAGGCTCTCAAATGGAACTGAATGTCCCTCATCTGAAATCTTACTCCTTGCACTACAGCTGTGGAAGCAGCCATGTGTCCTAGGAGCTGTAGAAAGTGCCTTGCTGGTCGAGAGACCTGCAGAGTGAAGGAGGAGGCCAGGGTCACCACGGTCTTTACTCTTTGTAGAGAAAGGAAAGCTCTGGCCTGCTTTGTGTCCAGTTCTGCGCCTATGAAGGTGAGTAGCTGAACAGGCTCTAGAACTGACTTTGGGAGATTGAGAAGAAAACCTAGAGATGTAAGCAGCTGCTGGGTAACCTGAAGGTGTGATTTGACTTGGTCTGAAGACTGACCCACTATGAGCCAGTCGTTCAGGTAAGGAAAGATGGCAATCTTTTGCCTTCTTAAGTGAGCAACTGCTACTGCCAGGCATTTTGTGAATACCCTTGGGGCAGAGGTAAGGCCGAAGGGCATTGCTCTGAACTGGTAATGGCCTGAGGGCAGTTCGAATCTGAGGTACTTTTGGTGGGAGCTTCTGATGAGAACATGGAAGTAGGCATCCTTGAGGTCCAAGGACGCTAGCCAGTCCCCTGGCCTTAGGGAGGGTAAAATCATTCCCAGAGTCACCATTTTGAATTTTGGTTTTAAAAGCTGCTTGTTTAGGTATCTTAGATCCAGGATGGGCTGCCATTCTCCTGTTTTTTTTGGTGTAAGGAAGTACCTGGAGTACAGTCCTTTGCCCTGGTGTAGGGGAGGAACCCTTTCCACAGCTCTGAGAGCCAGGAGGGTTGAGACTTCTGTTTCTAAAGCAAGAGCCTCTAATGGATTTGCAGGTGGAAAAGATCTGGTTCTCATCTTTGGGAATTTTTTGAAGCTGAGAACCAGTCCCTGGCTTACTACTTCCAGGACCCACTTGTCTGATGTTAAAGACTCCCAGTCCTGGACGAAGTAAGCCAGCCTGCCCAAGGTAATGGAGAATCGGCCCTGGGCATCCCATCAGGGTGCCTGTTTGGCAGGGGCTTTAGGGTGAGGGGTGGGAGCAGGCCTGCTCGTCCCCCGTCTGCCTCTCCCTCTGAAGAACCCCCTCTGGGCATAAGCTGAAGAGGAGGCCTGGGCTTGGTAAAAAGGCCTGTGAAAAGGCCTGCCCCTGCCCCTGGAAGGCTGCCTCTGAGGAGTGGCTTGCCTTTCCTTGGTCTGTGCACTCCTATAAATGGTCCTATACTCATCCATTTTCTTCATGTAATTCTCTGTCTGCTCCCCAAACAGAGAATTACCCACAACAGGAAAATCCATGGCCTTAGCCTGGGTATCCTGTGACAAGCTAGTACACCTGAGCCAAGCCATTCTACGAAAAGCCACAGATGTAGCCATGACTCTTGAAGATACATCATTAGAGTCCACTGCAGCATGGAATTGCACCTTGGATGCCTCAATACCATCAGCAGCCACCTGTTCCAGCTCCTTGGCAAGCTGGCCAGGGACCTGTTTCGCTAAAGCCATAACAGTATCCCATCTGGATTTCTGGTATCTTGCAACATAGGCCATATCACTTGCCTGTCTGAGTCCCAAGGATGCTGCCATGTATTGTTTCTTAGCCATGGCATCAATCCTCCTGGAGTCCTTGTCAGGGGGGTGTGAAGCCAAGGGAATATTTGCCTTATCACAGGCTGCAGCCTGCACTACTCCAACATGGCTGCATTGTTGTGAAAGGAACTCCGTATCAGGGCCTGACAAAGTGTACCTCCTGTCCATCTTTTTATCCACAGGAGGTAAAGAATTAGGAGCTTTTAAAATTGTTATTGTTTGTTTCCTAAAGGATTTATGTAAAGGAATAGACAATCTCCTGGACTCTGGGATATCCATCATTTCCACATAGTCAGGCTCCTCCTGTTCATCCACAGCTTCTTCCAAAGGGAGCTGGAGGGTTTCAGCAACTTTTTTATAAAACAGAAAATGAGAAGGGGACTCAGAAAGCCTAGGGGGAGACACTCCTGAAGGTCTGTCTGGGGAGATGTCCGGTTCAATGGGCACATCCAGACTTTCAAAATCACATTCTCACTATTCATAATCCTCCTCCCCCTCCTCCGGTTCATAAAATTCCTCTATATCATATTCTTGGACCAGTGCAACCGACCGAACTGACCGTTTACCTGATAGTGGCGGTTCGGACGGAACCGGGGAAAGCAACTGGACAATTTGGATCGCTTTGGCTATCTCTGCAGCGGTTGGAGAAGGAAATTTTGGCTCCATACCTGCTGATTTTCTAGTCCTCTTTGCTGGAACTGGCTCCTCCGAGTCAGCTCTTCGTTTGCCCGAGGAAGTCTCGCCCTGGTCAGAGGGCACTCCCTCCGGTTCGGTTGGCACCGAACCGGGCTGGCCATCCGGTTCAGCAGACTTTTTGGCCTCTCGTTCCCTGAGCCTACCAACTCTCTTATCCAGGGTAGCTGCAGGGAAATTCTTGCAAATCTGGCAGTCTGCATTGAGATGGTCAAACCCCAGACAATAAACACATGGTGTGTGGGTCAGCCTTGGCAAAGGCTTCCCCACAGACACTACAGTGCTGAAACCCAGTGGGCCGTTTTCTTTTGGGTTTCTCAGACATAATGCCAGCCTAACCAAAACTTGCCCTTTTCCGGCAAATCGCCAAGCAAGACACCCTTATCGGTTCCCAACCGTGTCACGGGTCGTGGAAAAAACCGTAATGAAATCCGTTTTTTTTAGAACCGATAAGAACCGGGAACCGCACTCTAAATGTAATTTTAATAAGTTTTAACAACAACTTGATCGGTTCAAACCGAACCGATAACAAAGTTTACAAGTTCCACACAGAGAATGCAAAACCTACCTATTACTGATGATACCACAGACAGAGCTTGAACTGACCGGTTTGCGGTTAAAATAAATATAATTGCGGTTTAAACAAACTGAGAAAAAACACTTTTTAACCGAGAAATGAACCGAGCAGTAGGAGGAATCTCCGGAGCGACTGTTCAGTGAGGCGGAGTAAAGAATCTGACAGTTTCAGTTTGAAGATCAACAGACACAGTTTTTTCAACCGAGCTTGCGCTCCAGATTCCATGCCTGGCATGGAAGTTAACTCTTTCACCTCCGGAGCAGTTCTAAGGCTGAGACAAACTGCATATGTCATAATATAGCAAGACTTCATGTTGTTTGAAAGGATGATATCATCAGCAGACATGATGACAGAACAAGATTTGGTGATGAAGGGGAGATTGTTAATGAAGATAGAGAAGAGGGGTGGACTTCGTATAAATTCCTGGGGGATGCCTCGAGTTATAGGCAATAATCTAGAAGTGTGACCAGATTTGATGAACTGCTGCCTGTCCAGCAAACAGAGAATCAGGCTGAAGCATAAGGGCATACACCAATATCAGATAATTCTTGTAATAGGACAGCATAATCAACTCGATCAAATGCCTTGAATAAATCAATGAGGTTAACTGAAGGTCATTCTAACCTTCAAAATTGATTATCCAACATGGAAAAAGGTGCTGCCCACACAGACATAAAGCTGTAGAGTCAGACTTTACAGCAGAAATTCATAATACTTTAATGTGCTGAATCATAAGTAACACACCTCTCAACTGCTATGAATTTTGCATAGCGCTATGATTTTTACATTCAATTTTACCTTTGCTTTGCAAAGGTTTACTGATGTTCCTCATAATGTTAGAGCTACTTCTGGACACACAGGGCCAGATATTCAAAACTTGGCCCCAGGGCTAAATTAGCACTGCTCGGCATGCAAAAATTGCCCGGACCAAATAGCCCACCATATTCAAAAGGAACAGCCCGGTGCTAATCCTGCTAAATATAGCATGCTGAGGAAGCCAGACAAACTGGGCTGGGAGTACAGGGCAAAAATAGCCCAGGAAAGACAGCACTGAATATAGCAACAGGGAAGTGAACATTGCAACTGCAGCTCAGTAGACTCTGGAGCAATCCAGTGTTGCAGGTGGAGAACATTGTGTGTAATTGCACAGAGATGTCTCACATCTACTGCAAACAACAGTGCAAGCCACACACTGCTGAACTGTGCTATGCTGAAGTGTGGTTTGCCGGGGCTAACCCAATTGCACAGTGTCAACGCAATAACCCGGTGTAAACTAGTTAGCCCAGGGCAAACATGAGCTATATTCAAAGCTCCCATGCAAATGAGCCTACTTAGGTAATCCATGGGCAAACAGGCACATTTGCATCTCATTATGTGTGGCTTAGCATTCATTACCATGCAGTTTCCCCGGTGCTACTGCATGGAGCACACAGCTACACCTTTTGGTTGGAATGGAAGTACAAGCTGGACGCTGCAGGCCAAGGCGTGCTCACAGCATCCCCTTTTGGTCGGAATGGACGTACAGGCTGGATGTTGCAGGATATGGGTGCTGGCAGGTACAAGCAGTGCATATACCTCACCTGTACAGCACTGCAATCAGGTACAAAACAGTACTGATACATATATACATATATATATATATATATATATATATATATATTTATATATTTTTACAACTTATGTGCTGGGATACATTCCAGTATGAAAAGTAATATCTGTAGAAGCCAGTGAAGATAACACTGTTATCTTTATGTTCCTAGACGTCATCATGATATCTTTACACTCCTGTACATCATCCTGTTATCTTTTAAATTCCTATATGTAATCTGTAAGAAATCATATTAACCCCTCAAGAAACTCAGCTGTTATAAGGCTCTGCCTCTTAATGACCTGACCCCCGTCCCCCTACCAACACGACTCTTACATCTGGTTGACCCTGCCATCAGTTTAAAACCACATTTAATTAAAAAAAAAACTTATCTGGTTGATCCTGCCGTTTCGCCCTAGTCTACCCAAAACAGTTTAATTCCTGACGTCCGTTATTTTTAGTGTGACCGAGTGGCTTCAGTACGTTACTGGGAGTACCTCACACACATCTAAAACAAAGCACTGTCTCTTCAAAATAGTACAAATGCAGTCCTTTTTATTAATTTTCCTGGGCTTGCTAAGTAAGAAACAGGCTGCAGTTAAAACCGAGCGAAGAGCAAGGAACTCGGCAAGTCGGCAGCTTCAGAGAAGTGAAAGTAACACTCGCTGTGCCATTTCACTTCTCTGAAGCTGCCGACATGCCGAGTTCCTCATTCTCTGTTCGGTTTTAACTGCAGCCTGTTTCTTACTTAGCAAGCCCATATAAAAAAAGACTTCATTTGTATGATTTTGAAGAGACAGTGCTTTGTTTTAGATGGGTGTGAGGTACTCCCAGTAACGTACTGAAGCCGCTCGGTCACACTACAAATAAAGGACGTCAGGAATTAAACTGTTTTGGTGACATAGGGGAAAATGGCAGGATCAACCAGATAACACTTTCAACAACTTAATAAATTTCTAAAAGCCACAGAGCTTCTTCTTAATTTACAAAGACAGTGTGTTCTTTTAAATGTCTGCCCGCTCCTCACTGAAAACCCTTTTGGTCAAGCTACACATTTATACTACAACTCCTCAGTGAGATCAGGGGGGAAATAATCAACCAAATAATGGATTTTTAATAATCATGTCTTTACCAATTATGACAGGACCAATGCAGGGGAGGGGGGAGGCGCTCCTATTCCTGCCTCATAACTTATGTACAGTATTGTTGTAAGTATCCGATGTGGTCAGTTCTAAGGGGAGTGGGGACAAAACATATCTGGGGGTCATGTTGGGGGACCAGCACATAAGTTGTATAAACAGAACATGACATGGCCTGACTGAAGATATCATATTTATCTTCACTCGAGGCCAATGACATCAAGATATCTCACTCGTGGCTTCGCCACTCGTGAGATATCATGATATCATTGGCCTCTCGTGAAGATAAATATGATATCTTCAGTCAGGCCATGTCATATCCCCCTATATATATATACACACACACACATACATATATATATATATATATATATATATATATATATATATATACACACACACATATATATATATATATGCATATATAGATATAATATGTACTGCCTGTGTCCAAATGTGTACTGGAAGACAGCCCCCCCCAACACCAACAGTGGCACCCCACTGCAGTTGTGGGTGCAATAACAGTGGGGTGCATCACAAATGCATGGGACAGGCATGAAGCAAAAGGGGGACGTAGGCTGTAAGCAAACTAGGATCCACAGCAGATCAATCCTGTAGGGGACAGGAAAGACTGGGTGGGCCAAGCAGTCTGTCTGGGCTGTCAAGGCTCTGTTCCTATTGGTGTCAGATTCCCTGGTAGTCTAGTGCCCCACATCATGATTCCCGACACCCGTTACAATGTAAAACAATCATTTTCTCGGTAGTCTAGTGGGCCCCCCCAGCATGAACCCAGACCCCTTTTACAGTATACATCAAGCATTTTCCCTGGTAGTCTAGTGGTCCCCAACCCCCCAGCATGATGCCCGACCACTGTTACAGTGTAAAACAAGCATTTTCCTGATAGTCTAGTGGGATCCCCTCAGCATGAACCCAGACCCCTGTTACAGTGTAAAACAAAGCATTTCCCTGGTAGTCTAGTGGTCCCCCACCCCAGCATGAACCCCGACCCCCATTACAATGTACAACAGCAGAGCATTTTTCTGGAATCTAGTGGCTCCCCAGCCAGTAGTGATGCTCCCATTCTCTCTCCAATAATTTCCCCATGAACGGAGCCAGACGGGTTCAGCCCTCCTTTTTCTAGTCATTGCCGGCCACCGACTGGAGGTACGAATGAGTGGTACTATAATGAATAGGCTCATTCAATACAGTTCTGCTCATTCGCACTCATTCGGCAGCCGGCCATGGTGGTGAGAGGAGGGCTGGGCCGCTCACCGTCTCCATTGTGGGGAGTTATTAGAGGACGCGCGGCCACTGCCGGGTGGGGGCCACTAGACTACCAGGGAAAATGCTTGTTGTACACTGTAATGGGGGTCGGGGTTCATGCTGGGGTGGGGGACCACTAGACTACCAGGGAAAATGTTTGTTTTACACTGTACCGGGGTCTGGAATCATGCGGGGGACCACAAGAATATCAGGGCAAATGGTTATTTTACACTGTACTGGGGGTTTGGAATCAAGCTGGGGTGCGGGGTCTCTAGACTACCAGGGACAATGCTTGATGTACACTGTAACAGGAGTCTGGGTTCATGCTTGGGGACCCACTAGACTACCAGGGACGACGCTGATGTACACTGTAACGGGGTCGGGTTCGTGTTGGGGGTGGGGAACCACTAGACTATAATGGAAAAGATATTCGAGCAGCTACCAGGGGCTGGGGGGGGGCACCACTGCATTACTGCCAGCTTTTTGTCAGCTGTATTTAGCGCTGCACTACAGGTCACGCTAATGCCTGTAGCGCAGCGATGTATGTTTGAATATGCCACACAGCCAGCATTCCTGGCCACCCCTTAACCCCTACCCCTGCATACATTATCTTTTAGTGTTGGCACTACCACACAGTGCCAGCGCTATTAGGGCTTTTGAATATTGCAGCCTGGTGCAAATCCAGTGCTATTCCAGCACTATGGATTTGCGCCAGGCACACAGCTTTGAATATCTGGGCCACAAACTATTAAAACATTGGACTAACTTAATAGAACTATTCCTTAATACTAAACACATGGGGCATACACTATTCTTAGACACATTGTGCCCCATATTCAGATAAAAGTGCAAGCACAGTGCAAATGTTTATGCTGCACTTATGCCTGCCCTGGCTGCTGCTATATTCAGTCGGATAGTGACCGGCACTATCTGACAGCATCTAGTGATGATAGCGACCGAAAATGAGTGACTAAAAATAGTGACCCATTTTTAACACTATAATTTTGGGCTACCCTGCAAGGGTAGCGATGCAATAGCAAGGATGGTGACCGGAAGGGGATGGATAGGGAGCGACCGGAAGGGGATGGATAGGGAGGAGGAGGAGGAGGAGAGATGGGGAGGGATATGGAAGAGGGTTTAGGTAGGGGGGTGTTCCTGCTGCAGCCAAGCCAGCCCTGTGGTGTGGTGGTGAGAGTGGCTGGCTCCGGTGCAGTAGACACTGGGTATGGGACACAGCAGGAGAAAGAATTTTGCTGCTGCTTGCGGCTGCTTTTTTTCTATTCCTGCGCCAGAGTGTTGCCCCTCCTCGACATGCATCCACCTGGAGTTGGTAATCCAAGATCAGGGGGGTGCAGGGGCAAAGCAAAAGCACTAAGTTTTTCCGAAGTGTATCGCTAGCGTATATCACCAATTTGTTTTTCGGCGATATGCACTCACCATAATAGCGACAGCTGTTTTGCAGTCGCTATTATGACATGGAACCCTATCCGACTGAATATCAGGCCATGTCAGTGCAGTGCTAAGTGCAACTATGCTGCCCAATATGGTCTTGGGCTCAAAATGTATTTCTTTTATCAGGCTTTTTCAGAAGGCTTTTAAAATTAAAGTATGTTTATTATTTGATTATATTGTTTGTTCATATTACTGTACGGTGCCTTGGTACTTGAAAGGTGCTTAAGAAATAAAGTTTTACTTTACTTACTTTACTTTATATAGATCACAGGAACTAGTAGTGCCCAAAACAGGATAGCACCAAGAACCCTGTGTGGTATTTTCAGCCTGAACATGCAAATGTGCCCATTGGGCATGGAAGGCGCTAAGAGGCCATTTAATGCCCATTATGGGCTTATCTGCATGGGGTGCAGCAGCCCCTTAACACCCCTTGCACTCCTAACAGTAAGTCTTGATGGCATAGTGGTTCCCCCCACCCTCCCAATCGCTCCTCTGAGCTGTACGGATACTGCCCTGGTGATCCAGTGTGTCCCCACAACCCCCCCGATCGCTCCTCTGATTTGTACTGAAACTGCCCTGGTGATTTAGTGTGACCCCCACATCACATGACTGCTCCTCTGAGCTGTACTGAAACTGCCCTTGTGGTCTTCTGTGACCCCCAATCGCTCTTCCAAGCTCTCTTACCCTCTGCCTTTTGTTGTACTGTATCGATTTATGTATGTTTACATAAAGTGATTTCTGTTCAAAGACTGTGGAGTCTGGTGCCAGATTTTGGTGTTTGTCACTCTTAAATATACCCTGTGGTACAGTGATCCCCTCACCCCTCCAACTGCCCACTCACACAGTTTACAATGAGTCCAGGTGATCCGGTAGCCCCCCCAATAGCCCCCATCCGACCTGCCCACTGACATCCCACCTTCACGCAGCCCCCACCCCCACCCCAGTGACTGGCATTTGTCTCAACTTTTTACAATGACTGGCATAGCCCTTTTCTCACCTCCATGGTCAGCTGCCATATGTATATATACATGCACTCACTGACAGCTCATACAGCAGCCGGCTGCAGAGGTAAGAAGAGGACTGTGCCAGTCCCCATATTGAGCTGAGAGGAGTGCCAGCCACTGGGGTGAGAGGATGGTGTGGGGAGGTGGGATGTCAGCGGGCGGATCAGGTGGTGGGGCCATGGGGGCCTACTGAACCACCAGGGACTTATTGTAAACTGTGTGAATGGGCGATCAGAGGCTGGGGGATCACTATGCTACCAGAGTATATTTAAGAGTGACAAACACCAAAAACAGGCACAAAACTCCACAGTCTTTGAAAAGAAATTACTTCATGTAAAAATACACAAAAAAGAAGAGGGTAAGAAAGCTTGGATTAGCGATCGGGGTCACTCTAGACCACCATGGCAGTTTCAGTACAGCTTGAAGGAGCCTTTGTGAGGTGGAGAGGTTACACTAGACCAACAAGACAGTTTTAGTACAGCTCGGAGGAGTGATCGGGGAATGGGGGATCACACTAGACCATCAAAGCAGTTTCAGTACAGCTCGGAGAAGCGATCGGGGGATGGGGTCACACTAGACCACCAGAGCAGTTTCAGTGCAGCTCGGAGGAGCGACTGGGGCATTGGGGGATACACTGGACCACAAGGGAAAATGCAAGTGGTCTTGAATGGGAGAACAGGGTGAGCGGCTACAGTACAGCTGCCCTGCATGGGGGGTGGCTGAGGCACGGGCTTAGTTCCCCGTTTAGACTTGGTTTTCAGCAGGGGTAAATAGTGCCACTTGGGGGGCCATTTACTGCTGTCGCAAACCTTTTTTACCGATGTTATATTAACTATACATCCCCATAAAATCCTACATTCTGCAGTCTTCCAGAACGACATGAGTGACCATGGGGTTGTAGTTTGTTCAAGATTGCAAGCAAAAGCTAGCCATCAATCCAAGCTCATATCAAAGCGGTCCTACCGCAAGTTCAGCACATCGAAATACTTGTCTGACTTAGGCAAGGTCAGATGGCAAGACATCTACCTCGCTAAAACAACGGAAGCGGCCGTTGGGATCCTTAACGACAACCTTATCACCCTGGCTAACAAGCATGCACCTTTGGTCAAGGTTAGAATGTGCAAAACCTCCAACCCTTGGTTTACAACAGATCTTAAGGCCGCACTCTTAAACCGTGACGAGCTCTGGGCTAAAGCTAGACGTACTAAGTGCCCGGCAGATTAGCAGGCATTTAGCGCAGCTAGGAATGCCTGTGTCAAATGCACTCGCTCAGCTAAAGCAAACTATTATGTTTCCACCCTCAAACAGGCAAAAGGGAATTCCCATAAAATTTGGAGGACACTTAAGTCTATCGAAGGTCGGCCTACTGCCCCCTCTATTCCATCTAAGATCCTCAGCAATGGTAGAATTGTAGTGTAACTGCCAAATCCTTGAAGAAATTAACTCCCATTTAGTTACAGCTGGCCTAGCCTTCGACTCCTCATCATACGCAGGCCGTGCTAATAACCAAGACAGCAGTAACATCGCTCCCCAAACCTTGACTTACCCCTTCCATCTGCTCCCTCTCAACTTTAAAGATGTCGAAGATTCGCTCCTTAAATTAGATACAAAGAAAAGCACTGGAGATGATGGATTCAATCCATTCTTCCTAAAACAAGGCTACCTCCATCTCACTGCCCCTATTCTTCACATATTCAGTCTTTCTAGCTCCACTGCCACAGTTCCCTCTTGCTGGAAATCAGCCCATATCCTTTCCTTATTTAAATCAAGGGACCCATACGACCTAAATAATTACAGGCCCATCTCAATCTTGCCCATCCTCTCCAAAGTCTTTGAAAAATTGATCTATACTCAGTTAAAGCACCATATTGAAACTTTCTCACTCCTCAACCCAGCACAATCTGGCTTTTAGCCCAATCATAGCACAGTCACTGCACTGGCTAAAATCACCAACGACTGGGTCTCTGCTGTGGATACTAAGAAAATCACTGATGCAGTATTCTTAGATCTTGGCAAAGCATTTGACACCGTCGACCACAGCCTGCTAGTTAGTAGCCTTACCAAAATAGGTGCTACCCCACTTACCACCCAGTGGTTTACCAGCTGCCTAACTGGAAGGACCCAAAAAGTCAAAGCTGATGGCCTTTTTTCAGTCTCCCTGCCGATTGCCAGGGGAGTTCCGCAAGGCTCCATCTTAGGCCCTATCCTCTTTTCCCTATACATCAATAATCTAGACATACACATAACTAACTCCACTCTGCATTTCTTTGCAGATGATACAGTACTGTATACATCGGGCTCAACACTTTCCGAAGTGAGGGATGTATTACAAGCTGATTTTGCCCAGCTAGAAATTAATCTTATTAATGCTAAACTCCTCCTCAATGTCAAGAAAACCAAGGCCATGATCCTCACTCTTAATTCCTCTTCCGCCGACCCCCCCAAAGATTTTGTTGTCATCTCCTTAGGAGAACCCTTGAAAACCGTCTCCAAATTCAAATATCTTGGTATTTGGTTAGATAACAACCTCTCCTTCAATGACCATCTTAAGGACCTGTCAAGGAGGCTAAATGCCAGGCTTGGTTTCTTCTTCCATAACAGGTCTCTCTTTCTGTTAGATACTAGAATCAGGCTTGTTCAGGCCACATTCCTCCCTCTACTCGACTACGGAGATTTAATCTATACTTCCTCAGCTGTTACAAGCCTAAGAAAATTGAACGTCCTCTATCATCGTGCTTTACGGTTCATTACAAACTTACTCTACCAAACCCACCACTGTGATCTGTATACAGCTGTTGGTTGGACGTCAGTTTCAATTAGAAGTACGCTTCATGCGGGTATCTGGACTCTCAAGTTAATCCTGAATAAGCTCCCAAGCTATCTAACATCCCTCATCCGTATTTCCAACAGTGCCTACTCTCTTAGGAAAACTGACTTCATCCTCCTTGAAGTACCAAGGACTCGCACTTTTCCTTTGGCAAACGCACTATATCAAGCACCCTTCCAACCCTCTGGAACCAGCTTCAATCTACACTGAAACTGTCAGGCACCGTCCGGCTGCATCCAAAATAAAAGACACTTGTAGCTGTTTCTAAACCTTATCACTGCTATTACTCCTCTCCACGCCTCGCAACTATCTGGAAATAGTTCCAGCTCAGAAGTATTCTGCCAGCACTTACCCTTGACCACTAGTCCAAAATGTCCTCCATGGGTATACTAAAAGAAGTTTAGAGCCGCTCCCTCTACTGTCCTTTTCCCTTTAGTTTTCCATTTCCTAGTCTCTCTTACTCCCACCTACCCCCCCTCCTGCTATCCCTACCCTAACTTTATCCTGTTACCCCATACCCCTAACTCCATTTCTACTTTTCCTTTCCTCCTCAATTTCAACCAATTCCCCCTGCACCCTCTAGCCCTCTAGCTCCCTCCTGCTCCTCCATACTTTCATTTTCCTACTTTATGGCTGCTAACTCCTCATGTGCATTCCACTCTCCATTCTCAGTCCTTTTCTCTTCACTCCAGGCTTATTACCTATCAGGTTATTTCCTAATTAAGCATTATGAACCACAATAAACTTGAACTTTACATATACCGCTGTGTCAGTATGCACCAGGGTTCATACAAAAGTTGTGAAGGAGCGTAAGGGCAGTTAGCCTATAATGCTCCATTAATAATAATATTTCAATGAGTTTAGTTGATATAAAAAGCTGTCCAGTCTATTTTTTTTTTGTTTAGTTTGTCCTTAGTAATGACTACCTCCAACGGGAACCCATTCCATGGGTTCACCACTTTTTGTGTAAAGAAGTACTGTCTTTTTCTGTCTTAAAGCATTGCCCAGCTACCTGTAGAGGGTGATCCTTAGTATTTTCTGCTCATTTAAATTCAACCCCCGTGTCAGTAAAAAGGTATTCATCCCTAACAAACTCATGCGTAAGTAATAGGTCTCCCCTAAGGCAATGGGATTCTAGTGACATGAGACTGAGTTCTGCTAATTTTGGGTACAGGAATGGGTTTTCAGTGAGTTTATTGTTTTGGTTGCAGGCTTTTGTACCTTTTCCATTTCAATAATGTCCTTCCTCTTGGATGGACATCAAAACTGTGTGACATAGTCTAAATGGGGTCTTACATATGCACAGTATTGCAGGAAAATCGCCTCACTGTCTCTTGACATTATATTCCTTTTAATTGTCCACAATATGTTATTTGCTTTAGAAATTGTGTCATTACACTGATATATTTTCTAGATCTCTGGTTACTGTTACATCCAGATCCTTTTTGCATGTGTTGGAAGACAAAATTGTATCCCACAGTTTGTACTGGTGGCATGTGTTATGCTCCCCCAGGTGCATGACTTACACTAATTGACATTAAAAGTCATTTCTCATCTCTTCGTCCAACCAGTAATAAGATCAAGGTCCTCCTAAATATATTTACGCGGTTCTACTGTAACACATGAACCACCTAGTTTGGTGTCATCAGTGTATTTTATGCACTAGTTTGTTAGGCCCATACAGACCCCTGTGGAATCCCATTACTAACTGGTCCTGTTTTTGATAGATGACTGTTTGCCACTACCCTC
Source organism: Neoceratodus forsteri (assembly GCA_016271365.2). Taxonomy (NCBI): domain Eukaryota; kingdom Metazoa; phylum Chordata; order Ceratodontiformes; family Ceratodontidae; genus Neoceratodus; species Neoceratodus forsteri. Next base: position 438,968,116 of record CM057459.1, on the reverse strand, counting down.
TGAGTTCTATCTGTCAGCCATTGATACATCCAAATGATAAATGTATTATTTATTACTAACCCATGCAGTTTGTTAATGACTGTCTAGTGAGGCACTAAATTGAAGGCCTTACTGAAATCCAAGTATATGATGTCACAGTCAGTTTTGTTGTAAAGTAGTCTGCTCAACTTTTTGTACAAGTAGATAACATTTGTGGTGCATGACCTCCCCTGTGTAAAACTCTGTTGCTCTTGATCGTGTGCCAAGATGTTTGCTATTATTTTGCCTTTGATTAAACTTTTCAGTATATTCCCACAAACAGAAGTGAGGCTAATAGATCTGTAGTTTACTGGGTCTGCTTTGTCCCCCTTTTTGAATACTGGAACAACATGAGCCATGCACTAATCATCTGGCACAGTTCCTGTGTTTAATGATTCTTCATAGACCCCCTCACTTGCATGAGAGCAGTAGTATTTTAGTGCTGCCAGGTTTGATGAGCATTTCCAGGGCCTCTGAATACAGGTTCCATGTTAAAATCGCGACTGCATAATAGTGCCCAAAACAATGCAATTTCAAAACGGCGACTGGCAACTTAGCGATCAAGCATAGTAGCGCTGCATATTTACCTAAAACGTCAAAATAGCACCAAGCGATGCATATGACTGACTAATCTTATTACAGCAAGTGTCCAAAAGCAGAAACAGTGTTTAAATGAATCCTCTGGGTCCACGTCTTGTTTTCCCTAAAACCACTTCCTGGTACCCATAATTCAATGCTCCGTCTCCCAACCTTAGCCCATTTAAACTAACACTTCGGATCACATCCAGCATAGCATTACCATGGAATTTGATTTGGTGACCAGCCAGAAAGGTAAGCCCTTGGCAGTGTACTGTGGGTACACCTACAGAAAAGATAAAGAAAAGGGAGCGAAGGTATACTGGCGTTGTGCAGACTCTCTTAAGTTTAGCTGCCTTGCCAGAATGCACACTGCTGGGAACAAGATGTTTGTTCAAGTCAAGGAACACACACATGTTCCTGATGCTGGTGATGTGGGAGCACGCAAGGTGATGACCGATGTCAGAGAAAGAGCAAGGTCAAGTGTAGAGTCCACCACGCAGGTACTTGTGCAGCGTACTATGTCTGCACCCGAGGCTGTCACTGGGCATCTCCCTGCTGTGCCACTTATGAAAAGGACCATAGAACGCATAAGGCAGATAAGCGTGGTTGTCCAGCAACCCCTGCATCCATTGAGGAGCTAGAAATACCAGAAGAGTTCAGAAGTACATTGGCAGGACAGCCATTCTTACTGTTTGACAGTGGAAAGGAAAAGGATAGACTGGTAGTCTTTGCAACAGCTGATAATTTAAAAATGTTGCAGGACAGTAGCGACTGGCTACTTGATGGCACTTTTAAATCATGCCCATTACTTTTTAATCAGTTGTACACTGTGCACTGAATAAAAGCAGGGCAAGTTCTAACTGCAGTGTATATGCTGATGTGCAGCAGAACAACTGCGGCATACAACAGGTTGTTCACACAGCTAAATGCATTGTTCCCCACTTTAAAGACCAGAAACAGCGTTAATGGACTTCGAGAAGTCCTCCTGGCATGCATTTCACTCTGCTTTCCCTGACAGTGAAGTTCGTGGCTGCTTCTTTCATTTTGCCCAAGCAATTTGGTGCAATACTGAAAAGTACCCTGTAGTGCAAGAGAAGTATTGCTCAGGCCCAGATTTCTCTTTGCACTTGTGATTGTTGCTATCTCTGGCATTTGTCCCCACTGAAGATGTGGTTTGTACCTTCGATGCAATGCTGGAGTGTGAGTTCTTTTCTAACCATGCAGAGTTATTAAAGCCACTACTTGACTACTATGAGTCCACGTGGGTTGGAAAACGTAGGGGCAGGTCTGGAAGATGAACTGCAGCGTTCCCACCAGAACAATGGAATGGCATGCTGCGACTTCAGCTACTCTACTGCTGCGCAAGTGCAATATTGTGGAGCTAAGTGTCTGGTGATGTAATCATCAGCGGGGAATCAGGAGGTCTGTTATTTTTATATTCAAGCTCCTGAACTTTGCTGTGAGGGGTTTCTAGTCTGACTGGTGCTGTAATCAGCAATCATGTGCTGTGCTGTGCGTGGAATCAGGAGGCTTGCTCTCTCTGTGTAATCGCTAATTTGGCAGTCGCGATATTGGTTATCAGAATGGCAGTGTTAGTCACTGTAATGGCTTATGCACTGTTATGTCTGGTCGCCCTTCTTGTGCTTGCTATTATTTAGTCGCAGTTTTATCAGTCGCGATTATAAAGTCGCGATTATTACGGGATATCTGAGTAAAGCACAGGTGGGAGTGCTCATGCAAACCTGGGCACTAATCTTCATCCTATATCCTTTATTATTCAGCATATGCCATTACAATTTCCCTATACACATAAAACTAATCCAAAATAAAACATTATATAAATAACATTATCAATATCTTCCAACAATTATACCATGTTCATCACATAAATACAGTTATGCATGAATCAGAACATCAGTACATACAGCTATAATTTAGCAGAGTTCATGTAAGACAACAGTCTGTTTTGTATCTCAGTGTCTTTCATATTGAATAACTTCAATAATAATTGATTCGGAGGGATACCGAAGTTCCTCAGGACTGGCCCTAACCATACTTTCCTGCTTTTTTCATATAAAGGACATATTAATATGACGTGTTTCAGGTCATCTGGCACATGCATATTGCATTTACAAAGTTCAGATTCTGTGTCTGGATGTTTTTGTTCGAATCAAACTTGGTTGCTTTTAAATAGTTCAAATCTGAGGAGCGTTATAGTACTTCTCTTTTTTATATATTGCTAAATGAAGTCAGATATGATTCATAATTATGATCGCCTTTTATAAGTTTATACCAATTAACATTTTTATATTTGTGAATGTGTTCCATATCTGAGTCGAAGTATGTGTCTCTTGTTCTTACTTTTACCTGCAAACTGAACTCATTACAAGGTCTGTTATATATTTGATGTAGGAGGTGCATCCTACCTAAGGGAGGTATTTGTTTTTTAATAGTCTGTATTGTACCCAGGCTCTTCCTCAAGACAATATATTGGTAGCCTGTACTCTGGTAGCAGGAAGAGCTTCAGCACATGATTTATCCTCCTCTCAACAATAAAGGCTGACAGGGGAGCTGTCCTAATTCTGCTCTGACCATAGTGGCAGGAGTTGATTGCGGGACACTTAATATATAGCAATAAAGTTTGTTTAGTTGAATTTCCAAACTTTTGGGGGGTTAGTTGCCATATTTCTACTATGTATATTAAGCTGGCCTGAATTTTTGCTTCCACTGTCTTTAATTGGCCCTTTACTGATCCATTGCCTAACTTGTTTGCAAATCTTTTAAATGCATTAAAAGAGGTTATTGCCTTTTAATGTATTACTCTCAAATGAGAAGTCCATGATAGACTGAATGAAAAACATACCCCCAAATATATGTAATTTGATACTATAGGAATTTCAATTTTACTGTATATATAGATGAAGACTTTTTTTGTTTGTATCCAGATATCATTAAATTGGTTTTGGATTTGTTAATAACCAGATTATTTTCCAGACAGAGGTTATTAAAATGATTTACCTTGCATTGCAAGCCTAGAAGTGATGTAGATAATAGCACAAGATCGTCTGCGTAGGCCAGTACTGGGATTTTTTTTATCTTTAATAGATGGGGAGTGGAATTCCGAGTTATCCAGTTGCTCCAATATTGGATTAATATAGACATTAAACAGGGTTGGGCCCAGTAGACAACCCTGCCTAACGTCCACGGCACTAATCTTTGAATATCATAGGTATTATTCTTTACATTCTGGCCATTTGCTCTGAATTTTGAAGGCCAGTGCTACGCATTTTAATGCTGAGAGGTTGAAAGGCATGTTGAATAAACTTTGTCCACATAAGAGTACTAGTTTCCATAGTCTTCGGACCTTTGTCTCCATATTGGATGAATCCCACATTAAGAGGGCCAGTGTCTTACATTTTACGTGTTTATGTCCCACTTTTGCACGACAAAAGCTTGAGAGGTATGATACAACAAATCTGTGAGCTTGAGATTCTCTCTGTTAATTTATATAGCCTTAATTAATCTAATGTCTGTTTGTGGCATTGAATTAAACCCTGGTCCTACCAATGCTCCCCAACACCTTTAGTCCATCACCCTAGCAATCCACAAAAGGGCCTAAAATTTGTGCACCTTAACATTACAAGCCTCATCCACCAGATGGATAAACTTACAGCCTGGGTGTATCACTACCAACCTGATGGTTGGGGATATCTGAGACCTGGATGAAACCAACCACTGCTGACAGCTTTAGTACAATCAAGGGGTATAACTTTATCAGGTATGACCATCCTGGTACTAAAAAAGGAGGTGATATACTAATTTATTTTAGGTCTCATCTAAATGTCACTTCACCTAGCTTTACTCCTCAGCCTGAGCCAGCGTTGTATTGCTGTCATGCTGTACTTAGCTTAGGTAATGCTAAACTGCTCCATCTCTTCTGTATTTCCTTGCTCTCTGCTGGTGGTGTATTTTCCTTCTCCTCACTATGTACGTTGGAGCTGTTGTTAAGAAAAACAAATTTGTTCTCTTAGAGGATCTTAATATTAATCGGATCACTAAGTGTAGAAAGTCCATGGCGCAGGCCCTTAGTAAACTCAATCTGACCCAGTTAATTTTTGAACCTACCAGAAGGTCCAACAATGGCAATACCCTAACCCTTATTGACTGCATACTCCCCCCTCCCCAGACAGGATTAAATGCTCAGGTGTGATATCTGATACAATTAGTGACCACTCACCTGTCTTCTGCATATGGCGTGAAAACTGACCAAGCCACCCCCTAGACTCATCCAATTTTGGGACTAATCCAGTCTTGATCAAAACACTGTCAGGTCAGCTGTGTCCCAAACTGAATGCCCCTCCCCCTATATGAGGCTTCAGACTCTAACCTTGCAGTAGCCCTCTTCACTTCTGCCTTCACATGCCTGCAAAATGAATTTGTCCCCATCACCAAGAGAAGGATAAGAGGTTCCATTACTAAATGGTTTTACCACCAGCCTTTCCTCTCCAAGTTACTTGCTAGGAACAAAAAATGTCTTGAATACAAGGCCTCCTCCCCTCCCACTGACTGGGTAGCATATAGAGAATATTGTAATGAGTACAAAATAACTATTCAGCACAATAAGAGCTCTCACTGTAAATGGCTCTTTAACACCACTGCTCACAACCCAAAGCTCTTTTGGAAACATGTCAAGGATATGCTGGGGAAAACGGAATCCCTTCCCCCCCAATATGACCTTAAATGATGTTAATTGTATGAATAGCATTACAATAGCCAATGCTTTTAACAGCTTTTTTTCCAGACCTCTCCCCTAATACCAAGGCATTCCGTGACTCTGCCACATCATCCTGTCACAGTGTCCTCCCACTTTAGCCCTCCCCCACCCACTGGGTACCCTTCTTTTTAATTTAAGAGAGTTGGCACCGCTGAGATCCATAAACTCCTAAAGCAAATTCCTGATGCAAAATTTGCAGGTGGAGATGGAATAGAGCCCACACATCTCAAGCTTGCTGCCTATGAACTAGCCCCCCCATGTCACCAGACTTAGTAATCTATCCCTGTCCTCTTGTATGGGGTCTGACAGCTGGACGATCTCAACTATAGTGCCTATCTTTAAGAAAGGAGATCATAAGTGAATCAAAAACTACAGGCCCATTGCCATACTACCAGTTTTAAATAAAATCCTGGAGAAAACTGTCTCCATCCAGCTTACCAATTATCTCACAGCACATGATCACCTCTTTCCCTTGCAGCACAGCTTCCACAAGGGACACAGCACTATCACTGTCCTGCTTACTCTCACTAATCACACTGCAGCAGGCATGGATTTCTGTAACCTTACATGAGCGAGCTTCATTGATCTGACCAAGGCTCTTGACCTTGTTGAGCACTCACTACTCAGAAACAAACTTGCCTGTCTAAGTATGTCTCCCTCTACACTACCCTGGTTAGAAATTATTTTTCAGACAGATCACTGAGATATAAACTTTGATCCTCTCAATCTGAATCTGCCCCCACAAGGGCGGTGGTCCCTCAAGGCTCTATACTGGGGCCACTTTTCTTTGCCCTTCACATAAACTTAACTAACCAATGCCTGTTCCATTGCTCTGCTATCTTATACACAGATGACTTGGTCCTTTGTACCAGATCCAAAAATATCACCACTATCAACCTGCACCTCACGTCTGACCTTTGAGCTGTGCAAAATTGGCTGTCTCAAAATAAACTTCTCCTCAATATGACAAAAACTGGCCTGGTGGCTCTGAGGGTTGAGGCGCTGGATGCCACACCTCACGCCACGCCGGCGACCCAAGTTTGGGAGCGAGCTTCCGTGCCGGAGGTCAGCAGGGGAGGGACTGGATTGAGCACTCGCTGGGCTGCTCTCCTGTCCTGGGGAGGAGAACATTGGGGAGCTCGGCACTTCAGCGGCCCCTGGTGGAAACTGGGAGGTGCTGCAGTAGCGCGGAGTGGCATGTAATAGTGTGCCTGACGCTGGCAGGGTAGCCGTGCGCCACTGCATCAGGGAGTGCACACACAGGGAAAGGGGCGGGCAGAACATAGGAAAACTCCGGTTCTACAGGTAGGCGATGGCACCAATCACCATGCCCATGACCAGGTCCAGCTCGGCCGCCCTTCACAGATCCTCCACCCAAGGGCCGTCTGCAGCTGGAGTCTACAAAGTTAAGAGCGCCAAAGGTAGGAGGGGCGGCCCCATCCCGGAGAGGTTAAGCTGGGGCTGCCAGCTGCGAGGTGGGGGTGGAGGGGAGGGGATTGGGGGGGACTTTAGGCAGGGCAGGATAAGGTTGGAGCCTGAGAGAGGCTCCTAGAACTGTGATTGGATGGAAAAAAGAATCGAAAAAAAATATGACAAAAACACAATCCATGTTGCTGTATTTAGGACACCCTCTAGATTGAGACACCACTCAGGCTCATTATCAATTGCTTACAACATCAACTCTCCAGACCCCCTTGTCACCGCCTTCCCCTAACTTGGTGTCATCCTTGATCCCTCTCTAGATTACATGCTACATATACAGGGCACCTATAAAGCTGTCAACTCGATGCTAGGAGTTGTGACAGGGTTGAATAGGGTCCTGTCCCAGTTGTTTTGGAGAAATAGTTTAAATGCAAGGATCTATTCTATTCTCTCCTTTTCTGTCTCTTGTCTGTCTGGTTGTGCAACAAAATTTTCTTGTGAGATCTAGGACTTGATCAATCCGATGGTCTTGCAATTCTCTGTCTCTCACTATCTGTCTACCTTCTCTTGCTGTTCTGTCTTTTCTCCCTCCTTGCATATCTGCTAACATAAAACTATATGTGAATCATTATGTGGAAATGTAACTAATACTGGGATCCCTTTGTTTAGAAATGTATATAGTTATACTGTTGAAATGATTGCAAAAGGCTGTTTGGAACTCAAGGGGTTAACCTGAGAAACTAGTTTGCAAACTGTCTGAGAAGCACTAAGCAAGAGGTCAGTTCTGGGTCACAATGTTCTTTTTGCTGCACTTGTTGAAATTTACAAGAACACGGTGTAAAAGCATGCTGTTTTCTTAATGAGCGGGAGTTGCAAAGACTTATAAAAACAGAGCTTCAATTTCTTGCAAGACAGGCACAGAGACTGAGATTGGAACTTGAGAAGAAACCCAGATGGACTTTCTCTGTTTATACTGCCTTTGTAAATAGTTATACTGAACATTTTTTTTTATTTTACTGTTAATAATAAATCACTTGTTCAAATTTTTAAACTGCTCCTGGTTTTCCCTATGCTTCCTGACCTGTGCCTCGACGACAGGCATCTTATATAAAATCGGTCACAATCTGACCTCCTATGCTCATATAGCTATTGCCCGAGGAATGCTCCTTCCCAAACTTCTTTATGGAGCACTAGTCTTTACTGTGGCCTCCAAAACCACTCTTCTTAGATGGGATGTGGCTTATAACAGCATCCACCGCTTTGCACTGACATCCTATAGACTTACACATCACTGTTTTCTTTATGACAAACTCAAATGACTTCCTCCATCACAGTCTTGTGAACTCTCTTTTGGAGGTTTCATCTCTGGTATCCAACATAACCGAATTACACTGTCCCTCGTCTCCCTCCTAAATCCAGTGCACATATTCCGAAACTTAAAATTAGGTCGGGGAGTCCTCCTTTGCATATGCTGCCTCCATGTTATGGAACTCTATCCCACCTGATATTAGACAATGTCCCATAGCTGTCTCATTCCGTAGTAGGTCAGGCGAACATCTAATTAAGGTAACAAAGTGCTCTTGTCAGTGAGTTGGTTCTACCCGTTCCTGTATTGTAAACTACTGTGGATTGAGTTATTGTGCAGTTTACGTATAGGTCATTGTATATTACCCCAGGTAATATGTGGAGACACACATACGTTTTGTATAGTTTTTCACTGTCTACTATGTATTTAGCCCTACACTAGTTCACTCATGCTTTAATATGTGTTATCAAGTTTCTACTTAACTTTTGTTGAGCCACGTGTATTTATTATATTCTGTATTTTGTGTGTAATCTCCTGGGTTGTGCCAGAAAACATGCATTTATTTGCCTAGTGCACTTACCTGGTCAACAAAAACTAAATAAATAAGTAAACATAAAGCATTAGAAACTGGATAGGAGAAATCCTGGAAGCTCATTGGTTGGCAACATTCTCTACCCCTGCTGATATGTATGCAATATGCAGTGGCGGATCCAGGAATTTACAGACAGGCAGGGCACTTGGCCTGAAAAACCAAACCTCTGTAGGGGGTCCGACAGCATGCCTCCCCCCCAACCCCAGAAGTTTTGAAAATGTAACGTGTGAAATGGTGCATTTTAGACCCTGTTTCAGGAACAAAGTGTTGATTACTCCCTCAAAAAAACTCCTAGTACCCCTTCCATTACAGAGCAGCTGCGAACAGTAATGGCTGCCTCACAGGGATATATTAATTCTGAGGGAGATGTCTGGTTGTTCTGCTATAGCAACCAGGCATGTCCCTCAGCTTCCTCCCAATCTCTACTGAGGCAACTTGGCACTGCACTATGATGGCGAGAAACTCTTCAAATTCTGACTTGTTCCCTTTCCTCATGCCTTGCCTCTTCTCCCCCAATACCCAGCCCCTCCCCTGAGAAAACAAGGTCAGACATGATATTTTGTTTATTAAAAATGTTGATAACCAGTAAAGGCATGCTGAGCCGTGCTCACTTCCAGGTGCGATCTGGGGCAGGGGGGAATGGGAGTAAGGCGTACAGGCAGCGCAAACATCAGAAGTGCAATAAGAGCAAGGTACAAGTGCAGAATAATACAGAATAGCAAACTCACAAAGACTGCAAATAAGCCAAGAAGTCCACCCTGTACATGGTTAGGCTGTACAAAAGCTTGTAACTAAGTCCCCCACCCCAGACACAAAAAGAAGCTGTTACCAGCTCAGTTTGAAATAAACAAAACATTTTAAATTGGTTATTTCCAGGTCCAGCTACAACGATGACAATACAATCCACAAAACAAACACAAAATACAGCAACAATGCATTGAAATAAACCAAATACCCCAGATCCCTGTTCTTGAGTCCCAGGGCTGCTGGCAGCTGTTACATAAATGTCCAAATTTCAGTTCAGACTAATTTGATTTGTTTTAACAGAGATTTTTTAGAACAATATTTATACTAGCTGATATACGGTACAATACTATGCAATGCAAATCACATACTAAAAAATTTAGTAACTCACTTCAAAAATTGCACACATGAATCCACATGGTAACCCACAGATTAGGTAAATGGTCAAGAAAAACTAAATCAGTAAACTCTGGTCAATATTTGTATAATATTCATTGCTCTCTGATTATGTGGAACTATTCAGGGCTAACTCCAGGCTGCAAAATGGAAGTGAACTTGAAATGAAATATAGCACCATACAGTATAAACTGACTTGGGATCAAAAAGGAACAGCAGGAAGCAACATCAGAGGTTGGAAAGAATGGCAGAACGAAGTGTATGTTAATTTTTAACATGAACAGATGCTTTAAAATTATATGAGGGTGGGAGCAGAGATCAACTATATACAGTAAGAAAGGACAGCAGTATCTGCTCTGTGGGACAGAGGGTAAAATGAGTGCCATCCCTAATGTGGGACAGGTGAGAGGGGTACACCAACACCTCTCACCTACCCCATGTTATGTAGGACAACATCCATGGTACTCCTCAGAATTGCTCCATCCCACATGAAACAGGTACTGCAAAAGGAAAGTATAGTCTCACACTGTAAATACTGTCTTCAGCAATTCATAACACATGACGCTAAATCAAAATTAAACCTTGCACACATAAAAGCACTACCTTCCCCCTGTATTTATTTTCCTACCTATAAACTTGTGTCTTGTCCCTTCCTAGAAATAAGTTATTCACAGCTCAGTGTCTCTATCTCTGTCAAACACTGTAAATAGACTATTATACAATGGGCACAAAAAAACACACCAAATCCTGCATTTTGATTGGCCGACTGGCACTTTTTCAGCGTGGTAAATCCTCCAGTGTATCCACAGGAAAAGGTGCCAGCCACCAGTGAGCCACAGCAAACCCCCCCCCTTTTAAATCACTCCGAGTCCGACCATTTCAAAACCGCCAGATGGATTGCAAACACGACCACGCACAGCAAGATAGTCAGTCACCTGCAGGTCAGCAAAAAATATCACAGTAACTCCCACTAAACAGAATAATAAGCTGGTATTTTAAATTCCAAATGACTTTTTCTCAAAAGTTGTCCCTCAGCCGAAAACAACATCCACCTCATGCCTCGCTCTCTCCAGTTTGATGGCTCTCCGCTCCATTCCTCGCAATGCTCCACCTCTTACAATGGCACCAGTCTTCTGGCACAAGAATACAGTCATCAAAAATCACTAAAACTGCCACAAAACGTGCTTTTATTAATTTTGTTTTCATAAAAAATACAGGAGAACATTGTATAATAGCAATTTATCCCTCCAGGGTGTCGGTATACTGGAGGGCTTACCACGACTGGTGTGGTTCAGTCACTCGGCTGCGCCTCATGACTGAACCACACCAGCCGTGGTAAATCCTCCAGTATACCCACACCCTGGAGGGATACATTGCTTAAATAAATAATGAAGCCTGAATCTCCATGTGTGATGTGTCCCACATTTTAGGGCCAAAAGCATTTCCACATATTCAAGCGTCTGTGACATGCCCCATTTTTCACTGACCAAAGGTTGAGACTAGGTGCTGAGGCCAACAGATTGGTACAACTGCCCTAGTTGGGCATGAGCCAGCAAACAGCTTGGCACTACGTTGTTTGGGGGGGCAGGAAGGGATATGTTACAGCTGTTGGACACAAGGCGGCAGGTACTAAGTCTACAACCTTTGAATGGAGGTTTCTGAAAGAAATCTGTGAAGAGTTCTCAAATTAAATCAAATCAGATTTTATTTATAATGTGCTTTTCAAAATTATCAAAGCGCAAATACATCACAAAAACAACCAAAACCATAAATATAAATATCAAAACAATTAAAAGACAACAGGGAGACCTATTCAAAGGCTTGCACAAATAAATAACTTTTTAAAGATGCCTTGAATGACTCTGTGGACAGGCACTCTCAAATCCGATGAGGTAGAGAATTCCAGAGGGTTGGGCCTCAAAGGAAAAAGCTCTGGCCCCAGATGACTGAAAACGAACCCTGGGAATCTCTAGTAATCCCTCGTCGGTGGAGCAGAGTGGGCAGAGAGGGTGGTAGGGTCAAAGGAGATCTTGCAAGTAGCCGGTCTCTGACCGGTAGGGTCTTATAGGTCAGCAACGCAACCTTGAAGGTGATTCTCCATCGACCGGCAGCCAGTGCAGTTCGTGCAGCACAGGTGTGATATGGCAAGTTCTGGCAACCCTGTCAACAACCTGGCCACAGCATTCTGCACCAGCTGCAGGCGATGGAGATCCACCCCGGCAACCCTAGATATAAAGCATTACAGTAGTCAAGACGTGAAGAAACAAAGGCGTGAACCAATACAGGAAGGTCATCATGTGGAACAAGGTGTTTTATCCAGGCAATATTCCTCAGATGATAAAAGGAAGACTTAACAACGGCTGACACCTGTGTCTTCAGTGTCAGCTCACTGTCAAGAATGACGCCCAGATTCCGCACCTGTTCAGAAGGTCTCAACTGGTTACCCCCTAACACAAGACCAGAGGAAAACACAGGAGTCAACTTCTCTGCACGGTGACCCGGGTCCACTACCAACACTTCAGTCTTGTCCGGATTCAGTCTTAACCAGTTAACACTCATCCAGTCCTGAATCTCAGCGAGGCAGTTGTTAAAGACCGATAATGCGTCATTCCGTTCAAGTTCAAAGGACATATCATTGCTCCCAGTGACCCGAGATCAGAGCCACTGGTACACTCTGCCTCCCAGCAACTCAGCATTTACCTGATGAGAAGAAACCCAAGTCTGGCTGCAGAGATGGGGTACAAAGCTCAGAAAAAGCGCACCTCTTGATTTGACTGCATGGCCTCAGCCATTTATTAGTTTGCACCAAGGGAGTCGTATCCTTTAAATGTATACTTTCGTATGTTTTATAGTTTGCATATATAACACTTTAATCACTCTGCACTTACATCACTGTCTGATTGACAGCATATGTTTTGATGAATTAATGCAGTTGTGAATATTAATGAGGGCCTCTTTTTAAACAGTGTTGATCATGTTAACACCCGCTGCCTGATTCAGCCCCATATATGGCGCACTACATAAGGGGTTATTAATACCTCATCTGTTCTATGGAGTTAGCAAATTAGATTAGCATTTGAACTGGTGTGTGTGTACTATTCTTTTCTTATTTTTCTATGAACTAATTATGTTCAAAATTTGCATAATTGTGCAAAGATGTAGCACAGCTCCCAGTGCTGGCTTTGAAAATCTAATATCCCTAGGGCAGGATTTTAGGAGAGTTCTGTTATAGGTACATGCTATCCTGATTTTGGTGTATGCATTCAGCAGGGCAAATGCACCACAACTTTTGAATGCAATTTTTATGGCAAATAATAGCACATGCATTAAAGATTAAAGAGATACTAATGCCTCAAAAAATACTTTAAAAAACATAATAATTAGGTACAATTCAGCTTGCATTCCATTTATATTTTATATATTTCTCTTCCCCATAATTTATTACTAAAAAATGTGTATGAATATGTTACTGTTGTCCCTTAGAGTTCACTCTGAGGTAATCTGCCTGTATAGCTTACTCCCTTCTTCAAGTCATAATCCTCCATTGTGACATCACAGTCTGTTGCCATGGGAGTAACTGTGATATCACAAGCAGTGGTCTAGGACTTCAGGTAAGGAGAAAGCAGCAGGAATAGATGAACTCTTCAGGAGCAAAGATCCTGTTTTCATGCAGATGACCTCACTACTAAATAATGGAGAGGAGAAACACAGAACTAATGTGAAATATGAGCTGGACAGTGCCTAAATATTATGTTTTGTTAAAGTTCTCCTGAACATGTCACCAGCTCTTAAACACATGCACATGATATGGCTTCCATGATGCTGCAAGCCAAGGTGGATGTGATCAATGATTAGATCACATTTTAGGTAGTCTAAAATATTGGTGCAAGTGTTGTAGATGTGGCATGACACACAGTTGAAAATCCAGAATCACTTTTTCAAAACAAATCGCTGTAAAGAAAGAAACTGTTGCAAGTGTAGCATTTATTCTGAAAATCATTCACAGCCATTTTGTAGCATCTGGGATGATACTCGTGTAGCTTAAAATCAGAATTTGTGCCTGCTTCACCACTTTGAACATTGCCATCCACCCCATGTCTTTTAAATGGCCTCTGCTACTTATAGTAAAGGCATAGAATAATACAGTCGACAGGAGATGCTTTAGTACTTAGTAGATAACTGATTATAAAGCAAACAACTTGAATGCACAAGGTTTGCCATAATTACAGACAAAATAAAAAAGGACTGTTTTAGTTACTCATTTGAAAATGGTCTGAGAAAACTTAAAGTGGACATGAACTTGCAGGACAAGGTGAAATTTCACCCGGAGCCTCCTGTGGATTATATCCCATGTAGCCTTAACAATGATTTGATTCTCTCCTTAAAAAAACAGTATACAGCAAATCTCTTATTAATGGAACAGATGATTCTACTTAAGAATGAGTTAGAAATGGCAAGACAGGATATAGCTATCAATGGTGCTAGATTAGATGATGTGTTAAGAAAATTGCATGTGATATCCCTCCTAAACAGTAAGAATCCGTGATTTGGGTTGAGGATGAGTTGGAGCCTGGATTGAAGGCTGAAACTGAGTTGGGCCTGATGAATAGGAGGCCTGACTTTAGTTCTCTAATTATACCAGATACACCACTCCCCAATATAAAAGGGAAAAAAAAATAAAAATAAAAAATGGAATAAAAAGGAAAGTAAGAACACTGACAGTGAACCTGTTTCTCCCTTGGATGAGAATTTAGGTGAGACCAATTCTGTTTCTGTAGGGGTAACCTTTTTTAAAAATGCCCCTGTTACAGTTAAGAAAGCAGTTGGTGATGGTGATGGAATTTGTAACCCTAAGATGCGCTGCATAATGGATAAACCTGGGACCTTTTCGCCTATTAAGTGCAATAGAATTGATCTGGAAAATCATCTGGCCGTCTTAGAAAACGAAATTAAGTTGTTACAAATTATCTTAAAATGCCCTCTGTCGAACAATGTCAGGTGAAATGTCAGGATAAATTACCTACTCATGGGAAAAGAATAGAAAGAATAGAAAGACATACCACCCCAGTAGTCCAGATGCCAACTCACTGTGAGGAAATTAACAATGTGGATAGGTATTTTAATGGTACCTTACCATTTTAAGAATAACAGCAATAAATGACTGGCCCTCAATGTGTGGGAAGAGCCTTATAACATTTATAATTAATCTGCTAGAGAAAGAGTTGGGCCTTGCTATTTTGAAGGCAGATATTCTTGAGGCAAGGAATGCCTCAGATGGTCGAATAAATTCTAGAGAAATTTATTTTGCATCACCAAGAGTAGCAAATGATATATAGTACAATGGAGAGAGAATTGAGAAGAAGGGTGTTTGTACTGCTTATCCAAACAGGCAATTTTTCACACAGGATGCAATACGAAAAATAGATGAGAAGGAACCCATGATACTTAGCCTTTTTGGTATGGAACGGAAACCTAGAAAGAGTAAAATAAAACTACAGGGTTCCTTATGCAACCTGTTTAGTACCTTTTTGAACATTAAATTAGGTAGCTGGGGTATCAAAAAGGTTATAAGAAAAGCTGATTCATCCCAGTTAAATATCCTTGTCCAGGATGAGGAGATTGCTAGTTACCTATTAGAGAAAAGCCCGAAATTAGATGTTTTGGGCCTGTACCTGTGTAAATCTCAGGAGATTTGGGGGGAACTATCTCCTAATTATGTGAATAACTGTCAAGGCCAATATCTATATATGGATGAATCTCAGAATGTTTCTAAAGACTGTTTAGATAGAGGTTTAGATTGATTTGATAAATACCCTAAGAAAGGACCCCTGATGCTTTTAACCTAATTTTAATGATCTAGAGACAACCAGTACCAGTCCTCCAATTTTTGATGTAGGACGAGTAGATCATCCTGGAGATCAGAATTGTAATTCTTCTCCCCTAGGTGAACTGAAGTTCCCCAATATTAGTTTCCTATCTTGGGAATGTTGCGGGCTTAGAACATAAACTGGTAGACAAGGATTGGGTTGACTTATTTAGATGTTCTGACATTGTTTGCCTGCAGGAGACCTTGCACACAGAAGGGAATTTTACTTTATTGAATGGATATGAAAATTATCATGTTCCAGGTGAGAAATTCTGTAGCTTTGGAAGAAGAGCCGGGGGGGAGGGGGAATTACATGTATCAGAATTGTAGTTTTTCATCTTATAAAATTAAAAATATTTAGACAGACATATTATTTGCCTGCAACTGAGTAATGATATACAGAAAATCTTTCTATTAAATATTTACATTCCACCTCAGTCATCGAAATTCTGTTTACCAGATGTCTGGGACAGGTTAATGGCTCTTCTTCATGAGTGCAGGATAGGTCACCTGATTTTGAGATCATGATATTGGGAGATTTAAATTCTAGAATCACAGATTTTGATGGATGTTGTAATAATTAATTCTGTATTTCTGACTGATGATCCTTTAGTGCTTAGTAATAAAAGACAGACACAAGATATGGTAAAAAATAATTATGGAAAGAAACTAATTAAGCTGCTGGAGGAATTTGATATGTATCCATTAAATGGCAGACTTAGGGGAAATGAAGTTGGTAATTTTACCTATATAAATTGGACAAGTAAATCGGTCCTGGATTTAGCCATTGGGTCTGGATGCAGCTATCTTTGGGACTCCTTACAGATATTGCCTAGATCAGAAAGTGATCATTTTCCTATTTGGTTAGTAGGACTAACCAAATATAGCAGTGATTGTCCTCATCACCCACTGGTTCAGTTAGAAAGCATTCAAAATAAAAGAGTGTTATGGACAGTTAATGTAGAATTAGTAATACAAAATATAATACATAAGCACTTCTATTACCTGGCTAGTAAGATAAACCAATACTCAGCTAGGTCACTTTGGAAGCAATTAGTCCCTTTCTTTACAGACCTTTGCAATCACTTATATGAACAAAGACAAACAAAGATAAATAAACAAAATAAGGATTCGGCCTGGTTTGACAAAGAACGCAGAGATTTTAAAAAACACCTCTGAGCAAAATTGAGAGTAATTAAAAAATCTAATGATGAAGTTCTAATTAAGGAGCTAAATCAAGAACGAAAGAGTTACAAACTTTTTTTAACACAAAAAAGCACAATATTATAAATTTCAATGGGAGAAAATCCTGGTTGTCTTACATAACCAAGACCTAAAAATGTTTTGGACTTATGTAAGTAAAGGAACAAATGCCTATAAATCTGCCCCAGATATGTGCATAACAGAAGATAAATTGATTATTTTGCACAAACATTTTTTGATGAACAGATGTATGATGACTATGTCTCTGGTGAATTCAAACAAAATAATATTCTAATCACTAAACAAGAGGTTTATCTAGCAATGAAATCCTTAAAAATCAAACAAAGCTCCCTGGCTGGATAGAATACCAGCTGAAGTTTTCCAAGTTAATACTCCGGGATGGTGTGAGCTGTTGGTTAAAACCTATAATAAAAGTATACAAGAACAATATTTCCCGGATACCTGGAGTGGGGTTTTAGTTATACCAATCCATAAAAAAGGGAAAAAAGATGACCTGAGAATGTATAGGCCAATCAAAAAATTATTTTACATAGATTAAAACTTCAAATAGAATCATTAGGGGGGTTAATAGAAGTACAAGCAGGCTTCAGAGGTAAATATTCTACCATTCACAATTGCTTTGTCTTTTTGCACTTATTGAAAAATATGTAATGATAAGAAAACAAAAGTTGTACTGCGCATTTATAGATTTGTCAACTTTCAATACCATAATAAGGGGAACTTTATGGCAACTGATGAGAGAGAAAGGGATTGATTCTGACCTGATTGATATCATTGCTAATTTATATAGGGATAATTGGGCTAGGATTAGACTAGGTACAATGTCGGTATCCTGACTGCTTGCACCATTTGCAATTACAAGCACCTTAACTGGACCAGTATAACTACTTAATTGTATAGGCCTCACCATCCTATTGTTTGTACTGCTCACTGACAATTACAAGCTGCTTTCCGGACTTGTATACTATCCAGTTGTATAGGCCTGACTGTACTGTTCATACCCTGTTTTCTTTCCTCCTTTCCTCACTGTAACATTGTACACTGCTTGTCACTGATCTGTATTGTACTCTGACGTGGAGCCTTTGTAAATGAGTCCCTGACTCAAAGGTTGTAAATCCAATATCGTCAATAAATAAATAAATAAATAAAAAGGAGAAGTTTCAAAAAAATGTCCTATAAACAAAGGAGTACGTCAAGGGTGTGTCTTGGCTCCTACATTGCTTGCGTTATACACTGATGGGCTACTAAGAAAATTAACTTATTTGGTCTCCGATGCACCAAAAACAGGATCAGAAATCTGCTCAACTCTAGCTTTTGCAGATGACATTGTTTTGATTTCCTTATCGAAATCAGGCTTACAAAAACAACTTAATTTATTATACAAAGAGACTACAGAAGTCCTAGGTTTAAAGATTAATACACAGAAGTCTCAAATAATGGTTGTGGGCCAGAGCAAATCAAATAGTCAGTGGCTTATGGGTAATGAGAAACTCCCAAATAAAGATATATATATATAAATATATATATATATATATAGATATATATAGATATATATATATGATATATATATATATCTATATATATATATACACACACACACACAGACACACATATACTTACTTGGGTTTGACTTTTGCTTCTAACCTAACATGGAAAGCTCATTTTAATAACATCTCAGTCTGGATTGCCAAAACAACTTATGGGTTAAGTAAATGTAATTGTATATATGGGGGAAATTCCATTAGACCACGTCTAACAGCTGTCAGAAGTAAGTTATTCCCCCAAATTTTGTATGGAGCAGAAGTTTGTGATAATGGAAATTATAGGAGCCTATTAGTCCCAGTACATAAAGTCCTAAGGATTTCTATGGGGTTAGCTACTTCCTGTCCCTTAGCTTATGTAGGAAGTGAGCTGGGCTTAGAAAGTATGGAAGCCCAGGTGGAAATAAAGAAAATCAACTATTGGATAAAACTTACTAGACTGCCTAATGCTAGGCTCCCTAGGCTGTGCCTTTTGTTAAAAATAAGCTGGCACAAAAATGACCTAAATGTCACTAGTTGGTATGATAATTTATTAGGTCTATTAACAAAGTATGATCTTTCTATATTAAAAAATATTGGGACAAAAATATTAGTATAAGTTGGAAATATACTAAGTATGTTAAGAAGAGGATATTGAACATCTGGAGTAAAAATGATTTAAGCTATAAAATGCTCAAGATACTCCCCTTGGTTCATTCTTCTTCAAGGAGGGTATGGATTTAATTATTATCTGGATTTCTTAACTGACCCTGTAATACAGAAAGCTTATAATAAATATAAATTTGAGTGCTTCACCAATAATGTGAATGAGGCTAGATATAAAAATCTACCGGCTATTGCACAAAAATGTTTCTGCCTGCAGGGAGAGAGGGAAGATTTATTCCATGTGATCTGGGAATGTGACTGGTATCAAACCAAGAACGCTTTGGCTTGGTCCTATAATTAAGGGATGGGAAACAATGGTAAGAAATATTCAACTGTTGTTCTATTGAACTCTGAAGATGATTATATTATTATACATTTGGCTAAATATTTTCATCAGATTAGCCTAATTAAGAAATATAAAATGAAAGGAATCGAGTGCACTTAAATACAATGATTGAAATGCATTATTATTGTATTTCCCAAATTGATTCTTGCTCTATGTATTTATCTACCGTTTTAACCGATTTTATTTATTATTGGATTTTGCCTATATTGGCTATGAAGTTGTGTATGACTTAATAGTCCAAAAATAAACAAATACTACTACTACTCATTTGAAAGTGGGCTTCTGATTACTCCCAAGACAAAACAGACAACAGCAGGAATTCATAATCTTGTGTTCATTCCACAGCGCAAACAAATATTCAAAGCACCATTTTGTTAGCGGGTTATTAGAACAGAAGTTAAGTATGACGTGAATCTATTTATAGAACAGATTTACATTGAAAAAGTGCTGAAAACTTTGGGAAAGGACTCAGATTTTTAACAGTCATGGTAATGAGTATGCCTCTGTGGATTGAACCCCTATATTCAGTTTGAAAATATGGAATCAGATGGTAACTTACAGTCGGGGGCAGAACATAGCAAGCCCTTAGCACTCACATTGTTGCACCCTGAATCTGCTATTCCCAAAGGTCAGCACACTCACACAGCAAGAAATACCCCCTGCCCTACTGCCTGACTCTGAGCCACATGCCACAGGACCCCTAGTGTTTCAAAGTTCTAACTACCTCAGGTGTAGCGCTTCCCCTGCTTTACTGCCATAGTTGCAAGCTCATCTCCAGCTCCATCTTGACTTGTGATTTCAGCTCTTCAATTTAAATAACCATGCCAAATGTTGATGCAGCATACTAGCACAGGAGGAAGAAGAGCCAAGGTGTTGTGGCTTCAAGGCATTCTCAGTGTATTTACTTATTTGAAAAGTTTCACCAGGAAAGGCATACTGAGCTGAAATAGCTCATTTCCAGATGTGTCTGGTGGGGGGGGGGGGAGTACAGTAAGTATAAAACACCGAACACAGTAAATATAAACAAAAATGTTACAAGAAATATACAGGTAATTACACATATGTACACTATCTTGATAAGCAGGTAAACCCAGAATGCACAGAGAAGAACAACAAACAGCCAAACAGGATTGTGGAGCAGCTGAAGGCACAAAGTGGATAGAATAACAGAATAGCGAGGTCGTGGGAAGGGGTTGAAAAAGAGTGGTAGGGGAATGGAGAGATGGTGAGGTGGATTTTTATCCCTCTGGGGTGAGAACCCCACAAGGGCTAGACCCAGCATGAAACACCCCAGTCCGCTTCAAGGTCAACAAGACAGGACAGCCAAATTTAAAAGAGTTAGGGAAGAGACTGGAAGGGCAGGGCATTTGTTCCTCAGGGGTGCCCACTCAGTCCATGGACTGGTTACCTGGCCTGCTTAGATGATAGGTGGGGTGGGGAGGGGAGGGAAAGTGGAGCGGGAGAAGGAGGGAGGGTAGTAGTAACCACAGGAGGTGGCAGTGGAGAAGAGCTATTGGGGATTATACAAGTGAGAGGAAGAAGCAGCAAAAGGGGGGGAGAGGAGTAGAGTGAAGAGGGATAGTGGGGGTATGCAGAAGTGATGAATAGTGGAAGTCAGAAGCAGTTACAGCAGGGTGAGGTGAGATCAGACAGGAGGGGGGCAAGAGAGGAGGAGGCAGATCGGAAATGTAATGGGAGTGAGTTCCAGATTTTAGGGAAGTGGTAAGAGAAGGTAGCTTGGGCTGTTGAAGAGGACCTGGGTGGGAGAGCAAGGGAGTGGAAAGCTGAGCTGCGAAGGGCATAGGAGGTGGGTGGGGGCTGGGAGAGGATAGAGAAAAGGTAGGGAGAGAGAGAGTCTAACCAGTATTTGGCTATCAAAGAGGCACAGTGGGCCAAGCGTCTGTCTTCAAGTGAAGGGAAAGAAAGGGAGGTATAGAGAGTGCAGTGGTGAGTACGAGGTGGAGAGTCCAGAGCAAAGCGGCAGAAGGAATGGAAGGGTGGGTCCGCTCTGGACAAGGTGGATTTAGGAGCAGTGTTGTAGACTATGTCACCATTGCTGAATAAAGGTAAGATCATTTTCTGAACACTGACTCTGCGGGCCTGCAGAGGGATGTAGCCGCAGTTGCGGTACAGTGCTCCAAGTTTGGGATGAAGTTTTTTGCAAATGGCATCCACATGTTCAGAAAAGTCGAGGTTACTGTCTAGCTAGACCCTGAGGTATTTCAATGATGGGACAGCTTCAGTGGTGGATCTATCTAAGGTACAGAAAGAGGGGGAGTAGCAATCCTAGCTAGTTATTTCCTTGAGCCAAAGGTCATGGAGACCATTTTCTTGGTGTATAGAGCCAGCTGATTTGTGTGGAACCAGCGCTGAACATTATCCAGCTGTAGTCAGGGCAAAAAATCAGAGGGGGAGGTGCCAGAGGCAAACAGGACTGTGTCGTCAGCATACATGTGAATGGACGCTGAGGTGCAGGCAGGAGGGAGCTCGTTTAAGAAAATTGAAAAGAGTAATGTACCAAGGACGGAGCCTTGGGGGACACCAGTACTGATTGGGAGGGGAGGGGAAGTGGAATTACCATTCCTAACTGATTGTGTCCTGCCTACAAGATAGGAGCGGAACCAGTTAGTGGCAGGGATGGAGAATCCTGCTGCAGCAAGCTTGGTGAGGAGGAGGTGGTGGGCAACAGTGTTGAAGGCTTTGGCCAGGTCGACAAAGATGGCTGAGGTAATATGGACCTGATCCATACCAGAAAGAATGGATCCATATCAGAAAGAATGGAGTCAGGAAGCAGGAGGAGTGAGGTGAAGGTGGAATGGGATTTACGGAACCCAGACTAGTAAGGAGTGAAGAAAGATGCAGAGTCCAGGAAGGGGGAGAGTTGAGATAAAACCAGGTGCTACTGGAGTTTGGCCAGGGTGGAAAGGAGGGATATAGAGCGATAGTTGCCTGGGTTAAAGGAGTCACCACCTTTAGGGAGAGGTATAATGATGGTGTGTTTCCAGGCTACAGGGACAGAGCCAAGGGAGAAGGAGACAGTAAGGAGGGAGGAGACAGGGACAGCACTTGTTGGGGCAAAGAAGTGGAGGAGTTTAGGGTCAAGGCCATCAGGGTTTTTATGCCCTTGTGGGGGTTGAGGGCTAAGAGAGATCTGAAGGCAAAAGCAGGTGAAATAGGACACAAGGAGAAAGGAGTGGTTTGTGCGGGGGAGATAGTGGAGATGCTGGGGGAGGAGGAGAGAAGAGTAGAGGCACATGAGGTGAAAAGATATTAAGCTCATTTGCCACTGAGAGGAGTCAGAGATTATGATTTAATTTGCTTGAGGACAGGGACAGTGGGCTGGTCTTTGGGGATAATAACACATGGACAACCTTCCAGAACTTGGAGGGGTGGTTAATGTTGTTCTAGAAGGTGTGGAAAAATACTCAGCTTTAGCCAATCTGGTGGCTCTGGTACAGGCATTACACAGTGTGCGGTATTTGTGCCAGTCCTTGGGGGAGCCTGAACATTTGTAAGCCTTCCAGGCTCAGTCCCGTGCACGCAGACATGTTAGAAGTTCTACTGAGATCCTGGGGAGGTGTGATCCTTGGACCCTTGTTTTCCTGAGAGGGGCGTGTTTATCCCATATAGATAGGAATGTGGATTGGAAGGAGACCAGGGCTGAGTCAATGGAGTTGGAGGATGTGATGAGTGACCAGTCAGCATATGACAGGTCCTTGTGGAGGCCAGACAGGTCTCAGGATCAAAATGACTGCATCATAAGGATATTGGGAGGAGCTTTGGTGTGTTGTACTTTACGAATGCAGTAGACCATGCTGTGGTCGCTGAGGGTGTCTGGGAGGGTGCCAGCAGCAATAATGTGATGGGGGAGGGTGGTGAGAGCCCAGTTCAGCAGTGTGTGGTTCAGCGATTTAAGGTTGTGATGGGTGGGGTCAGTGATCAGAACGGAGAAGTTTAGAGATGAGGTAGCGTAGAGGATTTTTGAGTGGGAGGACAGGCAGTTCATATTAAAGTCCCCAAGGACGAGCAGTTCATTTGGGGAGGAGATGGTAGTGAGAAGGTCAGTGATAGAAGAAGAGGGAAGGTCAAGGCAACAGTAGGCACTGGCTAAGAATAAAGGGAGAGAGTAGGGAGGGACAGTTTTAGAAGGACCATCTCATAGGCAGATGGGAGAGAAGCAGATAGAAGAGCGGTGAATTGGATTGAGGAGGATATACATATGGCAATACCCCCACCCTTGTCACAGCAATCCTGCTTAACTAGGCAGTAGCCAGGGATAGAAATAGCACTATCTGAGATTTTAGGGGAGATCCATGATCCTGATATAATTAGCACATCTGGCTTTAGGTCTACCATGACTGCTTGTAGGGTGTGCATGCTCGTGATATCACGCAAAGAGGCAGAAACCTCAACTGGAGCAATACCTTACTTTGACATTCCAGTGCCAAGATTCACTTGGCTCAGGCTGTACCTACTTTTAACAAAGACTAACCCCCCCCACACCAATTTGGGGTTTACCCAAATGTCTTCCAGGGCTCCTTAAATGCCCACTGCCTGGCTGGTGTACAGTTGCAGTGTGATTCTGTTTATTTGCATGAGAGTGCCATGCTAAGCTTCTGCACCTGTCCCTTTAAGAGATTAGCTAATCTGTGTGCAGTGAATGGTCTGTGCTGGGTCCGAGTGATTTAGAGCTTACGACCGGCCAGCCACCTCTCTGATTTGCTACATTCTGCAGTCGATACTTGTACAGAGGGAGCCTGTATGGAAACTGTGCTTATTTACTGCTTGTATGCTGTTATATTTGAAATAGAGAAGTTCATTTAACCAGCTTTCCTTGCAGTTTATGCCTTTGGAATAGAAGCCACTATGTTAGGTCCGGGACTTCCAGTATTTGGACCAATCAGACTCTGGGGTGCCTAAGATGGATCCTGGCCCAAGGGTCTCATGGGAAGGAAAACTGTAGTTTTTGCATTTTTGAGGTTGGTGCCAAAACTAACCTGGAGGGGGAGCCCTAACTGTGACCGACGGCTTCCCCAGGCAACCTGCATCCTGGATTACAAGGGAAATCCCCAGTACTGTAAGAGACAGTGGATCAGTTAGTGTTGGAGCTTGAAGTGTGAACAGCTTGAGCTTTCGAGCAGCTGCTCCCAGAACGGAGTGTAGGGGAATCGGCGGGAACAGGCCCAACTTGCCTCCTTTCTCCTGCTTTGGACTGCCTGATAGCAGAAGTTGGACATGTTCCAATTTAAGTTGGAACTGCAGCAGAAAGAAAAAGAGCTTATCAGTACCACTTCATTTTGGACCAAAGATCTGCTCCTGTGAAATGATCGGCCCAGCTTGTGTGCAAGACTGATTTTGGACTGAGAGGTCTGCTCAGTGAAACTGTTGAATTAGCAACTGGAATGTATCCAAACTGTACAAAGTTAGTGTGGCTTGTTTTGAATGTGCTGAATGTGTTTTGTAGGTCGAGACCTGCTTGCCCATGACCCAACCTGTTACGCCAGCTGGAGACTTCACCAGAAAGAGGACAAACAAACTTTCCAATTTGCTCATCCTGCCTGGGCCTTTGCCAATGCGGCCCAGACTGACTGCCCTGCACCAGAGACTGTTTCGGCAAGAGACCGGTCTCCGGGATCCAGCCCCTGTGCAACAACAACTCGCAAGTTGCGGCCACCTTGAGGAAAAGCTGTAAAGACGAGGTGCGTCGTATCGCCCTGCTTCCCCATGCTCATCGGTGAACTCATCGCAAGATCTTCATGGCACCTGCTTTTCAGCAGAAACCTGGTAGTGTGAGTAAAATCAGAGTAGCTACCTGCAACGATTATTTAAATCATCTGTGGTACCATCTGATTTCATTTGCTGTCTGGGTTTACAAGAGACTGAGCCAACCGGCTCGGATTACAAGTGATTATCCTGTTGTTTTGCATGCTAACTGCTTTTCTTTCCATCAAGAGCCCCCACATCAGCTGCAATGCCGGCCACCCCCGGGCAACACCTCTGACTAGCCAGATATTCCATCATGGGTACCCAGTGTTGTGTGACTGTTATTTGGGAATAGGATAGTGCATGCCACACCTGAATCAAATCAGATTACCAATCATTTGCCTAGATTTATGCCCCCTTCCTTGTTCACGACCCCTAAATAGTCCAGATTGTCTGTTTTCACATTTAACCTGGCTAGTATGCATATTATTAGTTGGGTTACAGTGTTGAAAGTGTGCAACTGTATTGCTAACTTTATTTTACAGGGGGTCTCCAGGGAAATTGCTGCAAGTCCAACCCTAGTGGTAAGTGTGGAGGGTGTGTACATATTATTACTGTGTTATACTGACTGCAGAGTCACTGTTGTACCAGGTACTGGGCCACAAGGAGGGTTGGTGGAGGGGTTATAGCTTCCCAGAGGGCTGTAACAGAATAGGCAGACACCCCCAATACCGTTACTCTGGGTGGAGGCACCTTACTGCAGAATCTAGGCCCCTCAACCTGTGCTTAGCCATACAGGCAGGGGTAGTAACTTTAGGGATAGCGCCACCTAGGGGTTACAGAAGTATTTATTACAGTAATATAACAATATCAATCTCTCTCCTCCAGCTCCCGGCACATGCGCCCTAGCTGTGCTGGCATCCCTCGTGCGTGCCAAACACCGCTCCTGTAACTGCGGCTCAAACTGCTGCTACTGAAGACATGGTTTTGACAATGTCAAAATCACGTCTTCAATAGCAGCAGCATGAGCTGCAGTTTGCGGCTCATCAAAGGGGATGGCATCCACCCTCACACCAAGGCCTCAATCCACCACTGATAAGACACTCCAGGGTGTGTAATTATGGAGGAATAATTGCATGGCTCAAGGGTATTGCTAGGCATGAAGCCTTGTGCAGAGTGCCATTAAAACACCTGACGGCAACATGCAATTATTCACCTTAATTACAAATCCCTGAAGTGTCTTATCACGCTTGTAACATGCTTCCTCTACCTAAACATGTAAACACAAAAAGGAGGCTATGGTTCGAAGCTGTAAAATACTGTTTCAAAATGTTTTCTTATGGAGAACAAAAAATAGTTCCTTGCAGGACAGCGGTTTTGAGGCCGGCAGTTTCAGAGCAACATGAGATGGAACAGCATGACCGTAGCTGTTCAGGGAGGGAAAAACTAACATTCTATTATTGCGTTTTCTTTCAATGTTTGTTTTTTAACCTGTGGTACCATTTTATTTTGGCACTGAGGGTGTTCTCTTTAGTGGGCTCAGGATTTCAGAAGCTGGATAGCGGTTTTGGAGCAGGCAGTTTTAGTGCAACATGAGACACAGCAGCGCGCGATGAGTTAGGGATGCTGCAGCGGCTTTAAAACTGCATGACACTCGCTGACTCTGCTTTGTTTTGTGACAGTGGGAAGTGAGTGTTAAAGCCCGGAAGCATTACAGTGTTTTGATTTATAGTTAGGAACAAAACTGCAGAAATGGGACAGTGACAGCCTCATACTGTCATTGCTGACACTCGGTTACAGTGTGAAATACATGTTGATATTGCAGTTTAATTGGTACACAGGCTAAAGAAGTACAGGAGCGTGGTTATGACCAGATAATTGCACTCTTGCACTTCTTTTTTAGCCAGTCAGGATGCTTGGTTCTTTTTACACGTTTTAATGAATCTTATAAAATGGGCACAAAATATCCTCAATTGTGATTGGCTGATACACTTTTCCAGCTGAGTCCTTGTCAGGACATAACTTTACAACTGGCACTACTTGTGCCAACCAAAATGCAGCACACGGTGAAATCAATCCGTGCCACCACTCCCCACTGCAGCTCCTCAGCTAGCATCCGACAGAACCACAACAGCTGTAGTGGGAGAACGGTGGCACCAACCGAGAAACCAGGAAAATACCAAGACCTCCCAGACTGTGAAAAATAAGAATCTCACCTCCACTCCGAGTTTCCCAAGCACTTCCTGCTCCTAACTCAGCCGTGCAGCTCACCAGAGTCTTGCTGCCGAAACTGCAGCCAAATAAAAACAGTATCCTCAAGTCATACTTTTGTTCTCATGTCAACAGAAAACCTGCCAAAGAACAGAAGCCGACCACAGTCTGACAATTCCTGGCAACATGATTATTTCAAAGAGCGAGAACCCGATACATCTCCTGGCAACACAAAGTTATTTCAAACCATGAACAATTGACGGAAATGAAATGGCCATTTATAACACTGCAGGAAAACATGAACCGCTGACTACAGCAGCTCCTGGGGGACTCACTCGCTCCCAAAAAAGGCAGCGACACGAACACAATCACATAGGACACTTTCAGTCTTGGTTAAAGCACAAAATACAACATCAATTAAAAAAAAAAACTAATAATAAATAAAATAGCCTGTCTCTGTGTTGGTGGTGGTGGGGGCTCAACTATCATTACAAAACAGTCTCACTCCCAGTCAACGTGGCCACTTTGTTGCTCCCTGGCAAAGACACCATTAAGAAGGCTACATAAGGACTTCTGGTGATGTCATGCTCCTGAAAACAGCCTAGTTTAGAAGGCTCCCGCTGAGATCGAGAAGAAATCTCCAAAAATTCACCCTAAAAACAAAAAAGTCTGGTTGAAAACAGCAACAGAGGTAGAATATGCTGAGAAGGGAGTGGACTAACACAAAGCCGTCGGACACTCAAAATGAAAAAAGATTGGCCGACGGCGACTCAGAGATCGAGGGCTCCCAGGCCTCAACATCCTTGCGGTGAAGCCACAACACCCAGAGCCAAATACCTTTTACTACACTGCAGCGTCAAATGGCTCAAATGTCAATTGAGCTGTGGGACTTTCACAAGGAAATGCACTCTACAGCCACTGCACTTTGTACAGATATTGGAAAACTGGAAAAGTGGCATGAGGCTACGGAAACACAGGCAACAGAAACCAACAAGTGGGTGGATTGCGCGGTGTGGGCCATCGTGCAGCTACATCAAAACATCAAGGCATTACAAGTGAGGGCCGAGGATGTGAAGAGACGAAACCAGCGCAATAACATCCGGATCTTGGGGATCCCTGAGGGGGCCGAGGGCGCCGATATAATTAATTTCATCAGGAACATGCTTTGAGAGGTGCTCTCCCTTCCAGAATACTCCACGTTTGAGATGGAGCTCACCCACTACACTCTCGGTCTGAAGCCAGGCGCAGGTGCCTGCCCACAAACTGTGCTGGTGCGCTTTCTGCAATTTCAAGAGAGGGAAAATATTTTGCATACAGCCTGGAAAAAAGGAACTGTGCTTATGCAAAACCAGCGACTATATTTTGAGTACGATTATGCCCCTGAGATAATGGCGAGGCACAAGGCTTACATTCCGGTCATGTGGGCCCTTAAAGCGGGACTCTGTTTCAGAATACCTCACCCGGCTAAACTGACAGTGTACTTCACAGACAAATCACTCACCTTTGATTCTGCGGCAGCAGCTGCTGAAGAGCTGAAGACCAGGAAGGTGGTGGTGATACCCCAAAAAAGTGTTACTCCTAGTGCTTCACTTGCCTCTAAGCTCTCACAGTGCTTGTGGAATGATGGCCAGCGGGAGGTGAGGTGCCGACAGGGAGCTGAGGCCATCCAGAGCATCGCCGGCACTTTAAGAGGTCAATGAACACCCTCTTCAACTAACCAGCAGGGGAAACATGACACCCCAGGATGATTCCACTCAGGTGAACTAACTCTCTTGCCACACTCTCCCCCTTTCTGAACACTTGACTGCATAAGATTCGGGATAACGGGACCCCCCGACTTGCCCCCCAGTAAGCTATGGGAGCTCTTCTGCCACACCGGATTATGAGACTATCTGTGCACTGCGACTGAAGGACCTGAAACACTAAGGACTATCTCCCTGATTTTTACCACTAAGGACAAAACAAATATATAGTACTAATTCAGATAAGTGCATCTCTCTTTCTAATTTGCTGTTGTCCACATTCACTATCCTCTTTCCCTTCCTTTTGTAATCCACTCATTCTAACACCTTCTCTCCCTCTGTTTGAGGGGATTTTTTCTCTTTGTTACAGAGCTCTCATGGATGGCCAAATACAAGCCTGTGACTCCAAGTAAGGAACCTTCCTCACTAACTCCAACTAATCATCACTCTCTCCTAGAAAAACCTTGATAATGACTGGGAGGCAGGTGGATTTTGGGCGGGGGGGGGGATTGAGTAGATGCCGGAGCCAGGGGATGTTTGATGGGAGACCCACTGCCACTTATATACTGTTGGACCTCGATGGGGACTAGGCAGCAAGTGTTTTTGATTCCAAGCCAATGCTCACGAGAGGGATCGGGCCCAGCGGACAGTTGGTGGTGTCTCGTGGGCCTGGCTCCTCCTTCCCTAGGCTGCTCCCATTCCTTTCTCCTTCCGGATTCTTGAAACTACACAGCATTATGATGGCGGGAGTTGGTGCCGAGAGGAAGGGAGTTAGTGGATGGGTGGCCTGGGGCTCCGGGACCGGGCTCCCGGCCGTGTTGGGCCACCAATAGTCATTATAACACTGGTTCTGTGCAGACTCCATTGTGCTGGTGGTCCCTTCCCATGCCCCTACCCTGTTAACCCAGATCCACAGTATCATAATCCAAGGGAATATGAATATTTAAAAGGGGTGCAATACCTGTACTACAAGGGTCTGAATGACAGTGCTAATGGTATTAGAGATGTAGGCGGGTGGGGACTCCAGGGGGGTGATGGGCTAGGGCAGGGGAGCCTGCTCAGGAGTGACGATGTTAAGCTTTCATACAGCAATGTGTACTTCGTTGTTGTTGCATGAGGGGAAGGTCAGCTACATGGGTCACTGCAGTCCCGTACGTAGAGATGTGGATTGCTCCCTACTATCACAGAGACTGCATGCCTGACCTGTACAAGACCACTAAATGTTGAATTGTAAGCTGTATGTTTTTTCTCTTCCTTATATTTATTTCAGGGTGGTGGTGGGATGGTGATGTCTCCTCGCCTTCCTTCCCCCCCTTCCTTTCTCTCTCTCCCTCCTGCCCAGGACTTGCTGCGATGACGTCTCCAAGCAGGTGGTAAAGTACCAAGGCGAGCCATGCTGTGGGCTGAGTAGCAGATGCTAGCCTAATCATCAGGTAACAAAGGTATTTTAACCCTCTGTGGGGTGCGGCTGTGGGGGGGTTGGGGGGCAGTGAGAACTGCTGTATTTGTTGGCATGGGGGCATACCTGACACCCCTTCTCAGTTGCAAAAAGGCATCAAAAGCCCAAAACTACAATTCCTACAGATTTTGACTCTAGGCAGCTCCTGTAGTCCGGCTCCATTTTAGGTCCCACCAGCACTGATTGGTCCAATTTGCAGTCTCGGGCCAAATGGTGGGGATAAACAAAACAGTCCTTGCTGCAAAGAAGGCAGGCTAGACAAACTACATTATCATTATACTCTAATAAATGATCAGCAAACAGTTACATCTATTAACAGAGCTCCCTCTAGCCAATTAGCAATGGCAGAAGCAGAGCAATTATCCAGCAGTTCAGGTGGGACTCGAGCACGGAAACACTCAGCCCCCCCCCCGATCCATTTTAACTGCGCACCAGGCAGCTCTCAAAGAGACAGTACACAGAGGCTAAACAGGCACTCTCTGGCAATCACGTTTAAACTGCTAAAATGCAGGACACCAGCCTGGCAGTGAGCATACAGGCAAGCTCAAGGAAGACTTTTCAGGAACCACAGTTTGTAGGGGGGTTACACATATACCACAAAAACAGAATTACACCCACCTGAGAACACATACCTTAAAACTCCCTTCAACACATCACCCAGTATTAGTTTGATCTCGGTGTGAGATGTGACATCCCAAACCCAACTCCCCTACCCCAAACAGACATTGTAGTTGTCAGGAGGACACTCATCTGAGATTGTACCTCTTGGTAAGGAACATTCCTTACTTCAGGATCACAGCTATGATCCTGGTTGATGGAAGCACCAGTTATGGGTTAAGAGCTCAGATGGCCTCTCAACGGGTTGTTTTAAATGTTTCATTAAGCACTGAAGTTAATGTAGTTAAATGTATGTACTGTATTGGTATATGTGTTATGAAAACAGCCGACAGGTACTGCATAATAAAAATTGGGAGTCCCAGAGAAGAGACGATCCGGGAGGCCCGGGGGGAGGGGGGGCAGAAGCCCACAGCAGCAGCACTACTCACTCTCTGAAATGACAGA
This sequence comes from Neoceratodus forsteri, assembly GCA_016271365.2. Classification (NCBI taxonomy): domain Eukaryota; kingdom Metazoa; phylum Chordata; order Ceratodontiformes; family Ceratodontidae; genus Neoceratodus; species Neoceratodus forsteri. Next base: position 438,936,486 of record CM057459.1, on the reverse strand, counting down.
ACCCCATTTAAAATTATTGTCCCTAAATATAAATGGTCTGACATCCCTAATCAAAAGGTCCCAAGTCATGTCATACCTCAAGAAAAGCAAATCAGACCGTATCTATTTACAGGAGTCCCACATGAATGACTCAGAACAAACTAAATTGGAAGGCCTCTGTAGGAGGGAGGTGTATTTCTCATCTGGGACAGGTGGCAGAAGGATGGTGGTGGCAATTTTGATACCCTCCCACACCCCATTTCAACCAGGCCTCAAATGGGTGGACCCGGAGGATGTGCTAGTAATAGTCCAGGGCACAATAAACTCAAAACAAGTCATGTTAGCGAATGCGTACTTTCCACATGGCCTTGCCCCCCCCCACCTGCATCTTTTCTTAGCAAAATTGTACAAATGACCAGGGGGGGTACTCCTATTAGTGGGAGACTTCAATCTCCTTCCTGACCCTTCACTAGACTCCTCAAACCCAAGACCCTCGAGGCAGACCCCATCCTAGAAGTTGTTCAAAAAATTCATGGGAGAGGTGGGCTGGTGTGATACCTAGTGGCACCTCCATCCTCGCTCAAGAAACTACTCTCACTACTCCTCAGTTCAACAAACATATTCCCGCATATATCAAACTTACACACAGACTGAAAACTTGGGGATCCTGGAGGATTCCTGCACTGGGGACATAATACATTCTGACCACACCCCACTGATCACCACATGGAACATGTGCCTACAAACTAGAAAAACATGCTGGAGGCTCAACCCTTACTACCTCAGATCTCAACAATTCAGGGAATTTATTGCAGACAAAATCACAGAAATTTTGAGAGACAATCCCTCAACTGACTCCACCCCAGCAATACACTGAGACACTGTTAAATCAGTACTCCGAGGCCATATAATACAATATACAGCGGTCCAGACCAGACAGTATCGGGAACAAAAGAACAGATTAGAAGATACCTTTCATTTTCTACAGATGCTACATGAGCAAGGGGATAGCACTGTATTACCACAGCTCCAACAAAGTAAAGTGGAGCTAGAGTGCCTAGCTTTCCAACAGACAGAGATTGCCCTGACATTCTTAAGACAGAAGTATTATGAAGTGGGCCCCCGTGCCACAAGGCTCTTGGCATACCAGATCCACAAGCAAAAAAAAAGCATCCACCATCACCACAATTAGACATCCAACTGATGGACGGCCACTCACTATGACACAGCGGCAGCCTTCACCTCCTACTATGCCACCCTCTATACATCTGAACACTACCCCATAACCAGCAGATAACAGACTATTTACAATCCATCCCCCTACCAAAGCTTACGAAGGACCAAGGGGAAGCATTAAGTGCCCCAATAACTAAACTCAAACTCTCAGCAGTCCTGGCCAGAGCAAAAACACTTAAAGCCCCAGGCCCAGACGACTACGGCTCAGAATTCTATAAAACAACTAACCTCCAGATCCTCCCTAGACTCCTCTTGACCTTTATCTCAATCCTGGAAGCAGACCCTCCCCCCAACCGTCCTGGTCATATGCGACCATATCGGTCATACCTAAACCAGGTAAAAATTTACAACTTTGCAGCTCGTATAGACCAATATCGGTCCTCAATGCAGACTACAAGCTATTTATCATATCATAGCCCATCGTATAGATAACTACCTCCCCCTATTGATAGGACTTGACCAGGCTGGATTTGTGAGAGCCCGCTCCATGACTGATAATATTAAGCACACTCTACATATTACCCATGAAATCCAAACTGCTAATATCCCCTCAGCCCTGATTAGCCTTGATGCTGAAAAAGCATTTGATAGGGTGGCATGGCCCTTCCTATCTCAGGAACTAGATAAGATGGGGATACCACAGGCTCTGATCAGCATTATAAGGGCAATATATTCAGCATCCAAAGCATGTGTAAAGGTCGGTGGACATCACTACAGGTACTTCCCCCTACTCTGAGGGACCAGACAGGGATGACCCAGTCCCCTCTATTGTTTGCAGCCTTTATTGAACCACTAGCACAGCGGATTCAGGATGCAGAAAATCTCCCAGGGATTACTTTGGTGGGTACGTAGCACCGTATGGCCCTGTACGCAGATGATGGTCTGCTATAACTCCAAGACCCAGATAGGACACTGCTAAGGGTAAAGCAGATCCTAGAAGACTTCAGGCCAGGTGTCAGGATATAAGCTAAACCTGACTAAAACTGAAATACTTGCTTTTCACTATGTGCCCTCTCCAAACGTGCAAGTCCTTTTCCCCTGCAACTGGGGTCTCACCAAACTGAAATATCTGGGGATATGCCTGTCCCAGTCTCCAAACGTAGCCTATATAAATAACTACACCCCCTTTACCATACAATTAAAATCTGATCTGGCCTTAGGAAGAGGTTAGAGTCTCTTGCGAGACCCATAGAAGCCATGCAGTACACCTTCTCCAATGCCTATGAGATAAAGCATCAATTATCCCATGGAATGAAATATCCATCTCCATAACCAGATGAAATGTAGCAACTACAATCTATTAACTGAAGTTACTGACCCACTGTAATGTACGTGTGTTTCTGTTCTATGGTTTTGTCTGTTTTTACTGTAAAATAAATAAAGAGTTTAAAAAAAAAAATCTGATCTGGCATCCTGGAATACACTACCTTTGAGTCTTACCAGAAGAACAGACCTCATTAGAATAGTTACACTCCCTAGAGCACTATACTTATTCCAGAATGTCCCTACTCTCATTACCCAAAGGACATTTAGGGAGTGGAACTGATCCATCTCCAGGTTCATTTGGGTGGGGCAGAGGCCGAGGGTTGGAATGAAAGTGCTGGTACTTCCAAGATCCAGGGGTGGCCTATCGCTGCCTGACTTACAGACATACCATAGGGCAGGCCTCGTCACACACACACCTGATGGCCACACAAAACACCACAACTACCCCACACTGGGCCGAGATAGAACAAAACCTCATGGACAACAATGAATACTTCCAGACACTATACCAGCAGGTGGTGGAACCCTCCCAATACATCTCATAAACCCTTGGCTAAGACATTCACTAAACACATGGAACTCCATTAGGAAGTCCCAGCAGCTGATCCCCTTTTTAGCCCTTCTATGTCCAATTGCTAACCTCAGTCACTTTCATCCAAATAGACTTGACCATGGTTTCTTGGTCTGGGAAAGATACGGCCTAAAATACCTAACACAAATCATAACTCAGGGAAAGCTGTGGCACTTTGAAGAAATACAAACAAAGTATGGCCTACCACGGAGAGATTTTAACCGCTATCTACAGCTCCGACATTACTATGATAACCTACCACGGGGAGTTAGAATACTTGAATTGCACCCTCCACTGGTCTCCAAACAGATCCGGCTAAACACCACACCTAACCAAGGGCATCTGATCGCTGCATATTACCAAACACTCATCACACAACACGAAACCCCCATAGAGGGCACACGATTGCAGTGGCAAGAGGAGCTAGGCCAACCCTTTCCCTCAGAAGAATATCAGCTAACCTGCCAGCACGCATCAAGGGTCACCAGCTCACACCAATGACTAGAATATGACTGGAAAAACCTTATAAGATACTTTAGAACCCCAGCTATTACCAGAGATTACTCGCCTACGGGCACAGTTGACTGTTGGCGCCAATGCGGGGAGACTGTGGCAAACCATACTCATGTCATGTGGTCCTGCCCCAAACTTAGCCCCTTTCTGTCACAACTCCAGACCCAACTCCAGGAACTGTTTGGGAGGCAGCTCCAACTAACAGAAAAGATGTACATTTCGCTTCTCCTTCCCCGAGAACTGAGAGACCCCAACACTACAGTGGGTATCTTCTTCATCTCTTTATTACAGCTGCAAAGAAAACAGTAACTAAGGCATGGCTCACCCAGAGAACCCCTATGGCCCAGGATTGGTGGCTAGTCACCAAACAAATATATCAAATGGAAAACATTACCCACAACCTCAATTGAAAAGGTGAGAAATTCAACACAAAATGGACTTGTTGGCAACTATACTACATGCTAAATGATGAATCTTTCGTCCCATAATGCTATTAAAAATACTTTATTTAAATATACCTACCCCTGCCTGGGCTTGCAGTTCCTCTCCCTCCCCATATCTATCTCTTTCCCATTCATTAGCTCCCCACCTCTTCCCACCTCTCCTCCTCCTTCTCCTTGGGACACCCAGACTATAGAGGTGCTGCTGGGGTCATCCCCCCCCCCCCACCTCAGTCCTAGAATCTTATTCAAGAACAACTTACTTGGCAAGATAGAGGTGGTTAAAATTAACTGCCAAAGGCACAGCACCAGACATATATACCGCTCAGCCATACCTGTGAGATGATGGGGAACCAATGGGGAAGAGTCTGGGTATCACCAGAAACTCCGACCCTACAGGGGGCATCACAGAAACTAAAAGGACCAAAGATAATGATTTAAACTATTCCATGAGTGATATACAGCTTGGTTTATGTAGAAAAGTTAATGGACATTTCCCAGTGATGCACTGTCAGTAATGACATCATTGTCAGTAATGATGATATGTAACTCTCAAGACCAGCAAGAAATCACGTTTTGCTCAATACAGAGTGCACTTGGTGAAAGGTAGAGGATACATTTTAAAATCAAAATAGATGAAGCTGCAAAGTGAATTAAAAACTAAGGATTGTTTATCAACTTTTAGGCAGCACCTTAATGAAGGATTGGTCTGAAGGGACCATTTTACCAGAAGTCTACAGTTCAAGTGGTAAAAATTCATATAAATGCAAATGGTGAACAAAAATGTATACTTGAAAAGATGTGTAACAAAAACTAATATAATATGAATGTATGTTTAACAGATAAGAAACCCCGTAAACAAGCTCATAAAGTGAGAGAAACGTAGGGGGCATGAAATAAAAGAATCCTAAACTGCACCAGGAAGAAGTGTATTTCTTTTTACATGTTGGAAGAGACTCCACATACATAAAAAAACATTTTCTGCTGTAACAAGCACCTCCAGGAGCCAGCAATGAACTTTTGAAGTGTTCCATCACCCAGATGAACTTCTTTGCAGCCTATAACATAAACATAGAAAGCATCATCACGTTCCCACATTCTGACAGGAGCTGCCACTTCCAGAAATAAGGCAAAAAACTTCCAAAATAAAGGTTGGGGAAGTCATTGACTTCTGGATATAAAACCAAAAATTAGATGACTTCCAAAATTGTAGGCATCGAAGTCAGAAATGAAAGATTTTCTGAAAGAAATTGTATTTTTTGTGTCCCACTGTTATATTATTATTAAACCTTCACTGAATGCTTAATGTCACCTTATATTTGCTAATTCACCAAGGCTAGTTCCTGGTTTGCCTTTTAATCTATATTATCCTAATTTTATGTACCATTGTATTAACCCTCGCTGTAAGTTAAATGTTTTAGCCTATGTCATGTCTCTTGATTGTCGTATGTAACTAGATGCTTGGGTAAACAGGCAGCAATGCACACATGCCTTTCCAGTATAACCAATAAAAATGAAATGAAATGTATTTTACCACCAATATTTTATATTAACATTCATAAATTGGTCATTTCTAGAATCTTGACTTTCAAAAGTGTAACCCTGAAAGTATTGTGAGTTCAAAAAAATTGGAATGACTTCCAGATTTTGAATCACAGGAGTTTTAGACTTCCACTGAAAGTAAATTAACTGAACCCGTCTACACAGACTGGCAAATTATCTTTTTGGCCCACCTGCATCACAAAAACAGTTCTCCAGAAACTTTTCTACAGACAGGAGACTGCCCTTTGATAAGAGAGACAGAAAAATCATCTCTGTACTGTACCCACAAAGCCTTGCTAGCTACATACATATATATATATATATCTTATATACATACTCAAAGATACATATATGTTGACAGCAGATAAGGGCCTATGGCCCACCTAGTCTGCCCATGTGTACACATACTTAGCTTTTTCAAGCTTCTCTAGAACTAGGTTATATGTCTACATATTAAGTGCTATTCTGCAGTCCCCACTACCAACACAAGGGACTACACCTCTGAGTAATGAACATTTAAGTCAACTTTATAATTTACCCAAAATTCCTTGTTGCTGTATGTAAAACACTGACCGTTCCCTTGCATGACATCATTCTGGGGGTGTGGCCGCACACAGAAAACTGTAGAGCAGGCAGAAACAAAAACATACAAAAAAATAACTATGACAGATTTTTTTACAAAACAAATTGCAGCTTCAACATCTGAAGAATGAGTGACAATGGCATACTATGGGAAACAGGCATTTGCAGAATGTGACTAAATTACTTTAAAGAATAATCACCGATTGGTTGTGGGTTGGGCCAAGATTTACCCATGGCTGAAGTTGTTCAGTCCCGAGGGCGCAGCTCAAGTGACCAGTCACGCCGGACATGGGTAAATCTCGGCCCAACTCATACCCGATCTGTGATTATTTCAATTATACAATTCGTAAATATGAGAGTAACACAACAAAGTGAAGGAAAAACTTGTTTTCATTGTTTATATGCCAGTTTTAGTATTACGTCCTTCCCCCTGCGCTAAGTAGTTCGTTGATACTGGGCAGAAGCCTTCCCGTTAACCTGAAACCAGCTGACAGCAAGGTGAGTGAGCTGAGCGTCATGACAATGATTTTAAACTGAAAATATCACTGTTAACTCTCAGTTGTCTCCCACTTCAGAAACTGCAGGTTAGAGCAGATATTATATGACAGGTCTATGTTCTTAGCCAGTCACAACAGAGAACAGCTGTCGGTTATTCTGTCATAAACCCCAGATAAAAAAAAAAAAAAAAAGTCGGTTATTCAACTAAACCCTTCCCACAGTCGTTTAATCAGACTATAGCCATGCCCACAGTCAGTTATTCAGTCAATATCAAAGAAACAAAGAATTCCTTCGGAAAGACCGACCGCTTCGGCACCTCACAAAAAGTAAACCGCACATCTCAGACCCTCAGTTAAAAAAAAAAAACCTGTATAATAGCTACATACGATAACCAAACCTACAAAAAAGCACAGTAATTACACAAAGGGACACCCTCACTAGTGTTGCTCCTTGAACAGAGCTCACCAACGCTAGCAGCTGCCAGCACAGTCTACCGACAGGGATGCCCTCACTAGCATTGCTCCCTGAACGGAGCTCACCCACACCAGCAGCTCCCAGCACAGACTGCTGACAGGGACGCCCTCACTAGCGTTGCTCCCTGAACAGAGCTCACCCACTCCAGCAGCTCCCAGTACAGACTACCAACAGGCGAGAGCAAGAAGTGGATTGAATCTGCCATCACAGCACACTCGCTGGAGTGTGAACCAGGTTGCAAAATATAATTTACTGTATGGACTGCTTTTTACTATATCCCGACACATGTCGGCGTAGCCTAAGTGATTGTTATGTAACCCCTAGGTGGCGCTATCCCAAGGGCTACTACCCCTGCATGCTTGGCTAGTAGCAGGTTAAGGGGCCTGAGTTGTGGTCAAAGTGGCTGGTAGTGGTCCAACTAACCTGGGCACAGCCCTGCGGGACACTGTAACCCCCCTCTTTGCTTATTAGTGGCCAGAACAATACACAATAATCACTTTTACAATACCCCTGATACACCATACAAGTACCCACACTGTTTGCACTTACCACCAGGGCTTTCCTCTGGCTCGGCCCTGGGGACCCCCTGTAAAACAAGGTTATACACAGCAAATAACAGCAGTACAGCACTCTTGCACAAACTGGAACCACAGTCAGGGTAAATGCAAAAAAGAGTTAGATCTGATTTATTTAGGGACTTGAACAAGGGAGGGGTGTAATCAGGTTCATTTGCTTAAAGGCTGTATCAGTCAAACAGTTATGCATACACTTCAGGGTCCATAAACAGTCACACACCCTGGGTACCCAGATGGAGAACAGTGGGCTAGCCAGGAACTTTGCAGCTGGTTGGGACCCTGTGATGGAAGAAAAACAACATGCACAACACACACTATTTGTAATCCGGAGCCGAAGGGCTTAGTTCGTGAAAAGGAAACAACAAGACAATCAGATGACACACTTTAAGATTAGGCTGTTGTTGCAGTGAGCTACCCTGATGATTACTCACGATACCCAAGACTGGACACAGGCTGGATGAAAATCGAGACAGCAAGTGGTTAGTCTGGAGTACCAGGAGAAGCAGGGCCCACATGAATCACCGAGGCGCTGTTCCTGTTCAAGCGTGGAGCAGGGGGCTGATCCCCAGGCAGGTCTCTTGTTGATGGCTTCTCTGTGCAGCGGGTAGTCTGGCTGGGCCAGTATGGCAAGAACCAGGCCAAATGGAGACAAATTTGGATGTAGTCCGTTTTAGGCTGGATACAGCTTCCAGCAAGCAGAACACAGTTCACACAGTGGGGAATCAAATCACGACCCACTAGCAGCTCACAGCACATTTACCTTTAAGGAAATTTTACTGTACCAGGCAAACCGCTCTCTGGTCACATTCGCAAAGTCTCTGCACACACAGGGAGCTCAGAGGTGGCTGGAAGACCAGACAGGCCGATCACATGCAGCAAATCTTCAGTCTTCTTCAGGTTAAAGCCTGGTCACAGTCCAGTGGCTTAAACAGTCCTCACAACTCAGATTCAGTCTGAAGAAACTCTATTTTCCCTCTCAGGGACAGCAGGCAGACAGGCAAGCCAAAACTCAGCTCTTTCACAGTTCTCCCATGCAAAACTACATAGAACTACTGCCCAAATCACTTGAGCTGTTCTCATCTCACTTCCCAGGTCAGAACTGAAACTAGCTGCAGCAGCTGGGGAAATTCCCCAAGATCCAAAAGGTCTGGTTGGCTGATCCTCCTGTCAGTCACAACCAAGGCTCCCTCTTCAGGTGCAAAAAGGCGCAAAAAGCCCAAAACTACAATTCCTACAGATTTTACTCCAGACAGCTCCTGTAGTCCGGCTCCATTTGAGGTCCCACCAGTACTGATTGGTCCAATTCGCAGTCCAGGACCAAGACAGTGGAGATAAACAAAACAGTCCTTGCTGCAAAAAAGGCAGGTTAGACAAACTGCATTATCATTATCACTCTAAATAAGTTTCAGCAAATAGTTACATCTTTCAACAGAGATCCCTCTCAGATTACTTATGACTGCAATCCAGGCAACTCTTAAAGAGACAGTACACAGAGGCTATACAGGCACTCTCTGCCAATCGCATTTAAACTGCTAAAACACAGGACACCAGCCTGGCAGTGAGCATTTAGGCAAGCTCAAGGAAGACTTTTCAGGAACCCCCATTTGTAGAGGGGTTACAGTTATTACCTGACATTTATCTGCTGTTGTTTTCCTGCTTAACCATCTGTATCTGGGGTGTACTTTAAGTGTCCTGCTTAGCGATCTAGCAAGTTTAGCTCTGCATTTTGTTTTCTTTAATGTGCTGTGTTAACGTACTGAGTTACTGCTTGCTGGAATCCCCTGTTAATCAGGTCTTCAGGTCGCCGAGTGGGACTCCGTGGGTGGCGCATGTGCAGTTGCACCGCCCATCCCCCCTCCAGGTCCACTGGTGAGCTCCTGCTGCATCTATAGTTTGTTTGTGAGCTCTTAGTCCTCTCTCCATAAATCCCCTCTTTCCCTCTCATCCAAAGGGACGCCCTCACTAGCGTTGCTCCCTGAACGGAGCTCACCACGCCAGCAGCTCCCAGCACAGACTACCGACAGGTGAGAGCAAGAAGTGGATTGAATCTGCTGTCGCAACACACTGGCTGGAGTGTGTACCCATCAATGCAAACTCAGCATGGCAGACAATTGGCCCTGCCATCCTGATCCTACAGTCACTCAGCATACCATGCGTGGGGAGCGCACACAGTCCACACCACTCCACAGCTGGACACATTAACAAGCATAGGCCTCTCCTCAGAGTTATCTCTATCCTCCTACTTCTATCTGGAAACGTACACCCAAACCCAGGACCCAGATCCCACAACACACAGAAACAGCCACCAGCCACCGGCCTCTGCATTGGGTCCATGAATATCTGCAGTATACTGAAAAAAAATGCTGCACTCCAATGCTGGATTACAAGGCACCAACTGGACATCCTAACCCTGGTTGAAACCTGGCTATCCAAGTCCACCCTCGACTCAGCTGTCTCCTTCCCTGGCTACTCACTCTTTAGACTGGACAGAGAGGGCAAACAAGGTGGCAGGTGTGCAATTTACATTAAGCACACCCTATTGGCCCAGGCACTATCCCCCCCCCAGCATTAGAACATGGAGTGCAAGCGTTATCACTGAAAATCTTCCCTGACTCCTCAAAGACCCCCCTTGTAGTCACTGAGGCCTATCTCCCATCCTGCACACAAACGCAAGTCCTCCACTCACTAATAGAGTACCTTGCCAGCCTCCCCCACAAATCAGAACACATACTACTAGGGGATCTCAACATAAACTGGCTCAGCAAAGCAGCCACATCTGCCTCGGATGCGCCCACAGCCCTTGACCTACATCAGTTGGTGACTAAACCAACCAGGTGTAACCCAGCCATGGGCACACACACCTTGCTGGAGGTCATCCTTACCAACCGGCCCCACAAAATCAAGGACATTGAAGTCCTACCAAACTCCCTCAGTGACCACTCTCCGATAATCTGCTCATGGTCAGGCTGGCAACCTGCACCACCCCTAACCACAACACTTCGATGCCAACTGCACCCAGGCAAACTCTCTGACTTTAAACAGTACCTTACCCAATGGGATTGGTCCCCAATATACCGTGCCCACAACGTTGATGCTGCGCTCAGCTACTTCCAGGACTCCTTTATCCAGGCCAGTGACATCTTTGCCCCTATAAAAAGGCAAGCATCAAAAAACAGAGCACACCATGGATAACTCCATCCCTCCTCCAGCAGCTCAAAAGCAGTGATAACCTTTGGCACAGGGCCAATGAATCAGGCAAACCTGCCAACAGGCAGGCATACAGAGCTGCTTGGAACAGCTGCCCCTAGGCTATTCGAAAGGCAAAAGCCGAACACTACCGAGCCACCCTAATCACCTCCTGGGGCTCATCATGCAAGTTCTGGGACAACATAAAGTCCCTAAATGGAAAAACACACGCCGCCCCATCCCAAACTGCATGTAAGGGACTGGTCATCACAGACCCTAAGGAGATTGTCAACACATTCAGCGACAACTTTACTGACCTAAGCTGCGTTCTCCCCCCAAACTTCTCTGACCCAGTACCTGCCCCGAGCCCCCACCACCCGCGGCCACCTTTCTATCTCTGGGCTATCTCCACCATGAAAGCAGGGCCATACCTAGCCACAGCCCTGAACAGTACTAGCCCCCTGAATGACCCAATTGACATCAGACTCCTCCGTCTGGCACTGGACGTGCTGATTACCCTGCTCACCGGCCTCCTGAACTGCTCCCTATGCCTTGGTCAGTTTCCCACAGCCTCGAAGAATGCAGTTGTTACACCAATCCACAAAGGCAGTGACTCCCTAACACTGGAAAACTACCGACCAATCTCCATTCCCCCCCCCACTGTTCAAAGCGCTGAAAAAGTTGTGGCGGGTCAACTAACTGACTACATTAAAACCCATGACCTACTCTGCAAAGAACAGCATGGGTTCCATGCTGGGCAGAGTGCCACCATGGCCCTGCTAGAATTCTCAAACTACATACATACTGCTCTTGATAGAGGGCACATCGTAGGGGCCGTGTTCATAGACCTATCCCAAGGCCTTTGACACGGTCAGTCATCCCCCCTCCTACTAAACTCCTTGCTCCTAATGGGGTTTTCACAAGGGCCCTTGGACTGGTCTACTAGTTACCTGTCTTCTAGGTCCCAGTGTGTGCAGATAAATAACACAGTCTCTTGCTCGCATCCCATCCACTCGGGAGTCCTGCACGGATCCATTCTAAGGCCCCTGCTTTTTAGCATATTCTTGAACACAATTCCCACCAGCTGCCCGAAAAGATCCTCCTCTACGCGGACGACGCCATCATCTGTGCCTCCCACTCCAACCCAACAGACCTTCAGGCCTAACTCCAGACGGCGTTCAGCCAAGCTGAACTCTGGTTTGCCAAGCATAGACTAGTCATGAACCTGAAAAACACAAGACCCTACTTTTCACACATCACCAAAGCAAATTAAAAAATGCCCAATTGCATATTCAAGCAGTCACTCTACACCCTGGAGCAGGTCTTGTCCGATAAATATCTAGGGGTTATCTTTGACTCTGCCCTCTCCTTCCATGCACACATCAACACCCTCACACATCTGCTACCAATGCATGCATTGGTCTCCTTTATCGCCATAAGGACTGCCTTATGCCAGAAGCCCTGAGACTAGCCATAACCTCCTCAGTAATGTCTCTGATTGACTATGGGTTGCTGGTCTATGCTGCCGCAGATACAACAGCTATCGGTAAAATAAAAGTGGTCATTAACAAACCCTGCAGGCTCTTAACTGCTGTAGACCACATGACACACACATGCACGCTCTATTCCATTGCCCAGAGCCTGAACTTTGATGAGAGGGTCCACTACCAGTCCTGCCTCTTGACCAAAAATTCCCCCCTTGGCTTGACCCCCTCCCGGCCTATCTGCCTCCCTAATCTCTTCTTCCCCCACAGTACACACACGCAGCTTGACCAAAGATGCACTGGCCACTCCCAGAGTCAGAACCACACTTGCCCAGAGGTCTTTTCTGGTCAGGGCTCCCTCCTACTTCAAAGCCCTCCCACCATCGGTCTCTAACCATCAAAAACCTGGTCTCTTTAAAAAGGCACTCAAGATGCACCTCCTTGCCACCCGCACCTGCACATTCCAAGTCCACCACCAGTGCCTTCACCAGCCGCTCAGAACAGCCACAGGACCTCCTTCACAGTCAATGGCATGCAATTCTTACTCAGGCACTTGGACAAAGTCTCCCAACAGACTGCTCTAGAATTTGCACTACCTGCCTCCCCTAACTTACCCAGTTTACTCAGCTCCAGCCAAGCATAGTAGGCATGTGCACTGTCCCTCGATTCACTCTCTGGCCACTAACTGACCTCCTCCAGTTAGATTTATCCTATGCACTGTCAACAGCCACAGCAATGTATTAGACATCCTTGTAAACTGGTCAGGACATCCTTGTAAAATGGTCATGCTGTAACCGGAAGTCAAAGTGCCCTAGGACTGTACCCTGTATCATACTGTTTACTGTGTTGCCCATAGCCTACAGCCTCAACTCTGTATTAGACTTCCCAGTACAGTACAGTGTTTCGTGCTGTAACCTTGCCATCAAACTGCCCTGGCATTGCATATTGTATTGCACTGTCTATTGTATTTACCTATGTCTGTATTGTGTATTGACGTGGAGCCTTTGGAAATGAGTCTCTGATTCAAAGGCTGTAATTCCAAGATTTTAAATAAATAAAAAATTTCGAGGGGAGACTTAAGTACCATACCTGCCTGCTTGCCAAGAAAATCTACCACAGGCAAGCCCCCCCCCCCCAGACGCCACTACCTTATCCAACCATCCCCTCCCCACAGGGTCACCAGGAGCTCGGCCAAAGCAACTCTCTTAGTCCCCTGCTGCAAGACCTCTCTGGGACAAAGGTCCTTCCTTTATTGAGCTCCTCACTGGCTGAATAGCCTCCCTGTCTCTGTCTCCCTGGAACCCAAACTCAGCTTCTTTAAAACTAACCTAAAGAATCTGCTTCTTGATTCTGCTATCTACGACTGTTCTTAGCCCTCCCTCCATGTCCATCTCCACAGGGGATGTTAACATTCCAGTCCACCGCCGGTCCTGGTCCCGGTACTGGATACCCCTGTAAGCCACATACCTTATGCTGACCTCCTTCATCTCTGAACTTGCTTTATTTGCTCATTACTCTGCCTCATGTGTCATTGAATATGTACCAGTAGACACTGGGTTACCTGACCATTGAATCTGAGCTCTTATGTATGACCTCACTGTACTGTAATGTCACTGTTATGAAACCTCTGGACTAAGATGTGGAACCCTCCAAAGGAATCTAATTATTGAATATCTTTATTACTGAATAAGTCTTTTGACGCTGGGTTTCCTGACCCTAGAGTTTTGCTGTCTTGTATGTCCACACTGTATTGCACAGTTCACTGTATTGCACTGTTCTCAATGTTTGAAATCTCTGTACCAAGACGTGGCGCCTTTGCAAAGGAGTCTATGATTCAAAGGGTCATAACTCTGATTGTGAAAATAAATAAAATAAAAAATAAAACAAAGAATTTTAAAACTGTTTACTTTACTATTGCAAGCAAGCCACGCATAATAGCGCCCTCTACCCACCACAGTGACTGTAGAAACAGCACAACATAGTGTTTTTACATATGTAACCCCCTTGCACAGCTTACCTTGTCTGCGCCGGTGATCCATTTTAACCCTCAGTATCCCTTGCCGTTTACCTCAGCTCCTACTGTGTCCCCAAGCCTCCATCCGGCCCCAGCAGTTAATTTTGTACAACAAATTTGGCCAGAGGAGCTAAGCCGCGGACACGCCTGCCATTTAAAATGCATAACAGTCAGCCACCAGCCCACGCATACTTATCCCCCAACCACGATTGCCGTAAGATTCATCTCCAGTGGTCTCGGTCCCTAAATTTACCTAAATTGGGACCAGAGACCTGGAGGAGGCAAGAGAAACCACAGACTTATTTTGTTAAAGAGCGCCATTCGTGCTACACATACGCCCCATAAATATTAATGTGGCCTCATGAATATTAATGAGCCACCTTTCTAGTGCCTGAGAACTGCTCATGTTCGCACTACTGACATGAAAAGAGAAACGTTATCCATGCTCACCACAAACAAAACAAACTCCAACTCATATAATAGTGATAACATTCAGTTAGTTGGAGTATACTCTCAATAACTGGCTTCTGTGGCCAATTATATTGTTTTTACTAATGACTTTTGATTTTGCCAAATGGGGAAGTTAGCAGGAGAAAAAAATGGTGTCTTTACGAGTGTATTGGAAGGCGTAGCGTTCTGCATGGAATGATTTTACTAATATGCGGTCAGCTGGCACTTTATGCGGTGGTTATTCAAAAATTACCCCACAGCATAAAGTATCACCTGACCAATCAGAAAGTTTACATTTTACAACCCTCTGTATAATGATAACTAAAGATCTGAAGGGACTCTAGGTTCAGCAGGTCCAGCCCCTTCACACTTTATAAGTAAGGAATAATAAGTATGCTATATAAACATAACTTATCAGAACACCTCGGCCATTCAAATATTCAGAGTACCCTGTAATTCCCTTAATTATGAGACATTTGTCCAGATTTTTCAGGAAGGCACCTACTATGTTTCTATCCACTATCTCAGTTGGCAGGCTGGTCTGTAGGTTCACCACCCTGTGGGAGAAAAAGTTCCTTCTGGCATTATACCCTGTCAGTGAGTCAGTGTCAGTGGCTCAGTAGGTAGCACACTCGCCTCTGAGGCCAAGAGATCAGAGGGCTGTGGGTTCAGTTCCCACATCTGGCATTTGGGTTAATATCCCAGTACTGACACTGTAGTGCAGTATGAGAGGGGTGCTGCACTTCTGAGGTGCCGTCTTTTGGATGAGACATTAAACCGAGGTCCCATCTCCCAGGATTGGTAGTAGTTCAGGTGGATGTTAAAGATTCCATGGCACTTATCGAAAAAAGAGTACAGGAATTTCCTCGGTGTCCTGGCCAAATTTCCCACATTCACTAAAAATACCACCAACAGCTTAATCTGGTTCAAGGTCAGTTGGCATTCATCTGTATCCCCTTCCCCTGGGTCGTGCCTGAAAATAGGCAGGATTTGTCTAGTGCACTTACCTGGTCAACAAAAACTAAATAAAATAAATTTTCCACTTCTGAGCTTTTGTGCATGTCCCTGCATCTTGCTGGAGCACACAAATCAAACAGTTCTGTCTGATCTTCTGGAACCTCTTCACCAACATAAAGAATAGGTGGAACAGCCCCAGGAAATGGGCCGATTCGGACAACTGCAGTCTGGCAGGGCCCAGGGCATAGTGTTCGCAAGTGATTGAGCAGGATTGGGAATGACCCACCCAGCCTTTCACTGGGGAAGGGGGGTGTTTTGCCCACAGCCCCCATTAGTTGGTGGGAGATGGGCTGCCCAGGTCCAGTGGACCATGGGAGGCAGCCCTGGCACAAAGTACCAGTCAATGGAATGGGCCGACCCAGGCCTCTAGGAGGAGGCCTGGCCTGGGTGGAGAATTAAAGGGCTGGCTCTGAGAAGGTGCGCCATCTTGGGACTAGCCCTCAAGACTCGACAGTTTTCTCGTCATCGCTGTGACTGCAGGTAGGTCCCGCGGTTGGCCTGGTGTGTTGAATTCCTCCCCTTGAGAGATGTTTCTCCCACTCAGCTGCCTGGGCCACTCCCCCAGCTCCTTTTGGGTTTAGCCTGCCTGATTCAGCCCCCCACTTCCTCCGTATTCGTTTTGTGTCTGTTTTCCTCCCCCTTTTTATGTTTGCTTGCACACATGTGCAAGAAACATAGTGCCATCATCCGAGTTTTCGGAGGTGTGGCAGCCCTCTTCCAATTCAGGCAGTGTGTTTGCAGGCGCGGCCGCAGTTCTCCAATGCCTGCTCGAGCTGTTTATGACCAGTCAAAATGCAGTGGCGTACAGCTGAAGGGGAGCTACACTTCAGTGAGCAGCGATAAGATATCGCCTGCTCACGATATCCCCCTCGCTTTTACACACACACACTGTGTGCGCCCCCCACACATACACTGTGTGGCAAGCGGGGTGCCCAATCCCCCGTCGGCTGTGCTCGCCCCAAAAACAGGTTCTATATGCCACACTGGGTGCCCACCCCAAGCGTGGCTACACATCAATATAGCGGCGAAATTTAATCCCCGTCAGCTCACTGTTCCCGCCCCAGGTACAGGGTGCCACGCTGGGGAGCCCATCCCATCGTGGCACACATGCTATCGCCGGCGGGGTGCCCAATTCCCGTCAGCTCCGCCCCCCACCAACCCGTCCTTGTGCCATGCTGGAGCCCACCCAGCGTGGCAAGCGTCCTGTCGCCGTCATTTAAAAAAAAAAAACTGAAACTCAAAAGCGGTCCTCGGTGTCTCTGTCCCCACCCACTGCGCACCCTGCCTCTCCACCCCCCTCACCCCATACTTACCTCCGGACTCCGGCTCGATGATCTTCGGTGGACCGGGAACACGTCTGCACTCTTCAAAGCCAACCGTGAACTGAGGCAATGCCGGTAAGCTGTATAATGGGATAGATAGGGGTTTTCCAACTTTGCTGCATATCTCAGGCATGTTTTGGAATTTTTGCACCAAATTTTCAACATGGGGCTTTTGGGACCCCTTCTCATGAATGATCTCAATGTCATGGCGTTAATCGGCCCCGAAGGGTGATTTTGCAGTCACTGCGCAAAATCACCTTTTGGGACCAAGTAACAAGACGACACTGCCACTGTTCATAAGGTGGGCTCTCAAAAGCCTATGTTGAAAATTTGGTGAAAATTCTAAAACTGTTTGTTTTACAAGCGTCGTTCGCGGCGAGTTCCTATACTTGCCTTTCGTAAGTTCGCCAATTTTCAATATTTTCACTCCAGATTTTCAATATTGCCATTTTACCACACCTCCTTATGAGCAGTACAGCTGTCATTTTTCACATTTTGCCCAAAACATGTTTCCGCCCAGGTAGCGCACAATGGTGCAGTCGGTGTGTGAAATCAATGTATAGGACATATTAAGAAAATCACAGTGACACTGTTAATGAGCAGGGGTCCTAAAATGGCTATGTTGAAAATTTGGTGAAAAAATTCCTAAAAATGACTGTTTTACGAGCGCGCGTTGCGCAGTTCCTACGCACGCTCGTAAGTTTGCGAATTTTCAATATTTTCACTCCAGATTTTCAACATTGCCATTTTATTACACTTCCTTATGAGCAGTGCAGCTGTCATTTTTCACATCTTGCCCAAGACGTGTTTCCACCCATGTAGCGCACAATGGCACAGTCGGTGTGCGAAATCAATGTATGGGACACATTAAGAAAATCACAGTGACACTGTTCATGAGCAGAGGCCTTAAAATGGTTATGTTGAAAATTTGGTGAAAAAATTCCTAAAAATGACTGTTTTACAAGCGTGCGTTGCACAGTTCCTACGCACGCTCATAAGTTTGCGAATTTTTAATATTTTCACTCCAGATTTTCAACACTGCCATTTTATTACACTTCCTTATGGGAAGTGCAGCTGTCATTTTTCACATCTTGCCCAAAACGTGTTTCCGCCCATGTAGCGCACAATGGCGCAGTTGGTGTACGAAATCAATGTATGGGACACATTAAGAAAACCACAGTGACACTGTTCATGAGCAGAGGTCTTAAAATGGCTATGTTGAAAATTTGGTGAAAAAATTCCTAGAAATGACTGTTTTACGAGCGTGTGTTACGCAGTTTCTGCAGCTTGTAAGTTCTGAATTTTCTATATTTTCACTCCAGATTTTCCACATTGCCATTTTATTACACTTCCTTATGAACAGTACAGCTGCCATTTTTCACATCGCCCAAAATGTGTTTCCGCACATGTAGCGCACAATGATGCAGTCGGTGTGCGAAAGCAATGTTTGTGTCAGATTAAGAAAATCACAGTTACACTGTTCATGAGCAAAGCTCTTAAAATGGCAATGTTGAAAATTTGGTGACAAAAGTCCATAAAATGACTGTGTTACAAGCGAGCATTGTGCAGTTTCCACGCACCATCGTAAGTTCATGACTTTGTAATATTTTCAGTCCAGATTTTCACCAGTGGCATTTTTCCACACTTCCTTATGAACAGTACAGCTGTCATTTTTCACAACATGCCCGAAATGTGTTTTCACACTTTCAGAGCAGAGATGCGTGGTCGCTGTGAGAAATCATTGTTCGGGACAGATAAAGAAAATCACAGTGACACTGTTCATGATCGGAGGTCCCAAAATGCCTGTGTTGACAATCTGCTGTAAAAAATCCCCAAACTAATTACATTACGGGTGTGCGTTGCATAGTTTCTATGCACGCCTGTGACTTCACCAGTTTTTTTTATATTTTTATTGCAGATTTGCAACATTGCCGTTTTTTTACACCTCTCCATGAACAGTATAGCTGTCATTTTTCACATCCGGTTCGGAATGTGTTTTTGCACCTGTGGTGCTAAATGCCGTAGTCGCTGTGCATAAGCAGCTTTCGGCTAACAAACTGATATTGCCACTGTTCATGAGGTGGGGGTCACGAAAAAACCATGTTCAAAATTTGGAGTGAAAATACCAACGAATGCCTGAGGTGTTAGGGTTTCCAACCATAACACCCTACCCTGTAGAGAATGACAGGCATCAGGGGTGTGACTAGTGATTCTTGCCTGTAATGCTCATTCCATTCCACACCCTGCAGCCAGTGAGAGGCATCGAGGTATGCCTTGGACTCTTCGGCCCCAAAGTTCAACCCATTCTCCTATACCACACCCATCTCACTGTATTTCTTGATGGAATGGGGTGCGCATAAGGGCCAAAGACACCAAGGCACACCGTGACACTTGTCAGTGTCTGCAGGGTAGAGTGTGGTGAAATGGCGTGGCCGTTATGCCTGCCGACCCAAAGGCACACCCCAATGCCTGTCACTCTCTGTAGGGTGGTGGTGGGGTTGGCTTCAGTTCAATACTTCACTGCCATTTCTGTTATGCAGCTCTGTAACTTCTACACTACCAATGCCAATGCCAGCAAGCAAACATTCGGCATTGACAAATGCTATTTCTTTCTATTTTCTGTGTGTTGGGCAGCTTCGCCCCCCAGTTTTCAAGCCCCATATTAACTTCTGCCTCAGCACTTGCTCTCTTCTCCCCAGCAGCCCACCCATAGCTAGGTGTCCTCGGGCTGCTGGGTCCTGCTGTGGCCTTCCGCACCGCCTCTTCCTCCAGCGGCTGCTGTGCAGTCCAACCCCTGCGATTGGCAGCTCCCTGCTGAGTCCCCTTTCTTCTGGCCCATCTCCTGGTCCCTTCCCTTCCCCGCCCCCTCCTTTCTTATGTCCTCAGGCCTTCCCTAGGCCACCCCCATACCCTCTGGCTGGCGCCAATTTTGTCGCCTCCTTGCCGGTCCTCCTGGCGGCACTCTCCATTTCTTTCAACCCTCAGCATTGCTTGATTGGTACTGGCATACACAATTCATGGTAAAGCGCATGAATGCGTAGCACTTTCTGATTTCCACATTATTGGTGACATTTAGTTGCCTCCATAGAGTGGCGTTCTAGGAATGTTTCTATCAACTTAGTAAAAAAAAAAAAAAAAATTGTGTGTTCGGAATTAGCTATACTTTTTTTTAGAAATGGTAATCCGATGTGATGCAAATGTTACTGGTTAATTTTAGTGTTATTTGCTTAGAGTTAGGCGAATATGTGGCAGTTGAGAGGTATAGCCCCCCTTACCCTCCTTTTTGTTAGTTTGTTGGATTCAAAAATAAGTAAATGACATATCCGAGGCTGGGGGGTGTTCTGTCTCAAGTTGGTGGGTGGCTTGTCTAAACCTTTTGCATTGGGTGGCGGTATTAAAAACAAACAAGAAATAATTACGCAAATAAATATAAAATCTTATGTTTCAGCATGGGAGCCGTCTTGACCTTGGGGGGCACAGGCAGTTGGGCCATCTCCCGCTGGGGATACCTAATTCGGGGATTGGGGGGCTTTTGTTTATATAAAAAAAATTTGCATTTGATTTATTTGAGGGAGAGGTTTGTTATGGGGATAGGGACATTAAGGTAGCATGGGGGGAATTTTCTTATATCCATGTCTCTCTACTATCGAAGATGTTATCCAATTTTTCCTTTTGATCAGTTCGCTGTTGTCTGGTATTGCTTTACCCTAGAATTCTAGTAGTGACATAATGGCATCCCAATGGGTGAATCGAGTGCAAGGCGGTCAGGTGCCCCCTGCATCCCCTGTACCTCGAACAAGGAGTCAGGATCAGGCTTTTTGCTATGCTTTTCAGTGTCTGAAGGAGTTGAGGGGCCCAGATTGGATGCTTGCTGTGTCCAGACTGGAACCCTAGTTGCAGACGGTCTCTGATGAAGGCTAGCTGGCCAGTCCCGGGGCTTCTCCAGATGGGGGGAGCAGAGTGGCACTGTTGGGGGTGAGCAAGTGGGGGGTAATCAGGGAGAGAGGAGTGAACCATGTGGTTTGTCGGTGGGGGAACAGGGAAGTTATCCTCCCAGAAGCCGTCAGCCTTCGGCTCACTTGCTTAAGTCAGTAGCGCAGGAGAGTAGAGGTAGAAAGAAGAGGCAAAGCTGGCTGACTAAGCAGAGATCGCAGACAACCATTGAAGAGGATGGGGCCGGAGTCCAGAGGTTGGCAACATAGATGGCCATGAGGATGGATAGATGGATAGATCTGGTGGAGCCAATTACTGCAGGTGAGTTGGACAGGGAATGTGATGTGCATAGAGAGTAAAGCAGTGTGCTGGTAGGGACCGGCGCAGACCCACCGGGGGAGGGGGAGGTTTGTATCTTGAATGTCAGTACGTTTTCGAGAGATCCAACCCGGCCACCCACAAAGCACGGCATATGGCAAAGGGTCCTGGACAGGGCAGCCAGGGAGGTAGCCCAGTGCAGGCGGAAACAGTTTCCAGTGGTGAGTGATGCAGCAGGTAATGGCTTACATGACATGGATTATCAGGGGGAAGACACAGACGGTCTTACAGGTGTGGGCACAGGAATGAGTTGGGCTAATGAGGGTGCAGAGGCGGCGGGGGTTGACCATGTTTATAGGGAATCCAGATCAGGGGGCAGGGGCCCCCTGGTGTTGTCCACCTCCAACCCAGGCCTCCAAGCTACGTCCGCAGGCATGAGCAGCCATGTCGCGCAGGCACCCATTGCGATGTTTGGGCGTGGAGCACCATGGGAAGAGCCCAGGGTAGGGGTTGGGGGTTCCCAGGCTTTATTCCCCCCCGGGTTCCTGAACTATGTCTATAGGTATGACTTGGCATGCCACACAAGCGGCAAACACGTACAGGCACAGGGTGCCGCTGGACAGGCTAAGGGTGCCACAGCTAGGTAACAACCCTTTTCCCCCTATAATTGGAAATGTGGGGGACAGTATCCCAGCCCAGCATTCTTGCCCCACGGGGAACCCTGTGGGGATCCAGTGGCCACCAGCCACATGGACCTCGACATGGAGCCCGTGGCCACAGATGTGGCCCCCAGTTTTTGGCAGCTTGCCCAGCTGGCCACCATCGGTCAGCACTTCATTCAACATGTTCGGATTGGGGGGTTGGGCACCTCAGGGGACAGTAAGAGGGACAGTCGCACCGGACTTGGGTTGTGCTATCATACCTCCAGCTGGGCTGGTGACAGCAGCCCCTATGGCCCCCTTGGGTTTGATGGTCCCCGATACCGCCACAGCACAGCCGGCACCAGTGACGGTGGTCCCTCAGCCTGAGTCATCTTTGGTGACCCAGGGGATGGCAGCTCAGGTGTGGTGCAGGACTGCGGTGGCCCCCTCAAACAACATGCCACGATCTTCCCCGGGGTCCAGCGATGGGAATGTCGTGTGATGGGGCGCGGCACTGTAGCTCCTGTACAGGCCGTGGCATGTACACAATTAGCGCAGCCCTCGGCTGTAACTGGCACCGTAGTAGAGTCACAGCAATACTGGGGATCGCTGGGCATATGCAGGGGTGGGCGACCCTTTTGGGGATCATTTGTCAGACACGGTTAGGGACAAAATTTGAAAGGGAGAGTTCATAGATATTTTCTCACTTTTACACCGGGAGCTACTGGAGAAAAGTGATGACAAAAAGAAGAAGGAGAAGCCCAGACAGCCTAAGGTACCTTTTACATTTGAGAATTGGGCAGCGGCTTTTAATGTCTATATGTTGGTGTATAGGATGAAATATCTGGAGAAACTGGCGTCACTGCTCAAGTATCGGGACACCATCAAATTCGCTCCCACTTGTTGTTTGACAGATATGCTCGGCTGAAATACAATGAGCAGTTTCAGCTAAAATTGGCAAGGCAGCCCATGCTCAAATGGAAAAGCTTACATTTGGATCTATAGGTGCGTTACATGACTCAGGGGAGGCCTAATGTGGTGACGTATATGGATAGCGGCCATGTTATAGCCAAGCCAATGGGTAGGGATGCAAAGAAGGAGCAAAAGAAGAATATAAAGAGGACTTGCTATGATTATAACAAAAGAAGGTGTTTTCATGCCTACTGCAAGTTCAGTCACATATGTAAGAGTTGTGGGGGGAACACAGGGTTACTGCATGCAGAAGTGCCTCGGATAGACAGCAGGGAAGTGAAGGGATGAGCAGAGACAAGGCTAGATCACCAGTCCGACTCTGCAACATGAGGCCATGGCTTACCCAATATCCCAAGCAGGAGGCAGCATTGTATTTGACTTGACGGTTTTGACAAGGATTTCCCCATACTATACATGGGACTCCACATTACTACCACGACGAGCAACCATGTCCCTACCCGACTTACTTGAATAAAAAATCCAAAAAGAAGTCCATGCGGGTTGGCTAGCTGGCCCTTTCCATATACCACCATTTCCTAATCTACGAGTGTCCCCACTGGGAATAGTACTCAAAATAGCACCCAGTGAGTATCGGCTGATACATTACCAGTGCTATCCAAAAGGGGCTTCTGTAAATGATTTCATAGCCCCTGAGGATTACTCAGTTAAATACGCATCATTCGACACTGCAGTGCAATTGATCCACAGGCTGGGACCGGGCACCCTGATGGCAAAGAGCGACATTAAGTCCGCATTCCACCTCCTGCCAGTTAGACCTCAAGACCATGAGCTGTTGGACTTCATGTTCAAGGGTTGCTGGTATGTCGATAAGGCTATGCCAATGGGGTGTTTGGTCAGCTGTGCAGTGTTTGAGACATTTGCAACATTCCTGGAATGGGCATCGAGGTTACACACAGGGAATGGGAACATAATGCATTACTTGGATGACTTTTTCTTTGCAGGACCTAGTGGTATGGATAATTATTTAAACACACTTGAGGGCTTTCGTGCTCTCATGGAACATTCTGGGGTACCATTGGCACCAGAAAAAAACAGAGAGCCCGTCCAAATACCTGTCTTTCTTGGGTACTGAGATTGAGTCCGTGAGCATGGTATCATGATTGGCCCATGACAAGGTGTTGCACCTGAGGCACTTGGTGGGGGAACTGGAAGGGCTAGGAAGGTCACTCTCAGACAACTGCAGTCAGTTGTGGGTCGTTTAAACTTTGCATGCCGAGCAGTCGGCCCAGGAAGTCCATTCTTGAGAAGACTGGCCTCCACAATGTCTAGCCCTACGAGACCATATCATCATATGAGTGTCACGAGGGATGAGAGCGGTCCTTAAAGTATGGGAGTTGTTCTTACAGGACTTAAACGGGGTCTCCATGTGGCAGGACCCAGTGGGTCTACACCACGGGCTGGATCTGGTCACAGATGCCACAGGCGATGTGGGGATTGAAGTCTTTTTTAAAGGGTCTTGGTTTGCGGGTTCATGGCTGCAGGAATGGATAGAATTGGGACTAAACCAGAATATCATGCTCCTTGAGCTGTTCCCCATTATGGTAGCTGTCAGGGCATGGGGGGACAGGCTTGCAAATCAGCAAGTGCTGTTCCACACAGACAACAGAGCAGTGACAGAAATAATAAATTCACAAACTTCTAAGTCTGAGGACGTTATGAAGGCATTGCGAATGTTTGTCATGTGCTGCCTCCAGCACAACATCACTTTTAGAGCCCAACATTTGCTGGGCAAGCAGAATGTGACAGCGGATGCCTTGTCTTGATTGCAGCTCGATTGATTCAGGCAGCTGGCCCTGGAAGCAGACTCGATACCCATGCAGATACCGGAGGTAGTATGACACCTGGGGAGGCAAGACAACGCCAATTGGTACAGCTCTCTGTTGCCCTCTTGACCAGACCCTACTAACACATTCATAACTAAGAAGATGTTGGAAGGGTGGGTTAGGTCACAGGGGAAAACTCTGGACAACAGAAAGCCCATAGGCTTACCGGAACTGTCTGGTCTGTTGAGGGTCCTTAGTGTCACATGCAGCTCGAGGTATGAAACTCAGCTGTTCCGGGCATGGTTTGCATGTGCATTCTTCGGGGCTTTCCGGGTATCAGAGCTGGTCCCAGAGTCCAACATCCCCGGATATGACACCAACCTGCAACTCAGCAATGTCAGGATGTTACACGACAGACTCTGCTTTCAGCTCCTCAAGTCCAAAACTAACCAGTGTAGACCACCATCCATCATAACGCTACATAGGGCCCCAGGAGGTGGTATTTGTCCTGGTTTCTGATGTGCACTTACTTAACTGAGAGACCCATGGGGGAATGGTACGCATTTGTGCATGGGGATGGAAAACCTGTGACCAGGCAGCAATTTGCCACTGTACTCCAGAAGGGTTTATGGATGGTGGGAATGGATACTAGGTCCTTTGGAACCCATTCATTCCAGATTGGCATGGCCATGGAGGCTGCCAGATTGGGTTTGGGAGAAAAACAGATAAAGAAATTGGGCAGATGGGCATTGGGTGCATATAAAGGCTACATCAAACTCCAAATGGAGACCTATAACATGGCATTATAAGTTGACTCGCATCTTGAATAGTGCAGGTTTAGGAGGCCTCGTGTTGTGAGGCATGAGGTTGAGAACTGTTTGTTAACAATATAAAACAAAAATAAAACAAAGTTGATACACCGAACTCAGGCTGTCTCTTTTGTTTTGCAGCTTTAGCATCTCACATATGGATCATTTCGCACTCGTATGTACGGGAAGCTCAGTCAAAAGCCAAGGTTCGGCTGGGCATCCCAGAACACTGGCCTATCATACATTGGGCTGGAAAAAGGGGGATGAAGTGGGGACAACTGTTGGGGATAATTCGGAAGTTGGGGCTCCAGAAACAGCCACCAGCTGCATTGGTGATTCACCTAGGCGAGAACAGCTTAGTTGCTCGAGGGGCCCCTAAACTGATAGTGGCAATTAAGAAGGGTTTGACCCATCTTAGGGAGCTTTTCCCATGGACAGTGGTGGCATGGTCTCGGATCATCTCATGACAGCAGTGGTGGGGGGGTGCACAACATCCTAGCCATACAGAAAGCGCCTAGAGAAGTGAACAGAGAGATGTCCAGGTTAGCTTCTGCATGTGAAGTGGCAGTTATCAGGCATTTTGACATAACCCAGGCTTGTGCAGGCACGTATAGCAGGAATTGGGGTTCACTTGTCTGACACTGGCGATAATATTTTCAATGCAACACTGCAGTAGTTTTGCGAAATAGTGTTAAGATCTCTGGTGCATTAGTGGGGGAATATGTGTGAACAAGTATTTGGTGGTGGTAAATTCATGGCTGACCTGATACACTGTTCTGGCCTTAAGGAGTAAGGTACTCTAACTTGTGATGGGGCGACAGCCGGCTGGAGGCATGACCTTGGGCGGGTACACTTCATGGAACTGGAGGAGTGGTCACTCAGTTAGTGACAGGCACTGGAGTGCGGGGGGCACATGAACTGAAGCGGGGGAGTGCGACCCTGGGTGGGCATGCTCCTCGGAAACAGCCATGTCCCTGAATTTGGTTTTAAAAAGGGAGGGGAACTGTCCAAAGGGGAGACATGGCCACGAGTGGGTCTGTCCGACTGATGGGTCAGAGTTCCCCCTACAGGTTGTGGAAGGCGGAGGGTCAAGGCAAGAGATGTATGAATTTGCTGCCCCAGGGGTCTTAATGTTTTAAGGTTTGAGTACAGATTGTAAAATATGAATTGAAAGTTATTTATTGTTGTACTGTTATACTTATATATAATGCTAGTAAAAGCTGGGCCTCTTTTATCCAAAACCTAAGTGATGCGTTTTTATTAATGGGGGTCTGCTTGGGCAAAAGTAGGTGCTGAGTCAGAGCTTGTACAGTAAACAGAAACTGATAGACTTCAGGGAAGAACTGTCCAACCTGGATCAAATGTGTCTAGCGTTAGACATCTAACAGAAGGGTAGGTGAGGAGCGCATTCCGGTATTGGAAGAGGGGAGTGGGGTGGCCTGGGTCCCAGTGGGGCCAACACTCGTTAGGCTAGTCTTTTCAAACTTGTCACTAAACACAATACACCCTTGGCACATACACCAGTCTCAGCTGGTGGCTCCTGCAACTGTCTCCGTGCTCCGAGCTACACCTTCCCACCTTCACCCTCTCTAAGGCCACATTGCATACCTAATCGCAGAAGGCCAAGAGGTCAGAGCCAGAGGGAGCTCCTGGGAGTGAGAGGTGCAACGTCACGGCCGTGCCATCATGCAATGGAGGATTCAGCCGGTATTTTATTTGTAGCCCACAAGTCCCCCTCATGGCACGGGCATGCAGTGACGCCAATGACGCAGTGGTATGCTCTCCCGCGCACCACACGTCAGACGTCTGCCATGCCGTCCCTTCCTTGCTATGTGATTCGCCCTAGCCCCCAGCTACTGCTAGAACCAGCAGTAGTGTAGCAAGTTCCCAGAGAGCCTGGGTGCAAAGCGATGTTACAGGGCCCCTCCCCAGTTTTGAATAAAGATAAAAATGATTATCTGGGCCCCTCAAACCTCATGGGACGGGTGCCACTGCACCCCCTGCACCCTTGTAGCTACACCCCTGGGAGCCAGCACATGCGTGGTTAACCCTCCCCACCCTCCCCGGAGAGCAGTCCCTAGGATGCTCAATCCTCCTCCTCCTCCCTGGCCAACCACCGACGACCTGAGCTCGTTCCCGAACCCGGGTCACCAGTGTGGTGCAAGGTATGGCTTCCAGCACCTCAACCCTCAGTGCCACCGGGCCAGGAGTAAATAGAATGTTTTGGCAAAAGAAACGTTAATTTGTGACCAGTATTATACAGTTATGAATTGTGAAGCAGTAAGAGTTGTGTAAGAAAGTGAAAGAAATAAAAACTGTGTACTTTTGATAGTACAGACATCAACAAGTTATGCTAATTAGATGGGGTCGCATCCCAGCATTCCTAAGAAATATAAAAGAGACAAGATTAGCGAAAATAAAAAAGATTGTACATATCACTGTACAAAAAAAATAGACTATTGCAGTAATCAGTGTGTTCTCTTTCACTGAACAAATTATTGATGTTTATAACAAATAAACACCACCACATGAATAAATATGGCTGCCCCGAAGATAACACTTCTAAACTGCCAGCTGAGGAGCTTGTAACAGGGGACTGCAGAGAGCCTTAAGAGGTAAAGCCTCCTTCCTTCCAGCCTGCTTGTGGAGAGATCTTAAACTATGTCGGGTCTATTTTCTGCCCCCACACAGCAACTGATTGTTTCTGCTACTGGATATCTGGACATCTCTGCACAGGGATTTTGGGGCTTTCCATGTGTTACTTTAAGGGCTGTTATACTGCATGTCTCTGCTGTTAACTAGCACTGTTATGCTGTGATATGGGAGTTTGTAATATTGCTTTAGAGTGCTTACCTGTTTTTAGAATTGTGTAGAATCTCTCGCGTGTGTCCGCCATCTTGCACATGCACAGTAGCCTTCTGTATCCCGACTCTGTCCCAACAGTTGGCTTCAAACCCTGCTCCCTTGCTACCAGAGTCAGCAGCTCTACCGCTCAGCCATCATATCAGAGTATTGTTAGCTATAGTTTTTAAGGCTCTCAAAGCTTCTAACCCCCATAGTCTGCTAAAATAATATTCTTGTTACCACTGCAGGTTTCAAACTCTGCAGCCTAGTGGCCAGAGTCAGCAGCCCTGCCACACAACCATCTTATCTGGCTATTTCTTACCCCCCAGTTTCAAGGCTCTCAAAGCCTCTGCCCCCCAATAGTCTGCTAAAATAAAATTTCCAGCATTCACTGCAGGTTATGAAGCCTGTACCCCTCACACCAGTATCCTCAGCACTACCGCTGAGACAACCAAAGCAGGCTAACTCGTGCTTAGTTTCTAAAGCTCTCAAAGCCTCTATCATTATAGTCTGCCTAAAATAAAAATAAAATAAATCTCTCCTCTGTCCCACCGCAGGTCTCAAATCCTTTACCTTTGCCACCATAGTCAGCAGCACTACCACTGAGCCTACAAGTCAAGCTACTTTATTGTGGCATATCTCAAAGCTCTTACAGCTTTTCTGGCTCCCCCAAAACCTCTTTGTTCTACCCCCAAAAGCTGTCTAGGCACCATGTCTGTTCACTTCCACCTGATGTGCCCCATCCTCATAACCACCCTGGGGTTCACCTCCCACCAGCCAGACCTCACCCGATGCCCTTGGTGGACTGCACCTTTGCATCTCTCCAGAATTGGCCATTCCCTTCCTACCTTGTCATCACACACTGGACCCCTGCATCCACCTCCACCAGCAGCCCAACCCCAGCACCCACCCGGGCCCCCCCTAGCTCCACCCCTTCTGCGTCCGCCCATCGCTCCAAACCCTACCCATCCCCTGCTCCACTACATCCGCCCCTCCCAAACGTACTCCCAAAAATATAACAACCTGCCACCCTATGGTTAGAGCCTTAGTCATCTTACTACTCCTCTCCGGTAATATCCACCCTAATCCAGGCCTTGCCCTCACCACTACACCTACCAGACCCTCTGGACTCTGCACTGCCTCCCTGAATATATGCAGCCTGCCAAAGAAATCTGCAACGCTTCAATGCTGGGCCACCCTTCACCAACCACACATAATCACCCTAGTGGAGACCTGGCTCTCCAAATCTACTCCCGATGCCTTTGTCTCACTCCCCAGATACACCCTATATCGGGAAGACAGGGTAGGAAAGCGTGGGGGCGGCTGTGCATGCTACATCAAAAATAACATTATTGGTCACATACTCCAACCCCCAAAACTCACAAACAGAGCACAAGTCCTCACCCTAAAAATCACCCCGACCCCTCTAGGGCCCACTATACCTCACAGTTGCCTACATACCCCCTAAGAACCAAAAGCCTGCCTTCTCATCCCTCACCGAATACCTCTCTACCCTTCCACACAATGCAGAGCAGACACTAGTAGGGGACCTCACTATCAACTGGCTTGGTCCCTCGGCTGCGTCAACAAAGGACTCGTTCTCAGCCCTTGACATGGTCCAATTAGTTACCCAACCCACTAGACTTCATCCATCTACTGGTACCCACACCCTCTTGGATATCATTATTTCTAACCGCCCCAACAAAATCCTGGTTATAAAAGTACTTCCCGACTCCTTAAGTGACCACTCGCCCATCCTATTCCAATGGACCTCTTCCACGCCCAAACCCATAACCCAAACAACCTTCCGAAGGCGTCTCCGCCCAGGAGAGTTAATAAAACTTAAACAGCTGCTCAACCAAATAGATTGGTCCCCCGTTAATATAGCCCCCAGCGTCGACATTGCACTCAACCAGTTTACACAGGCCTTCACCAAGGCCTGTGACCTCTATGCGCCACTCACCAAACTCCGCACCAAAAGGCAACATGCTCCTTGGATAACCCCCTCCCTGCTCCAAATGTTGAGAGACAGGGATAATCTCTGACACAAAGCCACAGAATCTGGCAGGATGGCAGACAGACAATCCTATAATGCCGCTCGCAATAGGTGCACTTGAGCCATCCGTAAGGCCAAAGCAGACCACTACCAATCCACTCTCACAACCATGTGGGGGTCTGCGAAAACCTTCTGGAGTAATATCAAAGAACTCAATGGGAAATCACGCTCCCCACCTCCATCCCAGCTCACCATAAATGGCACCACCTCCACAGACATACTCACCATAGCAAACTGTCTAAACACCACCTTCTCGGATCTCAGCAGTGTTCTCCCTAGTTGTTTCTAGGACCCTGTGCCCCAATCCCAACCCCCAACCCTGCAGCATCCTTGTCTCCTCCTGCGCAAAATATCCACCCATGAAGCTCGTCCTTACCTACAAGAAGTGCTAAGCAGCAATAACCCTATAAATGACCCCCTAGATGTCAGGCTACTTCGATTAATTCTCGACAAGGTCCTAGTCCCCCTAAAGGACCTGTTCAAAAAATCTGTATTCCCTAGTGCCTGGAAAACAGCTGTCATTACCCCCATCCATAAAAGTGGTGACAAAGCCTCCCCAAATAACTATCGGCCCATCTCCATTCTCCCCCCCCCCCAAAGCGTTAGAAAAAGTAGTTACCAACCAACTTACGGAATACCTAGCCAAGTATGACATTCCATGCCCAGAACATGGCTTCCTTTCGGCCCATAGCACCACCACAGCCCTCCTAGAATTTACTAACCTCCTGCACTCCTCCCTAGACACCGGTAACATTGCAGGAGCTGTGTTTATAGACCTATCCAAAGCCTTCGACACGGTCTGCCGCCCTTTCCTTCTCGACTCCCTCCACCAACTTGGTTTCTCCACAGGCCCCCTAGCCTGGTGTTCCAGTTACCTTTCTGCCCAGTTCCAATGCGTCAAAATTAATGGAACCCTATCCGACACACTACCCGTCCACTCCGGGGTGCCCCAGGGCTCTATCCTGTGGCCACTTCTTTTCTCCCTCTGCCTAAACTCCTTACCAAAGGCCTGCTCCACAAAAATCTTACTATATGCAGATGATGCAGTGCTCTCTGCTTCGCATCATAAACCTACGCCCCTTCAGGACTCCTTCTAACATGCCTCCTCCCAGGCTGAAACATGGTTTAGGGACCGTAGACTGGTCATAAACCTAAAAATGACTAAATCAATGATCTTCTCTCACCGCCAAAACAAAGCAAAAAGTGCACCTCTCCGCATCCTCCCCAGCACCCCCTTGAACAGGTATCCAACTACAAATATCTTGGACTTACCCTCGACTCGGCCCTTACTTTCCATGACCACATAAACACCCTTGCTGACGCAACAAACACCCGGATTGGACTCCTTTACCGACACAGGGACTGCCTTTCCCCCACACCCTTAGGCTGGCCATCACCTCATCAATACTGTCCCTAGTGGACTATGGGCTCCCTGTATACGGGGCAGCAGATAACTCCGCACGCCAGAAAATCCAGGTCTCCCTAAACAAGGCCTGCAGGCTCCTGTCTGGTGCACCAAGGCTCACTCACACCTGCTCCCTCTTTACCTCTGCAATCTTCTCAACCTTGATGAAAGGCTCCGCTACCAGACCTGCATACTGCCCAAGAAAATACTGCTTGGACTCTCTCCCCCCCCTGGGGTCTCCACCTCTCTTCTTCTGGCCACCCCCACTATCTCCACCCGCAACTCAGAGAAAGCACCTCTGGTTGGGCCCAGGGTAAAAACCTCCCTTGCCCAGAGATCTTTCCACTCCAGGGCCCCCACATGGTTAAATGCACTCCCAAACACCATCACTAGTGCACCCAAGATCGCCCACTTCAAAACCACTGTTCACAACCACCTCTTCAATATCCGCTCCTGTAACTGCAACTAACGTTTCATTCTCTCATCCTCTCTGATTCTAATTCTCTGACAAAGTCCATTATGGATTGCAACCTACGTCAAGAATTACCAAACCCATGAATAGGACTGACTACTCTGTTTAGATGCTTTCTCAAGCTAATAATGTCTCTCTGCTGTGATGATGTAACTATCATCCTCCAAATATTGTAAATAAAGTCTGTACTTACTGTAAATAATGTCTGTGATAAATGTCTGTAGCACATGCTCTATGTACTGTAACTGTTGTTATACCCTGTCTGTATTAGCTTCTGCCTTACATGTGACGAGATACCTTTGGAAATGAGCCTCTTGCTCAAAGGTTGTAAACCTATATATCAAATAAATAAAAAAAATAAGTTCTTTTAACTCCCACTCTGAAATACCAACACTCAACACACGCTCCACTACTTTACTGGTAACACACATAGCGCCCCCCCCCCAAAAAAAAATCACAGTTTCCCTATCATTACAATACCCAGACTCAGAAAAGTGCTGGGGACAATTTCAAGAAACCGCGGTACCAAAACACAATCCAGAGCATGCGCACAATCAACTACGGAAACAGTCCTCTGCAAATGAAATCGACTGCATAACTAATTACCTATCCAAACTCCTAACAGGAAAAACGGAGGCTAAACACACTTAACTTAGCACATTAATGACGGAATGAAAGATGTTCTGGAGATACCGGATTATTAAGGATCCTCCTCGCACAGGAATAATTATAGTAGTTTGTTTTGCCTGCTGTATCACTAGCCCAGTTACTGTTGCTCTGTTTCCACTGCCGTGGTCACCAGAAAAAAAACAGCCGGCCATAATATTTTACTGATATTAAAAAAAAAAAGGGCAAACCATACAGAAATGCAAAACCATATGGGGTGTTGGGGGGCAATGCCCCCAAAGTGCAAGGAATTAAAACTAATACAATACAGATGCAAAACAAATAAAAAAATAAAGCCTTACCGGGGGGCAGAGCCCCCCAAATACAATTGCAAATACTCTTACAGCCACGATATTACAACAAACAACAGACAAATAATAAATAAAGCCACGTCCCCAAATACCAATACACACTATTAGAGCCACGATATTTATTACAAAATGCGAAATATAATGCTGAAATTCAACTGCATTCTTTGGGGGAGGGCGGGTTACAAAGAAATGAAACTAAAAGGGACTGTGGCCAGGTTGCCAGAAGCTGGGTGTGGTAGAAATTATGTGTAAGCTTAAAATAGATGGAGGTCTGACGATTATTTAGATTAGGGGACACATATAGTGCCCTTTTTTCTGATTTCAGAGGATTACGGTAATATGTCCCCAACCGACGTCTTTACTCTCCGCCCCTTCACACAGGTCTTGCTATTCAGTCCGAACGTTCCAAAGCAGAGTTCTCCATGGCAAGTAAGTATATGCCCCAGACTGTCCCCTGCAGTAAATAAAAGACAAAAATGCAGTTTAATGGGGTGTACCTATTTTTTTATTACTGTGTTAACATACCAGGGTACATAACCTACAGGAGAGACAGGCAAGGGAGAAGAGGG
The DNA here is from genome assembly GCA_016271365.2 of Neoceratodus forsteri. Taxonomy (NCBI): domain Eukaryota; kingdom Metazoa; phylum Chordata; order Ceratodontiformes; family Ceratodontidae; genus Neoceratodus; species Neoceratodus forsteri. Next base: position 438,902,557 of record CM057459.1, on the reverse strand, counting down.
GGAGGAGTAGCTCTCTATGTAAAGGAAGGGATAAAAGCAACTGAACAAAAGAGTAAACAGGGAGGAGAGGAGGCACTGTGAGTCGCCATGGAGACTGGAAAGTGCACCACAATCCGTACAGGGGTTGTGTACAGACCCCCATGTCAGGGGAAGGGAATGGACAAGGATATGATAGAAGGCATTCTTAGAATGGCAGAGAAAGGGGAGATACTGTTGATAGGAGACCTGAATATAGCAGATGTTAACTGGAGCACATTTGCTGCAGCCTCATCCAAGAGCAGGGCCATTCTTGATGCCCTACAGGTGGCAGGCCTCAGACAGCTAGTTTCGGAACCCACTCGTGAGGGAGCAATCTTAGACCTCGTACTCTCAAACGGGGGCAGTGAGAGAATCTCAGATCTAGAAGTGGGTTGCCATCTGGGAACAAGTGACCATCAAACAGTGTGGTTCACGTTAAACTCAGCTACAGAGTCAAGCCATACAAAAGTGAGAGTACTGGACTTTAGGAGGGCTGACTTTGGCAAGATGGGAGAGTGCCTCAGAAAAGCACTAGCAAACAGGCTAGAAGGAGGTGTGGAGCAACAATGGGGAATCATCAAAACTGCCATCACAGAGGCAACAAGCCTTTGTGTGAAGCAAATAAACAAATCAAAATGAAAGAAAAAGCCACTATGGTTCTCAAAAGAAGTGGCTGTGAAAGTCAGGAAGAAAAAGATAGCATTCCAGAAGTATAAGGAAACACAGAAGGAGCAGGGCAGACAGCTGTACCAGTTAAGGCAGAAGGAAGCAGGGAGGGAAGTCAGAATAGCAAAGGCCCAAACTGAGGAAAAGATAGCCAACTCAGTTAAGAAGGGGGATAAAACCTTTTATAGGTACATCAGCGAGCGTAGAAAGACAAAGGGAGGGATAGTGAGGCTGAATAGAATGAACGGTGGGTGGGCAGAGGGGACAGTGAAAAAGCAGGGATACTGAACGAATATTTCTGCTCAGTATTCACAAAGAGGAGGAAGTGCCTAATCCAATTAACAGAAGCACTCTTGATAGGGGGTGATCCCAGTCCTTTCACAGAAGAAAGGGTTCTGCAAGAACTCCTAAAACTGAAGGTGGACAAAGCAATGGGTCCTGATGGAATTCATCCCAGAATTCTAAAAGAATTAAGGGAGGAACTAGTGAAACCACTGACTATTCTTTTTAATAAATCATGGGAGGATGGTGTGGTACCTGAGGACTGGAGGAAGGTGGATGTGATTCCCCTTCACAAAAGTGGGACCAAGACAGAGGCAGGAAACTACAGACCTGTCAGTCTGACCTCTGTGGTAGGGAAAGTGATGGAGTCACTTCTGAAGGAAAGAATAGTTGAGTACCTAGAGGCCAGCGGGGCACAGGACCCTAGAGCAGCATGGGTTCACAGTGGGAAGGTCATGTCAGATGAATCTAATAGATTTCTTTGACTGGGTGACCAAAGTAGTAGACCAGGGAGGGCTGTGGACATGGCCTACTAGACTTAGCAAGGCATCTGACACAGTCCCACACAAAGATTAATAGTCAAATTAACCAGCCTGGGAGTGGGTCCCAGGGTGGTAGCCTGGATAAAACATTGGCTGCACAACAAGACACAGAAGGTAATTGTAAATGGAGTCCACTCTGAAGAAAGAGGGGTTACTAGTTGGGTACAGCAGGGTTCAGTATTGGGTCCAGTCCTTTTTAATGTCTTCATCAGTGACATTGCAGAGGGACTGGAAGGAAAAGTATGCCTTTCTGCAGATGACACAAAGATCTGCAACAGGGTTGATACACAAGGAGGCGTGGAAAGGATGAGAAAGGACTTGGCAAGGTTGGAGGAATGGTCAGAAGTGTGGCAGCTAGGATTCAATGCAAAGAAGTGCAAAATAATGCACGTGGGAAACAAGAACCCAGGGGAAAAATACACAATGGGGGGGAGGTAGTAACAACAACAAAAAGGAAAGGGACCTGGGGTAATCATATCAGATGACCTTAAGGTTAGCAAGCAATGTGAGAAGGCAGTAGGGAGGGCTGGGGGTATACTGGGATGTATAGGAGAGGCATCAGCAGCAGAAAACAGGAAGTTGTTATCCCTCTGTACAGACAGTTGGTGAGACCCCATCTGGAGTACTCGCGTCCAGTTCTGAGACCCTTCTCCACAAGGACATAGACAGGATAGAGGCAGTCCAGAGGAGGACAACTAAAATGGTGCAGGGTCTGCAAGAGAAGCCGTGAGGAGAGACTAAAGGAGCTTAATATGTATACCCTTGAGGAAAGAAGGAGAGGGGGACATGATAGAAACTTTAAGTACCTCAGTGGAATCAACAAAGTCCAAGAGGGTAGCATCTTTCAGAAAAAGAGCGTGCAAGAACAAGGGGACACAATTTAAAGATAGAAGAGGCGGTTCAGGGCAATGTGAGAAGTATTATTTCACAGAGAGGATAGTGGATGCATGGAACAGCCTTCCTGAAGAGGTTGTGGGGTCTAAAACTGTGGGAGAATTCAAGAATGCATGGGACAGACATAAGGCAATTTTTGTGGGGGGTAGGAAGAAATAGGCTGTTGGTTAACTAGGATCTGTGGCCTATCCTGTAGATAGGAAAATGGGCAGACTAGATTGGCCAAGCGGTCCTTATCTGCCGTCAAAGTCTATGTTTCTATGTCTTCTGTGCAGCACTTAGTCATATGTTCAGTCTGCACTTCATCTGCACACATACCTCTCAACCTCTTGATTCATGACTCAGGGACAAGTCTTAAAAAAATCAGGGACAAAGACCCAAAATCAGGGACACATCTTAAAAATTGGTACTACTCACACAGAAAGCTGTTAGAATAAAGGGATGTATGTTAAGATGAATTTTCTGAAGAAGAACAAGTCTATAACTTTAATATTTGACAGCATTTTGTGATTTTAATCCTCACTGTTCTGTCACAAAAACACAAATTTTATGAGGGACAGAGGAAAATTGAGGCAAAATCAGGGACAATTGAGAGGTATGCCTGCAAAGCTAGGTAGCATACCGCTAGAAATATTGCATTGCACAACGCATACGTCAGTTTCGCCTAAGCGAGTGATAAGATTAATCTGTAAAATATAAAGTGGGACAGTGATGAGTGATGAACTGAATAGAAATCTCTGTCCTGTGGGGTTCCCCCCCCCCGTCCGCAGTGGTGCACAGAAAAAAAATTCGCTCCTAATGCAGGGAATATAAATATCACTATAACAACTACAGTTCCTTATTAAATAGCAACACAGTTCGTCTACGAGTAGCGACTGCCTTATGTTTGTTCTGTGGGGGCGCTCCGCGCCCCACACCCCCGGGTCCAGGAACGTATTATTATGCTGTTACTAGTAAATTATTTAATAACAACACATTTTGTTTTAGATTACCTTAGTTTGAGACAGCCTTATGTTTGTTCTGTGGGGGCGTGACATATCAGTGACTGGAATGCGCATGCGGCCGTATTTCTCCATCGGCGCACTCGTATCGCAAGAGTGTCCCTAAAGTAAATAAATGCTGGAGGTCTTTGTCTTTTAAATACATGCACTAGGTGTTAATGGCATGTAATGGCCAGGTAGCCAGAGGGTTTTCTTTATGTTTGTGAGCAACATTAAAAGCTTAAGACAGAGCTGCAACGGCAATACCGGATGATTAAGGTTCCCTCCTGCGCAAATGTATGCGTTATGAATTGTCTATTGTATTTCTACGAGTGCAATACAGTATAGTTAACATACGGCAGGACTTATCCTTCTTGTTGAAAAGTGGGCTGTCAGAAGGGGAGTGACCGCAAACACGGTGAAATCAGTCATTACCGTAGCCATCGAGTTTTGTAATTCGCGCAGTCGGGATCCTTAATCATCGGCATCGCCGATGTTCCCAACTCCAGACAAACCGTAGAGGCTGCTCGTCAGAAAACAGCACAAGCACAACAGTGTCCGCCCGGCACAGTTTTTAATGCGCAGCACTAAATTCACTAATAATGACACAAAACTCAAACAAAGCAAGTTATGTCTTTATCAACACACACACACACACAAAATAATGCCCTTGTATAATAGCAATATACCCCCTCCAAGGAGTGGGTATACTAGTGGCTTAACCACGGCTGGTGTGGTTCGGTCACGAGGCGCACCCGCCCTCTCTCGGGATATATTGCTTAATTTGATAAATGCTTGTATTCAACCACGGAACTACATGGCCACAGTAGGACTTTCTCATCGGAAAAGACAAATACGTCACTTACGCCACACTAAGAAACACTGACAACCAGACTAACAGCTGTCTGCTGTCCAGCGCAAAGTACCAAGCTGCCTGCTACGGGCCGCCAGCGACTGATGCGGAAGTGACGTCGTGCTACCGGCAGGGAGACGAAGGGACCGAGGTCACACTGAGCAGGTATCCCTTCCCTTCTTGTGCGGGGGCTGCGGGAAAGGCGAAAGCCAGAGAGGAGCCCGAGGGCGGAGCACGAGCTGGCGGACCTCTGTTAGCCCGTCGCGGCTGAGCTGCTGCCAGGTAGCGGAAACAGGGAAGGGGGTAGGGAACGGTCGCGGACTCGCTTGGCTGTTTATTTGATTGCATCCCTTTCCCCGCGTGGGGTTGCGGTGGGGGCGGTTTGACAGGCGCTGTCAGTGTAGCCAGGCGGGCGGGCTCATCAGAGGCAGAGCCACAGGGCAGCAGCAGCAACAACAGCAGCGGCCGGGGCAGGCCTGGAGTGTGGCGGAGACCGCCGCCTGCGGGTGCAGGGGAGAGCAGGTCACCGAGGGGACCACCAAAACTGTAGCAGAGCGAACTAAACGCGGCCGAAAGGTTTGCGGTCTCTTGCTCCTCCGCCACCTGAAAAGGCACCGTGTGGCAGTGCCTTAGCTAAGAGCCTCGTCTCTTCAGTTAGGGTTCCAGCTGTTTTTTAGCGCAGTCCTCTCCTGCAGTTTCCTTGCAGCTTGGCACTTCGAGCTCTGCGGGTCTGGTTTTGATTGGGTACGTTTCTCAATCTATTGACAGGTTGGTTTAACTTGCTTCCGGGCACTGGCATGCATGTTTGAAACCGCAAATCTAGGTTTGACACAATAAATAAATAATGTTGTTATCATGGTGATATGATTGTACGGTAATTGTCAGACTGTATGATATGCAGTTTCCCGGATTGCAAGTCCAGCAGCATTGAATAATATTGTGTCGTGTCGTTTATTTCCATTAATAGGAGGTTATGCTCAAGTTGTACAGATTATGTTGGCTATTTTAATATAAATGATATAATGTTCTTCATTATTTTCTGATAACGTTATTCTACCCCATCATCTGTCTCACAGTGGATGTGTATGATTTTGAAGTAGCGGTACAAATAAAATGTTGAAAAAAGCGTGTTTCTTCCTGGTACATCTCGGATCTACTTTTCCAGGTGCTTCCTAAACATTGCACAATATTTGTTTTTCTGACTACTTTACCGTAAACCTAACCACCAAGTCCACAGTGCTACTTCCAAGCTCTAAGTAGTGGAGAAAAATAATTTACTTTAAAAAATGTGATTATCATTACATTTTGGAAGAAATTGAACAGTGCACAAGTAAATGGAAGTGAAATATATTTGGAATATTTTGCAGTTAAAATGTAGATGTTTGCCTGATTTCAGTGCACTGCTGCTTCAATTATGAGAAGAAAAAAAAGTTTATTAGAAAAAAAAAAAAAGGAATGAAAGACACACTTCCTGGAAGACAACGAGGGCTGGGGCGTTTCATTTTGTACTGTTATCAGTTGCTGACAGAATGTTCCTTATTTCTCTTCCCATTTTACAAAGATTTTTTTTTCTCCAAAAGAAACTAGTAGCATGGGAGGGGGTACATAGAAACATAGACTTTGACGGCAGATAAGGACTGCTTGGCCCATCTAGTCTGCCCATTTCCCTACCTACAGGATAGGCCGCAAATCCTAGTTAACCAACAGCCTATTTTTTCCTACCCCCCACACGAATTGCGTTTTGTCTGTCCCATGCATTCTTGAATTCTGTCACAGTTTTAGACCCCACAACCTCCTCAGGAAGGCTGTTCCATGCATCCACTACCCTCTCTGTGAAAAAATACATCCTCACGTTGCCCCAGAACTGCCCCCCTCTATCTTTAAATTGTGTCCCCTTGTTCTTGCATGTCTCACTTTCTGAAAGATGCTACCCTCTTGGACTTTGTTGATTCCACTGAGGTACTTAAAAGTTTCTATCATGTCCCCGTGCCAATATATTGGGGTGTTTGGTAGGGTTTGACTTACTAGTTTTAGTTGTATAGGCAGGTTTGGTGGAAAGGCAAAGGTCTGAAAACATTTTCTTGTTCGGACAGGGTAACTTTCCATAGAAGAAACAAAAATGGCTTTCAGTAAAGGATATCGCATCTATCACAAACTGGATCCCCCTCCGTACAGTGTGATAGTGGAAACCAGGAACAGAGAAGAATGCCTGCTGTTCGAGTCTGGTGCAGTAGCCGTGCTGTGTAAGTCAATACATGTTTTGTTTTCTTTCTCAGTGTTTGTATTTATTGATTTTTATACCAATACCATAAATGGGGATGATAAGAGCTGTTCCCCTATGCAGTAAAAATTCTTACAGATTACAAGATGATGCTTGATTGACACATGTTTTAGAACCTCGTCATGAGGAAAGTAACTAGAAATTCCGGCATGGAGAGTTTTGGTTGTTTAAAAAAACAAAAACAAAAAAATTTGAGCATTTGTAATCCTATGGATATTTATCTAACATCTTGTCACTTTTCAATTTGTACTGTTCCGATTACATGTATGTAACTTTCCTCCGGTTCGCCCCTGAAAAAGGGACCTCCAGGGCCCAGCGGGCTCACCCGGTCAACAAAATTCAATAAATAAATAAATATGAGCCATTGCTCCCAGTGGGCTGGAATATTGATATTGTTAAATACAAAAATTCAACTGAAAACTCTGTATTTTGATGCAGCATTTCACAGAGTTTGATATCTTTTTTTTTTTTTTTTTATGTAGTTGGTCCGTATAAGTGAGCTAGACATCTAGCAGTGCAGTTTGATTTTATTAAATTACTCTACCTCTTCTTAGCAAGTTGCATTCTATACTTGGAGGTGAATGTGGTATTACATAAAGATTTATCAGGTCCATCTTGTAAATGAGCCTTGCTCAATGATGATCGCCTGAATAAATAAAGATTTGATTGATTGATTGACATGGGCAGTGGGAAATGTAGACTCAAAAAGCCTTATTGTTTTTTTTTTTTTTTCGTTTTGTTTTTGGAAATTTTAGTTTAGCGGAATGGTTAAAGCTGCAGCTGCTGAACCGTGGAATTCAGGGTACAATCCCAGGGTCCTGCACTCAGTCTTTAAGGCCTGTAATTTAGTTTATAGAAGATGCTTGCACTAGCTTTCAGTGCTTTGGCAGATGAAGCCTGCAGAAGCACATATGGGGTGTATCCACAACTTGGTTAAAGGCAATGATGAAGGTGTGGATATTTAAAAAAAAAAAAATACATAAATCATTATTAAATAAGCAGAAATAAAATCAAAGATGGAAAATGTTGAAAATGCACCGTAAGTGTATCAATGCAGCAGGTGAAAAATACTGGTATTATTTATAACCAATATCAATATGTTTGAACATTATCAACATGATTTATAAACAGACTGACGGTAGTACTGTAACCATACTGCTTTAAAAAAAAAAAGTGTGAGATTGTTATTTAAAGTACAAAATGAAACCATGCACCCACCTCCCCGTAGCCCAGTTTATTAAATTATTTATTTATTAAGAATTCGGAAAGACACCTTTGAGTCGGGGGCTCTTTTACAAAGGTTCCACGTCAGGTAAAGAGGGCAAGTTAGAAAAGAGCATAAGTGTAATGCATAAACGTACAGTAAATATACAAAGAAGCCACCAATTGGCGTTGTCTGGGTCTGTAAAGCGACTTATATGTGCAGTAGAACAGTACACCAGGCATTGTACAAGGTATGCCTAAGGAAACTGCAAGGGAAGTTGGAGCAGGAGTTACTGGTATAGAGAGCATCGCTGGATTCTAAGCTACGGAAGGAAATGGATAGCAGCTCAGAGGCATTGTCGAGGAGGGGAAGGGTGAGAAAGGAGGGTATATGGGGAAAGGAAGGGATGGGCAGAGGGGAGATGTAGGAAAGACCGAGAGAGAGAGAGAGAGAGAGAGAGGGAAGGAGTAGGAGTAGGAGGAGAGTGCGGTGGTTAGAGGAGGGCTAGGGTGATTGAGGAGAGAGAGGGATAGGGAGTGGATGTACATGGTAGGGTGAAGGGAGAAAAGAAGTGGGGTGAGGGGAGTGGCCAATTAAGGTAGAAGTGCAGGGGGAGAGGGATTGATGGACAGGGAGGCTATAATAGATTGGTGAGCAAGCGAGGTCTAAGGGGAGGACATTTGTGTGAGAGGGGGTAGAGTTGGTTATAGGGTGGTGGGTGTGGGTGGGTGATGAGAGCCGGAAGCGGAGCAGGCATCAAGCAGTTTAAGTGAAGCTGTGTACTATCAGTGGCAAAACGAGGAATAAAAGATTGCATACTGTTATTTTCAGTAGTTGGTAGAGACGCATGATAGGAAAGGTAAATCGGATCTAGCAGTCCATCTGCATCAGCAGCTACTCAGACATAGAGCCAGCGACTAAACCATATGTTTCACGTTGCCTAGGCAGGGCTCATCATCCTCTCAGCTTTTTATAGCTTTAGATATTGCACATAGTGCATACAGAGCTTTGTAGAGGTGAGCACACCATTTCAGTTTTTATTTTCTGTACTTTATTTGTTGTACTGGACCACCGCCACATATCCCTATGGTGAAGTGCCTCTTTTTGAGATTAAAATTTTAATGGCAGTCTCTATTTGACAGGAAGGTATTGTATTTGGCCCTGAGGAGGTGGCTAGCTGGTCCTCCCATGCTGTGACTCATCATGACATTGTACTAGGTAGAACATTTGGTGGGGGTGGGGGTGGGGGGGCATGTCCCAGTGAAGTATGTAGGGCTGTTTTTCTTTACTATTTACTGAAGATTTATGTGACTGATGGGCAGTGCAGCACATACAGTTGAGCATACAAATCACAATGGTAATAGTGCATTACATCTCTAGTCAAGGACCATTTCCTATTTTTAAGTTGTCCTAAGACCCTCTCTGTCTCCCTGGATTGGTTGCACATCCCACAGCCACTGAGTATGGACATGTGTGTGAGGAAGTGTTAAGATCATTGCTTTACTGAGCCGATGTGGACTACTACTTCTTCTGGAGCCCCTGTATTTTCAGTCTTGGTTGTACACCCAGTCATGGTCTGGGGACTCTTGGACCTAGAGGAGTGAAATTACATAATCTAAACTTGCTAACTAGATATGTACTGGATAATACATTTAAAGTTAGCAGTCAACCTTAAAACAGCATGTACTAGTAGCTGGTAGTAACTTGATATAGGTGTATTAAAAACCCTTCAAAAAGGAGCCCACAAAACGGGCCCTGGTCTTGGATTTCAGTGGTGGTAGGTACCTTGTTGCATGTGTCAATTAAGTGCAGTAACTCATTTATCAAGGAGAGATAGGTGTAGTCTCATTACTGGCTAGTTGGTACTGAAGAGCACTGGGGAGTAGGTTGAGAATATAATGGTGGGGAGCAACTTTACTCCGCTTCATCTGGGATGGTTATGAGGGCCTCCAGTGTACTAAATTTGCAGTAGTAAACTTGTGGTGCATTCCTGAGGCTTTGGGATAATCTTTCAAGTCTGAGGCAGTCCGCTGTGTCTGCCAGCCATTCGGCTTAGGTAGGGGCTCTCTTGTCAAGCCATCCTTTTAGAACCTGCTACTTGGCAGTGTTCGTTATTGGAGCCATTGCATGTTGCCTGGGTAGGGCTACTCTAGAGTTACCCGTGTTTCCCAGTATGCACACATCTGGTTCAAATAAGTCTGACAGACTATTTATTTAAGTATTCTAATATGTTTTGGCTTAAGTCTGGCCTCTCACAGGCCCGGTGGCACTGACAGTTGAGGCGCTGGATGCCACACCGGCGATCTGGGTTTGGAAATGGACTCAAGAAGCTTGGGGGTCAGCAGGGGAGGGAGAGGATGGAGCGACCAGAGGACTGTTCTCCTCTCCCTGGGGTAGGATCCAGGGATGCCTGATGTCTTGGCAGCCCCCGTTGGAGATCAGGGGCACTGCAGGTTCACCGGTCGACGCAAGGGATGGAATGCAGCAGATGCCAACAGGGTAGCCTTGCGCAGGTGTAGTTGCATGCTGCACTACTCAGGAGGAAAATAAGTGAAAAATCCCCTCCCTCAGAGATGCACGAAGGCATCTCAGCCCCATACCACACTCCCAACACCGGGGGCTCTCCTCTCCATGCCCCACTCACTCGGCCCGGTACCCTATACTATAGATAGAGCGCCCTGGGCGGATAGGGCAGCCCCTCCTTGGGGGTTCACTTCTGGGGGATGTGCCAGAATGGAGCGAGGGCGAGTGAGAAGAGTCTCTGGTGGGAGGTAGAGACCGGAGGTTAGAGGATGCCAGAGAGAGTTCCCTGAGGGGGGGGGCGAAGAAACAGAGTTTAAAAAAAAAAAAAAAAGAAAGAAAGTCAGCCTTTAGTTGAGCAGTGGCCTCCTAGGAGCATTATGGAGTCTGAAATTAAATAAATGCACAAACAACTTGGACAGATATTTAACTGAGGGGATGATTGAGGGTTTCTGTGACAGAGAAGTGGGGGATGGGGCTAATTGCCTTCCTCCATCGCAGTACTGAGTGTAGTACTAAGTGGCCTAAATAACTGGGGCAAATAAATAAGAGGGGTAAAGTTATTTAATATCAAGGATATCCTAGGCGGTTGTTGATGCATAGGGTTACACAAGTTCCTGGCGGGCATACAGGGTCAAGAAGAGAGATCAAAATATCAAATAGTCAGAAAGACTCGAAGGCTGGTGGAGTAGAAATGTTTTTTCCATACTTTGAGATGGGGTGGGAAACAGTGTTGGTAGCTGTAATGAGATTGACAAAGATGGGAGAGCTGATCAGGCTGTGATATAGCCCTTCAGGACAGAGTTGGTGAAACTGGGGAGAGAGTGAAGTGATCCTAATAGAATAGAAGCCAGACTGGAAAGGGGTGAAGAAGGAAGAGGAGTCCGTGAAGAGGAAATTTGTTAGAGCACTGGTTTCCCTATGCTTCAGTCAGCTGTGTAAATATTATTTGAAATAAAGTATTTTATTTTTTTTTTTTTTTTTTTAAAGCCTTGGCAGCCATCTTTCAACCGACCAAAAAAAAAAAAAAAAGACCCACAGAACAAAGCATAGATATGTGAAATGAACAGATACTAGTGGCATTGAGGCGGTGTAGCGCAGTGGGTTAAGGCTCTGAGCTGCAGATCTGGAAACCTGGGTTTGAATCCCACAGCCGCCTGGGTGCATACTGTGTGATCCTGAGCAAGTCACATCTGGAAACGAGCTTTGGCTTAGTGTGTCTCACCTCGTTAAACAATGTTCCCTTTCCCTAGTGTGGGTCCAGAAGTGCAGCATGCAAGTATTCTGTGATCAGGAACAGTACAATATCATAGGCGGGCCAAGCTGGTGATACTTATCCTTATCCTGTAGAGGGCTGGGAGACTTGCAAGACTGGGTGTCTTTGGTGAGGTTTTCTTCTCATGCAGAAGCATGGCATGTCAAACTCCATGGCAGCTTTGGTAGTAAAGCACTGCAGATGTCAGAGCCCAAGGTTCGGGAATAGATTTGAAGTTTCTAGGACCTGGGCATGTGTAGGCTGAGTAGGGCCGCTGATTTTCCATTCTGCAAAATCTTAAAATCTTTTTCTTTCTTGTTTTCCACCCAAATTGAGTGCAAATTCACGTTTTGCACTGCAGATGTGGTGCAAAATGGGGGTCTGAACAAATTTGACCCCCCAGTTTGTTTGTAAATGTGGTGCATATGTTTTTATATGAACAATCGACTCTAAATGGTATTTAAAAATGGCAGCAACTATGTTATAATATTACATTTTGTGTATCTGAGTAAAAAAAAAAAATCACTATGTTACAGTAATTATGACTTGCAGCATTTTTAATTTGAAGAAAATGGGACTGGGGGAGGTTGGGCAATCGGGGAATCTTGGTTGCATCTGAAGAATACACTGCTGGAGCAGCAGAGATGAGAAAGTCAAGATGATTTAACATGATATACTGTGATTCATGATAATCGTGATATTGTTGTTTTACAGAGTTAAAGTCTCACCAGTGGAAATGATCATGCTATATCACCATATTGTGACCTCTCCAAATGGCAATTTCTGTTTTTAATTCTGGGTTTTTAGGGAAAAAAGGTGTCAGTTGCTGAGCATGACAACAGTATGAGGTGCTGAGTGTCCTATGGGTCAGGGAGGAAGTTGCTTGACATCTTGGTGTGTGAGTTTCTGCTGTAGGAGTGTCTGGCTACAGGGAGAGGGTTGGGCTTGTCATCACAGTTTCCAAGATAAGTTGTTTTGTTTTGGGGCCATTAGGGGTTGGGGGTGAGGGTATTTTGGGTATATTACAGGAAAAAAAGATAATGCTCTGCTATGCCACTCTTATGTAATTTCATGCATTTGGAGTACCATGGGTATTAGCAGAGGTAGACAAACAGAATTTGACGGCAGATAAGGACCACTTGGCCCACCCAGTCTGCCCATTTCCCTACCTAATGGATAAGCTGCAGATCCTAGTTAACCAACAGACTACTTCTTCCTACCCTCACCCCCTAGAATTGCCTTATGACTGTATAGAAACATAGAATTTGACGGCAGATAAGGACAGCTTAGACAGTATCTTAAGAGTTTCTGGGGTCGTAGGGGGATGGCATTTAAGAAACCAAAACACTTGTCTATGAAGCGCTGAATTTATCAAGGCAATATTACTGCGGTGAGAAATATTGACAAATGAAATGGTTACGAGGGAGTGCGAACAACTGCTGTTTCTTTTCTTGAACATATAGCTCCAGAGTCCTCAGTGTTTCTGATTTCTGAACTTTATGTTTATTCATTTTATGCAAATAAAACTACAGAGTATATAACTCTTGATTCAGAGTATAGGCAGTGTACACCGAAGGAAATGTAACTCCTCACTCTTCTGTTACAACATGCGAGGATATTTTGGCAAAGTGATTAATAAGTCCTAATGAGACCAGTATGCGCAATTTGCAGCTTGACCGTGGGTGACTGTCTGAAAATGAGTTTTAGCATCAGGTCCACCAAACCAAACCCTTTGATTATAAACAGCTTAAAATAGCCTTGAAGTTCAAGAACCTACAATTAAAATAAAAGAGAGAGAGAAAAACATCCCTTTCATAAGTCAGGGATGACCTTCCAACTTGGCCCCCCTCCTCCCTTAGTTGTAACATTTTTAAAACAATGCCTGTGGTATAGAACGAGTAGCATTTCTAAAATCTATATGATCTAGGCAGTGTTAACTGAGAATACAACCAACAGTTTTTTTTTTTAATTCTGAGGGGTTCTTGCTTCAGTGGTGTTCAAATGGTTTAAATCTTTCAGAGTTCATCTTTTAATAAATGCAGCAACTGTATTAACCACATGCAGTAGGAAATACTAACATAGAAAGAAGTCAGCAGAAGAAGGCCATTTGGTCTATCCAGTCTGCTCATATTGCAGGGTCCACAACTTGAGCTACTGTCCCTTCCCCCGCTTCCACTCCTCCCATCCTCCCTACCCATGATCCTTACCTTTCCCCATGCCTATCCTGGCCTTTCTTGAAGCTGCCCAGTGTCGTCAACGAGACCACCTCTTCTGGCAGCGTATTCCAAGTGTCCACTACCCTCTCTGTGAAGAAGTGCTTCCCAACCTCCCTCCCAAACCTCCCCCCCCCAGCTTAAGACTGTGCCCCTCATGTTATGGTTGCTATTCAGCTTAAAAAGACCCTGCTTATCAACCTTATTTATCCCTTTCAGGTACTTGATGGTCCCAACCATTTTTCTTTCTCTCTCCCTCCAGGGAGTACATGTTCAGTGCCGTCAACCTCTCCTTGTATGCCTTACCCTGCTGACCCACTGTCATTTTTGTAGCCCTCCTCTGGACCTCCTCCAGCAGGTTAATGTCTTTTTTTGAGGTGTGGGCACCAGTACTGAACCTCATTCTCTAGATGTGGCCTCACCAGTGACCTGTACAAGGGCAGTATAACCTCCTCTCTCCTACTACTGATCCCCCTAGCTATGCATCCCAGCATCTTGTTTGCCCTTGCTGCTGCTTTCTTGCACTGCGTGAAGTGCTTCGGGTCACTAGTGATCATCACTCCTGACAAATATTAAGTAAATATTAAACAAAACAAAAATAGGAAATATTCGATGTTGAACAGATCGTTATTTCAGGATCACTCTATTAGACCGCTTAGTTCCCAAACACTGAAAAAAGGGATATATCCTCTTTCATCAGTGGCTGCCTGACATTCTGACTGCCCTAGTAAGCAGGTCTCATGTGCCAGGAGACACAGATCCTCTGGTGTATTCAAGACCATGCGGTTGCCACCATTTTGAAGATACGCCATGGGATCAGCTGCATTCAAGGAAGCTGTGGTTGGGTCATATTTGACAAAATTTATGTTAAACAATTACATTGACACTTTAAGCATTTTCTGTTGACCAAACAGAGAACAATTACAATACTAAATTCAGTGTACTTGCCACGAAGCAGCCAAGTGCCACAACACAGCCATTACAACCAAGACAGTAGTATTAATTAGTTCCTTGAGAAAAGGTAAAAGTCACTTTGGCAATTTACTGTCTCTTAGGTGTCTTCATCTTCTGCACCATCTGCCTCCTTTGGCTTTTTTTCTCAGTCTTTACTAAGTGCTTCAAGCTTTCATCCCACCTCTGATGCGTTTTCAGAAATGGAAAGTTTGCCTGCATAATTTATTTTAAGATGTGCCGGAAGCTTTAAGGCATGGTAGATACCAAGCTCCCAGAGTCCAGCTTGATTAGCGTCAAAGCCCCACTGCCATTGGCAGGTTGCATAACTTAGATCTGGAAAGCATACCTCTCAAGTGTTGCTGATTTTCAGGGATGTCCCTGATTTTTGCCTCAAAATTTGACTCTGGCCCTCCTAAAATTTGTGTTTTTGTGGCTAAACAGTGGGGACTGTAAGCACAAAACAATGTCGAGCATTAAAGTTACAGACTTGTTCTTCTTTAGAAAATGCATTTGCACTAAGCCCCATATTCTACCAGCTTTCTGGGTGGATAACTCTAATTTTGAAGATGAGGCCCTGATTTTGGCCTTTTGGCCCTGATGTTTTTTAAGCCTTGTCCCTG
This sequence comes from Neoceratodus forsteri, assembly GCA_016271365.2. Lineage (NCBI taxonomy): Eukaryota > Metazoa > Chordata > Ceratodontiformes > Ceratodontidae > Neoceratodus > Neoceratodus forsteri. Next base: position 438,887,275 of record CM057459.1, on the reverse strand, counting down.
ATTTATGAGGCAGGAGGTTGAGAGGTATGCTGGAAAGCAGTGTATGATTGTACCGTCTGCCTGGTGTAATGCTCTAATGCTGTTAGCTTTCAGTAACAACATGTCCCTAATGTGCACTCCAGACAGTGTGGCTAATGTGGTGTGAGGTAAATCGGGATTATTCAAGGCGACGTTGATGGGTGATGTGATAGGCACGGATTGCAAGGTGTTCACCGTCTGCATACCAAAGCTCATTTAAAATGTTTTTGGTGAACCCTCCACTCCTTCAGGGATAACCAAGAAACGCTAATTAGAAGCTTGGGCTGTTTTCAAAATATTTGAGGTGAGCTTGAAGCAGCTTATTCTACCTAAATGACCCCCTGTTGCTACTGTTTGTGACGTAATCACAGATTCAGCCAAAGTTTTGTGATCAGATTCAGTATTTTCCATTTTGGTCTCCACTGCAGAAATCCTTGAGTTGAATCCATCTACTTTCTTATTGCGCTGCCGCACCACTTCAGGTACGGCCTTCACTATGGCCTCTAGGTCACTGCCACTCTCTTCAGTTGATGTGCTGGTTTTACTCCCGCTGGTAGTGTGAGCAGGAACCTTTTACTTCCTGGTATCTTTTTTGTTGCTTATTCTTGGGCCTTTTTCTCCCAGACTTTGTCCGCTGGTAGTAGAACTGTTCTCCGTCTAGCAGTTATGACTTTTATAACTTAAAATGTCCACTTCCAGAAACGGTAAAATAGAAGATTTTAAGAGAGCAGATGTCATAGCTGTTTGAAGCATGTCTGCACATGTCGGCTGCTAGCAACGCCCCAATATTTGTAATTTATGCGAAAGGTTTGTCTTTTTTTTTTTTAGCCTGGTTTATTTCAGGCCTGACACTGGAAGAATGCTCTATTAGAATGGAGTATTTAAATTTTAATACTGTACGTTGGGGAGAAGTTCCAGTATTAAGACATTGCAAAGCTCAAATTCCATACTGCTCAGCAGAAATTCAGAATGAATGATGCCCTGGGAACAGAAACCTTCTAATACAGTGGTTCTTTAGCTTAATTTGATACGGATGAGAATGTGTTTCTTGCAGAGGTTTTGCTCTGGGAAACACATTTGCACTTGTCTTTAACCAGACAGATTTTCAGTGGTTCTGAGAGATCTCTCAAGTCTCAGAATATGGACTGGAGATTTTGAGACTTGCAAGTTTCTCTGCCCCATACAGATGCTTTTCATAGAACCATGTGCAGATGCTAGCCTTAAAAAAGAGTTAGCTGTTCCAAAAAGGATGGTCTTGTGATGGGCATGTGTATGTGTGTGTGTGTGTGTGTGTGTGTGTGTGTGTGTGTGTGTGTGTGTGTATATGTATATGTATGTATATATATATATATATATACACACGTACGTACGTACGTACATATATATACACACATACATATAAAATATAATATTGGATTGGGGGTGGGGCAGTGTTATGATTGATGACTGTTGGGCAGGCCACTAATAATCATTGTGACTGCAGTGTTGCATCATTTAGAAACATGGAATGTATTGGCAGAAAAAGACAGGTAGGCCCATCTAGTCTGCCTGATTTCTCCCCCCGCACTACACCCTGGACTTGGTTTGGTTACAGGAGTCCCTCCCTTTTCCCTTACCTCTGTTTATTATACCCATGTGCCTATCTCACACATGTTAGCATGACAGTAATGATAGCATGTTGGCATGGGTAAATAGGGTGGATAAGGAGGGTCTCTTTAAGCTAATAACATGAGGGGGCACAGTCTTAAGCCGGGGGTGTTTAGCATTGAGGCCAGGAAGCAATTCTTCATGGAGAGGGCCGTGGACACTTGAATGTGCTGCTGGAAGAGGTGGTCTTCTTGAAGATGGTGGACAGCTTCAAGAGAGGCTGAGATAGGCATAGGGGAATGTAAGGATTATGTTTAGGCAAGATGGAAAGGATGCGAGTAGTGTGGGGGGTGGGGTTAGTGACAGTAGCTCAAGCTGTGTGGATCCAGCAATACGAGCAGACGTTGTTCTGCTGGCTTCTTCGTACTTTCATATGTTTTGAAGCTCCCTACTGTCTTTTACCCCACCACCTCTTCTGGCAAGCTGTTCCAGGCATCCACCCCCCTTTCTGTGAAGTACTACCTCACATCCCTCTTAAGCTCCCCCCCCCACACATGCTCCCGTGTTCAGGTGCTCCTCCTCCTGTGAATGCAACTCCCCTCCTGCACCTTGTTTACCCTGTGAGGTACTACGGTCTCACCTTTGTCCCCCCGTCCTCTTCTCTCCTCCAGGGAGTACATGTTGAGCTCCCACGGCCTCTCCTCATCTGGTTTCTTATGCAACCCCCTGCACCATTTTAGTAGCCTTCCTCTGGGCTGCTACGAAATGCATCTGCGTATTTCAGACACTCCTCAGAAATAATTTTTTCCATGTATGCACAGTATGCAGGTAACTGAAATAAGAAATGTACTAGCAGTGTAGGAATTATATTTATTGAGCTCAGATTTTTTGTGATAAAAGAACTAGCACAAGGATCACTTTCAGTAATAATCTATTATTCTAGGGTATAGTGCAAATTGCTCCTAGCTTGTGTAGTTACCCCTGTACCTGTTCCCCTTATACAGTACCTGTCCATTGCAGGCTAGTGTGCTGAATCACATTGAAGTTAACTGCTTTTCAGTCTGTACCTGGCCTTGTAGATGCAGATAAATAGAGAGTTGCAGACTCCAGTTCTGTCAGTCTTTACTTTTCTCCAGTACTGAAAACATCGCAGTTTGGGAAGCCTGCACTTTACCTGTCAAGTCTGTACGTGGTGTATGAATAAACAGAGATTGTCGGATTACGGTGTCGTCAGTCCCTCGCCTTCTACCAGAACCAGTGTCATCACAGTGTTGAGAAGCCTATAGTGCCCGTGCCCACTCTGTACCTGGAGTTTTTCAGATTGGAGTGCCGTCATTTACTCATCAGCACCAATTTTCTCATATTGTAGGGAAGCCTGCATTATACCTGTCCACTCTGTACCTGTCATGTTGCTGCTTCCCTGTGTGCTTCCGTCTGCCAGTCAAGCCTAGCAGTGTACCTCCTGATAGTGTCAGTCACCCCCAGCATTGACCACAGATGTATCCCCCTGCACTCCATAGGTAGTATGGTTTACATTGTACAGCCGTGGCACAAGTAGTGCTTCCCTTCCAGTGTCCTAATTGCAAGCCTGCGCCCCTGTGCCATTCCCAGCTGCCATCCTGAGCCTGGCCTGTGGGTAACCAGAGGGCTTCAGTGTCCAGTGCTGCCTGTCCCTTACCTTTCATCAGAGATGGGTTGGTTTACAGTAATGAGAATCCAAAATATTTCAGCCAATTTATATTTTTTCTGGCTGCAAATAACTTGCAGTAGTTTAAACACAATTCTGTTTGCCTGTTTAAAAAAAAAAAAAAAAGTAAACTGTGTTAATTAGTAATGGTTTGCATGTTATTATGGACAGAAAATGTATCAGTTTTCGATGCTTGTGTTCTTTAAATGAATTTACAGCTATAGATATCACAATAACGTGATATGATGATATGTCATGAAATTTCCACTGACGATAATTTATTTTTGTAAGAAACATAGACTTTGACGGCAGATAAGAACTGCTTGGCCCATCTAGTCTGCCTTACCTACTTGATAGGCTGCAGAGCCTAGTTAACTAACAGCCTATTTCTTCCTTCGCCCCTCCCCCCACAAGAATTGCTTTATGTCTGTCCCATGTGTAACCCCCAGGGGGCACTACCCTTAGGGCTACTACCCCTGTCTGCCCCCACAGAGGCGGGTTGAGGGGCCCAGATCCGTTGACGGGTGCCTCCACCCAGAGGTCGGGGTTAGCACAGTTAAGACTACCACGGTTACGGCCCTCTGAGCTACTGCAACCCCCTTTGTCCCACTAGTGACTCACACTGGGTACCAACAATTCTGTTCACCAGTACACTCCTCCACGGAAAATATATTCAGGTCCTTGGGGACCCCTGTAAGTATGGTACAGTTATGTTGCAATCACCAGGCAGCAGCACCATTAATGTACACACAATAGCCAGGATGTAGCTGTACAAAAAGCAATCTGATTTATTCAGGAGGAAAACAACAAGGACAGGGGGAATCAAGTTGATTAGCTTATCACTATACTTATCTACCTAGGGCTCTGTGCACAGGCCTAACCCTACAGCTTATTATCCCGGGGTACCCAAGCCCTAGCGGCTAGTCCACACGTGGCAGCTGGTTGGGGCCCTTGGCACACACAAACATAACAGTCCTGAGCAGGTCAAAGTAAGAGGAAAGTTCAGTTAAGTAATCCGAAGTTAAATGGTGCACTGAAACCACTGCATAGACACACTACAGGGAGCGACCCTGAATTAGTACTCACAACCCCAGCAAATGACGATTCCTTCACCACTACCGGGATGGAGCCTGACTTTCACCAGTTTTCTTACACATTTATATGGCGAACAACAACAGCGGGTACACCAGGCAGCTGCTTCAATGCTCCCACAAACTCACAGCCACTGAGATACTGCAGCGGCACTTCACTTTTCTTCGGACCGAGCGCAATTCAGCAATCTTCTCCAGTCCTCCTACAGGTCGAGCCTGGTGGGTAGCTGCACAAAACACAGCCTCCTCTGATCACCCACCGATGGATTTAGTCCACTGGAGCCGAAAACACAAACGGCCGCTTCAGGCCTTCCCGCTCGAACACTCTCCAGCGCAGAAGCGCACAGCTCCTCTCCCTTCACCAACCACAACGCATCTGCCCTCCAGCAACAAGGGGCTCTTCTTTCAGTTCGGGCACTACCCGCTTCCATTGGCTGGTGAGACCTGCCAGTCACTTTCTTTAGCTCTCAGTGGTGCGAAAAAGCGCCATAGCCCATAATACCTCTCTCAAATACAAACAGTTCCCCTATTGGTCAGCCAGCTCTGTAGGGTCCCAAGGTAGTGATTGGTCCAATTCACTAGTTTGGGACCAAAATGGAGGAGGCAATCGAAACCTTCTGTGCTGCAAAACAAGACAGGTTAGAACACTACATTGTCATTACTATTTCCCGGTATTTAAAGCCAACATTCACATCCCCTTGTAAAGCTCCCCCTGCACCACTAGCGATGGCAGCAACGGAGCGAAAAATCAGGGGCCCGGGCGGGACTCGAGCATAGCAACACTCAAACCCCCTCCCTGATCAATTATGACTGCAAACCAGAGCAGCCCGTACAGAGACAGTATACGGAGGCCTTTTAAAGTGCTCACTGGCTCCCCATTTAAGCAGCTTTAGCGCGAACTCTAACAAACTGGCAACATTTATCAAGCTCCGGGAAGCTTTAGGAACCCCCAGTTGCAAGGGGGTTACACACGCATTCTTGAATTCCCCCACTGTTTTTGACCCCACAGCCTCCTCAGGAAGTCCGTTCCATGCGTCTGTGGAACAATACTTCCTCACATTGCCCCTGAGCCGTCCCCCCCTCTATCTTCAAATTGTGTCCCCTTGTTCTTGCACATCTCTTTTTCTGAAAGATGCTACCCTCTTGGACTTTGTTGATTCCCTTGAGGTACTTAAAAGTTTCTGTCATGTTGTCCCCTTCCCTCCTTTCCTCAAGGGTATACATATTAAGCTTCTTTAGTCTCTTCTCATATGGCTTCTCTTGCAGACCCTGCACTATTTTAGTTGCCCTCCTCTGGACTGCCTCCATCCTGTCTATGTCCTTGCGGAGATTGGGTCTCCAGAACTGCACGCAGTACTCCAGATGGGGTCTCACCAACTGTCTGTACAGAGGGATAACAACTTCCTGTTTTCTACTGGTGATGCCTCTCCCTATACATCCCAGTATCTCCCCAGCCATCTCTACTGCCTTCTCACATTGCTTGCTAACCTTTAAGACATCTGCTATGATTACCCCCAGGTCCCTTTTCATTTTTGTTGTTGTTACTACCCCCCAATTGTGTACTCTTCCCCTGGGTTTTTGTTTCCCAGGTGCATTACTTTGCACTTCTTTGCATTGAATCCAAGCTGCCATACATCTGACCATTCCTCCAACCTTGCCAAGTCCCTTCTCATCCTTTCTACCCCCTCCTTGTGTAGCAAACCTGTTGCAGATCTTTGTGTCATCTGCAAAGAGGCATACTTTTCCTTCCAGTCCCTTTGCAATATCCCTTTTATAAAGATATTAAAAAGGACCGGACCCAGTACTGAACCCTGTGGTACCCCACTAGTAACGTCCCCCCTTTCTTCAGAGTGGACGCTGTACTATTACCTTCTGTGTTCTGTTGTCCAGCCAATGTTTTACCCAGGCTACCACCCTGGGACCCACTCCCAGGCTGGCTAATTTTTTAATTAATCTTTTGTGTGGGACTGTGTCAAATGCCTTGCTAAAGTCCAGGTAGGACATGTCCACAGCCCCTCTGTGATCTACTACTTTGGTCACCCAGTCAAAGAAAATAGATTAGATTTCCGTCTGACGTTACCTTCCCACTATGAATCCATGCTGCCTTGGGTCCTGTGCCCCACTGGCCTCTAGATACTCAGCAATTCTTTCCTTTAGAAGTGATTCCATCGTTTCTAGGGACATGTATATGTTGTTCATCCACACTTATTGGCAGGTTCCTTGCTGCTTTAAATCTTGAGGCGGACCGTGGTCCGCAGGTCGGTCAGGAGATGAGGGAGCACCTTGTCCAGGGAGACCAAAAGGGCATGGGAGAAATGTGCCATCAGTGCAGCCGAGCTGGCCTGTCGGAGGCCTAGGGAGGATGCAAGCGTGAAACCTGCGCCGGCGTAGTCCATCCTTTGGACTCTTTGTTGGGGGTTCATCCATCCCGGCGCTCCAGAACACTGGAAAACATTATCGGTGACCAACCCCTCAGCCGAGGTGCTCTGAATACCGGAGCAAAGAACCGACAGGGACAGAGTACTTCCTGGCCATGCTGGCCGAAGGCGCAGGACAGGAGGTAGGTCACTGCCAGAGCTCCAAGGCCGGGCCGACAATGGCCTCGGCCACCGGGAAAGCCTCAGAGGGTGAACCCACTCGGTCTAGAATCTCCGTCAGGGGATAAGAGGCCCGTCTGGACATGGGTTCAAGCTGCATCCCCGTGAATTCCGAGATGAGCTGAAGCAGACCTATAAAGGACGATGGGCTGTCGTCCACAGAGCATTCTGGAGAGGACCCCGGGTCCTCCCGACTGGGGAACATGGAGTGGTCAAAGTCGGACTACGAAGGGTCTGCAAAGAGCTGCCTCAGGCCTGAGTCACTCTTCGTCTGCCAGGCGGGCGGGAGTGAGGAGATAGACAACCTGCGGGACAGGTCGTGACCTGACGAGTTCCCCGAGCGAGGCGAGCAAGATTCGGACGAGCAACCGACCTTGGGTGGGCACCTTGACTGCAGCGGCGGTTGTGTCGGCGATCGGGCTGCAGCTGCTTGCTGGACGGGGAATGAATCGGTGTCTATTGATTCCCAGACAACAACAACTGCTGCCACATGAACTCCTCGTGCTTGTCGGCGCCATCTGCACGAAGCCACTCCTCATCAAGGAGAGCGAGGAAGAAGCAGTAATGCAACAACAGTGCCCCAACCGAGATCGCCAAAGTCGGCGAGAGCGGCTTGACCGAGAAGAGGACCGAGACCCCACTCCTCGGGGGAACCCAGGGTGGGCCTGGGAAGGAGCGAGGAGCGTCCGCTCTTCTCTCGGCTCAGAAGAAAGGACCGAGGCCTGTCAGCCTGAAGGTACAGGCAGAACCTTGGCCTCCGCCGGGGGAACCGGCGAAGGGATGGCGGCTCCAGCAGAAGACAGCCCAGATGATGGGTCGAGAGACTTGACAACGTCGACGGGAGTCCGGGCCGGCTGACCTGACGGGGACACCGTGAAGCCAGCGGCCTGAGCCGCACCCTCGACCGAAGTCGAAAGTCAGCCGACAGGGGAGGGGGAACTCTCCCGCTCCTGCTAGTGTCGATGATGGGACTTAGCCTGCGACTCCTTTGACCTGGGCCGAGAGGCAAGTCCCGAGGGTCCCTCTCCCTTCGAGGAAAGGGACTGGCGAAGCTCCTTGAACGAAGCTGAATGAGGAGAACTCAAGGAGAGCGGAATAAGCGCCACGACTGAGGAGGAGGGAGGGCAGACTTACCCGACGAGTCTCCAAGGATTTTTCCGGCACGGAAAAAGGTTCAGGTCGCCCGAGCCCAAAGCGGGCCGCATGATTCTCCAGGGCGCTGGTCGAAAGGGCACAGCAAAAATCGCAAACTTGCGGATCATGGTCCAAGTCGAGGCAGTAAACGCATGTGGAGCACGGGTCTTTCCTGGAGGAATTAACCGGGCGCCTCCGGGAGCCAGAAAATGAATTATCCATCGCAGTCACGAGGGAGAAGGTCGAAGTAATAGAAAACTTCCAACTAAATTCGGAGAGACCAAAAGAATCAGGAACCAGTCGAAAACACAGAGCACTGAGGAGGGAACCTGAGCTTCCAAGCGGTAAGGAAGATCTGGCGTCATGGGATGGAGCCGAGAGTTTTACCACCCGGGTGGGTGGGAGGAGCCAGCTTGAGGACCTTCTGGCAAGATTTAAAGCGGCAAGGAACCTGCCAATAAGTGTGGATGAACAACATATACCATTGCTAGAACTCCTGTTACAGGTGAGTAACCTGTATTTTCCCTACCAGTGACAGGTCTGTAGTTTCCTGTCTCTGTCTTGCTTCCACTTTTGTGAAAGGGGAATCGCATCCGCAGTCCTCAAGTACCACACCATCCTCCCATGATTTGTTAAAAAGGCTAATCAGTGGTGTCACTAGTTCTCCCCATAATTCTTTTAGAATTCTGGCGTGAATCCCATCAGGCCCCATTGCTTTGTCTACCTTCAGTTGTAGGAGTTCTTTCAGAACCCTTTCTCTGTGAAAGGACAGGGATTGACCCCCCAAATCCAGAGTGCTTCTATTGACTGGATTAGGTACCCCCCCTCCTGTTTTGTGAATACTGAGCAGAAGTATTCATTCAGTATCCCTGCTTTTTCACTGTCCCTCACTGCCCACCCACCATCCCCTTTATTCAGCCTCACTATCTCTCACTTTATCTTTCTTCGCTCCCTAATGTACCAATAAAAGGTTTTATCCCCCTTAACTGAGTTGGCTATCTTTGCATCATGCATCAGGATATACCACAATCTACTGTCATAACCGATCCTGAAGTTTCTGTCCTTGCTGCTCTGGCAGCATATTCTTCTCTGGATGCAACCATGACTTCCTGTTCACCATCTTCCCTGTTTTTCTTCACATTAGAAATGGTGCAAATTATTTATTTTTTATTTTTATTTTAGCTTTTGTTGACCGGGTAAGTGCACTAGACAAATCCTGCCTATTTTCAGGCACGACCCGGGGGAGGGGGATACAGATGAATGCCAACTGACTTTGAACCAGATTAAGCTGTTGGTGGTATTTATAGTGAATGAGGGAAATTTGGCCAGGACACCGGGGAAATTCCCCTACTTTTTTCGATAAGTGCTATGGGATCTTTAACATCCACCTGAGCTACCACCAATCCAGGCAGATGGGACCTCGGTTTAACGTCTCATCGGAAAGACGGCACCTCAGAAGTGCAGCACCCCTCTCATGCTGCACTACAGTGTCAGTACTGGGATATTAACCCAAGTGCCAGATGTGGGAACTGAACCCACAGCCCTCTGATCTCCCGACCTCAGAGGCGAATGTGCTACCTACTGAGCCACTGACACTGCCATATTATCTTGATAATATTTAGTGATATTTTTTATGTAAATATCACAACACTCAAAATTTGATATTGTGACATCTGTAATTACAGCAAGCTTAAAAAGTCCTGTGTTTCATGTTTCATTAGCAGTTGGGGGGACAGCATTGTAGCTTGAAACTTTAACTAAAAGAAATAAACCAAGCAGGTGCATTATGCTAGTTTTGGAGAGCTTTGCAGGGTTTTATTTAACTCTAAAAATTGATTAGCGTTTTGCTCATAAAAGTGCCAAAACATTGTAAAAAATGCATAGCACTTGCTTCATTGTGTTTAACAAACATAACACTTCTAGAAAACCTGTATAAATACTTTCTGTACAGTTAGTATTGTCCCAGGAAAAAAATGCTACTCAGTTCTTTAAAACCCTACTTTGCCACAGTTTCTACACACTTGTCTTTTCAAAACGAATACATTTTTCTGCTGCTGTCACAGACATGACAACCAGCAAATGAAATCACACAGCACCCACTCATTTGGGGGCCAAAACACTTCCATGTGTCCCACTACCAGTGCTTTTGCTATTAGAAATGGTCACCACACTCCATTTTCTTAAAATTGGCCTTCCTGAAGTCCAGTACCCTTGTCCTTGTGTGATTTGGTTCCAATACAGATCTTATTTATTTTGTTTATTTTTATTTTATATTATTTATTGGATTACAAGTACCTTTGAGCCAGATACTCTTTTACAAAGGTTCCATGTCAGGTGGCAAAAGCAGTTACCACAGAAGAACAATAGATAACACAGTGACAGTTGAACAGGAAAACATTACACACAGTACAGCTAACAATATAAGTATGGTTACAGTTGTTACAAAGAATAAGTTAATTGTAGCGGCATTAGTGCTGTCAGTCAGATGATTTTTGACAGTAGTAAGGTAGGAGGAAATACCACCAGATGAGCTCATAACAAAAATCATTGTTAAAGGAGTCCTACTGCAGAGGTGTTCGAGCCACTGTGCATAGATTGTGGCTTGAGCACCTTGATTCCCCCAGAGTCCCACTATGTATTTATTTATTAAATTATCTCACCCCTCGTAAAAATCTGCTCTCCCAGGGGTGCAGCGGCACTTTGAGCACGGTGGAGCCCCCAGGAGATCACGCTAACAAATACCGTGATATGATGATGTGATTTTGCCTATTCCTCTGCATTGTCCATATGTACAGAGATATTAAAATCTCTGTATTTACTATGCCGGGTGTTATTTTTACAAAAAAGTGGTTATATGACATGTGGGTGCGACGTCCACATGGCATATAGGCACTTTCTGTAAAAATGCAATGCAGAGGAAGAGGCAAAACTGCGTCATCATATCGCGGTATTTGCCAGTGCGATCTCCCAGGGGGCTCCACTCCGGTGTTCAATATGCCAGCTGCACCCCCTGGGAGAGCAAATTTTACAAGGGGTGAGATAATTTAATAAATATATAGTGGGACTCCAGGGGGAATCGAGGTGCTCGTGTCAGTCTATGCACCAGTGGCTCGAGCACCCTTGCCAGTAGAACTCCTTTAAGAAAAACTGTATATACAGGAAAATACTACACATCATATTAAAGCAGTCAGCACATAGACTTTGTACCTGGTGGAGAAAACAGGGGAGGAGGAAGAGCAGTGGCCCAACCCGTCTCCTCACTTTTTCCACTACCTCCTTAAAGAACCATAGTGGTCTCCTTTTTTCTCTTGCCCTTGTTAACCTCTTGGTTATTTCTCGGATTACAAGTACCTTTGAGCCAGAGACTCGTTTACAAAGGTTCCACGTGCTTTTGCTATGAGAAATGGTCACCGCATTCACTACTATGTGTGGATAATATTTTTCCGTTAGAACTAAATCACACAAGGATGAGGGTACTGGACTTCCGGAGAGCCAATTTTAAGAAAATGGAAGAATGCCTCAGGAGTGCCCTAGAAGGGATAGGAAAACTGGGGGGGAGTAGAAGAAAAGTGGGCAAAAATTAGTGTCCGTTGAACAAGCAGTGAACCTCTGTATCAAGGGCAAAAGAAAAAGGAGACCACTGTGGTTCTTTAAGGAGGTAGTGGAAAAAGTGAGAGCAAAAAGGTTGGCATTTAGAAGGTGCAAAAAAAAAAAATTGCAGAAGGAGGGAAATAGGGAGGCCTACCATGAGAAACAAAGGGAAGCAGGGAAGGCAGTTAGGAACACAAACGGAGGAAAGGATTGCCAAATCGGTGTCAGGGGGATAAAGCATATTTTAGATACATACTGTAAGTGAAAAGAGAAAGAAAGACAAAGGGAAGGATAATAAGGCTGAAGGAGGGGGGTCGGTGGAAGAAGACCACCAAAAAGCAGATATATTGAACAAATACTTCTGCTCAGTATTTAAAGAGGGATTCCGGTCAAAATTTCTGGCATTAGTAAATTCAGAATTTGGATTAATATAGTCCCCATCAGCTTCATGCCAAAAATGAGATCACTGAGTTGCTTTGTTTAAAAGTTACAAGTCATTTCATAACCCTAAGTTCACTGCCTGTTCAAAAGTAGCCAGTTTCAGTGAAGAGCTGCTGAAAATGGTATCTCCTTAGCTCACAGTCTAGTCCTCCCTGTCAGCAAGCTTATAGGACCTGTTACTCCAAAGTTTAAAAATCATCTGCAATTGTTTTCACAACTAAAACAGGCAGCACCATTCAATAAACATTGCTTTAAAACTATGTGTTTTCAGGTTTTGTAACAAAGTTAACAAATTCATATTTATAGCCCATTGCTGTGAGGTTTGCGGACTGGATAACTCTGATGTGGTGAAAGGCTATGATCATTCATACCTGTCATTCAATTGAGGTGATTTCTCAGGATGGCACTTTAAAACAAGTATCCCATTTCCCTGTTAATGGGGGTGGCAGAGGTACTGTAATGCTGTTTTGAAACCTTACTGCAAGTTTCTATGCAGTAGCCAACCAAGTCGTTTCTCCCTGGAAGGCTATAACTTGACCTACATTCAGGCTCCTCTGTTTTGTACTCCATGATCATTTTACCAGGGCCAACACTTCCACCCCTAGTAGAAATTAACATGCATAAGGCCCCAGTAAATCTTATTGTAAAGCAGACACTGAAAAAACTACAATGAAGTTACCAACATTACAATACTAGTAGCAATACAACTTCCTAACAGGCAGAGTAGAGTAGTGCCCCAAATTGTATCAGTAGCCTAGAGGCATGCTGAATCAGCATCCAGCAACCCTAGAGAAATGGATTGCACCGAAAAGGTTTAAAAAAAATATGAATTTGTCAACTTTGTTACAAAACCTGAAATACATAGTTTTTATAGCAATGTTTACTGAATGGTACTGCCTGTTTTTACTTGTGAAAGCCATTGCACATGATCTTTAAACATTGGTGTAACAAGTCCTATAAGCTTGCTGACAGGGAGCACTAGATTGTGAGTTCAGGAGATGACATCAGCAGCTCTTCACTGAAACTGGCTTTTTTGAACAGGTAGTGAAATCAGGGTTACAAAATAGCTCATAACTTTAAAATGAAGTAACATAGGAACCTAATTTTTGGTATGATATTTATTGAGGGTATGCTTATTTTGATTCTGAAATGTAGCACTTTGGGCTGGAGTACCTCTTTAAGGAGGAGGAGGAGGAAGATGGAAACAGATCAAGGATAGAAGACAAGGGTATGATGGGACAGGAGGTGGACACAAGTCGTTTTACAGAAGAAAGAGTGCTGAAGGGGCTATCTGCATTAAAAAAAGGCAAGGCAATGGGGCCAGATGGGGTGCACTCCAAGATACTGAGGGAACTGAAAGAGGAGCTGACTGAGGAAGGGTCAGAGGAAACATGAGGAAACATAGAAAATGACGGTAGAAGGGGATCTGTGGTTCGAGTCTGCCCAAACATGGTTTCCCGGGACCTACTGTCACACCGGGGTCCTGTCCCCAGAGATGTCCAGCCTAGCCTTCTCTAATGCTGTGTGACTGTTCCCAAGTCTTGTCCCACATGCGCTTAAAACTTACAGACTTTGCAGCCACCACTTCGAGTGGCAGTCTATTCCACGGCTCCACCACTCTTCCCCCCGAGAAGTAATACTTTCTAATGTCCCTCCTGAATTTCCCACGTCTTAATTTCCACTCAAGCCCCTGTGTTGTAGATCTATTGTTCTTGGTGAAAAGCACTGTGTGCGGCACTTTGTTTATGCCTCTGAGGAACTTGGTTTCAATCATATCTCACCTTTCCCTCCTAGTTTCCAATGAATACATATTCAAAGCCTTTAGCCTCTCCTCATAGGTGGCTCCCTGAAGGCCACATATCTTTGTTGCCCTTCTCTGGACCACCTCCAACCTATCAATATCCTTTCTAAGGTGAGGCCTCCAAAACTGGACACGGTATAAGGACTGGTAGAGGTGCAGCATTGCCACCCTGTCCCTGCTATCTGTGCCCCTTCCAGTACATCCAAGTATCCTGCTAGCTTTGCTGTAAGCCTTATTACACTGACTTTGTTGCTTGAGGTCATCCCTAATGATGGCCCATAGATCCTGTTCCTCTGCCAAGGAGGCAAGTTTGATCCCGTTAGCCAGTATTCTGCCTTAGGGGTAGCTCTACCCAGGTGCATCACCTTGCACTTCTTAGCATTGAATTTTAACTGCTGTATGTGTCTCCACCTTTCCAACTTTTTAAGGTCCTCCTACAGCTCTTTAACTCCCTCCATGCCATCCACTCTGCTGCTAAGTTTCGTGTCGTCAGCAAACGGGGTGATGTTGCCCTTGATACTCTTGCCGATGTCACTAATGAAGTACTTTTTCTGTGATAGGGTGGTGGACGCTTGGAACAGCTTTCCAGAGGAAGTGGTGGGGGCTAGAACTGTCTCAGGATTTAAGAAGGCATGGGATAAACACAAGGGAATCTTAGAAGCATGAGGGGGGTGTAAGGTAGAGGCCAAGTAGCGTCTCCAGTGGCACTATAGGTAGGAAACTTAGGACAGACTGGGTGGGCCAAGTGGTCCTTATCTTCCAACAACTTCAATGTTTCTCAGTAGACTGTTTGTTTGAAGGGTCTGAAATCCTTGGAGCAGATTTTTGTGAGGTTTACAAATTGTAATGAGAAAGAAATAATGTGACCTACTGGGATACAAACTTTTAGAGGATTCACAACCTCATAGGATTTACCCTGCTGCCCCTTGATTATTTTTTTACCCATCCACTGGATAATTGCCAGTCTCCCTGTCCTTTTTCAGATGTGGGTTCCGGAATTGTGGGCAAATACTCTAGGTGTGGTCTAGCAAATGTCCTGTGCATCAGCAGTACCTCCTCCCTCCTTCGACTTGTGAAGGCCTGAGTTTTAAGGTGTCTGTAAAGGCTGGACTGGAACACTTGAAAGCTAGAAGCATTCCTCAGCTGGATATGGAGTTTGTTCCAGGTGTCCCGGTGCTGCTACCAAATTCACGCTTCATCCTGGGAGTTGAGAATTCCCTCCTCCCACAGAGTTTTGTGTCACCTGCAAACAGACTAATTTTTTCCCAGAAAGTACACCTCTGTATCACTAATATTCTGGTGCATGTTATAAAGTATTGGCACAGGATGGACCCCTGTGGCATCCCACTAGTGATCCTTCTGACATCGGAGATATTTTATGTTCAGGACTACTTTCTGAGTTCCAGCCCTCAACCTGTTACCACTCCACCTAGTTAGCCCTTCCCCTTGTCCTAACTTTCCTGTCTTCTTTACAAGCCTCTATATAGCACTGACTCAAATGCCTTTCTAAAGTTCAGGTGTAAGTTTTCTTTTGCTTGGCCCCTATCTACCGCCTGTGTCACAGAATTTAAAGGATCAGTCAAATTTGTTTGACTCAGCCTGCTTCTCGTGAACCCACACTGATTACTGTCCGCAAGCCTGTTTTCCTCTAGGAAGTCAACTATCTGTTCTTTTATTATTGTGTTCAACAGCTTACCAATTATTTGCGTAAGGTGAACCAGCTTGTAATTGCCTGTGTTCTCTGTCCCACCCTTACGCAAGTGGGGAATATGTTCATCACCTGTTCATCTTGCTCTGCCCACCTAAAGGCTTGGAGCTGCCCCCTAGACCCTCCCCTGGACCTTTCTTTCTGGTCTTGCAACACTGAATTATTGTTCCCCAAGTAGATGTGGAAGGTGTGGCCATATGCAAAAGGGCCCTGATGCGGGGCTGATTGAGTCCAGAGATAATCTGCTCCTCCGGGCAGTGGATTAGTAGTTGTGCTAGAGGCTGGCTAATCAGTGCTGTGGTAGAGCTTCTGCTTGGGATGCCAGTGACCTGAGTTTGGGAACAAGCCTGGGGAGCTGGAAGGCCGGCTAGGGGAATAGGGCTGTAATATCTCAGTGGGCACATGCCCTTTTTTGGGGGGTTCTGTGCTGTGGCACAAATGTCTTCTGTGGTAGCAAAGGTAGTGTCATCCTGGTCAGCTAATGGAAGAGAGTTGGCTGACTTGCGCATGCCCATTGTGCATTTCCGTGGGCTCATTTATGCCACCGACCCCAGGGGAGGGAGTCCTAACGGAGAGAAAAAAAATGTCAGGGCTGCAGGGTAAATCAGATACATCACACCAGGTTCTGCCTCAATTGTGCATTCTGTCTTTGACACTGAACTGGGCTCAACTTGACAGCCTCACCATGGAAGCAGGGAAGGCAGTAAGGCAGCCAAAGTCCCAAACTGAGGAAACACTAGCACGAACAGTAAAAGAAGGTGACAAGAATTTTTATAGATACATTAGTGAAAGGAGAAAGTCCAGAGGGGGTATTGCTAAGCTCAAAGGAGATAAGGGAGCGTGTGAGGAGGAGGACCATGACAAAGCATCTATCCTAAATAGATACTTCTGCTCAGTATTTACGGAAGAGAAGGTAGGACAGGGCCCACAGCTCAGCACCATGGACACAGGGGGAGAGAGGTGAGCACTACTCCCTTCACAAAAAAAAAGGGTCCTACAAGAGCTCGATAAGCTCAGGGTGGACAAGGCAATGGGACCTGATGGCATACGTCCCAGGGTACTTAAGGAGCTAAGGGTGGAACTAGCAGAGCCATTAGCAGAACTGTTTAGTGAGTCTCTGAGCACAGGAGAGGTCCCAGAAGACTGGAGAAGGGCTCATGTGATCCCGCTCCACAAGAGTGGTAGCAGGGAGGAGGCAGGGAACCACAGACCAGTCAGTCTTACCTCAGTAGTGGGCAAGATTATGGAGGCACTCCTTAAGGAAAGGATAGTGCAGCACCTGGAATCCATAGGGGGCACAGGATCCAAGACAGCATGGGTTTACAAAAGGAAGGTCCTGTCAAACTAATGTCATAGATTTCTTTGACTGGGTAACAAGAGTGGTGGACCAAGGGGGAGCAGTTGATGTCGCCTACCTTGACTTCAGCAAAGCTTTCAACACTGTTCCACATAGAAGACTGATAAATAAGCAGGGTAGGCTCGGGATGGGTCTGAAGTTGGTCAACTGGGTGGCAAACTGGTTGACGGGGCAGAAAACAGAGAGTGATGGTAAATGGTATACAGTCAGAAGAGATGCGGGTCACAAGTGGGGTACCTCAGCAGTCCTGGGGCCAGTCCTCTTCAATATCTTCATTAGTGACATTGCGGATGGACTAGAGGGTAAGACTTGTCTGTTTGTAGATGACTCCAAGATCTGCAACAGAGTAGATGATCCAGATGGGGTGGACAGAATTATAAGAGATCTGGATAAACTAGCAAAATGGTCAGAAGAGTGGCAACTGGGATTTAATGCAAAGAAGTGCAAGATCATGCACATAGGGAAGAGAAACCCTGAAGTCACCTATAGGCTGGGAGGGGAGTTGCTGGCAGTCACAAAGGAAGAAAGAGACTTGCGCATCATCATCACCGATGACCTGAAATCATCCAAGCAGACTTCTAAAGCAGTAGGTAAGGCTAGGGGGATATTAGTAGGGGTATCACAAGTCGTAAGGGGGAGGTAATAATCCCTCTTTACAAGACACTGGTTGGGCCCCATCTGTAGTACTGCATGCAGTACTGGAGGCCACACCTTCACAAGGACATTAACCAAATTGAGGCAGTCCAGAGAAGGGCAACCAAAATGGTGCAGGGACTGCATCAGAAGACGTATGAGGACAGATTAACAGAGCTCAATATGTATACCCTTGAGCAAAGGAGGGAGAGAGGCGATATGATCGAAACATTCAAACACCTTAAGGGCATTAACAAGGTGAAAGAGTCTAACATGTTTAAATCTAAGAAAAATAGCAGGACAAGAGGACACAGCATGAGATTAGAGGGAGGCCGATTAAGGGGGAATGTGTGGAAATTCTTTTTCACAGAAAGAGTGGTGGATGCATGGAACGGCCTACCTCAGGAAGTGGTGGCTATGAATACAGTGCAGGGCTTCAGACAGGCATGGGATAGGCATAAGGGAGCAATACAGATGAGTATGAATAGATAGGCCACTGACAGAGCAAAGGCCAATGGCACATTTATAAGGTAGAAAAAGAAATGGGCAGACTGGATGGGCCTTTCAGTTCTTATCTGCCGTCAACCTCTATGTTTCTATGGGGGGCATGCCATGGGTTAACTGGGGCAGGTAAGTCCTTGGGATGGTGGGGTGTCGAGCCTGCTGTTGCTGGCTGAGGAGGGTACCTGCTAAAGTTGGGGCAGTTCAAACAGTAAATAAATAATACTAAAAAATTGTGCTAGAGGGATGGCTGGAGCAATGTGACAGACTGGAGGAGAGAGATAAGTGCAGTGACTGTAGGGGAAGAAACATTATACGAAAAAAGGAATAGTTGCCTCTTTTTTGAAAATATGCTTTAAATTGAGAAATACATTTTAGAATGTAGACAAGTTTAAATAAATCTGTTGTACACAAACTATTTTAATTCACTTTACAAAGCAATGTGTTGGCTATTGCTTGCACAGTGAATGTATGCATACAGACAAGGCAGCTTTTACGTGGTCAGAAGCATCATGTATGCGTATACAGTTATGCACAGTTGTATTAGAACCTGCATTATCAAGAAGTGGACATTGGCCAAGCAGACACTGGGGTAATCACCCTACTGTTTTCAACCAGTACATAGAAACTTTAACTGCCTACTGGAATAACCACCAGAAATGGCTGAAGAGACCTTAGGTTACTGTCCCATTCAAAGGCTTGCCTCACCAGTAGGACAAC
Source organism: Neoceratodus forsteri (assembly GCA_016271365.2). Lineage (NCBI taxonomy): Eukaryota > Metazoa > Chordata > Ceratodontiformes > Ceratodontidae > Neoceratodus > Neoceratodus forsteri. The sequence goes on along the minus strand of CM057459.1, from coordinate 438,868,409 downwards.
ACCCCTTACCATGCCACTGCAGTGCTAGTGCAAAATATAAGCTCAAACTCTTATGTAGGATCTCGACCCGAGATCGCTAAGTCACGCTGACACTCATTGCTAGTCTCCTGTATCTTCACTGATGATCATGTAGATTAAGAGCAAGCAACAGTGCTAACAGTTATTTTTGGGCATGGCATCTTTTTTTTTTTGTTTGTTTGTTTTTTTGTTTTTTTGTTAAACTATCAATACAGTGAAGCTGGCCAAGTCAATAAAATTGGTTGTAGGAAAATACTTGGTTGGTCTTTAAAGGAATTTGCAAGAGTTTCTCTGAAAGACACTACAGATTCCTTAGGGAGCAATTTAGGCCCTTCCTTCCTTCCTTTGCACAAAACTGTACCATTTCAGAACATGGAAGCTGGCAAACGCCGACTTTGATGGACGTGCTCCCTCCCTTGACCCTGCACCTCAGTACAGGGACTCTTGTACAGGGTGGTGATGGGAGTACTGCTTCTAGCAGCGTCTATGCTTCCAGTGGCAGTGTTTTAGGCACTGTGAGTCCTATACTCTACTCTGTTGCTGCTGAGGGGCTGAGCAACAGAGCTGCCAAAGGGAGCGTAGGGCCCCAAAGAATTCTGATCTGTCTGAGCACTGGGTGCCATAGAAGTAGATAGGGCCGCTCCATCCTTGCATTCTGTGATGTCATCTCAGCGTCATCCTAGGGCTGCAGCACATTTTTAATAAAAATAAATAGAACGGTCCTATGGGGTCCTGCAGCAAGTTGTTTTTTGTTTTTGTTCTGACGCACATGCTTACCTACATCATTTACGTTAGAAGTCCCCCTAAGGAATCTTGGAAATCCAGTGTAAGGCTCTGAGAATATAGATACAAGTGACCATTTCAGTGTGGGATCCTACCCCTTTTTTTTTTTTTTTTTATATTCATAAATTAGATGCTGCAACTCAAGGAGTTATCTTGAAGAGAAGGATCTTTCTTGAAGAGCACAACTTAAATACAGAACAATTTGTCCAGTAAATGCATTTATGCAATAAGTGTCGACATAAATGGAGTGTGATAAATCTGATTATCTGAGCAACTGTGTAGATAAATGAAAAATTTTACATTTATATACACAGTTACTTTTTCACCATCCAGTTATGTACACAGTTACTGCGTCACACATCTCTCCCACCCCCCCCCACACTGCCAGCACTACTTCCCAGTTTCATTTCTACAAATACATTTAACAATACAGGCTGCTTCTATTTCACTCCCAAAGTAATCCCTTCACTAACAAATGTCATTCACCTTACTGTAACTGACTTTCCTCCTCAGTTTGAGTAACCCCCAGCTCTGTTTGTTTTTTGATTTTGATTTAACAAAAAAAAAAGGCCATTCTTCAAAAACAGAAACGACTGTCTACCTCTCCCCGACTCCTATTGCTGAAAGCCACTGCCTGCTGCAATGCAAACAGTACCCCACACACACACACACACACACACACACACACACACAGCAGCCTGCCGCACCCTTCACATTACACTGTTACTTTTAAAAAAGGAAACTGCTTCTCTCTCTCTTTTTTTTTTTTTTTTTTTTTTAAACAGCAAATACCCATACAGCGATCCAGCTCCCACATGAGCCCCCCACACCACCATCTGTGCTGGCAAAACTGCGGTCGCGCTTCCAGCGAACCGGACACATGCTTAACTGCAGGCATCTTTTCTTGTTAGTAGAATCCCAGAACCAGCAGTTTACAAACGAACAAAAACAAAAATAACACTTAACTACCTGGTCTGGTCTCAGATCAAAATCTCCCTTTTTTTTTTTTTTTTTTGTAAGTACCGTCAAATGCTGAACCCTTTGCTCACCGCTCCCTCCCTCCCACCTGCTTGCCTGACCCACCCTGCTTCTGCTCGTAGTCACTTGCTATCTGCCAAAAACCCTCCCTCCTTTGCACCTCCAACTCCAATATGCACAGAATTATGGAATTTTTTTTTAAATGCAGTTCTTGGCCTCCCCCCTTCAATCTTTGTCATGGCTCTAGTCGCCCAGACTGCCTACTGCTTGCTCACCAGCAGTACGACCGCCAGCTTTATGGTCTCCAGTCACTCACCCGTGAAAAAAAATAACATAAATAGATTTAAAAAAATAGGCAGCTGTTCCTATTGGCCTTTCCAAAAATCTGCATGCCCATACATGATTAACAGTGAGTTTTGCCTTTGAACGGCATCCACCACGTTATTTTTTTTTTTTTTTTTATCCACTCTATTTCCCTCCGGTCGCTGGTTTTGAGGCATCCTTCAGGCACCCCTAGCTTGTCCCGCCCAGCCTGAGACCTCCCTCCGCTCCATATCCTCCCCGGTACCCCGACCTGGCACCCTGAATCACCTTGTACCCCCTGGTTTGTACCCCACGGCAGGGATGCCCTCCACTTACCTGGGCGCTCCATTCATCCAGCTTGGTGGTCTGGTTCAGGCCTGGGGATATCGGGACCGAAGGAGGCGGGGTCCGACGGTGGGCATGGGGCTGGCTTGCTGTTGTCTCCAGCAGGGGCCGGGGGGTGTTCCCTTATACTTGCATGACTTCATGATGGTCCTTCGGAGGTGCAGATATGCAGTGACATCCAGCGAGAGCTGAGCATGCTCCCACACACCACTTGCAGATGTCCACCATTGCCTCCTCCCCCTGCGTGCATGACCCCCAGCTGCTGTACCCCAAGTCTCCACTGGGAGTTGCTGCTGGGGTATCGAGAACCCACCCTCCCCAGGAGAGGAGAGCTGTCCTCTGGATGCTCGATCCTCTCCTCCACAGCTGACCCCGGCAACCCGAGCTCGCTCCCGAACACTGGTCTCCAGCGTGGTGCAAGGTGTGGCATCCGGTGCCTCAACCCTCAGTGCCACCGGGCTGGCCCAGACTAAATGTTTTCTGGTCAATGTAGCGTCATGATGCTGCATCCATGGCAGTGACCATGGCAACGGTGTTCAGAAGAAATGTAGGTGCTTCACTTCACCAAATAATCCCTACAACTTTCTGGCTTTTTAAAAGGAAAAAAGAGCTAATATAAAAACCCCACAAACATAAGGTCCCTGCTTGTTGCGTAAATTAAATACGCAGCAGGGACCTTGTTGAATAAATTATTTATTTTTCACTCAAGCTGTTTGACCTTGGACATATCCCTCATGGCTTACCCCACTCACGAGGTGACCAAAGGTCAAACAACTCTTGTGAAAATAAATCATTAATTCAACAGGTCCTTGTTTCCTATCCCTAATTTATACAAAAGTAGTGGTGATGCATTTTCCCTGAGAAATGTGTTTATAAAACGGGTTTGAAAAATCGTGAAACCTGATTAGCTGTGGGCAGTCTTCACCAGTGCTTTTATCTCCACACAACAGCGCTGGATAAAGACCCAGCAACCTTGTCACAGTAAAATCAATACTAACCACACATCCCTGACTGCCATCACAAACATGACTGACACCTTTAGTCACTTAACACCTTCAACTGGGCCCTAAAATAAAAATATCCTTTCCTGTAAATTTAAAAAAAAAAAAAAAAAAAAAAGTAGAAACCTAGATTTTAACGGCAGGTAAGGACCGCCTGGAAACACTTAGTCTGCCCATTTCCCTACGTACTTAAATGATCAGTAGCTTACCCTCTCTTTATAATAGTTAAGTGCAATTTGCCCTCATAATCCTCTTCTTACATTCACACATATATATTTAAAAATGAAATACCACAGTACTATATATTAATACATCCCCTGGAGCCACTCATTGTAGGATATGAGTGTTTTCACGCGCATTCTGCTCCAGCAAGAACAGTGAAGTGAAGCTGAACTGTTCTGGCTGGAACAGAACGCAAGTGAAACCGCTCTTATCCCACAACGAGTGGCTCCGGGAGACGTATTAATATATTATAGATCAAGGGAGCGCCTGGTGTTATTTAAAAAAAAAAAAAAAGAAAAAGTCCAGGAATGTGCCCATTGCCAGGGCATCTGCGCGTGAGACACTCTTCACAACATATTTGTCTCACATGCAGGGAAGGGAGCACTGATTGGTCAGGAGCACTCCCTCAATCTATAATTACAGTTTAATTTCTGTTGTTTCTTTGCTGACCATGCAAAAAACCTCTCCTCTCCTTACCTGCTTACCAGGGAAATCTCTGCTGTTTTACCTGCTATAGGTACAATGGAGGCCCTGGTTCCATCTGAGGAGGCATTCTGTTGTGTGAGTAAGTGGCTAGGTGTGAACATTCTGCCAGCAGAACTGAGCAGAGATTTAAATTATTTGTATTCTATCCATAATAAACATTCCATCTATTGAATGTAGGAAAGAGAACAGAAACAAGGTGGGGAAAAAGAGGGGAAATACTATAAAGAAGGAGGAATGTTGAAACAGGCAGATGGGGTGAGTTTCGGGAAAATAGAGGGTTTAAGGGCTAATTTAAAAAAATGTATTTTAGCTGTGCATTATATTTGAAACTCTGATGTCCTGCCAAATGCCGGGATGTGCTTAGATTGTTTTGTACTACGAACATACTGTATGAGATTGCCAGGAGATACAGGCCTTGCGTTCTGTCTAGTCTGGTTGAGTGTGCAGCACTCTGTCATTTAAACTGCAGCTGCCAACCCCTTTCACTGTATATTCTCCTACTTCCTTCTCACACCCCCAGCCCACCCTCCGTTTTGACCCTCCCTTTGATCCTGTCCCACCCCCTCTTAAAGTTGCTCACCGACCTCAATGATAACACCTCTTCTGGCAGCGCATTCCACCCTGTAACTACCCTTTTCTTGAAATAGTGCTTCTTCAATTCCCTCCTGAATCTCCCTCCTTCAAGCATCCGACTGTGTCCCCTGGTTTCCCTCCCACCTTTTAATGTAAACATACCCTTGGTGTTAACTCTGTTCATGCCAAGTACTTGAAGGTCTCAATCATATCCCCACATTCCCTTCTATCCTCCAGGGAATACATATTGAGCTTCCTCAGTCTCTCCTCATGGTTTATCCCCCAGTCCAAGGATCATTTTCGTTGCCCTATGCTGTACCCCCTCTAGTAGCTTGATGTCCTTTTTCAGATGGGGCACTAATACTACATATAGTACTCCAGATGTGGCCTCACCAGGGCCCTGTACAGGGCAGAATGACTTCCTTCCTCCCTCCTAGAAGTGATTCCCTTTGCTATGCACCCCAGCATTCTTTTCGCCTTTGCCGCTGCTCTTCTGCACTGCGCTGAGTGGTTCATTTCCCCTGTTACTAGTACTCCCAGATCCTTCTCCTCTGAAGTTGATAACTGCACTTCCCCCCCCCCCAACCAGTAACTATTCCCAGGATTTCTGGCCCCCAAGTGCATGACTTTACACTTCTTGGCATTGAACCCTAGTTGCCATGTGTTTGACCAGTCTTGCTGAATCCTCTTGGAGTACCTTACTGACTTCCCCACCATCCACTTCCACACAGATCATTGTGTCACCTGCGAAGGGGCTGATCTTGCTTTTTATCCTGTCTGATATGGCAGCAGTGAAAATGTTAAACGGCACCAGTCCTAGCATCAAGCCCTGTGGTACCCACTTCTCACAGTGATAGGTCACCTTCCACGACTACCCTCTGCTGTCTATCCTGTAACCAGCTCTTAACCCACCTAACCAGTTTCTCCCCTGCTCCTAGGTTACACAACTTGCTGATCAGCGTGCCATGAAGCACCAAGTCCAGGGCTTTGCTGAAGTCCAGGAAAAGGACATCAGCCACACGGCCTTTATCCAGTGCCAGCGTTGCCCAATCAAAAAAGTCAACCAGGTTTGTCTGACAGGATCTGCCTGAGACAAACCCATGCTGCCTGCCGTCCTGGAGACCATTCTGTTCCAGAAATTTCACCAGCCTCTCCTTGAGAATAGTCTCCATTAGCTTTCCTACAGTGGCGGTAAGGCACTGTCTGTAGTTCCCTGGTTCATCCCTGGGCCCACTCTTATGGATGGGCACCACATGTGCCATCCTTCAGTCCCTGGGCATGGACCCAGTACCCAGGGAAGTGTTGAAAAAGTCTGCCCAGGGACCCGCCTGGACCTCTGCCAACTCTCTCAGGATTCTTGAATGCACTCTATCCAGCCCTGACGCCTTATCCACCCTCCGGGACTAAAGGCCCTCCAACACCCTGTTCACTGGGATCTCCCCATTCGTAACTGCCTCCCCCCACACCCTCCCCACCTTTCCCCCTTAGGCATGGGCCCTTCTCTCTCCCTGGTAAACACTGAAGAGAAGTACTCATTGAGTACTTCTGCCTGCTCTGCCTCCTTTTCTGCCCATCCTCCGCATTTCTTGTTACTTACAATCTGATCTTTACAGTTTCTCTTCTCCCTTATATACTGGAATAAATCCTATTCCCCTTCTCTGATCCCCTGTGCTAGCCTCAGCTCTCTCGATGCCTTGGCTGCCCTTACTATCCTGCTCGCCTCCCTGGATTTCCTCACGTATTCCTCCCTGTCCTCTTCATGGCTGCATCTTCTATAATTCCTAAAGGCAGCCCTCTTCCCTCACCCTCTCCACAACCCCCTGTTCCTCCAGCTTGGCTTTTTGATTCTGGTCCTTTTTCTGACTCTTTGCACACATGCTAATTGCCTCAGCCAGTTCCAGCCAGATGATTGCCCATTTTTGCTTGGCATCCATGTGTGGGCAGATGTTAGCTAGGTGCCCTTCCAGTATACTTCCCACCCTGCTAAGCTCTGCCCTTTTTTGTTTTGATATTCTATTTTATCCTCCTCCTTCTCGTCTCTCCAGCCCCCGTATCTTCAGTAGCACAAGTGAAGTCTTTCCCTGCTTCAGCCACCTACCTTAGCCATCCTGGACTCGCTCATGGAGCCGCAGATCTATCCCCCGGGCAGGCACGAGGTGGGGCAGCTACACCCTGAACACTTCTTTTCTCATTGGTATCCGGGACTGGCTAGGCAGGTGTGAGCCATGAGGGGTCTGCTCCGGAGCACCATCTGCCCGGATCCTGGAGAGTGTTTTTCCCCTGTTCTGACAGGCATAACATGCACCCGTCATCATGGCATGACCACTGACATTCGTCACATCTCTCCCCCCCCCTTGTATCCAACTCGGTGTTTGCTGTATCTCAGACTTCCTCCTGGGGTCAGTCAGGCCCCCAGGTCACTGTCCCCTCCCTCCCTCCCGGAGAAGATGAGCAGTCCTTCGGACGCTCAGTCTTCTCCCCGGCCGCCCTTCAACTCCCGGCTTGTTCCTGAACCTGGGTCGTCGGCATCGCAAGTGGTAGTGGTACTGCTGCACTGGCAGGCCAGTAAACTTTGCCCTTTTGAAGTCCAGAAACTTAGTCTTTGTTGTGGCTACCTCCTTTCCTAGACTGGGGGAAAACCACACTGTACAGTGGTTGCTTCCCGCTAGGGGGTCCTCCACCCCAACGTCCTGGACTTGCTCACTGTCCATCCACACCAGGTCCAGTATCTTCCCCCCCCAGTTAGGTCTGTTACCTTCTGTGTCAGGAGGCTGTCCTGGAAGGCCTCCAGGATGATCTGCTCCCTAGCACACTAGGTAGCCTGGACGTTTCAGTCTCCCCCTGGCAGGTTGAAGTCCCCAACCACTGCAGTGCTATCTTTGCCACCGAGCCTCCTTGTCTGCTCTCACAGCTCCCTATCAGCCTCCTCCTTTTGAGTTGGAGACCAATACACAACCCCCAATATAACCTTCCTACCCTTAGAGCTCTGGAATTGCACCCATAAGGCTCCTGTCCTGCCTTCCTCCCTCTCCTCCCTGTTGCACATTATCCCTTCCCTAAAATAGATAGCCACCCCCTTTCCCTTTTTCTCTGTCCCTGTGGTATAGCTTGAACCCTGGGATAACTAGGTCCCAGTCCTGGTATTGGGTGGCTCATGTCTCAGTGATGTCGGCTGAGTTCACCTCCCCTTCCACCATCATTGCCTGCAATTCTACTGTCTTGTTAACCCAGGCTCCTAGCATTGAATGAGACTGCCCTCCAGTGTGGTGCTAGCCCTCATTGCCTTTTCCCACACCTCCACCTTGAGGTGGATGAATGTTTAACAAAGAAAAAAAAAAAAAAAAGGGAATCATTAAAATGCTTAACATTTTATTTTGTGTTTTTTTTTTTCACCCCTAAAACATTTTTAGACCCAGTTTATAGTCGCAATAAGACATTCAAGGGTGTGCTTTGTGGTGGGATAACAGCACTTCTTGGGTGGTTGAGGCCACTTGGTGATACCTTGTGCCTCACAACACACCTGAGGTGTGCCATATCCCACCACAGCGTACACTCTGCCATGTCTTATTGCTTAATTATCATGCTATCTAACCTCCAGAAAACATTTATCTAGAGGTTAGATATGTCACAATCACTTACCTTGACCTTTGCACAGAACAGAACCAGAGAGCAGCAATCACAGTGCTGATGACATCATAACAGGCCTAAGCAGCACGGAAGTCAACAGTTCAAATCACAGAAAAACAGAAATCTCTTCACATAAAAAGATGTTTTTAGAACGTTTTAACTGTTAAACTGATGTATAAATCAAACACACAATGGCTGAACTCAGAGTACACAGTTTATCTCCACTTATGAGGAGACAAGGCTTTCATAAATTACTTGTGGCTTCAACACTCGTGAGTTTATGGTCTTTTCCCCCTCATATGTAGAGATAAATTGCATGTTTTGAGTAAGGCCATTATGTATTCCCAGTTTCTGAGTCTTGCTCAACAGCATTAATTCACTGTAACTGAACTGCTTAAATCTGGTCTGAACCTATTAAAGAGTACCTTTCTTGGTGTTTTTCAACAACAACAAAAAACAGGGATTTCCCTTATCTGAATGGCAGCTCCTCTGTGGTGTTAAATAATTATTTAGTTCAGTCCTCAAATGAAGGAAGGGATTGCAATTTGCCTCGAGGGGCTCACTGCATTATCCTGTTCCACTTCCTACTAGCCTGCTCTGTTTCCACACTCCTCAACATTTTATGACGTCAATTAGGCAGGGTGTGGAGTCGTGCTCCATTCACATCTGTGGAGCGTCATTTCTAAAGCAGATTCACTGATTTATAAATCGGGGTTTTGTAAAAGTCAATGCCAGTGTTCAGCTAACAAGAGCCTAGTTGTACCCTGGCATCGATCTTTATCAAAACTCGATTTAGAATTTATAAACATTGCTGTAGAAATGACACTGCATAGAAGTGAATGGAGCATGCCCCCAGGATCTTCTTATACCGACGCCATAAAACATTAGCATGCGGGGTTGGAGTGGGCTAGTAGGAAGTGGAATGGGATTGTACGGCAAGCTCCTTGGGGGCAAATTACAATCCTTTCCCTACCTTGGGAAGTTGTTTCAAAAATTAAAGAAGAGCCACGGAGGAACTTCCATTGAAGTAATGGAGCTTCCTGTTTGTTGTTTAACCATTTGAAAAAAATGAGAAATGTTCTCTTTAAAATGATTATCCAGGTTTGTTCTGAGCTCCCTCTGGGATGAAGCTTACTGCAGCGAAAACCTGCCTAGGTAGGTTTGATTTTTATTTGCCCTCTGGTCTGAGCCGATTCCTTCCCTTCCCTTCCTGTTGCTGGCCCTGCCCCGTGTTGTCATACGGTCTGATGTATGCACAGGGAGGCACGGGACCGCGCACCCCAGTACAGTCAATGGGACTAGTTTGTAATGCCGATTTCTGTGTGTTAATTAGTCACTGGCAGATAATTCAGGACAGCGCTTGATTAGCAGTGGACTTGCTAATCAGATGCTGTCCTTAATTACCCACCAATTACTAACACATAGAAATCTGCTTTACAGACTCATCCCACTGACAGTAACCACGTTTGAGCATATGCCAGCACAGGGGCAGGGTGAGCACCAAGCAGGGAAGGGATCGGCTCGTCAGCACCTCGGGGTGAAAATATGATCCCTTCCCTCTGGACCAGAGGGCAGATAACTCATACCTACCTAGGTAGGTTTTCGCTGCAGTAAGCTTCCTCCCAGAGGAATTTAATTTTAATTTATTTAAAATTTGGTGACCGGGAAAGGCACACTTGGCAGAAGCTCATTTCCAGGTGCGACCCAGGGACAGAAGGTACAAATACAACAAAGGGATAACAAAATTCAGATAAAGTATTATACAGAATAAACATAAAATATACAGTATAATACAGAAAAAGTTTTACAGAGGAAGCTTTTATTCAAAAACAAAAACCTTGTAAACCCCTTCAAGAAATGAAATACTGTAGCAGGAATTCGATACACCTTTGCACAGTATATGTAGACATGCCAGTGATATGTTTTTAAGATAATTTCTCTTAGTGTTTGTATAACTCTCAGTGATGAATGCTTTGATTGAAGAGGATTGTAAAGTACACTAAGGGTGTGGGTGTGCTATAACGTTTATTGCAAGCAGTAAATGACGTAAAGTAGTATTTCCAGATCTGGTAGAATTGATTTCTGTGCTCTGTGCAGCAGTGAGATTTTGGTTTTACAACTTATCGTCTCTAACAGCAGAACACATTTCTGTTACCCTCTCTTTTCTTGTCTGTCGTTTTGATGTTACAGTTTTTATTAAGTTTCAGGTAATACTGCGCAGTGTATAAATTCCTTTAACAGAGCACCTGATATTTCAGAAACAAAATACAGAATACTTTCTGCCACTTAATTTATATAGTGCGTTTCATATACACTACTTTGCAAAACAATGTGCTAGGTCCCTAGTGTATATGCAGTGACCACAAGTAGTAGTAATAATAGTAACAATATTAAAATGAGTTTCATTCAGGAAATAACTATTGAGCCGAGGCTCATTTTCAGTGGTTTCCAGCAGGAAGACACAGAAAAGTTGCAACAATTTTTTAGCAAATAATTTATGCAACATAACGTAAAATACAAGCAAACTCAATATGCAGTTGCTACAAATTATACAGTGCATCCAGTAATTTTTTGTTAGGATGACGGATGGCATATTTGCTGAGTACTCGATTAAGAAATCATAGTCTTATGCGGAAAGAAGGGTGTGGGCATGTACTTGGGTGCAGATTTAAAGGCAGTAAATTCCATGTGGTCCTGTACTTGGTGTACTTTTAAAGACAATGAATTTCATGTTTCTAGGGACATGGATATGTTGTTCATCCACACTCACTGGCAGGTATCCTTGCCGCTTTAAATCTTGCCGGAAGGTCTTCAAGCTTGCTCCTCCCACCCACCCGGGTGGTATAACTCTCGGCTCCGCCCCATGACGCCAGATCTTCCTTACTGCTTGGAAGCTCAGGTTCCCTCCTTAACGCTCTGCGTTTGAGACTGGTTCCTATTTCTCCGTTTGCGGATTTAAAAATAAAATTTTGCAAAAAGACTTCAGTCTTCTATCCCTCGCGGCTGCGATGGACAAATCGACTCCCGGATTTCGGAGATGCCCATGCGGGCAGAAGATGTCTCGGACGGATCCACACTCCACGTGTGTCTACTGTTTAGGCCTTGAGCACGACCCGCAGGCTTGCGACCTGTGCTCATCTTTCTACGCCTCGTCCTCAAAGAGCCGTGCTGCCCGATTACAACTGGGCACGTCCGAAGCGTTCCCTCCGGTGAAAGTCAAGGAGGCCGGTTGGCGGTGTCGCGGCGGCGGGCCTCGGCGGATCAGCTCGGCGGATGGTCGCCCTCAAGAGGAGGCGCGGGTCAGTATCTTCCTCGAGGCATGCATTTATCCCGCCTCTCTGGCTCTTCTCACGGCTTCTTTTAAGGAGCTTTTGTCTGTCCCTCTCCACTAAAGGAGAAGGGCCTACGTTGGCGGGACCTTATTCTCGGTCCAAAAAGAGGGACAAGGGTAAGTCCCTCCGTCGACGCTCTTGGGAGCGGGAAAGGTCCCTCTCCCCGGGCCATCGACCGTTGGCTTCGGTCGACCGCTCGGCTTCGGCCACTGGCCTCACGGTGTCCCCGTCAGGTCAGTTGACCGAGACTCTCACCGATGAAGTCGAGATTGTTCTCGACCCGTTGGACGGGCTGTCGCCTTTAGCAGCCGAGATTCCCCTCTCCCCGGTTCCCCCGGGAGGAGTTGAGGATCCCGTGGGCTCGCCTGTGCCTCCGGTTCCGGAGCCCTCGGATGGACCATCCGAGCGAAGGAGTGCGGTTCGGCCGACACCTCCCGCACCGACCTCGGAAATTCCGGGACTCGGTCTCGGTCTCGGACCTCTTGGCGGTCCAGCCGATCCCCGTCATGACGGTCGGTCTCGACACCGCGGTAGAAGCGGTTGCCGTCTCGCCCCTCCTCCTCGGATGAGGGAGGCTTCGGGCGAAATTACGCCGACGGCACGAGGGACCTTGTTGCAACAGCTCCTCCTGGCGGGGAATAAGCCGACCCGCCGCCTTCCCCCGCCATTAATGGTTGTCACCGGATCGGCCGACACAACCCCCGACTTATCCGAGGAGCCTATACCCAGGCCGGTTGTTCGCCAAAACCAGCTGCTCCACCGATTCGGTGGAACCTCCGCCCACAGCCACCATTGGGGTTCGACCAAGGATTCTCGGTCGGCTAAGGGTCTACCCCATCGGCTGTCAGTTACCCTCACTCCCGATCGACCTCGGCAGGTGAAGGGTGGCTCAGGCCAGAGGCAGCTCTTCGAGGACTCTTCCGAGTCCGAAGATGATTCCTCCTTTTTCTCCAAGCGACTGGACTTGGAGTCTTCAGGAGGTCAGTCAATGGACGATAGCCCGTCGTCCTTCCTAGGACTACTTCGGCTCATCTCGGAGTCCACCGGGATGGAGCTCGAACCCGTTTCCAAACGGGCCAGGTATCCCCTCACGGAGATTCTGGACCGAGGGGATTCTCCGACGGAGGCCTTTCCGGTGGCCGAGGCCATAGTGGGTCCGGCACTGGAGCTTTGGCAGCGCCCTGCTTCCTGCCCTGCGCCTTCGGCCAGGATGGCCAGGAAGTATGCGGTCCCTACTGGTTCCTTGTCCGGTTTTTCGGAACACCCCTCTGCTGAGGGGTTGGTTACCGACAGCTTTTCCCGCGCCCGGCACGCCAGGGATGTGGACAAACCTCCTGACAAGGAGTCCAAGAATTGGACTATGTCGGCGAAAAGTCTACGCTCGTCCTCTCTCGTCTCACAGGCCAGTTCGGCGTCCTCATGGCACATTTTTTTCATGCCCTGTTGGGCTCCTGGATGAGGTCATCCCTCATCTTCCGCCGATCTGCAGACTACGGTTAGCAGGTGCGGGACCAGGGCAGGGCAGTGGCCAAACAGCAGCTCCAGACTGCTTTGGATTTAGGGGACTCATGTGCCAGATCGGTGGCGTGCCGCAGTGGCTATGCGTCAAGTGGCTTGGCTGAGGATATCCACCTTACTCGGATACCCAGCAAGTTGGCGGATGTCCTCTTTGGGGACTGACCTCTTCGGCCCTGGGGTGGAAGGTCACCTGCAGAGGATCGAGAAGTCCAATGCTACCTTGGACTCGGTCTCTTCCACTCAGAAGGACAAAGGCCGCAAACCACAGCCTAAGCCCTTTTGTCCTTCTGTGCCCCCGGCGCGGCCTGCCCAGCAACGTCAGGGCCAGCAGGCTCGGCCTTGGCATCCCAAACCCAAGCCGCGGCTTCCTCTAACAGGAGGCAGGAGGAAGGCCCAGGAGGTCCTCGGCCGTCCTCCTCCAAGCCTGCCCAGTGACGGGCTGAGGGGTGTCGCCCCCATTCCCGCCACCTTATCCCTGGGTCCCGTGGGGACGGGCTCGCACTTCCGTGCTCCGCCTGGTCCGCTGTTTCCACGGACAGGTGGGTCTTGGAGGTGGTGGGAAGAGGCCTGCCTCTGGAATTCGAGCAGGCACCACCTTCAGAGCTGCCGCCTCGGGGGCTCGGATCCCCAGCTCACTGGCGGCCTCGTTGAGCCGACATCGCCTCCTCCTCCAGAAGGAGGTGATAAGAGAGGTGGTGGACCCTCCTTCAGACCCAGGGTTTGTGTCCAGGTACTCCTGGTTCCAGAGCGGACGGGGCTGGCGCCCCATTCTCGACCTACACGACCTAAACAAGTTCCTAAGGTCTCAAACCTTCAGGATGGTCACTCTGGCTCAGATAATACCATCCTTGGAACGCGCCGTGTGGTTCTGTTCTCTGGACTTGCAGGACGCGTTTTTTCACGTCCCTATCCGTCCGTCTCACCAGAGATTCCTTCGCTTCCGAGCGGAAGGATCCCTCTTCGAGTTCCAAGCCATGCCCTTCGGCTTGTCTCCAGCTCCCAGGGTCTTCACCAAATGCATGGCAGTGGTGACAGCATTCCTGCGGCGCCGAGGGGTCCGGGTGTACCCTTACCTGGACGACTGGCTGATAGCAGCTCCCTCCAGGAAGGAGGCAGAGTGGTCCAGAAATCTGGCCCTCCAGGTCTGCTCTCAACTGGGCCTCCTTATCAACGAGGCCAAGTCGGAACTCGAGCCGAAGCAGGTGATTCTATTCATCGGGCGCAGCTCGACTCTTCGAGCCAGAGCGGCTCCCGCGGACAGGGCTGAGGTTCTTTCCTCCTTTGCCCGATCATTTCTGGTTGGGCAACCTGCCCTGCCGGGACTTCCCGCCTCCTGGGTCTCATGGCGGCCTGCACCAGCGTGGTCCGTCTGGGCCTGCTGGAACATGCGCCCCTTCAGTGGGGACTGGCCAGCCAGTGGTCACAACGCTGCGATCCTTTGGACCAGCTCGTCGGTGAACAGGGATGTGGAACGCTCTCCAGTGGTGGACCGTTCCAGATCATTTGCAGGAGGGCATCCTGTTCGTCCGCCCGAGCCGACGGTTCTCTATCGACCGATGCCTCTCTGATGGGTTGGGGTGCCCATCTGGGGAACACCGGGCTCATGGCCTCTGGTCCCAGCGGAGTCCGATGCCACATCAACCTGCTGGAGCTCCGGCGGTCCGCCTAGCTCTCACCACCTTGCTCCGTTCCTCCGGGTCAAGTGGTCCGAGTCCAGATGGACAATACCACGACCATGTACTATCTAAACCGCCAGGGCGGGACGCGCTCCATGCTTCTATGCAAGGAAGCTCTCCGCATTTGGTCACTCGTGCGCAGCCTGGAGGCGGATCTCCTAGCCATTCACGTGGCAGGAGCCTCCAACACCCTGGCCGATGCCCTGAGCCGGATAGGGGCTGCATCCCACGAGTGGTCTCTCCTGCCGGAGGTAGTACAGCATCTGTTCTCCCATTGGGGCACACCTCAGGTGGACCTGTTTGCCTCCAGGGAGAACGCGAAGCTGAGCCTGTTCCATGCCCGCCCCCCTCAGCAGGGCTCGCTGCAGGGGGATGCCTTCTCGAGGCAGTGGACCCCGGGCCTCTTCTACGCCTTTCCCCCATTTCCCTTGATCCACAAGGTGCTTCTCAAGGCGAGGAGGGACAAGGCGCAGGTGATTCTGATAGCCCCAGACTGGCCTCGCCAGTTCTGGTACCCAGATCTCCTCAGTCTCAGCTCCAGGACTCCGCGGCAGCTTCCAGCTCGCCCGGACCTGCTCTCAGTCAATCAGGGGAAGGTGTTCCATCCGGACCTTCAATCCCTGCACCTGACGGCCTGGTTCCTGAGCGGCTAGAGTTCCAGGCCTTGGGTCTTTCCGACGAGGTCCTTAATGTAGTTGAGGCGTCCCGTAAGGAGTCGACCAGAAAATGCTATGCCTTCAAATGGAAAAGGTTTTCCATTTGGTGTCAGGGCAAGGGCTTGGACCCTTCCTCCTGTTCCTTGGCAAGCATCTTGGACTATTTATGGTCCCTTTCTAGTCAAGGGCTTAGGTCGGCGACCCTAAGGGTGCACCTGGCAGCCATCTCTGCCTTACAGGCGGCGGGCGGGGAAGCAGTCGATGGCGCCAGGAGAAGGTGGTCTGGCGCTTTTCAAAGGCCTTGATCACATTTCCCCTCCGAGGAACCCCCACCTCCGTGGATCTACTGCTGGTACTGGCAAAGCTCATGGGCAAGCCATTCGAACCTATGCACAGGTGTGCTCTCTCTCACCTGTCGTGGAAGACCGCCTCTTGGTGGCTATCACGTCAGCCAGAAGGATGGGAGAGCTCCAGGCGCTTTCCATCGAGTCTCCTTACCTGGTTTTCCACAGGGACAAGGTTGTCCTGCGCCCCCACCCGAAATTCCTTCCGAAGGTGGTGTCGGAGTTTCACCTTAACCAGGTGTTGACTCTGCCGGTGTTCTACCCCAATCACACCTCGGAGGCCGAATATAGGCTCCATACTCTGGACCCTAGAAGGGCGCTCGCTTATTATAAGGAGCGCACGGTTGAAATTCGGGGAGAGGTTCGCCAGCTGTTTGTCACCTACGCTGAAGCCGCATCTGGCAGACCTGCAGCCAAGCGGACGATAAGCAGGTGGGTAACCTCCTGCATAGATCTCTGCTATAAGTCTGTGGGCATGGAGCCTCCCAGAGGGATAAGAGCTCATTCTACCCGCCATACTGCTGCAACGGTGGCTGCTTCCAGAGACGTCCCTATCCAGGAAATCTGCAGGGCTGCTACCTGGAAGTCAGCAAACACCTTTATTACCCATTACCACATCGACCTTGAGTCACGCCGGGATGCTGGTTTTGGGGCCTCGGTTCTCCAGTCTCTCTTTCCCAAGTAAGTATTGGGGGTGTGCGTCTTGCCTCCCTCCTCCCGGAGGAGGAACTGCTAGGAGTCTGCCAATGAGTGTGGATGAACAACATATTCCTTGTCCCTAGAAATACAGGTTACTCACCTGTAACTTGAGGAGTTCTAGGAATGGTATATGTTGTTCATCCACACGACCCACCCGACCTCCTCGGCCGACGCACAACCTGAGCTTCCAGCGGGCCAGATCTGGCGTCATGGGGCGGAGCCGAGAGTTATACCACCCGGGTGGGTGGGAGGAGCAAGCTTGAAGACCTTCCGGCAAGATTTAAAGCGGCAAGGATACCTGCCAATGAGTGTGGATGAACAACATATACCATTCCTAGAACTCCTGTTACAGGTGAGTAACCTGTATTTTGGGGTCATTATTTACAAAAACATACCTGCCACAGTTTAACCTGTAGTGAGGCTAAATACAAAACAAAGAAAACACATGTTCTGTGAAGCATAAAGAGCAAAGATTAGGACAGGAGAATTTTGCAGACGCTAGACAGGAGATCTAGCTAGGAGTTTTACCATATATACATTTGTACATAAATTGAGTAATACAGAGATTACATCTGGCTTATGAAGGTAGTCGGCCATTGTTCCTTTAGAGTTAACAGTGATGGCCTTGGGTTTGTCTGGGGGCATTCAAAATGAATCTCGCCAGGCTAGGGATGTCACAGTATGATCTGTTGGCAGTTTCTGATACTGGGATAAATGTGATGACTGTGGTTCATGGTATACCACAGTTTTCAGGCCTTTCAATAATGATGCCCATCCCATGCCAACACTTAAGGAGGCAAGAGTTTGTGAATACTTGTTTCTTGTACAAAAAAAAGACTACTTTCGTAATGCTGTGGTATAACGATAACTACTGTACTACATGTGCCAGTTGTCATACAGTCAGAATTTTATACTTTGACACACCTACACCAGGTAGTTGTGGATAATGTCTACTCTTTTTTTTTTTTTTTTAAATAATTGATTCTTTACTGTTTTCCTGACATGGGACACCAGCATGCCTTATCCCCTCTGCACAGCCCCTGCTGCGTGCACCCTGAGTGGCCATCCCAATTCAGGTCACTGAACCATTGCAAACTGCATGGGGGCTTGGGGCATGCAGCTAACATTTTTTTTATTTTTTCTTCAAAGTTTCACAAATATATAAGAAACAATACAAACCAACAAAATACACACTCAACAAAACCAAAAAGTAATTCACAGCTATATACAAGGATCCAATTCATGACTTTGTATCCAGTATGACAATAAAAAAATTATAGCTATATTGATTGTAATGCAAAAATTACATACTGAAAACCACTTTATTGCACAGTGGTCTGTTTATCTGATAGAGTACAGGGTCCAACCTGCTAGGTTGCTGTAACCCAAACCTGTGAGAGTTCACCTTTCTACCATCATTACCCATGTCCCAAAATTATTGCAACCCTTCCCTTAAGAGCGGAGCCTCCCCTGTGGACAAGGAGGATATAAAAGGGTCTCAAACGAGAAAGAACTTCTCACCTTTACCTTTGACCATGTAAGACAGGTACTCGAGGGCGAGCGTCTGGATGGCCAAATTATGTCATTGTTGCACCATAGGTGTAACCCCTGAAAACCAGGTATTTAAAATGCAGTGCCATGTCAGTATCAGCAGTACCCAGGTCCACCTCAGTAAAAGCTCTCAGCCCTCGGGCCCCAGATCCTCAATGCCAAAAAGAAACAAAAGGGTCTCCATCGGTACCTTCCGCCCCATCAGTGTTCCCATTTTGAATGCTATATTTGCCCAGAAGGTCTGCAGGACAGGGCAAGACCAAACATAGTGGAGCTAGGAGCCCAGGTACGCTTTACATCTCCCACACACCGGAGACACAGCAGGGTTGAATTTGTGCACTATCGGGATGGGCAGTAGAGCCTGTGTACAAATTTATAAAATGATTCTTGATATTTATTGCAGATCAAGATGCTCATATGTAAGTTCAACATCATCAGCCAGTTATCATCTCGTAAGGGCACCCCTAGATCTCGTTCCCACAGTAGCTTGATTTTATGTGTAGGAACTGGAAGGAACTGCTTCACTTGATATGCAGCCTTCCGAACCAGGCCCTTCACAACCTTCCTGGCCATATATACTAGATGCTACACGTGTGCCAAAGATGAGTCAGTAACTGAATCTCTGCCTAGTCCCCTAACATATGCCCTCACCTGGAGGAAGCGAAAGAACTGTATATGCGATAAACCAATACTGCTCTGTAGCTCCTCAGAAGAGCACATACCCTCCTTAGTATGGAGGTGCCCTACACATTTAAGACCCTTTACCCCCTACTCCCGAAACCCCACATCTACTAAGCTGGGGACAAAGAAGAGGTTCCCAGTCACCTGGAGTAATGTTTCTTCCTCCTGTACCCCCATAAGATAGCGTATCTGATCCCAGCTCTCCAGGACCGATGCAGCCAGGGGGGTTAGCCCACTCCAGCCCAGCATATGCTCTGCGGTCTTGCTTTACAAGGCAAGCGGACAGTCTCCCAGGACAATCCCGGTCCTCCAGATCTAACTAACCCGCCTTCTGTGGTCTGTTAGCACAGTCTTGCACGTAACAATTTTAAGGCCAAATGATAATTTTTAAGATCGGGGAAGTTTAGCCCCCTCTTATTTACATCCATTTCAGATGTTGAAGGCTGGTACGGGGCTGCTTACCCTGCCAAACAAAATTGGAGAAGGCCCTCTCTAGCCATTTAATATCAGCCCTGGTGATGTCTACATGAATCATTTGCATGACATAAAGAATCCTAAGTAAGATATTCATTTTTCATAAGATTAATTCGTCCTGACCAAGAAATGGATAGAGCCAGCCATCCATCTGCGTAATTCCTCTTCTATAATTAAGATGGTATAGGGAACCCAAGTCTTTACCTACATATATACCCAAGTATTTAAATGAGACGACAACCTCCTTCAGCCCACATGTATTTCTCCGGGCCGTACCCTCAACTTCCCCCAAAGATAATAACTCTGACTTCCCCAAATTGATCTTGTATCTGGAGAATTCCACAAACTGGGTGATTTAAAGCAAGGAGCAGTGGCATAGACCCCTGTGAGTCTGTGACATACAAAAACATGTCATCTGCGTATAATGTTACCTTATGCAGACGGCTAGATTTCCCCATTACACCCTTAATATTGGGGTTGTCTCGGATACTCGCTGTAAGCAGCTCTATAGCCAGTGTGAATAATAAGGGGGAGAGGGGCACCCTTGCTGTGTACCCCTGTACAGGGGGAACTTATCTGAGAGTGAGCCATTCACCAGCACACATGCCTCAGGGGACCTGTAGAGCACCTGGACCAACCCCACTAAGCCGTCCTCCAGACCATACCATCCCAGCACTTCAGACAGATATTCCCATTCTGTGTGGTCAAACCATGGTGCCGAGAGGCTTCCCAAATAACATTCAATAGTTTACGCATGTTATGGTAGGAGAGGCGACCCCAAATTAATCCAGTCTATTCTGTGTGGACTAACTCCGGGAGTAAGTGGTCCAGGCGACTCTCCAAGACCTTCGCCATGATTTTAAGGTCACAATTCAATAATGAAATCAGCCTATATGAGGCACATTTTACAAGGTCCTTGCCTGGTTTTGGCAAAACACAGATCACTGCCTTGTAACATGTAGCAGGTAGTGCTCCGTCCCCCCAGCCTCCCAGAACACCTCCCATAAGGGGTCCACCAACTGGCCCGACATGGTCTTGTAATATTCCGCTGGGAACCCATTGGGTTCACTAGCTTTCCCACCTTTCAATCCATGAATTGATGAGCAGATTTCATCCTTCGTAATCTCTGCCCTGAGCTGTTCCTGCTGTGCCCCCGATAATCTAGGGAGTGTAACGCTGTCAATGAATGTTTGTGCCAGATCTAGCTTCCCCACACACTCTGCTGAATATAATTTTGTGATAGAATTATCTAAACACTTCTCTGATATGTTTCTTTTCCCTGACGATTTCCCCTTGAGCATTCTTATCTCTGAAAATATGCGACGGGCTCTTTCTCCCCCTAATTAAATTAACTAACAAAGGACCTGATTTGTTACCCCACTCATAGAACTTATTTTTAATAAACAGCCAGGATTTTCGGGGCCTCACCCAATAAGAGCCCATTCACAGCCTCTTGTGCTGCAGCCAGTTGCTTAAAAATATCCCCGGACTCCCCCGAGGCTGCCCTACCCTCAGGGTCCCTAAGACAGCGCTCCAATTCCACCGTCCTATCCCACTGATCCTTCTTGTATTTGACCATGAAATTAATAATGGAACCCCTAATAAATGCGTTTGTGGCAACCCAAAAGACCGTACTATTAGGGACCATGTCCCTGTTGGTCTCTTGATACAATTTCCATTGATCCTTTAGATATGCCTGGAATTCCTGTTTACCCAGAAGGTAAGTTGGAAATTTCCATGGTGGTGGGCCCTTCTTCTCTCCTCTGCAGTTTTCAAGGTCAAAATCACCATGGCATTGTCTGCTTTCTGAATGGAACTGTGTGTGGAGGGGGTTGTGGGATAACAGATGGACCAGACACTGAACTTCAAGTTCAACACACAATCTCTGTGTGATGTTTATTCAAAATGCGGGAGATAACCTTCAGCAATGGCATATCCCTTCTTCAGTACATCAGTTTGTAGCAACAGACTGCAAGTCTTTCTTCTATGCTTAGCCAGCACCTACTGACTCACTGATCTGTGATCTAATTTATCTGTTGAGATTTTAGCTTCCCCTCTGCGGGCCTTGTTTGCTTGGGTGGTGGGGGCTCAAATAAAAACAAGCTAAAGACAAAAAACCTCAGTGCAGAAGCACTGAAACAACAGTTACCCCAAAGGGCAATGACAATAAGCCAAGTTTCAAAGAAACACATCACACATACTTTCAGAATGCAAAGCATCATGGGATATATGCAGATCACCACAAAATTTGACTTCTTCAGTTTATAGCAATTTACATGCATTTTAAATAGCAAAACTAACTTAAGTTTTATCATACAACCCCCTAGTAAATTTTTACCTTTATCAAAAACACCTAGTGTCATGGTATTTTCAATATTTACAGTTTTTTGTATTTTTTTTCAATTTCTTTTTATCTCTCTCCCTACCTGAACTCTCTCCAGAGAGGTCACTCAGGGTTGGCCTTTATCCCACCCGCCTGAAGCTCTCTTCATCTCATTCCTCCTGGGCCCCGACTCTCCAGCCATTACCCGGCCACCCAGCTCCCCGGCTCTGAGTCCCCCGAGGCGGGACCGCCAGATTGCTTCTCCTGGCGCTGTATCTAGAATCCAGATGGGCTATCAGGCATGGAGGAGAGTGGAGGGGACAAGACAAGAGCCCAACATTGGGCATGGTTGACCAACCCCCCTGGATCCTCCTTCGCCTATCAGGAGGCCAAGGGTATTTGTACATGTGTGTTTTTTTTTTTTTTTTTTTTTTTGTTTGTTCGTTTTTTTTCTCCCTGTACACCACCCTCTCATGGAGCCCAGACATGCAGTGACGACCAGCATCCGCCGAGCTCCGCAGCCCAGCACTGTAGTGTCTCGGGTTCCAGGCCACCTCCGACAGACGACAGAGATCACTCGAGCAACGCGGAACCCTACTCCCTCCCCGGGTAGGGAGAGCCATCCATCGGACGCTCGATCCCTTCCTGCCCCTACTGACCCCTGATGGCCCAGGCTCATTCTCGAACCGGGGTCGCTGGCCTGGAGCAAGGTGAGGTGACTAGTGCCTTAACACTCAGGGCCACTGGGCAGGCTCAACATTTACAGGTTTTATACACATAAGGTATATACATTAAAGTATTTTATAACATAGTGCCATTGCATACTAAATCCAACAATGAGGAACACAGCATGTTGTTTTATATCAGCTCAGAGGTCACAGTAATAACCTCCCTGTATGAGGAACTGAGACGGAAAAGGAAAATTTAAAGAGGACACTATTGCATAGTCACGAAAGGGAAGGGGGTGCCTATAGGTGGCCAACCTTATGGACTAGAAATTGTAAAGGATAGATTAGGCTAAGAAATAGAAGAACTGCTGTAACAACTTTAAGAAAAGGTCGGTCCTCAAGAGTGGCAGGAGCTCCCTGTCACATATCCCTCACCTTAAGAGGGAAGTAGTCATTGCAGACTGCTTACCACCTTCCTGTCCCAAGAAGGGATGGAGCTTCCACCCATCCATCTTTAGAAGCTCAGTCTCAGGGTCCCTATTAACGATAAACATTTCATCATAAACACAGTGGATATCATTATTCTTTATCCTGAGGCATTAACACATTTCTCAACAGAGACTAATGCTACCTTCCCATCTTCTTTTAGAGAAAGTCTGTCCTATTTTATTGGTCGAAAATCTGGACAGCTGTAAAGTCCAGTACTATAGAAAGAATTACTTTGGGGTGAGTAATTTCCTGCTCCAAACCCACAGACGTCTGTTTTAAGCAGGGGCCCAGTCCTAGGTTCAACCCCTCTATATAAACCCATTATGTCTCTTCATTCATTTCATTTGCTACTGATACAGACACCTGAGGGTAGACACCCCAGGTGTTAGCCCAACACAGGTTTCATTTTTTCCCCACTCACCTCCTCCTTGGTAGGTTTTCACTCAGAAAAGAATAAAACACATGTACCACCTCAGACTCATTGTCTGCCCTTGGATACCTCTTTTGTTTGACATCAGGCCCGCCCCCTTACCAAACATGGTACACTTTTGCCTACAGAAAGGGACCATTGCAGAGCCACATCAAGCCTTGTGCCTACAGCCAGCTTGACCCCTCTGTCTTACACGAAGTGTCTGTGGGAATATGGCAGAAGTAATAGTAGTTTCTACTCTCCTTTCAAACCACATGAAGTCTTGCTGTATTCTGACTATTACAGTTAGCCCCAGCACTCAAACTGTCCCGGAGAGAAGAGGGTTAATTTTCTATGCAGAGCATTGAACGTTGAGCTCGAGCTTGGTTCAGACCTCTGTCTGCTGCTCTTAGAAGCACAACCGTCAGATTCTTTACTCCGCCTAACTGAACGGTCACTCCGGAGATTTCTCCTTTGCTCGCAGTTCGAAAGTCTGTTAAAGTCTTCGGTTTTACCAATTTTATTTTTTCTCAAGTTTCGATTCAGATCTCTGTCTGTGGTACAGTAAGTACTAGGTAGTGAACTAGACATAGTAAACGTGTGGAAATTGTAAAAATTGATTTTCGACCGGTTCGGCTGAACTGGCCGTTTAGTGAATTACGTATTCTGTCTTTATTTCTAAACTTAGAGTGTGGTTACCGGTCCTTATCGGTTTAAAAAAACAAACAAAAAAAAAAAGCATTTTCTTGTGTTTTTTCCCATACCTGTGACACGGTTAGAAACTGATAAAGGTGTCTTGCCTGGTTGTTTGCCATAAAAAGGTAAGTTTGTGGTTAGGATGACTATGTCTGAGAAACCCAAAAGAAGAACCGGTCCCACTGGGTTTCAACACTGCAGTGTGAGTGGGGAGGTCTTTGCTAAGGCTGATCCCCCACACCACCTGTGTTTATTGTCTACGGTTTGACCACCTCGCTTCAGACTGCCAAATCTGTAAAAAGTTCCCTAAGTCTACCCTGGAAAAAAGATTAGGTAGGCTTAGGGATAAGGAGGCCATGAAGTCCACTGACCCAGATGGCCAGCCTGGTTCGGTTCCGACGGAACCTGAGGGAGTGCCCTCTGACCAGGGCAATACTTCTTCGGGCAAGAGAAGAGCCAATCCTGAGGGATCAGTTCCTACAAAAAGAAAAATAGGTCGGTTCGGATCCAGAGACCCATTTTCCGACTGCCGAAGAGATTGCCAAAGCGATGAGGATTGTTGAATTGCTTCACCTGGTTCCATCTGATCCGGCGCCTTCTGGCAGGTGCTCGGTTCCTTCAGTTCAAGGTTATGCCTCTGAAGATTTTATGAACCTGATTTGGAGGGGGATAAAGATGATGATGAAGATGGTGTGAAAGGTCTGGATGAGCACATTGAACCGGACATCTCCCCAGACAGGCATTCTGGTGTTTCCCCGTCTAGGCTTTCTGAGTCCCCTTCCCACTACATGTTTTACAGGAAAGTGGCAGAAACCTTCCAGCTCCCTGTGGAGGAAGTCATGGAGAAACAAGAGAAACCTGATTATGTGGAGATGATGGACATCCCAGAGCCCAAGAGACTTATCTATTCCCCTTCATAAGTCTTTTGGGAAACACACACACAATATTTTAAAAACTTAAAATTCTGTATCTCCTGTTGACAGAAGGATGGACAAGAGGTAACCTTATCTGGTTCAGGTACAGAGTACTTGTATCAACAATGCAGCCATGTTGAGGTTGTGCAGGCTGCAGCCTGTGATAAGGCTAATATACCCTTGGCTTCACACCCTCCAGATAAAGACTCTAGGAAGCTAGATGCCATGGCAAAGAAACAGTACATGGCATCCGCCTTGGGACTCAGGCAGGCTAATTATATGGCCTATGCAGCCAGGTACCAGAAGTCCAGGTGGGATACTGTACTGGCACTGGCTAAGCAGGCCTCCCCCCCCTCCCCCAGCTACCCTCTGAGCTGAAGGGGGTGGCTGCTGATGGGATTGAGGCATCTAAGGTACAGTTCCATGCTGCTGTGGACTCAAATGATGTGTCATCTATAGTCATGGCTACATCTGTGGCTCTTTGGAGAATGGCTTGGCTCAGATGTATTGGTCTCTCACAGGATACCCAGGCTGAGTCCATGGATTTTCCTGTGGTGGGTAATTCTCTGGGGAGCAGACAGAGAATTACATGAAAAATATGGATGAGTATAGGACCACCTATAGGAGTGCACAGGCCAAGGAAAGGCAGGCAACTCCTCAAAGGCCGCAAGCTAGGGGCAGGGGCAGTCCTTTTCATAGGCCTTTTTCTACCAAGCACAGGCCTGTTCTCCTTTTCCTCAGAGGGGGTTCTTCAGAGGGAGAGGCAGAAGGGGGATGAGCAGGGCTGCATCCATCCTTCAACCTAGGGCTCCTGCCAAGCAGACACCCTGATGTGTCAGCCCGGGTCGACTCCCCCATTCCCGTAGGAGGCAGGCTGGCTTACTTCGTCCAGGACTGGATGTCTGTTACCTCAGGCAAGTGGGTCCTGGAGGTGGTAAGCCAGGGGCTGGTTCTGAGCTTCAAGAAATTTCCAAAGCTGAGGGCCAGATCTTTTCCACCTGCAAGCATCTCCGAAACCATTGCCTTCGAGGCAGAGGTTTCATCTCTGCTGGCTGTAAAGGCTGTAGAGAGAGTTCCTGCATTGCACAGGGGCAAAGGTCTGTACTCCAGGTACTTCCTTACCCAAAAAAAGACAGGGGAGTGGTAATCCATCCTAGACTTAAAATACTTGAACAAACATGTTTTAAAACCAAAATTCAGAATGGTGACTCTGGGAATAATCCTTCCCTGTCTAAGGCAAGGGGACTGGCTAGCCTCCCTGGACTTAAAAGATGCCTACTTTCACATTCCCATCTGGTGCTCCCACAGAAAGTACCTTGGGTTCGAATTGCCTTCAGGCCATTATCAGTTCAAGCTATGCCCTTCAGCCTGATATCAGCTCCAAGAGTATTCACAAAATGCCTAGCAGTAGTAGTTGCCTTTTAAGAAGGAAGACTATTTCCATACCTGGACGACTGGCTCATTGTGGGTCAGTCCCTAGACCAAGTCAAGTCAGACCTGCTAGTGACTCAGCAGGTGCTCACTTCCCTAGGATTCCTTTTCAATCTTCCCAAGTTGGTTCTCAAGCCTGTACAGCTCCTCACCTTCTTAGATGCAGAGTTGGATACAGTCAAAGCAAGAGCTTTTCTTCCCCCTGGAAAGGGCAAGGGCTATTGTAGAGCTAGCTTCTTCATTCCACCTTCTGGTCTCTCAGCCAGCAAGGCACTTCCTTCAGCTTCTGGGCCACATGGCAGCTTCTGCAGCAGTGGTCCAAGGGGCCAGATTTCAGATGAGGGACATTCAGTTTCACCTGAAGGCCTTTTGGTCTCAGAAGAAAGATTCTCTAACCAAACTAGTTCCAGTGACTCAGACTCTGATCCAGGCTCTCCAGTGGTGGCAGGATCAGGGCAACCTCAGACAAGGAGTCTCATTTGTCACTCAGTCTCACTCTGTGGTCTTAACCATGGATGCTTCTCTATTGGGGTGGGGAGCCCATCTGGGGGCTTCCACAGCCCAGAGACTGTGGTCCCCTCAGGAATCCCTTCTTCATATCAATCTCTTGGAACTCAGGGCGGTCTTTCTGGCCTTGCAAGCTTTCTGTCAGTCAGTGCAGAACAAGGTGGTTCAGGTCAGGACAGACAACACCACCACCATGTGATACATCAACAAGCAGAGGGGCACTCGGTCTATGGCCTTGTGCATGGAAGCCATGAAATTGTGGTCCCTAGCTTATTCTCTGCAGACCTCTCTGATAGCAGTCCACCTTCCAGGGAAGGACAATGTGCTAGCAGATGCATTGAGCAGGATCTCCCAGGGCCATCACGAATGATCCCTGGACCCTCCGGTGTTGAGAGTGATTTTTTTTCAAGGTAGGACACTCCAGAGATGGATCTCTTTGCAGCCCCAGACAATCACCAACTTCCTCTGTTTTGTTGCAGACCCCCAGTCTTGGGCTCAGTCCCTCTGGATACTCTGAACTTGGACTGGGAGGGGAAATTTATATATGCCTTCCCTTCTTTTCCTCTACTGTTCAAGGTTCTGTTCAAGATAAGGTCACAACCCTGCAAAGTGATTCTGATTGCTCCAGACTGGGCCAGGCAGCCTTGGTAGCCCCTGTTGCTGTCCCTAGCAGTCCATCTTCCCCTGTCTCTTCCCAGGAATTACAACCTGTTAACCTCCTCTCAGGGGAGGATTTGGTACCCCAATCTTCGGTCTCTCAATCTCAAGGCATAGTTCTTGAAGAGTTAGAGTATACAGATTTGCATCTGTCCCAAGGGGTTTTGGATATTCTCAAAGCCTCTTGAAAGCCTGCCACCAGAAAAACTTATAACTCCAAATGGAAAAGATTCAGCATTTGGTGTTCCAAGAAGCATGTATCCCCAGACACTGCTGAATTGTCTACAGTTCTGGATTATATGGTTCACCTTAATGGCCTAGGCCTCAAACCAGCTACTCTCAAAGTTCATTTGTCAGCTGTTTCTGCTTTTCTGTCAGTGGGAAAGCCTTCCTCACTGTCTTCTCACCCTGTATTCTGTAAAATTTTCGAGGGATTGCTTCATACCATTCCCCCCCCACACCTTTAGGGATCCTGCCCCTGCTTGGGATCTTAATGTTTGCATTGTTCAGCTTATGCAACCCCCTTTTTGAGCCTTTGTCTTCAGCAGAGCTTAAGTACTTGACTTGGGGAAACTGTGTTCCTGGTAGCTATTACCTCTGCCAGGTGTAGCAGTGAATTGCAAGCTCTGTCAGTGGAGCCTGATTTTATCTCATTCCATATAGATAAGGTGGTCCTTAGAACTAACAGGAGGTTTTTACCTAAAGTGGGTTCAGATTTTCATCTGAACCAAGCTATGTCTCTCCCTGTGTTCTTCACTGATCATTCTTCTTCAGGAGAAAGAAGTTTACACAGTTTGGATGTTAAAAGAGCCCTTAGTTACTACATTGAGCGTACTGAGGCTCACAGGTTTGATTCCTTCCAGTTGTTTCTCACTTATGGGGACGTGGGGAAGGGCAAACCTGCCACTAAGCAAATTATTGCCAGGTGGATTGTCTCTTGTATTCAGTTCTGCTATGAGAAGCTAGCCAAAATACCTCCCTCAGGTCTGAGGGCTCATTTGACTAGAGGTACAGCTGCTTCCCTGGCTGCGGCCAGGGATATTCCTTTGCTAGAGATATGTAAAGCAGCCACCTGGAAAACAGTCCATACATTTACCAAACATTACTCCCTGGACTAGGAATGATGCTCGATTTTGGTACAGCAGTACTGCAGAGCCTATTCCCAAGGTAGGTTCGATTCCCTCCTCCATGGAGGTACTGCTTGGTAATCTGCAATAGTCAGACTACAGCAAGACTTCATGTGGTTTGAAGAAAAAATTACTCACCTTAGTAATTATGTTTCTTCTAATGGAGTCTTGCTGTATTCTGACCTCCTTCCCTGCCACCTCTCTCGTAACCTGTTTTTGGGAAGTGGGCTGGCAGGTGCAGTGTTGCACCCCAGGGGTGCATTTGGGCACTCCCTCCTTTTAGAGAGGGGGAGTGGGTTATGTTATTAATTTAACAGTCTTAAGTTGTTTACTACCTGGTTTTTGATCGTGGATTTCTTGACTTGAGTCTTTTGAGGATCCAAAATATTTGGTTGCCATTTGGCTAATAAAAATTTTACAATTTCCACATAGTAGTTGGTATTAGCTCATAAGAATCTGACGGTTGTGCTTCTAAGTGCAGCAGACCGAGGTCTGAACCAAGCTCGAGCTCAACGTTCTATGCTCTGCATAGAAAATTAACCCTCTTCTCTTCGGGGCAGTTGAGTGCTAGGGCTAACTGCAATAGTCAGAATACAGCAAGACTCCATTAGAAGAAACATAATTACTAAGGTGAGTAATTTTTTCATTTCAACCTTTTATAACCTATGACCCCAAATCCTTGGTCATCTTATCCCCAGGCAGGTCTCTACAGAAACCTACAGGAAGCCAAGAACCTCCCATGCTGGATACTCTGCAATGTTAAACAGCAGGTTCCTAAACCTTTTAACTCTGGGGTGTCTTAATAAACATCATTTTAATCATTGTGCTGTTTTCAGCCATCTGTTACTATCTAGTACTTTGTGACCTGTGTGAGAGTTTTTCCTTTTTCCAAGGGTGCCATTTTTTTTTCTTTAATGACCTCTACCCTTTGGGACACTCTTTCTACACCCCGGGTACTAGTTCCTGTACTGTCCCCAGCAGGTACCTTTATCTGGTTGCACATAAGACGGGTCTTAAGATAGGCTGTCACCTGTCTGTACATTCCTGGTCAGAAATAATAAAGGGTTAATCAAGCTTAGACCCTACCGTGGCTCGGATGCCCATGGGGACTAAAATGAGCAGCTTCCATCACTTGTTGCCAGGACGCCTCAGGTACCACTACCTGGGCATCCACACTTTTTGTACGGGGTTGGGCCTTATGAGGTACAGAATACCCTTCTTAATTTGTACCACCTAGATTGTTTTGCCCCCACACCACCATTAATCTGCATACCCTCCTTGATCTTAACATACTGTAACAGTTTGGCAACATTAGCATCTTTAGCCTGCAGTATACCCCAGTCAATACTATTAATCGATTTTAGCTGCATCAATACAAGAAAATGTCCCTTTGGCCTCTTAGGCTTCTTCTTGCTTGGAGTCTTCAACCCCAGCACACTGTCACTAGGCACACGTACCTGGGGGTCTCACATTCAAGTTCCATACTTGCATCTCCAACCTCCAACAGGTTCTGGGAACACAGGAAACAAAGCAATATCCTGCTTAGTCAGGGGTTCCTCCTTCAGCTGAGCCCACGAAAAATCCTCCTCTGATTCTCTATCCAAACTCTCCAGCAGGGACCTCTCGAGCACCTGGCACTGGTGTTCTGCCACTCTGCATAGTCGGTCTGCCACCAGCCATTGCCCACTCATCCAGTGGATCATCCTCAGCAGGGTCTCCACCTCCTAGGTATTGTCTTCACACCTCCGGTCTACCTCGACCCCACAGTAGTTCCTTATCCCTTTGCATCTCTTCGTCATCTTCAGGCTTGGCCTTCCTCCAGGCTCCCAGGTCTAGTCCAGGCAGCAGCTTCTCTCCGTTTGTCAGCCATGGTTCTGGTCAGAATTCTACGGGTTTTCTTCTCTGGGTTATCCTCTGGCAACTCCTGGTGCATCAGTCCACTTGGGATATTTGGGTAACATCCACCAGAAAAACGTCTCTCTTCGGCCAGTCCAGACGCTTCCAGTAAGTTATCCCACTTCTTACACCAAGTTTGTGGAGGGGTTGTGGGATAACAGATAGACCAGACACCGAACCTCAAGTTCAGCACACAATCTCTGTGTGATGTTTATTCAAAATTCAGAAGATAATCTTCAGCAATGGCATATCTCTTCTTCAGTACATCAGTTTGTAGCAACAGACTATGCAAGTCTTTCCTCTACACTTAGCCAGCACCTACTGACTCACTGATCTCTGATCTAACTTATCTGTTGAGATTTAGCCTCCCTTGTGTGAGTCTTGTTTGCTTGGGTGGTGGGGGGTTCAAATTAAAAAAACAAAAAAAAACAAGCTAAAGACAAAGAACCTCAGTGCAGAAGCACTGAAACAAGGGTTGCCCCAGAGGGCATTGACGACAAGCCAAGTTTCAAAGAAACACAACATCACACATACTTTCATAATGCAAAGCATCATGGGATATATGCAAATTACCGTGCAATTTCAGACTTGTTCTGTTTACAGCAATTTACATGCATGTTAAATAGCACAACTAACCTAATTTTTATCATACAGTGACCTAGTAACTTTTTACCTTTATTAAAAACACCTAGTGCCATGATATTTTCAACAGTTACAGGCTTTATGCACATAAGGTATATGCATTAAAGTATTTTATGATATATTGTCATTGCATACTAAATCCAACAACGGGAAACACAGCCTGTTATTTTATATCAGCTCGGAGGTCACAACAATAACCTCCCTGTACGAGGACCTGAGAGTGAAAAGGAAAATTTATAGTGGACTCTATAGCATAGTCAGGAAAGGGAAGGAGGGGCCCATAGGTGGCCAGCCTTATGGACTAGAAATTGTAATGGATAGATTAGGCTAAGAAATAGAAGAGCTGTTGCAGCAGAGTTAAGAAAAGGTCGGTCCTCAAGAGCGGCAGGAGCTCCCTGTCATGCTGTGTTTAACATTTAATAATCTAGAATGCCAGCTGCAGGGAATATAGATGTAATCTATTCGTGACCGCATTTTTTCTGGGTTGGGGAAAAAGTGAACTCCCTCTCTCTTGGGTTGGCTGACCTCCAGCTGTCTATTAGGTGTACCTCATTAACTCCCAGCTGACACTGTTTTATGGTTCCCCTACCTGTGTCCTGCCCCTCCGAATGATTGAAAACAGGGTTCATGGTGCTATTGAAGTCACCCCCCAACACCAATCATGGGAATTATTCCTTATTATATCTAATATAGATTGATAAAAAAGTGGATCAGAAACTGCAGGAACATATACACTGGCAACGGTCATCTGCTCCCCATATAAGGCTCCTTCCCAAAATATATATATCTCTCATCCTGGGAATCTGCCACTACACGCTTTACTTGAAAGGGGAGATGTTTATGAATTAATACTGCCACCCCTCTTTTATGTGAAGTATAAGATGTGGCATGACAGGCCCCGATCCAACCCTGTATCAGCTTTTTATGCTGTGACGCCGTCAAGTGCGTCTCTTGTAACGAAGTGACTTGATCATATTGCCTTTTTAACGCTGTTAGCAGACTAGTATGCTTAATCAGGGAGGAGGAACTGCAAATATTCCTCTAGACAATGGTAATATCTTTAGCTGTACCCATAACTGAATGCTAAGACCTTCCAGTTGCCAAGCAGGTCCCCCTTAACTACCCTCCTCCTTACAGAGTGAATAGACCACTGTGATACCTGCATATCTTTTCTGTACCTGGACCCATAAAATATAAAAAAAAAAACCAACACATCTACACCACAGACATTAAAACAGCCCCGCAACCACCCCACTCGTCCTGCATATTAACCTATGTAGAAAATAAGAAAACTATTAGATATACCGTTCACTCTTAGAATAGCAGTAACCTCACAAAAGTGAACAAGTAACCCCCCACGAGTGTTTTTATGGAAATACTTTGTATAAAACCACAACATTAAACAATGATGCAGCTTGGATTCAGTTCAAAGAAGTGCAAAGTAATGCACCTGGGAAACAAAAACCCAGGGGAAGAGTACACAATGGGGGGAAGTAGTAACTACAACAAAATGGAAAGGGACCTGGGGGTAATCATATCAGATGAACTTAAGGTTAGCAAGCAATGTGATAAGGCAGCAGGGAGGGCTGGGGGATACTTGGATGTGTAGGGAGAGGCATCACCAGCAGAAAACAGGAAGTTGTAATCCCTCTGTACAGACAGTTGGTGGCACCCCATCTGGAGTACTGCATCCAGTTCTGGAGACCCCATCTCTGCAATGACATAGACAGGATGGAGGCAGTCTAGAGGAGGGCAACTAAAATGGTGCATGGTCTGTAACAGAAGCCATATGAGGAGAGACTAAAGAGCTTGATATGCATACCTTTGAGGAAAGGGGGGGAGGGGGCATGATAGAAACTTTTAAGTACCTCAGTGGAATCAACAAAGTCCAAGAGGCTAGCATCTTTCAGAAAAAGAGAAGTGCAAGAACAAGGGGATACAATTTGAAGATAGAGGGAGGACGGCTCAGGGCAAATGTAAGGAAGTATTTTTTTCACAGAGAGGGTGGTGGACGCATGGAACGGCAATTTTGAAGAGATAGCGGGGTCAAAAACAGTGGGGGAATTCAAGAATGCATGTGACAGACATAAGGCAATTCTTGTTGGGGGGTAGGAAGAAATAGCTTGTTAGTTAACTAGGATCTGCAGCTTATCCAGTAGGTAGGGAAATGGGCAGACTAGAATGACCAAGCGGTCTTTATGTGCCATCAAAGTCTATGTTTCTATGTCATGAACTGCACTGGATGCCATCCTCTATGCCAGGGAGACACAGGCTAGTCTACGTGCACACAGATATGAAAAGGGAGGCATACAGCCTAGTTCCTCCACCAAAACCCCCCTCCCTTGTCTGGAAGCATCTGGTCTATTTCTATACAGGCATGTTATCCCATAATATAGGGTGTTGTTTTCCCGTATCTATCAAGCTCCCGTCGTCAGCCCGTACTTCAAAGGACGTAGGACATCCAGTGCAGTAGACATTAAACAGTAAAATGCTGCAAACATCCAACATTTAACAGTTATGTACATAGGTTGCGTTCTAATGATAAAACACTCCTTTTCATTGAGATAAAGGCTCCAACTTGGTATCATTCTCTTAATATGAATTGAGGAAGCTAGAGAACCGAGACAAGTATCTGCCCCACTTCTCACCTCCACAGATGAAAAAACCTTTGGCGTAAGAGCTGTTATGCATGCAAACCCGAGCAGCCCCCATCGACACCCACACCCACCAGCAGAACCCAGTCCCAATGTACACATTGTTCCTCCTCGACCCAGTGTCTGCCGGACTATACCCATAATGTCCTGAGATGCTAATCGGTAGTGATGCTAGCTCGAACATTTGGCGGGAATCGATTAAGATGTCTGGGGTGCAGAATTACAACTAAGAATTACTGGGATGACTCTTCGAACAAGACCCAATAAGATGGAGAGCCAAAGGCCCAGGCAGAGGGGCATGGGCAGAGGCAGTGGGAATTCTAGTTATGATGTGCACGCTTCCATCCGCCACCCCTCGTGGCTTACCTTAATTAGAAAGTGTCCTGCCTCTGATGCCTTCCAGGTTGGATATACCTCCTCAGATGGATGAACAAATCTTGGTAGCACAGCATCTGTGGTAGGAGAGTGCCACGGGGAAATCCAACAACCAGGCCTTTGGTTCCCCCTCCAGTCATAGTCCCATATAGTTGTTACCAGTCCCGGTCAGTCGTACAGATCTTTTGAGCTTTAGCCCAAGTCCAGGGTGGTTGCTCAGCACGCCATGCACTATCTCCCATCCAGGTGTGAGTGAGGAGCCAGAAGAGCCAGTCGAAGACGGCGCCACCCACCAAATCCACACGCCAGTTGTACGGCAGCTGGGCAGATCATAAATCTATACAGGCCTACAGGTATTGCCTCACAATATAGAATTTCCAAGAAATCTTGACCCAGTTTTGAGTCTCAGATCCTTCACAAACACCGCTGCTTTTTCAACCTCCCAAAAGGTATAAGTGGCTCTTTCATGCTTAATTTTCAGGACCACTGGATAGAGCATAACATTTTCCACCTGCATTTCTTGCAGTTGGTTTATGAAAGAGTCGAAGGCTCATTGTTGGTTTTTTTTTTTTGTTTTTTTTAAGCAGCCAGTTTGCATAGTCCTGGGAGATGCACAGGCGAGTCTCTTCGAATGTAACCACCCTTGCTTTGTGGTAGATGCTTAATACAGCCTGCGTATCTTGGAAGTTGTGGAATCTAATAATTATTTGCCACAGCGGCTGACCCTCCGGTGGCTTAGGCATCACTGCCCGATGTGCGTATTCCAATTTATATCTTCCTCCCTTTGGTTACAGGCCCAACAAGGATGGTCAATATATTCGACCCCTCCTTACCTTCTTGCAGGCTGCGTACTCGAGATTCAGGTGCCTATGATAGTTTTCCTGATAATCGAAGAGCTCCTTAAAATCTTTGCGCTCTTTCTCCATAGCTGCGAGCCACCCTAAGAATGAGTTTGCAGTATCCTCCAGCTGAGAAATTCTCTCCTTCGCTTCTGTAATTCTCGCAGTTTGGGTAGCTGTCTGTTCCACAGTCTCTTGCAAGCTGCTATCAGGCCTTTGTTCCAACTTCTCTAACCGAGGTGCTAAGGCTGCCAAAACTTGTTCTGTTACTTTACGGCCTGGGATGGTCGTATTTGCCGCGGATAGGGAGATCAGGGCCTGAACTATCAGTCTGTGACGCAGCATGCTGTTTCTTTGTATTTCTGGATGAGAAATGCACGCTTTGCTGGAAGTCTATACTAAATACTCATCCATGATGTGTCTCAAAATGAGTGCAGTAGAAATTTACAGAGTTATAACTCGGATGTGAATTTTAATGGATTTTATTCCTTGATGGCAGGAGCTGCAGGAAAACGTGTCCTCACTCCTCGAAGTTCATCAGCACCCCCCCTTTGTTTTTTAATAACTTTCTGCACATTGTTGGGGGACTGTGGTACTGCAGGTGGACTCCCATACCCTGCAGCCCCCTCCTGTCATGCAGATCGTGGGGATCCGCTGATCGAATGGCCCAGCCTTCAGACTGGAAGCCTGATGACTGTCTCGGTTCCACCCCTCCGAACTTGCCCCTGTGTTTGTAGGGTTATCCAGCCTCATGAAAAGGGGTGGCGTGGGGTTGTGAATACCATTTGTGAGCTGGTCTCGCTCAGCAGCGTCAGGGAGTAGAGTGATATGGGCCTGCTGTGCGCAAATCGCATATATGCTGGCCCGACTAGATTTGGCCCTAACCTCAGTGAGCAGTCAGTACATCAGTCAACCTGGCCTGTCAGTGACGCTTCTAATGTCATAAAGTTTTTTTTCTTTTTTTTGTTTTTTTTTTAACTTATATTTTATAATTTTCACGGTATGCAAAAATGCATTACATTCTCATGCATGAAGCATAGCATTTAGGTTCAGCAATGCAGCAATTCCAGAACTGCTGATAGTCACTTAAAACTTTTTGTAATCTGGCACAGTTAGGGGTGGGGGTATACATGTCCCAAGAAAGTTCAATTCCAGTTAATGTTGTAACATGACAATAATGTGAATGGCGGAATGGGGACCCGCGATTGGACAAATAGCATCACGAGGGAGAAGTCGGAGCGGGTATTAATCCACGATACCTGCCGTGTTCAAAATGATACTACTACTAATGTCAGCCAGACAGCTAGGTTAGCAGCACTGGGCACAGGTGGGATAGAGTTTTAGAGAGGCAAGGGTGGCACAGGGAGAGGGAGACCAGCTAGATGCAGACTGCAGAACACCGGAAGGCAGCACTTCGGAAAGGCACTAGCAGCACACGCAGCGCAAGACGCAGCAGCCCACATCGGACGAGTCTGCGAGAGGCAAGGGGAAGTGACCCAGCCTGCATGCTAGTTTGTGAGCGGATCGCACACCGCGGCGAGGCAGCCGTCCACCGGAGACCTCCAACGCCTGGTATGAGACAAATACCAGCGCACATCGGCACATTTCTTGGACTGGCATGTGAGCCGCACTGTTTCCTTTCATTACAGCTACTGAATGTTTTGACCGCATCAGCATGTTAATACTGTTTTGTTACATGATTTGGGTGCAGTACAAATGTTTGATCAGCACAACACTCCTCTGTTATGTTGTTCTAACCACACGAAATAGGCCCGTGCGACTCTTGTCGTCAAGTGTGCTCATGTTATGAACAGCAAGACAGTTACTTGGCGGTGGTATCTATCGTGATTAATGCATGGTTGGGCTGTTGTTCACCCTCGGCCTCGGGCCACAACCCTCCCAACCATGCATTAATCCAGCATTAGATGCCACCTTCTTCGTGGCTTAATGCTTACACAGCCCCTTCAGCAGCTGTGGTGGTATCCTGAAAGGAAGAATGTGTAGCTAAACAAAACACAGTTCTCTATAACTGCTCTTTAAAGCAACAAAGCATGATAGTGGTGGAAATTTTGACCTATAGTTTCTTTTTATTTTATTTTTAATTGCCCTTTTCCTCCTGTCTTGTATGATAGCCTTTTCTTCCATTTTGAGTCTGCTGTAACACTTTTTTCCATATTTGAAATAAGACGTGCTTCTATTAATATCGCCCGGCCCAGGTTTTTATCAGTGTTCTGTTGTTTACGAACACATGTTGTAGAAGATCCTTTTTTTTTTTTTTTTTGTGCCTAAAATGAATTAGGATGCAGCAGTTACTGCTTCCTAACCTTAGAACCTTAGAAACAGTGACAGGAGAAAAAAGACCAAAGGTCCTGCTTGTCTGCCTAGAGTCCCTATCTGCCCTGGGACCTATTGTCCATATGGGGTTTTATCCTTCCCTACGGCTCCTGACCCGAGCAAGCACCAGGCCCTTCACTCTGTCCCAGCCATGCTTGAAACCATTTACAGTCTTGGAACTCACCACCTCCGCTGGCAGACTGTTCCATGGCTACATCACTCTTTTCCATAAATTAGAACTTCCTCACACCCCTTTGTAACCTTCCTTTGCCAGTTTCTAGCCTATGGGACAACAGATGTACAAAAACAGGTGAGAATACTGATGGAAACCTGGTCAGAGCCATATTAATAGGAGGTCTCCTTTTATTATTTCAAAAAAAAAGAAAGAAAAAGTGTTAAAGCAGAATCAAAATGGGAAAAGAAGGGTGTCATACAAAACAGGAGGGAAGGGGCAATCCTGTACAGGTCAAAAATTTCACCGCTATCCTGCACTACTGCTTTAATCAGTTTAAGGATAACATAAGGGAAACTGTGACTCTGAACAAGCTTCTAGTCCCTTGAGCAGCAAACATATACAGTTAAGTTCAAAAAATCGCTGCTGCTAACATGTTTTGAATAGTCTTAACAATACACTGAAAACACATTACAGCAAAAGGCATGTGGGATTTAAATCTGAGCAGTACATGCTTTTGAGTTCTCAGGAGACTGCAGAAAGCCTCGTGTTTGAGGTTAAACAGGGAGGGAGCGTGTGCAGAAAAAAGTAACACTTATCATGCCATGTAGTCAATGCCATTAAAGTCCCATAGAAGAGTGGCTGGCCCGCCGGTGAAGTTATAGCGGTACTGCTTGAGACATTGACAGCCTGGGTTCAGAAGCTTAACTTGGGGCATTAGAGGGTTGGCGGGGGATTGAACATCCAAAGGACTGTTGTCCCCAGTGGGGAGGGTGGGAAGAGCCCGGCACAGGTCTGGCCTCTAGCAGTAGTTGGGGGATGTCAGGCTGGGTGTCAGGGTGGCTTGGTAGACAACGCATGTCACATGAGCACAAGACATGCAACCTGATATCATTGTACACCATGTCTCCCAGTGGGACACAGAACTAGGAAAATGCTGGTGGCAGGAGGGTGCCGGACGCTCTCAGGTCCCTCACCTGACCAGTTAGGCCTGCCAGCCCAGACTGGATCCGTGACTACTGCAAGATTTGGAGACCCCTACCTACCCCACTGGGGGTGGGGATAAGCCTTGGGGGAAGAAGGCTGGCGGTAAGTCCCAGTGCAAGTTGGGGAGATGGGACTGGGGTGTCTGGTATGGGGCTGACCAGAGGGGGGATAAACAGAATAGCAAAAACAAAAAAAGTCCCACAGAAGAAAACGTGCACTCCCTGCTTACCCCCTCCACCCAGAAGTCCCACATTAACATTTTTTTTTTATTTATTTACTATGCTTTTTGCAGCCGCCAGCCGGCCAGAGGTCCACTAGGTCACTGACCCTCACTCCCACCTCCAGATTAGATGCACCCCTACCTTGGGACCCCTGGCTTGCCCCCCAGAGTGGGGCCATGGCACCGATCTCCCCAGTTCGGCACCACAGACGATGGGCTAGGGCAAGGAGGGGCCATCCTGGAGGCTAATCAGAACCAAGAGCTGGCATCATGGAGGGCAGTCGGCAGCTCGGTTTTTCTTCCCCTGTTCATGGGGTGGCAGGAACGTGCAGTGATTAACAGTGTCCGTCCAGCCCCTCCGAGCACTGTCTAATGCCATTAGGTGCGGTTCCCCAGGCCTCCGCCAGGGGTCCTTCGAACCCCATACATTTCCCCAGCCCTTCCCCCAGAGAAGGAGAGCAGTCCTAGGGATGCTCAATCCTTCTCCCCCGGCCGACCCTCCGACGACATGGGTCTGTTCCCTAACCCGTGTCACCAGTATCGCAAGCGGAAATCCAATCGCTGCGCCAATGGGCTGGCCCCACATTAACATTTTATGCACAATAGTCAAAAATGGTGATAACATTGACTTTATAAAGCAAATATGTTTATATGATAGACATTGAACCTGATGTAGCAGTCTGTACTGAAGTTCCACAAACACTTCTCTGACCACACCCTCCTGGACTGGATTCTGTCCTCCCGCTCCCACCACATAGTTGAAGTGGGTATTCTGATGGACGTCTTTATGACATATACTACATGACATTTTGTGTCAGAAAAATCTGCCCCCCCAAAACATCTGGCACAGGTCTCTTCAGTCACTAAACAGAAACGATTTACTGAATGACCTGACTGCAACTGACTGGTCCCCCCCTTCCTTTCTGCCCCAGACATTGATGTGGCCCTTTCCCTTTTTCATTCATAATTTATTTCTGTCTGGGACAAGCACGCCCCATCAGGAAGTCCAGGGTTAAGTCTTCTCACCATGCCTGGATCACCTGCAGCCTCACTGATATGTGCAAGCTCTGTAACAATGACAAAGCCTGAGCCTGGCAAATTAACCCGCTCCCTGTCTGACCTCCTCACTTACAGGGTGGGAAACACATTCCTAAAATCAGAAAGTGGGAATAAATTGTTCAAAAATGGTAGTGAAGTTCTTCTTTACTCCTGTTTATCTGTTCCTCTCCCAATTAAGGTCTGGTATAATTCAGTTGTGATGCCCTCCTCAAACTCGGACTGATTTCTTTCAGAGACGTCTTTCGCGGACAGTTGTGAGTTCAGACATGAAGTAGGACAATACAGCATATGCATCTGGAATGCTAGTCTTTTTCAGTTCAGTCCATCCTGCAGCAGGTTCATATCAGCAGATTTGAATGACCTGATTTGGATATTACGTGGAGGAAGCTTAATATTACTGCATGCAAATGTGCAGCAGTTAGGGATGTAGTCACTCATTGTATCTGCATAGTTTCTAGAGCAGAATATGTCTTCCGGGCTGTTGGCAAGAATCCACGTTTGCACTTGCTGCTGTAGCTAGTATATGGTGATATTACTTGCATTAAGTGGTGCTCAGTCCCCCAGTCCTTTTGCAGCAGTGTCCGGAGTGCTAAGCCAGTCAATGCTAAAGTCTCCCACGATTATTTTTTAATGCTTGTTCCA
The DNA here is from genome assembly GCA_016271365.2 of Neoceratodus forsteri. NCBI lineage: Eukaryota > Metazoa > Chordata > Ceratodontiformes > Ceratodontidae > Neoceratodus > Neoceratodus forsteri. The sequence goes on along the minus strand of CM057459.1, from coordinate 438,828,101 downwards.
GTCTAGGTGGAAGTTGGTCGGCTATACTGAATAGTCTTGATTTGGGGATACTATCTTGCACAATGGCCATCCGCACTGCCAGATCCCTCTTTTATAAGGCTAATCTCCAGAACAACCACCATAACAACACACATTTCCCAGCTAAATTCTTAAAGATGATTCACTCTCTTTCAGATCTCCCAGCCCAGTCCGCTCCCCTACCTGATCCTCATGGTTAATGAATCACCTGTCTCTGACCCTCCCTCTGTTGCTACTCACTTTTCACTACTTATGCTCCCCCCCCCCCAATCCGGCTCCTCTCTTCTTCCCCCACCTCAACTCCACCCTTCCCAGGAGTTTCATTTTCCCCCATCACTACCCAGGAAACACTACTTGTCTTTTCCTCACCCAACTTGTCCACATCTAACCTTGATGGCCGGGACCTTAAACTTCTCCATCTCTCAGCTCTGACCACCACCCCCCCCCATTCATCTCCTCATCCTCTTCTTTATCCTCTGTGCTGTCCCTCAGTTGTGAAAGATTTTCAAAGTTCTCCCCTTCCACAAAGGGGGTGATTCCTCCACCCTTGGCAACATCTGACTTATCTCCCTCCTCCCCTCTTTTGTAAAGCTGCAAGAGGAACTTGGCTGCTCCATGCTTACTGACTTCCTCCACTCCTCTAACTTCCTCTCCCACTTTCAGTCTGGTTTTCAGATGCACTATTCCACCGTCTCCTCCCTGCTGCATGTCGCTGACTGCATCCTCACTGGAATGGATCAGGGGCACATGTTGGCAGCCATTTTCATCCATCTGGCCAAAGCCTATGATTTGTTGGCCCATCCCCTCCTCTTGGACAAGCTGAGCTCTGCCAGCCTCTCGACCTCTGCAATTGACTGGTTCCAATCCTACTTCTTGGGCCATCAGCAGTCAGTACAGGTAGGTGGCGTCCTGGCCCCTCCCCTGCCTAGCCAGGCTGAGGTCCCACAGGGCTCCACCCTGGGTCTGATCCTCTTCTCTATTTTCCTGAATGACCACCCCTCTGCTTGTGCCAACTTACATATTCACGTGTATACAGATGAGACAATTCTCAACAGTTCATGCTCAATAACCATGGCAGTAGAAGTCTCACTTAAGCAAGATTACCACAGTGTCCTATTCTGGTTCAAGTCCAACCAACTCCGAGTCAACACCAAACAAAGTGTGCATGACCTTTGCAGCAGCCAAAAGCTAACCAGGATTGCCCCCCACCCACCCCACCTCTTCACCCTGAATGGTACCTCTGTTGAAGTGGTAAGTAGCTTGGTAGTAGGCTCAAGTTTTCTGCCCACATCTGTGCCATCCACTCCAAGCTCCGCCCCATGTTTGGAGCCTTCTACGGTAACAAAGACTGCCTATCCCTGCTGGTCTGCTGGGAGTTGGTTGCCAAAATGGTACTCCTGGTCTTCGACTACGTGGATGTGGTGCATGGTACTGTCTCCTCCTCCTCTTCCCTTCCCAGACTGGACACCCTCTGTAATCTGTGTCTTCTGCCACTTTGCTACCAATTCCTCCCCTTGTACTTCTCACTGCTTCCTCTCCTCCCTATCCATCCTCATACTCCCTTCACTACAGGGATCCTCTCACCTTCTCCCTCCCTCACTTTCACTTCTCTGATGGGCAGTCAGCTTTCTCCAGTTGCCTTCCTTCCCTTCCTTTGTAACCAGCACCCCACCTCTTTCTTGTCTCTCACCCTGCCTCGTTTGCCTTAGGCACCAGTTAAAGCTTCGCCCCGCCCCCTCTTACTCCTGTTGGTCCCTCCACCTGACCAACCCAAGGTGCCCTTTTCACACCCACCATGGTTCATCCTGGAGTCAGTTCATGTCACTACAATTGCTGCACTTCTTTGTATTAACCTGCTTTTGTCATTTTAAATGGGCATTGATGCTGCTCACAGAACCAGCCTCTGTTCACTGTTTTTATTGTTATTTGAACTTGTTTGTCATTGGATTTCAATTCAGTTCAAGTTTATTGTAGGAAAACTCCATGAGCAAGCTCATTCACCAGGAGATCATAGTACAGGGCAGGTGTAAAACAGCAGGTTTACAAAATCAAGGGAACGTGCATTTGAATAAGACAATGGGTTTCATACATCACAATGTACAATCGCAGTAAAAACAGGTCCTGGTGATAGAGCAGTAATAAGCAATTTACATAATGCAGCAATGTGACAATCTACGGTAGGATGCAAAAGACAATGGTTTTGGTACATCACAACGTACAGTCACAGTAAAAACGGGTCCTAGCAACAAGATGGTGCAGTAGTGAGACAAATTGCAGTAGGATGCAAAGAAGGCAAGGAATGCAGCAGCAGGGGGAAGGGACAGGACAGGAGTGAGTAAGGGTGTGAGATAATCAGTTAATAAGGAGGGGAGTGCTACAGGAGAGGATAGGGGACTTAGGCAGTGACAGGATAGTGCATGGGACATGGCCAGAGGGGGGGGGGGAGAAGCTTCATTTAATTATACATTTGGAGATGAACGATCTGGTTGTCAGGACAGTACATATAGTCCAGAGGAGGTTTGAGGAACTATGACAATATTGTGAGAGGGCAGGAAGATCAGTAACTTTCTCAGAGATACTTCCAGTGCCCAGGGCAAGCACAGCAAGAAAGCTGAGAATAAAGGATTTTAACGAATAGCTAAGAACCTGGTGTCATGCTAAAGGATATGGATTGGTGGGGTGGGGAGGGATCTGGGAGGACAGTAGTCTCTATGCCAAGGATAGACTACACTTGAGCGAGGAGGGAAAGAAAGTGTTGAAACGGAGGATGGAGGAGTAAATACAGGAAGTTGGGAATTTAAACTAGGAGAGGGGGGGGGTGGCAAGGAACATGCAGAGACCACAGGTTGGGAAGTCATATGAGCTCACCCCAAATAACAGTGATAAAGAGCAAGTACTAGTGGCGATGCTAGTAAAGGAGGGCAGAAGGTAAAGGGGTGGAGGGTGGTCACCCTAAATGTTAGGAGCCTTGGGAAGAAAACTGCAGAGCTACAGACTCTCATGGCAGAGAGGGAGGTGGACATTGCAGCTATCACTGAAACATGGGCCACCCAATACAATGACTGGGACCTGTCGATACCAGGGTACAGGATATTTCGTAGGGATAGAGTGATTGGGAAAGGGGGGTGGCACTATATGTGAGGGAAGGAAGGGGGGTGGCACTATATACGAGGGAAGGACTGAAGTGTGTATAGGAGGAAGGGGAGGAGAGTAGTATGGAGTCACTATGGATACAAATCCAGGATTCCAAGAATAGGACTCTTAGTATGGGAGTGGTTTACAGGCCACCCTCTCAGACAGAGGAGTTAGACAGGGAACTAGCGGGTCAGATCAGGAGGACCTGCAAGAAGGGTAGTGTGGTGATTGTGGGGGACTTCAGCATGCCAGGAGTGGATTGGAGTACTCCAGTAACCAGGAATAGAAGGGAGCAGGTACTGCTGGATGCCTTCCAGTACAGCTTCCTGATGCAAATGGTCAGTGAACCAACCAGGTTAGGGAATACTCTTGACCGCGTGCTGGCAAATGGGGAGTTTGTGAGGGAACTTAAGGTGGAAAAAACGCTGGCAGGGTTTGACCACCACTCAGTATGGTTTATGTTGGATATGGGTAAGGAAGGAATGGAATCTGGCACAAGTGTGCTGGACTTCAGGAGGGTCAACTTCGGGAGGATGGGGGAAGTGGTAAAAGGATACCTGGCCAGAATTCAACCTAGTATGGGTACTAACCAGATATGGGTGCTCATAAAGCTTGGGGATATTGGAGGCAACCAGCAAGAAAGCTAGGGCAAAGAAGCATAGCTGGGTGAGCAAGGAGGTCATGGAAAAGGTAAGGAAGAAAGAAAAGAGCTACCTTTAGGAGGTATAAAAAAATGGGTGGAGGAGGAGGACTGGGAGGAGTACCTGAAGGAATCAAAGGAGGTGACATGGGCAGGCAAGGCGTCTATGGAGCTCAGGCTGGTGCAGGGCATTAAGAAGGGGGAGAAGAACTTCTTCAGGTACACCAGGGAGAAAAGGAACTGTAAGAACCATATAGGAAGGAGGGAGGTTGGGTGGAAGCAGGCGGTGATGAGGCAGACGCACTGAACGATTATTTCTGCTCAGTATTTACTAAGTAGAAGAGGGGTGGTGATACCCAATGGGGAGGGATGCAGAAACAGAGGGGAAGGGATTGACGGATGGGGAAATCATAGAAGGCAGGGTTCTGGAGACTTTGAGGGCACTGAGGGTGGACAAGGTGCCAGGCCCAGATGGCATCCACCCAGGGTACTGAAGGAGCTGGCAGAGGTCCTGGTGGGACCTTCAGCAGACCTCTTCAGCCTGCTGCAGAACCTGTGTGGGGTTGGTGTCATCCTGTGCTGCACCTGGCCAGTTTTCCTCCATTTTCTCCCTTTGGAGGACAGACATGCAATGCCGTCCAGACATACCCATGCATGCTTTCATGCATAGGACGTCGACAGCTGCCATACCTCCATTCCCCAAGTGGCAGTCCCGGCCTGCCCTTACCTCTGGCGCCAGACATGTGTCAGGAGCTGTACCCCTCCCTCCTCCTCCCTCCCCAGAGGAGAAGAGCAGTCCGTCCGGACGCTCAGTCCTCCTCTTCCTGGCCAGCCCCCAGCAGCCCAAGACTGCTTCTGAACCCAGGTCTCTGGCATGGGAAAAGACAGGGCACCTTAGCCCTCTTAACTACTGGGCTGACTGGTTCAGAGACTTATGGTCAACAGATCGTAGCTGGTCAAAATCAGTAGTGAAACATCACACCCCGCCCACCCAGAAGAGCGGTCTGCTTAGGCATACTGCAAGGCTCCTTCCTTGGCCACCTTCTGTTTAGTCTGTCCATCAGTGACATCCCTTCAGTCTTCACCAGTTTGGATTCCTACGTCCACCTCTATGCAGATTACAGTATCATATGCGCCATGTCTAAAACTGCTGGTGACCTCAGCGAAACACTTCAATCCGTTTGCAACAAAACATAAAACTGAATGAATACAAATAACCTGCCATTACATAACACCAGAACGAAGCTTAGGGTCTTCAGTGGAAAAGGAACCCCTTCATAAACTCTGCACATTGTGGTACATGCTGGGCCCCCCCATTATTGTTTACCATCATTCAAGTTAAAATGGAGAATTCCATGCACACCCTCAGCCCCATGGCAGATCTTATAAATATAATATTCTTTCTGCCTGGATTGGCCACTTAATTATATCACCAAAAGGAGTGGGGGTCTCCTGGTGTTCACATCAGGACTCTGCTGTGACGTTGCCCAGCTACCAAAGGTAAAGGTAGACCACCCATCGGCTGGGTCCCTATTCTAAAGTGTGACTGCCTGAATTGACTGCGTTTATGTAAGGTGCACTGCCTAAATTGGCTTCCTTTAAATAAGGTGCAGTCCCCAATGGGTAACTGGCGAGGAGCTAGCTAATGAGAGACCCATGCATCTCCCAAGCATTAAACAAACACAAAATTAGCAGTTCCACCCTTGCTGTGAAAGCTTCCTATTCTAAAGTGAGACTGCTGGAGACCCCCACTCATGCTGGAGATGAAATAAGTTTGTGGCCAATTCAGGCAGAAAGAATATTTGTAAGATTTGCCAAGTGTGTGTGTGTGTGTGTGTGTGTGTGTGTGTGATATACTGAATTTTCTGTTTTAACTGATGAACACCATAAAGCAGTAGTACCGCTAATGAAAAAGTCATTCAAAGTTTTTGAATGAGCAGTGGTTGAGCTGCTGATTTTATGTTTGTACCATCATTCAAGTGCCTTGGTTTGTGACTAGATCCTAATAAAATTTTTACTGCCCAGATTAACAAGCTCATCCGGGAAACTCACAGGAAACTTGGCGCTGCCAGATAAGGAACTGCTTAAGGCACATCACTGGCTGACTGATACTATGACAGTACCTCTGGCAGTCAAAGAATGTGGGTGAAGTCTACAGGGCAGCACTAGTTGCAGCACTCAGAAGATCACAGTTGCCTTCAACAAGCTATTCAGGTTTGCCCTCAACTGTGGCAGAGGCTCCAGACACTACATACTGTACTTTACAGCACTCTGGGCCTCCTCTCACCTGATCTGGGGTAGGACCTTAAGTGGAATAATGTGGCTTATAAATGTGTGCACATGCGCCACACAAGTTATCTGAACAACTAAACCCAGACAACCTTATGCACTCAGGTCAGAAACTGATAACTTCTATGTCCCCAGAGCCAACAGCATCAAAAGTCGTTCTCCATAAATGCCCCAGTCACCTGGAATTCTCTCCCTCACTAGTGCAAAAGACTCCACTCCTAAATGAGCCTACTAGCACTCCTGGTAAGAGCAGTGGTCTGTGAATAAAATAAACTTCTCACTAGGTTGAAACGCATACCTGGAAATTTATTGTGGAAATCACAGATATGTATTGCAAAAGGTTAGGGTGAGCAGAATTGGCCACAAGATATCCTGGCACTTCAGCCGTAGTCTTTGTCAGGGAGTGGAGTCTTGGTGTCAAGGAAACCACTTAAATATCACTATTGGAAGAGCACAGTGATACCTAATTGATTCAGTGTTTAGAACTGCAAGCTCAGAAATCAGTGGTTCAGAGAGGGAGGACGCAAAACAAAGAACAGTTCTACCATTCACGGACATAATGTACAGCATAATGCAAAGCAGCCACTTGAACAAGAAGTGCAAAAGGTAGCATAAATATCACTATGCATAAAAGTTAACTGCATCATTCCATATTTATATAGAACAGTTGCTCGAAATCTGAGATGGCAAATAATTGGTACTTAAGGCACACTAGGGATGTGGCATCATACTATGACAGAAATATATGCCAAGGAAAGACTTACAGCTACCCGCCAAAATACTCATGAAAAGTTCATTATTTGGTGGCAGCCATGGGTGCTTTATTACACTATCATGGATGAGCACCGGACTCCGTAAGTTTAACCCTGGTTCAGTGAAGGTACTCTGGGAGAGACCACCACGTTTTTAGATAGTACATGTGCACCACTTTAACTGTCCTATAGATTCGGGGAGGGGGTGTCCTGTGTCAGAGAACCGCCCTCCTTTTACAGTGTACATCCTACTTCTAGATGAGGCTTGCTCAGTGATAAAGCTGGGTAATACCATATAATGTTGCTATATCTGATACAGCTGTTGTATTTGCTACTATATTCTGTTGTTCTGTGACGTTAATAAAAAAACTTAATTACATTTTTTTTATATATTTATTTATTTATTAGAATTTCAGATAAATACCTTTGAGCTAATGGCTCTTTTACAAAGGTTCCACGTCAGTATACAAAGAATAGAACTACAGTTTGTGTGAGATTAGCAGGCAAGCAGTTTGAATACAAAATTCAATACAGTGTATACATGGTCTAAAAGCTACAGGTAATATTAATAACAGAACAACACAATCAATCATACATCTAAGAATGATGAGTCACAACAAATAATATTTACATGAATTAAAGCTGCCAGAAGGGCATTGTCAAAGGGAAAGGTAGAGTGGAAAAAAACTGAGTTGCTGTCAGTTGTGCCAGGTAACGTAGGAAAGTGAAAGAGAGAGTGGGTGTAGAAGGGTAACTGGGAGGGAGGTAGAAGGAGAGGTGGGTGGGAGGCAAGGATCAGGGAACAAGTGCAACATTGGGTGAGTGAGCAGAATAGAAAAGGGAGAGAGGAAGGGAGTTTAAAGGAGGATAAGAGAGGAAGGTGGTTGAGACATGATTTTCATAATACTGACAGCACCAATCAAGAAAAGAGACAGAAGAAATGACTTCCCAGTAGAGCTGTGATCTGCTTAAGTACACATTTAAATTCATTCTATATTTGGACAGGGTGTCTGCCTGCCCGCAGTCATGGGCTGACAGATTCAAGCTGATAAAGACAGAAAATGAGAGCGAGAATTCATTAGTAAAGGGTAACAATGAACATTTTAAATCATCACAGTATCAAAGAGTATTTTGAATTAAAAGACAGTCTGTATACAAAAGCAGTTCACAACAATATCATTTGTATCAATCTGTCTTTTTTTTTTTTTTAATTATTTATTTAACAACGGGGAGAGATCAAGGGTTGTTTTTAAGGCTTGGCCCAGGCAGAAACTGCAATAACAATGCAAGTAAATATAAACATAGTATAAAAAGGCAAGAAAACAGAAATACTATTAAAGAGAATTACAATGACGGTTACTTTGACTATGCAAATATTGTGTAAAATTCTTCCTAAAAAAATAATAGGAAGCAGTTTGCAGTGAATCTGGTAGACCATTCCAAAATATGAGGAGCTGCAACAAAAAAGGCGTGTGAACCAACCTTAGATTCACATAACCTTTCATCCAAAACAACCCCTTTCCCTGACCTCAAGTTAGGAATCACTGACTTATGAGTCACTAAATCTGAAAGAGTCCCAGGCACCAAAGGAAAAACACTTTAAAAACTAAACAACCAAACAAATACTTTTAATTTGTAAAGTAGGGGAAAGCCAATCAAGTTGAGAATACAGAGTGTAATGATGAGTACACATTGGAGCCAACAAGACATAATGACAAATATTATTATACGTTACAGAAAGATTTTGGAATTCCTTGACCCCCAACCCAAAGAAAAGACTAGTAAAATAGTCAAAATGCGGTAAGAGAAAGCAAGTGGCAATAGTTCTCTGTGTTTCCAGTGGGAAAAAAGTTCTTCAATTTATATAGTATACCAGTTTTTAGGGCTGCAGGTAGGCAGAGCCTGTAACCCTCTTGCATTAGCTGTAAAAACGAGCTTACTGTGGAACTTCCTTTTTGGACTTTTGGAAGTATCTGTCCACAACTGCAAAATAGTGCGCTCTCCCTCTGATTTTTACTATTTGCTGCTCTGTTTTAAAGATATCTGATGGGAGAGGGGATGTTACTGTGCCTCCCAACTTCTCAGGATATAAACAAAAAAAAACAACTTTTGAAGCTGCTGTCTTTTTTTAGCCCCTTAGTTTAACCCTTGCAGGGCTGCAGACTGAGCATCTGTCCAGCTCAATTAAATAGATTTATTCTAGTTCTTTCAGCAGCCTAGGGGTTAACTCATAACCTGGCTGTCCTTTCCAGGCACCCCCCCACACACACACACACACAGGGTCAGCAAGTAAGCCCCAGTTGCTTGCTATAAATGCCATTTGTTTCCTAAATTATTGGAGTTTTCAGTGTATCCTGCCACAACTGCAAATCACTACGCCAGTTAAAGTACAGCACTCCCTTCTCTCTGTTGAGTAGACTTGTTTGTCTCTCTTTGTCTTAAAGGAAGTTTCCGATATAAGGTATTGGGCTTCATTGTTGGGAGCCCACCGGTACAGACATTTTAATTTTAAAGGTAGTAGTTTTACCAGGGGAAGGGATTGTAACTGGTGCCAAACCCTCGGCCAGCTGATCCCTTTCAGCTTCCTGGTGCCCCCGCTCAGTCCCAACTCCATCTCCACACTCTCTGAAATTGTGACATGTGGCCAGGGAGAGTGTGGGGGGAGCCCCATACAAGTCTGTGGGGGCTGTTTTTAAAGACATATTTTAGGCATTTTAAAGAGTCTTACAGGAAAATGAAAGTAGTCCCAGCGGCGCCAGTTACGATCCCGTCCCCTGGTAAAACTACTGCCTTTAAAATTAAAATGTTTGTGTCAGTGAACTCACGCTAAGAGAAGGTATTGGGCTATGGAAGCCAATACCTTATAGCAACAATGAAATTCACTTTAATTTTCAACATAGGACATAGCAAGCTTCTAGAAGAACTCCAGAGGAGTTGCAAAATTACTTTTTTAATGGCTGAAAAGAAGAAGCATACAAGTACTGTATACTGTATTGGAATTTCCCTTATTGAAGCTCTGAAGCAGTGTCTCATTAAGCAGACTACAGTGTCAAATTACAGACAGTCCAGCTCCAGCTTTGCCCCTGTAATTCAAAATCAAGACTTTCAGTACTGTGGAGGAATACTGTATATTTTTTTTACATTGTAATAAAAAAGAATGCATTTGCAAACTGGATACTCTTTGCAGTATAAAATAAATGTGTGCAAATTGGCACTGAAGAGTATGTGTATATGCTCAAAACTCTGTCAGAAGCAGTTGACAACTTTCTCCTGCAAATGCTCAACCACTCTCCCCCAACAAACTAAGTCTTAACCCTTGTTCCCATGGGCATTTATTGGGATCTGAGACCATTTTTTCCTTTTTTTTGATATTTTTTCTATTCAGTCTTTGTATATTTACTAGTCTGTGCTAGTGAAAGGTGGGGCCTTACAATACCTCTGTTTATCCACAGAATCCGGTTCACTGCTGACTTTTCCACTCTGATGTATTTAATGCTCATAAAAAGTGCAGCTCAGGCAGCACTGGATAGTAAACTAAAGCTTCTTTGTAACATGGCACTAAACATAATGGTGAAATGGAGAAAGGAGATTTGTGGAAACGCACCAGGTGACACAAATGGAGCGGGTATTAATGCAGCAGTAGAGCCTGCTTGCTATCGGGACCGTGCAAAATACAGAGAACAAGTCAAAGAATTACTCTGTGGTTCGACTTGTGTTTGTGTCTGTGACTGTCTGTGCCTGTAGATGGCACTTGTAATCGAACACTGATACACTCCTCGTCGCTATGTTGCCGACTCACCGACCGGCTTGGGTTTTCTCGGATAGAGCATGTGACCTGTCAAAGTGCAGGACTAACTGAAATATATTCCTGGCACTCATGAAGCAAGAAAACGAGATACTGTACAACAGTAGACGTGTTGAAAAATGTCAACACATGCAGCCCCACGCTAAACTCGCACAGTGCAGCGATGAATGTTTCGATCAAGACAGAGAGAAACACAAGCACAAATCAGTCTGTGTATATTTTGTAGTGTGACTCTTGAGGTGGACAAATCTCCCAGACTGCAGTACTGTAATGGAGAATCAGGATATAACCCTGAAGCAGAAAGCATAAAAACAGTCGGTACGAATCACACACAATTGTAGCGTAGTTGTCTGTTTGACGCAGTACTGCTCTCCTCGTCTGTGTTCAGAAATAGCTGACACTATAGAAATGAATGTGTAGCGTCCACTGTGAAGGCGCACATTGTCACATCATGTCTCTGTGTTAAAACCAAGTAAATGCAGCATAGTTTTGCAAGGAGGATTATTAATGTCGGGAACTTTTCTCAACTTTCAAGTGAAAGAGCACTTGCACAATAATCCCCTTGCACTTGCCATGTTACGAGCACATTAATCCCCTCCAGAGTCAGGCTCTACTAAGAGATTAATGCCTGGTTGGTTGTTGAAAGTACTCGGCCTGCGGCCTCGTGCACCCCCCCCAATACAGGCGTTAATCCCTGGTAGAGCCCTCCTCTATTGGGGATTAATGCTTACTTGTGTATTCACAGGGACAGGTACAGTGGAGGTTTTCCCCCACCCACTCACCCTCTGTGATGAATTAAGTGCTGGTAAAAAGTGGATAAAGCCCTCAGTTTATCTGCAGGTATCATGTGGGGCAGGTTCAGTGCAAACTTACTCACACTGTCATGGATTTAGTGTTGGTTGAGAGGTGGGGGACTGACACCACTTGAGTTTTAAACCCTCTGATAATCCAGAGACAGCTACAGTGTGGGGGCAGGGACAGTGCTTGGTTTCCATATTGTCTGCATTTACTCTTGGTGAATGGTGAGGGACTGCCAGAACTGGGACTGAAGCCTTTTGTTTATCTACAGTGACAGGTACAGTGTGTGACTGGTGAACAGTAAGGGACTGGCACCACTGGAGGGTACCATGTGATAAGAGTTAAAACAAAAATACAGAGTGTCACAGCCGTGACCACAGATCGCCAAAACAAATTTCGGCGATCAACACAACAGCTACAGAAACAAAAGCGGCAGCACATCACAAAAATAAAAATAAACATATTAAATCACAACATTTACGCTCCCCCTGCACTCTCCATTGTTAAATAACCAACTCCAGAGGGGTGGACACTGGGGAAAAGAAGCAAACACGGGAGGGGGCTACTCGATGGGATGGCAGTGTGCAGGGGAGAATGAAGGGGGAGCAACCTTCGGGCGGCGGTACACACACAGTCTGGGCATAAAAATCACCACCCAAAAAGCAGCAACAAAGCGGTCAGGAAAATAAACCCCACACCAGTACCAAACCGTGGGCCACCACTGTCGCAGACTGTAGCCCTGCTTACCACACCAGATGGCCAGCTCGGTCAGCCTTGCCAGACAACCCCCTACAGCCTTCCTCCACATTCTCCCGCATACCTTACCTCGCTATACCATACCTCTTTCTCTTCTCCATTTGCTCTCCTTCCTCCTCATTATTCTGTAACAGTCACTCAAACCGAGTTGCTCAAATTGAGTCACTCAATTTGAGTTGTCTGTTTCACGGGTTACCCCACTGGAGACTAAAGCCCTTTATAAATCCACAGGGCAGACGCAGTGTACAACAGACATTCCAGAGTTTCCACACTGTGATGGATATAGTGCTGATGAAAGGTGGCAGACTGACAGCACTAGAGGCTGAAGCCCTCTGTTTATCCACATGGGTAGTAGATACAACATGGGGCAGGGACAGTGCAGGGTTCTCACACTGATGGTTTCAGTGCTGGCAAAAGCTAAGGGATGGGCAACACTGGGGGCCACTCTATTGTCTTCATGTCCACTGCCTCTATTGACAGGTCATTTTAGAAGGATACTGCCTTCTGGGACAAAATCTGCTTCCTAATATTACCCCTAAACTTGCCATCAGTGACCTTCAGAGTATGTCCATGTGTCCTGCTGGACAACATATTAATTTGTTCAGTCCTGTCAATACCCCTGAGAATGGGAAGACTGAGATCATGTCCCATCTCAGCCTGCTGTTCTACAGGGAGAAGATGGTAAAAACTACTAGTAAACATAAATATGGATATTATGTGTTAGATCCTTCCAGATATTCCTGTTTTGAAAATGAGGCTTCTCCTTAAAGGAAAACAGTCACTTAAGTAGAATCCCCCCAGTTAGGCTTTTTATCAGTATTGCAGTTTTTTTTCCCCATTGGAACTTTCAGTATTTATGTAACCCCCTTGTTACCCGGGGTTAGTAGAATCCCAGTAAGACCTAGTGGTAGGCAGGGAAGGCAGCTTGTGAAACTCCAGTTAAATGGATTTCACACTGTCTTACTCTGTTCTCAGTCTCAGCTGAGACTGAGGGATGACATCACCATAGAACTATCGCAGCTGCATGAGCCACAATGGAATCTGCAGAAGGGAGTTTAGAGTAGAATGTTGGGAGGTTTGAACAGTCAGTGTGTTCAGTTGGAGTTTGGAGATTGTTGTGAGAGGAGCACAGCAGCTCTGTGCTCAGGCTCTTGGAGCCTCAGCCCTGAAATAGGGCTGCAGTTAGGGAAAGGTGTGTGTTTCTGCCTAAAGAGAGACACAGTAAGCTATTTTTAAAGTGGTGGAGACCGCTGATACGGGTCTCTGTGCCCCATCCCTCAGGGGATGGGGCAGGAAGGTTTGCCTACTATTCCTGGGGCAACCCCCTGGTACTGCTGGAGAAAGCTGCCTTGTTTTATCCATGTGTGTGGGGTACAAGAAGATTTCATGATTCGCCTGTGGGGCACCTGCAACCAAAGGGTGAGTTCTGCTCTTTCTAAAGGGCCCATGTTTCATCCTGAACTGTGTAAAAGTGGGGATTGGACTACTGAAGTGGTGGGAGGTCTAAAGTAATAGGCTTAGCCAAAAGTAAAAGTATGTTCAAGTCCAGCACATAGGGGAAGTCAAGACATGTAGAGGAGATGTGATATACATCTACCCAGTAATCTACATTGCCAAGCTTTCTAAAGAGTTGTTTAGTTTCCAGAGAAATGGCCGGGTATGGATTGTGGGAGCTGGAGGTGGGAGACCCCCCATCTTTAGTAACCAGGTCCACCTCTACAGATTTGCTCTGTGGATTTCTACTTTGCCTCATGCACTTGGCCAGTGATGAGGGAAGTACCCAGACGTGGGATTGGAAGGAAAATTTCCTGTAGGAGTCGAAGGCACTAAAGTGGTTTGGGGAGCCACCAACAGGAAACCTGGTTCATTCCCATATGGACCGCGGATCAAGTAGCCGCCGGGGGAGCCGGGCCATGGGGAAAACCCAAGTAGTGTACAAGTCGGGCTGTGTACCCAAAGCTGCGTGCAAGTCCGGACTGTGTGCCTGGTGGTTTCAGAGCCTGAGGGCTGAAATGTGAAGAAGTGTTCTGTTATCTCTAATCTGCATTACCAGAAATGTAGCCCCATAGGGGTCCGTCTATGCTTTGTTTGTTCAGTTTGGATGTGAATAAAAGCCACACTGTAGAATCCCATTCCTGGTTTTGGACATTAGTTATTGCTTCCTGTGTTCGGATTTACTTGGGTGCCTCTCTGCAGAGTAGCCAAACCTAGGCCCCCTGTGCCGAGTAACCTAGTCCTCCCCGAACCCAGTCCCCACCAGGTACTGCTGTCAGGTTCAACAGCATGCTACCTGTCATTTTGCAAAAAGGCAGGGGTCCGGGGGTTACATTTAATTTTGTGAAAGTCACACAATCTTCAGACATGTATGTCGGATGCTGCGGGTCCATTTGGTACAAAGTGCGGTTTGCCCTAAGCGCAAATGGACCCGCGCAGCGCTTGCCATGTTTGACGATCGTGGACTTTTACAAAATTAAATACTGAACGTTCCAATGGGGAAAAAATGCAATATTGATAAAAAGCCTAATCCGGGTGGGGGTACTTTGGGGGTGGGGGTTCTGCTTTAAATCACTGCTTTCTTTAACAGTGATATCTAAACAGAAAGCCCACCAGCAAATTTATTTTTTATCCTTATTACTGAACACATTCTCTTTACTGCTGCAGTAAATGTAAACACTGGAGGAAATATGAAGAAACTGATAGAGGAAGTTTACAGAGGATGTCGGTGGGCATTTTATGCGACTGCATAGATATGCAGAATTAAAAAATGCTACATAAATTCCTACCACTAAGCAAGTGGCAGATTGGGGGGGGGGGGACATTTGTCAACACAAAAAGAGAGCTTGGTCTGCACTCAGAGAGGCGTGAGAAGGTCAGTTTTCCTATGTAGGACAGTGACCAACAGGGTGTAAAAAGTTGGGATTATTGAAAATATGATGGATCATAATGATCTACAGAGCTCATTTTCTTAAAGCAGCAGTTTTGTCATCAAGGAAGAAAAAAAGGTGCATTGGAATTGACAACCATCTGACATTTCTAGCAGTTCCCCACTCAAAAATGAATACTGACACAATTTAACTTGCTGCAGTATAAGACCGCACCAAAGAATTCAGCATCTATGCCAAGCTGGTGTTTCTCTGCTTGACATACGTGTTGCATTCTTTCGGCAGGGTCTTTGTAGAGTACAGTTCCACAATAAATTTTCTTGACCTTATCCTCACTTCCATCCGAGTGCACCCTAACCCCCTTTCTGCCCAGATAATCATGATATTTAGAGCTTGATTAAGTAAAGCTGCATTCAGATTTCCTCCCTGTGGACCAAGTGAAACTTTTTCAGTGCCAAAAAAGACTAGCAATGCATTCCAAGGATATGAATAAATTTAATATGGGTGGTATTATACTTTGCACATTCTTGTGTTCTATGATTCTAATATGTTCACCTATTAAGTTATGAGGCTATGTTGAATTTAGCAAATGCAGGCTCATACCTTTGGTAATATTCAATATTTTTACCAAAAATTTTTAACATAGCCATTTTGGTACAGCAACTCGTGAATGTGACAGCTGTATTTTTTTAGCTCCTTCCCAAAATGTGTGTTTGTAGCCCAAAAGTTGATTTTATAATCCCTGCATGACATCACCTTTAGGCCAGGAGCTGAACATTTTCTCTGCCCTTCTTTATGAGGCAGGGTCATAACAAGGCTGTGTTAAACATTTGATGTAAAAATATAAAAAAAAAAAAAAATTAAATATTTGTAATCCAGATCCCTCTCCTGCGGCCCTATCTGCTCTGGCCAGAGTTTATTTGATTTGTTGTCTGGCCCACCAATTTTTGCATGTTCAGAAAAAGATAACCCAGAGTCCAACAATACCCTGAGATATTTAAATCGTGACAACTGCTTAATCGAATTGCCAAAACTATCCCTTTGACATAAGGGTGAAGCATCATTAAGCAACCCTCGGGAAACGAGAAGTCTTGGGGCTCGAGGATCCACTCAGTATTAAGGCCTGGGGGTATATTGACACAAGTGAAAAAGATCCATAAACTATCTTTTTTGTAACAGTTTCTTTAGTCTGTCACCCCCTCTTAGATTTCTTTCTGCTGTTTTGAGGTCCATGAACTGAGTGCCACTGGAGTTACTGTTGTGTTTTTCCTAGATAATGTCTCCCCCAATGAGAATATCGACCACTCCTGACCTGATGTTCCGAATGTGTTCTTGAACCCTCTGCTTAAACGGCCTAATGGTGTGGCCTATATGTAGGAGGGGCACGTGCACCAGATGACATATAAATCAGACTCACTGCTACAGCCGAGAGAACTTCTAATCTCAACATCCCTGTTATACACTTCCAAATGAGCGGTGGTGTTTATGCATGCCTTTTAGTGACGGTGATAGCCACTGTCTGTAAGCAGGGGTAACGGGGTAATGCTAGTAATGTAGCAGCTGTGGACAAGCGTGTCCTTCAAATTCTTCACCTAGAAAAGGTAATTCTTGGATTGTCAGTGAGTTCTGTGATGTCGCAAGAACGGGATCATTAAAGAGCAGCTGATACCTTCAGGACAACTTTAGCGAGCCATAATATTTATACACAGTTCAGCTTGTATTTCAGGTTAGTTCTGTATTCCTCCTCCCCATTATTTATTACTGAGGTCATTTGCATTAAAACAAAATCTTTGTTCCTAAACAGTTCATCTATTCTTGTTGCTTTCTCGCTACCTTTGGTCATAATGCGCTGCTTATGACATCACAGTTACTCTCATGGCAACACATTGTGATATCACAACAGATGATTATGACTTGAAGTAGGGAGTAAGCTATAATGGCAGATGAACTCCAAAGAAACTCTAAGGGATAAATATAATGTATTATTGCACTATACTTAGTAATACATAATAGGGAAGAGAAATATATAGAGTATGTCTGGAATGCTCAATGATAAGTTTAAATGCTACATTGACAAGCATTTAAACTAGCACAGGGGGGTGGCAGGCCAGCAAGGACGGTACCTACTTGCTCACCCCCCCACAGCTAGTAGTGGAACCAGTGAACCAGAGGAGTGGCTATCTCTGCAAAGCAGTGTGCAAAAGATGGAGATTAGTGTCCAAAGGTGGATAAGCAGAAAGGGCAAAATTCAGCAGAAGGGCAAACAGCAAGGAGAACCAGGATAAATGACAACCAAGGAAGGGGCTGGAGTAGAACAGTGAAGCAGTCTAGGAGGTCAAATCATGGAAAGCCATGTGTGCAAATGCCAGGAGCCTTAGCAACAAGATGGAAGATCTGGAGGCTGTCATAGTACAGTCAGACCTGGACATTGTGGCCATCACTGAAACCTGGTGTAATGATAACCATGACTGGGAGATGGCCATACCTGGCTACAACATATTCAGAAGAGACAGAGCAGGCAGGAAGGGAGGAGGAGTGGCACTGTATGTGAAAAATGACATAAGGGCCACACAAATCCAGGAGGAACAAAATGGGGGAGAGATACTGTGGGTTAAGCTGGAAAGGAAAATGGGGCCAGCCATCCATACAGGTGTGTCTATAGACCACCAGCCCAGGAGGAAGAAACAGATAGGAGCTGATGCTAGCCATCCAAAGGATGGCAGACAAGGATGAGGTAGTACTGGTTGGAGACTTCAATATACCAGACGTGGACTGGAGCATCCCAGCAGCAGCATCAACTAGGAGCAGATTTATCCTGGACTCCCTTCAGGGTGCCTTCCTCAAGCAACTGGTCATGGAACCAACTCGGCAGAAGGCAATACTGGACCTTGTGCTCACAAACAGGGACAGTGTGATGGGGGTAACAGTGGGGGAGCACCTGGGTAACAGTGACCACCAGTCATTGTGGTTTGAAATCACAGAAAGAGCAGAACCAAACCACACAAAAACACGTATCCTGGATTTTAGGGGGGCAGACTTTGGGAAAATGGGGAGATACTTGAAAGAGGCATTAAGGGGAATGGGACAGGAATCAGGGGTTGAGGAAAAGTAGGCAGTATTTAAAATGGGGATTATAAGAACAACAGAATTATGCATTAAGCAGGTTAGCAAGAGGAAAAGGAAGGGAGACCATTATGGTTCTCCAAAGAGGTAGCAAAGAAAGTGAAAGCCAAAAGATTGCATTCAGGCAATACAAAAAGACACAGGCAGAAGGGGATAGGGAGAAGTACCAGGAGAAACAAAGGGAGGCAGGGAAGTCAGTAAGGGAAGCCAAAGCTCAGACAGAAGAACACATTGCAAAATCAGTGGGTAAAGGGGACAAAAACCTTTTACAGGTACATAAGTGAAAAAAGAAAGACAAAGGGAGGGATAGTGAGACTGAAGGGGGAGGATGGGAGCCGCGTGGAGGATGACAACAATAAAGCTGACATATTGAACAGGTATTTCTGCTCAGTCTTTACTAAGGAAGGGGGTAATGGGTCTGAAGGGAGTACAAAGGGTGAGAATGGTGCAGAAATGGACACAAGTCCCTTTACGAGAAAGGGTCCTGAAGGAACTGGAAGTAATAAGAGCTGATAAGCAATGAGGGCCAGATGGGGTGCACCCCAGGGTCCTAAAGAACTAAGAGAGGTGGTGGCTGAACCTCTGGCTATCCTGTTCAGCCAATCACTGGAAACAGGGAGGTACCCAAAGACTGGAGGACAGCAGATGTAGTCCCTTATACAAAAAGTGGGAACAAAGAGGAAGCAGGGAACTACAGACCAGTCAGCCTCACCTCGGTAGTGGGAAAGATCATGAAGCACTAACACTGAAGGAGAGATTGGTGGAACATCTGGTTGTCAATGGACTATAGGACCCAAGGCAGCATGGTTTCACCAGGGGAGGTCATGTCAGACCAACCTCATTGAATTTTTGATTGGGTGACTAGGGAGGTGGATCAGGGAGGGCAGTGGACATGGCCTATCTGGACTTCAACAAGGCCTTTGACACTGTGCCACATAGAAGACTATTACACAAACTGGGGAATATGGGTGTGGGCAGGACAGTAGTGTGGTGGGTAGGTAACTGGCTGGGTGGCAGGACACAGAGGGTGGTGGTAAATGGCTGTCACTCCACAGAGGGAAGAGTAACCAGTGGGGTACCACAGGGATCAGTGCTGGGACCGGTCCTATTCAACATCTTCATCAGTGACATTGCACAGAATCTAGAAGGCAGAATTTCACTGTTCGCTGATGACACAAAGCTCTGTAACAGAGTAGACACACCAGAGAGTGTAGACAGAATGAGAAGGGACCTGCAGAAACTTGAAGAAATGGTCAAGGGTTTGGCAGTTGAAATTCAATGCAAAGAAGTGCAAGATAATGCATATGGGGCACAAAACCCTGGCACAATATATCAGTTGGGGGTGAAGATATAGCATACACCAAGCAGGAAAGGGATCTTGGGGTTGTCATCTCTGATGACCCCAAGGTAGGGAAACAGTGTGACAAGGCATCAGGTAAAGCAAATAGGATGCTGGGATGTATAGGCAGAGGCATCACCAGCAGGAAAAGGAGGTCATAATTCCGCTTATACAAGACACTAGTGAGGCCCCACCTGGAGTACAGTGTACAGTTCTGGAGACCATACCTATGTAAGGACATAGACAGGGTAGAGAAGGTTCAGAGGAGGGCAACAAAGATGGTGCATGGGTTGCATCACAAGTCCTATGAAGACAGGTTGAAGGAACTGAACATGTGGAGGAGAGGAGGGAGAGGGATATGATAGAGACATACAAGTATCTTACAGGGAGGAACAGGTGCAGGAAAACACTATTTTAAGCGAAAAGATGTTTCAGGACTAGAGGGCATGGGATGAAGTTGGAGGGAGGACGATTCAGAGGAAACATGAGAAAGAATTTCTTCACAGAATGGTGGTGGACAAGTGGAACACCCTGCCAGAGGAAGTGGTGGGGGCTGAAACAATCACGGGATTTAAGAATGCATGGGATAGACATAAAGGAATTCTAGAGGGCAGGGGTAAGGGGAAACAGACTTCGAGGAAAACAAACTGAACTTACAAGCTCAAATGGGCAGACTAGGTGGGCCATAGGCCCTTATCTGCCGACACTATCTATGTATCTATGTATCTCTGTAATGCAAGTTGAATTGTACTTAATTATGTTTTTCAAAGTTTTCTTTGAGGCGTCGGTAGCTCTTTAAGTGATATTGGACAGTGTTTTCTAATGATGTTTCCTATTTTGGCAGAAGTTATGGTGAACTTAGTAACAAAACACAAGGTTCTTTTTTGATTTAGGGCACAGGAGGGTACTTCTTTCATGACTCCTACCTTTAATAAGAGCTTCTTCCAATACCTTTCTATTATAGCCTCTAGACAGAAAACTTTGGAACAATTCCTGTGACTGAGGGTTGAACTCCTCATCTATGGAATGGTTCCTGTGTATGTGCAGTAACTGTCCGTACACGGTATAGAATCGATGAGGGGATTGGGGTGCAAGCTCTCGGCCGTCAACACACTATTTATTTATTTATTTATTTGATATCTGGATAAGTACACTGATCCCAGGGACCATTTTCAGGCATGACCGGGGTCATTTAGATGGCACATAGTACACAAGATTACAGTTACAGCAGGGAGATAGCATGGACTCATAAGTACATATATAGAGAGGTATGTAATAACATTGGAGTAGCTAAACATAACATGCATAATAAGAGAAACAACATTAAGCACATTTAGGTCCATTTCACCTTGAGCCGATGATCCAGGTAATAGCAAGGATCCAGAAATTAGATGGTCAAACCAGGTGATTGAATAAAGGGGTTAGGGTAGGCATTTACAGTATGCTGTAGATGATAGTGCCTCCTGAAAGTGTTTTTTAAATGTGGGAGGTGAGACAAGTGAATGTAGATTGTCCGGGAGTGAATTTCAAAGTGAAAGTGCAGCATATGAGAAGGCTCTTCTACCCATGTCAGTGAATATCCTAGGGCATTCTAATAGGTGGCTAGTAGAGGACCATAGTTCATGCCTATTTATTTTTGGGATATGCATACCTTGTGGTGGGGATCTGATCCACCATATCGAAGGCTTTGGATAAATCCACATATATGGCTGTGTCGGTATTGCATCTGAGTGAAAAAATTATTGTACTGATTAATAATATATTACTATGTAAGCAGAAGGGATCGCTCTTACGTGTCTGTAGCAGTGCAGCATCTCTCTCTCTCCTACTGTATATAATAAACATGAGTCATGCATAGATTATAGCCATATTTATGTTTGTTTCATTAACAAGTAAATTCTACGTTTGTATGTATTTTGTATTCGTTCTCTGACAAATTTGAATTGTAGTTCTTGAAACTGTGCAGGGCTCTAAATAATGGGGTGCTGGGCGTTGATTCATGCTCTTAATTGTTTAAATAGCACCTACTTCTATGGCTCTTTAAGAAGCAGGGGCACTGCATGTATTGCTGTCACTCAGCCCCATTCAGCAGTAGAGCGAGGGAGGGACTGGGCGGTGCTGCAGCGCTGTCAGTCACTGCCATACAGTGGAGGGAGGGACTGTACACTGGCACAAGGGGGGATTGGGCGGTGCATGATTGTATAGAGCTGGACTTTTCAAGGGGTATCCTGCACTCGGCCGTGCAAGTCAGTGTGCTGGGGAGAGGGAGTGATTGGAGCTGGACGGGGAGGGTTATTCTGCAGCGGGGTGTGTTGGTGAGGGAGGGATTGGAGGAGTGTCAGCCAAAGAGGGTGGGGAAAATGAGCAGGGTTGGGGGGAAAGGCGGGATCAAAGCTCTGCTGTGTGGTGGGCAGAGAGGAGTACGGCACCAGTCATTGGATGGAAGGCAGAATCGTCAGGGTGGGGGCAGTGATGCTGAACAAGTATCACATTACCAGCCTACTATTTTGGCCAATCGGATGGTGAGTCCTAGGGCTGAAGACAGTGTGCAAAGACAGTTGGTTTATGTATATGTCACACAGTCTTTCAGCCCATCAGTGCATTTGGAAGGCGGGATGTGTCCCAATGTTCAGGCGAGATGCCTGACTTGTGGCACAGTTGGAATTGAGCTTTTGAGTGATGAGGATCTCTGCTAAACCACTTATATTAGTTACTTGCAGCCACAAATTTAATTTACCAGTCGCGATCAGGGAAACACCTTAATTTTTCTGTGTATGTATAAAAGGGAGGAATTTAATTTGTGTAGGGAGGAAATTTACATTTTATTTTTGGGTGGGGGAGTGCAGAAATTTGCAGCAGAGTAGGCCTTTGAACCTTTTGTCTGCCTGCTGCGCAGAGATGGTTATCTGCATTACCCTGTTGTATTTTTGTATTTTGTATTCATGCCATTGCTGTATTTTGTGTATTGTGCTCATGCTCTGCTTGTTCCCAGTGCATTGTCTGTTGTGTATTTGCTATATGTATTCTCCCTGTACCCTCTCCCCCCCAGGTTGCACCAGGAGACGAGCAACTTGTTGTTCATTGTGCCTTTCTGCTGAAACATTTCAATAAATAAATAATTGTTTTTTTTTTTTTTTATCTCGGACCCAGAAATTCAACCTGATAGACATTCAAAGGGGGGAAAAAAGCTTTATCTGCCTGCATTTTTCTAACCAGCTGTATTTTTTCAGCACGGGCAAATACCAGACCAAATCTGATTAATAGTTTTAAAGGGAGCATTTGTCTTTTTTCCCCTCTGCCTGCTTGGCACTTGTACTCCAGTTAGAGAATGTAGGGAAAGCAATACTCAGCTAATTCTTTTCTGAGCAGATTTTATTTTTTCTGCTTGCTCTTGGCAGAAGTAACACTTCAGTGTAGTACTGGATTAGCCAGAAATTAAAGCTTTTTGAGCCTTCTATTTTGGTCTGTCTGCACCTAGTTGCAGAACGTAAAACCCGGGGGGAGGGGGAGAGAGATTAACAATACTTCAAATTTCTCTGCCTGTGTTTGGCAGACTACAGTAATTTCTTGGATATTTTTAATATAAACATCACAGCTCAGTAATCGAGTCCAAATAAATAGTGAGCATTCAATTGTTTTTTTTGTTCTGCTTGTTCTTGGTAGAGTTACGCTTCTTGGATTATTTAAAACCGGGGGATAAACAATAAAAGTTACATACATAGTTACATAGACAGTGTCGGCAGATAAGGGCCTATGGCCCACCCAGTCTGCCCATTTAAGTCTGTAAGTTCAGTTCGTTTTCCAAGAAGTCTGTTGCCCTCACCCTGACCTCCAAATTCTTTGTCATCCCATGCATTCTTAAATCCTGTGATTGTTTCAGCCCCCACCACTTCCTCTGGCAGGGTGTTCCACTTGTCCACCACCCGTTCTGTGAAGAAATTCTTCCTCACGTTTCCTCTGAATCGTCCTCCCTCCAACTTCATCCCATGCCCTCTAGTCCTGGAACATCTTTTACGCTTAAAAATAGTGCATTCCTGCACCCTGTTCCTCCCTGTAAGATACTTGTAAGTTCATCACAGTTGTGACAACAAGGTATCCAGAAATTGTTAAAGTGAACTGATACAGCTTTTTGAGCCTATTTTGCTCTGCCTGCTTTACAGTTAAACAGTTGTTTCCATCTTTTGTAATTTAAAACACAGATGGGGAGACGTACAGTCAGTGAAATACAATTTATTGGATTTAGAATTTTAGTGAAAAAATAACATAACACACTAACTGCTCAGTTAATTAAAGCAGATGAAAAGCTTTTTAAGACTTTACATACATTTCTTTGTCTGTTTGGCAGACTTACTACAGTTATAAACAGTTTCTTGATTTTATATAAGCATCACTGCTCAGTAATCTAGTCCAAAGTAAAGTTTACTGAGCCTTCCATTTTTTTTCCTGCTTGCTCTTGTAGTATTTAAAGCAGCAGTACTAGATAAAAAAAAATCAGATCTTTTGTAACAGTTTACCTGTGCTCTGTTGAGCACTTGGTAATCTGTCTTCATAGGTTTCAGCAGAGCATAGTAGACTGAAGTCCATAGAGTTCGCCACTTAATCTAACTATATCCCTGGATTTTATTTTGTATCATATAATTATCGAGTAGTGTCTTGAACTTTGTCATACTATCACTCTCCACCACCTCGTCCGGGAGGCTGCTCCATAGCTTAACCACTCTAATGCTAAACCAGGGTTTCCTCCTATTTGTATTAAATCTCTCTCCTAGTATTTGTACGTTGTGGGTTCTGGTGCTGTACTCTTTTTACCCTGATGTTTAAGCTGAGTTGTTCTTGTTCCCTCAAATCCGACTCCTGTGTTGCTCTAAACACCAGGCACATGTCTTCCCTTAATCTCCTGAGCTCCAGGGAGTACATTCCCAGTTGTGTCAGCCTCTCCTCGTAGCCCATGCTCTCCATATCTGGAACCAGGCACGTGGCCTTCCTTTGTATCTTTTCTAAAGGCATGTATCTGCGCTTTATATGCTGGGGACCAGAGCTGTGCACAGTACTCCAAATGGGGTCTCACCAGTGATGTATACAGTGGCATAATCACCTGTCTAGCCCTACCCTTGATGTGTCTTATGATACAGTGCAAAATACACCCAGCTTTTTTGACTATCATATTATTATGTTGTTTAAATTTAAGATCATGGGTAATTCTAATACCCAGATCCCTTTCATCTGTGACCGTTCTCAGGATAGTTCCATTTAATTTGTATGGTATTTTTAGATTTCCTCTTCCTAGATGCATTACAGTGCATTTGTCTTAGTTAAAAGACAAGCCGTATTTGTTTGACCACTCTTCCAGCTAATGTAATGCCTCCTGCAGTGTGGCAGCTTCCTCAGTGCTGTTAACTAATCTGCCAAGCCTCGTATCATCAACAAATTTTAATAGCTAGGCCTCTGCTTTACAGGTCAGTGTTAAAATATAAATGTTAAATAAGCATGGCCTCAGTACCGAACCCTAGGGCACCCTGTTGGACACACTTGACCATTTGGAGTATGTGCCTCTAATGCACACCCTCTGCTTTCTATCAGAGAGCCATGAAGCTATCATTCTAGTTATATTCCCCAGAATGTTGTGTTCTATGAGGGCATCCACAAGTTCCCCATGTGGGACCCTGTCAAACGCTTTTGAAAAATCCAGGAAAATAAAATCGACTTAGTTAGTTATCCAGTGCCCTACTAACTCTACTGTAAAATTCTAAAAGATTAGTTTGATAGGATCACCCTTCTTTTCTTGTTTACACTGTACTATCACCCCATAATTTGCCCAAATTTTCTTTGATTTTATTTACATTTCTCCCACCTGCCATGTTGAATTGGAACCCTCTGCTGCCAACCGCACATGCGCATGACTCTCAGCACTACACGGGGACAGTGGGAACATGCACCACAGGGTACCATGGAAGTAAACAAAAGACGTGATGCAACGTGAGGGGGGGAGTTCGACTGCAAATTAGGCAGCAGCTATGTTTACTGTGGATCCACAACAACGGACATAAATTTTAAATATCTAAAAAAACTAAATATCACTAGAAAAATATTTACAGATATGGAAACCTGAAATATGGCTGCATGCTTCCAGACAAAAAAACATGAAATTTGACAATCACTTCCTGATTATCAAGTACCGCTGCTTTAAGTACTACAGTCATACCTAGCCGTTTCTTGGTAAGCCCCGAGTGGGTGGGATGAGCAGTAAAAGTTGTGAGAATTACAAATCAGTCAGACATTAAAACTGATTAAAGCTTTTTGAGCCTTGTTTGCTCTGTCTGTACTTTTCAGTTCTGTGTATGAGTAAGTTTCTCCCATCTTTCGGAATTTAAAGCACAAAGGGGCAAATAATAAGACTGCTGTACCAAGCACAAATTATTTTAATAAAAGCAGATAAGCTTTTTGAGACTTCACATACATTTCTCTGCCTGTTTGTCAGACTTAGTACAGTTATAAACAGTTTCTTGATTTTATATAAGCATCACTGCTCCGTAATCTAGTCAAAAGTAAAACTTTATTAAAGCTTACTGAGCTTTCCATTTTTTTTCCTGCTTACTCTTGTACACGGCCTGTGGTGTCTGTGACCAGTCTTCTGGCAAAATCATCCTCTCTATCCTGAAATTTAGTAAACAACACATGCTGTATTGTTCATTAAAATGTTATTGTAATTTCACACAGTACGAACTCCAGAGATCAATCAGGGGCCGCACAACTCTGTTGGGGTGTAATACTACCTTCTAATTCTTGTTCCATCTTGCTTACAATATGCCATTGCTAAATTTTGGATTTAGTACCTTTAAAAAATGTAAGCACTCTGAGACTCTAAATCCCAACCAAAAGGAAAATAATAGTGCATCTACATCTTCTGTCCAACCTGATACAAGAAGTAGTACACTTAAGCCAAAGGAAAAAAACAGGTCCATCCTTGCCACGTTTCACAGAATCGTAGAAATCTGACAGCAGAAAAGGACTTCAACAGCCCATCAAGTCTGCCCTTTTCCCCCCTCCCCTACTCCTCTCCATTCTTATGGGCTCTCCCCTTTCCCTCACATCCCAATACCATATGTTTGTCCCATGCCCTCTTAAATTCCTCCACTGTTTTGGCCTCCACCACCTCTTCTGTTAGTCTATTCCAGGCCTCCACCACTCTCTCCGTGAAGAATCACCCTCACATTGCCTCTGTATCTTCCCCCTTCCAATCTTAGCCTATGCCCTCTAGTTTTAGCTCCCTCCTTCCTTCCTTCTGCACAAGCTCCCCTCCTTCACCTTATTGATCCCCTTCACATATTTAGAAGTTTCAATCATGTCCCCCCTCTCCCTTCTAGTCTCCAGTGGGTACATATCCAATTCCCTGCATCTCTGTATGGTTTCCCCTGCATACCATGCACCATCTTGGTTGCTCTTCTCTGAACCCTTTCCATGCCATCAATGTCCTTGCATTGGTGCAGTCTCCAGAACTGGACCCATACTCCAGGTGTGGTCTCACCATGGCCTTGTAAAGAGGCATCAGCACCTCCCTCCTTCTGCTAGTTTCGCCCTTCCCAGTGCATGCCAACATTCCATTAGCCTTCCCCACCACTATGATACATTGGCTACCCACCTTAAGGTAGTGCCAGCTGTCAAACCCAGATTTGTCTTGGCTACAGTTTGACTTAGTAGATGGTATTGTGACCATAATTTGGTGCAAGTTTTGCAAAGCTAATTCAGACACCTTTCATAGATGGGCCACTAAAGTAGGGAAAATGATTAATGTGGATTCTTGGATCTCCGGCACAAACAATATAAAAGAAAAAAAAAAAATACTATTTGTGAAAGACATGCATTGTCTGAAGGTCATAAACGGGCAAAAGAAAGTGTTCTAGCAGAGAGCAGACCATCGGGGGTGAGACGGAGAAATGCATTTCAAAAATGAATAAAAATCTCTTCTTAAACTGGAAAAACTGTTTAACATTGTGTACTTCCTGGCTAAAGAAGAGGACCCTTCTTATAAATTTGGGAAGCTTGTAGCATTTGAGAAAATACATGGAGTTGAGCTTGGAGAGACATATGCCAATGACAAAGCTTGTGCTACATTTATTTCTTTTATTGCAGGGCATATGAGACAAGCCGTTGTCAGTCATTTGAAGGGAGGCACAACAACTTACAGACACCATTCTGTATTTATGGATGGCACAACAGACAGGACCGTCACTGAAAAAGAAATAGTTTGTTAAAATTCTGGAAGATGGTCGAAAAATGAAATTTCTGGCATTCACTGATGTGGAGACTGCAGATGCAAATGGGCTAAAATCGGCTATGTTATCGTCATACAAACAGATTTTCGGTCACGATAACATAAATCTAAAAGAACTGTCCTGCACTGGTGCCGGAGCAGATGGTGCCTCTGTGAATTTTGAATGAAACAAAGGAATGCTGTCAATGCTAAAAGCAGATTGCCCTTGGCACAATTCACTGCGTCTCGCAGAGGCTGGAACTGGCAGCAAAAGATGCGTTCAGAAATACATATTTTGCTCAACATATTGATAATATCCTGATTTCCATATTTTACTTTTATGAGAATTCACCCAAGCGTTACCGTGAGCTAAAAAGAGTTGCAAAAGCACAGCAGTCCACACACGTCAAGTTTAAAAAGTCTCATGGAACGCGATGGGCGACGCATAAAAAATTCCCTGCTTGCTGTACTGCAAAACTACTCCGCTGTTTTGTGTCACTGGGACAAGCTTGTGTGTCATACTAGGTGGGACATTCCACAAGGTGATAAAGCTGAGATAAAGGGCTGGGAAAAAAAATCTGTAATATCAGATTCTTGCTGTTTTCACATTTTTATCTTTTTTTTCCAACTATGTTTCTTGCACTCAGCCTGGAACTCTCTCAGGCCTCCTGCTCTCATCAACTTGCTCTAACTCCCGCTGTGTTCCCCAACCATCTTCAAGTTTGTTGCGGTTCCCTGGGTCGGGCAGGTCAACCCGGAGAAACTGCGGGGGGCAGTGGCGGGGTACCAGCGTTGGGAGCGTGGCAGTGGCTGTGGCAGGGGCCGTCGCCTATCCAGGGCTTGAGGGGTATTTTTGGTAGTGTTTACACCCCCGACGTGGGTCGTGCAATGCTGCCCAGCCCGTGGCATGGGTGCTCCCATCCACGTCCGGAAGGTGGCCACCCGACGTCTACCCATAGCTTGCTAGCGAGCCTATGTGCATAGCAGTGCCACCGGTCTCCACGGGGCCACTGCTACGAGGCTTCCTCTGGATCCCACCCGAGAGGAGAGCAGTCCTTTGACACTCAATCCCTCTCTCCCAATGTCACCCCGGCGGTCCGGCTCGCTCTCGAACCTCGGTCGCCAGTGTAAGTGGAGGTGGGCGCCCAGCGCCAACCTCAGTGTCACTGGGCCGGCTTCATATTTTTATCTTGACATTCTGACAGGCCTGTCAACAGTTTGTCACGCTTTTCAAGATGCTAATCTTTCTCTTCCAGTGGTCACGGACACTGTCATGACTGTATTAGCTGAATTAGAATATCTTTTAGACAGAGATGGTACCAGACTAGCGCAGTTCAAAAGAGAGGCACTGATCTGGAAGCTGATACAACTTCTTTCAAAGGTTACCAGCTAAAAGGATTGTGGGCTGCTGTTGCAGCACTGACAAATAAAGGTGAACAAATCGTTAACAGCATTATGGAGTGTCTAAACTAGCGCTTCTCAGGCTTCAAAGAAGACTGCCTGTTAGTAAAAACCAGTGTTACTGACACAGCTAATTTGCCTGACAATGAACAAGGTCTTGCAGAATTTGGAAATGAGGAAGTGCATTTTCTTCCAAACCATTTTTCACCCGTCCTGTTACAGAATGACTGTTATGTACAGAGTGGATGATGTTAAAGCAAAACATAAGCACATATCACAAGTAGCTGTCCTTCGTTGAAGTGTGGCGTGAAGTCTTTCAAAGAAAAGCTCTGTTTCCAAAACATTCTGCATCTTATTGCTATACTTCCCGTTTACCCCATATCAAATGCACCACTTGATCAGCAATGAAAATAATTTTCTCTGATTGGAGAGCTAGCTTGAAAACTAGCACCATAGAGGACTTACTTTTGATCTCAATGGAGGGTCCTGAACCACAAGATTTTTGCAACACAGCTGCTGTGAAAGACTGGTTCTTTATTTTATTTTAGTTGTTTAACCAGGAGTAGCACACTAAGCTGAAAGCTTTTTTACAGGTGCGACCTGGGAGCACAGGGAAGTTAAGTGACTTGCACAGGGCCACACAGTATGCAAGTGGAAGCTGTGGGATTCAAACCCAGGTCTGGTCTGCTGGATGTCACCAGATTTGCAGCTCAGAGCCTTAAACCACTGCGCCATACTGCCTGGTTCTAAAAAAAAAACACGCAGGCTGGGAGCTAAACCCCAGCAGAGATCACAAATAACACATGTGCCAGTGTTGGAGGAAATTCAGATTACACCTGAAAGTGAGACTGAAGATCCAGAACCTGTCCCAATTCAGGGAGCAGACCCCCAAACAAGATTCAGAAGTTGAAGAATAAAACCCTGACTGTTTAACTTGCCAAACATCTCCTGCTGCTTGTGATACTTGTTTAAACTGTTTTCTGCTGCAGTAACATAGTATTTTTATTTTAATTAATACATTTTATTCAGGCACACATTTAATTTCTGCAGCTGCTGAGTCCTGCTGACTAAATAACAGTCAGTCCAAATATTCTGTAGTGTTTCTCCTGTCATTTGCTGGCGTGAGTCTTCTGTTTCTGCAGGCTGTACTAGTGTCTGTCTCTGTCTGGCCTCTCCTCTTCCTATGCTCACACTGATGTATCTCTGCTGTCTTCCCTGTCTTTAAAAAAAAAAAAAAAAATCAATGACTTGGCGGTAACAACAGTTTTTTGTACATGTTTATTTTTGGGCGACGTATTATTGTATTATCTCCTGGTTGGTGGAAAATTGTCTGACCAGGAGCTACTCCTGCCTCCTTATTTACAAAACCTTATTTCAATCCCTGCTGCGCATTACCTTTGTCAGGACAACCTTGTAAATAGGTCCCTTCCAGGGCCTGTTTTATCTTGACTAAAAATAAATGATTTGACTACTACTGCTATGTATAGTGAACTGAAGTGTCAGCCTTGAGTGTTCGCCCATGTCTTGCTGCATGATTCAAGCCCTCAACTTTGTTGGCTAAAGGCAAGAGTGCTATCAACTGACTGACAGTGAGATGAGTTTGTGCAATCTGAAGTACTGCATCATCTACAATACAAGATGAACAATACCTGTAGAAACGATAGGAACTTACAGTCTTAAAATAGTTCAGTGCTTATTTCACTGTCTGTAAGGAGCACTTATTATAACAAAGTACACATAAACCATACAAAAATAAAGTTGTAGTGATTATCTTGGAGTTCTGGAGAAGACTATAAAATGCTCGCCCCTCGGTCTTGTAGTTTCTATTGTTTTGAGAACCACTTCATAATGTTACATCCTTACTGCATATGATTGGGTGCAGTTATCCCATATACAGTATAAAGATGTGATAACTTCACAGGTATTCTGAAAATAGAAAATAATGGACCTGATATGGACACCTGTGGGACACCAGGGTTAATAGACTGCTGTTGTAATGGGAACTCGTCACGCCAATGTTTTCCTGACAGAGATTTTCAGATGAGTCTGCCTCACAGAGATTTTCAGAAGAGTTTGCATCTGAGCTGACAGTTGAAGAACGGTTTCTGTAATCAAAGCTTGTAATCTTTAAAGCCTGATGTTTAAATCAATAAAAGCAGCACCAATTGCAAACCTTATACCAGTGGCAGTCTTCAGATGATCCGTTACTTCAGGAGTCACTTAACTGAATGTGCCAGTCAATGCCTGACACCTGATTAGTGCAAGTATATTGCATCTGAATATAGCACTACTGTTTGAGGGATGTGAGGAAGTACTGCTTCACTGAAAGGGTGGTGGATGCCTGGAACAGATTGCCAGTAGAAGTGGTGGAGGTGAAAACAGTGGGGGACGGGGTGGCAGCAAGCATGTGTTGGATAGACATAGGGAAATATGTAAGCAATAATACCCGACAAGGTGGGATTTATTGGGAAATACCGGACCACCCAGGGGCGTAATGTGGCCCAACGTCGCAGGTGGAAAGCCTTATAGCCCTTGGAAGGTCTGGTATTTCTGAATAAAGCCCACCCTGGAGGGTATTATTGTGCTTAGAAAATGGGCACTGTTTTAAAAAAAAAAAATTTGTGAATAAATGTTTAACGTTAGTTTTGTGATAAAATAATTCCTCCGCCTGCATGAGCTATGGAGTTTTGACCTACTAGGGATTCTGTAGTTTAAAAAAAAAAAAAAAAGCTGGTTGTATGCAGTTAGAGCCTCCCATAGCAGTCTGTTTATACCCCTCCATACAGTGTGTTAATTTTATGAGACAAAGTATATATATATATATTTTTTTTTTGTGTATGTCTCTGTTTCTGAAGGGCCAGGAGGTGCTGCAATTCAGCTCAGGAGAACGAAGCACCATTTGTGCCTGCTTGGGAGACAAAGCATAGTCAAGGAAGCAACTGTTTACTTTGGGCTGCAGGTGAGACTGGGGCAGAGTTGTGCGTGTATGATAAGGATTTGTTCTTGTAATGGCTACTTCTAGGGACATGGATATGTTGTTCATCCACACTCATTGGCAGTATCCTTGCCGCTTTAAATCTTGCCGGAAGGTCTTCAAGCTTGCTCCTCCCACCCACCCGGGTGGTATAACTCTCGGCTCCGCCCCATGACGCCAGATCTTCCTTACCGCTTGGCTCAGGTTCCTCCTTAACGCTCTGCGTTCGCGACTGGTTCCTATTTCTCCGTTTACGGATTTAAAAATAAAATTTTGCAAAAGACTTGAGTCTTGATCCCTGCGCTCGCGATGGACCAATCGACTCCAGTTTGGAGATGCCCATGCGGAGCAGAAGATGTCTCGGACGGATCCACACTCCCGTGTGTCTACTGTTAGGCCTTGAGCACGACCCGCGGGCTTACGACCTGTGCTCATCTTTCTCGGCCTCGTCCTCGAAGACCCGTGCTGCCCGGTGCAACTGGGCGTCGAAGCGTTTCCCTCGGTGAAGTCCAAGGAGGCCCGGTTGGCGGTGTCAGCGGCGGCGGGCTCGGCGGATCAGCTCGAGCGGATGGTCGCCCTCGAAGAGGAGGCGGCGCGGGCCGTATCTTCCTCGGCCGCGGCATTTATCCCGCTCTCTCTGGGTTCTTCCTACACGGCTTCCTTTAAGGAGCTTTGTCTGTCCCTCTCCACTAAAGGAGAAGGGCCTGCGTCTGCTGGACCTTATTCTCGGTCCAAAAAGAGGGACAAGGGTAAGTCCCTCCGTCGACGCTCTTGGGAGCGGGAAAGGTCCCTCTCCCCGGGCCGTCGGCGTCGATCGGTCGGCTCGGCCGGCCACTGGCCTCACGGTGTCCCTGTCAGGTCAGTTGACCAGACTCCCACTGATGAAGTCGAGATTTTCTCGACCCATTAGACGGGCTGTCGCCTTTAGCAGCCGAGATTCCCTCTCCCGGTTCCCCGGGAGGTTGAGGATCCCGTGGGCTCGCCTGTGCCTCGGTTCCGGAGCCTCGGATGGACCTTCCGAGGCGAAGGGAGTGCGGTTCCGGCCGACACCTCCCGCACCGACCCGGAAATTCGGGACTCTGGTCTCGGTCTGGACCTCTCCGGCGGTCCAACCGTTCCCACCGTCATGGCGGTCTCGGTCTCGGCACGCGATAAGCGGCGTCGCGCTCGTCCTCGTCCTCCTCCTCGGATGAGGGGCTTAGCGTAAATTACATCGGCGAGCACGAGGACCTTATGTTGCAACAGCTCCTCCTGGCGGGAATAAGCCGACTCGGCGCCTTCCCGGCACCATTAATGGCTATCACGACGGCCGACACAACCCTCGACTTGTCCGAGCCTATACCAGGCGGTTGTTCGGCCAAAACCAGCTGCTCCACCGATTCCGGTGGAACCTCCGCCTCACAGCCACCATTCGGGGCTCCGACCAAGGATTCTCGGTCGGCAAGGGTTTACCCCATCGGCTTGTCAGTTACCCTCACTCCCGACCGACCTCGGCAGGTGAAGGGTGGCTCAGGCCAGAGGCAGCTCTTGAGGACTCTTCCGAGTCCGAAGATGATTCCTCCTTCTTCCCAGCGACTGGACTTGGAGTCTTCAGGAGGTCAGTCAATGGATGATAGCCCGTCGTCCTTCCTAGGACTGCCTCGGCTCATCTCGGAGTCTACCGGGATGGAGCTCGAACCCGTTTCCAAACGGGCCAGGTATCCCCTCACGGAGATTCTGGACAGGGATTCTCCGGCGGAGGCCTTTCCGGTGGCGAGGCCATAGTGGGTCGGCACTGGAACTTTGGCAGCGCCCTGCTTCCTGCCCTGCGCCTTCGGCCAGGATGGCCAGGAAGTATCACGGTCCCCGGTTCCTTGTCCGGTTTTGGAACACCCCTCTGCTGAGGGTTGGTTACCGACAAGCGTTTTCAGTAGCGCCCGGCTGGCGCCAGGGATGTGGACAAACCTCCTGACAAGGAGTCCAAGAAATTGGACTATGTCGGGCGAAAGTTCACTGCGTCCTCTCTCGGCTCTTCCAGGCCAGTTCGGCCGTCCTCATGGCACATTTTTCTCATGCCCTGTTGGGCTCCTGGATGAGTCATCCTCATCTTCCCGCCGATCTGCAGACTACGGTTAAGCAGGTGCGGGACCAGGGCAGGGCAGTGGCCAAACAGCAGCTCCAGACTGCTTTGGATGTAGGGGACTCATGTGCCAGATCGGTGGCGGCCGCAGTGGCTATGCGTCGGCGGGCTTGGCTGAGGATATCCACCTTTACTTCGGATACCCAGCACAAGTTGGCGGATGTTCCCTTTTTGGGGACTGACCTCTTCGGCCCTGGGGTGGAAGGTCACCTGCAGAGGATCGAGAAGTCCAATGCCACCTTGGACTCGGTCTCTTCCGCTCAGAAGGACAAGGCGCGCAAACCACAGCCTAAGCCCTTTTGTCCTTCTGTGCCCCGGTAGCCTTGACCCAGCAACGTCAGGGCCAGCAGGCTCGCCTTGGCATCCCAAACCCAAGCCGCCGGCTTCCTCTAACAGGAGGCAGGAGGAAAGGGCCAGGAGGTCCCTCGGCTGGTCCCTCCTCCAAGCCTGCCCAGTGGCGGGCTGAAGGGTGTCGCCCCATCCCGTCACCTACTCCCTGGGTTCCCCGTGGGGGCGGCTCCGGCACTTCGTTCGCCTGGTCCGCTGTTACCACGGACAGGTGGGTCTTGGAGGTGGTGGGAAGAGGCCTGCCTCTGGGTGTCGAGGCACCACCCTTCAGAGCCGTCGCCCCTCGGGGGCCGGGATCCCAGCCTCACTGGCGGCTCGTCGAGCCGAGCCTCGCTCTCTCCTCCAGAAGGAGGTGGTAAGAGAGGTGGTGGACCCTCCTTCAGACCCAGGGTTTGTGTCCAGGTACTTCCTGGTTCCGAAACGGACGGGGGGCTGGCGCCCCATTCTCGACCTACACGACCTAAACAAGTTCCTAAGGTCTCGAACCTTCAGGATGGTCACTCTGGCTCAGATAATACCATCCTTGGAACGCGGCGTGTGGTTCTGCTCTCTGGACTTGCAGGACGCGTTTTCTCACGTCCCTATCCGTCCGTCTCACCAGAGATTCCTTCGCTTCCAAGCGGAAGGATCTCTCTTCGAGTTCCAAGCCATGCCCTTCGGCTTGTCTCCAGCTCCCAGGGTCTTCACCAAATGCATGGCAGTGGTGACAGCATTCCTGCGGCGCCGAGGGGTCCGGGTGTACCCTTACCTGGACGACTGGCTGATAGCAGCTCCCTCCAGGAAGGAGGCGGAGTGGTCCAGAGATCTGGCCCTCCAGGTCTGCTCTCAACTGGGCCTCCTTATCAACGAGGCCAAGTCGGAACTCGAGCCGAAGCAGGTGATTTTATTCATCGGGGCGCAGCTCGACTCTCTTCGAGCCAGAGCGCGGCTCCCGGCGGACAGGGCCGAGGTTCTTTCCTCCTTTGCCCGATCATTTCTGGTTGGGCAATTGCGCCCTGCCCGGGACTTCCTGCGCCTCCTGGGTCTCATGGCGGCCTGTACCAGCGTGGTCCGTTGGGCCCGCTGGAACATGCGTCCCCTTCAGTGGGGACTGGCCAGCCAGTGGTCACAACGCTGCGATCCCTTGGACCAGCTTGTGTCGGTGACACAGGGGATGTGGAACGCTCTCCAGTGGTGGACCGTTCCAGATCATTTGCAGGAGGGCATTCCGTTCGTCCGCCCCGAGCCGACGGTCTCTCTGTCGACCGATGCCTCTCTGATGGGTTGGGGTGCCCATCTGGGGGAACACCGGGCTCATGGCCTCTGGTCCCCGCGGGAGTCCCGATGCCACATCAACCTGCTGGAGCTCCGAGCGGTCCGCCTAGCTCTCACCGCCTTTGCTCCGTTCCTCCGGGGTCAAGTGGTCCGAGTCCAGACGGACAATACCACGACCATGTACTATCTAAACCGCCAGGGCGGGACGCGCTCCATGCTTCTATGCAAGGAAGCTCTCCGCATTTGGTCACTCGTGCGCAGCCTGGAGGCGGATCTCCTAGCCATTCACGTGGCAGGAGCCTCCAACACCCTGGCCGATGCCCTGAGCCGGATAGGGCTGCATCCAGAGTGGTCTCTCCTGCCGGAGGTAGTACAGCATCTGTTCTCCCTTGGGCACACCTCAGGTGGACCTGTTTGCCTCCATGGAAGGCGAGCTAGGTCTGTTCCATGCCCGCCCCCCTCAGCAGGGCTCGCTGCAGGGGGATGCCTTCTCGAGGCAATGGACCCCGGGCCTCTTTTACGCCTTTCCCCCATTTCCCTTGATCCACAAGGTGCTTCTCAAGGCGAGGAGGGACAAGGCGCAGGTGATTCTGATAGCCCCAGACTGGCCTCGCCAGTTCTGGTACCCAGATCTCCTCAGTCTCAGCTCCAGGACTCCGCGGCAGCTTCCAGCTCGCCCGGACCTGCTCTCAGTCAATCAGGGGAAGGTGTTCCATCCGGACCTTCAATCCCTGCACCTGACGGCCTGGTTCCTGAGCGGCTAGAGTTCCAGGCTTTGGGTCTTTCCGACGAGGTCCTCAATGTAGTTGAGGCGTCCTGTAAGGAGTCGACCAGAAAATGCTATGCCTTCAAATGGAAAAGGTTTTCCATTTGGTGTCAGGGCAAGGGCTTGGACCCTTCCTCCTGTTCCTTGGCAAGCATCTTGGACTATTTATGGTCCCTTTCTAGTCAAGGGCTTAGGTCGCGACCTAAGGGTGCACCTGGCAGCCATCTGCTTACCGGTAGCGGGCCGGAAGCAGTCGATGGCGCAGGAGGAGAAGGTGGTCTGGGGCTTTCAAGGCCTTGATCACATTTCCTCCAGTCACGGGAACCCCACCTCCGTGGGATCTACTGCTGGTACTGGCAAAGCTCATGGGCAAGCCATTCGAACCTATGCACAGGTGTGCTCTCTCACCTGTCGTGGAAGACCGCCTTCTTGGTGGCTATCCGTCAGCCAGAAGGATGGGAGAGCTCCAGGCGCTCCATCGAGTCTCCTTACCTGGTCTTCCACAGGGACAAGGTTGTCCTGCGCCCCAACCCGAAATTCCTTCCGAAGGTGGTGTCGGAGTTTCACCTTAACCAGGTGTTGACTCTGCCGGTGTTCTACCCCAATCACACCTCGGAGGCCGAATATAGGCTCCATACTCTGGACCCTAGAAGGCCGCTTATTATAAGGGAGCGACGGCTGAAATTCGGGAGGTTCGCCAGCTGTTTGTCACCCACGCTGAAGCCGCATCTGGCAGACCTGCAGCCAAGCGGACGATAAGCAGGTGGGTAACCTCCTGCATAGATCTCTGCTATAAGTTAGCGGGCATGGAGCCTCCCAGAGGGATAAGAGCTCATTCTACCCACCATACTGCTGCAGAACGGTGGCTGCTTCCAGGGACGTCCCTATCCAGGAAATCTGCAGGGCTGCTACCTGAAGTCAGCAAACACCTTCATTACCCACTACCACATCGACCTTGAGTCACGCCGGGATGCTGGTTTTGGGGCCTCGGTTCTCCAGTCTCTCTTTCCCAAGTAAGTATATTGGGGTGTCGTCTTGCCTCCCTCCTCCCGGAGAACTGCTAGAGTCTGCCAATGAGTGTGGATGAACAACATATCCATGTCCCTAGAAATACAGGTTACTCACCTGTAACAGGAGTTCTAGGAATGGTATATTGTTCATCTATCCACGACTCACCCGGCCTCCTCGGCTTCGGAATGACAACCTGAGCTTTCCAGCGGCCAGATCTGGCGTCATGGGGCGGAGCCGAGAGTTATACCACCCGGGTGGGTGGGAGGAGCAAGCTTGAAGACCTTCCGGCAAGATTTAAAGCGGCAAGGATACTGCCAATGAGTGTGGATGAACAACATATACCATTCCTAGAACTCCTGTTACAGGTGAGTAACCTGTATTTTTGTGGTTTCTGGTTCCACCTCCCGACTTTCAGGAGATGTGTTTACTGTGTGGCAGTGCAGTGAGTGGTAGCAGCCGTTTTTCAAGCCGTGCTTCGGACTGTGAAGCTGAAAGGAGCAACGGCGTCCGTTTACTTTTTGTGCAGCGCTGTAGTGTGAGATGGCGGTCGGGAGAGTCGTGCCATACTAAAGAATAAGGCTATGAAAATGTCTTCACTCTCCCGACCGCAAAATCATTTTCTGTTTTTTTTTTTTTTATTTTATTAAGAGGTAGGCAGCAGCACAGAAGCAAGTAGTGGGGGAGGACCTGTAGCTCTCACTAAGCAAGAGAAAAAACATGGCGGGCAAGTCAGATTTTCTGGGGTGCTTTCAGCCAATTACAGAGCAGGCTGGGCACCTCTGCAGAATGTTACTCTGTGAAGTGGCACTTGGACTGGCTCTTATTTTTAGGTGGGCATCTATTGAAAAATAAATGCCCAGCTTGGAGCCTGTCAGATTTGAGAATTGATTCTTGTCATTTTCTAATAGTAAATAGGCAGGGAGAGTCACTGGATACCATTTAGCATCTGTAAAGACAAATTATTCAAGGAACGTATTGCCACTTAATGGCTCACACAGGAGAAATTCCTTGGTAAGTGGAGAAGTTGGGAGGTATACGTAACTTCTCAGGCTCCCCAGGATGAAATAGAAACACACCCCAGTGTGTCATAGAGCTAATCCCTCCATGTGAATCTCTTTCTTCCCTAAATGGTAGGACCGTTCTCTTTATCAAATGGGATACATTCAGAAAATGTCAGTCCACTGAAGACTTAAAGATGCAACAGACAGAAGGGTTTGTGTATCTTTTTTTTTTTTATAAATTGTTTTTGTTTTTCTCGTTATGGTTTTATTACCTACAGTTCAGTTTCTCTCTTGCTTAATGGTGTGTGGATGTATTCAGGAGAAGCACTGCACAGGCAGAGCTTAGATCCAGAGTTCCAGTCCATCATGCAATGTATTGTCATTCTTTGATACTCTGTACTGTGCTCCTTATATATTTGTAACATGTGAAACTGTACAATGCTTCTTTTTAATTGAATAAACCTGAAGTTTTAAAACATAGTCACCAGTGATGTAAGTGGTGTATGTAGAGTATTGTTTTTCTAACTCAATGATTGCTGTCCCAGATTCTTTGTAATATTTGGTTGTCGATGGAGGAACATACTGTATTTATTTTAAATAGCCTTTGTTTGAATTGAGCTCACTTCTGTTGCTGTCATGTTGTTAGAACAGGTATTTGTTTGATTCAAGAAGATTTCTTTATTAAGCCTGCAGAGTACTGCTAGGTCACCTGTTAGCTTTGTTCCTTCCTGGATTGTGGCATTTAGCTGGAATGGAACAAAACCTTGTTATTGGATAGTTCCCCGCCACCACAACTCCTACAATAGTTTGATTGTATTGTTTGATAAAGGGACATGAGAGGAAGGATGGGAGGAGGGGGACAAAGAGTAAGCAGAAATACTGGAGAAATATTTTTGTTCCGTATTTACTAAGGAAAGGATAGGCCACTGCCAGAATGTAAAGTTAAGAGGGGAAGGAAGGAAGAGAACAAGGGCTCAAGAGGCATGGGCAGAATAAACAAGAAAAGGAAGCTGGAAAAGCTTACAGTGTTGAAAGTAAGTAAATCAGTGGAACCTGATGGCTTAGCCTTATACCCAAGGATGCTGAAGGAGGTAGCAGAAGTTATAGCAGGATCACTTGTTGGCCATGGGGGTGGTCCTTCTGGACTGGCGAACAGTGGACATGGCTCCTTTACACCAGAGTGGAAGGAAGGATGAGCCAAGGAACTATAGCCCAGTCGGCTTGACCTCTGTAGTGGGGAAAATTATGGAGTCTTTCCTAAGGGAGGAACTGGTGGACTTCCTGGACAGAAATGGGCAACAGGATCGCAGACAACATGGGCTCACAAGAAGAAGGTCTTGCCAGACAGATCTGGACAACTTTTTCAGCGGGGACATCAGACAGGGAACAGGCAGTAGAAGTGGTATACTTGGATTTCAGCAAGGCCTTTGACCCAGTCATCCATTGGAGGCTGGTCAGAAAGATAAGGAACATAGGGGTAGGGCACAGATTAGCTACTTGGGTGGAGAACTGGCTGAGGGGAAGCAAAAAAAAAAGGTACTAGTTAAGGGGGGAGTTTTAAGGTATAAGGGAAGTAACAAGTATAGTACCTCAGGTTGGCGCTGGGCGCAGTCCTTTTTAATGTATTCATTTGTGACCTATAGGAAGTTACCAAAGGCATGATCTGCCTCTTTGCAGGTGACATAAAGATCTTTGCAAAGGTGGACACAGAGGAGGGGATAAGGGAACCCAGAAATGATCTGGGCAGACTGGAGAGCTGGTCAAAGATCTGGCAGCTGGGCTTCAGTGCTAAAATTTGTAAAGTGAATCACACTGGGAAGAGGAACCCCAGAGTGCAGTTTGAAATTGGAGGGGAGGAAAAGGACCTAAGGGTCATGTTATCAGAGAGCCTGAAAGCAACAGCACATTGTAGTAGAGCTGTAGGCAAGGCAAACAAAATTGCTGCCTTGCATAGGGAGTCATTGAGGCATAGGTCAGGAAGCATGGTTAGACCAGGATCAGTTACAAAATTCGCAAGTAGCGTTTTATTAGTATCAATAACAGTAAAATAAAAAATTAAAATTGTTCAGTATACCTATTTACAAAGGCAATACAAAAACAGAAAACTAAATTCCTTAATCTGAGGGTTTCTCTAATTCCAAGTTTGTCTCCCCCAACAAAAGATTGTTACTCTTTTTATAGCAAGTCTGCCTGAGAACTCATTGAAACATCCTGTTTCTCACAAAATGTTCTAGTCAGTTTCTTTGCAGAGCAGGCTTGCAAACAGAACAGTGTCCCAAGCTGGCCTCCTGCTGACAGCTCTGCAAAAGAGTTTGCAAACAAGCCGGAGAGGAGCTCAAATTGTATTTCAGGTTAACCCCCTAAATTCCAAATAGTTTTTTGCAATTATGTCAACAGTATAACTATACACATTTTCAAACCAAGGGATCCCAGTTTCACATAAATATTAACATATATTTTTATAACTGCAGATATGCCGGTGGGGGACAGAAACAGCAAGTGAAGGCAGTGAGATAGTGAGAGGCGAAGAATCGCAAGACCGTCAGAGTGATCAGTTCTAGGTGTTATGAGAACGTTTGGTTGCAAAATCAGAGAGACAGGAGACAGAAAAGGAGAGGCTAGAACAGATCCTTGTGTTTAACTCTTAACAAATGGGACAAGGCTGAGCCAGCTGTGTGGCACCAGACGATGGAGGATCGTTAGGCATGCTGGCGATCTGGGTTTGCACCCGAACCTGGGACGACAGGAGCGGAGACCAGCAGGGAGGGTTAGAAGCACCCGTTGGACACTCTCCTCCCGGGGGGGGAATTGTGCCAAGCCTGCATCTGTGTCGGGCAGTTACTGGTGGCCAGTCGTGGCAGAACACGCAGTGCAGCATGGGTGACCACACACCGTGATG
The DNA here is from genome assembly GCA_016271365.2 of Neoceratodus forsteri. Classification (NCBI taxonomy): domain Eukaryota; kingdom Metazoa; phylum Chordata; order Ceratodontiformes; family Ceratodontidae; genus Neoceratodus; species Neoceratodus forsteri. Next base: position 438,786,540 of record CM057459.1, on the reverse strand, counting down.
TGCATCTGGCCAGGACGCAATGGGCGTGGCTTTATTGGAGGTGGGGTGGGACAAGGGATGAAAATGGAAAATGAATGCCCAATCGGATGGAAAATGGTTGCTGGGCCCCCTTTGCCACGAAGCCTTGGCGGAATGCCCTCTTAAGGCTGCGCCTGTAGCCCTACAGTCCAGATCCAGAATTGAACCCCAGTCTCTCCTCCCTTGTGCCCGCCCTGGTGAGGAGCCCCCCCCCCGGCGAAGGGATACGACTGGGCTATCCGGGGGCATGGAATCGAGGGTCAGCAGCAGATGGCAGGAGGGGGACAGACCTGTCTGGTAGGATGGTCCTCGGTGGCCCAAAGGAGTGGTCGATTGGGCAGCAGGGAGGAGCAGAAAAATAAAAATAAAACAAATGGGACAAGGCCTTATTCAGCCCTGTCACAGAGTTGGAAGGGAATCCTCCTATTGTACTGATAACAGGTGTGACCACACCTAGAATACTGCAAAAGGCACTGGATATCACACCTAAGGAGAGGCTGGGACAAGGTGGAAATAATATAGTGCAGGGCAACCAAGGTGATCCATGGACTAGGGAACAAGACACATGAGGAGAGGCTGCAGGACTTAAACATGTACACCCTAGAGAAAAGGAGAGAAAGGAGTGACATGACTTAGACATACAAGTACCTGCATGCAATAAACAGGGTAGATGCCATGGTACTCTTTCTCCTTGAACTTGTACACCCTTGAGAAAAGGAGGGACATAACTGAGACATACAAGTACCTACATGCAATAAACAGGGTAGACGCCATGGAACTTTTTCTCCTTGAACTTGAGCGGGAACTCAAGCTTGTAGGGAGAGATTCAGAGGGGGTGTCTGTAACCACTTTTCCACAGAAAGAGTGGTGGTTATGTGGAAAAGCTGCCTGAGGAAGTGGTACAGGCCAAATAAGTGAGGATCTTTAAGCAGGGATGAGACAGGCATATGGGGTTAGTTAGAAAAGGGAAACAAACAGAAACAAAGGGGAGCGATAGCCACTAGGGCCAGTGCAGAATACTTAAGTAGGGTAAGCAAGCTGGATAGGCCTCTGGGTCTTTCTGTGCTGTCATTGTATATATATCTGTGATCAGTCTTGTTCTCTAATCCTGCCACTGTGTTCCTGTCACTGTAGTAATAACAGAGTGGGTTCCAGTCACCAGATAGTCCGTATAATTTTACATGCTAACTTTGAGACCTGTTTTGTTGTGTTATTATTAGGAGTAGCACATTTTAACAATTTAGGGCTAAGTCCAGCCAGACTTGTTTTTTTTTGGTTGTTTAAATGTACGTCCCAAGATATATTTTTAATACTTTATAAATAGTATAATAGATGAGCATGTATTACAAGAGTGTAATACCATTGAGAGGTTCTGGGGACATGGGAACCCAGAGAGCGAAGCTCGAGAGGTTCCCTTGACCCCAAAACCTCAAGATGGTATAACACCCTTGAAATACACACTCACCTATCTTATTTTTTGTAATATATGGATCAAAGGATTTGCAAATATTTTGTAAAATGTGCTGCAGTTCTGTATGTGTGCTAGTGGAACCTTTTATTTATTTTATTTTATTTTATGGTTGCCAGACCGTTGTTATGGATGCCACAATGTCCTCATGCCTGTAAAGGTTCCAGCTTGTGTTCTCATTGGGTGTTGCTGTACTTTTTGAATAATTATGTTCACAAAATGGTGGCGTGTTTAAGCGAGGTGGTTGAGAAGGAGTTTCATTAAACATGAACAGGAGATGGAGGTTACCACTTTATGCATTCAGGTGACAGACTGGAGAGAGCATTTGGCTGGTTGTTTTTTAGAGCAGTTCCGTGACTTTTTTTGGTTTTCGTGAAACGCTTGTTGGCTTTTACTATATGCGGCGGTTACAGTGAAAGCCAGCTTCCACTCTGCGTGAGACAGTCCTGTACTTGTGCTTTTGTGTTTTTCTGATAATACTATCATTCAGAGCTACTTAACTATAGCATTGTGGCTCTTAATGATCAGACAGGAGAGCAACAATAGTATTATCACGCTACAGTGTGGTAATGCATATGGGAGATTTTTTATGCTTTTCTGTAGTATTTTATGTATCCATATATTACATCTCAGTAACTTAAGGAAAAACATATATAATTATGACTTTTGTTTACCATATGGTAGTCTTTCTTCTCAAGTGTCTGACAGTAAGGACAGTGATCTGAATACAATTTTGTAGAAGACTTGGAAGCATTCAGTACCCTGTCCCTTTCCCTGTCCCTTACAGGGAGGATCTCCGAAAAGGTGAGGGAAGCTGAGTGTGTCTTCAGTCTGTCCCCCAGCCTTCATTCTGTCCCTCAGCCTTTGAAAGTTGTGCTTCACTGTCTCAATAGGCTTATTTGCCAGATTGTTGGTACCCAAGTGTACCAGCACCCCCAAGTTCCCCCTTGCCTCAATCTACCATCCTCCCTATCCCGTTGATGTTCTGGATGGCCGATGCACCACAGAGGCATCTAACCAGCACCCTTCTCTTCCTTACCTCTTGCCACCTTCTCCGCTCCTCAATAATACACTAAATCTCCCACTGCTAGGATGCTCCCAGTCCTAGCTACCTTCCTCGTGTTCTTACCCCTGGATGACACCAGCTCTCTCTGTTCTCTCTTCTTGATGGCTCCAAGTCCTCCCCCCAACCCACAAAGGAGTTGGGGACCTGTGCTTCAGTGGTGCAGAATGATTTGCTGTCAGGGATTTGGTGATCTTGAATTACCTCTTTGTGACCACTTCTGCTATTCCTTCCCCTCGCCACCATCCTTGTGCCACCCAGACCAGTGGGCCTCTGGGAGAAAGGAGGTACTGGGTGTGTTTGTGGGTACCAGCTCACCTGGTGAAGCAGCATGGATCTTTCCTTTCTTGCTGCAACCAGCTGTATCTAAAGCTCCACAAATCTCCTGCATATGGGCAGTGTCCCCTTCTTCGGAGTGTAACCCGGGAGATACGCACCCTGCAGTCCCTGCAGCTGACAGTCTCCCCTCTGATTCTGTGTTCCAAGCTGTCTGCCATTTTTCTCTACACAGTACGTATCTGACTCTTAATTGTAACCCCCTGGGACTGACTTTACTGTTTACTAACTTCCCAAACCCCTGCAACTATTCTGCTCTAGATAGTTTGCTGCAATACAAAATTTACGTGGTTACACAGTTGCTGTTATGCACTACCAGTTGCAGTATTTACCTACCTCATATTGAGAATCTCTAGGATCCCTTGTGAAACCTGTCTTGATGGTCAAACCTGTACTGTGAGCTAAGACCCCTGCAGAACTATGGACTCACCTGCGGAAATCCTGCAGAAGCTCCTTAGCCAGATTTCCCATTCCTGTTCTGTGCCACTCACACTAAGCAGGGGTGTAGGCAAAACATTCAGTATTGTACAGACACACTCTGATTTTTTCCCCCCACATGTGCTATTGTGTATGGATGTAAATAAAACTCAGATTATTGCCAGTTGTCTAATCTTATCTCTGAAGAGATTGTAGCCTTATATCCATGTCCTAAATAACAAAGGCGTCGCCATACAAATAGACACTACTCAGTTACCTACAGTTCATCAAATACTACATGTTAGAATGATCACTGATCATAAAAGGCATATGGTTTGGGACAGGTACTGTAAATAAATTGTGTAACATGAAAATAATACAACTCATGTAATAAAGAATAATGATTGGACAATACACACCACCTGCCCGAAGTTGGAGATGGCATTAATCAGTAGTAATGCCCACTCCAAGTTGAACTACCATAAGTTACCACTATAGAAGCGCTATGTGGCAGAAGCGTATAAAAAAAAAAAACAAAAAAAAAAAACGCTTTTTGAGTAACCCACCCACCCGGAGGTCAGTGACAATCCTGGCAAAAGTTGGTGGTAAACGTAGTAGCAGAATGAATAGATTTTAATCTGTGTAAACAAGCCAAAGAAACAGGAAAACAACCACAGATGTTATGAGCTAATATTAGCAGTTTTCTTACTATTGAAATGTAATGTTGTTGAAATAGTTGTTCTAGGGACATGGATATGTTGTTCATCCACACTGTCTGGCAGGTTCCTTGCCGCTTTAAATCTTGCCGGAAGGTCTTCAAGCTGGCTCCTCCCACCCACCCGGGTGGTAAAACTCTTGGCTCCCCCATGGCGCCAGATCTTCCTTACCGCTAGAAGCTCAGGTTCCCTCCTTAACGCTCTGCGTATAAGACTGGTTCCTAATTCTTCGAATCTTCGAAATCAAAAGTTTTTGCTAAAAAGACTTTGGTCTTCTCTCCCTCGCGGCTGCGATGGACAAATAGACTCCCAGTTTCCGGAGATGCCCTTGCGGGCAGAAGATGTCTCGGACGGATCCGCACTCCACGTGCGTCTACTGCTTAGGCCTTGAGCACGACCCGCCAGCTTGCGACCTGTGCTCTTCTTTTTCGGCCTGCGTCCTTGAAGACCGTGCTGCCCGTTTTACAGCTGGGGCGTCCTGAGAAAAGATTTCCTCCGGTTAAGTCTAAAGAGGCCCGGTTGGCGGTGTCCACGGCGGCGGGCTCGGCGGATCAGCTCGAGCAGATGATTGCCCTCGAAGAGGAGGCAGCGCGGGCCGCTTCTACCTCGGCTGCGGCATTTGTCCCGCTCTCGGTGCCTTGTATTGACTCTTTTAAGGAGCTTTGTCTGACCTCTCGTGAAAGGTGAGGTCCAACTCTTTGGACCTTTCTCGGTCCAAAGAGCAAAATAAAGTCTCACCGTCGGCTCTTGGGAGGCGGAAGATCCCCAGTAGTCGACAGTCGACTTCGGTCGACCCCTTGGCTTCGGCCACTGGCTTCACGGTGTCCCCGTCAGGCCAGTTGACCGAGACTCTCGTCACGGTCGAGATTTTTCTCGACCCGTTGGACGGGTTGTCGGCTGGAGACGCTGAGAATCCCCTCTACCCGGTTCCCCCGGTGGGAGTTGAGGGTCCCGTCGGCTCGTCTGTGCCTCCTGTTCCGGAGCCTTCGGTGGAATCGTCCGAACCGAGGGGAGTGCTGATTCCCGACACCTCCCCACACCGTCCTCGGCCTAGCCGAGGTTCTCGGTCTCGGACGTCTTCGCGGTCCAGCCGATCCCGCCGCCATAGGCGGTCTCGGCGCCGCCGCTCTTCCTCTTCCTCCTCCTCGGACGAGGGGAGACTTCGGCGCAAGTTGCGTCGGAGGTATGAGGAACTCATGTGGCAACAGCTCCTTCTGACCGGGAATAAGCCGACCCAGTCGTCTTCCCCGGCCATTAAGTGGCTATCACTGGAGCGGCCGAAACAACCCCTCGTTGTAGCCGAGGAGCCTGTTCCCAGGCCGGTTGTTTGGCCAATTCCAGCTACCTCACCGATTCTGGTGGAACCTCCGCCTCCACAGCCGTTATTTGGAGCTCCGACCAAAAATTCTCGGTCGGCTCAGGGACTGCCCCATAGGCTGTTTGTCAGCCTCACTCCCGATAAGCCTCGGCAGGTGGAGGGTGGCTCAGGCCCGAGGCAGCTCTTTGAGGACTCTTCCGAGTCCGAGGATGATTCCTCCCTTTTCTCCAAGCGAATGGACTTGGAGTCCTCAGGAGGACAGTCGGTGGACGATAGCCCTTCGTCCTTCCTAGGATTGCTTCGGCTCATCTCGGAGTCCACTGGGATGAAGCTCGAACCCGTTTCTAAACGGGCCAGGTATCCCCTCACGGAGATTCTGGACCGAGGGGATTCCCCTACGGAGGCCTTTCCGGTGGCCGAGGCCATAGTGGGTCTGGCCTTGGAGCTTTGGCAGCGCCCTGCTTCCTGCCCTGCGCCTTCGGCCAGGATGGCCAGGAAGTATGCGGTCCCGGTTCCCTGTCGGTTTTCGGAACACCCCTCTGCTGAGGGGTTGGTTACCGACAGCGTTTTCCGGCGCGCCGGGAACGCCAGGGATGTGGACAAACCTCCCGACAAGGAATCCAAGAAATTGGATTATGCCGGGCGAAAAGTCTATGCTGCGTCCTCTCTCGGCCTTCGTCAGGCCAGTTCGGCAGTCCTCATGGCACATTTTTCTCATGCCCTGTTGGGCTCCCTGGATGAGGTCGTCCCTCATCTTCCCACGGATCTGCAGACTACGGTCAGGCAGGTGCGGGACCAGGGCAGGGCAGTGGCCAAACAGCAGCTCCAGACTGCTTTAGACATTGGGGACTCATGTGCCAGGTCTGTGGCGGCCGCAGTGGCCATGCGTCGTCGGGCTTGGCTGAGGATATCCACCTTTACTTCGGATACCCAGCACAAGTTGGCGGATGTTCCCTTTTTGGGGACTGACCTCATCGGCCCTGGGGTGGAAGGTCACCTGCAGAGGATCGAGAAGTCCAATGCTACCTTGGACTCTGTCTCTTCCGCTCAGAAGGACAAAGGCCGCAAGCCTCAGCCTAAGCCCTTTCGTCCTTCTGCTCCCCCGGCGTGCCTGGTCCAGCAACGTCAGGGCCAGCAGGCTCGGGCTTGGCATTCCTCCAACAGGAAGCAGGGAGGTAAAGGCCCAGGAGGTCCCTCGGCCGGTCCCTCCTCCAAGCCTGCCCAGTGACGGGCTGAGGGGTGTCGCCCCCATCCCCGTCACCTCACCCCTGGTTCCCCTCGTGGGGGGACGGCTCCGACACTTCCTTTCCGCCTGGTCCGTTATTACCACGGACAGGTGGGTACTGGAGGTGGTGGGAAAAGGCCTACCTCTAGAATTCGAGCAGGTCCCGCCCTTCAGAGCCGTCGCACCTCGGGGGGCCTCAGGGTCCGCAGCTTCACTGTCGGCTCGCCGGGCCGACATCGCTCTCCTCCTCCAAAAGGAGGTGATCAGGGAGGTAGCGGACCCTCCCTCAGACCCGGGGTTTGTGTCCAGGTACTTCCTGGTTCCGAAACGGACAGGGGGCTGGCGCCCCATTCTCGACCTACACGACCTGAACAAGTTCCTAAGGTCTCGAACCTTCAGGATGGTCACTCTGGCGCAGATAATACCATCTCTGGAACACGGCGTGTGGTTCTGCTCTCTGGACCTGCAGGACGCGTTCTTTCCGTCTCCTATCCGTCCGTCACCATCGGAGATTCCTTCGCTTCAGTGGAGGATCCTCTTGAGTTCGAGCCATGCCCTTCGGCCTGTCTTCAGCTCCCAGGGTCTTCACCAAATGCATTGCAGTGGTGACAGCTCCTCTTCGGCGCCGGGGGTCCGGGTGTACCCTTACCTGGACGATTGGCTGATAGCAGCCCCCTCCAGACAGGAGGTGGAGCGGTCCAGAGATCTGGCCCTCCAGGTTTGCTCTCAAGTCGGCCTTCTCATCAACGAGGCCAAGTCGGAACTCGAGCCGAAGCAGGTGATTCTGTTTATCGGGGCAGAGCTCGACTCTCTTCGAGCCAGAGCACGGCTCCCGGTGGACAGGGCCGAGGTTCTTACCTCCTTTGCCCAATCATTTCTGGTTGGGCAATCGCGCCCTGCCCGGGACTTCCTGCGCCTCTTGGGTCTCATGGCGGCCTGTACCAGCGTGGTCCGTTGGGCACGCTGGCACATGCGCCCCCTTCAGTGGGTACTGGCCAGCCAGTGGTCACAGCGCTGCGATCCATTGGACCAGCTAGTGATGGTGACCCAGGAGATGTGGAATGCTCTCCGGTGGTGGACCGTTCCATCTCATCTGCAGGAGGGCATCCCGTTTGTCCGCCCCGAGCCGACGGTCTCTCTATCGACCGATGCCTCTCTGATGGGTTGGGGTGCCCATCTGGGGGAACACCGAGCGCACGGCCTCTGGTCCCCGCGGGAGTCCCGATGCCACATCAACCTGCTGGAGCTCCGAGCGGTCCGCCTAGCTCTCACCGCCTTTGCTCCGTTTCTCCGGGGTCAAGTGGTCCGGAGTCCAGGCGGACAATACCACGACCATGTACTACCTAAACCGCCAGGGCGGGCGCGTTCCATGCTTCTATGCAAGGAAGCTCTCGCATTTGGTCACTCGTCGCAGCCCTGGAGGCCGATCTCTAGCCATTCATGTGGCAGGGCCTCCAACACCCTGGCGATGCCCTGAGCTGGATAGGGGCTGCATCTACAGTGGTCTCTCCCTGCGGAGATAGTACAAGATCTGTTCTCCCACTGGGCACACCTCAGGTGGACCTGTTTGCCTCAGGAGAGCAGCGAAGCTGAGGCTGTTTCATGCCCGCCCCCCTCAGCAGGGCTCGCTGCAGGGGGATGCCTTCTCGAGGCTGTGGACCCCGGGCCTCTTCTACGCCTTTCCCCCATTTCCCTTGATTCACAAGGTGCTTCTCAAGGCAAGGAGGGACAAGGTGCAGGTGATTCTGATAGCCCCAGACTGGCCCCGCCAGTTCTGGTACCCAGATTCCTCAGCCTCAGCTCCAGGCTCCCGAGGCAGCTTCCAGCTCGCCCGGACCTGCTCTCAGTCAATCAGGGGAAGGTGTTCCATCCAGACCTTCAATCCCTGCACCTGACGGCCTGGTTCCTGAGCGGCTAGAGTTCCAGGCCTTTGGTCTTTCCGACATGGTCCTCAATGTTGTTGAGGCGTCCCGTAAGGAGTCGACCAGGAAATGCTATGCCTTCAAATGGAAGAGATTTTCCATCTGGTGTCAGGGCAAGGGCTTGGACCCTTCCTCCTGTTCTTTGGCAAGCATTTTGGACTATTTATGGTCCCTTTCTAGTCAAAGGCTTAGGTTGATGACCCTAAAGGTGCACCTGGCAGCCATCTCTGCTTACCGGGCGTGGGCCGGGGAGCAGTCGGTGGCGCAGGAGAAGGTGGTCTGGCGCTTTTTCAAAGGCCTTGATCACATTTCCCCTCTGGTGTGAGAACCTCCACCTCGTGGAATTTACGCTGACTGGTACTGGCAAAGCTCATGCGGCAAGCCATTCGAACCAATGCACAGGTGTGAACTCTCTCGCCTGTCGTGGAAGACCGCCTTCTTGGTGGCTATCACGTCAGCCAGAAGGATGGGAGAACTCCAGGCGCTCTGCATCGAGTCTCCTTACCTGGTCTTCCACAGGGACAAGGTTGTCCTGCGCCCCCACCCGAAATTCCTTCCGAAGGTGGTGTCGGAGTTTCACCTTAACCAGGTGTTGACTCTGCCGGTGTTCTACCCCAATCACACCTCGGAGGCCGAATACAGGCTCCATACTTTGGACCCTAGAAGGGCGCTCGCTTATTATAAGGAGCGAACGGCTGAAATTCGGGGAGAGGTTCGCCAGCTGTTTGTCACCTACGCTGAAGCCACACCTGGCAGACCTGCAGCCAAGCGGACGATAAGCAGGTGGGTCACCTCCTCTATAGACCTCTGATATAAGTTGGCGGGCATGGAGCCTCCCAGAGGGATAAGAGCTCATTCTACCTGTCATACTGCTGCATCGGTGGCTGCTTCCAGGGACGTCCCTATCCAGGAAATCTGCAGGGCTGCTACCTGGAAGTCAGCACACACCTTCATTACCCATTACCACATCGACCTTGAGTCACGCCGGGATGCTGGTTTTGGGGCCTCGGTTCTCCAGTCCTTATTTCCCAAGTAAGTATTGGGGGTGTGCGCCTTGCCTCCCTCCTCCCGGAGAACTGCTAGGAGTCTGCCAGACAGTGTGGATGAACAACATATCCATGTCCTTAGAAATACAGGTTACTCACCTGTAACAGGAGTTCTAGGAATGGTATATGTTGTTCATCCCCATGTTCCCGACCTCCCGGCTTGACATACAACCTGAGCTTCGGGCAGATCTGGCGTCATGGGGGGCCGAGGTTTACCACACCGGGTGGGTGGGAGGAGCCAGCTTGAAGACCTTCCGGCAAGATTTAAAGCGGCAAGGAACCTGCTAGACAGTGTGGATGAACAACATATACCATTCCTAGAACTCCTGTTGCAGGTGAGTAACCTGTATTTTCTGTGGCACATAACTTCTTGTTCAGTTATGTAAAGTTATATGGGTGAAATCCCACCATGCAAGCGAACACAGATATGGCATGGAAGAGAGTGACCACCGACTGTTTTGCCACATCTGTTTTCACAAAATCCACCACTTATAAGTTTGTAAAAGTTGATGAGCATGTATATGTGCACTGTAAGTAAACAAATAATTGTTGTGTGTTTTAGAGCATAAGTACCTAAGCAAATGTTACATTGTCAGCGGAAATCACTAACATGGTGTTGTAGATGTGTTTTTCTAAACAGTAAAGCAGTGCATATATAAAACAAATTTTCTTTGTCTTTTTCTACTACATAACCTAATATCTGCTGTAACATTGTCATGGTACAAGCGCATTAAGCTACTCCGAAGGAGGCGTCTACTGGGGAATTAATGCATGGTTGCGGGGTTTAGACACTCTGCTTTGGTCGTACCGACAACACCCCTACGATTAATTCCCAGTAGAAGCCTCTTTCGGCGTAGCTTAATGCTTACATACACAGATGTGTACAGTGAATGTGCCTGCCTACATCCTTGATACCAAGGGCTAAAATATAACGATTATATTTATAATAAATATAATAATGCATGTAAATATAATTTAAAGCATAACATAGTGTGACAGACTATTTTTAGAATTCTCAGAAGATTCCTTTTCTAGTTTTAATGGTTGCATATCTGAATAGCCTCAATTTAGGTGAAATACCAGTTTTTCAAGAGGGGGGACATAACTCTGCTGTGGTTATCTCTGAATAGTTACATAAAAATATAGACAGTGATGGCAGAAAAAGACCACTAGTCTATCCAGTCCACCCATAAACCCTACCAAACCCAGGACATATTGTCCATATAGGGTTCTAACTCACACTATCCACCCCATGCTGTCTGCCTACAACTATCACCCTAAGCAACTATGAAGCCCTTCACTGTCTCCCAACTGTGTTTGAAACCATTGATATTTTTGTGCCCATGGCATCAGCTAGCAGATTGTTACACTGTTCAGTAACCCTTTCTCTAAAATAAAACTTTCTCACTTTCTTAAACCCCTCCCTCCACCGACCATGAGTTTCCACTCGTGCACCTGTGTTCATGATCTGCTACTTATGCTAAATAGTTCCTCACAGTTTCAGGAACTTGAAGGCCTGTGTCATATCTCTCTCTTATCTGGACTCCAGCATATACAAGTTCTGTGTCATGAGCCAATCCTTGTATGATCTGCTCTGCTGACCTTGAATCATTTTAGTCGCCCTATGTTGCACTGTCTCTAGCCTGTCCTCATGTTTCCTTAGGTTAGGACTCCGGGACGGGGCACAGTACTCCAGGTGGGGCCTCACAGCTGATCAATGGAGACGTAGTAATACCTCCTTCAGGGCTTGAAATAATGACCTTGGTGGTGCATTTCCTCCAGAAATGTGAATGTTCCAGCATACATTTCCAGGGCAAATGTTACATTTTCCATATCCTAGGGGTGTGGCCTGGCTACTCAGCTGGCATGTGGTCTCCCCCTTGTCCCCAGTGCTGTGACACCAGATGTTGTAGGGGGTAGTACAGCAGTGAGTGCCCTCCAGTCCTCCCCTGAAATCTAAACATACTGTCTGTACTGTATGCTCTTGGACTGGTTTAGTAGGGGTAACCAGGCTTGAGTCCAACATGGCAACCAGCTAATCTCCCCCCCCCCAAACTCTCAGTGCCATAGTGCTGGGCGATGATGTTTTTTGAAGTAGAGGTGTGTTTTTTTATTTATTTATTTTTTTTTTTACAGTGGGGAGACCAACTGAATCAAAGACACACAAAACCGCTGCCACTGTGTTTGGTAAATTGGGGCAGTTGCTGGCACCCCACCTTGATTTCTGCCTCCATCTTTGTCCAGTAGAGGCCAAACAGGTACTTTGCAGTGCCAGAACCCTCTAACCTGAAATTATCTTCTCCAGTTGTACTTGCAGATAAGAAATCCCTTATGTATGAATATAATGAAGATTTCTGTAACAGTCTATTTATTAGATGTATGATTATTTTTTTTTTATTATTTTTTTTACTACAAAGCTTATTTTGCACAAACAGGAACTGGATTTGTGACTATAGGCATAAATACATCTATCCCTGTGTGTTTCATCACTGAACTGCTGTGGTGCACAGAGATAGGATTGAAAACATTGCAGTCAGCATAGTCTGGCTGAGAAAAGCCACTTTGCTCACGTGCCTGCTTCACAGATAATTTATGTCAGAAAAAGGCACATGATTCTGCCTTGATCCACATGTCTACACTGAGATGAGCACCCATTGAGATGGGCACCCACTGAACTCTAACCATCGTACGCTCATAGTCCAGCTGCTGTTTCTGGGCACTGAGTCACTCCTCCTCCTAATTAAACACTTCTCACCTTTATGTTGCTGTAATTTACCATGCTGTTTCTGGCTAGATGTGCGTTGCTGTTGCTTCTCCAGTTCCCGACTTTTTTCATCAGCCTATATTTCGAGCCCTGCTCCTTTCTTCTGCTGTTAGTACCCCTTCCTATACACCCCAGCATTGTGTTTGCCTTAATGTAGGCCTTCTTACACTGGTTTGATTGCTTTACAGAGTCACTGCTGATGACCTCTAGGTCTGTTTCCTCAGAGGTCGCGCTCATCTTTACCCCCCATCTGGTACTCTGTCCTTGAGTTATTGTTCCTGTGTGCATCACTTTGCACTTTTTGGCATTGACTTTCATCTGCCAAACCTTTGACCACCTCGCTAGCCTTTCTACAATTCCCTAACCTCTTCCTCGCTGTTTACTCTGCCACAGAGCTTAGCGTTGTGTACAAAGAGACACATCTTGCCCTGGATGCCTTCTTCCTTGCCGCTGATGAATGTATTAAAAAGGACTGGACCCAGGACCGATCTTTGTTGCACCCTACTGGTGCCCTCCCTCTCTTCTGATTTGACTCCATTAACCACAACCCTCTATCATGTCCCTTCCAACCAGTTTCTCACCCATCTGTGTCCTTTGCTGTACCCAGATTGTGTAGCTTCTTTAGCAATCTTCCGTGAGGCACTGAGTCGAAAGCCTTGCTGAAATTTGGAGTAAATCCATGGCATGGCCCTTATCCACTACCCTTATTACCCAGTCAAAGCATACTATCAGGATAGCTTGACAAGACCTACCTGCCATGAACCCATGCAGTTTACTATCCTGGAATACATTGCTCTCCAGGTACTGAAGAGGTCCTCTTTGACTAGTGTCTCCATCAGTTTACCCACAATAGATCAATCAATCAAGTCTTCATTTATCCAGGTGAACATCGTTGAGCAAGTTCATTTGCAAGATGGGCCTGGTTATTACCGGGTCAAGATACATTACAAAAGTTTTACAGTCAACAGTGACAAATAACATCTACATGACAACAGATGAATATAAAGTAGGTGCACAGTGCAGCAACAGAAATATACAGAGGCAGGCATACAACAGGTCAGAGGGTGACTATAGTGTATATATAAGTGGAACTTAGATAGCCTAGATAGCTTCGGGGAAATTGACAATGGTGCACGGTAAGCAACTAAATAAGAGACTGGTGAGGAATGTAACAAGTACAATACCTAGTCCTGGCCAGGGAGGCACAGCTAAGTTGAGGGGATGTATAGAATTTCCAGAAGGCTGAGGCAGGAGAACAGAGAGGAGGAGGAGGAGGAGGTGCAGTGGGGTGGGGAGGCAAGGTAGGTGAGCCAAGTTATGGGGGGGGACTGATGTCCGTGACTGGGTATATGCAGACCAATAAGGTGCAGGGTGCCTAGGAATGGAGGCAGCCTAAGGGAGCAGAGAAACGATTATAGAATTCCCTCACAGAGTGATAATATAAGGTCTTGAGGCAAATCCAGAGTAATGGGGACGCACGGAGACAACAGTTACTAAAGTATATTCTGCTGGGAGCTGAAAGATGAGAGCCTGGGATTCAAGGCAGGTTAGGGACGAGGGAAGCAATTACAGGGTTCCCTCACAGTCCAAGCATATAAGGTCTTGAAGGAATCCAAACTGATGGGAATGCTCAATTTCAACAACTTTTGCAGTTTATTCCACAAGGATGGCAACACAAAGCTAATTGCCGCTTTATCAAAGTGGGAAGAAACCTTGGGAATACACAGTGTGATAAATGAGGAACTTCTTAAGGCATATATTCCTGGCTTGTTTAGCGGGAGACAGTCAATAATATATTAAGGAAGCTTTTTTGTGGCAGCTCTGAAGGTCCAAAGAGCCGCATTTCTATTACGCCTAAACATTAGGGGGGACCACCCTACGGCTGCATACAAAGAGCAATGGTGGGTGGAAAGGGGAAGACCTGTTATAAACCTGATAGGTCTGTGGTAGAACGTATCCAATTTAGCGAGAGAAGCTTTTGGGCACTGACTATATAAGAAGTCTGCATAATCTACCAGAGAGAGAAAAGTTGTTTGGACTGGGTACATTTTAGCATCTCTAGTAAGGAACTGGTTAATCCTAAGGAAAAGACTCAGCCTCTGCCTTAGTTTCTTTAGCAAGTCCTTGATATGCTCAATGAAGGAGAGATAATGGTCCAGCCTTACTCCCAAGTATTTAAACTTTGTGACAAACTCCAGATTCTCTCTGAGGATTGTGGTGATCTGAAGTAATGCTCCAGTGCTGGCCAGGTTCACTACATGACTATAAGATGAGAAAAGCATTGCTTTTTTTGCATTTAAGAGGGGTTTTTTGAAAAGAAGCTGATTCTGATTCTGACAGATCTGTAGTTACGTGGTTGCTTCTTATACCCCCACCAATGGAACAGGACTATGTGTGCTGCCTGCCAGTCTTTTTGAACTACCCTTGTCTGAACTGAGCTATTAAATAGCACCACCAGGGGTTAATTTAGTTCCATTGTCAGTTCCTTGAGCACACTTGGAAGCATCCCATTAGCTTCACCAAGGGTTTAGTTAGTTCCACTGCCATTTCTTTCAGTACCCTTGGATCCATCCATTCCGGATCCAGGCCTTATCTATCTTTAGGTCAGCTAGCTCTTTCCAAACCCTTTCCCCTGTAAATAGTTAGCCATTATTTCCTTTTTCCCCTAACATATCTAAAGTAATTGTTTCTCCCCATCCTTGACCCCTTTCACAGCACACAGCTCTGTGTCTGCTTTCGCTTCTCTGCCCACCCTTTTTGTTTCCCTTGTTCTCATTTGGTACTCTTCCTATTCTTCCTTGCCTTGTTTTTCCTTGTACCTGGTGGAGGACTTCTTTTTAGCTCTTACTGCTTCTCTGACCTTTCCAGAGAACTTATTGATGTCTTGTACTTTTTTCTTTTGATTACTGTTCTCATGCAAGACTTTATTGCCTCAAGAATGGCCCTGTTGCTAGCCCCACCCCATCTTTCCTTAACATCCCTGATGTTGTCAACTCCGACTAATTTGCCCCAGACCAGCTGTCTCATCTGGTTGAAGTCCACTCTTCTGAAATTTTAGGATTTCAGCCTTTGATGAGGGCTTACTTGTCCCAAGGGCCGGGTTGAACCTTCTAGAGTTATGGCCGCTGGACCACAGAGGCTCACCTGCCCTCATACCTTTTATCACATCTGCATTTTGGTGAACACCAAATCAGGAATAGCAGCCTGCCTAGTGGTTTCCTTAACTAGCTGCACCAGCATGCAGTCTTGCAGTGTATCCAGCAGGGCCTGACTTTTCGAGCTACTGGTCACTGGACTGTCCCAGTCAGTATCTGGCAGGTTTAGATCTCCCACCACCATCTTGCCATTTGCTACCCCCTTTTGTAGTTCTTGTCCCTAACTCCTTATATCTCTCTTCCCTATATCCTGGAGGCCAATGGATCACCCCCATTCATAGTTTCTTGCCTGAGGATGTCGTGAGCTGAACTCACAGTGATTGTTTCCCCATTACCTCCCTTGAGGTTTCCTGCCTCCACTGCCTCTAGACTCATTCTGACATGTAGGGCTGTGCCTCCCCCTCCTGTACCTTTTCTTCTACCTGTCTAAATGTGGTATAGCCTGGGACTGCCAGGTCTCGGTCATTATTCTCCTTGGCCCAAGTTTCTGTGATGGCTACTAGAAGTATCTCAGTGTTCGTCATCATTGCCTGGAGCTCACTAATTTTATTTCCCAGACTGCTGGCTTTAAGGCAGACCCTTTCCATTTTTCTCCTAATCCCTTCTTGCTTTTTTCTATTACTTCTTCCTTATTCTTCCCTAGTCTCCGTAATTTTTTATTTTTCATGCTGAATGCAATCTTTGTCAGCCCTACCTCATTGGCCTCTTCCCTTAACCTACAACTCTATCTTCCAGTATCAATAGATATATAACCTTGGATCCAAGTAAAAGTAAGAAGGCTATCCAGTCTCTTCTTTAAGGTTTCTAGTGTACGGGTAACAACCACTAACTCTTGTAGGCTGTTCTGTGCTACCCCTGACAAAACAAGGATTCTCTTAGGCTAAGGAGGTATGGGAGTGCAGGCTCTAAAGGATCCTGCGCTCCCACAGTAAAATAAGGATACTATTGTACTATCTCAAAAAGTAAGGCAATAAGTTGGCAAAAAAAAGCAGGTGTGCCTTGGGCCTCTCAAGCCTAACACTCACCCCATTCTCATAAAGTCTGCACAACTGACCTTATTTACAGATGGAATGGGGTGAGTGTTAGTCTTGAGAGGCCCTAGGCACACACCACACCTGCTCTTCTGCTTGGTTTGGGAGGGTGGGGTTTTAGGATTGGAAACCCTAACACCTCATTTCCCAGCTTTTGTCGCTTTGCCTCTAACTGGAGCATTTTTTTTTTTTTTTTCCAAACTCTATCACCCACCACTACTGAACTCTCTCCGGCGACCTCCCTGCCGCATTCTCTACCTCCTTGCGTTGCCCGGTATCCTCTCCACTCCTCTCCAGCGCCGGGCATCCTCTGGGTCTGCCCCCCGGGGAAGGGTCACCCCTGCCCAGGGCACTCTATCTATTAGTATTGAGCCACCAGGCTGGAGAGGGGGAGGAAGCAGAGGGGACCGGGCCCGACTCCAGGAGTGTGGACTGCTAGGGGAGGCACCATCGCCTATCAGCGGTAGAGTTTTTTTTTTTTCTTGGTTTTCTCCCCTGTGGAGCCCGGCTGCCAAGGCAACGAACGCTGTGGCTCCACCCCCTGGCATACGCCGTGACGCTCATTTGGCTAACCTCCGGCCTCCACCAGAGGTCGCTTGTTGAGCATTTGCCACCCCAGCCCACCCCTGGGAAGAGAGAGAGCAGTCCTTCTGTAACATAAGGCACCTCACACATATGTCTTATATATGTGATTTTATTTCATCGGTATAGTTACAAATATGTATGTGTGTGTGTGTGTGTGTGTGTGTGTGTGTGTGTGTGTGTGTGTATATGTATGTGTGTGTGTGTGTGTGTGTGTGTGTGTGTGTGTGTGTGTATATATATATATATATATATATATATATATATATATTGTAAAAAATATTGGCTTTCCTTACTTTTTCAAATAACTCACAATTTCCCTAAACATAAGTTGAAATTAACAACAGTACAGTATTTGGTCTCCACAATTCTTTATTTCTCTGTTAATATTACAGAACCTTTGTTTTGATTCAGAATTTAATATATCCTTTTAAATCAGAAAATGAAAAGAAATGGCATTGACAAAATTATTGACACCCTAGACTTAATATTTGGTACCACAGCCTTTGGTCAAAATAACTGCAATCAACCACTTCCTATAGCCATGGATGAGCTTCCTGCACCTCTCTACTGGCAGTTTGGCCCACTCTCTTGTGCAAACTGCTCCAGTTCTCCCAGATTTGAAGGGTGCCTTCTCCCAACTGCTGTTTTCAGATCTCTCCACAGGTTTTCAGTGGATTTAGATCTGGACTCATTGCTGGCCACTTCAGAACAGTCCAGCGTCTTGTCTTGAATCATTCCTGGGTGCTTTTGAAGTGTGTTTGGGGTCATTGTCCTGCTAGAAGACCCATGACCTTGACGGAGGACCCAACTTTCTGACGCTGGGTTCAACGTGCGCTCAAAATGGCCTGGTAATCTCAGATTTCATGATGCCATGCACACGCTCAAGGCACCCCAGTGCCAGAGGCAGTACAGCAACCCCAAAACATCACTGAACCTCCACCATGTTTGACTGTGGGAAGGTGTTCTTTTCTTTGAAGGCTTCATTTTGTTTTCTGTAAACATAGAGATGATGTGCTTTACCAAAAAGCTCTAATTTGGTCTCATCTGTCCACAGGACATTTTCCCAGAAGAATTTTGGCTTGTTCAGGTGTGTTTTGGCAAACCCCAGTCGGGCTTTCTTATGTCTCTCTCTCAGCAGTGGGGGTCCTCCTGGGCCTCCTACCATATAACCCCCTTTCATTGAGTTGGTGATGGATGGTGTGAGTTGAAACTGTCGTACCTTGTATCTGAAGGTCAGCTTGAATCTGGCAGTTGATCGAGGTGCTTTCTCCACCATTCGAACAATCCTGCGCTGCAATCTTCGATCAAGTTTTCTCTTGCAGCCACGTCCAGGAGGTTGGCTACAGTGCCATGGGCCTTAAACATCCTGATAACATTACATACGGTGGAAACAGGAACATCAAGGTCTCTGGAGATTGATTTGTAGCCTTGAGATTGTCCATGCTTGTTACAATCTTCTGTCTGACCTCCTCAGACAATTCTCTGGTTGTCTTTCTTTTCTCCATGTTCATTATGGTACACACAGTGACACAAAACAGGAGAATGAGTCCTTTCTCTATTCAAACTGGTTGAATGAGTGATGTTTATATTGCAGGCACCTGCAACTCACCACAGGTGAGTTCAATTCCAAAGTGAAGGAGAATCACCTGCTTGAAATCTAATTATTTCTAACTATTTCTAAAGAAGGCAATAATTTTGTCCAGGCCATTTAAGATTTCTGTGTGGAATAAGCTAAGACTTAGTAAATTTTTCTGCTTTTTGTGTTTTATTCCACTGCAAACCAAAGAAATACATATGTGGATACCAAAATATTTTTAATTTCAACAATTTTCTGGAAGGAATGGTCATTATTAGAAAAAACTGCAAGGCGCCAATATTTTGGCCACGACTGTGTGTATGTGTGTTTTATAAATATATATATATGTGTATATATATATATGTATATGTGTATATATATATATATATATATATATATATATATATATATATATATATATATATATATATGCATGCGTCCGGAATATATTCAACAAACAGTTCACTGTGACAGCCTTTTATACAGAAAGCTTGAAGCTGCATCCTTTGATCCACTTTCTGTTCTGTCCCACCCTCTCTTGAAGCCCTCCACTGGTTCAGAGATCCACAGTGGAGGGCTTCAAGAGAGGGTGGGACAGACACAGAAAGTGGATGTATCAGATGATGGCCTGTCCCAGGGGGGTGGGGATGGATGATACGGGTTTTTGGAGCACAAGGGATGGGAGGGTCTTGGCACCCAACTAAGGATCTAAGGTTCGAGCAGACTCGATAGACTGTAAGGCCTAATCTGCAGGCAAATAGTATGTTAGTATAAGCTGTGGTATGACAAGAATTTTGCTTACAGTTTAAACAGGTTTGTTATCTTACTTTGTTCTGACCAGTCTTCAAAAGTCCATCTGGACATTTATTACCTTGTTTTCTGTCCAGTCTTCAAAAGACCATCTGGACATTTATGACATTATTTTCTGTCCCACACCACACTCTAATCACTTTTTGCCTGGGGCATACTAGTAAACATCAGCATACATTCCTCTGCTTAGACTTGCTTTAGCAATAGCTTGATATTACCTTGCATTGTATCTTACATTACATGGTTCAATATTATGTTGCATTACATTTTACATTACAACCCCCCGTTTGAGACTGTTAAAACAAAAGAAACCTACGGTCTCATAATATAGGTTGCTGTTGCCACTGTAGATAACGCAGTTCTCATTAGCCTTTTAATTTTAGCATAAAGACAGCATGAGAATATAAAAAGTGCCAGTTGGAGGGCAACAAACTTCAGTACCATCACCAAGGTTGGATTGGTTCCTAAAACAGCTGAGCCCCAATCCCACCAGAAGATAACTGGCAAATATTGGGCATTGTGTGTAAACTGTTGTCTAGTGTGTTGTTGTTTCAAGACCAGGTCCCTTGTCTGCTGTCTTTGCTTCAGCGCCGCCAACTGTAGAGGCGTGAAGGCAGGCCACATCATATATGGTGGAACTGCTAACTGGAAAAGTCCAGTAATTTCTAGGGAAGCATCATTGAAGTGAGTGATATTAACCCATGAGTAGGCTGGCCTCTTGAAGAGTGTCCAAGTAGCCACCTGCCAGGTCTCATCACTGCATTCCCACACCTTTCACGGTTGTCCGGCTAGGACACACCATGATTGATTTTACCACACTGCCTCATGGTACCCATTGGCACTAGTTAAAGTAAAGAGGTATTGGTGCAGGACACAGGGTGAGACTGGGGTCTCCTCACCACATACCAGAGAATGATCCTGCTTTAAGCAGCGATCCTGTTTGAGGACATAATATTGTCCTTGTTTGGCGAAAAC
Source organism: Neoceratodus forsteri (assembly GCA_016271365.2). Lineage (NCBI taxonomy): Eukaryota > Metazoa > Chordata > Ceratodontiformes > Ceratodontidae > Neoceratodus > Neoceratodus forsteri. The sequence continues at coordinate 438,766,115 of CM057459.1, read as the reverse complement.
TGTGTCGCCCACTGGCTGCAGTCGCATAATCTGGTCTTGCATCAAGACACCTAGATTGTGTATTTGCCAGGAGATGGTGGGTATTTCAGAGCAGACAGGAATGACCAACAGGACAGGGGTGATATAAGTTCATAAGTTGATTCAAGCTGTGGGACTTACGTCCATAATGCTTGCCCTACCATAATATCAAAACATAGTAGTTTTATAACACAGATATTTATCTAACCTTGTCTTAAATATATCCATATTTGAACTCCCCACCACGCTTTCAGGCAAGTTATTCCATGCTGATACCACCCTTACAGTAAACCAGTGCTTCCTTAAGTTAGTATTCCATTTAGGCAAATTAAGTTGCATAGTATGCTTTCTGATACTAGACCGTCTTGTTCTATAGGTCATTTTGAGATCCTTGCTCAGTGTAGCATCCTGTGATATTTTGAACATCATACAAAGATCTCCCCTTAATCCTGTATAATATAATGAATATAAGTTGAGCTTAGTTAATCTCGCCTCATATGTCAAGTTTTTTTAGTCCAGACACAGATCTCGTTGCTCTGCACTGCACACTCTCCATTCTCAAAATGTCTTCCCTATACTGAGGGGACCACAACTGGACACAATGCTCCAAGTGGGGTCTCACCTGGGCTTGATACAAAGGCATGATAACATTCTCATGTCTGCTAGAAATATGTCTCAAAATGCAGTTCAAATTCTGGTTAGCTTTTTTAAACTGTTTACAGTGTGAGCTAAACTTTAAATCTGACATAACTTTAATACACAAATCACTCTCTTCAGATGTTGTTAAAAATTTTTTATTCCCTGTACAGTAGGTATGATTGGTATTAGTTCTGCCCAAGTGCATAATTTTGCATTTGGAGATATTAAGTTGTAATTTGCTAGCTTTAGTCCACTCGTATACTTCATTTTATAGCTTGTTGTAAGGAAAGTGCCTCGGTTGTAGAAGTCACTGTTATACCCAGTCTACAATCATCTGCAAACTTTGAAATCCATATAGAAGGATTGCTAAGGTGTAGAGATGAAATATAGATGTTAAAAAGACAAGGGCCCAACACCGAACCCTATGGTAACCCGCTGGTAACCGCAGACCAGTGGGACATTACGCCCCTAACCACCACTCTCTGCCTCCTACCAGACAACTAATTAGCTATCCATTTCACAATATTATTATGAATGCCTATTTTAATCAAAATTTGTATTAGTTCAGCGTGGGGTAGTTTGTCAAAGGCTTTGGCAAAATCCATAAAAACTATATCCACAGGTTTTCCATTACCCAGTTCTGTGTTAACATTTTCATAAAAGGATAATAAGTTAGTTTGACATGATCTAGACTTGATGAAACCATGCTGCACAGGATCAGATAAATTGTTTTGTTGATATATAATCAATCATAATATCCTTTAAGATACCCTCCATAACTTTACCCAATAATGATGTCAAACTAATGGGTCTAAAGTTAGCTGGTTCAGATCTAGATCCTTTTTTGTGGAGGGGGACAACCAAAGCATTCCTCCAAGCTTGAGGAACCTCAGCTCTATCCAGGGATGTTTGGTATAAAAAAGTCAATGGATCAGCCAAGTGATCGGCAAGTTCCTGTAAAATTCTAGGGTGAATATTATCAGGGCCTGGAGATTTATTGATATCCAATTTGCTCAGTCTACTCTTTACCTCGACAGATGTTATTTTAATATCTCCAGCTACAAATGTCCAGTTTTCAACAATAATAGGTGTATTACCAGGGTTAAAGACTGAACAAAAATAGTTATTTTGTATGTTTACTAACTCTTGTTCATTTAACATTTCACCATTATTATCTTTAAAGGGTCCTGTTATTGAGTGTTGATTCTTCTTGCTATTGATATATAGGAAAAAAAAAGATTTGTTATTGTCTTTAATCTTATTGGCCAAAGTGATCTCCAATTGAGCCTTTGCTTTTTTGATTGTTGACTTAACCAGTTTAGCACATTTATTATAAGCAGAATAATTATTCTGGATTTTTTCCTTTATATGTTTCTTAAATAATCTGTCTTTACGGTTAATTAAACTTTTGATTTGTTTATTTAGCCAAATTGGAATGGATTTTTCACCTCTCATTTTAGGCTTATTAATTAGGATATGTAAGGTGATTAATTTATTAAGCTTATTAAGACGTGTAATCCACATATCCTCAGTATGCTTCCCCTCAAAGGCCTTATACCAATCCCACCATGCCAGTTCTTGTTTAATGTGAGAGAAATTTGCTTTTGCCAAGTTTAGTTTAGTTACTCCTTCAGATTTAGAATTATGAGTTTTCTCCAATGCCCCCACTATACAATAGACTTTAGAAAGATCACTGTTACCCAAAGGGGGGAGAATCTGTACCTCATTTACTAAATCACTCGTATTTGTTAATATGAGGTCCAGAATTTTATTACCTCTGGTATTCTCGTGTACTAATTGCACCAATCCTAGCTGATCAAATGCATCAAGATACATTTGTTCAGTTTTATTACCTGCCTTTGCTACTTTCCAGTCTACATTAGGAAGATTGAAATCACCCAACACTATTAAGTTGTCTTCTGAGTTCAAATTATTAAGCAAATCCAAAAAAATAACTTCATTATAATGAGAATTAGATGGTGGCCTATAAAATAGGCCAACTATGATTTTAGAGCCAATAGATGGTATTAACTTAAGCCAAATAGTTTCAGCTTCAAGGTTATCATAAGGCAATTGTATGCTATTTATGGTATTATGTACATATATTGCAACACCCCCACCCTTTCTGTAAGATCTAGATTTTTGATATACATTGTAACCTGGTATTGATTTCTCCCAAGAATCATTAATATCCCACCAGGTTTCTGTAATGCAAGCTATTTGTATATCATTTACCATAACATTTTTGAATTTGTCATATTTATTAATAAGACTTCTGGAGTTTATAAGTATTGTTTTCCAACCTTTGTAATTATTATGATCTAATATTGTATTTGAATCGGATATGTGTTAGTACATGATGGTACTCATTAGGCATGGGCCACACCTTTATTAAATCTAGATTTGGAAGTACCACATCTTTTCTACCTAATAGGGTAGAAATATTATTTTTTCATATTCCCAGTAGCAGTCTAGTAGTTTCAATGTGGTTAAGTTCACCACGTAAATTGTTGTGAGCCTCTGAGGCAATTTGAGCACATGCAAGCTCCAGAAAAGTAACATTAAAATCTTTAACAGAGAAATTAAGCATGTGAACCGTATTGGCAATCAATTTAAAATTAGTAAGAGTATCCCCAAACGCTAACCAATCTAAATATTCATTTTTCCCATATAACTGCACAGTTTGAGCCAGGGTTGCAGCCATGAGACTCCTGAGGGTGACCTCCAGGGATCTAATATGCCCTTTGAGAGCAGCCGCATCAATACCGTTGATGAGCCCCATGCCAGCCCCCCCGCCCAGGCAGCTGCATCGGAAATGTCACACCTTCTCTGTGACAAGGGAGGCTCCTTTGGAGGAGAGTCAGCAGACACTAGCCAGTCACTATGACGAGCATGGTAATGTTTTGGAGTTTCATTATAATAGTTTTTCCACACCAGCACGGATTGTACGGTGTCACAGACAGTGGGCAGTTTGGGGAAGGGGACATGTAACAGGTTATAATATTCTAAACGACAGGGATAATACAAGGGGTATATATTTTGGGTCAAAATTAAACCATCAGTGGGAGGGGAAAGTTTTCTTTTGTGCACACTATTTTGATTAAACACAGCAAGGGTACTAGTTTGATTATGCAGCCACTTTGGGTCACACTTTGTGCCTACGTGTCCTGGCATTACAGATACAACAGCCTTATTAAAAGTAACATCATAAGGTAATAACAATGTCAACTGTACAAGTCCGATAGTGTAAGCAGCATTTGAAGCCTTAGCTTGGCAGTTCCACTAATAAGATCGATTTCTTAATGTGGGCTCCTCCTCCATGGTAAGCAAGCACTTTTGTTTTTGCCAAGCTTCAACATATTTAATAATAGTCCCATCTTTGTTCTGCACACACATTGCCTTTTCAGGCCATCCATAGTTCCTGCTTCGGTGAAGTATCTGGCAACAAATTGCTTTTCATTACACACCAAAGAAAAGTTACTGCATATTATATACAAGTTCATGTCCCATTGTCCCTCATGACTATGACTTTGGCTAGTAACCAGCATTGTCCAGTTCCACGAGTATGTCGCGGATTGTACACTTAAAATTCGCAGACACAGACCAAACAGCACCTATATATTTATCTACAACAGAAACAAAAAAAAAAATGCAGTATCAGGTTTCATCAGATTAAAGGCCGATACAGCTTACAATGGTCTACATGCACCCATTGTAATTGTTTTGTTTTTCCTTTAACCCTTTCAATTTGCACTACCCATGATCCTAATAATTGAACCACCCAGAATGGCCCCATCCAATTTGCTTCCTAAGGCCCTTTTTGAGCAAAGTTTTTGACCATTACCTGATCACACAAGCCAGTTGGTGGGAGTGGGTCTTTTTCCACTCTTTGTTTGTTCCTCCATTGTGCCCTACCCATTGTTTGTGCAGCCTGTGGCAGGTGCGTGTTCATTTGTGCCTGTAATTGCTGCAAGAACAGATCAGCCCCAATACTGTCTTTTACTGGGGTGGACAGGGACGGATCTGAGGGGTAGTAAATTTGCATGTCCCTCCTTATCATTAACTGATAGGGTGTAAATCCAGTGCTCTGGCTGGTGGTCCCTCTGATGCCCATAAGGATTCCGGATAAGTTAGTGACCCAGTCCTTACCAGTGTCCATGACTGCCTTTTTGAGGGCCATTTTGAGGGTCAGATTCATGCTTTCCACCATGCCTGAGGACTGTGGGTGGTAGGGGACATGCAGTCATTGTTCGATGCCCAAGATGCTGCACAATGCTGACATAATTTGAGAGGTGAAATGTGTTCCTCTGTTACTTTCCAGTGCAACAGGAAAGCCCCAATGGGAGAAAACTTGTTCCCATAGGACCTTGGCTGTGCCGCTGCTGTATCAGCGCGGAGGGGGCATGCCTCGACCCATTTAGAGAAAGTGTCCAGAATGACCAACATATACCAATACCCTCCCTTTGCTGGTGGCAGGGGACCCACAAAATCAATTTGTAGATTGGCCCAGGGGCCATCTGCGAGTGGCACCCTGCCCAACAAAATGCGTTTGCCTTTGGGACGGGGGTTCATTTGAGCACAAATGAGACAAGATTGCAGCTGCATCTTAATTTGCCTGCCCATGGTAGGCCACCAGTATTTGGAGGTGACTAACTGGCAGGTCTTAAGCAGCCCACAATGACCTCCAAGGTGGTGGTTCTCCATAATAATGTCTTGGCGCAGCTTGAGAGGGGGAACCCACTTAGGGAAACCCTCCTGTCTTTCCCAAACGAGAGTGTCATTTTGGACCTTAAGGTGCCGACGAGGGTCCTCGAACTGGTACCCTCGTTCCACCTGCTGATGACAAGTGACTAAGAATGGGTCTGTTTGCTGAATATCTTTTAGACCTGGAAGAGTACGCAGAGAGGCAATCCACCTTTGATGGTGCTGATCAAAGTCGTGGATCTCCCACAACTGAGAAGTATCCTCAGTGTCTGGGAGAGGATTTGTCCACCGTTTACCATGTCAGGCCGCTTTATTGGCCAATTGATCAACAATGTTATTATTGATTTGATGCACATCAGTGGTGTGCCGCTGGTGGGCTTTGACTTTACAAATGGCAATCTGCATGGGTTTGTCCTGACCCAACTGCCAGATGTGTTGAAGTACCGAAGCGAATGCCACGGGTTCACCCGATGCCTTTTGCATGCCCCTGCGAGCCCATATTGGCAGGTGCTCTGTCAGAGCATTAGCCACAGAGGCACAATCAGTAAAAATGTTAACTGCGCAGTGCCCGGACATTAGAACTACTTCTCTAACGGCTTCAAGCTCGGCACGGGGTGCCGAAAAAGTGGATGAGCACATCACCAAGACCTGGTGCTCTGTCTCAGGAGCCCACATGGCATAGCCTGTGTGAAAGTGCCCATCCTCCCAATAGCGGGAGCCATCCACATAGAGATGGACCGCCGACGTAGAGGGGGAACAGGCAAAAATCGGTTGCAGGGTTTGGAGTGGGACGTGTCCACAGTCATGATCCTCCCCCTCCCACTGTAACGTATCTAACAGCAATGGTTGCACCATCAGATTACGGTCTCGCAAAGCCAAGGTTCATCTAACCAAACGCTGCGAGGAGACACCCTTTACTTCATTTTCCAACAAAAATTTTAAGGGGGAATGGGGCGTTTGTAAGATAACATGGGAGAAACCCACAATGTGTTCTGTAACCTGTAGCGCCCAATATACCCCCAGGAGATGGTGAGCACACTTTTCAAATGTCTGCTCCACTGGGGAGAGCACTCTTGAAAAATACCCCACTGGTCGCAGTTGGTCATGCCGTTCCTGTAATAGGAAGGCATTGAGCGCATTGGGGGTGGCGCAAACCTGTAACACAAAATCCTGGTTGTGGCAAGGGTTGATGAGGGCGGGTGCCCTCATCGTAGCTTGTTTTAATTCTATAAAAGCAACTTGGTGTCGGGCATCCCATGAAAGATTGTCATTGGCATCCCCTTTAAGGAGATCATACAGCAGTTTAGCCTTGACTGCAAAGGTTTCTATGAAATCTCTACAGAACCCTATCATGCCCAGAAACTGCCGGAGTGCAGTTTTGATCTTAGGGTGTGGCAACTGCTGGATAACTTTATTTTTGTCAGGGTCCACAGTACGCCCTCCCTTATCTATTTGAGCGCCTAAAAACAGAACTTTTGATTGGGCAATTTGAGCCTTTCTTGGGTTCAGTTTCAACCCAGCAGAAAGTAGCAGAGAGTGGAGCTCCGCCAAGTGCTGAACATGATCCGACATAGAATCGGACTGTACCAATATATCATCTACGTATTGTATTATCTGACCTGGCTCAAAGAAACCAGTCAGGATCTCAGCCAGACGCTGATGGAACAGAGTGGGCCGTGAGTGGAAACCTTGAGGTATACATGTGAAAGTATATTGTTTGTCCTCAAAGGTGAAGGCAAATTTGTACTGGGAGTCGGGGTGCACAGGGACTGACCAAAATCCATTAGATACATCCAGCACTGTATAAACGGTTGCTGATGGTGACAATCTAACTATTAGGTCTGGGAGACGTGCAACCACCGGAGTTATCAACGGGGTAACCTTGTTAAGGACCCGATAGTTAATGGTCAGTCGCCATGCTCCACTGGGCTTTAAAACTGGCCAAATTTGCGAATTTTACCATGGAGCATATGGGGTGAATCGCTTCTTGGCTTAAAAGTTGGCCGATGATCTGTTAATGGGTTCCCTCGCCTCCTATGGGAAGGAATATTGTCACTGTGGGGGTGGATCAGGTCCCTCTGTTTTTACTATCTGATTATTGACTCTCCCACAGTCATTTGAATGTTTAGCCCAGACTTGGGATCGATTTGCCATAACCACTTTTAGTTCCTCAGGGAGATCTCTGACCAGCCAGTCAAGATCATAGGCAGGATCATTTAAAACAAAACCTCTGACAGTAAAGACGGAGTGGGTATCTGTTACTTTTGGTTTAACCACTTTACTGTTGCATACCCAGAGTGTCATGTTACTCAGGTCCACCACCCATGTCCATTTGGACAACAGGTCCATTCCCAAAAAATAGTACCCTCGTGACTCTTACAGGTCCAGAAGGGACAATATTTGGTGGTTTGCTCAATAACCACCTGACAAGGCTCTGTGAGCCATGCCACTGTCCTGCCCCCCCCCCCCGTCCGTCCCTGTAAAGTGATAACCTTAGTCTTTTTCTTTTGTATGGGCAATGGCAAATTTGTGATGCTGACGGTGGCTCCGGTATCTATTAACACAGAAGTTTGGCAGCCCCCTACCAAAGTGGATACCACCAATCTGCCCTCCCCATCTTCCCCGAGGAGTGTCATTCTGTGCATTTGGGGGCCTGCGACCGTCAGTTGCTGCCCCGCCCTGTTCAGGAGTGGATGACTTAATGGCTGAGATACTCTTAGTTTTTAACAGTTGGGTCAGGGTTTCTAGGACCACTGTTAGATCACTATTTGTGTTGTTTCCTGACCCATTGTCACTCCTTTTTTGGAGGACTTGATTTCTCCTGCCTTCCATTCCTCTTCCCTTAGCCCAACAGTTCCTCCTAAAGTGACATTCCTTATTACAGTTATGACATGTCACTTTTACCTTGCCCTCATTGCGACCACGGCAGCTATCTTTTTCCTTTTTTCCCCTGCCTTCCACATCATCTTGCTGCATTCTCCACCAATCTGTGAATATTTCTTCCTTGGCTGCACATGACTCTGCTCGCTTGCATAACAACCGAACAGAGGGAGGAAGCTGCATGGCTTGCCTGTCTGTCAATCCCAGGAAGATAGTGTCCTCTTTGGACGGTCTAGCCGTCCCCCCATAAGTGGCATATGCAGCATATAATTTGTTTACAAACATTATGGGAGACTCTTCCGGCTGCCATTGCACTTCATACACCTTTCCCCAATCTGCTTGGGTAACACCATACATACACTGCAGAGCGGTGAGTATGTCTGGGATTGATGCCCAGCTGTCAGGATCATCTACATCTTCTTGCAGGCCCACACTATTGTCTGGTAAAGTCCCCAAAAGCACTGAAGGCAATGCCAAAGTCAAAATTTTACATGCATCCTGATTTGTCAGGTTAAAACTTTTTACCAGATTTTTTAACTTGTTGCAAATGGGGGCTGGGTTCTGACCCGGCTCCCATTTACCTAATCTTTCCACTAGAGCCATGGCTTCCTGGATGGTTAGCTCCTTTTGGGACACCTTTTACCTAACCTCCACTTCTAGCTCTTCATCTGACTTAGGCTTGCTTGCTTCTCTAGCCTTTTCATCATCGTCTGTTCTCTGTTGCATTTTCTTAACCTCCTCCTGCATCTCTGCTATTTGGGCTTCAGTCTCTTTCACTTTAGGTTTTTCCATTTTTGGATTTCATCTCAATCAGTCCTGTAACTTATCAACCTTTTTCAAGGTGTCCATCATATCGGACATAAGTTTTTCCCTAAATTTTGGGGACAATTTTCTAAGCTTGTGTTTGTGTTTGACAGCCGGTCCTGTCGTCACAGTCTTTCAGACGTCCGGGGTCATCCTCTTTAACTTATATTTAGACTTGCGATGCCCAGCTTCATCAGATGAAGCGGGACCACCCTCCGTTTTGGAGGACATAGAAGTCAAGGAAGAGTCTGAGGTGGGCTCTTTGACAGTAGCAACCTTACACTTTTTCTTAATTTTTTTCCGTACAGTCTCCCTGACCTCGCTTAACTGCTATCGTAGTTCTAAGGAAATTTTGGTCTGCAACTGCACCTCAGTCTGCAAATGAATGATTTGCTGTTGTTCGTATCCTGACTCTTGGACATGTTCCTCACTTTGCTGATGCATTTTCTCCTCATAATGGTCCTTTAGTCTTACCATTTCTCATTATTCTTTTAACAAAAGATTATGGGCATGTTCTTCCCCAACTTAGCAACCTTATTTTGTAATAACATAATTTCTTGGTTCAAATTAGTCTGAGTTTGTTGACTAGCTTTATTTTGATATTTTGACAGTTCGCTAAGACGAGACTGCTCTTGCAAAAGGAGACACTTTTCTCCCTGAAGATTGTCATTTTGACTCTCTTTTTGTTTTAATAATTCCTGCACTTCTTTTAGTTGTTCCTTTGTTTTCTGCCTCATCTTCCTGTTTAATTTGACACATTAATTCTACACGCAGTTCTACTTCTACTTGATACTGTGGTAACATCTGACAAATATTAGCTAATTTGGTTTTGTCCACCTTACACTTTTCATTTCTTTCCTCACTCTGCTTCTTTAAACATTGTCCCACTATTTCCCCTTTTTCAGGAGCCCAAAAGGGACCCTCCTTTACATGTTTTTCTAGGAAATTTCTTTGTATAATTTCCATACTTACTCCTGGTCTGGCGAAATCGTCCTTCCCAGCTTTATCCGGAGTCATTTCTTTACCAAGCCATTTTACAGCCCCCTTCTGTCCTGGGTGATCAGTCCAGTGATTGCAGAGCTAACTGTATCGCTTTTCTTCCACAGCAATTCATCCGCAGCAACCTCAACCACGATATACCGACAGCAATGACAGGAGTATGCGGCGATCGGTATCCGAGTCACGGCACCAAATTGTAACATAAGGCACCTCACACATATGTCTTACATATATGATTTTATTTCATCTGTAGTTACAAATGTATGCATGCATCCAGGAATATATTCAATAAACAGTTCACTGTGGCAGCCTTTTATACAGAAAGCTTGAAGCTGCACCCTTTGATCACATAAGCTGTGGTATGACAAGAATTTTGGTTACAGTTTAAACAGGTTTATTATCTTACTTTGTTCTGACCAGTGTAATCTTATTTTGTTCTGCCCAGTCTTCAAAAGATCATCTGGACATTTATTACCTTGTTTTCTGTCCAGTCTTCAAAAGACCATCTGGACATTTATGACATTGTTTTCTGTCCCACACCACACTCTAATCACCTTTTGCCTTGGGCATACTAGTAAACATCAGCATACATTCCTCTGCCCAAACTTGCTTTAGCAATAGCTTGATATTACCTTGCATTGTATCTTGCGTTACATTGTTCAATATTTTGTTGCATTACATGGCTCAATATTATGTTGCATTATGTTTTACATTGCACCTCCGGACGCTCAATCTCTTCCCCTCCTGCCGACCCCCGGCCGCCTGGGTCCGTTCCTGAACCCGGGTTGCCGGTGTGACGTGACGTGAGGTGTGGCGTCCAGCGCCTCAACCCTCTGCGCCACCGGGCCTCCTACTAACTGGAGCATTAACGAAGTTTTTTTGCAACTTATATTAACATACATACATAACTGTATATGTAGTCACACTGAGAACAAAAAAAAGTGAAGTTAGATGCAAAACCACACCACACCCAAATGCCTTACAATATACACTGTGCTTTAACATAACTAAAAAAAATACTTGATTGCGTAAGTGGTTTATACTCATAGCACACCAAGATGGGGAACATAAGCAAGTGAGAGAAAAGTTGCAAAAAGTAATGGGTTGTTTGGGTAAGATGTGTTATCCTCGCCCTTGAAAAATGTGAGGGAGAGGTACCAGTCTTCTCAGACTCTGAGAGTAGTGAAATGCTGATGGCATCAAACTCTTTTCTTAGGCAGTTATGGGCCACTGAGGACAAAATAGACAAACAAACCTCTGAACCAGAGAATGCGAGTACCATATATACTTGAGTATGTCTGTATTGTATATAGGTTGAACCTCCTTTTTCCATATGATTTTAGCAGAGTTAAAAATATTCCTTACCTTAGGTCGACCCCCCCACCCCCTGTATTGTACTGTCAAACCAGATTCACTGTTTAACTGTTGTCAAGCTGAGAACCCCCCTCCCCAGTATAGCATGTATGTAGAACTAGGATGCATATAGTATGTACATAGAACTACTGTAGAACCAGAGTGCAGGCAGTATATGCATACAGCTACTGTTGTAGGTATGAAGCAGTTTGTATGATGATAATGAACAGAATCAATCTTTCTAGTTTTTACAAAAAAAAAAAAATATTACAGTTACGATGTTCTGCAGCAGTGAGTTTGGAGTGGCCTATCCTTCACTTGTGCGCTATAAGAGATTCCAAGGCATCCCAGCATGAAAGTATTTATGTGTATCGTGTACCTTGTTTTGTTTGAAGGAAGATATTGGCTGTATTATTTATTAATATCCATTTGTTGAAAGTTCCTCTCTTTCTAAAATGAAGATTTATAGAAATATATTTATTTTTTTACAGCATCTGCAGAGAAAGAGGCAATTAAAAACATGTATTCTAAACTACTGGATGCTTATGGGATGTTGGGAGTACTGAGACTGAACCTTGGTAAGTAATTTTTATTATCACCATGCGACCCAGTGGTAAAAGTTTACATTTATATTTCCTTACATATTGTGCCCCCTCATTCTTAACTTAGTATAGAAGCTGTTTATTAATTCTACGCCATACGTGGAATGCCAGGTGCCTGTGATATCTGTCATTTTCGGAAAAGATCTCAGGTTGTATTTTCAGCTGACTGCTTTCCACTAAGGAGAATTTGTGCCCCTCCCTTGCAGTTTGTTTGGTTATTTACTTGTAATGTATGACTAGGAAGGGCACACTGAACTGTCACACTGCGTGCAGTTTTGGAGGCCACACTTAAAGAGGGATATTAAACTCCTGGAGAGGGTCCAGAGGAGGGCAACCAAAATGATTTGGGGCTTGGGGGACAGGACCTATGAGGAGAGGCTCGAAGAGCTAAATATGTACACATTGGAAGAGAGAAGGGACCGGGGGGACATGATAGAGGTCTTCAGGTACATGAAGGGGTAAATAGGGAGGAACAGTCAGGGTGCTTGAAGGAAGGAGGAGGGGCCACTAGAGGGCATGGGTGGAAGCTGGAAGGGGAAGATTCAGGGAGAAAGGAGGAGGTGCTACTTCACTGAGGGTGGTGGAACCATGGAATGTGCTGCCTAGGGGCTGGTGGAGGCAGAGACGGTGGAGGGGTTCAAGAAGGGGTGTGACAGGTACAGGGGAAGGGTTCTGGAAGCAAAATCCAATGCAGCGAGAATGTCCGGAACTGGGAAGGGAGAAGCCCGAGAAGGCGAGGGGGGGCAGCAAGGTCAGCTCCCAGGGTGGGGGCTGACCAAACGAACAGACGTGAAAGACCGTTAGGCCTATTCTGCTGGCATTTTAGTATGTTAGTATATCCAGGTTCATGTTGTGAGGTGGGATTCACAGACATGTTATACTGACAGGGGGAATGTTGGCCAGGCTGGGACACTGGGAAAAATTCTCTACTTGTGATAATGCTGTGGGATCATTAATGTTCATTTGGACAGTCACTAGATATGGGTAAAAAGGTCTTTGTGTTTTAATGCCTTATCCAAATGATGGCTCCTCAGCAGTGCAACACTCCCCGCATACTGCACTAGTGTTAGTGTTGGGTATTAGCCAAAGTTCCTGGTGTAGGACTAGAACCCATGACTTTCCGATGTTCTTACCCCAAAGGTGAGCATGCAACCTATTAAGCCGTCAAGTTATGTATAATTAGAACTTTTTGAGTAGGTGTGCAGCTTAATTTAGACGATTTGCTAAAATCACTCGCATTTGGGCTGATTGCAAATTTTTTCCCTCTAAGTAGAACTTGATGGAACATGGTGGTTGACTGAAAACTCAGCCCCACATTTCCATGCTTTCTTTACTAGTTTTTAACTACTTAATTTGAAAGCTGAACTCTACGTAATTTGTGTGCTTTCAGACACAACATTCTGAAAGAGCACGACTGCAACTTTGACCTAAAGGTAGAGGTCAGAGATGGAATTTTGTTTCCCTGTTATCTTAATATGTTTTCAGTTGTTCTGAAACTTTATTGCATCTGTTTAGCCCACATATTGATATGAAACCAGTCATAAAAAAGTTTAAGACCAGTTTATATTACCTGAATTTTCATAAACATCATAGGCCAGTTCCTTTCAAACTTAGTATGTTTACTCCATTAGATATTCCAAATGAGATGTTGTAAAACCAGGTTCAATGGTCATATTTACATTTCTTTAATTTTTTAGAACATTGTGTATCCCAGTTATTTCCTTTGTGTACTGATTTTAGAATTCTCCAAAACTGTTATGAAACATTTATTTTGGGGTCAACAAGGCAATCAGCAACCTCTTATTAAGCTTGAGACTCAGTCAAACATTTTTAGTGCTTTACATTTTTTCTTTTAGATTTTTAGTGTTGCTCATTCCAGTTTGAAGTCCTCTTTCATTGAATCAATGTTCTCAACTGCCTTGTGGGCATGCTCGCAGGCTACCCTTGGGTGTCCTAGGAACTTCTATCACTTTTTGAGTTTGATGCAGTGATGCCATTGGGGCATCGGGCAATACCAGGGTAACATTATCACCCAGTTTTCTCTAAATCCTAAGCTGCACAGAATAGAAGCTCTTCCATTCCCCTCTTTTAACGTTGTTTGACATTTATATTTTTGTGTTCTGTTTTCCCTAGTTATGTGTTTTTTTTTTTTTTTTAATTCTTTTTTTTTCTGGTTTTCACAGTGCTTTTTCCTCTCTTCTTGCTAACATAACTGAGACAGTTACCATGTTGATGATGGTTATTGGCTCCAGCATGCACAGTTGCACATGCGCTGGTGCTGACACTTACCTCGTTTACATGTGCAACCTGACTGAGGAATGGGGATCAGTGCTGGAAGTTCCAGATGCAGTGCTGTTCAGTATACATGAACAGCAAATTCCGGTTCCTGAGCGGCGATTTAGTTTACATTTGCGTCTCTGGAATACAGTTAACTGATTTACAGTTTATGTGAGCATGCTTGGTACTTGCTGTTGTGCATTGGCAAGGGAGGGTCGATTGAAAGTATATGACTCTAGGCAGGATCAGGCAACTGATTCAGTTTACATGCAAAGTTCATTCGGGTTCTACATGCATTGATTCCTTTGAACTCAATACTTTCAACCCAGTTTCAAAAGCAACCGGGTTAGTGCACCAGTCGGGTTTACATGTGTCTGTAAACCACAATTTTTTCCTCGATCCCCATTTTTTCAGTGTTTGAACCGGGTTGATGTGCACATGTACATGAGGTAACTGGTGTCAGCACCCTGCCTGAAAGGTTTTCTCTTATAGAATCCAAGCACCTTTATTCCCTAAGACTAAAGAGTATGGCCCTATGGAGAAGATATTCTTGAAAATCTAAAGTTATGGTAAGTAACTTTCCTTTTCCATCTTGGGATTGTGATGATAATCGGAGAGACTTCTCAAGCTTTGCTGCCGAGGTCTGTGATGTCATTACAAGCACTCGATGGAAACACAGCCTTGTGTATGGTTGCTCATACATCATTCTGTATGTTCTAGTACATTGCACACCAAGACCTTCCACATGCAGTGCTAAAGCCTGCGGCTTAACAGTGCTTTTAATGGTTCACATCCACACTGTTTTCCCTGGTAGAACAGTTTTTGAAAACCACTGTTGAGACCACCTAGGGAGCTAAGAATGGTATTGTAAACAATAAGTCATGACATAATGTTGATGGTGTTTAAGATAACCTCACGCACAGGGACATAGTGAAGCTGAGTACCTTTAGCCCCTGAAAGTGCAGTTCTTCTTTGATGATGTCTTCTCCATAGAGCCCCAGACATTGGACTGTAAGCTGCCAGCATCAGTCCTTGCTGGAAAATTTTCAACATCTTGGGCTGCCTTTGTTGATATCCCCACACTTCTGATGCCTCAGTGTTGCCCATATAACAAGGGCATACCTTTCTACACTTTTATTACTTTTCAATCAATCAATCAAATTCTTTATTTAACCAAGTGGGCACCGTTGAGCAAGCTCATTTTCAAGGTAGACCTGGGACAAACAGTAGGTAATACAATATAGGTGAAATCAACATACGATTTCAAGTATGTGTACATCAAATTACAATTTAGGTGAGATCAACGTATGATGTCAACTATGAGTACAACAATTAGGCAGTATAAATGCAAGTAAATAGTACAAAAAAATTGTAAAAAAACATTTAATTACAGATAGATAATTCGTGCATCGTATACAAAGTGCAGAACATGGGGGGAACAGTAGGTACAGAATATGTTCAGTTTTGGCTGTCTGTAACATCATAGAACTTTCATGCCAACTGCTATAATATTGTTCCCTGCTGTTCCCTTTCCCCCATCCCCACCAGGGGCCATGCCCGGAAATGAACTTAGGCTCAGTGTGTCTTTCTCTGTCAGCAGTTTTCAAATTAATATACTTCAGTTCTTTCTCCCCAACCCTTCTCTTCTTGCCAAGTACACATCGTATCTGTGGAGTCTTCAGGTAGCCATTGTTTGTTAAAAGGTTGGTTCAGAGAGTGTTTACAACTAGATACCTTTTAGTGATGCCATCCTGGGGATCATTGCTGACCAGTTTTACAGTATTGTGTGCTGTTGAGCTTGCCACCATTAACGAAGGCAGTGCTTTTTCAGGGTTGTCGTTGCAACAACAGTATCTACCAGAGGAACAAGTGTGACTGGTGCGTTGTTTGCCTCGGGTTGACCATGACTTCCGCCCATGCCCTATTTACCAGGAGTTCAACCAGGCCACAAGAAGATACAGATAGAAATCCTTCGAGTAATTGCCCCAGAAGTAGGAAAGTATGGGGAAATACTGTGCAGTCGATAGTTAATCCTTGGCTCCACTATCGACTTGAGGTAAGAGAAGTTAACGCCAGTGAAATCATCAGTGGGGAAATCGATGTTACTGGCTGAATTGCGACACTTTAGGAAGGATGATACAGGACTGTTTGCTTCCAAGCCACAGTTGTCTGCTGAGCAGTGCTGCGACCTGTTGAGGCTCTGGTCACAGCTCCCACATCCTAGGCAGGAAGACAGGATTGAGATGGGGCAACTGGCACTGAGTCCTTGATCGGCCACTGCCAGAATCCAGGTCAGAAGGGCATTCACCAGCATTCATGCCACCACAGCAGTCTGTGAGCTTTGCATTAATGCAAGGCTGGTCATCACGGAGCCCTGGTTTAGCTTGTAAGACACTGGTGATAACCCCATGGTAGTTCTAGTCTGCTTTGACCCTGTTTGATTGTAAGTAGGTACATACATAGGCAGATAGAGAGATAGAGAGAGATAGGCAGATAGAGAGATCTATATCAAGAGATAGGTAGGTCGGTTTGTTGATAGATAGATAGATAGATAGACCTTTCTCAAAGCCAGGGCACAGTACGTAAATAAACCATGGATGTGGTTTTCTCTGGAGTCTCCAGTACTGCTTTATCTAAATTCACCTCTTCTTCAATGCCTTTTGTAGATTTGTATTGGCCTGGTCTTCCCAAACTCATCATTGTACTGTGTACAAGGAGATAGGCCGGGCCCCTCCCTCTGTGAGCCACTCCTTCCACAGTGCCCTGTTCAGTAAATACTGGGAGGTTAAATGATTGGGCTAACTCACAAGGCATCCTTAGAATGGCAGAAAAAGGGGAGATATTGTTGATGAGGGACCTGAATATACCAGATGTTAACTGGAGCACATTTGCTGCAGCCACATCCAAGAGCAGAGTCATTTTCGATGCCCTACAGGGTGTATGCCTCAGGCAGCTAGTGTTGGAACCCACTCTGGAGGGAGCAGTCTTAGACCTTGCACTTTCAAACGGGAATGGTGAAAGGATCTTAGATTTAGAAGTGGGTACCCATCTGGGAACAGCGACCACCAGACAGTGTGGTTCACAACAAACACATCTATAGAGTCAAGCCATACAAAGGCAAGGGTACTGGACTTTTGGAGGGCTGACTCTGGCAGAATGGGAGAGTGCCTAAGGAATGCACTAGCAAAAGGGCAGGAAGGAGGGGTGGAGGAACAATGGGGCAAAATCAAAACTGCCATCACAGAGGCAACAAGCCTTTGTGTGAAGCAAATAAAACAAAACGAAGGGAAAAAAAAAAAACACCATGGTTCTCAAAAGAGGTGGTGAGGAAGGTTAGGGAGAAAAAGATAGCATTCATAAAGTATAAGGAATCACAGAAGGAGTAGGATAGAGAACTGTATCAGTTAAAGCAGAAGGAAGACTAGCAAAGGCCCAAACCGAGGAAAAGATAGCCAACTCAGTTAAGAAAGGGGATAAAACATTTTATAGGTACGTTAGTGAGTGAAGAAAGACCAAGGGAAGGATAGTGAGGCTTAATAAAGGAAGGGGGGGGCATAGGGTGACCGTGGAAAGGCAGAGATACTGAATGAATACTTTTGTTCAGTATTCACAAAAGAGGAGGAGGAGGGGGGCATACCTAAACCAAACAACAGAAGCATTCTAGACAGGGGGGTTGACACCAGTCCATTCACAGAAGAAACGTCCTGAAAGAACTCCTAAAACTGAAGGTGGACAAGGCAGTGGGGCCTGATGGGATTCAGCCCAGAATTCTGAAAGAAATAAGGGAGAACTAGTGACATCACTGACTACCCTTTTTTTTTTTTTTTTTTTGATGCCTTATTTATCCCCCTGCCGACCGGCCCCCTTCCACTATCCCCCCCCAGGTCACCGCCACTGGGCTACTTACTGGCCATTGCCTCTCGCCAATTTGAGGCGTCAGATGACCCGGTGCAGTGGGGAGATCAGCTTTATCCTGCCAGTCAGCTTCTTTTCTCCTCTGTTTTATCCTGCCCCCTAGCGTGGAGCCAAGGCGTGCAGTGACGCCAGTGGCTGAGCCGTGCACACTTACGTATGTGGCACGCCGGGCGTCTAGCTCAGCTCCACTCCCCCTTATGTGGGTTTGTTGCACTGGCCCCTAGCCACCGCTAGGGGCCAGTCAAGCAGCAGACTCCATCCCCACCCTTCCCCGGGAGAGGAAAGCTGTCCTCTGGACGCTCGATCCTCTCCCTTCCCCGACGACCTGCTGTCACCACGAACACGGGTCGCTGACATGGCAGGAGGTAAGGCAACGCTGCCTCAACCCTCTACACTACTGGGCTGACTTACTGACTACCCTTTTTAACAAATCATGGGAGAGTGGTGCGGTACCTGAGGACTGGAGGAAGGCGGATGTGATTCCTCTTCACAAAAGTGAGAGCAAGGCAGATGCAGGATACTACAGACCTGTTAGTTTGACCTCAGTGGTACGGAAAATGATGGAATTACTTCTGAAAGAAAGAATTGTTGCATACCTAGAGGCCAGCGGGGCAAAGGACCCAAGGCAGCATGGATTCACAGCAGGAAGGTCATGTCCGACTAATCTAAAAAATTTCTTTGACTGGGTGACCAGAGTAGTAAACCAGGGATGGGCTGTGGACATGGCCTACCTAGACTTTAGCAAGGCATTTGACACAGTCCCATACAGAAGATTAATAAACAAGTTAGCCAGCCTGGGAGTGGGTCCCAGGGTGGTAGCCTGGGTAAAAAATTGGCTGGACAACAGAACACAGAAGGTAATGGCAAATGGAGTCCATGCCAAAGAAAGGGGGTTACTAGCAGGGTACCACAGGGTTTAGTATTGGGGCCAGTCTTCTTTAATGTCTTTATAAGTGACATTGCAGAGGGACTGGAAGGAAAAGCATGCCTCTTTGCAGATGACACAAAGCTCTGTAACAAGGTTGATGCACAAGAAGGAGTGGAAAGAATGAGAAGGGACTTGGCAAGGTTTGAAGAATGGTCCAAAGTATGGTAACTTATATTCAGTGCAAAGTAATGCACCTGGGAAACAAAAACCCAGGGGAAGAGTACATAGTTTTTTTTTTGGGGGGGGGGTACTAACAACAACAAAGATGGAAAGGGTCCTGTGTGTAGTAATATCCAATGACCTAAAGGTAGGCAGGCAATGTGAGAAGGCATTAAGGAGGGCTAGGGGGATACTGGGATGCATAGGGAGAAAGGAGGGCTGGGGGGATACTGGGATGCATAGGGAGAGGCATCACCAGTAGAAAACAGGAAGTTGTCATCCCTTTGTATATACAGTTAGTGAGACCCCATCTGGAGTACTGCGTGCAGTTCTGGAGACCCCATCTCCGAAAGGACATGGGCAGGATGGAGGCAGTTCAGAGGAGGGCAACTAAAATGGTGCAGGGTCTGCACCAGAAACCATATAAAGAGAGACTAAAGAAGCTTAATATGTATACCCTCGAGGAAAGGAGGGAGAGGGGGGACATGATTGAAACTTTCAAGTACCTCAAGGGAATCATGAAGTCCAAGAGGGTAGCATCTTTCAGAAAAAGAGATGTGCAAGAACAAGGGGCACAGTTTGAAGATAGAGGTGTGTGGCTTAGGGGCAGCGTGAGAGTATTTTTTCATGGAGAGGTGGTGGACACATGGAGCGGCCTTCCTGAGGAGGTCATGGGGTCAAAAACAGTGGGGGAATTCCAGAATGCATGGGACAGACATAAGGCAATTATAGCGGGGTGTAGGAGGAAATAGGCTGTTGGTTAACTAGGATCTGCAGCTTATCCAGTAGGTAGAGAAATGGGCAGACTGGGTGGACCAAGCAGTCCTTATCCGCTGTCAAAGCCTATGTTTCTATGTAACTCAATGATATTCGTTTCCTGTCCTCCAATCCTGCTTATTCCTTGTGCTCG
This sequence comes from Neoceratodus forsteri, assembly GCA_016271365.2. Taxonomy (NCBI): domain Eukaryota; kingdom Metazoa; phylum Chordata; order Ceratodontiformes; family Ceratodontidae; genus Neoceratodus; species Neoceratodus forsteri. Next base: position 438,745,927 of record CM057459.1, on the reverse strand, counting down.
GAGGATGGCAAAAGATTCCGGATTCCTTGGTGCAGGCTCCATGTGGGTCAAGCTTCAGTCGGCTATAGACTTGCAAACATTTGGAATAACATTCACCATATACGTACTACCACCCCCCAGCTTCCACTCCACTAAAATCCTGATCAAGCAGCACTTCCAAGCTGCTCTGCCATGTCTTAACTGCTTCCAGGGTGGCCTCCAGTCTTAATCTGGGGGGATCTCTTAAATATTATATCCTGTCCGGATCCAGATTCCAGCCTGGTTCCTACAAAGGTGATGGATACCATGCCCTGGGATTGAACTCTACCCATGGTTGATTTGTATAGTATTAGTTTGTTCCTATTTTGTACAGTTTTGTAGTGCACCGTCTCTTCTCTTCTCTTCCTCGGGACCCTATAAGTAGCCCCCTGTGTATTTCTCGTTGCATGTGTTGCCCTTATCCGTTGCACAGTCTGACTCTGTGTACGTATTTGGTGCGGTTTTATTTCATACCCTATTTTGTTTGTTGTACATTATCCCTGATGCCCCCCACCCCAGATTGCAGCTGGAAACAAGCCTGTCTGGACTCAGTTTGTTTACATAGTAAAATATGTTTTGAATAATATAGTATAAATAAACACAATATCAAATAAGGTAAATTGGAGAAAACATTTTACAAGCACTGACATAGTAAATACATTATGTAAATGATTGCTATGAACATAAACATTAAACTTAAAAATTGGGCAGTGCAACAAGGCAGGTTATTTCAGTCACCATCAAATGCCTGTCTGAAAAGCTAAGTTTTTAGGTTGAATTTAACTGTGGGGACCAAGAAGTAGACCGAATATCTGTGGGGAGTTGTTCCAGAGAAGGAAGGCAACAACAGAAAATGCTGATTCCCCAACTGATTGTAATCTTGAGTTTAGAACACTCTGAAGGTCATGACTCATGGATATTGCTGCAAGTTGCAAGAAGCTCCCTAGAGCAAAGCAGCTCCAGTCTGTTTAGGGCAGCCAGTGCAGAAAATGAAGTGCAGGGGTGACACGCTTGCTTCTCCTTGTGGAGGTAGCGAGTCTGGTTGCCGCATTCTGCACTAGCTACAGACAACACATCTGACCTTCATTTCATTCATTTTTTTTTTTTAAATGAAGGGCTGTGCACGAAATTACCTGTTTTCCTTTTTTAATACTTTATTGAGTTTTTGTCATCACAAGATCAGATTCATTGTCACAAACACAGTTTGTGTTGACATTGCTCCGCATGTACATTGAGTAACATAAATCACTGACCGTTCCTATTACAGTACATAAAGAAAGCAGTTGAAAGGACAGTAAACTATACAACAACTTAACTGAGCAAGGCTTATCTTTGTGTCATTTTTGCACTCTCCGTATTAATATGAGTCAGGATCCCCGAGTGGTTGAATGTGTGTTCCCGAAGTTTTCAATGGATTACTTCTGTTATCCCCGACATGCTTTAACAATTTCGTAATCCCATGTGGCACCAAGTACCAGACTCCTGCGAGGCTATATGCGTCCCCTTATTTATAACCCCCTTGATTAGTCAAGTGCTTTCCTCCTCCTCCTCCTGTGATGAATCACCCTCTGAAGCAATCCTCCACCTCGTCCACCTCGCTACATAAACTTCCATTCTTTCTTGCACCTGGAATATTAACCTTTCCATTTCTGATATAGCTTCTGTTCTAGCATACCATTCCACAATATTTGGAGGGTCGAGCTGCAGCTAATTTCTTGTGATTTCCTTTCTCACCACCACTTTACAAACATACCATGTGTAGAGTGTGTCTTTTCCCTTTCATGCCTGCGGGATGGGGGGTCCCAGTACTAAGTTGTGGAACTGCAGAGAGGACTGAATTAAAAAAAGTAGCTAAGTTTTTTTCTGAATGTCCCCCCCCAATATGTTTTAAGGACCCTGTATGTCATGTCCTGAAAATCTGTGTGAGTGGTGTGAGGTTCCCCACAGTTCCACCAGCATGCTGATGTAGAGCCAGCATCCCACTTTGCTTTTTTGTTAGGTGTAATGAAGTATCTAGTTTTGATCTTCCATGAGTATTTATGCCATGTAGGGGAGGAGGATGTGTGGAAACACCCCACCACCAACCTACCTCTTTACTTGGGTGAGTTGGAGACCAACTTCAGCCTGCCACCTATTGGTTAAATATAGGGCTGCATATCTATTCGCCAGTTGGTGGAATTGGTATATGTGTGTGTGATTGCCCCTTTTGTTCTGGTGCATTAACAAGCTGTGAGAGAGAGAGAGAGGGGGTCTGTGGACCCTCATCTGTTCTCTGCTGTGTTGCATTCAGGAAAGTCTGTACATAATCTAATTTGCAAATATTTAAATCTATCACTCTGTTGCCATCCAAATTCAGACTTACTTTACTCAAAGGTTTTCAGTATATTTCCCCAAAGTACCTGGTTCGGGGCCCTGAACCCTTATCTGGGCCTCTGGCTTGTCTCTTATACCAAAGCTGCATTGCATATGTGTGTGTGTGTGTGTGTGTGTGTGTGTGGGGGGAGGTTGGGGGGTCAAGGGGGAGGTCTTATCCCACACCAACCAGTGAAAATGCCAAAGTTAGTTCTAGAACTGCATGCATTAAATGAATCTGTCCCATGCCTTAAAGGTGACATCTAGTGATTTGCACAGGGAAGCCTCCCTTGTCCTATGGACATTTAGTGATCTAAATAATCTGTGAGGGGGATTTCCTCTGAGGAGTCCTCCTCGTACTGCTTCCAGTTGGCCTGATATGTTGGATTATTCCACAGGAGGGCCAGCTTTATTTGTGCGGTCACCCAGTAATCCTCTAAGGCGGGGAGTGTCCAGCTTCCTTTTTCAGAAACAGCAGGGAACTTCGCACTCTAGGTCTGGAGTTTGCTCAGATGTATCTATGGATTTGCTGTTGTGCCTCTGCCAGCTAGGTCTTGGTAAGAAAAATTACCCGCCTTCATAGGTGAACGTACCTGTAAGAACAATATATATATGTATAAAAACTATACAGTTTAAAACATACTACTTAAAACAGACACAGGAATACAAAGTACAATTGCAAAGATGGTGCAGATTTACCTTTAGGAAGGCTCAAGTTCAGCACATTACTGTAGCTTAGATGATAAATGACAAAAGCATACACCAGTGTTAAAATATCCTCTAGGTCCAGGTAGGGATGCATCCCAGCTGTATTTTTTGGTTCCCCAAATCGATGCTTGATGCAGTGGATCAAAAGTCCCCCCAAAACCACCAAGTGACGATGATTGTTGAGGAGGGACCAAAACCAAACAATCATGGTGCCAGCCGTCAAAACGGTCCTCCTTATGCTTACCACAAATATCACATGTCCAACGATGTCTGATGCCTATGGTAAATGCAAAAGATACAGGAAAGAAGCCTCTCAGTGGTCCCTCATGTCATGAGGAGTAAATTATTCTAAACACTCACCAGGGTCATCTCAGTGCTGTGCTGAGGACAGAATCTTGATTGAAAGCTCATAGATAGAATGCTCCTCCAGGTGCTTTCTTAACTGAGCCACCACCACTTTCTCAATAGCTTTAACCCCCCCCAAAAAACAAAAAAGGTCATTAAGAGAGAGAGGTCTAAAACTCGTAAAATCAACTGAGTCTGAAGATGGCCTTCTTAAGGAGGGATCATACGATAGCCTGTTTCTTTTTTAATTTTTTTTTATTTTACATTTTATGCCCTGTATTTTTGTATAGCTGGCAGGCTGGCTCTGCCCCTCCTTCCCGAGGGGCTCGTATCTGTTCCCGGACGGTGCCCCATCACCGAAATCACCACCAGAACCTTCGTGGAGCCTGCCAGCTCTGATTTTTCCTCCCTTGCCCTATGCTGCGGCCGTTCATGCTCCTGTGGAGGCACACCCATGCCACAATCTGCAGCGTCCTCCCTGCTCTTGCCACTCTCTGTCTACACTACCCTCAGGCCTCCACCTGGGGGTAGCTGTACAGGTTGAGTGACCAGGACCCTCCCTGAGAGAGGAAAGCTTGCCTTGCTGCGGCTCAGTGCAACTCCTGGCTGACCCCCAACAACCCAGGCTCGTTCCCGAACCCAGGTTGCCACCGTAGCATGAAGTGTGGCATCTAGCGGCTCAACCATCAGCACCACCAGGCTGGCACGATGGCCTGTTTCAAAGCTGTCAGAAATGGTCACTCCCCCAAGAAGGAATTGCATACATACATACATACATACATACATACGTACATACATACATGATGGCGGCAGAGAAAGACTGCAAGGCCCACCTAGTCTGCCCAATCAAGTCCCACCTAACAAGAGACTCCCAGTCAGCTGGCTTGGTGGAGCTGAGGGTTGAGGTGCTGGACACCACACCTCGCGCCACGCTGGCAACCCAGGGTTGGGAATGAGCTCAAGTTGCCTGGGGTCAGCTGGGGAGGAGAGGATCGAGCATCCGAAGGACATCTCTCCTTTCCTGGGAAGGGTGGGTACTGGACTCCCCGGCTGCAGCGACTCCCAGTGAAGACTGGGGATGCAACAGCTGGGTGGTCGTGCACGCAGGGGTGGAGGTGAAGGCAGATGTCCACGAGAGGGATGCGGGAGTGCACTCACCTTGCACTAGACATCATTGCACATCCAGGATTCCGGGGTCACGATCATGCTCATGAACAAGGGAAAAACCCCGTCAGTCAAGTAGATGACGCCAGCCCTACGCCCACCACCTGATCCCACCCACCTAGTCCCTCGATATCCTCCAACCCTCGGTATGCTTGTGGCCTGCTAGATGAGAGGAGCACCAGTGTAGTGGTGGTGGCCCACTCTTGGGGGGGAACTAGGGGGCTGAAGAGCTGCAGGTAGGTCCTGGGAGTTCGGAGTACTGAAGGGGTTGGGGGGGGACTAAGGTTGGGGGGTTTCAGGTTGGGTGGGACAAGCCGGTTGTCTGAGAGAGTCTTGGATGACAGCGACCAAGAGACCCCCAGTCTAACTCCTACTTCAGAAAACTCTTCCCTAAGTACCAGAATCCCCTTGTGTCTGTCCCACATATTCTTATCAGGAAAGCAAAGAAATACACTGGACTTGAATTGACAATTTCCGTGAGGGCAGGACCAGGCACTACCATTTAAACCTTCATTAGATTGTCAGGGCAGTCAGTGAATTGGGGACAGGTCCAACAAACATCTGGCAGATTTCATCAGAATCAGGTGGGTGAAAGCTGACCCAGTCAGACTGAGTTTCATCATGAGTACATGGCCACTGTAATAGTGGCTACTCACCATGGAGGAAATGTTAGCCCTGATGTCCATATTCTTGGCTGAGAAGAGATGAGAGAAACCCCTTATATCTCTGTTGAGTAATCTTTCAGGATTCTGGGATAGACCCTCGGGGTGGTGGATGTCACAAAGCACCCTGAAGAGAAGAAAAGGTAGAAGTCCTTTTGGCAGATACCATCACCTCCTGATAATCATGACAGCGAAGCATCAGCACAGGATTATCGGACTAGGCCAGATTTCCTTCACTTGTGCTGTAACCTTTGACCGCACACCATAAGAGAACAGCGGGTTTCATTATGGTCACACTGCTTTTTCTTTGCTCTACCCTAACCTCTGGGGCACTCCCATTTCCCATTTATTGTGCTCCTTCCCTTCATGCTCTGAAATCTCTCCTCTGTAACTTCACTACTTACTCCTGACACTAGATCCTGGACTGGTCTGCTGCCGTCCACTATACACTGTCACTAGCATAGCCCCCTTCCCCCAGTTTTCAGCCATTACCCTCACTCTGCTTAATATCGCATTGTTGCACACTGCATGCTGTGCTTGTTTCTCCTTTGTACTTCTCGTATTGCATACATAGTCTGCTCAGAAACTGTTCCAGTGAATTACTCATTTAGTCGTACTTATGTCTATATTATTGCATTTCTGTTCATTGTATTTTGTAATTGCACTGTACCCTCCCCCTAGGGCACATCTGGAAATAAGGTGTTTTCAGCTCAGTATGTCTTTCCTGCAGGGGTGTTCAAATCAAAACTTTTAGGACTTGTCCAACCATGACTTTAGCTGAATTTGCACTTGCCCCTCATTCTTCACAGTGAAATCAGGTATCTTTTTGTACTTGCACTTCAAAGAAATGTACCTGTCCTGGACAGGGGGCAGTAGGATTTGCACCCCTCTCTTGCTTTCCTGGTAAAACTTTTGAAATGCATTAATTAAAAGTGAATAAATAAATAATACCATGGCCCACACCTTCGGTACATGCAGGGCAGCTATGGACTGGCACTGGAGCATCAACAGTAGACAGGATATTTCTATTAAAAACGTATACTGCCACGGTGACTTCTAGTAGAGGCAGTCACAATGATAAAGATACCCACTGACCCCCAGAAAACATTAGGCTTGAACCTCCCCAGGCTTTACAGTTGAAAATCTCTATGAGGTAGACAAAGTGAGGGGACATCATCCCAAAGAGTATGACACTGTGGTCTGGCCAAACCGCAGAATCAGTCTGAGGATTGTCAGCCACTATCCTGGCAGTGAACACCACATGAAATGTGTGCTCACCTACATGGGTGGTGGCCTGGGAATTCTGGGTAAAACTCCGCAATTCCATCAGTTGGAGGAACGCAGTGAAAAATTTTTTCCTCCTTGGTGTCAACCCATCAGTTGAAATCCCCAAGCACTAAAAGTCTCAGGAATTCAGATAGCTCGGCCAACAACAAGTTCACAAATTCCTTCAAAAATTCCTTGCCCTCACCTCCTGAGGGGTGATAAACCAGGAGGCCACCACATGTTATGGCCTCAAACTCAAAAGTACTTGGGTCACCCACTGGGACTGCCATACACTTCAGGTCAAATTTATAAATTATGTGATGACCACTCTCCTGCCCTTACACTCTCCATGAGGGCAGTGTATGACAAGAACCGTGGGGGGGGGGGGGGGGGAGAGTAGTTCAGAATTAAAAATACCTGTATTGTCTCCTAACCAGTTCTTGGTCACACAGACCAAGTAGGAGGTGGAGGTCAAAATCAAGTCATTCAAAACTTCGCCAGTATGGCCTAGGTCTCTGAACTGATCAACTGTTGCCTCAGTCATCGATGGGCAGTGGTGACCATTTTCAGAAATCTTCAGTTCCATTTGACAGAATCATAAACTCTGCCACCCCCCATTTTTCACAAAATTTAAGAGCAAATCAACATGTTTTGTACAACTGTTTGGCTCAGAATGGGGAGGTGCACAAAAACTGGTATAAAGTGGGGTTGTTTACATGATAAAGTAGTGCAGATAAAGCTTTTCCATGAAGAATGGACTCCCAAGTGCTGGTTTAAAAATGACAAATTCTGTTTTTACTGGTGTTTTCTATTGAATATGAAGAATCCTTGGCCATAACTGGACCTGGAGGCAGTGAGAACATGTCCAGCCTCCTGCCCCTGTAAGAACCCAGCTCCTCGTCTGGAGCTCCCTCTTCTCCCCTATAGAGGAAGAAGAAGAGAAATAACCCTGACCTGATGGAGAAGGACCTCTGGGGGGTGGAGAATGAAGAGGTGTTTTCATTCAGGGACTCTTCAGAGTCCACTGTATCCTGTGACATTACGGACACAGTTTATTGAATCCCTAGGTCTCCTGAGGACTCTTCCTTTGAGACACTGATAAGGTTTGTGCAGCAGACTCTGCAGTTTCCTATTGAAGAAGAGGACTCATCTAAGAAATATTAAAATTATTTTTTTCTTATGTTTTTTTCTTTTGGAGTTTCCTCCAGCCTCATCTCTTATAGTCCCTCCAATATTTCCAACATTTGAAGATGCCACTGTGGCTGCCTGTTATAGGCTTAACCTCTTCCCAGCTGTTCCCAGGAAAGCATACTAACACTATCTGACACCTAGTTATAAGAAGCAGTATTTTACCCAGACCGAAACAGACCCTATGGTAATTATGGCTGCTCATGATACTGCAGGTGAAAAATGCCTGAACACGTGAGGAATCAGAAAACTGCATATCATGGGGAAGAGGGCAATCCAGATAAGGAAAAAGAAAACTGCATATCACGAGGAAGAGAACTTATGCTATGCTTGGCCTTCGAATTGTAAATGTCTGGATTTGTATGGTAACTACCAAAACTGCCTATGGAAGTCTGTGGTCAAAGCGGTAAAGGGCCTGCCTGATGGCTCAGCGAAAACTGAAGCTCAGCAGTATGTCACCCAGGGCTTAGATGCTGACAAGCATTTATTGCATTTGGGTCATGGTATCTTTGATGCCTCTGCCAGAGCTATGGCCGCCTTTATCTGCATTTGCAGACATTCCCGGTGTAAGGTTGCTGGGCTTTCCCTTGGTGAGCATGAGATTGTACTAAGCTCCCCTTTTTGGGTAGACAAGCTCTTTGGCCCTTAGTGCAGACCATGCTGAGCTCAAGGCTTCTCATCAGATCCTTAGGTCCATCAAGTCGCTTGGTCCCCAACAGCCCAAAAGCAGTGGGGGGTGGCAATTGTCAATGACATTTCCATACTTCCTGCTCTTCCTGTGGTGGTGATCATGGTTAGCAACAGCAGCAACACCAGTAGTTTATGGGTGTCTCCTACAAAGCCCCCAAAGGGCTGCTGCAGAGGCCATCGGCAGCAGGCCATATCTTCGTCTTCTTGTGATGCCTTACTTTCCATTCCATTCCTGTCCCACCTCATAGGATTCCATTAGGGGGCAGGATTTCACTGTTCCTGCCCGAATGGTGGAACATTACTTTGAATGGATACTGGAAATTTTTCAGTCAGATTGTGCCTCGGAGTCCATCTTTCTGTAGCCCTACTTGTTGTCACTAGTAAGTCATAAGTCACCACAACCCAACCCAAATGGACCATCTTAGGGTGGCTGGTTTATTTTCCTGGGGTGTTATATAGATGAGGCACACTGATGAGTCTTGGTAGGATGAAACACGTGTCTATGTCTTCTGCTGGCACCCTTTGCAGACTCTGTGAGAGGCCTTTCATCACCATGCATTTCTGCTTAAAGTTGAACCAGCATAATATTTTGTAGTAATTTGCATATACTGCCCATGGTGCTTTGCATTATGGGGGTATGTGTGATTTTGTATGTCTTTGAAACTTGCCTTCCCGCCCAGTGCACTTTGGGGTAACCCTTGCCTTAGTGCTTGCGCACTAAGGTTCTTAGTCTTAATTTATGTTGTTTTTCACCATAAAAGTAACTGTAGCAGGAAGATACTGTTTGTACAGACAGTACTCTAAATTCAGGTATGACTGTTTTTAAACATTAACTTGCCAAACCAGCTTTTCCTCACAGATGGCTTCGCTGGTAAAGGTCTGTGTGAGGGGCCACTCTGCCTGTTATTCTCCTTGCCCCCGAGACACCTCCCAGGCTGTGCCACTGCCTGCCAGAGCACCTGTTTGGCTTTCAGATGGAGGCCAAGGTTCTGCTAGACAACAGGGCAATACAACCTGGTAGAGAAAAAGACAGGAAGGTTTCACCCTATCTGGGACCTTCGGGCACTAAACAAGCACGTGGCTTGTAACAAATGTAACATGCTTTCACTGGGGTCTCTTCTTACCCTGCTGACTTTGGGGGGCTGGATGTGCTTACTGGATATGCAGAATGCCTATCCATACATAAAAATCAGCAAATGTCACAGCTGAAACCTGTGGTTTTGTGTTGAGCATCGTCACTGGCAATTTTAAGTGTTGCCCTTTGCACACCTGTCAACTGTCTGTGATTTTCAGGGATGTCCCTGATTTTTGCCTCAGGAAATTCCTAAGTCCGTCCTAAATTTGGCTTTTTTGTCACTGAAGAGTAGGGATTTGAAGCATAAAGTATTCCCAGATATTAATGCTAGTTTAGTTCTCCTTCAGAAAATGCTTTTTTCAGCTAAGCCACACAATGTAACAGGCTTCTTGAACTGATGTTACCATTTTTTAGGAAGTAGCCCTGATTTTGATCAGTAGTCCTTGATACATCCTTCCTACATATGCAGGCTCATTCTCCTGCGGCTCCTACATGCTCAGTGGCATCAGACACACCAGTCCCCTGACCACCCACCCAGTCAGCCTGTATGCCCCTCTAAGGAGAACTCTACTGTGGTAGAAGGGCAGGAGTCATCTGCAGGTAGGGATTCCCTTTCTCAGGGAACTTTCTCAGTTTATTTTGACTACAGATGCACCCAATTTGGGGTGGGACGCCCACCTTCACTCCTGCCAGACTTTGGGTATGTTCACTGGTTGAACACCCCTTTCATATTAGGTTTCTGGAAGTGAGGTCTGTTCTGTATGGGGTTCAGGCACTAGTCCAGTGGGTCCAGTGAGGATCTTTACTGGTTCAGACAGGCAGCCTTTCTGTCATATTCTACGTGAACAAATGGGGATGAACACAGTCCTATCTATACCCTGGGTCGGGAGGCTGTGCGGGTATGGGAATGGGCAGTGGAGTGCAACTTACCTCTTTTTGCCATTTCTGTGGCAGGAATGCAAAATGTGCTGGTAGATGCTCCCAGCTGTTCTGGGATTGGCCTGTTCCAGAAAGTATTGGAACTCTGTTTCTTTTTTTTGTTTTTTGCATTTACATTTTTCTGCCCCTGCAGACCTCTCAGGCGGCTTTGGCCCTCTGGACGGTGGGACTGTGTCTCTCTCTGGTCTCCACCGCTCCCATGCTAGGTGGCCCCAGAGTATCCCCTGTAGATTGCTCTTCGTGGTGGGGCTGGGAGGAGGTTGCTGGCTTTTCTGCACTCCCAGAGACACAATTCAGATTCTAGGGCCGCTCCCAGGAGCTGCGGGCCATCATCAAACCTGCCACGCTCTATTTTTCTCCAGTTTTCACCCGTCCCCTTCCCTGCTGACATAAGAACATCAGCTTCCAGCCTTCCGACCTGTACTGCCCTCCAGCCACCGCCAGAGGACAGTCAGCAAGCGGGAAGACTAGTCCCCCCCCCCCCCCGAGAGAGGAGAGCAGTCCTGCAGATGCTCGATCCTCTTTCCCTTCTGTCAACCCCCTGGCAGCCCGAGCTCATTCCTGGCACAAGGTGTAGCGACCAGCACCTCAACCTCCAGCGCCACCGGGCTGGCCAAGGAACTCTGTTTCTCAGTGACAGGAACGGAAGTGTGTAAAGTAGTGTATGATGTATATGAGGATCAACCATGCTAAACAGACGACAGTGAGGCATCTGGTGACGTGCTTGAAGAAATTGACATGGGCAGCCCCAGTTGTGGAAAAGTTATCCATGAGGTGCTAATGCAGTTAGCTTAAAGTATGATGTATGTATGGCTCTGTGGTGGAGAGCTACACACAAGGAGAGACTCTCAAAGATCTACTGTTACTGGTAAGTGCCACCTTTATCGCAGCACAACCAATGCCCTGAAGTCTGCTGTTGGGCTTATAAAATTGTTTTAAAAAAAATAAAATCAAACGCTTTAAAATAAAACTGTGTTTATTACTAAAAAAAATAGAAAATAGTTTCTGCTGTTGTGGAACTACCGTGTTTTCAGGGTAAGGTAGCTGGCTTTTTGAAGTGGCTTATTTGTGGGTAGTCTGGCCTTGTTGTAGTTCTTTTGGGAGAAAAACGACATTTAGTGTGTATTTCAAAACTGCTCCTTCTTTGAGCGGAGAGAGTATAGGGAGTTGGGTTGTAATTATCTCTGTGGTATGTTTTTGTTGGGTAAAGGCATGCAGTCTGTTTCTGTTTTTGCTGCAGTGCGAGTCAAACTGCTTCAACCACATGTTGACTGACATGGCTTGTTTATGTCTGCTGGAGCAAGAGTGCATTGAAATGAAGTTTCCTCTGGGTCAGTGCTGTAGCAGATTGTTTATTAGCATGGGCTTTGTGTTTTAGGCATAGGTGCAATTGCTGCTATGGGCGATCTGGACTGTGGTTTGTTATAGGAGTGGTGCCTACTTGTGCTAAATGCGAAAACATTTTATATTGAAACACAACACAAGGAAGAAAGACAAAATAGAAAAAAAACACATTTCTAATTTTCTGTTTATTTATTGAAATGTTTCACCAGGAAGACACACTGAACAACAAGTTGCTCGTCTCCCGGTACAGCAGAGGGGTGGGGGGTACAATTGGATGAAGAATTTGACATACAGTTTAACATTTACCATATTTGAGAAATTAAACATCGTTACATTTGTAACAAGACATAGTTAAAAAAAAATAAATAAATAATCTTACAGTCGCGTTTGTGACATAATATACAATTAAATATATCTTACCTGTGGAATATGCATTTAATTACAAGTGGCATATCTAAGGAACATACTGTAGTACAGAAATTTAATGTGCCTTGGAGCCAGCTCCTTTGCAGGAATTGATCACGGTTAATAGGCAGATTGTGTAGCAATTACTGAATGAATGAGGTGCAGTGGGAGAACATCAAAGAGGGTAGAGGGGTAGACAGGAGAAACCAGCTGGGGGAAGGAGAGGATAAAGATGGGGGGCAGGAGAGAACATTACCGGAGAAAAGTGAGCAAAAAAAAAATCGGTAGTAAAGGGCAAGTTAACACAGGGCTAGTGCAATCTGGGAGCACCTCAGACAGAACAAAAAGTGCAAATTATTAGCTCAAGTTAACTAATTACTTTGATTAAGTGCAGGGAGGTGGGGGGCAGAAGAGAGAGAGAGGTGGGGGTAAGGGATAGGGAAGGGTAGGATGACTCATACCTGGAACTGGCCCTTTCAGAGTGCGAAGATCACTGCCAGTGGTGGAATAAGGCGAGGACTTAGAATAAGGGGCATGAGTAGGCAAGGACAAGTTGGGTAGCGATAGTAGAGGGGATGGTAAAGGGAAGGAGGAGGATTTAATAGGTGGTTGTTAGTGGAAATGTGACTTTTTTTGTGGTAAGGAAAAAAAATAATTTCTGATTTAAAAATGACAGTTTTAAAGTGGCATGGGGAAATGTTTGGTGAAGTGGCAGTGCTGGCACCGGGGCTTTTGTTTTGTTTTGTTTGGTCAAAGCACCTTCCTTGGATCAGTACGTCCAATGTGTTAAACAAGTGCTAAAAATTCAGTGACTGTTTTGTAGGCTGTGATGGTTTAACTAAAACAGTTCATTTATATATTTATAGTTATTGACCTGGTCCAGCTCTACCTATAGGGTAGCTGCACAGTACAGTTCTGTGTTTTGGGATCCATTAGGAACTAGTTACTGGGAGAACTTCTTTAATACCAGTAATGTAAATGCATTAAATTATTATCAAGAATGGTTACTACACCGCGTGGATGCTCTGAACTGGTTTAACTAAACCCATTTTGAAAACATTTTTAAAAAACAGTGCTATATTGTGGAGAAAGCACATTTTCCTACACAGTGTACATGTGTAGGAATTCCACTCAAGATTTTATGACACCAAATTCAGTTTAAAATGTCAGTTATTAGAACTGGCTCTGTGGCTGTGAGTGGTATGGGACCATTCTGGCACACTGGTGGCCCGTATTCGTGCTCCAAGCCTGGGATGTCATGAGCGTTGACTGGCAAGGTGGGTTGGGTGCATCCCTGTGGACGGTCTCCTCCTGGGGTTGGGGGCTACTGCTCCTAGACCCCACCCAGTGATTTGTAGTGGTGTTTGTGGAGTGCACTGGATCTGGGTGACCACACAGCATCAGCCCCCCCCCCCAGGCTGTTACTTGTGTGCACCGTGACGAATTGGAAGGTATAGTGGGACAAAAACAATGAGGGAAATCCCTCCCTCACTAGGCAGGATGGTGGTGCTGCACAGAGAGCCAAAAGAAAAAGGAGAAAGAGGCTCCACTCCTGTTTCTGTGGTAGTTTTCTTATTTATTTAACATTCCACCTCTGAGGCTTCCAACGTTTTGTGCCAAACCACTTCGTCAGGAAGATGATACTGAATACTGATGCGTGTATCTTTTCAGAGACCAGAATTTATCCTGGCACATTCCTTACAGAATGTCTTGGCTTGCTGTGCTCAATCCCTCTGTTCACTCTTCACAAGGTTTCTGCCGGATATCTCCTTGCACAGTACTCCTGGCGTTTCAGTGGAGATTGCAGGCAGGCCCCACACCATATAGAACTGTAGCTGCACAGGGGGCCTGCCATGTCCAATGGGTATGTGAATGCATGAACTCAACCCCTTCCTCAACACTGTGGCTGCCACAAATGTATGCTCCCCTTCCCTAAATAAGTGAGGTGGGATAATGCCGAGAGAGGTCAAAAACATGGTACGGGGAGAGGTTCTGGTGTGGCAGGAGTACCAGTGTCAGTATTGGAATCCTAGGATGGACAGTGTATCAAGGAATGGGGGAGGAGAGAGAGGGAGAGGTGAGAGTGAGGCAGAGGGGAGGAGAGGGAGGAGGGAGGCGATGGAGGCGATAGAGATGGAGGGAGGGAGGGAGGAAGGAGAGGAGAGAGAAAGAGAGGGAGACTGAGGTGGGAAACAGGTGAGAAGGAGGAACAAAGAATAAAAAAGTTAAAGGTCAAATTTACATTTCTTTAATTTTCTTGAAAATTTCCCAGTTGTTTCAAAAGTTTGCATCATAATTTTGGGCAAAAGATACTAAAACATAGTACCTATAACTTCAGGCCATTACAAGTCATGTTTTTCTTTACTATTTTTCCACCAGTTCTTTAGAAATTTGGATTTGCATATTTTAAATGGCTCTATAATACTGTGGCTTCTGACCTTGAACAAGGAAAAGGGGAAATCATTTAACCAGGAATGCACACTAAGCCGAAGCTTGTTTCCAGGTGCAACCTGGGAGCACAAGGAAGTTAAGTGACTTGCTCAGGGTCATGCAGTATACAAGTGGGGCTGTGGGATTCAAACCCCGGGCTCCAGGTTTGCAGCTCAGTGCCCTAAACCACAGCACAATACTGCTTCCATGTCATGAACAAGTCAAAGATTATATTTGTGTTATCAACCCAATGCTCCTTAAACCTTATTTTGTTTCACAATATCAATTATGAAACTAAATGAGTTTGACGTTTTGACCTTTTGTACTTCTTTATTTTCTATTTTTGGCTTCCTCGCATCTGGAATACTGTCTGTTGCAACTGTCAGTCAGCTTCTGCTTGTGAACTCACTCTATTAACCTAGACCACTTCCTAGGACAGAAGACTCTCTCCATCCTTAGGTGCTCAAACCACATCTGCTTATCCCGTGGATCTGGCTTTCCTTTCTGCCTGGCCAGGGCCTATTTGGGGAGGGCACAAATCATAACTAATGCTTTGAGTTTTAGGGGTGGGGTGGGGTGGGGAAGGGCAGGCATTGGATGTGCTTAGTAAGTGTGAGTAGTGTATTGGGTGAATATTGTCCTGCAGGCAGTTAGGGGTTTTTCACTCAGTCCTGCCTACCACCACGATGTAGATAGGCGTGCTCCCAACAGTGCGAGTGGTGTATCGTGGTGGGGGCCTCCTCACAGCATCCACAAACCCTCCTGTGCCATGGCCCCTTAATCTCGCTGCACCAACTGATCTACATTGGCTGTTGGGTCGGAAGACAGGCTAGGGAATGTGGAACACTCAGCAGTTTGCAAAAAGCAAGGTGTGCCTGCCTTCAGGCACCGGGAAGGCCATGGTGGAGGTACATAACATTTCCACACACCCCATGCCATGTCCTTCTAGGGCCTTTAGAGACCTGGTCACCCCCCCCACCCCCCACCGGCACACATAATTCCTCAACCCCTCTGCTTTGAAAGAAGATCTTGGAGAATGTGGCAGTAACTTAATTTTTTAAAGTACAGTTTTTCAATGTGGATATGACGATCCTAATTGAACTGGTATATTCCATATGCCCTTGCTTACATGGAGAAGGGGATCCACCAGAGGGCCAACCTGGTCTTCTAATTTGAAAACTGGCATCTGGCCTAGCTCTGTTTCCTGGGCTGCTCCATACTATTGTAAGGGGCTCTGCATGTGTGGTTGAGTACGCATACAGTTTAACTTTTAAAGAGCCCCTGATGCCATTGTGACAACTTTGAAAACAATGTAATATTTAGACATAGTTTAGCTTATATTTAATCATTTTTTCCATAATGCTCACCCTTTCTTCTTTATTACTAAAGACATTTGCATGTAAACAGGATCACTGCGCTATCTGTTCTGGCTGCTGACCAACACCAGGCATCACAGTTCTGCTTGTGACATCACAGTCGGTTGCTGTGCAGGTACTTAATTATGATGCCATAAACAGGTGATTCTGATGTCAGGTGTAGGCAAGCAGAAAGAGCAGATAAAGCCTAAAAGGCAGTAATCATCTTTTGCACAGCTGTCATCAGAAGAAGTCAGAAGGGGAAGGAAACATATTCAATTCAGTGCTTTACAGTAACTGGTAATTGCTATTTTTCTTTTAAACTTAGAGTGTGGGCTTTTAGTGACACTGTAATTTATTTGCTGACTTTACTTAGAATTGTTTTTGGGCTGTTGAAAATTGAAAACATAGTGGTGGTGTATTTCTCTGCTGTCTTTAATTGCTGCAAATTTAGTCTTGGCTTGTCTGACTTGCCCTGTAGTTTGGGTGAGGGGTGTTAATTGTCTGGCCTCTGACCTCGGCTATGTGATAACTGGAGGTGGGGCTTAGTCAGAGTTGAGGTAGCAAGTGAGTTTCGTTTTCTCAGAAGAAGCCAAAAGGGGAAGGCAACGTATTCGATTCAGTGCTTTACAGTAACTGGTAATTGCTATTTTTCTTTTAAACTTAGACTGCGGGCTTTTAGTGACACTGTAATTTATTTGCTGTCTTTACTTAGAATTGTTTTTGGGCTGTTGAAAATTTAAAACATGGTGGTGTATTTCTTTGCTGTCTTTAATTGCTGCAAATTTTCGCCCCCCCGCCCCCCCCCCCAACTCTTAATTATATGCCCTGTTAAATCTGATTGACAGGAGCTAAACACAGGGGATAGTAAGGGGTGTGGAGTAGGAGGGCATAAGGGGAAGAAGCCCACCCTCAGCACGACAAGTGTTTTGACTCATTCATTTATTTATTGGTTTATTTTCTTTTTTAAAAAGAAAAGTATCTGAGGATCAGTGGCAGGATTTTTAGGACAGTAAATTAATAAAAAGGGAACTAGGAGAGTTTCAGTAATAGACAAGTAGTGGAATAGCAGTATAATTGCAGTATAATGTGGGGAGTGGTGCAATGCAGTGGCTGTGGGGCAGCCATATTCAGGCAGATCTTCTGGACTCTGAGGTGCTGCCCTATCTGCATGCATCTCTCTGGACTGCGGGGTGAGGTAGCCAGACTCAGAGCGGAAGTAAACTGGGTCAGGAGTACCATCACCCCTATCCAGAGACCACCCAGTCCAATGCAACTGCCTCAAAGGATGCTGAGAACGAGGGGCACTTGGGTGACAGTGGGCTCAGGGAGGGTTAGAGCGGTCAGGCAGAGGCACATCCCAGATCCTATTCCACTCAAGAACTCATATGCCACACTGGCAAACGGGGACAACCAAATAGAGGTACCCAGAGAAGTGGAAGGAAAAGATGTGGAGGTTAGCCAAGGAGGTGACCTCAGCGGGGAGAGCAGTGGACCCCAGAGGAGGAGGAGGAGGAAGCGAATCCTGGTGGGGACTCCATCATAAGAGGGATCCAGCTAGGAACACAGGAGGGGAGGACAGGAGGTGAGGTGCCTACCAGGTGCCACGGCATGGAGGGATGGAAGGAAGATCCTGGGGATCACTGGGAAGGCAAGACGGGAGGGTGAGCTGGATGTCATTATCCACCTAGGTACTAATGACCTGGCAAGTGGGGAGCCAGAGGAAGTTCAGGAAGAGTTTAGGAAATTGGGGTGGGGTCTCAAGCAAGTAGCTACTTCTGTCACTTTTTCAGAAGTACTACCTGTGAGAGGCAAGGGAGAGCATAGGGGTGCATGCATCAAGAACTTTAACTCATGGTTGAAGAACTGGTGCTATGAGGAAGGGTTTGGATTCATTAGTGACTGTGGACCCACCTGGAGGGGTGGAGGTTTGTTCAAGCCTGACGGCCTGCATCCATTCTGGAGGGGAATCCAAGCACTCAATGATAAGCTTAAATGCTACATTGACAAGCATTTAAACTAGCAAGGGGGTGGCAGGCCAGCAAGGAGGGTACCTACTTGCTCACCCCCACAACTAGCAGTGGAACCAGTGAACCGGAGGAGTGGCTCTCTCTACAAAGCAGTGTGCAAAAGATGGAGATTAGCACCCAAGAGGTGGATAGGCAGAAAAGGGGCAAAATTCAGCAGAAGGGCAGACAGCAAGGAGAACCAGGGATAAAGGACAACCAAAGAAGGGACTGGAGTAGAACAGCGAAACAGTCTAAGGAGATCAAATCATGGAAAGCCATGTGTGCCAGTGCCAGGAGCCTTAGCAACGAGCTGGAGGATCTGGAGGCGGTCATGGTGCAGTCAGACCTGGACATTGTGGCCATCACTGAAACCTGGTGTAATGATAACCACAACTGGGAGATGGCCATACCTGGCTACAACATATTCAGAAGAGAAAGGGCAGGTAGAAAGGGAGGAGGAGTGGCACTGTATGAAAAATGACATAAGCCACAGAGATCCAGGAGGAACAAAATGGGGAGAGATACTGTGGGTTAAGCTGGAAAGGAAAATGGGGCTAGCCATCCGCCCAGGTGTGGTCTATAGACCACCAGCCCAGGAGGAAGAAACAGATAGGGAGCTAATGCTAGCCATCCAAAGGATGGCAGACAAGGGTGAGATAGTACTGGTTGGAGACTTCAGTATTCCAGACGTGGACTGGAGCATCCCAGCAGCAGCATCAACTAGGAGCAGATTTATCCTGGACTCCCTTCAGGGTGACTTCCTCAAGCAACTGGTCATGGAACCAACTCGGCAGAAGGCAATACTGGATCTTGTGCTCTCAAACGGGGCAGTGTAATGGGGTAACAGTGGGGGAGCACCTGGGGAACAGTGACCACCTGGCAACAGTAAAGCTGACATATTGAACAGGTATTTCTGCTCGGTCTTTACTGAGGAAGAGGAGGGTAATGGGTCTGAAGGGAGTACAAGGGGTGAGAATGGTGCAGAAATGGACACAAGTCCCTTTACACGAGAAAGGGTCCTGAAGGAACTGGAAGCAATAAGGGTTGATAAAGCAATGGGACCAGATGGGGTGCTCTCCAGGGTCCTTGAAGAACTAAGAGAGGTGGTGGCTGAACCTCTGGCTATCCTATTTAGCCGATCACTGGAAACGGGAGGTACCCAAAGACTGGAGGACAACAGATGTAGTCCCCTTATACAAAAGTGGGAACAAAGAGGAAACGGGGAACTACAGACCAGTCAGCCTCACCTCGGTAGTGGGGAGAACATGGAAGCACTACTGAAGGAGAGACTGGTGGAACATCTGGTTGTCAATGTACTACAGGACCCAAGGCAGCATGGTTTCACCAGGGGAGGTCATGTCAGACCAACCTCATTGAATTTTTGACTGGGTGACTAGGAGGTGGATCAGGGGAGGTAGCGGACATGGCCTATCTGGATTTCAGCAAGGCCTTTGACACTGTGCCACAGAACACTATTACAGAAACTGGGGAATATGGGTGTGGGCAGGACAGTAGTGTGGTGGGTAGGTAACTGGCTGGGCGGCAGGACATAGAGGGTGTTGGTAAATGGCTGTCACTCCACAGAGGGAAGAGTGACCAGTGGGGTACCACAGGGATCAGTGCTGGGACTGGTCCTATTCAACATCTTCATCAGTGACATTGTGCAGGGCCTAGAAGGCAGAATTTCACTGTCCGTTGATGACACTAAGCTCTGTAACAGAGTAGACACACCAGAGGGTGTAGACAGAATGAGAAGCGACCTGCAGAAACTTGAAGAATGGTCAGGGGTTTGGCAGTTGAAATTCAATGCAAAGAAGTGCAAGATAATGCATATGGGGCACAAAAACCCTGGCACAATGTATCAGTTGGGGGGTGAGGATATAGCATGCACCAAGCAGGAAAGGGATCTTGGGGTTATCATCTCTGATGACCTCAAGGTAGAGAAACAGTGGCAAGGCAGCAGGTAAAGCAAACAGGATGCTGGGATGCATAGGCAGGGCATCACCAGCAGGAAAAGGAGGTCATAATTCCACTATACAAGACACTAGTGAGGCCCCACCTGGAGTACAGTGTACAGTTCTGAGACCTTACCTACGTAAGGACATAGACAGGGTAGAGAAGGTTCAGAGGAGGGCAACAAAGATGGTACATGGATTGCATCACAAGTCCTGTGAGGACAGGTTGAAGGAACTGAATATGTACTCCCTGGAGGAGAGGAGGGAGAGGGGGGATATGATAGAGACATACAAGTATCTTACAGGGAGGAATAGGGTGCTGGAATACACTATTTTCAAGCGAAAAAGCTGTTCCAGGACTAGAGGGCATGAGATGAAGTTGGAGGGAGGACGATTCAGAGGAAACGTGAGGAAGAGGTGGACAAGTGGAACACTCTGCCAGAGGAAGTGGTGGGGGCTGAAACAATCACGGAATTTAAGAACGCATTGGATAGACATAGAGGAATTCTGGAGGTCAGGGGTAAGGGGCAACAGATTTCTAGGAAAACATAAACTGAACTTACAAGCTCAAATGGGCAGACTGGGTGGGCCATAGGCCCTTATCTGCTGACACTGTGTATGTATCTATGTATCAGCAGTAAAGAAAAAAGGTAAGAATTATAGAAAATGTATGAAGTGTAAAACTGAATTGTGTTTAAATTTCACTTTTTTCCCCCAAAGATTTTCTAATGGTGTCAGGAGGTTTTTAAGGAACCCAGCATTTTTCTGTCCACCACTGAGTCTAGTAAGCTGTACACATAGCGACAACTCATTGTGTGATCCAGAACCCTTTCCTGCTTGTCCTATACCAGTAAGAAAGTGCTGTTCATGGTATGGAGCAATACAGGAAAAATAGGAAAAACCGGGCACTCACCGCCTCTTAATTAACAAAAAAAAAAAAAAACCCAGTTTCAACTTCAAAGTGCTCACTGCATGTTTTATTGAAAGTGCTGTAAAAGTCGGGACACTGCTAGAAATCTGCCTGATGCATTTCAAATTCTGTAAAATCCTTTGTCACAGGCTTTAAACTGCAGTGGCTTTTTTTTGTTAATTAGGAGGCGGTGACTGCCTGTTTTTTTTCCTGTACAGGTCACCCTTGTGCAGTTCCGTATGTCCCGTTGTCATATATGCTCTCCTTAACTGTAAGTCCTAGACGCCTCCATAAATCCTTATCCTTAATGGCTTTAAAGACAAGGCACATATCACCCCCTCACCTTCCTCTGCCCTGTGGTATACAAATTCATCTCCATTCTCCTTTCTTCATGTTTTCCCTCTCATACCCGAAATCATTCTTATCGATTGCCGCTGTACACCCTCCAGTTGCCTGATACCACCCACTTGAGAGCTTCAGCTGGGTGTGTGGGGCATAAGTCAGGGCAAACAGCAAACTCTATCCCTACCTCAAAAAAACAGAAAAATACAAAAACCGAAGCCAGTGTTTTCCCTCTCTTCTGGCTACTCTGTTGTCTGTGTGTGTGGGGGGGGAGGCATTGTGAGACAGTGGAGGACAGGTACTCCACTTGTCTTTAGCATTGATTGAGACTACCTACCTGTGAATTGTAGCAATTTTATTTAACTGTTTTTAGAAAACGCACATTTTTCAGTGCCATTTTAAACAGTTTAGAAGTGTTCCTCTGTGTCTTGCAAAACCTGAAGTGTGATGCGGTAAGCACTTCTGATTTTCCAAGTTTTAAGCAGCAGCCTCAGCGAGCTGCGCTGTACTTGAGATCTGCAATTAGGTGTGTGGCATAACAGTCATAGCAAACTGTAACTCTATACCTATCTCTTCCGCTTTTAAGAAAAAAAAAATCTCCAAAAAAAAAACAAACCCCAAAGCCGAGGTTCTCTCTCCTCTGGCTGTTCTGTTGCCTGTGTGGGGGCATCGTGGGACAGTGGAGGACAGGCACTTCACTTGTCTGTAGCACTGATTGAAACTAACTAGCTGTACATTGTAGCAGCACAGGCTAGAAAGGGAACAATTGTAACTGTTTTTTAGGAAAGGCATGTTTGCAAGTGCCATTTTAAACACTTCAGAAGTTTTCCTCAGTATCTCACAAAACCAGAAGTGTTGCGGTAAGCTCATGAAGCTGCCCATATGGCTGGTATTTGGTCCTACTGTTTTACTGCTGTGGTGCATCACTGTACAATTGTTAATGTTATTGTAGTTTAGCAGATTTGGCCTGTTCTGACTGATGCAACTCGGCTTTAAACATTTCAATGGCCCTTTCCAAGTCCGCCACTCCTCCAGTTTTGGTGTCATCTGCGAATTTACACACTCATACAGTCCTTTTACATTGCATTGTAGAAACATAAGTTGAAAAAAATGTGGCACCCAATACCGTTCCATGTGTCACTGTGCTTGGTACTTTACCTCACTCAGTTATATAACCCATAATGTTTACTTTCTTATGTCCATCAACCATGACTGTATCTAGTTCACTACTCTGTTATTGATACTTATTTTCCCAATCTGCTCTACTAATTCTGTATGGTGCACTGTGTTGAATGCTTTGCTGTAGTCTTAAAAAACATACACTGGTTGACCCTCGTTGACCCTCGTTCAAGGCCTTATTTACTGGGTCAGAAAAGTTCACTAGGTTTGTCTGACAGGATCTTCCTTTACGGAAGCCATGTTGAGTGTCATCAGCCATGTTATTTCTGATGAGGTTACTTTGTCTCTTCCTCGATTACTGTTTCCTTAATTTTCCAAACAGTGGATGTGAGAGTAACCAGTGTATAGTTTTTATAGTTTGACCTTGACCCCCCTCTTTTATAAATGGTGACCACTACACGTCCCTTTAGTTATTTATTGCCTGATCTGTAGTCACTGACCGTTCAAAAATGGATGCCAATGGGCCAGTTTGATCCCCTGCCAGTTTCTTTAGCACTTTTGGACGCATACGATCTGGTCCCTGGGGCTTATTTGAGTTAAGGTTTTCAAGTACCATCTGTACTTGATTCTTGTAAGTATCTTTGGGTTGTTGTCGCTGTCCCTCTACTCGCCTGTATTTTCACTGTCTTGAAGGAAAAATGAAGAAAAATATTCATTCAGGATTTATACCATCTCAGTTTCTTTAGACATACAGTTTTCCCCACCTCTAAGGGACAAACTGAGCAGCTTGCACTCGTGACACCACTTGTATAACTGTAAAACACTTTGTAGTTATCCTTAGCTGTGACTACCAGTTTGTGTTCCATCTGTCTCTTTGTTGTTTTCAATTTCCCTTTTGCATTGTCTGATCATATGTTTATATTTATGCCATAGTCTCTCCTCTTTGCTGCATTTTGCTTTGCCAAATAATTTCCTCTTATTCCATGGCAATATGACTATTTTTCTTGTCTGCCAAGCTGGAACTTTCCTCTCTTGTTATATTTAACCCTTACTGGGACATTTCTATTCACCAATGCTCTGATTTTCTCATTCACACATTCCCAATTTTCTTGTAAGGTTTTGCCAGCCATATCCCCTTCGCAGTTCCATGAGTGTATTTCAGATCTCATCCCATTACAAGTCAGCCTTGTCAGATCAATTAGTTTTTGTTGTACCCTTCTCACCGATTTTACAGTTACTTATTTTGAAAGTCACCCTACTGTGGTCACTTCCAACTAGCAGTTCACACACTCTGTAATCCAAAATCTTGCTTTCCATCTTGCTTATGATCAGGTCCAAGATGGGTTCTCTCGTGCCCTCTTTAATATGTTGCACCACACCCAGCATAACCACTGGCTCAGCAAAATCTTTCTCGAGACTAGAGCTCCCCATCAAGTTCTCCCAGTGTATGCCTGGCATATTAAAGTCCCCTACCAGTAGAAGCATTTTATTATTCAAGTCTTTACTCTGTTGGGGGTGCCTGTACAGAGTTCCCATATACAATTTCTTCTTTCCAAAAAGTGTAACCTTAACCCAGAGGTGTTCCAATTCCTTACTCTGGGCACTCCATATTTTTGCTGCAACTACTGTGTCCTTTATGTAAACCATTGTAAACCATGACACCTCCACCTGTTCTGTTTGCTCTTCCTTTGTTGAATAAATTGTACCCCGCTATATTCCTTCCCGTTATTTTCCTCATGCCACCATGTTTTGGTTATTGCTGAGATCTTAAAATTTATCTATAATAGTGTTGCCTCCAATTCCCTCTTTTTTTTGTTTCCTGGACTCCAAGCATTAACTAGCATACATACCCATTCTTTTAACCTATTTTTTTAATTCAATGTTTTATTAAAGACCACTGGTAAAATTACATAACAAGGAGTCCAGAAAAATTAAAAAGAATGCAAAGATTGCATCATACCCCAGTCAATTAAATTAGATAAAGGAAGCACTAATACCATCATGTACATTTCCATTGTTGTAATGCTGTACAGGATCAACAAAGTAATTCCCCCCCTTACTGAGTACATGAGTAGGTACAGTCATCTTGGAGTCTGAAATGGAAGGCACCTTGCACAATAGTACTATCCCAGCCAGCATCCATATCCAATGCTAGTAGTTGTGTTCATAGTACATTGACTATCATACCTATCCATTAGCAAAAATGATGGGGAGAGCATTTAATCTCCTGGGTATACTACTTATGTATAGTACATCCTTCCTGGAAGGGCGCTAGTTGTGCCTTCCATTGCATCGTTCAAATACAGCTGTTAGACCGGTAATGCGAGTTGACATTTAAATAATAAAAATAGAGGGAGAAGAGAAAATAAAGAATCATAGATGGCATTAGACTTAATATTGGTAAGTAGCTATTAAGGAAAAAATAGAGGAGAAAAAGGAAAGCAAGGAAATAGAGGTCATAACCACTCAGCCGGCTAAAACTCAGACTGGCCAGAGGGTCATAGAGGGCTCAGAGGTGTAACCGTTTAGAGGGGTAGCCATGTCAGGGTGAAAAGCATCATCCTAGCGACCCCATCCAAGGCACACAGGTCCTGAGCCCTAAGGGACAAAGTCTGGGCGATGGTCAGCCTGGTACAGGACCCACTTATACCACTTAATTTCAAAGGAGTCTATGCGATTGGATAGCCTGACTGAAAGCCTTTCTAGTGTATAGATTTCCACTGTGAGTCGATACCAGCTACCTCTGGTGGGTATTTTGGTTATGCGCTGCTGGCCTAGTGGCACTGAGGGTTGAGGCGCTGGATGCCACACCTCACAGCACGCTGGCAACCTGGGTTCGGCAGGGGAAGGAGAGGATTGAGCATCTGGGAGACAGCTCTCCTATCCTTGGGGAGGACTCCAGGGTAGCTTGGTGTCTTGGCGACCCACACTGGAGATCGGGGGTACTGCAGGTGCACCAGCCAACATAGGGGGCGGAGTGCGGTAGATGCCAGCAGGGCAGCCGTGTGCAGGCGTCATTGCACGTTGCACTCTGAGGGGCGAAACAAGGAGAACACCCCTGATGGCCTGGTGAGGCGACGGCTGGTCTCTGGGGGCTGACCCCCACACGCTCAATGCTGGCCACGATCCCGGCCCTACCACCTGGGGATCCTTGGCCTCCTCCTGTATGGGTCCGGCAGGAGAGGAGGGGATCCTGATCCCGATGTCTCAGTCAGGGGATGTGGTTCAGGCGGGCAGTTAGGGGGAACGCTGAGTGAGCCAGCCTGAGAGATGCCCCGAACCTCCAGGTGAAGAAATAGAGTTAAAAAAAAAAAAATTATTGGTTGTGCGCCAGAGCCTGGTTATGGTCTTCTTAGCTGCTAGTAATAAAAGTGTTATTTGTTTATGTGTGTCTTTATTGACAGTGACGCCCTCTGGTGGAGTGACCGTAAGTATATAAGCTGGGGTTAGGAGAGATGGACAGTTATAGATTGCTATTATGTCCGCAAGAACATCTTGCCTGTAAGGCGCAAGTAAGGCACAGGACCACAACACATGCCCATGATCCGCATGTGCCTGGCCGCAGCACCTCCAGCACTGTCCTAGCGAAGGATCCATAAATTTAGCAACAACAGCTGGATTATGGAAATATCTAAGTCTAGTCATCCATGCATACTCCTTTTAGTACACCGCCAAGGAAGCTTTGTGTGTTATGAGAGCGGAGATGTTCCAAGCATGTGGGGTAATCTCATACTGGAGTTCTTGGGACCATTTTAACCATGCAGCTTCTGTGGAAACAGTGGATGTGGCCTGAGGGCCTTATAGATCAAACTAATAATGTGTTCCACTACATTCCCTCTAAGGTGAGTGAGAATAATCAAAATCAGAGATGTTGGTTTTACCACCACAGAGGCCAGAGGCTCTTCATGTGGCTGCAAATATGATTTCAATTGCATGAATCTATGAAATTTTGAAGGAGGTATTCCATATGAAGTCTGTAGGGACACAAAAGGTAACATCCCTGAGGGACCTATTAATTGGTATACAAATTTAATATTATGCTGGTGCCATTTTGTCAAAGATCTGTCCGACTTATTTGGAGGGAAGTCAGTGTTGTTGGCCTTAGTCTGTAATTTTGCTCTGTGTCTTATTGCTCTTCCAGGTAGCCCCTGAAAATGGGACTGTAATTGTCTGTGGGCCCACCCGGTTACCAAAATTCAATAAATAAATAAATAAAATAAATAAATTTGTTCAGTGGCGAAGATACCAGTAACCACTGACGGAAGGTCTCTGCTGTATTTTGAGGGAACGTAGTTAATGGCAAACATATGGGGGTTCCCAAAGTGATATGCTGATAAGTCAAATATGTCAGTAAGAGTTAATTCTGTCTGTTTCCAGTGAGCTCCATATGCTGGCATCAGCCAATACGTGATCGTCCTCAAATGAACAGCCAGAACATATTGACATCGGTTTGGGAGGTTTAGTCTTCCCTATCCCTTGGAAGTTGAAGGACTGAATATCAAATTCTTGGTGGCTTTCCTTGCCATACAAATCTAGAAATTAACTTAGCCCATGCTTGAAATTGTGTGTTACTAGGTAGGACAGGGAGGGTTTGTAGAAAGAAGAGAATGCGGGGTTGTATATATATATTTTTTTTAAGTTTTTGTTTTTATTGTTTTTAAAAAATATAGTATGCAGAATACCGTGCAGTACAGGTACATAGAAAAAAATGTAGCAGTAGTAGAAAATTACATTCCATAAGACCGCAGATCAATTAACTTTCCATTGTCACGAATACATTATGCTGGTAAAAAGTAAGGGGGTAGAGGATATCAGGAATATTAATTTCATTCCCCACCACAAAGTAAGTCTTGAGGGTGAACATAGAGTAATGTACAGCAGCCCTTTCCGGCCTCAGCCTCCTCCCTATGCAACTCTGGACCCAAAACTCTCTGATTTGTACTCTTACACAGGGAAGGCTGTATAGGGGGGAAATCGCTTCAGTCCCCTCCATCATGGTACAAAATCTGAGTAATGCTCTAACTGAAAGTGGGTCCACAGACTCCATCTATTCGTGAAGCCCAGAGTTTGGCTATTCAGTTTAGCTGATATCTGTTCTAATCTATATACTTCATAGGCCAACATTTGCCAGGCTTCTTTAGTTGGGTTATGCTTGGTAAACCAGAGTCTGGTGATCACTTTTTTTGCTATCAAGTTTGAAATGTCCCCCATTCATCTGAAGACCTATGGGAGGAGTCGCAGTCAGGATGAAGGTGGGCATGACTAATTCAGGTTTCTGAAAGATATAATTTAGTTCAGAGATTACCTCAGACCAATATCCCTGAAGGAAGGGGTAGGACCATAAAATATGTGCCTCCCTGGCTGGATGAGAGCAATACCCTTTCCAGCATTTCGCAGGGTCTCCCTCTTTGTATTTAGCAGTCACAGCTGGGGTTCTAAAATAGCGTAGTGTGGTTTTCCAGGCAAACTCCCTCCAGTATGTTGTGGTTGAGACCTTGGAATAAGGGAAGGTGGCTTTATGCCAGTTCTCTAAATCAGTCTCTATCCCATGTCCTCCTTCCAGTGTTGTTGAACTGGGTCCAAAGGAGTACTACCTTCTGGTCGACATGCTTGGTAAAGCTGGCTAATGAGATGCTCCTGTATACCACCATTCAAGTGATGTCTAATCAATCCGACTACAGGGGTTGGGGACTCCACCACTGAGGATAAAGCATCCTCTTGGGGTAGGAAACAATTGCTGAGTTGTGCATAAGTTTGATATTGACTGGAAGGGAGTTTATAAATAGATTGTAAATAGGTGAAAGAGAATAGGCCAGATGGGCCTACAACTTGGAACACAAAACATAAATGATATGGTTTCCAGTCCCTCAGTAAGGAGGTCAATCTCAGCGGACTTTAGGCTGAATTATAAGCTAGTGTAGAAAGGTAAACTCTCAGAGATGGTGAAGGTAGAACGACTAACTACAATCCACGTTTTAAAGAGTTCCCCTGTAAATTGCCTAAACCTGCACAGAGGGAGACATCTCGGGGGGCATGCCAAAATATATGACGGGAAATTTTCTAACCGATTGATGGTTGTTTCAATATCTTTCCAGTATGCTGTATAAGAATCGGACACATGTTGGAGGACAGTGCATAGTTGTGCTGCCTGTGCATATTTCTTTAAATTAGGGATACTAAGGCCGCCCTGGGCTCTAGATAGTTGTAGTATGTTATATTTCAATCTTGGTGGTTTGCCACCCCAAAGAAACTTAAAAATTAGCTTGTCCCAGGCTGAAAAATAAGTATTAGTGGGTATAACAGGTAAGGTTTGAAGAAAGAAAGGGATACGGGGAAGGATATTCCGCTGGACAGTTTCTGCCCCACTCACCAACCCAGTGGGGAGGTGCATCCATTTGGATAAGTCAGCAGTTATCTGTTGAGTGATCAGTTCGAAGTTAACCAGTTCCAGGTGTAATAGCCGAGATGGGCTCTTGATTCCAAGGTAATGCATTTCTACCATATTCCAGCGAAACGGGAAAGCCCCCTTCAGAGCTCTGGACGGAATAAAAGAGTAATTCAGGACTTCCGTTTTGGAACTAATAATTTTATACCCTGACAGGTCTCCAAAAAGTTTGAGTTAATCCCACACTGCCAGGACAGAGGTTTCAGGGGAGGTGAGTGTTAACAAGATATTATCTGTAAAAAGCGTGAGCTTATATAACCTGCCCCCCAGGAGTATTCCCTCAGTTTCCTGATATTGGCTAATAGTGGTTCCAAGTATAAAGCGAACAACAACGGAGACATTGGGTAACCCTGTCTGGTGCCTTGGGCTAGGGGAAGGGTGGGGGGCGCGATAGGGAGCCATCCAGTTTAAGATATGCCATAGGGGATTGATACATGCTCTGGATCTGAGAGGTAAATTTATCTGGGAAGGCAAAGCGTTTGAGTGTAGCCCATAGATAGGGCCATGAGACCCGGTCAAATGCCTTCTTGGCATCTAGGCCGAGAAGGACTAAGGGGATTTGTCTTTGAGAGGCAAGCTACGTTAATAATAACACCGGCCGGATGGCAACATGGGCCTGATGCTTCATAATAAAGCCTACCTGATCTCCATCCACAAGATGGGGAAGACCATCCACCCTATGAGCTAGAATGGACTTGAACAGTTTATAGTCTGTGTTCAGTTTCGAAATTGGTCGATACGATCGGGTCCCATTAGAGTAGCATCCTTGCCCGGTTTGGGAAGGGCTGATATCTCAGCATAGCTCCAAGAAAGTGGCAGTGGGTCTCTCTCCTGAATTTCCTGGAATGCTTTAAGCAACGGTGGAAGAAGTAATTTACTCCATTTTTTATAAAACTCAGACGGGTCCAGGTGCCTTTTGAGTCTTTGTTAATTTAAGTGTGGTCTTGATTTGGTCAGCAGTAATGGGACGCAGCAGCCCTTCTACCTGTACCGGGGAGAGTTGTGGGAGGGGGGTATTTTGTAAATATTGTGTGATTTGTGAGGGTGGCAGAGTGGTATCCTCCATATAGAGGTTTTTATAATAGGTAGCCATGGCTTGTCTGATGGCTGTGGGATGCACCAGATGTTTTTTGGTTTGAGGGTCATACAGTTTAGTAACCATTGCCTGCTGTCTCATCCCCTGTAGTTGCCTAGCCAAATGCCTACCACCTCTGGGTCCCCCTTCCTGGTTTTAAGTTTTAAATACATTAACTTTTGTTCTAGCTTTTGGTCCTCTAGTTTTTGTAATTTTTGTTTGGTGAGCTGAAGTTGTGATTTCAGACTCGTATCTCCCTGTCTGATTTGTGCCTGTAACTGGGTCAATGTATTATGCAGTTCCACCTGCAGGGCTTCCCTGTCTTTTTTTTGGCTGAGTATTTACAATCTCTCTCCTAAATACCGTTTTCAGCGTGTTCCATTGTATGGCACGGGAGGTCTCTGCAGAATCATTATCAGACAGAATCAAGGGAACCGTCTGGATCACCATATGGCTGAATTCTGGGTCCTGAATATAAGATAGATTAAATCACCAGATGGAGTGTTTTTTTTGGCTTATCTAAGGCTAACTTAAGTAGAAGAGGGGTATGGTCGGAAAGAATGGAGGCCCCCCCCTCCCAAGATATCCTGAACCATTTCCAAGTGTTCTACGGAGACAAAAAAATAGTCTAACCTCACCAAGGTATTAGTCTTAGGGGAATAATGAGTATACATCCGGACTGAGGGAAAGAAATTATGCCATATATCAATCATACCAAGTGATGGGATGGTTGTCTTCAAATATTTTTGAAGCGGAGAGGCTCTATGCCTAGAGGGTAATGAGGTATCCATCATGGGGTTTAAAGTTACATTGAAGTCCCCACCTATTATATATAGACCTTGAGCTATAGAGGCAGTCATCTAGGAGTTTCTGTGCCACCGGAGCTGGGCTACCTGGGGGGAGATATACGGAGGCCAGAGTCACTTGGGTGAAATATAATAGGCCCACCAATATAACATATCTACCCTCACCATCACTGATCTGGTTTTGCAGCTGGAACGGCCTTCCCTGTGGAACTATGGTCGCCGCTTCCCGCCTGCAGCCAGAGGAGTGTGAAGAGGCCAGCACTGTATGAAATCCCCAAGATTTTAGCTTTGCGTGCTCTGATTGGAGGAGATGCGTCTCTTGGAGGAGAATAATGTCAGGTTTGTCCTTCTTGAGGAATTGAATTAGCCTCCTCCTCTGAATAGGGTTGTGGATGCTGTTGACATTGAATGACAATACGAGGAAGGGGATAACCATTTGTGAAGCTGTAACAATGAGCTATAACATGGGGTGGGGTTACCATCCAGCATTTCCCCTTCGTATCAAATAGTGGTGTGGGATTTGTAGGGTGTCCCCCCGCCTCTGTGAGTCCCATGGAAACCCTCCATTATACCATCAGGTAGTAAGCTAATGGGCACAGGAGTCACTAAAACTGGGCTCATGTGTATCCTTTGTAAAAACAGTCTAGACCTGCACTGTATTACATGTTGTTTCAAAAACAATGAAAACTTGGCCAACAGGGCACAGCAATAACTATCAGATAACCTAGAAAACTTTAGCAGAATTATATATAGCCTTAAGCTTGTTCCGCATTTCACATAGCCAGTAAAACATTCTTCTGGTAATAAAACTGTGGCTTCCAAGGTAGGGGAGAACCAAAAGTCTCTCTCTCTTTAGCCTGCAGAGAGGTAGTAACCTTATACAGCTCCCTGACAGGTTGGGGGATATGTCCGAAGCATTGCCCGCTCCAGGCCCTCTGGAGACGTAAAAGATCCCAGCAGAAAGTATACAGTGGGGGTGGAAAGAAAAAAAATTGTAAGGGAGTGTGTAATCACCCGAATAAGATTAATGGTTAAAACCCAGACGAATACCCACATAACTGCCTCCCCCCCAACTCAAATATTTTATTCTGGTAGTGCGAACCAATAATGTGTGTTCATCTTAACCCAGAATGCAGGAGTTTCACTTGTCCATGTCCCGGGCATTGCCATCTGTTCGAGTAAACAAAAATTGTGGGTGCTTATGCAGGGTAGTATATTTTGTTGGATGGTTTTAATCCTAGCCAGGAACCCCAGTGATAGTTGTGACCATCTGGATAGATCGTCAGTAATTTTTTGAGTAAGTGGTTCATAATTAAGTGAATCTAAGTGTGTTAGGTTCTTAGTTCAATTAACCCATAGATATCTCATTGCAGCTTTGTGCCATTTAAAAGGGAATTTGTTTTAATTCGGGGAAGGGCTATAATTGTAAATAAGAACTTCCGTCTGTTCGTTTATTTTGTATCCTGCCAGGGTTCCAAAAGTGTGCAATTGTTATCTCACTTTTGGAATAGCTCGTTCTGGTGATGTCGAGGTAAATAAGATATCATCTGCAAAAAGCAATATTTTGTGTGAGCGACTGCCAAAGGGGATTCCCTCTATATTGGGATGGGAGTGAATGGATGCTGCAAGGGGTTGTAAATACAGAGCGAATAGGAGGGGAGAGAGTGGGCACCTCTGCTGGGTGCCCCTCCATAGAGGAAACAGCTCCGATATAGAGCCATTAAGCTTTAAGTAGGCTTGGGAGGAACTATAAATATTTTGTAATTGTTGGGTAAAAGCGTCTGGAAAACCGAAGCGTCGGAGGGTTGCCCAGAGGAAGGGCCAAGCAACCCTGTTGAACACCTTCTCTGCGTGGAGTCCCAGTAGGGTCAAAGGACTCTTTCTTGCAACTGCATATTCGGTTAGCAATAAAGTGCGTCGGACAGCATCTTGTGCCTGCCTTATGCCAGTAAACCCTACTTGGTCTGGGTTGATGAGGAAGGGAAGTAGAGAATCTATTCTCCAGGCCAAGACCGAAAGAATATTTTATCACCATAATTTAGCTTTGAGATTAGATGGTGTGAAGCAGGGTATTGGGTATCTTTGAAGGGTTTTGGGATGGCAGCAATAACCGCATACCTCCAGGAAGGAGGGGGCATTCCCCAGGCCTGGGGCTTTGTGGATTTTGGCCTCTTTAAGAACAGCTCGCACCGCATCATCTTTTATTGATGCTGCCAGTGCCAGAGCCTGCACTTCTGTTAGTTGGGGGAGTAGGAACTGGTTGAGATATGTTTCTATTTGTATAGGCGAGGGGGAGGAGTCTGCAGTATATAATTAATGATAAGATTTAGTTAGTACCGTACAAATTTCAGAGGGACATCCAAGGAGATGGCCTGTGTCTGGATCAAACATGTTGGTCACACAGGCTTTAGTTTTTGTCATGCACAGTCTATGTGCCAAGTTCCTTGCCCCTCTGGGTCCCCCCTTGTAGTACCTATGCTTCAAGTGAAGCAACTGTTCTGTTTTATGATCCTAGAGCTTTTGTAACTGTTGCTTAACTATCTGGACACGCGATTTAACTGTTGTTTCCCTGATGCAAGAAATTTTGCTGCAATGTATGGAGTTCAAGCTGTAATTCCTTAACCCGAGTCTCCCTCTCTCTTTCCTTTTTAGCCGAATAAGCTACTATCTACCCCCTCAAGACGGTTTTGAGGGTATCCCAGAGAATTGTAGAGGATGTTCTAGGGACATGGATATGTTGTTCATCCACACTTATTGGCAGGTTCCTTGCCGCTTTAAATCTTGCCGGAAGGTCTTCAAGCTGGCTCCTCCCACCCACCCGGGTGGTAAAACTCTCGGCTCCGCCCCATGACGCCAGATCTTCCTTACCGCTTGGAAGCTCAGGTTCCCTCCTTAACGCGTTGCGATTAAGACTGGTTCCTAATTCTTTGAAAAGTTCGAAATTAAAAGTTTTTGCTAAAAGACTTCGGTCTTCTTCTCCTCGCGGCTGCGATGGACAAATCGACTCCCGGTTTTCGGAGGTGCCCTTGCGGGCAGAAGATGTCTAGGACGGATCCGCACTCCACGTGCGTCTACTGCCTGGGCAATACCCGCGACCCGCGGGCCTGCGACTTGTGCTCTTCCTTTACCGACTCGTCGCGCCCGGAGCCGTGCTGCCCGATTACAACTGGAAGCGCCGAAAAATTCCACGGTGAAATCTAAAGAGGCCGGTTGGCGGTGTCTGCGGCGTGGGCTTAGCGGATCAGCTAGAGCAGATGATCGCCCGAAGAGGGAGGCGGCGCGGGCCGCTTCTACCTCGGCTGCGGCATTTGTCCCGCTCTCTCTCGGTGCCTCGTACTCGGCTTCTTTTAAGGAGCTTTGTCTGACCCTCTCGACCAAAGGTGAGGGTCCAACTTCTTCGGGACCTTTTTCCAGGTCCAAAAAAAGAGCAAAAGTAAGTCTCTCCGTCGACGCTCTTGGGAGCGGGAAGGATCCCCCTCCCCTTGTCGACAGTCGACTTCGGTCGACCCTTCAGCTTCGGCCACTGGCTTCATGGTGTCCCCGTCAGGCCAGTTGACCGAGACTCCTGTCGACGCGGTCGAGATTTTTCTCGACCCGTTAGACGGGTTGTCGGCTGGAGAAGCTGAGAATCCCCTCTCCCCAGTTCCCCCGGTGGGAGTTGAGGATCCCATCGGCTCGTCTGTGCCTCCGGTTCCGGAGCCTTTAGTGGGATCATCCGAGCCGAGGGGAGTGCCGATTTCCGACACTTCTCCTTGCCTCCCTCGGCCTAGTCGAGACTCTCGGTCTCGGTCTCGGACATCCTCGCGGTCCAACCGATCCCGCCGCCTTAGGCGGTCTCTGTCTCGGCACCGCGGCAAGCGGCGCCGCCGCTCTTCCTCTTCCTCGGACGAGGGGAGGCTTCGGCGCAAGTTGCGTCGGAGGTACGAGGAACTTATGTGGCAACAGCTCCTTTTGACCGGGAATAAGCCGACCCAGTCGTCTTCCCCGGCCATTAAGTGGCTGTCACCGGAGCAACCGAAACAACCCCTCGTTGTAGTCGAGGAGCCTGTTCTCAGGCCGGTTGTTCGGCCAATTCCAGCTGCCCCACCGATTCTGGTGGAACCTCCGCCTCCACAGCCATTAGTTGGGGCTCCGACCAAAAATTCTCGGTCGGCTTTGCCCCATAGGCTGTCTGTCACCCTCACTCCCGATAAACCTCGGCAGGTGGAGGGTGACTCAGGGCCGAGGCAGCTCTTTGAGGACTCTTCTGAGTCCGATGATGGTTCCTCCCTCTTCTCCAAGCGCATGGACTTGGAGTCCTCGAGAGGGCAGTCAATGGACGATAGCCCTTCGTCCTTCTTAGGGTTGCTTCGACTCATCTCGGAGTCCACCGGGATGAAGCTCGAACCCGTTTCTAAACGGGCCAGGTATCCCCTCACGGAGATTCTGGACGAGGGATTCTCCCGGAGGCCTTTCCGGTGGCCGAAGCCATAGTGGGTCCGGCCTTGGAACTTTGGCAGTGTCCTGCTTCCTGCCCTCGCCCGGCCAGGTTGGCCAGGAAGTATGCGGTCCCTACGGTTCCCTGTCCGGTTTTGAACACCCCTCGGCGAGGGATGCGTTACCGACAGCGTTTTCGGCGTGCGAGAGCGCCAGGATGTGGACAAACCTCCGACAAGGGATCCAAGAAATTGGATTATGCGGCCGAAAAGTCTATGCTCGTCCTCTCGGCCTTCGTCAGGCCAGTTCGGCCGTCCTCATGGCACATTTTTCTCACGCCCTGTTGGGCTCCCTGGATGAGGTTGTCCCTCATCTTCCCGCAGATCTGCAGACTACGGTCAGGCAGGTGCGGGACCAGGGCAGGGCAGTGGCTAAACAGCAGCTCCAGACTGCGTTAGACATCTGGGACTCATGTGCCAGGTCTGTGGCGGCCGCAGTGGCCATGCGTCGTTAGGCTTGGCTGAGGATATCCACCTTTACCTCGGATACCCAGCACAAGTTGGCGGATGTTCCCTTTTTGGGGACTGACCTCTTCGGCCCTGGGGTGGAAGGTCACCTGCAGAGGATCGAGAAGTCCAATGCTACCTTGGACTCGGTCTCTTCTGCTCAGAAGGACAAAGGCCGCAAGCCACAGCCTAAGCCCTTTCGTCCTTCTGCGCCCGTGACGCGCCCGGCCCAGCAATGTCAGGGCCAGCAGGCTCGACCTTGGTATCCCATGCCCAAGCCATCGGCTTCCTCCAACAGGAAGCAGGGAGGTAAAAGCCCAGGAGGTCCCTCGGCCGGTCCCTCCTCCAAGCCTTCCCAGTGACGGGCTGTGGGGTGTCGCCCTCATCCCTGTCACCTCACCCCTGTTTCCCCCCGTGGGGGGACGGCTCAGACACTTCCTTTCCGCCTGGTCCGCTGTTACCATGGACAGGTGGGTACTGGAGGTGGTGGGAAAAGGCCTACCTCTGGAATTCGAGCAGGCCCTGCCCTTCAGGCCGTCGCACCTTGGGGAGCCTCGAGATCCCGCAGCCTCCTTTGGCCTTTCGCCCGAACCGACGCCGCTCTCCTCCTCAAAGGAGGTGATCCGGAGGGTAGAGGACCCCCCCTTCAGACCCAGGTTCGTGTCCAGGTATTTCCTGGTTCAAGCGGACGGGGCTGGCGCCCCATTCTCGACCTACATGACCTGAACAAGTTCCTAAGGTCTCGAGACCTTCAGGATGGTCACTCTGGCACAGATAATACCATCTCTGGAACACGGCGTGTGGTTCTGCTCTCTGGACCTACAGGACGCGTTCTTTCACGTCCCTATCCGTCCGTCCATGGAGATTCCTCCGCTTTCGGCGGAGGATCCTCTTCGAGTTCGAGCCATGCCCTTCGGCTTATCTCCAGCTCCCAGGGTCTTCACCAAATGCATGGCAGTGGTGACAGCATTCCTGCGGCGCCGAGGGTTCCGGGTGTACCCTTACCTGGACGATTGGCTGATAGCAGCCCTCTCCAGACAGGAGGTGGAGCAGTCCAGAGAGCTGGCCCTCCAGGTTTGCTCTCAAGTCGGCCTTCTCATCAACTAGGCCAAGTCGGAACTCGAGCCGAAGCAGGTGATCCTGTTCATCGGGGCAGAGCTCGACTCTCTTCGAGCCAGAGCACGGCTCCCGGCGGACAGGGCCGAGGTTCTTACCTCCTTTGCCCAGTCATTTCTGGTTGGGCAATCGCGCCCTGCCGGGACTTCCTGCGCCTTCTGGGTCTCATGGCAGCCTGTACCAGCGTGGTCCGTTGGGCCGCTGGCACATCCGCCCCTTCAGTGGGGACTGGCCAGCCAGTGGTCACAATGCTGCGATCCTTTGGACCAGCTAGTATTAGTGACCGGGAGATGTGGGCAGCTCTCAGTGGTGGACCGTTCCATTTCATCTGCAGGAGGGCATCCCGTTTGTCTGCCCGAGGCAGCGGTCTCTTTATTGACCGACGCCTCTCTGATGGGTTGGGGTGCCCATCTGGGGAACACCGAGTGCATGGCCTCTGGTCCCCACGGGAGTCCCGATGCCACATCAACCTGCTGGAGCTCGAGTGGTCCGCTAGCTCTCACCGCCTTTGCTCCGTTTCTCCGGGGTCAAGTGGTCGAGTCCAGGCGGACAATACCACGACCATGTACTACCTGAAAGCGCCCGAGGCGGGGCCGCTCCATGCTTCTATGCAAGGCTCTCCGCATTTGGTCACTCGTGCGCCAGCCTGGGCGGATCTCCAAGCCATTCATGTGGCAGGGCCTCCAACACCTAGCCGATGCCCTGGGCGGATGGGGCTGCATCTCACAGTGGTCTCTCCTGCGGTGGTAGTGCAAGATCTGTTCTCCCACTGGGGCACACCTGAGGTGGACCTGTTTGCCTCCAGGAGAGCAGCGAAGCTGAGGCTGTTTCATGCCCGCCCCCTCAGCAGGGCTCGCTGCAGGGGATGCTTTCGAGCTGTGGACCCGGGCCTCTTCGCCCTTTCCCCATTTCCCTTGATTCACAAGGTGCTTCTCAAAGCAAGGAGGGACAAGGCGAGGTGATCCTGATAGCCCCAGACTGGCCCCGCCAGTTCTGGTACCCAGATCTCCTCAGCCTCAGCTCCAGGCTCGAGGCAGCTTCCAGCTCACCGGACCTGCTTTCAGTCAATCAGGGAAGGTGTTCCTCCGGACCTTCAATCCCTGCACCTGCCGGCCTGGTTCCTGGCCTAGAGTTCCAGGCCTTGGGTCTTTCCGACGAGGTCCTCAGTGTGGTTGAGGCGTCCCGTAAGGAGTCGACCAGAAAATGCTACACCTTCAAATGGAAGAGATTCTCCATTTGGTGTCAGGGCAAGGGCCTGGACCCTTCCTCCTGTTCTGTGGCAAGCATTTTGGACATTTATGGTCCCTTTCTAGTCAAGGGCTTAGGTCGATGACCCTAAAGGTGCACCTGGCAGCCATCTCTGCTTACCGGGCGCAGGCCGGGAAGCAGTCGGTGGCGCAGGAAAAGGTGGTCGGGCGCTTTTTCAAAGGCCTTGATCACATTTCCCCTCCGGTGCGAGAACCTCCACCTCCGTGGGATCTACTGCTGGTACTGGCAAAGCTCATGGGCAAGCCATTCGAACCAATGCACAGGTGTGAACTCTCTCACCTGTCGTGGAAGACCGCCTTCTTGGTGGCTATCACATCAGCCAGAAGGATGGGAGAGCTCCAGGCGCTTTGCATCGAGTCTCCTTACCTGGTCTTCCACAGGGACAAGGTTGTCCTGCGCCCCAACCCGAAATTCCTTCCGAAGGTGGTGTCGGAGTTTCACCTTAACCAGATGCTGACTCTGCCGATGTTCTACCCCAATCACACCTCGGAGGCCGAATATAGGCTCCATACTCTGGACCCTAGAAGGGCGCTCGCTTATTATAAGGAGCGCACGACTGAAATTCGGGGAGAGGTTTGCCAGCTGTTTGTCACCTACGCTGAAGCCGCATCTGGCAGACCTGCAGCCAAGCGGACGATAGGCAGGTGGGTCACCTCCTGCATAGATCCTGCTATAAGTTAGCGGAGCATGGAGCCTCCCAGAGGGATAAGAGCTCATTCTACCTGTCTTACTGCTGCATCGGTGGCTGCTTCCAGGGACGTCCCTATCCAGAAATCTGCAGGGCTGCTACCTGGAAGTCAGCACACACTTTATTACCCATTACCACATCGACCTTGAGTCACGGGATGCTGGTTTTGGGGCCTTGTTTCTCAGTCCTTATTTCCCAAGTAAGTACTGGGGTGTGCGCCTTGCCTCCCTCCTCCCGGAGAACTGCTAGGAGTCTGCCAGACAGTGTGGATGAACAACATATCCATGTCCCTAGAAATACAGGTTACTCACCTGTAACAGGAGTTCTAGGAATGGGATATGTTGTTTATCCTCACGACCCACCCGACCTCCCCGGCTTCGACGCACAACCTGAGCTTCCAGCGGGCCAGATCTGGCGTCATGGGGCGGAGCCGAGAGTTTTACCACCCGGGTGGGTGGGAGGAGCCAGCTTGAAGACCTTCCGGCAAGATTTAAAGCGGCAAGGAACCTGCCAGACAGTGTGGATGAACAACATATACCATTCCTAGAACTCCTGTTACAGGTGAGTAACCTGTATTTTCAGGACGCTTGTTTTCTGAAATTACTCTGGGTATAGTATCTGTGATCATTTGACAAAATTCATGGTCTCGAAGATGGGAAAAGTTCAGCTGCCAGTGGGAGTTTGAGTTGGGTTTCCCAAATAGAATTTGGCACAAACAAGTGAGTGATCTGAGAGGATAGTCGCTCTGTGGTGTATATCTTGAACTGCATCTAGATGCTCGGCCGTCGTAAAAATGTAATCTAGTCTAGAGGTAACTCCTGTTCTAGATGTATGGTGAGTATACTCCCTAGTGGAGGGTAAGAAATGTCTCCGAAGATCTGTGATACCCAACGACTGTGATGTATTCCTCAAATACTTTTGGAGTGGGTTGGTTCGATGAGTTGAGGGCCTGGAAACATCCAGAGATGGATTAAGCATTACGTTTAGGTCCCCACCCATTAGTAATAGTAGTAAAAACATTTTTTTTTTATACAGGCAAGAACAATTTGACAATGCAAAATGTTTACACCATAGATCTTATACAAGACCTGTTTTTATGGTGATCCTGTTATTGATGTTTAAGTACAATTACAAAAAAGGTTCCAGATATTATTAAACATTACACATATTACACAAATACACATATCTTATATCATTCTAAAAGTTATAGCAACAACACACAAACCATTTTAACATAAACTATTGCACATCACACCTGGTAACAAATTGTTTATGTAAAGATCAGTATGATCTAATATCCAATATCTTATACTAATTTAGTGGCCCCTCGTTAATCTGTTTGAAACTGCCAACAACAAGATATTTACTCCAGACATACACATAGATATTCAAGATCTTGTTTAAAGAGCAACTTTCTAGCTGGTGCCTCCAAAAGACACAAATATCCCTTACCTGCCCCAAATTAAGTCCTGCAAAATATTCTGGTTAAGAACATCCCCATTTGGAAGGAAAGGATAAGTAATTTTGCTCCTTGGAGCTCTGCAGCGCCGATCCCTTCACTTCCGTGCCTGTGCCTATACTCAGTCAAGCCCCGTGCTCGCATTTGTGACATCACTGTTTGAGTAACGTGGGGTCGAGCATCCATTGACTGAATGGGCAGTTTTAAAAGGGTAAATTTGGGTAGTTAGATGATCAGTTGGAATAAATCATGGCCACCGCTTAAATAACGAGGCCCTTGTTATTTAAGCGGTGGTCATGATTTATTCCGATTGGTCATCTAAACTACGTTTTAAAACGGCCCCATTCAAGTCAATGGACGTTTGCTGCCGCTCTACTCAAACAGTGATGTCACAAAACGCGGTAGAGCAGGGGCGGATCAGTCGAGGCACAGGTACCAGTAAGTGGAAGGGATATGTGCGGCAGAGCTCTACGGAACAAAAATACGATCCCTTTCCTTCCAAAATGGGGATGTTTTTGAAAATAAATTTTTGCAGGATTTATTTGGGGACAGGTAAGGGTTTTTTGTGTTTCTTGGGGGGCGATTTAGAAATGAGCATGATAGTTGAACTTTAATTCTTTGTCCAAATTCCTTTACTGTTAAGTTCATTCCTCTTAAATCCTTCTATAATCTGTTCTAAGAACTGGCAGTTCTATATTTAAATTTGAATGTGCTATATTTATTTTGAATCCTAGGTAATTTTAGTGTACTATCCTTATTTCGCAAACAATAGTTCTAGGATTCTGGATATGTTGTTCATCCACACTCTTTGGCATGTCCCTTTCCCCTTAAAGGATCACCAGAAGTCTTCAAGCTGGCTCCTCTCACCTACCCAGGTTGTATATACTTCGGCTCTGCCCCATGACGTCAGATCTTCCTTTCTGCTGGAAGATTCAGGTTGCCTCCCTCGTGCTCACGCATTTTGTAGGTCCTGGCTTTCAAAACTTCGGTTTTAGTGAAATTAAAAATCATTCGAGTTAGCGATCGCATTTTTGTGTCTTCGATTATGGAAACAAAATCTTGTCCCAGATTTTGCCGGTGCCCTTGTGTCCAGAAAATTTCACATACTGATCCCCACCTCAAGTGCATCTACTGCCTAGGTGTCGGCCATGACACCTCATCCTGCAGCTTTTGCTTGGCCTTCCATCCCAACGTTCTGGACGACCACCTTGCTCGTTTGAAATTGGGGAGACCGGAGAAAAGGAACCCTCCGGTGAAGTCCAAGGAGGCTAGGTAGGCTGTTTCCATGGCTGCATGCTCCTTCGAGGAATTGGAACGCATGCAGTCATTCGAGGAAGAAGCAGCTCATGCTGCCGACTCTCGGGGCTTCTTCGTTCCGCTCAACCTGGGCTCCACCTTCTCAGGCTCCTTCTGGGAGTTGTGCCAGTCTCTTCCAACCCAAGAAGAGGCGGCTGTGGGCTCGCACTCCTCCTGATCCTGTAAGCGGGAGAAGGAACAGAGGAAGTCTTCTTCTCGACAAAGGTGCTCTTGGGACTGAGAGAGGTCCCAGAAACATACGGTCTCGACCTCGGTCGAGATTGCTTCTTTGGCCGCCGGCTTCTTGGACCTTCCGTTGGGCCAGCCAACCGAGGATGCAGTTGACAAGGTCGAAATTGTTATCAACCCCATTGACCGCTGTCGCTGACTCTGGTTGATGACTTCTTAGAGAGGACTCTGGTCTTTGTCTTCCCCAATGAGGAGACCCAGCCCGCTGGTGTCCCCATCGAGGATCCGGTTCCGGACCCCTGGAAGTCACCGGTCCTGCTGGTGTCTCCAGAGCGACCGAGTCGGTCTGCCCGATCTTGGTCGAGGTTTAGAACTCCCTCCACCGAAAGGCCGAGGAAGAGCCATAAGTGCTTTTAAAAGAGGTGACGCCATCGGTTGTCCTTGTCCTCCTCGGATGAGGAGTGGCTCCGGTGGAAACTCCGGCGCTATGAGGACCTCATGTGGCAACAGCTGATCTTGTCTGGGCACAAGCCTACTCTGGCTCCTACCCCAGGCATTACATGGCTTTCGCCTCCTAGGCCAAAGTCTACCCCTCTGGAGCTGAAATCTTCGGTTCCCCAACCCGTGGGGCCAGCGAGACCACCTCTTTGGCCTAAACCAGTCTCTCCACCGATTGTGGTGGAACCGCCACCTAAGCAGCCTAAGGGAGGGGTTCCTTCCAAAGAAGACAGACTGGACACCAGGCTCCCTCTGTGTTTATCGGTCACAGTCACCCCAGACTGCCCCCGGCATGTCAAAGGTGATTTGGGTGGCAGGCCACTGTATCCGGACATGTCAGCTTTGGGCGTCACCGGGCTTCACTCTCATCCTGGGGATGATGAGTCGTCTGTTGGCCTAGGGATGGAGGAAGGTCCTTCCTCCTTCCAAGGGATCCTTCGCCTCATCTCTGAGTCCACAGGGATGCCCATGGAACCCATCCAGAAAAAGGCGGAATACCCTCTTACGGATATCCTTAAAAGATGGGATACCCTGACGGAGGCCTTTCCTGTGGCTGAGGCCATTGTTGGTCCTACACTCGAACTCTGGCAGCGTCCTGCCTCTTGTCCAGCTCCATCTGCCCGCATGGCCTGCAAGTACGCGTTGCCCGTGGGGTCCCTAGTGGGGTTCACAGAGCATCCTTCGGCCGAGAGCCTGGTGACCGCCTCTGTGTTCAGGCGTACTGGCAGTTCTGCCGATAAGGACTGATCTCCTGAAAAAGTGTCCAAGCTCTTGAACCATTTGATGAGGAAGGTCTGTGCAGCCTCCTCCTTGGGCCTTCGTCAGGCAAGTTCGGCTGTCATCATGGTGCACTTCTCTCATGCTCTCCTCAGGTAGTTGGATGAAGTCCTCCCACATCTCCCCAC
Organism: Neoceratodus forsteri; assembly: GCA_016271365.2. Taxonomy (NCBI): domain Eukaryota; kingdom Metazoa; phylum Chordata; order Ceratodontiformes; family Ceratodontidae; genus Neoceratodus; species Neoceratodus forsteri. The sequence goes on along the minus strand of CM057459.1, from coordinate 438,702,983 downwards.
GTACATGCAGACTGCAGTCAAGCAGGTCCGAGACCAGGGCCGAGCTGTTGCAAGACAGCCGCTCCAGGTGGCCCTAGACATAGGGGATTCTTATGCTAGCTCAATGGCCACCACAGTTGCCTCCCGTCACAGGGCTTGGCTGAGGCTCTCCTCCTTCCCAGCGGACACTCAGCACAAATTAGCTGATGTGCCCTTCCTCGGGACTGACTTGTTCGGCCCAGGAGTGGCTGGTCACCTTCAGCGCATTGAGCAGTCCAGCGCCACCTTGGACGCTACTTTTGCCAAGGGTTCTTCAGGCAAGAACCAGCAGAAAAAGAAGAAGCCCTTTCGGCACTCTTCCTCTGCAGCTCGGCAGCTCTCCTTCCAAGGGGGACAGCAACATCAGCAACAGGCTCAGGCTTGGTGCCCTCATTCCAAGCCCGGACCCCAGCAGGCCCGTAAAGGAGGCCGAGGTTCAGGTCCTGCTGCCTCTTCCTCCTCCAAGCCTGCCCAGTGATGGAATGGGGGTTGCCACCCCTACGCCCATCACGACAGCTCTGGGTCCTCCCGTGGGAGGCTGGCTCCGCTACTTCTTCCCGCCTGGTCCACTGTCACTTCAGACAGGTGGGTTCTCGAAGTGGTCGGTCAGGGACTGCCTCTAGAATTCGAGCAGTACCCTCCCAGCTGAGCCTGTGCCCCTCGGGAGGAAGGGATTTCCACTCACACCCAGTCGGCTCTTCAAGACGACATTGCTCAGCTCCTCCTCAAGGAGACAATAGCTCCTCTAGCAGATCCACCAGCAGACACAGGCTTCATCTCCAGGTACTTCCTGGTGCCCAAGCGGATGGGGGGGCTGGCGCCCCATTTTAGATCTCCACAACCTGAATTAATATCTCAGGTCTCGCACCTTTCAGATGGTCACACTGTCCCAGATCATTCCATCCTTGGAGCGAAACATGTGGTTTTGTTCACTAGATCTGTAGGATGCATTCTTTCACTTCCCAATCCGTCCATCCCATCAGCGGTTCCTCCACTTCAGGTTCGCAGGGACCCTGTACAAGTTCCAAGCCATGCCGTTCGGCGTGTCATTGGACCCACGGGTCTTCAACAAATGCATTGCAGTGGTGGCGGCCCATCTACGGCATCAGGGAATCAGAATTTACCCCTACCTCAATGACTGGCTTCTGGCAGGTCACACCCTACAGGAGGTGGAGAGATCCAGGGATCTGGCCCTCTAGACCTGCTTCCAACTCTGCCTCCTAATCAACGAGGCCAAATCAGAACTCGTGCCTTCTCAGGTGATGGGCTTCATCGGACCAGAGCTCAACTCTTTTCAAGCCAGAGCTCGGCTCCCGGCAGACAGGGTGGAAGTTCTTTCCTCCTTTGCTCAGTCATTTCTGTTTGGGCAGTTGTGTCCTGCCCAGGACTTTCTGCACCTTCTGGGTTAAATGGCAGCATGCACCTTGGTGGTCCGTTGGGCCTGGTGACATATGTGCCCCTTCCAGTGGGACTCAGCGCCACGGTCATTTCGACCAGCTGATCACTGTAACCCAGGAGATGTGGGATACTCTCCAGTGGTGGACCGCCCCAGACTGGTTGCAGGAAGGGATCCCGTTTGTCCGCCCTGAGCTGAAGGTTGTTCTCATGACCGATGCCACATCAACCTGTTGGAGCTCAGGGCAGTCAGACTGGCACTGTCAGCTTTCGCTCCTCAGCTCTGGGGTCAAGTGGTTGAAGTCCAGACGGACAACACCACAACCATGTACTACCTCAACAAACAGGGCGGCACGCACTCCTGTTTGCTTTGCAAGGAGGCACTTCGCATCTGGACCCCTCATAAGCCAATTGGAGGCGGATCTCCTAGCCATCCATGTGGCAGGAGCCTCGAACCATCTGGTGGATGCTTTCAGCCACTTGGGCCAGACGTCCCATGAGTGGTCTCTCCATCCAGAACAGCCTGTTCTCCCTCTGGGGCAAACCAATGGTGGACCTGTTTGCCTCCAGGGGAAAACACCAAGCTGAGGCTGTTTCATGCCTGCCCCCCTCAGCAGGGCTCACTGCAGGGGGATACCTTCTCGAGGCCGTGGACCCCAGGCCTCTTCTACGCCTTCCCTCCATTTCCCTTGATCCACAAGGTGATCCTCAGGGTGAGGAGGGACAAGGCGAAGGTGATCCTGGTAGCCACAGATTGGCCGCGCCAGTTCCGGTATCCAGATCTCCTCAGCCTCAGCTGCAGGCCCCCGGCGCGGCTTTGCACACGCCCGGACCTGTCTCTCAATCAGGGGAAGGTATTCCATCTGGACCTTCAATCCCTGCACCTCACAGCCTGGTACCTGAGTGGCTAGAGTTCCAGGCTTTGGGTCTTTCCGAAGATGTCTACACCATGGTGGAGACATCCAGAAAAGAATTGACTAGGAAATGTTATGCCTTCAAATGGAAAAGGTTTTCCATTTGGTGTCAGGGCAAGGGCCTGGACCCTTTGTCCTGTCCAGTGGCTAACATTCTCGACCAGCTTTGGTCTCTCTCCAAAGGGGGGTCTATGGTCATCGACTCTTAGGGTGCACCTGGCAGCCATCTCTGCTTACCGGGCATGGGCCAGTCAGCCAACGTTGGCGCAGGAGACAATGGTTGGGCGCTTTTCCAAAGGCCTGGATCACATATCCCCTCTGGTGTGTGAACCTCCACCTCCATGGGATCTACTGCTGGTATTGGCAAAGCTCATGGGCAAGCCATTCAAACCCATGCACAAGTGCGAGCTGTCACACTTGTCATGGAAAACGGCCTTCCTGGTGCCTGTCACATCAGCCAGAAGGACAGGGGAGATCCAGGCGCTTTTGGTGGACTCCCCTTATCTGGTCTTCCACAGGGACAAGGTTGTCCTGCGCCCCCACCCGAAATTCCTTCCGAAGGTGGTATCAGAGTTTCACCTTAACCAGGTGTTAACCCTACCAGTATACTGCCCAACTTACACCTCAGAGGCCGAGTACAGGCTCCATACTTTGGACCTGAGATGTGCTCTGTCCTATTATAAGGGGAGGATGGTGGAAATTCGGGGAGCGGTTCACCAGCTGTTTGTCACCTACGCTGAAGCTGCTTCTGGAAGATCTGCAGCGAAGCGGACCATTGCAAGATGGATTACATCATGCATAGGTCTGTGTTATGAGTTGGCGGGCAAGGAGCCTCCCAGAGGGATAAGAGCTCATTCTACCCCCCATACTGCTGCATCGGTGGCTGCCTCCAGGGACATCCTTATCCAGGAAATCTGCGGGGCTGCTACCTGGAAGTCAGCAAACACCTTTATCACCCACTGCCACATCGACCTCGAGTCACGCCGGGATGCTGGTTTTGGGGCCTCAGTTCTCCAGTCTCTGTGCGCCTTGCCTTCCTCGTCCCGGAGAACTGCTAGGAGTCTGTTTTAAAGAGTGTTGATGAAAAACATATCCACGATCCCAGAAGAACCAGTTACTTATCTGTAACAGTAGTTCTAGGAGTGTTACATGTTGCCCATCCTCACAGACCCACCTGACCTCCCCAGCTGTGGTTGCACAACACCTGGCTTCCAGCGGGCTAAGATCTGGTGTCATGGGATGGAGCCGAAGTATATACCACCCAGGTGGGTGGGAGGAGCCAGCTTGAAGACTTCTGGTGATCCTTAAAGGGGAAAGGGACATGCCAAAGAGTGTGGATAAACAACATATACCGCTCCTAGAACTACTGTTACAGGTGTATAACCTGTTCTTATAATTTACGTATTATAATTGTTTCACAAATCTTTCAAGGGGTTCCAATTTCATAATTTTATACAATAAAGTATTCCATACTATTTCTCTCTTATGATAGAAAGGGATCCAGGACAAAGCATCATACAGGGAACAGTGATGGACTGTGGAACTACATCATAATACATATCTAGCTGTTTTATGGTATAATACAGTCAATTTATGTTAGGATTGTTTTGTAGAAAAACAATAAACATGTGATCCTACTCCAAAGTTGGAATAATCAACTGGTTTGCAACCAACTTACGATCATTTTTGGTCATACAAAAAGTAACCCTTCTTAAGGCCCTCATTTTCATTTTAGTTTTCTTTATTATGCTGTCTATATGTTGATTAAAGGTAAGACCAGAATCAATTTTGACTCCCAAATATTTAAATGGATCAGCCTGTGCCAATATCTGCCCATCTCTAGTCGAAATCTGTAAAATACTATCCAAACTTTTATTGTTAGCTTTAGAAGTTTTAAACAACATTGTTTGTGTTTTTTTTATTGGTATTCATCAATAAATGTTTGGTTTTAAACCAAATCTGCATGGCTTTGAAATCAGACTGCAGCTTTCCTTCAACTTCCTGCCCATTTATCCCATCAGTGATTAATACTGTGTCATCAGCATATAATATGATGTTTGAATGTAGTTTGTAGAATTGGAATCAGTTTAGTTAAAAATTTCTGAGCCATCCCCTTATGAGATCCCGGCGGAAAATATATGAAGCTATTGTTATGGGGAGAGCATATAGTTGCCCTGTTGTGATAACATAGCAGCCCTCGGAGTCCATGACCTGGTCATGGAGTGTAAAAGGGAATTCCTCTCGGAATTAGGATGGCTACCCCCTCCTCCTGCCCGATTAATGGGACGAGACCACCACCATCTGATATCCAGACTATGCCAGTTTAGCATGCTCTGTTTGTGAAAGATGAATCTCCTGAAGAAGGGCAACATCTGGTTTATCCCTCCTAAGAAGCTGCACTAAGCAATATCATGTAATGGGATTATTTATCCCTTTAATGTTAAGTGAAATTACCAATGAAGGTTTAGCCATAGAATATATTGGAAATAGTAGCATCTATAGAAAGTGCCCTCTCACTCAGAACTAAGTGAAGGTAGAGGAGTTTTATAGAGAAGCCTAGATAGATCAGAAGAATAAGAATAAAAATGTATACAACAAGCATAAGCCATAAGGTAATACTCATAACACGGTATCAACATTCGGTAACATAAGTCCAATAGATTAAACATCTCAATTTGCCAGTAGGGCAATAACGAACTAAAACAGCAATACGGCGCACATTCTAAAAAAGTGATTGTGAGTAGAAAGGATGGATATGGCATACCCTCTAGAGGTGTAACAAGTAGAGTAAAATGACTTCCAGTGTTGAGAGGAAAAACATTTTTCTCCTATGCGGGGTAAAAAAATACTCTGGGAAGGGGGCTACATTCACAGTGATACTGTTGGCCCCCCTCACCACTACTCTTATCAAGTGCAGTGATGAAAGGCACCAACCAGAGGGGGAGAAGTGTTACAATAAGTGTTGCACCAAGATCGCAGTTCCTCCATCCCGTGGTTGGTTACCCAAAAAGAGAATGTCCTACCGCAGGGAACACAGCAACCCATGAAAACTTGTAAATCACTGTTTGCAAACAAGAGATGCCTCATCAGTACCCCGAGCCCTATTCTTGATAACTAGCTTTTAAATGAGGGTGGCATGCCTAAAATATATGAAATAATGGGTGGGGGCTGGGGATATTCCAGAAGAGGACCCTTATAGGGTCTACTCATTTTTGGTAAGAAACCTAGAACCAAGGCGACAGGCGGGTGAATCCCCGACCATGGTGGCCCTAGGTAGTCATGGAGGGCCCCGGGCGAGACCAGATGTGGACAGAGGGGAATGGAGAGAGAGAGAAAAAAAAAGGGGTGAGCCTCCACTTAGTACCTCCTCCCCACCCTATATGGGCTACGAAATCGAAGTCTAAAGTAGCCCTGGCAGGTTCATTGGGATCACTCATTTGACCCCAGTAGATCCCAAGAGATGCCAGGTGGACCTCAGTACCAAGGGAATCTGCTATCATGACGAGTATCCATCCAGTTGACCTCCTGTGAAGGGTGCTGAAGGAGGGCCAAAAGTTCAGCTATGGCCATCCCCATCGCCTGCCAAGCCCCTAACTTCCAGTCCTCCAGTCTCCTAAAGGGAAGGGGGGAGTCCCCAAAACAAAAACCCTCTGCGATTCAACCAGTCTGATATAGGGTTTGGGTATTATGAAGGGGAAAAGGGAGGGGACTCAAATGAATCGTTTCTAGCTCGCCTTTGCTGCTTACTGAGGCAGGTAACTGCCTGACTTGTCAGCTCTTTTCCCTTCTTCCCTTTTTTCCCTCTTCCCCCCCCTTGATTGCACTGGTTCGAGAAAGAACGATACTATGCAGACCCCCCCACACACACACAGAAGCTCAAACATTTAAGACTAGGTCAGATAAATGGTCATCCCCACTCTCCCCTTCATCTGGGTGTAAAAGAAGCATTTTGTTCCTCCCGTGCAATCCCGAGTCATAGTTAGACAGAGGGAGAGATTCAGCAAGAATCCCATTCAGTTCCATTTCTGATCCGCATTAGACTTACCCTTCTGTTCCCCCAACATCACATACATCTACTTGGGGGCTAGTACTTCCTTTGATATTTAAAGAGAAACTCCCGTGTAGGATTAAATTTATCAGTATTGTTACCAATGAAAAACTGTTTTACATAAGCTATTGACCGAACCCGTAGCACTTTTAGGGCCAGAATTATAACCCATTTAGTTGCCCTTCCCTTTATAGCTACAGCCTACAGGCATCCATTTTCTAAATCAGGGGCACAGGAAATGATATCACATCAGGGGAAACACGCATATGCGATAAATTGTTTAACCAGGAAAGGCACACTAAGCCGAAGCTTGATTCCATGTGCAACCTGAGACCACAAGAAAGTTAAGTGACTTGCTGAGGGTCACACAATAATGCAAGTGGGGACTGTGGGATTCAAACCCAAGTCTGGAGGTTTGCAGCTCAGAGCCTTAAACCACTGCACTATACTGCCTCCTTGAAGCTTACTGAAATGTTTTGTGCCTGTGTGATTTGCAGAATATTCTGCTACTGTGGTAACATTGTAAATCATTTTTATACCTGTACCTATTTAGTTCCAGTATTTGTTAGCACTGAAGTAGTTGTGTTTTGCTTTTTTTGTTGGCATCATGTTCTGTCATTTGTAGGAATGTGATCCAGTGGCTAGAGCACAAGCTTGGAGCTCAGGAGATGAGAGTTTCAAACCTCAGTAAGTCAAATAACAACTGTGTGACCTTGAGTAAGTCACATAACCTCGCAGTGCTCCTGTCCACCTAGCAGTAGAAATGAATAGCAGCAGCACTCCACTGGAAATTAGGTGGAACATCTCAGCTAGACTATCCTGCGTAAATAAGTTGTAAAAAAAATAATTGTTGTGTGTTGGTGTATGATAGGGTAGATGGCTGTCAGTAGTGGACCCTTCTGAACATAGGTACCAGAACCTATAGGTGTGGGGGGGGGTCACCCCCCCATTTTTCCCCATGAGCATTCAGAGTGCCCCTTTAATGCATGCAGTGTCAGAAGGGAAGCAGTCGCAGTCTAATACTACAGTGCCCCCCCCACACACACAATCGCTTTTCCCCGTGCCCCAACACTACTCCTTCTGAAGGTTGCAAAAAAAAAAAATCTTTATTTGAACACTATCCAGAAATAGGTTTTCTTTCACCAAAATAAAAGAAAAAACAGCAGATTTTTTGTTACATTTCATGATTCCAACTCTTTCACTCTGTCTTTCCAACAGGAAATCTCCAGTAGCCCCCTTCTGTTTGAGATAATACCTCTTCACTTCCCTGATGCTCCCAGGCGCAGTCACTAAATTATTAGGTGGCTGGTTGTGACAGCTCATCAAGAGGCCCAACCCCTTCAGGATTAGAGACAAGTTCACATCCCCGAGGACTGTTTTTTTTCTTTTCCTGTTACCTTCAAGGAGACAGCATAGTGCAGTGGTTAAAGGCTCCGAGCTGCAAACCCGAAGACCTGGGTTTGAGTCCCACAGTCCTCACTTGCATTAATGTGTGACCCAGAGCATGTCACTTAACTTTCTTGTGCTCTCAGGTCACACCTGGAATCGAGCTTCAGATTAGTGTGCCTTTCCTGATTGAACAATATATCAGCTATATGTGTTTTCCCCTGATGTGATGCAATGTCCTGTGCCTATGATTCAGAAAATGGTTGCCTGCTGCTATAAAGGGAGGGGCAACTAAATGGGTTATAATTCTGGCCCTAACAGTGTTACGGGTTCGGTCAATAGCTTATGTAAAGCAGATTTCTACTGGTAACAATATTGATGATAAATTTAATCCTGCATGGACGTTTCCCTTTAAAAGAGGGAGAAGGGCGATGTTGGTCTAAAATCGATTGCTCCACATTTATTCCATATCAAAATAACCCCTCTATATGCTAATGGAGTGAACTTCTGAAGAGTCGGGTAGTTCAATAGGAAAAAAGCAAAACCAAACGGGGCTCTCCCCCGTCCCTCCCAAACTGCCTTCCGCAACCCCTGCCCCTGGTAGACAGTCTGTGCCGCCGTGATACAAGTCCCATTTGCGGTCGGGTGTAATCCCAGTACCTGAAATCAGTAGCCCGATAATCAGTAACAGTCAGTCAGGCTGGTGCCTCCTTCCTGAACTTTTGCAGCAAATCTTTGACATCCTGGAGTGCTGTCAGGCCTTGCTGTTGACGTGTCTGCTGTTGCTGAATTCGCTCCCACGAGGAGCTCCAAATCGATTGCTCATCCTAGCAGTCTGCAGAGCTCCCTGGGATCAGGACCGAAATTCCTTTGTTGTTCAAAACCTTGATCGCCTCTTCTGGTGTGTTGAATCCCTGGGGGCCTTCGGGGAACATAATTGTAAGTCGTGATGGGTATGGTGTGTTAAAACAAAGTTGCTGCTGCTTTAGAACTCTCAAGATGGGCACATATGCTCATTGTTGGGTGGTAAACTGTTGGTGAGTAATCAATATTGAGTATACACTGTGCCCCTCATATTTTATGTCTTTCATGTGCAAGGCTCTTGTCAAAACTCATTGTTTAGTAGAGTAGCTTAGAAATTTCATAACGATGGAGTGAGGCCTTTGATCTGGATGCTGTGGCTTCGGCACGAGAGCTCGGTGGGCCTACTCAATATCGAGGGGGAAAGACTGGTCCAGCTGCAAGAGATGTCCAAGTGAAGAGTCCTTGAATGCACACGTCTCTTCCCTCTTCATCCTCTGGTATGCCGTTGATCCAAATGTTGCACTGTCTGGATCTGTTTTCCAGATCATCACATTTGGAGGCTAGGTCTTTCTGCTTGTCTGTTAAATGGATCACCACTCGCTCCAGCCTGTCAGCCCTGCTGTCCAGCTCTGTTTGAGATTTGAGGTCCGCTAGCTTTTGGCTCATTTTGGTTAGTTTGGCCGTTGACTCAGAATGAAAGGAGTGGACCCTAGTACGAAACTCCCATAATTCGCTCAGGATAGCTGCATTGCTAGGCTGGTTTGTATCAGGTTGGAGGCCCGCCATACTGTGAGTACTCTCCGAGACCTGAGGTTCTTTGTCAGAAAATCCAGTTGCATCCGAGTTTTGTTCAGGCTTTTTGTTTCCGGCAACCACCCAGTAACCTCGTGAAGCTCCTCTTTATTTAGTATTGAAAATGCTGATACTTGAGGAGCTCTAATGACTCTGGGAATGGAGCCCACCCTCTAGTGCTGCATTCCTAGTGGTGATGTCACTGGAAGTCCTCCTTTAACCTATTTATACTTTTGTTTCTTTCCTAATTAGTTCCCATATTAGGAAGCATCTTCTGATTTCCTTACGCCTCTTCATTTACAGTGTCTCCTCCTTCCCCCAACTGAGTTAGTTTAAATAGAATTTTATGCCGTGGTTAAACCCCAGCCCTGAGAATTCTTGCACCTTTTGTGTTTAATTGTAGGCCATCCCTCCCATACAGGCCCATAGCTCTTTCAAAATGGCCCCAGTTCTGCTGGAAGTAGAAGCCCTCTCTCCTGTACCATCTCCTATACCACCTCCTCTGCCAACCGTTAACCTGCTTAACTGTTGACGTCCTGACCCTTCCCCCTCTTGGAACATGTAATATCTTGGAGACAATCACTGAACATCTTTTATTTTTTAGGATTTCACCCACTGCCTCAAAGTTTGTCTGAATACCTCATTTCCTCCTGTCCAGATCATTTCAACCCACATGCAGAGCCATGACTGGCTTGTTAGTGCCCTTTAGGAAGACCACTGTATTGTTTCTAATATCTGTAATTTTTGCCCAGTACACAAGTAACTGTTGTGATATCCTTGCATCCTTTACAGATCTCCCTGTCCGTAAAGCGCAGGATTGACTCTCGGACCATAACTATCTCCCATGCTTCCATTATTTTGTCCAGAGTATTGCATCCTACCTCTGTAGTGTTCCCATATATTTTATCTCCCACCATTTGTGTTATCTCGGGTTCTGTCTCTCATTTCCATTACTGATGATAGTTTTCGTATTTCTGGTCTAGTACCATCAATTGTTTTCAGTGCCTCATCTGGTTGTTGTGATCAACAAGGTTTTATCCATCACTTTTGCTCCTCCTTCTTTTGGCTCCATTTTTTTACCAAACAAAAATCCTCGAATCCTTCCCCTATGTCTGACTCTGTCTGCTCACCCAGTTTTCTTTTCCTCTTATCCCTTATGGTTACATTTGAATCTTACTGATTTCCTCCAGTTATGTCTTCACTAACCACCTGCCCTTTCTGTAACAGTTGCTTGGTGGACTTAAATTGTTTCATTTCCCTGATCTAGTGCGGATAATTGTTTTCATTAACTATATTGATTTCCTCCTTCAGTGATTTGATGTACAAACATTTATTGAACGTTTACTCCTTTAAATCTTGTGGTGTCCCAGACATTTTACAGGACACACATTGCAACATTTTTCCTCCTGCAAGAATGTTTTCTTGCTAAAAGCTCAGTAGAAGAGAATAATCTACCACATCTGTGCTACAACATTTAAAAAATACAGTACTGGATGTAAACAATAGTAGGTCATTATTGTTTAAATAAATATCTTGACTTGAAGACACATTTTCTAGGCAGAACAAAAATAATTTTTTTGATTAATAGTTTAAATCTCCATTGTAATTAACAAAGGTTCTTCAAGGGTTTTATGGTATAATGGAAGCATGTCATTTTGTGAATGTTGCCTCAGAAAGAGAAAATACCTCATTAGGATGTTGGTTTTAAGATTTTATTATGAAGTATTTTGCTATTATGGGTCTGACTCTAAGCATTTTCCCTCTCCCTGCAGGAGACATCATGTTGCATTATCTGGTGCTGGTCACAGGATGCATGTCAGTGGGAAAGATACAAGATTCTGAAGTCTTTCGAGTCACTTCGACGGAATTCGTTTCTCTCCGAAGTGATCCTTCAGATGAAGACCGTATTTCAGAAGTGCGTAAGGTTTTGAATTCAGGCAATTTTTATTTTGCATGGTCTGCTACTGGGGTCAGTCTGGACCTGAGTCTAAATGCCCATCGCAGGATGCAGGAGCACACCACAGACAATAGGTTTTTCTGGTGAGTTGAGAATCATTGCATCGTCTGAAATAAGCTGAATTGTAATAGTAATATACATTTCACTTGTAGTGTTGAGAACCTGAATATTACCGTGAGTTTATTGATCAGTCTGGTTAATCTAAGTGTTGCTTTTCTTTCTTTTAATTGCAGAAGACAAAATTAGAAGGTCTTACTGTCAGAAGCCATGATTAAAAAGTAGGGCTAGATTTTATGAAGCTTTGTTGAGAGTATCTTCATTAATGGAGTTAAGTTTTATATAGGCCACATGATGTTGAATTTTGTACAAGACCTAGGGACTGAGTAGGACAAGTCGCTCAAGACCAGTCAACCTTCTGCTAATGTGGATTATCGTCACAGTGTACTTCAAGTATGGGTGTCATGGTATGAATATGTTCACGTTATAACCTTGAACAAATTGTCAGGGTTATTGTAATATCACAGTATTAAGATATCTGGTTTGAGGTTTTGGTCATGACCCTTGGCACCCTACCTTTTTTTTGTCACTGGACAAAAAAATAAATACATTTTTCACAATTTATTTTGCTATATTATGAAAAACAGTTATCACAGTTTCAGAAAGCAGACATAATGCCGGTAATCACTTGTGTAAAAAAAAAAAATAAAAAAAAAAGGTTGTTGCGAAAATGGTGCTGCTACACCTCTGTCTTCAAATGTGAGGGGATTCCTCATAAACCTGTCAAGCAGTGCAAATCCTATGGGGTTCAACCAGTTTGGTTACATTTTTTTTCATCATGGCCTCCATAACAGATCAAAATTGACCTCATTTATCCAAGCTCTTAGTGGTGGATATTCACTCTGGCATGTAAAGCCTTTATAATTCTGTAGACAGACAGCGTAGAGTTAAATAGGATATATTGCAGAAACATAGAAGTTTACGAACAGAGAAAGTCTCTTGGTCCAACATATCTGTTCAGTTTCTACTTAAATGCCCACCAGTCCAGTGCTGACAGGTCCTTATATGGAACCTTCATCCCTCAGTTCCACATGGCCAGTCCTATAGCCCCAGTTAGTACCATCCCTTCCCCTAGTTATTTTCACCAGTGCCATATGCCTGGTCCCACCCTCCTTTGAAGCTAGCAACCCTCTTTAGAACGACCAGCTCCTCTGACGGACAATTTCACTTTTCTTCCAGCTTTTCTGTGAAGACGTTCCTAGTCATGTGCCTCCTAAATTGTCCCCTGACCTACATTAGTTCAAAGTTGCGGCCTCTATAATGGACCCCTCAGATACTTGAAAGTTTCATTTGTGACCCATCTCTCATCGCCTCTGTGTAGTATATGTTGAGGTTGCTAATCTTTCCTCATAGACCCCTCCCCTTTTTGGCTGTGAATCATTTTGGTCGCCCTCTCTTTTATTTTTCCATCTCCCCGCATACCGGCTGACCCTTACTCTGCTTATGGCTCACCCAACCCCATCACTCGCCATCTGAAGGACTAACCTCTGGCCTGGCTTGCATTCCTACAGCTTTCCTTCTGTGGTGGGGCCCGAGGAGGGTACCTCAGTTCCCCCTCTGGAAGCCTTGCTAGATCAAGCCCACCCTTAGCCAAGTAGGCAGTATGTGGTCTGTGGAGGGGCATCTGCTTCATCCCATCAGCTAATGGGATTTTCTTTCTCTCCCCCCCCCCCCAAGGACATTCCATGGAGCAGGTGGCATGATGCTGCACACAGAGTGTGCTGATGTGCTCCACTGGAAGCATCCTCCTACCCCTTAGCTGCTTCGTGCATACCACCACCTGTGGTCACCTAGGTGGCGGTGTTGTGGTGGGGCTTGCTGCCTAACCACCCTGGAGGAGGAGGAGAGCGTCCATTGGGATGTTTGATCTTCCTTCCCCTGGCCATCCCCTGACAACTCAGCCTCACTACCAAATGCAGGGTGCTGGCATCGTGAGTGATAGTGCTACCACTGCACAGACAGGCCATCCTGGTTGCTTTCCTTCAGACCGCCTTCATGGGGTCCTTGTCCTTTTTTAAGTGAGGGTTTCAAAATGCCCACAGTACTCCCAAATGCGGTGTCACCGAGGACCTGGGTGTGGGTTGAATCACTACATTCTCTTCCCTAAATGCATAATCTTGCACTTTCTGGTGTTACATTTCTGTTGCCAAATCTTGGACCACCTTTTTCAATGTCTACAGATCCCTTTTCAGATCCATTTCCTTTCACCTTTATCCCTATCCACCCTGCCACCTAACTTAATATTATCCACAAATAGACACATCTTACCCTTGTTTTCTTCTCCACTGTCACAAATTAACTCATTCAGAAGAGTATCTGACCCAGGACCAAACCTCTGTAGCTCCCCATTAGTTACCCCCGACATTGGAATACAAACCATTAGTACCATCCTTTGGGTTCTGACTCCTAGCTAGTTCTGTACCCTTCTCCTGAGATCCTCCCTCACATCACTCAATTTTTTCTTAATTTTTTTGTGGGGCAAAGAGTCAAAGGCCTTGCTGAAGTCTGGATACAGAATATACAACACTTTGCCCTTTTCCATCACCTGTTTTATTTATTTTTTTATTAGAATTTCGGATATATACCTTTGAGCCAGTGGCTCTTTTACAAAGGTTCCACGTCATTATACCAAGATTGGGAGTACAAAATGTGTAAGATTAGCAGGCAAGCAGTTGGAATGCAGAATTCAATACAGGGTAAACATAACAAGTTGAGAAGGATTCCAGGTAGTGTAATTAACAGTTAGAACAACAATACTAAGCATATGTATAAGAATAATGGATCACCTCAAACAGTATTTACATGTTAGTAATGCAGCCAGAAAGGCATTGTCAAAGGGAAAGGGGGAGTGAAATTGAGTTGCCTCAGGCTAAGATTGGAGGATATATCAAGGTATGCTAGGCCTGTGGGAGGGCTGAGGGGGGAGAAGGTGAAAGGTAAGGGGAAGTAAAATCTGCAAGAAGGGGGAGAGAGGAGTAGCCAGCTGTGACAGGTAGAGTAGGAAAAATGGGAAGACAGAGAGGGTGAAGAGGGGTAACTGGGAGGGAGGTAGAAAGAGAGGGAAGGGGTGGGAGACAAGGATCGGGAGACTTGTGCAACAGTAGGTGGGGCGAGCAGACAGAAGAAGGAGAGGGGAAGAGAGGTAAAGGCGGGTAAGAGAGAATGGATAGCAGACCAGGACTGGGGAGAGAGGAAGGAGTAAAGAGGAGGTGGGGGGGATAACTGCTGTGGGGATAGTAGAGAGGTGGGGGAAACAGGAGTGACTGTCAAGGGAATTAAGAGAAACAGTCACAGATGGCCCTGGACACAAGCATTATGACAAAGATTGTGTGTGAACAAGCAGAGGGTGTCTAAGTTGGTGAGTTTGCTTCTCAGGAAGTTAAACATCTTAGGGGCTCTACCGGCAAAAAACCGCTGGCCTTGGGAGATGTGACAGCGGGGGACAGATAGTGCATAGTTGTCGGAGCTTCTGGTGTTACGGGTGCAGTTGGCTGGGCTTAGGAGAGTCTGGACCCCTGGGGGCATGAGTCCCATCAATTACTTTTTTTACTATCAGGCAGGTTTGATATGCGATCCTTCCCTGCAGTTGTAGCCAGTTTGACTGTTCGTAGAGGTCGCAGATATGCGTACAGTGGGCAGCACCAGTAGGGAGTCTGCAGGCCTTATTCAGCGTTGTAGCAGTTCGCCATAGTGCAGTAGCTGTGGGTGCTCCATTGATAATAAGCCCATAATCAATGATGGAGACAACAGAGCTGTGTATTTCTAGTTTAAGGACATCAGGGGTCAGGCAGTGTTTATGTTTGTGGAAAAGGCCAATATGGATATTTACGGATTTCACAACTAAATCGATATGGCTGGCGAAGGACAGCGTAGACACAGCATTGGAAAATATTTTGAAGTTCACTGGACAGCACCTTCGGTTTACAAAGCCTTGCTGTCCTGCAGACCTCATGACTCCAGGAAGTTAACCAGCTGTTTCTTGACTTTAAAATCAAGGAGCTTCATCCCAGTGGAAGTCAGGCTAATTGGTCTCTAGTTCCCGAGATCTCAGCTATCCTCACTGTTGTGCAGGAGGACTGTATTCACCACCCTCCAGTCCCTGGGGACTATACCCATCTCAGTTGAGCAATTAAATAGGTCTACCGGTGATGCTGCCAGGGCCTGACCTCCCTAAGCATCTGTGGGTGAAATCCACGTGGTGCTAGGGACCTACCCACCTTTGAGTCTGTCAGACCCTTAGTAGCACCAAGAATAGCAAGCAGAAAATTTTAGTAATTCTTAAAAGTAGTTTCTTAAGCCAGCCTGGTCATGCTGAGGGTTGAGGCGCTGTACGCCTTACCTCACGCTATGCCGGTGACCAGGGTCGAGAGCAGGCTTGGGTCTCTGGGAGCAGGCATGGGGGTTGGGGAGCAGGATTGAGCTGCCTAATGGCAGCTCTCTCTCCCTGGGCGCACCCTCCCACAGTTCTGCCTCCTTCAGGTGTAGGTCCGGTGGTGGGGCAGGCAGGTACGGGTGACCAGTAGCATGGGGCGTCCCACAGTGCGTGACATGCACTTGCCTCCACATGCATGCGCACTCATGCCAGGGACATGCGAGTGGGCAAAAAAATGGTGAAAAAAACAATAAATGCATAACTGAAAAAAGTCGTTTCTTAATACTCTTTATTTCTGAAGTGTTTTTGTTTATTAAACCGGGTAGATACAAGGTCCCAGGAACCATTTTCAGGCACAACCTGGGCCATTAAGATGGCACTCATCAGCATGAGTACACCATAATAACAATGAGAGAGACAAAATATACTAAAGGTAGCCCCGGAGGTAAGATTACACTGAATACAGAGCACCCAGGCTTAGACAAACAGAAGTAAGGTGAACAAACAATAACATGTCTATCAAGGTCTTCTTTTACTATGTGCTCATAAGATGGTTTTCTGCCTAATAATACTGAGTGTGATGTGGCAAGTAATGCTTTACCTGGAAGCAGCCATATCTAGTTCTAGGGACATGGATATGTTGTTCATCCACACTTATTGGCAGGTATCCTTGCCGCTTTAAATCTTGCCGGAAGGTCTTAAAGCTGGCTCCTCCCAACCACCCGGGTGGTATAACTCTCGGCTCCGCCCCATGACGCCAGATCTTCCTTACCGCTTGGAAGCTCAGGTTCCCTCCTTAACGCTCTGCGTTTGAGACTGGTTCCTATTTCTTCCGTTTGCGAATTTGAAAGTTTTTTGTTAAAAAGACTTCAGTCTTCGATCCCTCGCGGCTGCGATGGACAAATCGACTCCCGGTTTTCGGAGATGCCCCTGCGTGCAGAAGATGTCTTGGACGGATCCACACTCCATGTGTGTCTACTTTCAGGCCTTGAGCACGACCAGCGGGACTGCGACTTGTGCTCTTCCTTTTCGGCCCTGTGTCATCGAGGCCGTGCTGCCCGATTGCAGCTGGGCCGTCCCGAGCGTTTTCCTCGGTGAAGTCTAAGGAGGCCGGTCGGTGATTGTCAGCGGCGGCGGGCTCGGCCAGGTCAGCTCGAGCAGATGATCGCCCTCGAAGAGGACGCGGCGCGGGCCGTATCTTCCTCGGCCGCGGCATTTATCCGGCTCTCTCTGGGTTCTTCCTACTCAGCTTCCTTTAAGGAGCTTTGTCTGTCCCTCTCCACTAAGGGAGAAGGGCCAACGTCTGCTGGACCTTTTTCTCGGTCCAAAAAGAAGGACAAGGGTAAATCCCTCCGTCGACGCTCTTGGGAGCGGGAAAGGTCCCTCTCCCCGAGTCGTCGACCGTCGACTTCGGTCGACCGCTCGGCTTCGGCCACTGGTCTCATGGTGTTCCCGTCAGGTCAGTTGACTGAGACTTCCGTCGGCCGTGATCGAATTTTCTCGATCCGTTGGGCGGGTTGTCGCCTATAAACCGAGACTCCCCTCTCCGGTTCTCCGGGGGAGTTGAGATCCTATGGGCTTGCCTGTGCCTCGGTTCGGAGCCCTCGGATGAACCCTCCGAGCGAAGGAGTGCGGTTCCTGCCGACACTTCCCGCACCGACCTCCGGAAAAGCGAGGCTCTCGGTCTCGGACCTCTTCGCGGTCAGCCGATCCCGCCATCATAGGCGGTCTCGGTCTCGGCACCGCAGTAACGGCTCATGTCGCCGCTCGTCCTCGTCCTCCTCCTCGGACGAGGGAGGCTTCCGGCGTAAGTTACGTCGGCTGATACGAGGACCTCATGTGGCAGCAGCTCCTCCTGACCGAGAATAAGCCGGCGCAGTGCAGCTCCCCCGACCATTAAGTGGCTGTCACGGGCCGGCGACACAACCCCGACTTACCGAGGCCTGTACCCAGGCGGTTGTTGGCCAAAACCAGCTGCTCCACCGATTCGGTGGAACCTCCGCCTCCACAGCCACTATTTGGGGCTCCGACCAGGATTCTCGGTCGGCTAAGGTATACCCATAGGCTGTCTGTTACCCTCACTCCCGACCGTCCTCGGCGGGTAGAGGTGGCTCAGGCCAGAGCAGCTCTTGAGGACTCGTCCGAGTCGAGGATAATTCCTCCTTTTCTCTAGCGACTGGACTTGGGATCCTCAGGAGGACAGTCAATGGGCGATAGCCCGTCGTCCTTCCTAGGACTGCTTCGGCTCATCTCGGAGTCCACCGGGATGAAGCTCGAACCCGTTTCCAAACGGGCCAGGTATCCCCTCACGGAGATTCTGGACCGAGGGGATTCCCAACGGAGGCCTTTCCGGTGGCCGAGGCCATAGTGGGTCCGGCCTTGGAGCTTTGGCAGTGCCCTGCTTCCTGCCCTGCGCCTTCGGACCAGGATGGCCAGGAAGTATGGGTCCCTACGGTTCCCTGTCGGTTTTGAAGCACCCCTCTGCTGAGGGTTGGTCAAACAGCATTTTCGGGCGCGGCTGCGCCAGGGATGTGGACAACCTCCCGACAAGGAATCCAAGAAATTGGATTATGTCGGGCGAAAAGTCTATGCTGCGTCCTCTCTCGGCCTTCGTCAGGCCAGTTTGGCCGTCCTCATGGCACATTTTTCTCATGCCCTGTTGGGCTCCCTGGATGAGGTCATCCCTCATCTTCCCGCGGATCTGCAGACTACGGTCAAGCATGTGCGGGACCAGGGCAGGGCAGTGGCCAAACAGCAGCTCAGACTGCTTTAGATATTGGGGACTCATGTGCCAGGTTGGTGGCGGCGCGAGTGGCTATGCGTCGGCGGGGCTTGGCTGAGATATCCACCTTGCCTGGATACCCAGCACAAGTTGGCGGATGTTCCCTGTTTGAGGACTGACCTCTTGACCCTGGGGTGGAAGGTCACCTGCAGAGGATCGAGAGTCCAGCGCTACCTTGGACTCGGTCTCTTCCGCTCAGAAGGACAAGGCCATAAGCCACAGCCTAAGCCCTTCGTCCTTCTGCGCCCCAGCCTTGACCCAGCAACGTCAGGGGCCAGCAGGCTCGGCCTTGGTATTCCAAACCCAAGCCGTCGGCCTCCTCTAACAGGAGGCAGGGAGGAAAAGGCCCAGGAGGTCCCTCGGCCGGTCCCTCCTCTAAGCCTGCCCAGTGACGGGCTGAGGGGTGTCACCCCACCCCGTCACCTCACCCCTGGTTCCCCCCGTGGGGGGACGGCTCCGACACTTCCTTTCCGCCTGGTCCGTTATTACCTCGGACAGGTGGGTTCTGGAGGTGGTGGGAAAAGGCCTGCCTCTGGAATTCGAGCAGGCCCCACCCTTCTAGAGCCGTCGCTTTCCGGGGCCTCGGGTCACCGAGCCTCACTGCTCGGCTCGTCGACCGACATCCCTTCCTCCTCAGAAAGGAGGTGATCAGGGTGGTAGCGGACCCCCCCTCAGACCCAGGGTTTGTGTCCAGGTACTTCCTGGTTCCGAAACGGACGGGGGGCTGGCGCCCCATTCTCGACCTACACGACCTAAACAAGTTCCTAAGGTCTCGAACCCTTAGGATGGTCACTCTGGCTCAGATAATACCATCCTTGGAACGCGGCGTGTGGTTCTGCTCTCTGAACTTGCAGGACGCGTTTTTTCATGTCCCTATCCGTCCGTCTCACCAGAGATTCCTTCGCTTCCGAGCAGAGGGATCCCTTTTCGAGTTCCGAGCCATGCCCTTTGGCTTGTCTCCAGCTCCCAGGGTCTTCACCAAATGCATGGCAGTGGTGATAGCATTCCTGAGGCGCCGAGGGGTCCGGGTGTACCCTTACCTGGACGACTGGCTGATAGCAGCTCCCTCCAGGCAGGAGGTGGAGCGGTCCAGAGATCTGGCCCTCCAGGTCTGCTCTCAACTAGGCCTCCTTATCAACGAGGCCAAGTCGGAACTCGAGCCGAAGCAGGTGATTCTGTTCATCGGGGCGCAGCTCGACTCTCTTGAGCCAGGCGCGGCTCCGGCGGACAGGGCCGAGTTCTTTCCTCCTTTGCCCAATCATTTCTGGTTGAGCAATTGCGCCCTGCCGGGACTTCCTGTGCCTCCTGGGTCTCATGGCGGCCTGCACCAGCGTGGTCCGCTGGGCCCGCTGGAACATGCGTCCCCTTCAATGGGGACTGGCCAGTCAGTGGTCACAATGCTGCGATCCTTTGGACCAGCTTGTGTCAGTGACACAGGGGATGTGGAACGCTCTCCAGTGGTGGTTCGTTCCAGGTCATTTGCAGGAGGGCATCCCATTCGTCCGCCCCGAGCCGACGGTCTCTCTAGCGACCGATGCCTCTCTGATGGGTTGGGGTGCCCATCTGGGGGAACACCGGGCTCACGGCCTCTGGTCCCCGCGGGAGTCCCGATGCCACATCAACCTGCTGGAGCTCCGAGCGGTCCGCCTAGCTCTCACCGCCTTTGCTCCGTTCCTCCGGGGTCAAGTGGTCCGAGTCCAGACGGACAATACCACGACCATGTACTATCTAAACCGCCAGGGGCGGGACGCCCCATGCTTCTATGCAAGGAAGCTCTCCGCATTTGGTCACTAATGCGCAGCCTGGAGGCGGATCTCCTAGCCATTCATGTGGCAGAAGCCTCCAACACCCTGGCCGATGCCCTAAGCCGGATAGGGGCTGCATCCCACGAGTGGTCTCTCCTGCCGGAGGTAGTACAGCATCTGTTCTCCCATTGGGGCACACCTCAGGTGGACCTGTTTGCCTACAGGGAGAACACAAAGCTGAGGCTGTTCCATGCCCGCCCCCCTCAGCAGGGCTCGCTGCAGGGGGATGCCTTCTCGAGGCAGTGGACCCTGGGCCTCTTCTACGCCTTTCCCCCATTTCCCTTGATCCACAAGGTGCTTCTCAAGGCGAGGAGGGACAAGGCGCAGGTGATTCTGATAGCCCCAGACTGGCCTCGCCAGTTCTGGTACCCAGATCTCCTCAGCCTCAGCTCCAGGCTCCCGAGGCAGCTTCCAGCTCGCCCGGACCTGATTTCTGTCAATCAGGGGAAGGTGTTCCATCCGGACCTTCAATCCCTGCACCTGACGGCCTGGTTCCTGAGCGGCTAGAGTTCCAGGCCTTGGGTCTTTCCGACGAGGTCCTCAATGTAGTTGAGGCGTCCCGTAAGGAGTCGACCAGAAAATGCTATGCCTTCAAATGGAAAAGGTTTTCCATTTGGTGTCAGGGCAAGGGCTTGGACCCTTCCTCCTGTTCCTTGGCAAGCATCTTGGACTATTTATGGTCCTTTCTAATCAAGGGCTTAGGTCGGCGACCTAGAGGGTGCACCTGGCAGCCATCTCTGCTTACCCGAGGCGCGGGCAGGGAAGCAGTCAGTGGCGCAGGAGAAGGTGGTCAGCGCTTTTCAAGGCCTTGATCATTTCCCCTCCGGTCGCGAGAACCTCCACCTCCTGGGATCTACTGCTGGTACTGGCAAAGCTCATGGGCAAGCCATTCGAACCTATGCACAGGTGTGCTCTCTCACCTGTCGTGGAAGACCGCCTTCTTGGTGGCTATCACGTCAGCCAGAGATGGGAGGAGGCTCCAGGCGCTTTCCATCGAGTCTCCTTACCTGGTCTTCCACAGGGACAAGGTTGTCCTCTTCACCAGAAATTCCTTCCGAAGGTGGTGTGAGTTTCACCTTAACCAGGTGTTGACTCTGCGGTGTTCTACCCAATCACACCTCGGAGGCCGAATATAGGCTCCATACTTGGACCCTAGAAGAGGTGCTCACCTATTACACAAGAGCGCATGGCTGAAATTCGGGAGAGGTTCGCCAGCTGTTTGTCACCTACGCTGAAGCCGCATCTGGCAGACCTGCAGCCAAGCGGACGATAAGCAGGTGGGTCACCTCCTGCATAGATCTGCTATAGGTTGGCGGGCATGGAGCCTCCCAGAGGATAAGAGCTCATTCTACCGCCATACTGCTGCATCGGTGGCTGCTTCCAGGGACGTCCCTATCCAGGAAATCTGCAGGGCTGCTACCTGGAAGTCAGCACACCTTCATTACCCATTACCACATCGACCTTGAGTCACGCCGGGATGCTGGTTTTGGGGCCTCGGTTCTCAGTCTCTCTTTCCCAAGTAAGTATTGGGGTGTGCGTCTTGCCTCCCTCCTCCCGGAGAACTGCTAGGAGTCTGCCAATAAGTGTGGATGAACAACATATCCATGTCCTAAATGCAGGTTACTCACCTGTAACAGGAGTTCTAGGAATGGTATATGTTGTTCATCCTATACCCCGACCTCCCTGGCTCCGGCGCACAACCTGAGCTTCCAGCGGGCCAGATCTGGCGTCATGGGGCGGAGCCGAGAGTTATACCACCCGGGTGGGTGGGAGGAGCCAGCTTGAAGACCTTCCGGCAAGATTTAAAGCGGCAAGGATACCTGCCAATAAGTGTGGATGAACAACATATACCATTCCTAGAACTCCTGTTACAGGTGAGTAACCTGTATTTCTGGTCCTCCCCTCTACATCATCAACATGTGACCTCATTCATTGTTATATCACAGGCTCCACTGTCTGATTGGTAAATTGTCACAAATAACCAATCAAGCATCAGCAGGAGGCCCTAGCCACACTGCTGCCTCTGTAACGTTTTACAGAGGGCTAAAGTGGGCTCAAACCATTACCAAAATGGCCTGCTTCCACACTGGTGACGTTACAGCAGATGTTTTCAGAACTGTTACAGAAGCCATTTATGAGGTGGTTTCAACAACGGTTATGAAAACGGTTTCGCTAGTGTAACATTACCGGTGGCATTGTGGACGTGTGAGCATGTAGCTCCAGAATGCCCTCAGTGCAGCATGAACTGCATTATGGGATAGGAGTGGTCACACTTCACCCAGTGTGTGGATGGACTGTAATGGTTTCCCAGTACGGTTCACAGGTAATGTAGATGCATTGTAACCTTACCTGTTTGAACCGTTTTGGAAACGTTATGGATTTTTGGGTGGTAGTGTGGACAGGGCCGGAGAGTGACCCTTCTTGGTTGCTATTGATGTCACAGTGATGATGATATACAAGGAGGAGCTGAAATGACTGTGTCAGCCTCCAGGTGGAGTGCTTTTCCGCACATCGCATCTAGTGCTGTTAGTTAGAAAGTCTTCTAATTAGAATAACGGAAAAGAAAAATATTTTAGATATAAGAAATGATAGCTGCCTACTTCTGAAAGTTTCTGTTAATTCCAGACAGTACACTAGTTCTTTAAGCACCCTTTATTCGGTGATAATCCCCATGTCATTTTTGTTTCCCTCCTAACTGATGCTACAGTGAGACAGTGGCCCTCCCTCCTTGACTCTGAAGACTGAGCAAATGGCCTACCTGGACTTTAACAAGGCATTTGACACAGTCCCATGCAAAAGATTAACAGTTAAATTAACCAGTCTGGGAGTGAGTCCCAGGGTGGTAGCCTGGGTAAAACATTGGCTGGACAACAGGACACAGAAGGTAATTGTAAATGGAGTCCACTCTGAGGAAAGAGGGTTTACTAGTGGGGTACTGCAGGATTTGGTACTGGGTCCAGTCCTTTTTAGTGTTTTTGTGGGTGACATTGCAGGGGGACTGGAAGGAAAAGTATGCCTCTTTGTAGATGACACAAAGATCTGCAACAGGGTTGATACACAAGGAGGCGTGGAAAGGATGAGAAGGGACTTGGCAAGGTTGGAGGAATGGTCAAAAGTATGGCAGCTTGGATTCAAAGCAAAGAAGTGCAAAATAATGCACTTGGGGAAACAAAAACCCAGGGAAAGATTACACAGTGGGGGAGGTAGTAACAACAACAAACATGGAAAGGGACCTGGGGTAATCATATTAGATGACCTTAAGGTTAGCAAGCAATGTGAGAAGGCAGTAGGGAGGGCTGGGGGATACTGGGATGTATAGGGAGAGGCATCACCAGCAGAAAACAGGAAGTTGTTATCCCTCTGTACAGACAGTTGGTGAGACCCCATCTGGAGTACTTCATCCAGTTCTGGAGACCCCATCTCCGCAAGGACATAGACAGGATAGAGGCAGTCCAGAGGAGGGCAACTAAAATGGTGCAGGGTCTGCAAGAGAAGCCATACAAGGAGAGACTAAAGGAGCTTAATATGTATACCCTTGAGGAAAGGAGGGAGAGGGGGGACAAGATAGAAAATTTTAAGTACCTCGGTGGAATCAACAAAGTCCAAGAGGGTAGCATCTTTCAGAAAAAGAGATGTGCAAGAACAAGGGGACACAATTTTAAGATGGTGGGGTGCGCGGTTCAGGGGCAATATGAGGAAGTATTTTTTCACAGAGAGGGTGGTTGACGTATGGAACAGCCTTCCTGAGGTGGTTGTGGGGTCTAAAACTGTGGGAGAATTCAAGAATGCATGGGACAGACATAAGGCAATTTTTGTTGGGGGTAGGAAGAAACAGGCTGTTGGTTAAATAGGACCTGCAGCTTATCCTGTAGGTAGGGGAAATGGGCAGACTAGGTGGGCCAAGCGGTCCTTATCTGCCGTAAAAGTCTATGTTTCTGTATTCATTTAAAATACTCATGGCAGAGGCTGAAATGAATATTGTGGCCATTATTGAGTCATGGTTCAGTAACAACCATGACTGGGACATAAAGTATTTTGTAGGTCGGCACCTCGTCAGTGTCCACTTCAGATGATAAATTCCACTGAGATATAGAAGGATAAAAGCCTTTTATTACAAAGATAGCAGGTCAGCCAGCAAACAGGATACATAACGCCCCTCCCCACAGAGCTGAACATTTTCGTGTCACAATTACGCTTTTTCATGGCTATGGTAGTAGGGGGTAATACACCTTATATACACTATTTGTTCCAAAAATGGATTTTCAGTACCAAAAATGACTCTTTCTTCCCATTTTGACAAGTAAATAATTGTGTAATTGGGGCCATGGCTGCCCCCATGGCTGTTCCTTTTTTCTGCAAAAACAGAAAAAAAGTCTGAGAGAAAGTTTATGTGAAAAAACATACTACACACGGGCATATGTGGAATTTCTTGTGACGTTAACTGAAAAGGTTCTTACTTGCAATACCTTTATGTTTGACAAAAAGATGTTTTTGCAGAAAAAAGGAACAGCCATGGCCCCTAATTATATAATTATTTACTTGTCAAAATGGGAAGAAAGAGTCATTTTTGGTACTGAAAATCCATTTTTGGAACAAATAGACTTTTATAAACGATATATAGATGATTTGTTTTTCATTTGGAAAGGTACTACTTTGGAATTAGTCATTTGTTGCATATTTAGAAGAGTCGAACTGCAACTTGAAATTTGAACTGAAAACAGATCCCAAAGAGATTAATTTTCTGGACTTAATAGTGAAAAAAGAAAATAATGGGGACATCAGTACTAAATTATTTAGAAAAATCCGGATAGGAACAGTATTTTGCATTTTCAGAGTTGTCATCCAAAGCATGTCACAGAAAACATTCCTATTGGACAGTTTTTGAGATATAAACGGAACTGTTCTCGTTATGAAGATTATGAGAAAAATGCAGAGGAACTTACTAAAAGGTTTTTAGAACGAGGTTATAATATGGCAACAATCAGTAGAGGACGTGAAAAAGCAGAACAGAAATGGAATGTTAAATCTGGACGTATTCAGAATACAGGAGATGAAAGAAAAAATACGATCCAGAGAAGTACTGTACATATAAATGATGCTCCTAAATTTATCACCACTTTTTAGTCCACAGGCCTTTTTATTCAGTAATATAATTAATAAACATTGGCATATTCTTTCGGTTGAAAGCAAATTTCAAAATTTAGTTCAGACTCCTCCTAGAATTATTTATAAAAGGGGAATAAATTTAAGGGACACTTTGGTACATAGTTATTATTGTGGAGGTATGACTGAACAAGATAGAGATAAAAAAAAAAGTACTTTGCCTAAAGGAACTTTCTAGTGTGGAAACTGTCGGTTTTGTAAATTCATTAAAATTGGCAAAGAGTTTCAACAACCAGTAACAGGGAAGATTTATAATATCAGAACTTTTGGTAATTGTAGTATTTCTAATATTGTATATTTGGCCTGCTGTAAAAAAAAAAAATCCCTAGTTTTATGTGGGGAAAAACTACTCAGAAATTTAAAGAAAGAATAGGGCAACATGTACGTAGTATTGCACATGCTGATGGTATAAGTGCCCTTTCACAGCATGTAAAATCTCAGGGGGAGGAACATTATTTTTGCTTTCAAATCATTGAAAAGGTTTTGATAGGTCCTAGAGGAGGAGACTTAGATTTAAAATTGCGTCAGAGAAACATATTGGCAGTACATTATGAAATCATATGCTGCCCCAGGACTCAATGAATTTTTTCAGCTTTCTCCATTTTTATAATTAGTATTCTTTAGTATTTTTATGTATGTATATACAGTAACACGTAGATCAGTATGTGCATATATATATATATATATATATATATATATATATATATGTGTGTGTGTGTGTGCGCTATGTATATACTTTATGATAAGATTGTTTTGTATTGGAATTGGTCATCATTGTTATACCTGCACTTTAAATCGTAGTGTAATTTATTATCTAATTTTTAGATTTCAATTTTAGGGGGTATTTGGTATTGTATGTATTTAAAAAGGGTAGAGAGCACATTGCCTTTCAACTTTACCTTTAAGTAGTGTATATAAGGTGTATTACCCCCTACTACCATAGCCTTGAAAAAGCGTAATTGTGACGAGAAAACGTTCGGCTCTGTGGGGAGGGGCGTTATGTATCCTGTTTGCTGGCTGACCTGCCTATCTTTGTAATAATAGGCTTTTATCCTTCTATATCTCAGTGGAATTTCTCATCTGAAGTGGACAGTGACGAGGTGCCAACCTACAAAATACTTTGTGAGTACTACTTATTCTGGTTTTGGCCCCGCTATTGGCGTTTGTAGCCGCCTGCTTTGTGTTGTGGTTTATGACGGGGACATGGCCATACCAGTACATGCTGTTAAGAAAGGACAGGTTGGGAAGGAAAGGAGGGGATGAAGTGCTTTATTTGAAGGAAAACATAAAGGCAATGGAGATGCAGGGAATTCGGGGGAAGGGCAGAGGTGTTGTGGGTCACCCTGGAGTCAGGAAATGGAACCACTATTCAGACAGGTATGATCCACAGGCCTCCGGCACTGGGGGAGGAGTCAGATAAGGAAATGTTAGAAGCAGCAGGCAAAATGTCTGAAAAGGGGGAGGTGTTGCTGGTGGGGGATTTCAGTCTGCAGGATGTAGATTGGAGCCTCCCAGCTGCGGTTTCAGTTAGAAGCAGGAACATCCTGGACTCCCTGCAGGGGACATTCCTCAGGCAACTAGTCAGTGAACCCACTCAAGATGAGCTGCAGAATCCAACCACACAATAATGAGAGTCCTGGACTTCAGAAAGGCAGATTTATAAAGATGGTTGAATGCCTCAGGAATGACCTGACGGGGAGACGACTGGGGCGGTGGGCGGAGGAACAATGGTCAAACTAAAAGAGGGCATAATGAAGGCAGGAAACTTCTGTGTCAAGCAAGCAAGCAAAAGGAAGAGGAGACAGCTGTGTTCTCGAAAGAGGTGGCAGAAAAGGTAAAGGCTAAAAGAGTAGCATTAAGAAGGTATAAAGAGACCTAGAGAGAGGAGGATAGGGAAGTTTATCAGGGAGAACAGAGGGAGGCAAGGAAAGCAATAAGGAGCACAAAAGTGCAAACTGAAGAAAGAATAGCTCAGGCAGTATTAGAATGGGACAAGACATTTTTTAGATATGTTAGTGAGTAAAGGAAGACAGAGGGAAGGATTGTAAGGTTTAAGAGGGAGATGGGGACTGTATGGAGGGGGACCAAGAAAAGGCAGACATCTTGAACAAATATTTCTGCTCAGTATTCACAGTGGAAGGAGAAAGAGAGGGACTGTAAAAAAGCATCAGGAACTTTGATGGGAGGGAGGGAGGTGGGGACTAGTCCTTTTTCTGAGGAGAGAGTCCGGAAGGCACTCACTAAACTGAAGGTGGACAAAGCTCTGGGGCCAGACTGTGTGCATCCAAGGGTTCTGAAGGAGCTCAGGGAGGTACTAGCTGCACCTCTAACAGACCTATTTAAAAGATCACTGGAGACTGCAGGTGTACCAGAGGATTGGAGGAGGGCAGATGTAGTCCCATTTCACAAAAGTAGCAGAGAAGAGGTGGGCAATTATAGGCCTGTCAGCCTGACATTGGTTGTGAGTAAGTTAACTGAAACACTGCTAAAGGAAAGGATTGTGGAATATCTTGAATCCAACAGTGACAAGATCCGAGACAGCATGGATTCACCGGGGGTTGGGGGGGCATGCCAGACAAATCTGATAAATTTCTTTGACTGGGTGACCAAAGAGTTAGATGAGAGTGGAGCAGTGGATATAGCCTACCTGGATTTCAGGAAGACTTTCAACAACGTTCCACATAGGAGACTGGTAAGCAAGGTGGGTAGCTTGGGGGTGGGCAACAAGGTGGTAACCTGGGTAAAAAAC
Source organism: Neoceratodus forsteri (assembly GCA_016271365.2). NCBI lineage: Eukaryota > Metazoa > Chordata > Ceratodontiformes > Ceratodontidae > Neoceratodus > Neoceratodus forsteri. The sequence goes on along the minus strand of CM057459.1, from coordinate 438,674,741 downwards.
TAGTTAGGGGATGAGGGGGGTAGTGGTAAATGGAGTTTGCTCTGAGGAAGGGAGGGTAACCAGTGCTAGGACAAGTCCTCTTTGACGTCTTTATTATTGACATAGCAGAGGAGTTGGAAGGGAAGGTCTGCCCCTTTGCAGATGACACCAAGATCTGCAAGAGGGTGGACACTCCAGTGAGATCTGGAAAACTGGAGGAGTGGTCAAGGTTATGGCAGTTGGGTTTTATTGCAGAAAAATGAAAAAATAATGCACATAGGCCTTAGAATCCCAGGTGTAGAGTAAGAAAATATGTGGAGTAATGCTGACAACGACCAAGCAGGAAAGAGACCTGGGAGTAATCATATTGGATGACCTAGAGGTGGCCAGGCAACGTGACAAGGTAGACAGGAAGGCTAGTGGGATGCTGGGGGTGCATAAGAAGGAGTATTACCAGTAGAAAGAGAGGAGGTGGTGTTGCCCACGTATAGAGTATTAGTTAGACCCCACCATGAGAACTGTCTGTGTTCAGTTCTGGAGACCACGTGGGAAAGGGAAAGGGGAAATTGTTTAACCAGGAAAGGCACACTAAGCCGGAGCTTGTTTCCAGGTGTGATCTTGGAGCACAAGGAAGTTAAGTGACTTGCTCAGGGTTACACAGTATGTAAGTGGGTGCTGATGGGATTCAAACCCAGGTCTCCAGTTTTGCACTATGCTATACTGCTTCCAGAATTTCAGGAGGGAGATGGGCAGAGTGGAGGTGGTCTAGAAGAGGGCTACCAAAATGGTGCAGGGTCTGCATCAAAAGCCCCATGAGAAGAGGTGAAAGGCTATCAGTACATACACCAAGAGGGAGAAGAAGGGGGATATGATAGAGACCTTTAAATACCTCGCGGGGTTAATAAAGTACAAGATGGAAGTATTTTTCAGAAAGAAAGATGCTCTGGAACAAGGGGACATGCCCTGAAGCTGGACGGGGTAGATTCGGGAGAGATGTGAGACAATATTTCTTCATGGAAAGAGTGGTGGATTCCTGGAACAGCCTTCCAGCTGAGGTGGTAGGGGCGAGAACAGTGGTGGGGTTCAAAATTGCCGGGGATAGGCCCAAGGGAATTGTTGGGGTAAGGGGGGAGGAGACAGCGCCGTAGATCAAGTCGGACTGCAGCAAAAATTAAGGTTAAGAAAAAAAATTGGGTAGACTGGATGGGCCAAGCGGACCTTATCTGCTGTCAGATTTTGTGTTTCTGTGTTTCTATGTTTTAGAATATCAGCTTTCTGCCCATCTATCTCTGCCCATTCCTCTCCTTTCAAAACTTGACCCCTCCCACCTTGTTGTTTCTCTTTTTCTTGATCTACCTGAAAAAAGCCTTATCGCTATCCTCACCCCTTGTGCAGTTTTAAGCTCCACCTCCGCATTGGCTCTCCTCATTGGCTTCCTTTGCTTTGTTGAGGTAGCATTCCCTACTTGCTTTCTTTTGGTGGCGCATACCTTTTTAAGGCCATCTTTGTGACCTGCATTGTTACCTCCATGTACTTAGAACACCATATAAGCCTCTAGTTCCTCCTCCCTTTCCCTACTAGCTTGAGGCATCTCTTCAATACAGAAAGTATACATGACTGCAGATAAAGAATGTTTTCATTTGCTAGGTAGGTGCACTAGGCAGTCACCTGTTGCTGTCTGCTTGGTATTCGATATTGAAAACAGCAAATCCTTGGCAGAGAGTGGGATAAAGGCAGCAGATAGAGGGGTCCCGGGAATGAGGCTGCAGAAATATAAGAGCAAAAGAATTCGAAAAGGGTTAGCAGCTCTCAAGGCAAACAAAGCACTGGGCCAGATGGGATGCATTTGAAGGTACTAAGGAAACTGGCATTGGTGTTAAATGAACTCCTGGTGGGGCAATTCATTAGCTCTTTGCAGCAACGGGGTGGTTTCCAAGGACCATAGAATGGCAGACATTATTCTGTTGCACAAGGGAAGAGACAAGGAGCAGTCAGGAACTAATAGATCCATCAGCCTTACCTTCATGATGTGGAAACTGATGGAGACTTTAGTCAAAGAGGACCTAGTGGAATACCTGGAGAAAAATGGGCTTCGGGATAATAAGCAGCACGGTTCTGTGGCAGGGAGGTCTTGTCAAACCAACCTGACAGTATTCTTTGACTGAGCAACCAGGGAAGTTGACCAGGGGCACGCAGTAGACTTACTCTATTTTGACTTCAGCAAGGCATTTGACTCTGTGCCACACAGAAGACTGCTAAAGAAGATGGGGCAGGGCCAGCACACTGGTGCAACGTTAGTACTACTGCCTGCAGTGCTGGTGACCAGTGTTCGGAAACGATCATGGGACATCAGAGGGTCAGACGGGGGAGGTAGGATTAGTGTCCCAGCCGGACTGCTCTGCTCCTGGGTGGGGGAGGGTTGTGGTTTCTGGCACCTTAGCGACACCCATTGGAGACTGGGTGTACAACAGCTGGGACCAACACGCAGCAAGGGAGGTGATGACAGATGTCGGTAATTCGGGTGCAGGAGTGCGCCCAACTTTCACTGATGTCATTGGAAAGAAAGTTCACCAGCGTAGTACTACAATGATCTGTCCTGGGCCTGGGCCCAGTTCTCTTCAGTATGTACATCAGTGACAGAGTAGAGGGAATCCAGGACAGGCTTTAGCTATTTACATATGACACTAAACTACGTGGTAGAGATGACAATGAGGAAGGGAAACGGAAATTGCAGAGAAACCTGCAAAGGCTGGAAAATTGGTCCAAAGTATGGCACCTGGAATTCGGTGCCACGAAGTGCAAAGTGTTGCACTTGGGAACAGGAAGTCCAGAACATAGTGTGGGATGGGAGGGGTTCATCTGGATGCAACAGCAGAGGAAAGGGATCTAGGAGACATCATTAGTGACTCCGTTAAACAAACCAGCTAATGTAACAAAGCCTTCAACAAGGCTAACAGGAAGCAAGTGTGCATTAGGAGAGTGTTCGACAGTAGGAAACAGGAGGTACTGTTACCTCTGTATGGGTCACTGTTAAGGCCACACCTGGGGTGCTGTGCCCAGATCTGCAGTCTGCATCTGAAAAAAGATGGGCATGCTAGAGACAATGCAGTGCAGGGTGACCAAGATGATTCATGGCCAGGAGGGCAGATTCTAAGGGGATCGGCTGAAGGCGCTGAACATGTATTCAATTGAAACCAGATGAGGGAGGGAGGACATGATAGAGACCTTCAAGTTCCTGAAGGTAATAAACAAAGTGAACGGTGAAGAATTTTTACCAGGAACAGAGAAGCTAGGACACGAGGCCTGGAGTGGAGGTTAATGAGGGAGTTGAGGTTTGAAAAGGATGTAAGAAAGTATTATGTTACAGAAACAGTGGTTGAGCCATGGAGTGATCTGCCGGTAGAGATAGTGGCTGCCAAACCATAAACTATTTGAAACACAGCTGAGATAGAGCCACAATTATTGTAGCTACTCAGATGGACAAGGGAGGTGGAAACACGGAGAACAATAGGGTGAATAGGATAAGCAAATACCCACAGGGTCAGCAAGTCCTGAGGTATGATAAGATAACATGGGCAGACTAATTGGATGGTTGGTCTTTTTCTGCCATAGTCTTATTTTTCTGTTTTTGGATAAAGGCAATTCAGTTTAGATAGGCCTTTATCCCTGTAAAAAGCACCCCAGTCTCCCAGGAAGTAAAATTCCTCTTCAGCTCACCACCGTTTCAGTTGTTAAATTGGTAGATTTTTAACTTCCTTGCCTCCATGCACCTGTTCACTGGGAGGACGTCCGAGAAGGTCATGCTACCAGCCATCCTTTTTTGCTTGGAACTCAGCTTCCTAAAACTAACCTTTACTTATGTTAACAGACTCCCTGCCAGGTCATTTGTGCCTAGATGGGCAATAACATCTGGCTTCTCACCCACTTCCTTATCTAACCATTCCATTCAGGGATGCACTTTATCAGCTGTAGACCAGCATCTCACCTTTCTGTCCTGGTGTGAGGTACAGCCTGCATTCTCTGTACCCCTCACTGTGGAATCTGTTAAGATGAGTACCTTCTTTCTAGAACTCCCACACTGCCTGCTGTCCTCTTTTGTAGGCCTCACTGCTACAGTGGCCTTGTAGGATCTGGTTGCTTTAGATTGCTGTCCCCTGGGAGATGGATTAGCATGTATTGCTTCACAAAGTATTGTGAAATGGTTGCATGTTGTCATGCCAGGACCCTTCCCCAGTCATTGCCAGCCAACAATACTGAATACTGTTATATCTTGAAGATCTACTGTTACGATAAATTCTTACGTAACTTTACTTTAGCTACAAGAGAGTGGGATTTGCTACAGACCTACTGTATACCTAAATTCAGTTCTTTCACTTTGAGGTACCTCTGTTACTTAAGTACTTTTTTTTGAATTACCCCAGTTGGGGATTTAACACACTCCTGAAATACCCCACTGCATTACCCTACGTTGGCAAAACCCCAGACAGGGATTTACTATGGACTTATAACCCTACTGCAATACTTAAACTTTGAGATACCCCAGATAGAGGTTTACTGTGTTCCCAAAGAAATACAGACAACTCCACAGTGATACCTTGAGCGTGAGGTACCCTTCATAGGGATATGGTACTATTCCATATCCCCACCGCAGTACCTTATCTGATGAGGTTACCCAGATGGGGTTTTGCTGATGGGTCTCTTGCCACTGACATGAGAGTATGCCTCTAGGGAGAATACAAACACAATCACAGTTGTATTTAGAAATGACTAATGGTGAAAATCCCTCAGTGAGTAAAACCAGGTGGATAGAACCTTAGACAAGGAGACAGGCAGATTTTCCTGCAGACACCACTTCAGATGCCATCCAGCTCCGTTGCATGGACCTGGGATTTAAATACTGACTGCTAGCACTCAGTTGGGCGATAGTGGTTATGTGACCACCCACTCTCACGGTGGTGCTGCTGTTCCTACTTACCATTCACTCCTGGGTTTGATTCCTTCTTTTCTAGACCTCTCATGCTGGAGGCGGATGCTCTGTTGCAAGGGTCCTCTATTTGATGCTTTAAATTCCCCCTTGCTCTCCATCTCTGCTAGTTGGCGAGAACCCTCTAGTCTATCCCTTAGCTACTCCTCCAATTTCCTGAAGTCTGCCCTTCTAAAGTCCAGGACCAGTGTCCGTAAATTCTGTCTTTGTGTTTCCAGGGTTGTGTTGAACCACACTGTGTTGTGCTTGCTAGTTCTGAGTGGATCCTCCACTATTAACCCCCCAGTGCTGTCCCAGTTGTTCAGAACGTGATCGAGCAAGTCTCGTGTCTGCTTCTCCATCTACTGAGTCAGGAAGCATTCCAGGCAGGTATCCACCAGCATGTGGTTCCTGGTGCTCCATGCCCAAGGAGTACTCCAGTCCACATCAGCATTTTGAAGTCACCTAGCAGCACAGCCTCCCCTCCAGCTGTTGCCCTTATGATCTCCTCAACAAGTTCCCTACCCACCTTCTCCAACTGACTTGGGGGCCACCAGAATACTACGTGTGGGTATCCCTGCCCATATCAGCTGTGCCTATTATGATTCCGCATTGCTCCCTCGCCCTGTGAACACCCTGATGCTTTCCCTAAAGTACAGTGTAAGGCCTGCCTCTTTTCCTTGTTTCTCCTGAATATTGTGTAGCCTGGTACCATAAAGTCCCAGTTGTAGCATGCTGCCCACGTGTTTGTTATTGCATTTGTGTCTGGGCTACCTTCTATTGGCCTTAGGCTGGAGATCACTCATTGTATTACCAAGGCTTCTGGCATTTCAGCAAGCCACCCTCCAGGACACCTTCCTTTTGCCCTTTTCCATCCACTGGCCAGACCTATTTTACCTGTTCATTGTGTTATCTTTCTTTGTGTACCCACTTCCCCATCCAGTGTGATTCTCTCTCTGCATCTCCTCCCCATTCTTGTTTATGGTCTATTATGCCCCATGCTCCGTGGTTGCCCCCACTAGCCAAATGAGTGTTATCTAGGTATTCCTTAACTGAATTTACCCATAGTGACCCTAGCCCAGCACCCCAACCCCCAATCTAACTGCTCCAAGTTGTACAACAAGCTGCAAACTTCTGACCCAATTTTCTTGTACCCTCCCTCGTAGAATATAATAGGAGGAAGAATTGGCAGGAAAACTCAAGAATAGACTGGGATGTGGGCCAGAGGGCTGAGGCGCTGGGCGTCATACCTCTCACCACACCGGTGACCTGGTAAAAACGGGTTGTTGGGGGTCGGCCCAGTGGGGGTTGCTGGGAGTGGATAGTGGCGGTCGCTCTTCTCTTCCAGATTGGGGAGGTGGCCTCTCTGAATCTTGACTGCCACCGAGTGGAGGCTCGCTGGTAGCATTGGAGCACTGGAGGGGCTGGCATTAGGTTGGGTGGGCAGATCGGAGCACGCTTGGTGCCAGAACGCATGCCCTCTTCCATGCACATGCGCTGCCATGTATGGCCGCGGTCCTGTTGTAGCAAGGAGTGAAAACCAGGTGGAAACAGAACCCCCAGAAGCAGGATGATGATCGTCACCCCCGGTCCCCCACAGGCTCTGCACTGGTGGCTGGGCACATGCCACAAGTCCTGTGGCAGAGGACGCAGGTGTAAGGTGAGTCCCAGGGGAGCTGGTTGACTGGGCTGGAGGGGTCGGTCAGAAGGGGGCAGCTGGAGGAAAGAGAATAAAGAGATAATGGGGGAAAAAAAAGAATAGACGGGATCAGGACCGTACTGTCAAGTTTAAACGAATGTAGTTTTAAAGGGACAGGATATCTGTGTTAATTTGTAGCTGCTTGTATTTTTTAGCTTTTCAAAAATGACATTTATACCTCCAGATCCATGTGCAATTGCAGAGTAAAAGATGATGTGAAAAACAATTTTTGTGCTGTTTTGTTTTTATGGATTATATTGTATACAATTCTCATTATGGAATCAGGAATTTGGAGTTTTGACTCGCTGCATGAATTGAGAACTCTGAGCACTGCTCTGATAGGTCAGTAGCTGGTTGTCACAGTTTAGAATCCATGCAGTTACATACTCAAATATCCAAATTATTTTTCTATTAAGAGAACTGTACAGAATGTTTACCATAAAAAGAAAATGGTATATATGGAATAATTAACCCCTCATTGTTGAGAACGAGCAGGCTATCAACACCTAGTTAGGGACGTGATATCAGTAGCACGAGAGTGAAAAACGGCATAAAAGTGAATGGGTGGTTTAAACCATAGAAATCCGACCTCTAGAATGGAAGTACATAATTGTGATGACAGCACACAACATGCCATATCACAAGCCAGCTGTATGCAGGATAACAAAAATCCTCTTCTGCCTTTTGATTTATATGGTAATGATGGCACAATGGACACAACTGAAGAAACCACCGCCGGGTCCCATACTTAGTGACTCCATCCGCAGGTTCCTGGTTTGTTAACTCCCAGTCTCATTCCAAAAGTCACATAGAATGTCACAGTAGGGTCAGTCACGATTTTAATAGAAATCCAAAGTTTTAATTATTTATTTGCTTGCATATTTTTTACTGCCACATTTACTTTACATGCCACATGGTAGAACCACATGGGTAGGACTGCAGGCACCAGGAAACAATGAGCTCTTTTAATACGAGCACACAATGCTAGGATGTTTTCATGCCTTTATGGAACCGCTTACTGGGCAGCATCACGTAGTGTAATTGGCTTTCCATTCCAGTCTTTTGAGTTCCACATGAACATACGAAGAAACCAGCAGAAGAAGGCTATTTGGTCTATCTAGTCTGCTTGTTTTGCAGGTTACACAGCTTGAGCTACTGTCCCCGCCTCCCTCCCCACACCTCCCATCCTCCCTACCCATGATCCTTACCTTCCCCCTATGCCTATCCCAGCCTCTCTTAAATCTGCCCACTATCTTCAACAAGATCACCTCTTCCAGCACTGCATGCCAAGTGTCCGCCACCCTATCTGTGAAAAAGTGCTTCCTGACCTCCCTCCTAAACCTCCCACCCTCCAGCTTAAGGCTGTGCCCCCTTGTGTTATGGTTGCCACTCAGCTTAAAGAGACTCTCCTTATCCACCTTAGTTATCCCTTTCAGGTACTTGAAGGTCCCACTCATGTTCCCTCTCTTTTCTCTCCTGTCTTCCAGGGAGTACATGTTCAGTGCTCTCAACCTCTCCTCAAATGCCTTACCCTGCTTACCCGCTATCATCTTTGTATCCCTCCTCTGGACCTTCTCCAACAGGTTAATGTCCTTTTTGATGTGTGGGCATCGGTACTGACCCCCATACTTTAGATGAGGCTTTACCAAGGACCTGTACAAGGGCAGTATAACCTCCTCTTTCCTACTACTGATTCCCCTAGATATGCATCCCAGTATCTTGTTTGCCTTTGCTGCTGCTTTCTTGCACTACATGGAGTGCTTCAGGTCACTAATGATCATCACTTCCAGGTCCTTCTCCTCCTCTGATGCAGATATTCGGACTCCACCCAGGTAGTACTCTGTCCTGGGATTCTTGTTTCCAATATGCATAACTTTGCATTTCTTGGCATTAAAGTCAAGCTGCCAGATCCTGGACCACCTCTCCAGCTTTTCTAAATCATCCTGTAGGTCCTGTATCACTTCAACTGTGTCCGTTCTCCTGCAGAGCTTGGTGTCATCCGCCGAATAGGCACATTTTGCCCTTAATCCCATCCCCAATGTCATAGATGAAGACGCTGAACAACACCGGCCCCAGCACCAATCCCTGCGGGACCCCAGTGGTTACCTCACTGATGCCAGATAACTCCCCCAACCCACAACCAACCTTTGGGTTCTGTCCCTCAGCCAGTTTTCCCACCCATCTGGCCATCTTTTCCACAACCCCGAGATCCACCAACTTCCTGATCAACCTTTTATGGGGCACAGAGTCAAAGGCTTTGCTGAAATCAAGATAGAGGATGTCTGTCGTTTGGCCCTGTCTGCTGTCTTAGTGACAGAGTCAAATAAGTCAATCAGATTCTTTTGACATGATCTGTCCCCCCCCACCATGAACCCATGCTGCCTTGCATCCTAGAGACCATGTTCCTCTAGATGTTCCACCAACCTTTCCTTTAGTATGGTCTCCATGAGCTTGCCCACAGTGGAGATCAGACTGACTGGTATGTAATTCACTGGGTCATCCTTGGGACCCCTTTTGTGGAGGGGGCACTACATGTGCTGTTCTCCAGTACTGCAGTACCACGCCTGTCTCAAGTGAACTATTAAGTAGGTCTGCAGTGGCCCTGCCAGCTCCTCCGTGGTTTTAACAGCCGATTGTGATGGTTTCGCTGCTGTGTTGGGGATAACTGAACTAAAGTTTCTGTAACGCTCCATTATTGGTGTGTGATTTTGATTGGTGCGGCCATAAAATTTGTTTGTCACATTCTGGAATGTTAAGAACTGTGGGTTCTGCATTCCGAAACATGAAGAACAAGTTTTCAAAACCACCAGTAAAACAGGCTTAGAGTGCATTATAAATCACTGTTTTGTATTAACATATATTTGAGTTGTTTTTGTTTTAACTTGTATCCACCTTCCATTCTCTGGTGTCCAACTCCCTCTGGAGCTCCCAGGGCACTATTTGCTCCAGCCATTACCTCCCAGATAGTCATCATGCACTAAGCCATGGCTATACCCCCTGGGCAGGAACAGGTCGGAGGGACTTTACCCTCAAGATCATGTATTGTCCAGTGACTATATCTGGGAGGCAAGGCGAGACCTGAATGTACCAGCGTCCTTCTTCTTAGATACCAGAGGCATTTTCCTGTTTCTCCCATCCCCTTAGGACATCGCAACATGAATGTGCAATGGCTGTGCACATGCAGTGTGTGGCTGTGCCCCAACATCAGCGATTTCTACCCTCAAGCTGGCCCTCTGCTGCACTGCTACCTGTTGTCACTCCAGTGACAGTATTGCGGTGTAAGACAGAATCTGCCCTTCCTGGGGAAGTAGGGTGACCTCTGGGACTCTTAATCCTTCTCCCTCCCACCCCCACCTGGCCTCTAATGACATGGGTTTGTTCTCGACCCCAGCTTGCTGGCGCCTGACTTGGGTATAGTTAAATATGTGAAATATGGGATTTGAGGTGTACTGTATGGGTACCATTTCTGACAATGGGAACATTATAAGCATCTGCATAGTCACACAAATATGTTGCATCTCAACAGGGCTATCCTGGGTAAATAAATCGGGGTAAAAAAGCCTGAAACTGCATTGGTTGTACTATAAACCTGACCATCTTGCTAGAGTATGCGCCTTACGTCCCCAAGTTGTGTGGTGGGGTGGGACAACAAACTGTTTCTCTTCACCTATGTTTTTGGCTGTGCTTGCCTAAGAATGCCTCATTTGCTGAGGGGTAAGTGGGATCTTCTTTGAGGATATCTTTCATCATGCCACATCTAGGGATCTACAAGCTGCCAGGCACCTGGACCAGACGGAAACTTTTGCAAGCAGCCCACCAGCGGCCACCCACAACGACTTTAGACGTTGACTGCTACGTAAACTTGGGTGTTCCTCTTCCCTCCTAAGTTCTTTTCCCGCCATCGACCATACTCATCAGACCACTGACGGAAATGCCACTGCATTTGCCGCTGCTTTATTTTTTTTTATATAGTGCAGTAATCACTTTAATAAGTGATTTTTGATGACGTGTATATCATTGAAGGAACTTTCAGAATTGTTTCTGTATTGTGAATGCAGTGAGAAGATCTGCACTGGAGGGTCTCTGATGCCTGTGTCTGTTGCCTTGGCCTGGACCACAAAGTGCAGGTCTGCACAATGTGCAGGGGTTTCAATACTGCCACCTGGTGACACCGAAAAGGGGCCATAGAGAACCACTTATTGAAGCATCAGGTAGCATGCATTGAAAAGGAGCTCCAGCACAAGAGCACTGCCATGTCGCCAGCCCATCCTTCTGGGTCCAGGTCCTTGAAATCCCAGGAAAAGTCATCCAGTAGCCATAAGCACAAGTAGTTGGAGAAGGAGAAAACCCTCCCCTGTGCATTCCAGGTCACCCCTTCGCATAGCAGGTACGACTTCCTCTGTGCAGTTGACCCCTGTGGTGGCGACGCCACTCCCCCCCACCCCAGCCATCGACACAACTCTCAGGTCAGGGCATGGCACTGGTGCTACCATGCCTCGCACTTCTGGTATGTCGCCATCGGGGGCTCTGCCTTCCCCATCGACTCCTACTGGTGCATCTGTTGACCGCATAGGTGCTGACATCCAGGTGGTTCTGTTGTGCATTACAGAAATGCTCTGATGCCTGCTGCCTCCTTCTCTGGTTTCAGAGGGCCCATTGACAGGGCTTTCTGCTAACCTCCCTTGACTATGCAAACTACAGCCATGCCTTAGCCGCCTCCTAGGGTGCCATTGACCTCGCTGGTGCATTCTCTGCTACCCATAGACCAGGTCGACGAATTTGAATATAATCCTAATTTAATAATGCAAGGTGAAGAGGAGGAACCTGAGGACTATGCAGAAAGTCCTTATGATAGGGACACCAGCTCTACTGTGTCCGCCTGCAGTGAGGACTCGGTGGTCCACCCTCCAAGGTCCCCACCAGATGACCTAACTTTCCTCATCATGATGAAGCAGTTACAAGCTGCCATGGGTTTCGATTTAGAGGAGCAGGACACCATCGGTTCTTGGAGTTACCTGATTTCACCCCCCCCCACACATTGTGATACCACCTTTCCTCCATCCCCTTGAGGATGCCACCTTTGCTGACTGGTTTAGGCTGAATGTCATTCCAGCTCATGGTTCTTTCGAGGGACCTTTTTTTGCCGTCACCCAGCCTGAGGCAGACCCTGTGGTTATTAATTCTACCTATAGAAACATAGACATTTGTCAGCAGATGAGGGCCTTCGACCCACCAAGTCTGCCCCAATACTTCCAATAACTGAGCACTTTTATGCTCTGACAGAATTAGGTTGTCCCCTTCCCCACCCCCTGATGCGAGTGCAGTGATAGGTCAATGGAACTTAAACACCTGAACTCCCTCCATCCTGACAAAGAACCCAGGAGGATGGATGTGCTAGGCAAGACGACGTTTGCCTTCGCTTCCCTGGGCCTTAGAATTGCTAACTGTGTGGCCCACATGGTTACATACTAGAACACTCTGGAGAAAGACTAAGGCAGCTGCACAGACCTTAACAGAGGGTACCCCCAAACAAGAGCTCCTTAAGCTATCATAGCTGGGGCTGATGTAGAAAAGCACCTGGTTCACATGGCCTGTGATGTTTCAAACAACATGAAGTCTTGCTGTATTCTGACAATAGCAGTGAGTCCCAACCTTCGAACTGCCCCAGAGATGAAAGAGTTAACTTTTCATGCCAGGCATGGAACGCTGAGCTCGAGCTCGGTTGAGACTCTGTCTGTTGCTGTTTAAACTCAAGCCGTCAGATTCTTTACTCCGATTCACTGAACAGTCGCTCTGGAGATCTCTCCTTCTGCTCGGTTCAATTTGTCGGTTAAAGTACTGCTTTTCTTGGTTTTCGACCGAATTTAAACCGTAACCTGTCGGTTCAGTCTCTGTCTGTGGTATTTGTGAGTACTAGATAGGTTTATATTATTTTCTATTCTGTGTGGAACTTGTAAACGGTTCATTGGTTCGGTTTGAACCGATCAAGTTGTTAAAAAATCTTTATTTGTACTTCTAGTGTGTGGTTACCGGTTCTTATCGGTTCTAAAAAAACGGATTTTATTATGTTTTTTTCCACGACCTGTAACACGGTCAGGAACCGATAAGAGGGTCTTGCCTGCCGGATTTCCATTAAAAGTATAAGTTTGGTTAGGACTGGCACAATGTCTGAGAAACCCAAAAGAAAAACCAGGCCCACTGGGTTTCAACACTGCAGTGTGTGTGGGGAAGTCTTTGCTAAGGCTGACCCCCACACCACCTGTGTTTATTGTCTGGGGTTTGACCACCTCAATGCAGACTGCTAGATTTGTAAAAATTTTCCTGCAGCTACCCTAGAAAAGAGAGTTGGTAGGCTCAGGGAAAGGGAGGCCAAAAAGTCCGCTGAACCGGATGGCCAGCCCGGTTCAGTTCATACCGAACCAGAAGGAGTGCCCTCTGACCAGGGTGAGACTTCTTCGGGCCAAAGGAGAGCCGATTCTGAGGAGTCGGTTCCAGCTAAGAGAACAAGAAAGGAAAAATCAGCTGGTGTGGATCCAAAACTTTCTTCTCCAACTGCTGAAGAAATAGCCAAAGCGATAAAAATTGTGCAGTCGCTTTCCCCGGTTCCGACCGAACCGGCACCATCAGGGAGGCGCTCGGTTCAGCCAGTTCCACCGGTTCAAGATTATGATTTAGAGGAATATTATGAACTGGAGGAGGAGGAAGAGGAGTATGAGGAAGGTGAATGTGGTTTTGAAAGTCTGGATGTGCCCATTGACCCGGACATCTCCCCAGACAGACCTTCAGGAGTGTCTCCTCCTAGGCTTTCTGAGTCCCCCTCCCATTTCATGTTTTATAAAAAGGTGGCTGAAACCCTCCAGCTTCCTATGGAAGAAGCTGTGGATGACCAGGAGGAGCCTGACTATGTGGAAATGATGGATATCCCAGAGTCTAGGAGGCTGTCTATTCCCTTACACAAATCTTTTGGGAAACAGACATTTAAGATTTTAAAGACTTCTAATACTATACCTCCTGTGGATAAAAGAATGAACAAGAGGTATACATTGTCAGGCTCAGATACGGAGTTCCTTACACAACGATGCAGTCATGTTGGGGTAGTGCAGGCTGCAGCCTGTGATAAGGCAAATATTCCCTTGGCTTCACACCCCCCAGACAAGGACTCCAGGAGGATTGATGCCATGGCAAAGAAACAGTACATGGCAGCCCTTGGACTCAGACAGGCCAACTATATGGCCTATACTGCTAAGTATCAAAAATCCAGATGGGACACTGTCATGGCTTTAGCAAAACAGGTCCCTGGCCAGCTTGCCAAGGAGATGGAGCAGGTGGCTGCTGATGGTATTGAGGCATCCAAGGTGCAATTCCATGCTGCAGTGGACTCCAATGATGTGTCATCTAGAGTCATGGCTACATCTGTGGCACTGTAGAATGGCTTGGCTCAGATGTACTAGCCTATCACAGGATACCCAGACTAAGGCCATGGATTTTCCTGTTAGGTAATTCTCTGTTTGGGGAGCAAACAGAGAATTACATGAAGAAAATGGACGAATATAGACCACCTATAGGAGTGCACAGGCCAAAGAAAGGAAGGCCACTTCTCAGAGGCAGCACCCAGGGGCAGGGGCAGGCCTTTTCATAGGCCTTTCTACCAGCCCAGGCCTCTTCTGCCTATGCTCAGAGGGGTTCTTTAGAGGGGAGAGGCAGAAGGTACAAGCAGACCTGCTTCCACCCCTCAGCCAAAACCCCTGCCAAACAGGCACCCTGATGGGTTCGCCAGGCCGAATCTCCACTACCTGTAGGGCAGGCTGGCTTACTTTGTCCAGGACTGGGAGTCTCTAACATCAGACAAGAGGGTCCTGAAGTAGTAGTTGGACTGGTTCTCAGCTTCAAAAATTTCCAAAGCTGAGAACCAGATCCTTTCCACCTGCAAATCCCTCAGAGGCACTTGCCCTAGAGGCAGAGGTCTCTTCCCTTCTGGCTCTCAGAGCTGTGGAAAGGGTTCCACCCCTACACCAGGACAAAGGATTGTACTCCAGGTACTTCCTTACCCCAAAAAAGACAGGAGAATGGCGGCCCATCCTGGATCTCAGATACTTAAACAAGCACCTTTTAAAACTAAAATTCAAAATGGTGACTCTGGGAATTATTCTACCCTCTCTAAGGCCAGGGCACTGGCTAGTGTCCCTGGACCTCAAGGATACCTACTTCCATATTCTCCTCAGAAGCTTGGCAGAAGACACCAGGAGAAAGGACTGCTGTGTGACTGAACTTCTCTGCTGGGACTAAAGTAGAAGAACTTTTGTATTTGGACCTTTAATTTAGGGTAAAAAAAACTAACATACAAAACAAAAAAAAAAGTGTGTGTTTGGGTTAACTGAACTGAATGGGTAACTGAAAAGTCATCTAGGTGTAAATCTCAGGTGACTGAAAGGACTTAACTGCTGTGAGGTTTAAATTACTTGTAGAAAGATCTGGTAAGTAGGGGAGTGGCTTAGCTAGAAGGAAGCTACATTTAAAGACTGCCTTAGAAAGATTCTGCTAATAGCTTGGCAGAAGACACCAGGAGAAAGGACTGCTGTGTGACTGAACTTCTACTGGGACTATATTGCCCTCCTTCCCTCCCTCCACCCAAAGCTAGTTCTATTTTTATAGGCACAGGATTTGACTGACAACAGGAACTTCCTGTTTAGGGCAGGAAGTGAGTGATCACAGAACCACCAAGGACCCACCATCCTAGAAGGGCAAGAGTAGCTCTCCGGCCCCCTCTAGCTGCTGGAGGTCTGCCTCTGAACGAGTAAGTGGTCTACTGAGAAATATAGGATATTCTTGTCTCAGAACAGGACAATCAGGAGCTTAAAGGGCACACAGGCAGAAAGTAAGGAGAGAGAAAAAAACAGAGGAAAGAGTAAGGATTGCAAACAGTTAAGGGGCCATAAATAAGACATGATTGGAGTGGTGCAGTGCAGTGGCTGTGGAGCAGCAGTCTTCCTGGAGATGTTCTGGAGCATGCAGTGTTGTCCCATCTGCAGGCACCTCTCTGGGCTGAGGGAGGAGGTTGCTTATCTCCAGGCTGAGTTGGCCAGGATTTGTGGGACCTCCTCTTCCATCCAGGGACCACCAGTGCCACTGCCGCTGCCTCAGAGGTTGCCAAGAAAGAGGAGCGGTTGACCACAGTGGCTCAGGGAGGGTGAGGGTAGTGGAACAGAGGCACATCCCTCCAGTTGTACCTCTCCACACCCTATGCCATTCTGGCAAAGTGTGGTTCCTCTATGGAAGCGCCTACAGTGGAGACCAAGGAGGATGCTGGGAACCTCCACAAAGGAGACCCACAGGAGGGTGGCAGGGGACCCTGCAGGGGAAGGAAAAACTCCTGGTGGGGGACTCCATTGTTAGGAAGGTAGAACTGGGCAAGGAAGGGGAGAGGGAGGTAAGGTGCCTGCCTGGCGCCATGGCTTGAGGGACAGGGAGCAATCCTCAGGATTGCCAGAGCAGCTGCACAGGAGGGAGCTGGATGTCATTGTCCACCTAGGGACAAATGACCTGGCTAAGAAAGGATTAGAGAAGTGCAGGAAGAGTTTGTGGAATTGGGGAGGGCCTTAGTCAAGTAGCACGACGGTAACCTTCTCGGAGGTGCTACCCATCTATGGCATAGGAGAGGCTAGGGTGTTCCGCATGGGATTCAATCAGTGGTTGAAAACTGGTGTAGAGCCCAGGGATTTGGCTTCATTGGGGACTGGGGTCCACCTGGAGTGATGCAAGCCTATACTGGCATGATGGGCTGCATCTGTCCGGGAGGGAACCAGGATCCTAGGTGATAGGTTTAAATGCTTCATTGGCAAGCTTTTAAACTAGCCAAGGGGGGAGGCACTGGAAAGGAGCAGGAAAATCCTAGCCCCCCAAACAATCACGGTAGTAAGTGTGGCAAACACCAACATGGAGGTGTCGATAGGGAGAAGGGCAGGGGTAAATGGAGAAAGTGACAAAGGCAAGAAGGACAGGGATGGGGCAAAAGGGGTAAGGCCATCAGGAAATGGAGGTAATGAGTACCAATGCCTCGTAGTCTGGGCAACAAGCTCCCTGAGCTGGTGGCCTTAATGGAAGAGGGATGCCTGGATATCGTAGCAGTCACAGAAACATGGTACACAGAGAACCATGACTGGAATGTTAACATACCAGGGTACATAACTTACAGGAGAGACAGGCAGGGAGAAGAGGGGAGGAGTAGCTCTCATGTAAAGGAAGGAGAAAAGCAACTGAACAAAAGAGTAAACAGGGAGGAGAGGAGGCACTGTGGGTCACCTTGAGACTGGAAAGGGCACCACAATCCACACAGGGTTAGGTACAGACCCCATGTCAGGGGAAGGAATGGACAAGGATATGATGGAAGGCATTCTTAGAATGGCAGAGAAAGGGAGATACTGTTGATGGGAGACCTGAATATGCCAGATGTTAACTGGAGCACATTTGCTGCAGCGACATCCAAGAGCAGGGCCATTCTTGACGCCCCTACAGGTGGCAGGCATTAGACAGCTAGTTTCGGAACCCACTCGGTGAGGGAGCAATCTTAGACCTTGTACTCTCAAACGGGGCAGTGAGAGGATCTCAGATCTAGAAGTGGTTGCCATCTGGGGACAAGTGACCATCAAACAGTGTGGTTCACGCTAACTCGCTACAGAGTCAAGCTCATACAAAAGTGAGGGTACTGGACTTAGGAGGGCTGACTTTGGCAAGATGGGAGAGTGCCTCAGAAAAGCACTAGCAAACAGGCTAGAAGGAGGTGTGGAGCAACAATGGGGAATTATCAAAACTGCCATCACAGAGGCAACAAGCCTTTGTGAAGCAAATAAACAAATCAAAACGAAAGAAAAGCCACTGTGGTTCTCAAGAGAGGTGGCTGAAAGTCAGGAAGAAAAGATAGCATTCCGGAAGTATAAGAAAACACAGAAGAGCAGGACAGAGAGCTGTACCAGTTAAGGCAGAAAGAAGCAGGAGGGAAGTCAGAATAGAAAAGGCCCAAACTGAGGAAAAGATAGCCAACTCAGTTAAGAAGGGGATAAAACCTTTATAGGTACATCAGCGTAGCGAGAAAGACAAAGGGAGGGATAGTGAGGCTGAATAGAATGAACGGTGGTGGGCAAAGGGGACAGTGAAAAGCAGGAATACTGAACGAATATTTCTGCTCAGTATTCACAAAAGAGGAGGGGAAGTGCCTAATCCAATTAACAGAAGCACTCTTGATAGGGGGTCGATCCCAGTCCTTTCACAGAAGAAAGGGTTCTGCAAGAACTCCCAAAACTGAAGGTGGACAAAACAATGGGTCCTGATGGAATTAACCCCAGAATTCTAAAAGAATTAAGGAAGGAACTAGTGAAACCACTGCGCATCTTTTAATAAATCATGGGAGGATAGTGTGGTACCCGAGGACTGGAGGAAGGCGGATGTGATTCCCTTCACAAAAGTGGGACCAAGACAGAGGCAGGAAACTACAGACCTGTCAGTCTGACCTCTGTAGGGAAAGTGATGGAGTCACTTCTGAAGGAAAGAATAGTTGAGTACGAGAGGTCAGTGGAGCACAGGATCCAAGGCAGCATGGGTTCACAGCAGGAAGGTCATGTCAGACGAATCTAATAGATTTCTTTGACTGGATAACCAAAGTAGTAGACCAGGGAGGGGCTGCGGACATGGCCTACCTAGACTTTAGCAAGGCATTTGACACAGTCCCACACAAAAGATTATTAGTCAAATTAACCAGCCTGGGAGTGGGTCCTAGGGTGGTAGCCTGGGTAAACCATTGGCTGGACAACAGGACCCAGAAGGTAATTGTAAATGGAGTCCACTCTGAAGAAAGGGCGGTTACCAGTGGGGTACCGCAGGGTTCAGTATTGGGTCCAGTCCTTTTTAATGTCTTCATCAGTGACATTGCAGAGGGACTGGAAGGAAAAGTATGCCTTTTTGCAGATGACACAAAGATCTGCAACAGGGTTGATACACAAGGAGGCGTGGAAAGGATGAAAAGAGACTTGGCAAGGTTGGAGGAATGGTCAGACATATGGCAGCTAGATTCAATGCAAAAGTGTAAAATAATGCACCTGGGAAACAAGAACCCAGGGGAAGAATACACAATGGGTGGGGAGGTAGTAACACAACAAAACAGGAAAGGGACCTGGGGTAATCATATCAGATGACCTTAAAGTTAGCAAGCAATGTGAGAAGGCAGTAGGGAGGGCGGGGTATACTGGGATGTATAGGGAGAGGCATCAGCAGCAGAAAACAGGAAGTTGTTATCCCTCTGTACAGACAGTTGGTGAGACCCCATCTGAATACTGTGTCCAGTTCTGAGACCCCATCTCCGCAAGGACATAGACAGGATAGAGGCAGTCCAGAGGAGGGCAACTAAAATGGTGCAGGGTCTGCAAGAGAAGCTGTATGAGGAGAGACTAATGGAGCTTAATATAGCCCTTGAGGAAAGAAGGAGAGGGGGACATGATAGAAACTTTCAAGTGCCTCAAGGAATTAACAAAGTCCAAGAGGGTAGCATCTTTCAGAAAAAGAGACTTGCAAGAACAAGGGGACACAATTTAAAGATAGAAGGAGGGCGGTTCAGGGGCAATGTGAGGAAGTATTATTTCACAGAGAGGGTAGTGGATGCATGGAACAGCCTTCCTGAGGAAGTTGTGGGGTCTAAAACTGTGGGAGAATTCAAGAATGCATGGGACAGACATAAGGCAGTTCTTGTGGGGGGCAGGAAGATATAGGCTGTTGGTTAACTAGGATCTGCGACCTATCCTGTAGGTAGGGAAATGGGCAGACTAGATGGGCCTAGCGGTCCTTATCTGCCGTCAAAGTCTATGTTTCTATGTAGAAGCTCCCATCGAAAGTACCTCAGGTTCGAGCTGCCCTCAGGCCATTACCAGTTCAGAGCAATGCCCTTCGGTCTAACCTCTGCTCCAGGGGTGTTCACAAAATGCCTGGCAGTAGTAGTTGCTTCTCTAAGAAGGCAAAGGATTGCCATCTTCCCATACCTGGACGATTGGCTCATAGTAGGCCAGTCCCCAGACCAGGTCAGGTTACACCTACAGATAACTCAGCAACTGCTCACCTCTTTGGGTTTCCTTCTGAATCTTTCAAAGTCAGTTCTAGAGCCTGTTCAGCTCCTCACCTTCATAGGCGCAGAGCTGGATACAGAAAAGGCCAGAGCTTTCCTTCCCCTGGACAGGGCAAGGACCCTTATCACACTGGCCTCCTCATTCACCCTGCAGGTGTCTCGACCAGCAAGGCATTTTGTGCAGCTCCTGGGGCACATGGCTGCTTCCACAGCAGTGGTGCAGGGAGCAAGATTTCAGATGAGGGACATTCAGTTCCATTTGAAAGCCTTTTGGTCTCAAAAGAAGGACCCTCTGACCAAATTGATCCCAGTGACTCGAACCCTGATCCAGGCCTTACAATGGTGGCAGGATCAGAACAATCTAAGACAGGGAGTTCCCTTTGTCACTCAGTCCCACTCTTTAATCCTTACTACAGATGCCTCCCTCTTGGGGTGGGGGGCTCACTTGGGCGACCTGACTACCCAGGGGTTGTGGTCCCCTCAGGAATCTCTGCTTCACATCAATCTGTTGGAACTCAGAGCAGTATTTCTAGCACTTCAAGCTTTTTCCAAATCTGTTCAGAACAGTTATTCAGGTCAGAACAGACAATACCACCACAATGTGGTACATCAACAAGCAAGGAGGCACTCGGTCTATGACCTTGTGCACAGAAGCAATGAAGTTGTGGTCTCTGGCTTATTCCCTGAACACCTCCCTCACAGCAGTACACCTCCCAGGCAAGGACAATGTCCTGGCAGATGCTGTCAGCAGGATATCTCAGGGCCATCACGAATGGTCACTGGATCCCCTGGTCTTGGAGGTGATATTCTCCAGATGGGGCACCCCACAGATAGATCTTTTTGCAGCCTCAGAAAATCACCAACTTCCCCTTTTTTGCTGCAGACCCCCAGTGTTGGGCTCAGTCCCCCTGGATGCCTTAGTTCTCAGTTGGGAAGGGAAGTTCCTGTATGCTTTCCCCCCCTCCCTCTCCTGTTCAAAGTGCTAGTCAAAATCAGGTCTCAATCCTGCAAGGTGATCCTGATTGCTCCAGACTGGGCCAGACAGCCCTAGTATCCTCTCCTGTTGTCCTTAGCAGTCCATCTTCCCCGACTGTTCCCAGGAATTACAACCTGTTAACCTGTGCTCAGGGGAGGGTTTGGTACCCGAATCTCAAATCTCTCAATCTCAAGGCCTGGCTCTTGAAGAGTTAGAGTTTGCTGATTTACACCTCTCCCAAGGTGTAATGAATATTCTGAAGGCTTCTAGGATACCTTCCACCAGGACTACTTATAATTCAAAGTGGAAAAGATTTTACATATGGTGCTCTGGAATGCATATTTCCCTAGAGTCTCCTGATCTGCCTACAGTCCTTGATTATATGGTCCATTTGAATAGCTTGGGCCTCAGACCAGCTACACTAAAGGTGCATCTGGCAGCTGTTTCTGCCTTCATTTCAGCAGGTAAGCCCTCTCCTCTTTCAGCTCACCCTGTATTCTCTAAGTTTTTCAAGGGATTGCTTCATACCAACCCTCCATTCAGGGACCCTGCCCCTGCTTGGGACCTTAACGTTTGCATTGCTCAGCTTATGCAACCCCCCCTTTGAGCCTTTGTCTTCAGCAGAGCTTAAGTACTTGACTTGGAAAACTGTGTTCCTGGTAGCCATCGCTCTGCCAGACGCATAAGTGAGTTACAAGCCCTGTCAGTGGAGCCTGATTTTATCTCCTTCCATAGAGATAAGGTGGTCCTCAGGACTAACAGGAAGTTTTTGCCTAAGGTGGTTTCAGATTTCCACCTTAACCAATCGATGTCTCTTCCTGTGTACTTCACTGACCATTCCTCTTCTGGTGAGAGGAGGCTGCACAGTTTAGATGTGAAAAGAGCCCTTAGCTACTACATAGAACGTACCAAGGGTCACAGGTTTGACTCCCTCCAACTGTTCCTCACTTATGGAGA
This sequence comes from Neoceratodus forsteri, assembly GCA_016271365.2. Lineage (NCBI taxonomy): Eukaryota > Metazoa > Chordata > Ceratodontiformes > Ceratodontidae > Neoceratodus > Neoceratodus forsteri. Next base: position 438,653,062 of record CM057459.1, on the reverse strand, counting down.
GGTTGGTAAAGGGAAACCTGCCACTAAAAGATCCATTGCCAGGTGGATTGTCTCTTGTATTCAATTTTGTTATGAAAACTGGGTAAGGTTCCACCCTCAGGCCTGAGGGCTCACTCTACCAGAGGTACATAGCTGCTTCCTGGCTGCTGCCAGGGATATTCCTATTCTAGAGATATGTCAAGCAGCTACCTGGAAAACAGTTCACACTTTACCAAGCATTACTCCTGGATATCCAGGCTAGGAGTGATGCTCGGTTTGGCCCAGCTGTGCTTCAGAGCCTATTTCTAAGTAGGTTCTGTCCTCCTCCGTGAAGGTACTGCTTGGTAGTTTCAGTTGTTAGAATACAGCAAGACTTCATGTTGTTTGAAGAAAAAATTACTCACCTTAGTAATGTTGTTTCTTCTAATGGAGTCTTGCTGTATTCTGACCTCCCCCCCCGCCTTCCCCTCTCAGAACCTCTGTTTTTGGGATGTGGGTTGGCAGTGGCAGTGTTGGCACTCAGGAGGTGCCCCACCTTGTTGTTTTCACCCTTTTTCTTTGGGTGAGTGGGTGTTGTGTTTTTTCATTTTTTGGGTCTCCTGACTTGAGTCTTTGTTTTGGGACCAAAAAATCTGTTTTTATGTTTAGTAGCCAGTTGGCTAGTGTAGGTTTACAGCTTCCACACAGGACCTTAGTGAGTTTAGCTCGTAAAGATCTGACGGTTTGAGTTTAAACAGCAACAGACAGAGTATGAACCGAGCTCGAGCTCAGCGTTCCATGCCTGGCATGGAAAGTTAACTTTCATCTCCGGGGCAGTTCGAAGGTTGGGACTCACTGCTATTGTCAGAATATAGCAAGACTCCATTAGAAGAAACAACATTACTAAGGTGAGTAATTTTTTCTTCTGATGCTTCTGCCAGGGCTGCTGCCTCTGGCATCTGTCCAAGGAGGTACACCTGGCTCAGGGTGGCAGGGTTTGCAAATGACATTTGTAGGTTCATAGAAGGGATACAAGTCACTTAGCTACTAGCCATTAATATGACTTGCCACTTTTCAGTGGAAGCTTGTAGTTTTTTCAAGCCCCATATATACATCCAGAGATTTTTTTGAAGATTCCATGCTTGGACTTCTAACTAGCCAATCCGATAAGTTATTTCAAATACCAGTAACTCTTTGGTTATACTAAAGACCTCTTTTTGTTGTTTTATAGAACTCTCCTTTTAGTTGGTAATTATTAAATCTCGAGATTTTACCATTATCTTTTCCTACAAGTTCTGATGAAGCTCAAATGATATTATTATGAAAGACTTTGAAGGCGTAGCAAAGGTCGCCCCTAAGTCTCCTGTATGTTTTTTTTTTACAGTTGTTATTTTCTTTCCTGCACTGCTGTCTTGTCCTCAGGAGGGAACCCCCCAGCCCCATCTCCTGGCGTCTACCAGCCGACGCTGACTCAACCCCAGGGCTTGCCCCCCGCGGGTCGACGGGGTCCTGACCCCCACCAAGACTGGATTTAGTGGCCAGCTGCGGGCTAGCCAGAAGCGGTCATAGGCGCCTCTGTCATTGTGCATGGCTGTGCTGCTTTTTCCTCCTTGTTCTCCTCAGGAGTCGGGACCATGCAGTGACACCAGCGGAGGGGAGCGCGCACGCTGCCTGCACGCACTCCCTCCAAGCGTCTGGCCCGACTCCTCCCCAGCTTGTAGCACGGTGTTCTGTCCCCCAGCCTCTGCCAGGGGGGGCGAACAAGCGCTGACCAGAAGAAACCTCCGTCCCTGGAGAAGGAGAGCAGTCCGTCGGACAGTCAATCCTCCTCCTCCCCTGCCGACCCCCGGTGGCCCATGCTCGTTCCCGAACGCAGGTCGCCGGTATAGTGTGAGGTAAGGCGCCAGGGCCTCAGCCCTCAGCGCCACTGGGCCGGCAAAGTCTCCTGTATGTTAAGGAATGTAAACCAGTTTCTTTTAACCTTTCATTATACGGTAGAGCCTTTATTTGATATACTTTTTTTTGTGACCCTTCTTTGTACCCTTTCCGGAAGTTTATTACTGGATATATCTTGGGGTGAACTAAACAGTGCGTCATATTCTAGAATAGATCTAACGAGAGTAGAATAGAACAGAATAAGTACTTCTTGGCTTCTGCTTTGAATTCATTACCATTCTAAATGCCCCCTTTAGAGGCCGTAAACTATTTGGTGCTGATGTCCAGGACATTCTTTCACATCTTCAGGCCTCAGGCAGGACCCTGAAGTCTGTGCGCTCCCTCTGCCGTAGCCAACTAAGGGGTAGGCACAGGGTTCCTTTTTGTCCAGCTGGTTCTAGATACTGTCAAGTCACCAGACAACATGGTAAGGGCAAAGGAGCAGGAGTCTTACCTACTCCAGGCACCATTCCAGGTGCACGTTCAAAAGCCCCTGGAGATGGTGGTGCAGCAGGAGCCACCACAACTAGTTCTGCCTGACTCCTTGTACGCCCCCAACCACCATTACCTCCAGGGGTGGTTGTAGCGGGTCTGCTCTCCCTTCACTTGACTCAGTGGAAGGAGATGACATCAGATGCTTGGATCCTGGAAATCATAGCACAGGGTAATGCTCCAGAACATTTGGACACATCTCCATATCATCCACCCATGCCAACGCGCTAGCCTCCAGACCACATTCCTCTGCTCTTGAAGGAAGTTCAGACTTTGCTTCCAAAGAAGGTCATAGAGCCTGTGCCTTTCGAACAAAGAAATAGAGGGTTCAACTCTCGCTACTTCCTATACCCAAAATGGACAGGAGACCTGCAGTCTATTCTAGATTTCAGGGACCTGAACATTTTCATGGAGTGCAACAAGTTCATAATGGTCACCCTGCAAGGCTTGCTCCCACTGCTACAGGCAAGGGATTGGATCTGTTCCCTCGACATGAAGCATGCCTACCTTCATATCCGAATTCACAAACCTCACATAAAGTATTTCAGGTTCCTGTTTCAGGGGGAACATTACCAATTCAGAGAATTTCCCTTTGGCTTGTCCTCTGTACCACAGGTCTTTACCAAATGCTTGGCAGTGGTGGCAGCAGCCCTTCACAGGGAAGGCCTGTATGTTTTTCCTTACCTGGACACTGACTACTGCAAGCTCACTCCAGCGATCAGCTCCTGCACACCTTAGCTCAAACAAGACAAATGTTCGATGCTCTGGGGGTCACTGTCAGCATACCCAAGTCTGTCTTTACACCCTATCAACTCCTGCAGTACATAGGAACAGTCTTAAATGCAGTTCAGGGCTCAGCCTTCCTGCCCCTGGACAGGGCTGAATGTCTGATTGCTCAAGCCCAACTGGTACACAGTAGCCAGAATGTCTCAACCAGGGCATTCCTTCGACTTCTGGGCCTTATGGCAGCAGCCAATGTCACAGTACCTTTGGCCAGACTGCACATGAGGATCCCTTAGTGGACCCTAAGAGTCCGGTGGGACCAGCTCACAGACGGTCTAGAACAAATGGAACCTAGCAATTTGTTAAAGTTGGTTTCCTTCCTGACCCCTCCCCTCACCAGATTTTAACAACAGATCCCTCAAGAATGGGCTGGAGTGCAAACTTAGGACCCCATCAGATGCAGGGTACATGGACCCCAGTGGAGAGCACCCTGCACATAAATGTTCTGAAATGCAAGCTTTTCTGTATGGGTTACAAGCCTTCCAAGTTCATCTGTCCCTGGGTCCTCTTCTAGTACAGATGGACAACGTCAGTGTGATGCATTACATCAGCAAACAAGGGGGATCTCACTCTTACCACCTGTGCAGGGAAGCAATGAGAGTCTGGTATTGGGCTCTGGAACATGATCTAGAACTGTCAGCAATACATGTTCCAGGTATTCAAAACTTCTTGGCAGATAGGCTAAACAGATCACAGTCCAGAATGCATGGCTGGAAACTGCTGACCTCAGTGGTCGAAGACCTGTTTAACAGATGGGGTCATGCAGAGATGGACCTTTGTGCACCACACAACACAAAACTGCTGCCTTTCTGCTCACTTGCTTCAGAGCCTGGAGTTTTCTGATGAGATGCGTTTGTCCCTCTCTTGGAAAGGGAGCTTGCTGTATGCCTTCCCTCCCTTCCCTCTTAGTCAGAGAGTGCTACTCAAGCTTCAGATGGAGGGGGCAACTCTGATCCTCATTGCTCCCCTATGGCCTTGACAGATCTGGTTCCCCCTACTGCAGCAGCTGGCAGTGGAACCACCAGTGCCTCTGCCCCTCTGCAAGGGCCAACTTTCATAGGAACAGAGAACCCTGGTCCAGCTGGACCTCAGATCTCTTCTTCTTCATCCATGGCTTCTGAAAACATAGCCATTGCCAGGTTTGGAGTTTCTCAAAAGGTGGATGACTTGCTAATGGCTGCTAGAAAACCTTCCAGATACACTTATTCTATGAAGTGGTAGCAATTTTCTGTATGGGCCAATTCTCAACACTTGGATCTGTTTACCTGTCCAGTTAACCAGCTTCTGGAGTATCTGCTTTCCTTATTGGATGCAGAAAGTTTCAAGTTCAAATCCTGTGCTCTGAGATAGAGGCGGTTCACGTTAAACAGGCAGCCAGCCCAATATTTGTAAAGTTCCAAAGGTAAATACACTCCAGAATTAACCACAATGCCACAAGACAGGAAGTATAAGGAAACACAGAAGGAGCAGGACAGAGAACTGTACCAGTTAAAGCAGAAGGAAGCGGGGAAGGCAGTCAGAATAGCAAAGGCCCAAACTGAGGAAAAGATAGCCAACTCAGTTAAGAAGGGGGATAAAACCTTTTATAGGTACATTAGGGAGCAAAGAAAGACTAAGGCAGGGATACTGAGGCTGAATAAAGAGGAAGGTGGTTGGGCAGAGAGCGACAGTGAAAAAGCAGGGATACTGAACGAATACTTCTGTTCAGTATTCACAGTGGAAAAGCAGGGGGAGACACCTAATCCAGTCAATAGAAGCACTCTGGATAGGGGGTTGATATTAGTCCTTTCACAGAAGAAAGAGTTCTGAAAGAACTCTTAAAACTGAAGGTGGATAAAGCAATGGGACCTGATGGGATTCATCCCAGAATTCTAAAAGAACTAAGGGAAGAACTAGTAACACCACTGACTACCCTTTTTAATAAATCTTGGGAGGATGGTCTGGTACCTGAGGACTGAAGGGGGGGCAGATGTGATTCCCCTTCACAAAAGTGGGAGCAAGACAGAGGCAGGAAACTACAGACCTCTCAGTTTGACCTCAGTGGTAGGGAAAATGATGGAATCACTGCTGAATGAAATAATTGTTGAGTACCTAGAGGCCAGTGGGGCACAGGACCCAATGCAGCATGGATTCACAGCAGGAAGGTCATGTCAGACAAATCTAATTGATTTCTTTGACTGGGTGACCAAAGTATTAGACCAGGGAGGGGCTGTGGACATGGCCTACCTAGACTTTAGCAAGGCATTTGACACAGTCCCACACGAAAGATTAATAAACAAATTAGCCAGCCTGGGAGTGGGTCCCAGGGTGGTAGCCTGGGTAAAACACTGGCTGGACAACAGGACAGATAAGGTAATAGTAAATGGAGTCCACAGTGAAGAAAGGAGGGTTACTAGTCTGGTACCGCAGGGTTCAGTACTGAGGCCGGTTCTTTTTAATGTCTTTATAAGTGACATTACAGAGGGACTAGAAGGGAAAGTATGTCTCTTTGCAGATGACACAAAGATCTGCAACAGGGTTGATACGCAAGGTGGGGTGGAAAGGATGAAAAGGGACTTGGCAGGTTGGAGGAATGGTCAAATGTATGGCAGCTTCGATTCAGTGCAAAGAAGTACAAAGTAATGCACCTGGGAAACAAAAACCCAGGGGAAGAGTACACAGTGGGGGGTGAGATACTGACAACAACAAGCTGGGGGTAGTCATATCAGATGACCTAAAGGTGGGCCAGCAATGTGAGTAGGCAGTAAGGAGGGCTGGGGCGATACTGGGATGCATAGGGAAAGGCATCATCAGTAGAAAATAGGAAGTTATTGGCCCTCTGTACAGACATTTGGTAAGACTGCATCTGGAGTACTGTGTACAGTTCTGGAGATCCCATCTTTGCAAAGACATAAGACAGGGTGGAGGCTGTCCAGAGGAGGGCAACCAAAATGGTGCAGGGTCTGCACCAGAAGTCATATGAAGAAAGACTAAATGAGCTTAAGATGTATAGCCTCGAGGAAAGGAGGGAGAGGGGGAACATGATAGAAACTTTCAAATACCTCAAGGGAATAAACAAAGTCCAAGAGGGTGGCATTTTTCAGAAAAAGATGTGCAAGGACATGGGGGCACAATTTGAAGATAGAGGGGGGACGGCTCAGAGGTAATATGAGGAAGTATTTCTTCACAGAGAGGGTTGTAGATGCATGGAACATCCTTCCGGAGGAGGCTGTAGAGTCAAAAACAGTGGGGGAATTCAAGAATGCATGGGACAGACATAAGGCAGTTCTAGTGGGGGGTAGGAGGAAGTAGGCTGTTGGTTAACTAGGATCTGCAGCTTATCCATTAGGTAGGGAAATGGGCAGACTAGGTGGGCCTTGCGGTTCTTATCTGCTGTCAAATTCTCTTTTTCTATGTTTCTACGTAACAAATTAGTTGCATTTAATGTTTCACCAGTGTGATGCTCACAGCAACACTCGCTAGCGCTTACTTCTCCTGTTCGGAAGCTGCTGACTCGCTCGCTGTCCTCTCGGTAGAGTTGGGAAACTTATTTTGAGAAAAGACAAAGTGTACAAATGTACACAGTTTTCCATGAGTTCTGACACAGACTGCTGTAGTGTACTGCTCTGACGGCGCATACTTTTCAGACTGCTCGGTCACACTACATGTTGGGGCAGAAAATGAAAGTACAATAGCCTTATCAAATACCACAGTGGTGGGATCAACCAGATACTTTTTTAAATTATTGCTTATTTAAAAATAATAGGATCAACAAGATAATCTTCTTTATATAAGTTTTAAATGGCAGGATGAACCAGATAATTTCTTTAACATGTGGCATCTCATATGTTGATGGGGATATGTGGGGTTATGTCTATGTCGGGGGGTGGGTCTGTTTCAAGGGCCCAAAACGTTGTATAAACAGAACATGACATGGCCCGAGTAAAGATATATTTATTTTCACTCAGGCCATGTCATATTCCATATAGATATATATATTTTTTTATTTTAATTTAGCCTGCCCTTTCATCTCTCAAATGGATGCTGCTGAACCTCTGCCCTCAGTCCAGCTCCTTCCTGTTCCTTTATCCCCTCTTCCCAGTGGACTGCACCCCTGTGACTTCTCCTCTGCAGTGGGGCATACCTAGAAGCTTCTTAGGTTTAATTTAGTGTGTTAGATGAGGGACTTCTGGCATGATGGAAGGCAACTATGTGGTGAGTGGGTGCACCGTAGCCATCAGACTATCATATTTCTGCAAGTCAACCCACGTGCTGTACCTTGGATGGGAGAGCAGGACTTTGGTCGAACTACTTCCTTAAAGAAGGTGCTCTTGTTGCGGGGTGGTTCAAGCCCCCAGTTGGAATTCAGGAGTATGCCTTATGCTCCACCAGCCCGATAGTTGAGAACACGACACAAACCTGGGTCTTTCGCATCATCCACATGGTAGCAAGATGTACTACCACCAACACCACTGGACCAGGCAACTCAGAAGAATCCTAACTGGATCACTGATCCTGTGAGTTTCCTGCTATCAGTGTCACTTTTGTCAAACCCATTTTTATATGGCAAGGTTGGAGCAAATCTGTGTCTAGTTCCATAAATCCACATACAAAGCTGCGCAGTCCCACTTTTTGCCGTTTTGTTTCTGTGCCCCGGTTATCCTTGCAAAACCTAGATTGTCTACAGTTGTATCAGTGCTGATCTTGGCCTCATAGTAAACTGCAGTTGATTGCAAAATCTATACAGACCAGTTTTGTTTGTAGTTTGCAATCAAATCTGCAAATACAGCAAATCAAGCTCCTGGATTTAAAGTTGTAAACCAATTTTTTTTTTTTTTGCCTCATAGTGTATTGGTCTCACATACATTCTTAGGGTATGAGAACTGTGAACTGAAGATGAGCAGTTCTGATACTCTAAGAATGTAGGCGAGACCACTCCAACCGATAAGAGTGGTCTGTGGAGCAGCATTAATATAATTTTGATCAAGTTTGATCCATAATACATTAAAAATTAAAGGAAAAAACAAACGATTTTCCTGAATGAGTCTGTTTTCAGTGCACCTGTGCATGAGACCCTCTTTAAAGAATGAGTGTCTCGCGTGCAAGGGAAAGGAGTACGCCAACTGGTCAAGAGTGCTTCCTTGATCTATAATGGAATTAAGTTTCTAAGATTCAATCTACTCACTTCATACGAGGTTGATGCACTGTGGGTCCCTTCCCATACTTGTGATTGAAATGGTCTGATCTCTTCATGTCATGCGTCATTATGCATTTACGATATCCTCTTCCCACTGGCTTATCCTTGTTTTGGAAATGTAAACCAATAAGATTCCACCTGAGAGAAATAAATCTTTTTATGCAGTCTTGCTGTATCAAAGATGGAGCAATCAGAACTCCACGTACTCGCTTGCCTATTTAGAATGAGCTGTTGAACAGAACACTGGGTCTTGCCAAGTCCCTGCTTGTGATACTTTTTGCCAAATTAGTTGGGTTTTGTCACTTTGATTCACACAGCAGTATTCTGCTTTCATGAAATAAGTGGCATTTAGTTTACTGTCTTTACTAATGCAACAGGGATAAGCCTTACCGAAGAGCCTCCTTAAACAGTAAAAGAAGGCTAATGCAGAGTTCAGGGCTTGCGTCACCCTCCTGGAATAACCAAATATGGTTCTCAAGGATTTTGGAATGCAGTTATTTTAAATGTTTTGCCTTAGAACTTATTGTTTATTTAAATGTTTGCATATAGACCATTAGCAATGAAAATGTCAAGAATTTAGCACAAAAGTAATTAGCAGCTTCTGCCAACTAGATTTTCTGAACTGGCCCATAAATTTAGAAGTCTAATCAAACTGACCATCACTTGTCAGTGCTAATTCAAGCCATGGGTATCTCAGTGTAAACACTAAATGGTTACTCCAGCTTTCTTGAAATGAGTTTAACAGTCTGGCAATGCAGATTAGATAAATCCAGATTTCCCTCTCACTTTTTTTCATACACGTTTTTATACTCCTGTGTGGCCAGGACAGGCTAGGCTCCCATCTGCTCTGTCCCATCGACTCCCACCATCCTGCATCTCCCCAGAATTTAACTGAATACCAATTACGCCCATGGCTGAGCGCCCCCCCCCCAAGTGGTTTAGTCAGGAGGGGTAGGGCTGTCCTCTCCACTCCCTAAAATACAGATCCAGCTTTCTGGTCCCTGGGTCCTGGTGATGTGGTGGGTGGAGGATTGGCAGGCAGGTGTGATATGTGCCTGTCCTGCCACTGATTTTTCCTGTTTTTTCTCCCTTTTCCCATGCTGGGGCATGCTCGTCATCTGCATGTATAGGCACATGCATGCTGCGGAGTCCCACAGCATCTCCCTACTTCTTCTCCCGTCCTGCACCACCACCAAGTCTCCACCTGGTGGCAGTCATTCGGTGGAGCACACAGTCCTCCAGACGTTCAATCCTCCCAATCCCCGGCCAACCCCTGGTAATCCTTGCTCGTTTCCAAACACAGGTCGCTAGCGTGGAATGAAGTACGGTGTCCAGCACCTCAAACATCAGTGCTACCGGGCCTGCTTCCATCTCACCTTAGGTGCATTTGCCTTACTGCTTTTGTAGTGCATCATACATGTTTAAAAAAATAGATACAAAATTCTCATTCCTAAGCATTCACATTCTGGCTGTTAAATTCTTCATGGGGGTGCTTAGAAACTTTTGTTTACAAAGAACTGCTGCAGTGTTTTAAGTAAGAGTAAATGCAGATCGAACATGGTACCATGGAATATATATATATTTTTATTTATTCTTTATGTTCCTTCTCTGACTTGGCCCCTGTCCCTCAGGTGGAGCCCAGACGTATCCCCCTGCATCTTTGGCACTTACCTTGCATCACTTTCTACTTCATGCATGGGCTTTACCACCCTTCCCCCCCAATCATGGAGCCTGTGCAAACCACACTTGAACCTCCCACCTCCTCCAGGCACAGAGGCAGTAGAACCCGGAGTGTGCAAGAGAATGGCCAATGCCATGGAGCAGGGCCCAAGCATACCCAAGATCACACTGCTGTTAGCCAGGGTTTTCACATGTTCCATTGCCCCCCACCATGCCGAGGGCTCCTGCCTGCACACTCTAAGTGTGGTGGAGCAGAATAAGGTCGACTTCCCCCTCTCCCTACAGTACCTTTGTTGTACTACCACCCATGGCCACCGAGGTGGCAGTGTTATAGTGGGGGGCAGCTGCCCTTCCCTCCCCTCCCCAGAGGAAGAGAATGTCCACTGGAAAGCTCAGTCTTCCTCGCTGGTCTAGCCCCCAGTGATCGAGGCTAATTTCTGAACCTGTGTCACCGGTGTTGGGAGAGGCTGCACTGCCACGGCACCAACTGGTTGTCTGAAAATGCAGATTTTTTGTTGTAATTGATGGTATGCATTAACACAAGTATTGAAGAATTGTGCTTTAAATACTTGGTGCTTATGTGTGCTGTCTTTCACATCGATCTGATCTTCCTAGTGTTATTCTCGATAAGGTAAATCACTGTTTTTCTTCTTCTTTCCACACTCGTGGGTGTTTTTTTCTTTTCTCCTTAAAACCAGATCAAAAGCTGTAAATTTATATTGTGTTGAGAAACTATTTAAATCCATTATACTTGGGTATGAGGATTAGTTGCAATTTTACATTTGTTTTATTTTAGTTTAGTTGGAAATTGTACTTAAGTTAGATATTCAATGCTGTTTGCTTGTTATGCTTTCCTTAATCTATGTAAGATGAATTTTCCTATTGGCTATGATGGTAACTATTTATAACAGAATTTAAGTGATAAAAATAACTTAGTGCTCATGTACAGAGTGTTTGTTTCCCATTTGTTTTCAGATTTTTTTTGCAGTATGAAAATTGCTACTGAAAATTTACGTTTTTACTGACCTTATATTTGTCGTAAGCATGCACTGATATGCTGATTTTTTTTCAAGTGGTAAAAGACGAGTTTGCCTATTCTAGTTTTTCAGTTTAATTTGTGGTGTTTGCTGTTATTTGTTTCCCAACTTATATTTTGACATTTATTTGTAAATTGTTCGTAAATACTAGGTTTTGATTTATTTGTTTTTGTTTTGTATCATATGTCTTCACTTCTGGTGTTTATCATTTTTTTGTTATCTATTATGTTTTCATACTTTATAAAAATGTTATCTAATTACTGGTTAGGTTATTTATTAACTGGGTTGACAGCATTTTCAAATGCCATAATAACCAGAAAATCTGGGGTTCGTTTGTGCTCGTCTGGAAAGAAAAAGTTAATTCTATGAATCATCACTTAGTATCCCAGAGACCTTAAGTGGGTGATGCTCTCAGGGCAGTCAGTAACAAAGTGCTGCTAACCCCCGTGGAGGAAAAGTATAAGTGGGTAGCACTCCAGTTAAGGCTCTGAGGAAGACGTTATCTTGTCGAAACGTCTGCACCCCTCGTATTTCAGTGCAAGGTGAACGTCCACGTTAGGCATCCCAGGATGTTCAGCCAGAAAAAGAAGGAGCCCTTAGCAACAGGCACAGAAAAAATGCAAAAATGAATATAGAACTGAATGAATCCACTTTTAGGAACTAGTCAAAAGCATCCACAGCACTCCGCTAAGGATTTGGGCAATTGAGCCAAGCAGACAGAGTAGCTATGGACTGCCAGCAGTAAGAAATAAGTTGTATGTGTGTTAATTTTACCCTTGTCACTGCACTGTTTCACAGCTTTGGTTTAAAAAGTAAAATAAGGTTTGGTACTAGGATTTTTGTCGTCCTGCCTCTCCTTTCCAACCAGAGTGCTGCCCATTTATGCTTTTCCTCCACAGAGGTTAGCAACACTTTGCCATACTAACCAGTTTTTGTCATAGAGCACGACCTATTATTGTGGCGTAATTGTCAATCAAACCCATTCAAGTAACAAGGGCACGTTTCCTTCTTGCCCTTTTTTTTCTGTGAAAGAGTTTAGTGAGATTTTCAGGTTTTTTTTTGCTTATACTTTATCCCCACTGTGAGCCACCGGACTGCCTACCTTACACGTCAGGCATCCCCCTCTGGCCACCATCTCTCTCGGGAATCCACCAGCTTCTGTTACGGGTCCCGCTGTTACCCCTGCGGCGGGGTGAAGGGGAGCTCTTCCCCTAGCTCAACCCCCCCCGAAATCAGGATCCAGTATGCCACACCCACGGGTTGAACCGTCCCCTCGCGGCGACGGCCATCAAGCTGCCGCATCCGTGCTCACATTTCTGCTTTTCTCCCCCGACATCTGTGGCGTGCAGTGACACCCAAGGATTCGAGCGCACACATCCACATGCCCCCTAATCCTGGCATCCGCCACAGAACGTTGCCTACAGATCCTGCCAGCACTTCCCCAGCGTTGCCAGGGGTCACCTGAGCACCAGCCGCAGCACACACACACACCCCCCCCCCCGGAGAAGGAGAGCAGTCATATGGACGCTCAATCCTTCTCCACCCCTGCTGACCCCAGAAGACCTTGGCTCGCTCCCGAACCCAGGTCACCAGCATGGAGCAAGGAGTGGCGTTCAGCACCTCAACCCTCAGCGCCACCGGGCCGGCGAGATTTTCAGTTTTAACAAACAGCAGCAATACAGCCAAGTCATGAAGGATATCATACATAGAACATACGATCATTACATGAGATAAATAATTTCATTGACTGGTGCATTTTCAGATCTAGAGGTAGCCTATACAGTAAACTACCTTGGGTGCATAAGGAGCTTACAGCCCCAAGACATGCAAGGTAAAGGAAATATACAGGTACTGTAGTAGACTTTATAGCAGCAAAACAAATGAAAAGGCTGTACTCTGAGTAGTATGCCTGCTCTTCTTTTTGCCCTTTTAAGCTACACAAATCATCATTTCTTGTAGTCAGATGCTACATATCCACTGTTTTGAGTACAAAAAGCCTTTAAATAATTATCATAGAGTTTGTGATGTAACATGCTAGAAAGTAAAAATATCTCTTTGTGGACTACTTCTCTTTTTGGTGTTTGTTTCTCAGTACTCGCAGCGTTTTAGTTGCATTTTCAGAATGAGTTGCTCACCACCAAAAAAAAAAAAGTTTGCAACTGTATGTTTTTTTACGCATAGAGACTTTACACAATGTGTAAAAGTTTGTGTTAATGTAATATGTTCATCATTAAATACAGTAAAGGGCAATGTTGCGGTATCACAACCTTGGATGTGGGCAATAGTGGAGAACATTGGATCATTGCATAGTCCTGTTTCTGAATCCCAAAACAGTATGCAAATTAAGTATCAGTGAACGACGTCCTTACTGTATGTGCCGGCACACATGATATATGCGTAGCCTAGTGACTGGCACCTTTTCAAGTGAAATGGCAACAATCACAATGGGAAATAATCTCTTTGCTTCCCACAGTAATTTGTTTTGCATTACTGCATTGCAAACAAAAAAACAGTCAGAAGGTAACCTTGAGAAATATTTACTGAACATTTCATAATAGTTAAATACATATTGATAATCAGAAACAACAACAAATTGGGGGCACAAACATCAGGCTATAGGAGAATATGGAATATAGAAAGTTTTTTGAGTTGGAGGCTTCACTTCCCCTCAACCCACCCCCTTTTTTTTTTTAAAGGAGGTGTGGAGGGCATAGCCCCCAAGCTCAGAAAAACTGACAAAACCAAAATTAACAGCAGGCACAAGCACTCGCTGTATTCACGGAAGCATTAGGTATGCTACATGTGGTAGTCGTATGTTCTACACTGTCGCCCTTGTGCTGATAGAATCATTGATTGAATCCGTGACATTGGGTTACATGATGTCAAGCAATTGCTACCTACGCTAAGTCCTACAGAAATGCCAGTGGTCTGGTATTCTCCACTATCGCCTGGATGTGTAACAAAAAAATACAACACCCCATACATTATTCTGTGTATAATTTTCATTTTTGTAACTTGCTGCAACAGGATTACATTTGTAAACTGAGCTGTTGTGCTCTAATGTGTTTATCCCTGTATAATAAAATTTTATTATAATTCCTAGGATCCTCTTAGGGTGCAACTCTTACTTGTCTTTTTAATTCTGTTCAGTGCTCATCTTTGGTTACAATCTTGTATTAACAGGAACCAGTCACTACACTTGCATCTGAAGCACTATGGTGTCAACTGTGATGAATGGCTCCTGCGCCTTATGTGTGGAGGGGTGGAAATCAGGACCATTTATGCAGCTCACAAGCAAGCAAAAGCTTGTATCTTTTCACGGCTGAGCTGTGAAAGAGCTGGGACCAGGTTTAATGTACGGGGAACGAATGATAATGGCCAGGCTGCTAATTTTGTTGAAACTGAACAGGTATGTTAACCTTATTTTTCACATGCTTGTTATGAATTAGTCCTTTACCAACTGTTTTTCAGATATTCGTATATATACAGCACACCCTCTGTATAGGGCTCTTTGTGGGAAATGATCATGTTTGGCTGTAGAATACTGTGTATGTAGAAATTGATGTGGGAAAGGCACGCTAAGCCAAACTTATTTACTGATGTGACCTGAGGGAGGGGTACATGGGAGAACACGTCATAGAGGTAAAAGCAAACTAACAGTGTGAACACAGTGCATACCAATAGAAGTTAGTGCAAGTGGAAACAGTGTGGACCTAAAGGATGAACAGCAACAGTGAAACTATTACAAAGGAGAGCCTTATATAGAGGGTCCGCTGTTCAGAACTGTTACGTACTGTGTGTCTGACTTTTCTTGCCTCATCATTGGTGAAATTGGTCACATGACAAGAAAAGAAATCTTGATATCTGGTTCTGGTGATGTCAGAGATGTGGTACGTAATTGTTGTCCTCTGTATTATTAACCTCTGATATTGAGTTAAAAGCAATTTCTAAATACTTTTTTTTTTTTTTCTTTAAATGAAAGCAGCAGTGCTGGGAAACTTGTATGTCATACTGTTTTTGTTTTAGCAGCAGTGTATTCCAGGCATCCTCTGGTTCTTTTTCAGTTGATACAAGGGAATAGTGCTAACAGGAAGAAATAGAGTAGGCGGGGGTAGTGACAAAATGGGCAGACTAGATGGACCGAAGGTCCCCATCTGCGAAACATTCTATGTTTCTCTGTTTATCCATTTTTAGAACAGTTTTTATTTTTGTAAGTAGTTGTACTGTACAGTACTGATGACTGCATCTAACAGTTTCAAGCTGCCTTCCTCCCAGCTGTTAATGTTGAGCTGCACATATGGAATTCATCATGCGGACAGGTCTGATTTGGTGCTTGTACTTGTTTTTGATGCCTGACTATAGTGCCATGCCGCCTTCTTAGATCTGTCATACCTGACCTGGCAAGGGGACAGGGGATTTTACACTTTTAACCCCCCTTCCCCCAATATATCACCACTGGACTTAAATTGAATAGGAAGATACAAAAGGAATATTGATGTTTTGTAAGTTTAACTGAAGACCAAATTATTTTGATGTATTTGTTTGTTGCACTACTGCTTTGAAATGCCTCCAACACCAGAGGGAAAACTTTTAAACAGTATAAAAAGGACACATAGTTTAGTTTATATTTCATGCACTTTCCTTCTTTCTTTCATCTAGCTTTTTCTCCGCTACCTTTGTCCACCCTATCCTCAGGCCTTGAGCTCCTCTAGCCCCGTCCCCTTATTAACCTCACTGATCACTCTAGAGGAGGTCCACGTTGCGGGGTCCGAAGGTACGTCATCTTGACGGAGGTAGGGTTTTCACCCCCACCCCATGTCTTGCACTACCCACCTCAACCACAGTGTCTGGAAGTGGGTGGCTCTTGGCCTTCACTAAAAATATCACCAACAGCTTAATCTGGTTCAAGGTCAGCTGGTATTCATCTGTATCTCCCTCCCTTGGGTCGTGCCTGAAAATAGGCAGAATTTGTCTAGTGCACCTTAGCCGGTCAACAAAAACTAAATAAATAAATAAATAAATGTCCTGTGGGGAGGAGGGGAGGAAACTCTCTTTCCTGCTGTAGGAATTGCTGGAACCCAGTGCCATCCCTTCCTGGCATTCTCTTCCATCTTTCCACAAGCTGCCTGGCTGGCTCCTGAATTTACTTTCAAACCCGTTTTGTTGCTCCTGGTCCTTCAGGTGGTCCTCTCATACTTACCTTCTTATACTTTCTAACTTAAGAGCTTTTCATGAAAATAGGGTTCCCTCTCACGTGGTCTTTATCTACTCTGGCTGCTTGTCTACAAATGTCATCATAACCCCATGGACAGGGTAAATTGCAAGGAACTCTTCAGCTTATGTAGTGGATCAAGAACATGGGTGCATGAGTGGAAACTGACGGGGGCAGGGGCGAAGAGGGAAGTGATAAGGTTTTATTTTACAGAAAAGGTGGTAGAACCCATAGAGCAATCTGCCAGCTGATGTTTTGGGCTCCAAAACTATCAGTGGTTTCAGACACGGCTGGGACAAAGTGAAGGGCTTAATGGTTGCTCAGGGAGGTAGGGGTAGGGTGGGGGAGCATGAGTGTAGGTATTGTGTGTTAAAACTCTGTACGGACAATAAGTCCTGGGTTTGTTAGGTTTTGTGGGCAGATTGGATGGACCAGTGTTTTTGCTGTCATTGTCTCTGTATCTATATGGAAGTTATTACAATGTCACACAAACAGGATTATTGTGGTAGTTGTATGAATGAATGTATTATTTATTTTAGCAGGATAGAATCACCGGGTGTGAGACCATTTTCAGGATCATCCTGCATTAAAACATTACACAATAAGTACAGAAATAAGAAGCATTAAAACGAAACTAAATACAATGCAATAAAATCACACTCGGGTACAATTAACAATAGACACGCAGGAACTCATGAAGACCCAGTGACAGAGAACCTCCTTTTCATGGCAGTGTCCTCAGCAATAAAGACAGCGGGGAAAGTAAATGCAGAAAATAGCTGAATTAAAAGTTAGTCTGTCTAAATATGATGTTTTCCAAAGTTTTACCCTGTGACGTCAGAGACACTACAGATGCTGCTGCTAATGTTCAGTGATGATCTTACTTTTTTTTTTTTTATTAACTTTCTGTTTCTGTCCCTACACCCACCTGGGCCTTGGATCCACCTTCTGGTTCTCCAACCCACACTTTGGCTGCATCACCTTGTCATCTACCAGAGCTTACCTTCCTTCCACTGTACTCACATGGCTCCCCTCCACAGCGAGGCTGTCAGTGTGGCCCAGTCCCATTGGGGAGGCTACCTGAGTCTGTGGGTGCAGAGCCTGCAGCTGGGTCTGGGTCTGTCATGCTGCTATGGGTGTTTTTTTTTTTGCCTTCATTCTCGTTCTCCCAGTCCTTGAGGATGCCACAGCTTACGGACATCATGATGCACTCATGCACATGTTGGTGGCATCTTCACAATTATCTTGAGTTACCGATTGCACTTCCCCCTGTGGTCCCCCAGGGGCAGGGTAGCAGCAGGACTACTCGTCCTCCTTCCCAGAAGAAGGAAGCATCTTCTGGGATGCTCAGCCCTCCTCCCTGCAGGCCCCACGATGACCCAAGCTCGTTCCTTAACCTGGGTTGGTGCATTCTGTGTACTGACAGGTTCATAGACCTTTTCATTTGTCTGACTTAACTAGTCTTGGAATACCTGTTGGATTTCTTAGACTCTTGGCTTCAGGGTACGTCACTTAGAGTTCATCTAGCAGGTAAATCTTCTTTTAATATAAGACTGTCAGAAGAATCTCTAGCAATTCCCCAAGATGGTGGAAGCAGCGTACTGTGAGTAGTGAGAGAGTTTGCCTTGTCCAGTCTACTTCTGTGTTTTTAACTTTCGTAGTTTATGGTTTCAGGTTTCATATTTTTATTGACTGACCGTAGGTCCTTCTAATGTTTCTAAGAATATACAGAATAAATACATAAGTATAGATACAAACAAAAAATAAGTGACATTTGTTTAAGCCAAGGTTAGTAGACAGTTCATTTTATGTGCATTTTTCCTCCTCATAAATCCATACCAGTTGTCAAGTAGGCCAGTTAGCAGCAGATAATGGTTTATTTTCATTGTCTCAACAGCCCTGAAAAATTTCACAAATCTTCTTCCATTATTGACACAGATTAGATTCATGAGACCTTCCATACAGTCTACAAGAGATGACATGTATAATTTTAACATATCAAGAATATATGTTGACTTCTATCTTATATATAAAGGGCAGTTGAAAATGACGTGAAATAAATCTTCTTTGTGTCCTTTTTTACAGAGGTACTTGCAATTTGGGATGTTCACATTTCCTGTACATCTTGCTTCAACTGTTAGTAGTTTATGGTTTATCATCAGGAAAGATGGCTGCAGGAACTTAGGACTGGAGCCATAATGAAAAGCAGAGCACAGGACACACAACACAAAATTGATCTAACAGCTGTAACTACCCCAAATGAAGACTAACTAGGTGGTTAGGTTAAAAAAGCAAGTTTATTGCTACATACTGATTAAAAACATACACCAGCATTCACCCTGCCACGTAAGCTGATGTTTCTTGCTGGTGACGTGCGGTTTATCAAGGTGTGGCTTCATTACACATTTGTGCTTTTTTACTGCACATACTAATTAGGACACCATAGTAAATTTAAAGGACTAGTGCTGATTGTCCTTGTCAGTGGCTCAGCAGGTAGCACACTCACCTCTGAGGCCGGGAGATCAGAAGGCTGTGGGTTCTATCCCCACACCAGGCACTTGGGTTAATATCCCAATACTGACACTGTAGTGCAGCATGGGGGGGTGCTGCACTCCTGAAGTGCTGTCTTTCGGATGAAACATTAAACCGAGGTCCCATCTGCCTGTTCCGGTGGTAGTTCAGGTAGATGTTAAAGATCCCATGGCACTTCTTGAAAAGAGTAGGGGAGTTTCTCCGGTGCCCTGGCCAAATTTCCCCCCATTCACTAAAACACCACCAACAGATTAATCTGGTTCAGGGTCAGTTGGCATTCATCTATACCCCTTCCCCTGGGTCATGCCTGAAAATAGGCAGGATTTATCTAGTGCACTTACCCAGTCAACCAAAACTAAATAATTAATAATAAAATACAGCCTTCAAACCCCAGGAAACTTACTGTATTCTGACTAATGCAGTATGGTCTCACCATAGGACTGCCCTGGAGCTGAAATTGTTAATAGAATGTATGCAGATGATGGAATACTAGGCTGGAGCTCAGTTTTCAAACCATTGTCCTTGGTAAACAGCTCTTCAACCATCAGATTCTTACGAAGCATGTACAGTGAACTACATATGTATACTAACCTACTACTAACAACTAAGTCCCCACTCCATTCCAAGTTATCACTCCTCAAACAACTCAAAAATGACACCACTAAAACTCAAGTCACAGATGCCTCAGAAAAAACACAATACCCACAGGTTTGCAACATTAATTGTACAGCTGGAGTGCAGTAACCCACAGGTTCTTAGCAGGGGAGGTAGGGAGGGAGCTCAGAATACAGTACGATTCCCTCAGGGGTTGGTATTTCACCAGTTGCATTTATTTCTTGTGTGATAACCCCCGGTGGGACGTCTGTGAGTGCCAGTAGGACTGTCTCCCTGTCCGAGCAGTCAGTGGCCTCTTTCAAGGCATTTCTCCTTAAGTTGGAGAGAGTGACAGTGCACCCCTGCCCAGCATACACTGAGGCAAGAAGAGAGTGGGACAGCTGAATCACAAGTTCCTGGATCCCCGACAGCAGCAGAGAGCAGTCCACCATGCACTGCATAAGACAGAGACAGAGAAAGGGAGGGAGACAGACAGAGTAAAAAGAGAACAGGACATTTCAGTGCCCCCCCCCCCCCAGGTGGCTCAGTTCACAAAAGCTTAACAATTAAATCAGATGACACACTGTGATTGTTAGCTGGGTTGCAGGGAGCTACCCTGGATTTACTCATGCTACCCAAAGTTGGATGCAGGATGGACGAAATGGAGACTTCAAGATGAAGAGCTGGATGGCCAGGAGAAGCAGGGCACGTGGCGCTCGATCCTGTTCGGTGTTGATCAGGGAGCTGAATCTCCGGTTGGGTCTCTCATTGGATCTTTCTCTGCAGCGTGAGCGGGTGTCTGGGCTAGGATGGCAGGGCCCAGACTGGGAGAACAGTTTGAATGCAGTCCAGTAAGGTTGCTGGATGCAGCTTCCAGCAAGTGTGACACATTCAGTAATGTGGGGAACCAGATCGCGACCCACTGTCCACAGTCAGCACACTTATAGTAAAGACAGACAAATACCGCAGTTCGGATGATAGTCCGGTTGCAATTCACAGTGTCCCTGTGCAAACTGTATGCTCTGCGGTCATGATGAAAGTCCTGATAGGCCAGTCACACAAAAGCAAGTTTTCGGGTCCTCTTCAGGTGAAATTAGTCACAGTTCGGTATGAAGGTCACAAATTTGGATCAAGTCCGATGGTCGGATTAGGTCTGTTCACTTTAGAAAGATAGTAGCAAGCAGGCCAGACACAGCCTTCCTGCCGATTTTCTTGTGCACTACGCAGGAGAAGCTGCTGTAATTGCTCGAGCTCCTCACTCTCTCAACTCTTACTCCACTACTGACTTCTGCTGTAGGCAGCACCGGGGCTTCCTAGTGATCCAAAAGATTTGGTTCATCGATCCATCTGTCTGTCACAGCTTGAGCTCCCCCTTCAGGTCCATTTAGGCACCGAAGGGTGAAAACTACAATTCCTACAGAAATTTACTCCCACAAGACCCCTGGGGGCAGGCTCCATTTCTGAGCCCCCAAAGGTACTGATTGGTGCAGACTGGCAGTCCAGAACCAAGATAGTGGTACATAATAGAAATGTCCATGCTGCAAAGGAAGGCAGGTTAGACAAACTACGTTATCATTATTATTAACACAGATAATCAGCAAACAATCATAGAGTCTAGTAGGACTCCCTCTGCACAATTGGCAATGGCAGAATGAAGCAGCTGTACTGCAGCCCGGGCAGGACTCGAGCCTAGAAACACTCGGCCCCCATACAGATTAATTATAAACTGTGAGATGGGCAGCTCTTAAAGAGACAGGCACGAAAGCTTACTGGTCGCTCGAATGCAAACACTTTTAAACCTGCTAGGACACAGGACACCAACCTGGCAGTGGGCATTTAGGCACACCCAAGGAAAACTTTTGGGAATCCCCATTTGTTGGGGGGTTACAAAACTACTAAATGTAATTCATGAGGCAGTGGGCACTTGTCAGCTGGTTGCTTGCTGTTCATTTACCTCACAAAAATATTTGACTGGGTAATCCACAAGTTACTTCTGTAGAGACTATACAGAGTTGGCCATTCTAATGGCTACCTATATTAGATAACTTTCTGTTTATCAGATAATCAGTGGTGAGCTTTGGATTTACTGTATCTGATTTTGTGAAACCATTGCTGGTGTGCCACAAAGCTCAGTTTTAGGGCCATTTATTTTTTACACATGATCTTTCAAAACAAAATAGTGCTAGTAATCTGCATCTCTACAGTTTGACCTCTTTACTCTGCAGTCAAAGCAAATTTGCAGAAAGATTTTGACTTATTTCAGACATGGTTTTTAGGCTGTAAGTTCATTTTGAACACCATGAAAACAGTTATGATGATATTTGGGACAAAACAATATTTGAGCAAATTAAAATCCAATTTAAATACTGTATATTAAATGGAAACAGTGGAAAAAGCGCAGCTTTATCCAGGCACTTCAAACATTCCTGATTAGTGCTTTCAGACAGTACTTTTTTTTTTTTTTTTTTTTTTTCTAATAGCTTTTTTAGTGATTTAAACAGTGGCCTACAGCTTTCACTTTCTATTGCTAGCAGCAACCATTTCATGAGTAGCAGAGAGCTCCCTGAGCTCACTTTATGCTAATATGACCTGCCAACCAATAGCAGAGGTCAAACAGGCATATTAGCATACAGTGAGCTCAGGAGGCTCACTGCTGCTCATGAAATGGCTGCTGCCAGCAACAGAAAGTGGAAGTTGTTGGTAGCGGTTCTAAATAATTTAAAAAAGTTGTTACTGTCTGGTAGCAGTAATTGAGACTTTCTGTAGTATCTGTGGAAAGCTGTGTCTTTTCCATTGTTTTCCTTTAAGTACTTGAGGAACAACCCTTAACAGTGTTGATAGGGTTAAATACAGGGGCGTCATGCTAAGAGAATTTTTAAAGGAACACTAATATCCAAACTTAGCTAGAGAGATTGAAACGTCAGAGAAACGGAACCAAATTCTGTGGTGCTAGATTGGGTGTTGCTGTGTGGTTAGCAACCCCTGAATAAATACAAGAATGCAGAGACAGCGCAATCCTTCTTCTACCAGGCATGCAGGTATAGTACAGAAATGCTACGGCTCTTCGGAGCTCCATCCAGAAACTTGGACTTTAAATATTTTCCTACTTGGTCACCAAAATAACACAAATGTAGGCATTCAGGTGCTTTAATAACAAAGATTTAGTGACTCCCAGTGAAAATAGCAACACTCAGAGAACACCCCAGCACTTCGACTATTAGCCCTTCCTCAGGAGGTTGGGGGTTCTCATACAGAATACACCTCTTTTATATTTTAAAAGTGATGACATCAACAGTTATCATAACAGTAAAATAATCAGAGATCAGATATCTTAAGACCAAAGGAGAATACCAACCCTAAAAAACAACCAGTATGTTTTGTGACAGAATATAATGGACTTAGTGGTAAGGTAAGAGGTTACCCTCAGTGAAAGTGTTTAAGTTCAGGTTTCGGGTTGGAGCTCTGAAGAGCCATAGCACTTGTGCATTATATCTGCATGCCTGGTAGGAGAAGGAGTGCGCTGTCTCTGTGTTCTTGTTTTCGCTAGAGGGAGGTTCGGGGGCTTGCTCCCTTGGGAAATTTTGAAAATCTAGGTGTTAAATTGAGCATTTCACTGAATTTGGATTCCAGATTTTGGGGCCTAAATTGCACCAGACTCTCCCACATTGTTACAGTGATTCATTCTTAACCTCTCACTTTTCAGTCCTCTTCACTGCCTGACCACCACCCACCTGCCCATACCTCTCAACTATCTAATATTACGAGGGTTGTCCCTCATTTTACCACTTAGAATTGCTTGCTCCCTCCCTCCCGCATGATCCTTCATGGAAAAGGAATAGATTTTGTTCCCTCCCTCCCTCCCTCCTCCTGAGACTGTGGTTGGGATGTGGCTTGTGCTCTTCCAGATGTTGTTGGACAACTTTCCTGTTTCTCTTGGGTTAGGCTTTTGTTCCGCTATTTGTTTATTTTGCTTTTTTGGGGGCTGCAGTGGTTTCTGTGCCCAGATCTCTTTCTTCGGATGCCTCTGTGGACAGTGTGTCTTGCCCAGTCTGCTTGGCACCACCTGTTTGTTGCCTTGCATACATCCTTTTGTTGCTGTAGCTGGGATGCTGACAGGCATTTCCTTTGCCACTGCTTCTTGCCACATTAGATACTTTTAGCTCTCCCTGTGAGTTCCAGGTTCTGCTTGCGCATTCTCCTTGCTACAGTCCCTGGCTTTCCTGCCATGATTTGGCTTCCAATGTTGCCTTGCCCTTTCTTGCCTTCTACTATTTGGCCTGGAGTTAAATTCTCTTGGAAAGTGGCTTGCCTATGCCCTCCCTGCCTGCCCTTCTTACATGGTATTGCCTTACTGTCAGGCACGTTGGGTTTCATGCACTGGCATGCATCCTGTGTTGCTCTTCTCGGCTCTCCTGCCTTCTGTTAGTGTGGACTGGGTGGTTTAAATAGAGGAATTTTCTGGTCCTGCTGTGGCTGGACAGTCTCTGTTCACATACAGTATATCACATCCCACCTGTTTTGCACGGTAGCTCCTTCTCCTTTTGTCTCACGGTTTGCCTATGCACCCTGCCCTTAAAACGTATGACACATTCTGCCATTGCCACTGACTCTGCTCAGTATTCTTCCTACATGGCTGGGAGTGCTGCTGATATGGACTTTTTCCTTTCTGTACACTGTACACCTGCTGCTGGTCTTCCCAGCTGTTTGCCTTGCAGGACTATATGGTTCCCATTCCAGTGTCCCTGCGCCTCTCACCCACATCCACAGCAATCCTGGTCCTGGCCTTTTACAGTGTGTTCCTCAGCCTGGATTTTCTGGGCTTAAGAATGTTTTGTCCCTCTCCCGGCTGGGTCCTTCATCCTCTGCTTCTGGAGGGTTTACTGACACTCCTAGTAGCGCTGGTGTCCTTAATTTTGTGGCCCTCTTCTGGTTCAGCCTGTTTTAGTTGCCTGGGCTGGCTGGGGTACCTTGCAGTTGGGCCTTCTTCTTCCCTCCCTTTGTAGGTAAGACTTTTTTCGCTGCCATAAGGTGACCTGTTGCATCTGGACCTTCAGTCCCTGCAACATCACTTGTGACTTCACCCCGTTAGGGCCCCCCCCCCCAAATGTCTCAGACTTTTTCTTAGCAACTTGACCACAGTCTTCTCCGCGCCCATGTTCCCTGTTATGGCTACATTTTAGTATTTGGTGTGCCTCACTCCCTGGTTTCTCTACTGTCCTGTCGATTGTTCTTTGATATACCTGTTGTCCCTCTCCATCTCTGGCCTTTTGTGTGCTTTTCAAAACAGATACACTGGTCAGCCTTTTCTGCTGGTCATGCCCTCTCGTGCATGGGCACAGCTGTAACCTAGTTGCTGATGCCCTACAGGTTCCTTACACTGCTCTTGTTTCAGTATCCCCGGTCTGTAAACTGATCGTGTTCTGGTATCTTCGTTTGATTCTGGAGTCCCTTATATGAGCTCCACTGGGACCTGTTGTTACTTATGACATGCATTTCTTTGGCTGAACAACACTTTGTCTAGTTGCCATCCCTTTGGCAAAGGCATTGTTTGTGGACTCCTCATTCCTTATCATTCTCTGTGATAAGGTGTTCACTTTGTACCCGGCCTTCCCTCCTTCACAAGGTGCTTGTCTGCCTGTGCGCTGCATCGGGTTTTTCATTTTCCTGTGTGTATTGCCTCCTCCTATAACTGTGGGAGTAATTATCTTGCAGGCTTTGGATGCCCATAGAGCCTTACACTTAGATTTGGCTCACAAGACTGGCTGCACGCAGTCCTAACAGCATTTTGTTTCATTCGCCATCAGGATGGTGGTGTGTCCCCTTGTTTCTGGGTAGTACCTTTCTAGCATGGTTGGAATCTTACATTTCATTTTGTTTCCGGATGCCTAGCGAGGTTCTGTCTGTTCCTGTCTGGGGGTTTCCAACCGGTAGCATGGCCTCTTCTTTGGCCTGTTTTTCATTCAGTTTCAACAGTGGATATATGCTCTTGTCACCATGTGGACTATAATCCATCTTTCCCCTTAATAATGTGGTTTGGATCTGGTGTTCCTTGGATGGGCTGGCTTTGGACTTATTGTCTAGTATGACCTGCTATCTTTTGAGACTTCATGTCACTCTGTCTGGCCTTCCTCCCACTCTGTGGTCTTGTACTGCTTGGGAATCATTCCAAAGGCATGGCTCTGTAGAGAGAGATGTCCACAAAGAAGTTAATTTAGTTACATACCAGTAATAGTAGTTCTTCAGGAGACTCTTTCCTCCATAGCGCTACAGCTCACCCTTTCACCTGCCCCCTTCTGTATATACAGATGGTATACCCTGGATGTTGTGCCATTTACTGCATGCTTGGTCTTCTCCTTTTTTGCTCTCTTTTAATGGTGTTGTCTTTCCAGAACCTCCTTTTTTCCTGTTGGCCTGAAGGGGGTTCTGGTCTCCTGTTTCCTTTCAGTATGATACAACTCCAAGCTTGTCTCCAGCTGGAAAACAAGGGAGGAATAGAGCTACACACATTATATACATGGAGCAGACATACATCAGTTTGGGTGGCCCCAGCTAGGAAAAAATTTGATCTTTCCCTTCTCAAGAGTGTTTTTTTTTTTAATTTTTTTATACCACCTCATTGAGCTTGATTTGAAAGAAAAGTCTCATCCAGGGCAAATCTGAACACTTATTGATTAAATCAGCGCTGATGATCTGTAATGGGATGTATTCTGAGAATTGTGTACTGTTTTTTTGGACGTTGGGACTGATAGTAAAAGGCACCACAGTTGGTGTTTTAGAGACAAAACAAATCTCTCAATTTTCTGAACATCAGTTTATTTAACAGTAAGGCACAACAGGGTGTGGGTTACTGGGGATTTACCCACGCCTTGTGTGGTATCACGAGGCGCAGCAGAGTGACTTAACCACACAAGAAGTGGGTAAATCACCCAATAACTCACACCATGGAGTGCCTTATTGCAGTTATACAATGGGCCCATGTATAAAAGAAATGTAAAATGTGTTTAATTATGTTTTTTATAAATGCCATTCCTCAGCCATGGGTTATGCAGGATTTACCCATGGTCATATGACATATTTTGACCAATTAGGTTACAGGATTTTCACACACCACTGTATAATAAGCAGTAATGCCGTATCAGTATGGTTCCATGAAATGGGTGCACCAATGTACCAGTTAGTGCGTGAATTAAAAAAAAAAAATTTTAAATAGCCACTGCAGTTAAAATCAGTACATTTAAAAGGAGGCCACAAGTACATATGTTATATAATATGATTAGACCAGGTATGCCCCACAAATGCCCGGCTCCAAAATGTGACAGATTTCTCTTAGCAGAACAAGACATGTAAGAAGACAACAGTATATTCCACTGCTCGCAGGCTTTTTCCTAGTTGCACTTAGAGGAAAACTGTACCCTCCTATCTTGTAAATTTTATTTGTTTCCATGTCAACAGACAACTCTTTTTCCTGCAGCTGTTGGGGATATATGTGATTGCTTTAGTTAGTTTTCACTGTTCATGCTAGTCCTCTATAACTATCCAGGGGGGGTCTCCATTTTCTGGTTGTTACAATCTCATTGTCCATGAGAGCTGCTTTAGCATATGAGAACATCATGTCACATCACCCATTTCTACTATGTATCGCTATGCTGAAAGTGTAAATATCTTGAAAAATCTCTCCGGAAACACGCAAGTTGAAAGCAATTTAAAGGGAAATGCCCTACATTTCAACTGAGTTTGCAAAGCTAACTGAAGGTAAATTTGGTATTTCATACGTTGCTGGACCTTGTTTTGTTGAACTCTTAATTAAGCAGGTAGGCATACTATGGAGTCTGAAGGGTGTTGACTCATCATGTTCTCATGTGCTAATGCAGCTCTCAGGGACAATGAGAACCAGAAAATGGAGTTCCCCGGGATAGTTACAGGGACTAGTATGACTAGTGAAAATAAACTAAAGCAATCACATATGTCCCTAACAGCTACAGAAAAAGAGTTGTCGGTTGACATGGAAACAAATAAACTTTACAAGACACGAGGATGTAATTAAACTGCTTCTGGTGTTGTCTTGTTGAGGAAGGTATTCTGACTTTGGTTTTAAAGAGGACCAATCCCGGTGATATTCAAACCCCCCAAATCAGAGGAAGCTCCTTTAGCTCCACAGGAGCTCCTCTGCAGAAAAGTCAGCTTTTTAAATGATGCCTCCGAGGGAAGGGAAGGGATGGTAAATTGTCCTCGAGGGGCTGGCAGCGCAGTCCCTTTCCACTTCCCTGTTGCATGCCATGCCCCGTTTTATGACATACCAATAGGGAGAGCATGAGGGTGTGCTCCATTGAAGTATATGGAGCATGATTTTAAAGTATAGTTTTTGACTGTTTAGGTTGCCATTTGGTAAAATCACTTCAGCTAACAAAAGTCTTGTTAGTTGAACCCTGGCTTCAGTTTTACCAAATGGCCACTTTAACAGCCAAAAACTGTAGTTTAAAATCACACTCCATATTCTTCAATGGAGTGCAGCCCCACGCTCTCCCCTATTGTAGTGTCAAAAAAACGTCAGAGCGCAGGGACGTGGCCAGCTGTAGGGAAGTGGAAAGGGATCACGCTGTTAGCCCCTCGGGGCAATTTACACTCCTTTCCCTTCGCTTGGGGGCATAATTTAAAAAGCTAATTTTTCTCCAGAGGAGCTCCCACAGAGGTAACGGAGCTTCCTCTTATTCCAGTGTAAGCACCTATAAAATTTCTCGTTGAGTACAGCCTGTGGTGTAGTAAGTTCAGTTTTTTTTTATGCCACCCCCCCTCCAAAATATCAGCAAGAGTTCTAGAATTTCTGGGATGGGTTTTTAAAAGCACTGTGGGACTTTGGTGAGAAAGGAGTCTAGGTGATGCTTTTTAACTTAAACAGTTTTGTGGTGTCTTTTGTTACATGTGCAGTGTTGTGGTGTCCACTATTACACTCACAACATTGAAGATGCCTTTTCTCAAGTCTCTTTTAGGGAGTTATCTCACAACATGGTCCCTTTTTCACTCTTGGGTCACATTCTCTTGAAAAGCTTATAAACACTGATCTAAATTGGACTTGAAAAAGTGCTCCTTGTGGCACATTTTATTTTGGTAACCCTTTTTTTCATGAAGATACCCATTACTCACTTCAGACTCATTTTGGACATGAAAGAAAGTTTGTATTTCTGTTGGTCTTTGGAAAACTAGAGTTGACTGATAGTTTGGTACTGTTGATTGGACCAACATATACATTGTCAAGAGATGTTACAGTCAAGCTTTCGGGCCCATTCCTGTTCCTTCATCTTGTGTGGCTCTGCTAATGTAAGAGCACCCAATGACTCCTGTGACTCTGGACTATTAAGTGCATGTTCTGACAAATGTGGACTATTGGTAGCCGCAGACTTGTAGATTTCCCAGTCCGTGTACCCTGTACTTAGAACTGGCCAATAGATGATGTGTGCACTGTCCCCGTGCACAGTGTTCAGCTCTTTCCAGCCATCAGATCATTGCTTTCTGCTGAAGAGATTTGTCACGTTGATTCCTGCTCAACACTTTTTTGACTGGCTGTTGCTTTTGCCACGTATCACCAAGTCAGTTAAGCTCTGCTGCAGTTTTGTCCATTTCGCGCCGCTGCCATCTACTATTCATTATTTTGGTTCTTTTTTCACTTGTTACACTGTTCCCTCTCAGAACCCTGTAATCTCCTAAAGAGAGCCCCTATTGCTGTGCAATCCCTGTAAAAAGTCTATGCTAGTGGCCTATACCCATGACAAATACCAGAACTGTCTACATCTCAGAGCTTTGTTAGCCAAACATTGTGAGTCCTGCAAGAGATGCATTAAAACACATTAAATTGCTCTGGTCATATCCAGACCATCGAGAATGAGCATTGTTGTGGTACCCTTCAAAAACAGCAACAGGAGATCAACTTAGTAGTATAGTGATTGGAGAGTCACTTGCCGTGTTGGCATTCTGGATTTTTTTTTCTGTTTTTCCTCTTTCTGACTAACTTTGCATTGTATGACCTATATGTGCTGCGTCACATTGCTGTTGGTTGTTTTGTATCTGACTTGTATCCTCCCGGGTCGTGCCTGAAAATAGGCATTCCCATGCTTAGTGCACTCACCCGGTAAACAAAATCAAATAAATAAATAAACCATAAGGAGGAGGAGTTAGTGTCCCACAGGGTGTTCTCCTCCTCTTGTAGGGCAGGAGGTGGTCCCCTTTGTGACACTGACCCCTGGTGATGCAGGAACTGCAGTACCATCTGGTTACTGGATGTGGGAATCAAGCTTGTTTAGGTTTAGGATTAGTTTATGTGGAGAAAAAAGAACAGCAAAACAGCAATGATGGTAGCATTTTAGAGTTTACAGTACCTGCATATACCACTGCATATATCTGCTTGCAAGTGATACAGTACCTCCCTAGAAAATGCAGCTGTTGAGTATGGATCAGTCCTTTGAACTTGAGATTGGCCAGATGGGTATGTCTGGATCTATGAATGGATCATTGCCCCCAGTGTAAAATGACATTCACAAGAAGCTGATGACTACTACTACATCAGTAATTACCACCACTAGATTACAGTGTCCCAGTTGATCATTTGTTACTTGAAACTTACATTTCACTTTTAAGGTTAAATAAGTTGTACACCTCTGTCATAAGTTGTTCATGGGTAAATTTGTGTAGCAAACTGAGAATGAGTTACTTACCTTAGAATACATTTTTTCTTCACAGGTTATATTTCTGGATGACTGTGTAGCCTCGTTTATACAGATCCGAGGATCTGTTCCTTTGTTCTGGGAACAGCCAGGACTTCAGGTAAATTCCTAGCAGTCCATGTTCTGTTAGTGCAGACATTTTATTGGAATGTTCAGAATCAAAAAAGCATGACTTCTAGTGAATGGCATTTGTCAGGTAGAAAAGCTGACACATCTTGAGACTACAGAAGGATGCTTTCGGTATTAAATGGATATTATGCGTGGTATTTATCACTTTCATCACTCTGAAAGTAAAAAATCTTGTTCCTCAAAGAAATACCTTGGGATACATAAGACTTTTAAAGGAACCATAAATCTTGTTTTTCACAAATGGAAATCTGGGCATGTTCTAAGTTGGTTTAATATCCCCAGTGTACTGTTCCATAGGTTGGTATTGCAGTTAGTCTTATTTGTTTTCCAAAGTAAGGGTCACTCTTGTTAAAGCTGCCTTGTTGCAGCTCAATATTCATTTACTAATTACTTATCAGTTACAACACCTGGTGACGTCAGTTGAGCGGAAGCCCTGAGGCTTCACTGTGGGCTTCTGCTCCGCTGATATCACCGGGTTTTGGAATTTATATGTAATTTAAAAATTTAAATTGTGCATGAAAAAGTCAAGATTAACAAGAGATCTCACATGAGGAAAAATCTGACTGTTTCAAAGTAAATATATGAAACGTACATTGGGAGTATTAAACAGACTTCATACATGCCTAAATGTCCATGTACAGTAAGAAAAGTAAAAAAAAACAAAAACCAAGGCTTATATTCCCTTTTCAAAAGATGCGTAGTGCTGGAAGAGACCCGGCTATAGGGACAGTTGTTGAAATTACACCTGTGTCAGCTGGTTGGTGGCAGATTATTTTTGTTCTGAAATGGGCATAAAAAATGTACAGTAAACTGTTCTAAAACCTATGGAAGTATTGTGTCTGAAGAGACATACCAATAGAGAACATTTGTGTTGAAAGGGTATAATTTCATGTATATAAACCTATAGACGGTAAAGGGTCAATAAGGACTTTCATCCATGTAGTCTGCCTTCAGTTTCTATCTAATTTAACTACTTTCCCCTTCTACTCCTGATTTCCCTTAACTACCTTTTAGTGTCTACCCCTTTGATCTTAAAGTCTGATAAAGAGTTGTTGCAGACTAATCCCCATCCCCAGCTGAAGCGTCGCTGTAAG
The DNA here is from genome assembly GCA_016271365.2 of Neoceratodus forsteri. Taxonomy (NCBI): domain Eukaryota; kingdom Metazoa; phylum Chordata; order Ceratodontiformes; family Ceratodontidae; genus Neoceratodus; species Neoceratodus forsteri. Next base: position 438,621,725 of record CM057459.1, on the reverse strand, counting down.
GTTAAATGTGGGGATGTTTGGTCATTGTTCGTAGCCTTGCTATGTTTGTCTTATTGTACACTCTGCACAGTAAACTCTTATGGCATTTTTGGAGGCTAGTGTTTTCCTGACCTTTTGTTTTTTTTACTTGCCTTCTTGCTGCAGCAAAACAGGAGAGCATTAAAAATGATTCTTCCTGTGTTCAGTTATAGTGACATTGTCTACAGTGCAGCCTCCGAGAACTTGTTAGCCAGACTAGACTCCCTGTAGCATGCTTTCTTGCATATTGCGCTCAAACTACCCTCCTCACACTCAACCACTGTGACCTATATCCCTGTCTGTGTTGGCTTTCCTCAAGGGCAGGGACTGTTAATTGCACTCTATTTTATTGATCTATAAGTACTGATCAAACAACCTCACTGAATACTGTTCCTCTCTACTTATGCCTATCTTGCCTTCAGCCTGTCTTCTCAGACACTCCAACCCCAACTCCTTCCGTACCCCTAGATGCCACTGGTCAGTTTGGCAGAGGCTTTCTCCAGGACACTCCCCATCCTGTGACGCTCCCATCCTCCCCTCCTTCAAGCATCCTCTTCACACTGGTGGAAAAAGAGATACGGAAAGCTGCTCCCCACTTTGTGTCTGCCACTGTCTGTCTCCCTGGGTTGGCAGCCCTTACACTAGCCTGGTGTCTCCCTGCTCTCAAGCTCTATTTTCCAGTTTAACTCTGGCTGTCTGGTTTGATTTTTTGTCCTCACCTTGGCCTGCATGCCTTTACCACTTTGCAGGCAGTCTTGGAGTTGATCTGTCGTTGCATATTTATTTCAGAAGTTTCACCAGGAAAGATGTACTGAGCTGGCAACAGCTGATTTCCAGATGTGTCCTGGGAGGAAGGAGTAAAGGAGGGCATATTGCTGTGATTACTTGTTTACACGTGCTATGTCTTGCACTCTTGTGTAAGCTTATGGGTCTGGTTGAAGGGCCTCTTATGGATATACGAGTGTTGCCTCACATGTTCTTAGGATGAGAGAACAGCAAACACAAGAAACAATGGTATCAGTCAAACTGCTGTGACTTTTTCATTTTTTTATTTTATTTTATTATTAAGCTTTTGTTCCTGTTGCCTCCTTCCACCAACTGGTGACAGGGACACACATTTATTTTACAGTTTTCTCCTAACCCCGAGGCCCGGCACATGGCGTGTGTGGTCGTCTATGGAGGCACGCCGCACCCGTGGCATCAGCTCAGCCCCTTCCACCTCCCAATACCTTGCCGCCCCTCCGCCTACACTACCCACCGACCGCCACCCAGTGGAGCTGAACTCACAGGGGCACCAAACCACCCTCAGGGTGGAAAACTGCCCACCGACATGCTCAGTCTTGCGCGCCCTCCCTACATGGCGGCACCCCGACGACCAGTCGTTCCAAACCGGTCGCTGGCATGTGCAAAGATGCGAGGTACAGTCCTTTAACCCTTTATGCCACTGGGCCGGCACCTGCTGTGGCTCTTTTTAGTGAGCTCTTACCTACCTTGCTTAGCCACCACACTAATGTACTCGCACCTCTTTCATTCTGACAGATATGTTTGGTAGATGATTATGTAAAACACACAGTGATTTAGAAAGACCATGGACTTGCTTTTAAGCCCTCTTGGTACAAATGTTCTAAGGTGCTGAATGGTAGATCTTCCACGGAATGGTCTCTTGCAGTAAGTCATTACTTCTGGGAGTTTCCAGCAGAGGGCGCTGTCACATGGCAGCTTCTTCCAGCAGTTCAGACCAGGGACTGCCCATACATGACATCATGTCCTGTTTCCTATATAAGTGTGGGAGGTCCTTGGTATCCTCAGTTCATTTTCCCGTTATCTTCAGCTCACGCAGTAGCTAGTTCATCTTCTGTGTAGCAGTCATCAACGAGAAATTGGATTCTAAAATGAATGTCTAAGGATTCTACAACCAAACAAGTTTTATTTTGTTCCTGCTGCTCTGTCAGGAAGAATTTCGAAATGATAACCATCAACTTTGTGTAAGGTGTTTTGGAAACCCATAACACCAATTCCAGCAGAAATTGTCAGGCTTTTAATCAGGCAAACCGTCGATGATGGTTGCTTGCACTTCATCTTTTCGTGTCAGAGCAGAAAATGCCTCTGTCAGAGAATCAGGGGGTCCATTCCAAGGGCTTCCCAGCTTCTGATTCTTGTTCTGGGCGGTCTAAGATGAGGGTCAAACCAGTAAATCCCTCTTCCTACCACTCCAGACACTCGTCGACTGCCACAGTTTCTGTGGTTCCCCCATTGACGGAGCATTCTGAATATGCTTCCTTGTCGACGAGGGCTCCTCCCTCATCGATGGCATACCTTATGCATGCCTCCTCGTCGACAGGAGCTACTCTCTCGTCGGCGGGGCGACCCTTGCATGCATCCCTGTTGACGGGAGCTCCTCGCTCATCAACGGGGGTAGCCCTGCATGCCTCTTCATCAACGGGAGCCCCTCTCTCATTGCGGGAGGTGACCCTTGCATGCATCCTCATTTACAGGAGTCCTTCTCTTGTCGACGGTGGTAGCTACTACCATACAGGCTGTGCAGGAAATACCTGCACCATCGATGGGGGTTTATCATACTCTGTTGACAACACTTACTAGCTTCTTTTTCTACAACTAAACACATAGCTGCTAAGTCATTGGGGGCTTCTCCCCCATTGATGATATCTAGCATATTGCATGATACTGCCTTCACGGGCTCACCCATTAAGTTCCGTGTACCTCAGGGTAAGCCACTGGCTTTTGCCCTTCAACATGCCCCTTCACCATCATATGTGGGCTCATACAGGGGGCAATCAGAACGAGATGGAGACCCTGGTTATATTCTCCAAGGGCTAGACCTGCTCATGCTGCACGTCCTATTCCATCTGTCCTTCCTATTATTCCCAACCTCTTCTCTTCCCCACTCTTTTTCCTTGGAAACAGACATTACTAGAATTGTGCAGCAGGTCTTACAAAACATAATTTATGCCCCGCCCGCCGACCCAGACGACCAGGATGATTCCCTACAGTCTTGTTCTCCCCAATAAAGAGGAGACATCCTTGATGACTTGTATACTGAGTACCCTGATCTAGATTTTCCTAATCTGGGTTCGCCTTATTCAGCCATCTCTTCCGTGGATGAGGACTTGCCATTGCAGCCAGCCACCTCTCCTCCAGATGACCCCACCTTTAGCGAAATGATGCTTCAAATACAAAAGGTGATGGGCTTTTTTCCACTACGGAACATGACAAACTACGTAAATATATGACAGATTATTTAGAAATTCAAGAGAAACCGGCTGTAGTGGTACCCCCACTAATACCTACATATCAGAATGCCTTGCTGGCTGCATGGCATCAGTCTTCAGCCATTACGGCTGTTCCCAGAAAAGCCGATAGACTACACCAATCTCCTCTGGATCATCCTTTCCTCTTCAGTATCCTGGAGGTGGATTCAGTGGTTATTCCTGCCATTCATGATCGTACTAAGAAACCTAAACACATGAGCTTCTTACCACCTGTTAAAGAATCAAGAAGAATAGATTACCTTGGTAAAAAGGCCTTTGCCTCAGGTACCATGAATATTCGTATCCTAAATTACATGGGTCATATGATTAAATATCAGTGTACCCTTGGGACCTCCATTCTAGAAACTATCAATAAACTTCCTCCCTCCCAGGAAAAAGACCAGTTATTGGCTATGACTGCCACTAATAATTCTATCTCCCATTACCTTCTCAGATCGGGATATCGTGCCGCTGATACCTCAGCCCAACTTTCAGCTACTGGGATAGCTTTACGTCGCCATGCTTGGTTCCGTGTGTACGGGTTTCCCCCCTGACATACAACAGAAAGTGGCTAATGCACCCTTTAATGGGTCAAAATTATTCAGACCGGGTACCCAAACCCTCCTAGATGATCTTCAGGCATCAAGTAGATCCCTTCGTACAGTACAAGGTATGTACCATATTCCACAAAAATACAACTACTGTACAAATTTTTCCAAAAGAGGTGGAATATATAAAACCTCAAACAGAGATGGCTTTCGGGGTCGTGCCCAGAGGCAACCCCCCCGCCCAGTACCCAGTGACCTACCATGCTTATTCCCCGCCTCTTCGCCCAGGCCTTGGAGGTGGTCGGGTGTCGCTTCTCCCTCCACCTAGAGGCTTGGCAGACGATCACTTCGGATTCATGGGTGCTTCAAATAATCCAAACAGGTCATACATTGGAGCTTCTCTCCAACCCACCCCCCCCTTGGTTAATTCAGTATCCTCTGCGTCATGCTCCAATCCTTCAAGAAGAACTGAAGGCACTCTAGGTTAAACAAGTAATTGTACCAATGCCACCTGTGGATCAACAGAAAGGTTTCTATTCCCATTCTTTTCTGGTGCCCAACAAAACTGGGGATCTCAGACCCATACTGGATTCGAGACATCTGAATCTATATATTTAGTTCAAACACTTTTGCATGATCACGTTAACATCCATCATGCCCCTTCTAAAACAAGGAGATTGGATGTGTGCTCTAGATATGAAGAACGCTTACCTCCATGCGCCTATTCACCCTGCTCATCAAAAATTTCTGTGCTTCCACCTTCTGAGCCGAAACTATTAGTTTTGGGCTCTCCCATTTGGCCTCTCATCGGTCCCGAAAGTCTTCACTAAATGCTTAGTGGTGGTGGCTGCAGCCCTAAGGGAAAAAGAGCACTTTGTCTTCCCATACCCAGACGATAGGCTAATCAAAGCAGACTCCAAAGAAGCTCTGCTGACTTCTCTTACTGTCACCCTAAATCTGTTTGATGACCTAGGGATCACGGTCAATTGACCAAAATCCAATCCAGAACCAGCGCAGATTCTAGTATACATTGGAGCTGTTCTGGACACTGTTCGGGCGAAGGCATGCCTTCCACCTTCTCGACAGGATACTCTGAGATCCCTAGCCCTACTTATTCAGACTCAAAATATAACGGTCGGACTAATGTTAAAACTTCTGGGCTACATGTCCGCCACTATTCCAATGGTGGCATTCGCCTGTCTCCATATGAGACCTGCCCGGTGGACTCTACAGGACCAATGGTCCTAGAGGACCGGACAGGTCGACGACCAGATTCAGGTCACTCCCTTCCTGATCTCGACCCTCACCTGGTGGACAAACAGAAACAATTTGTGCCCAGGGATGCCTTTCCGCTCCCTCTCTCCCCACCCCCCGCAGATGTTAACTACGGATGCTTCCCTGGAAGGTTGGGGTGCCCACTTGAGTCAATATTAGACCCAGGGCCGATGGTCCGTATCACCTCATCATCCTCACATCAGTCTCCTAGAGATGAGGGAGGTCCATTTTAGCCCTTCGGGCTTTCCAGCCTTACCTCAAGCCAGGACCATTGCTGATTCAATCAGACAGCACTACAGTGGTGTCATACCTAAACAGGCAAGGGGGCACACATTTGCATACCCTCTGCAGGGAGACACTTGAAGTCTGGCAGACAGCAGTCAAACAAAATCTAACTCTGACAGCTGTCCACCTTCCGGGATAGTACAGTCGGTTGGCAGACTGACTGAGTCGTCAGTCATCTGCCCACGAGTGGACACTCCACATGGATGTCCTAAATGACATCTTTGCTCTCTGGGAGACTCCACAGCTGGATCTGTTCGCCTCCCCGGTCAATCTTCTGCTCTCCAGTTACTTCTCGATTATCCCGAACAACAGGGGAAGGTCTGTCGATGCCCTGTCCCAACCTTGGACAGGACTTTACTTATATGTTTTCTCCCATCCTGCTTCTTCAACGGACTCTGTTGAAACTTCAACTGGAGCCTGCCACCATGGTCCTGATCGCACCACTGTGACCCCGGCAACCGTGGTATCCCCTCCTCCAACAACTGTCCATGAGGGATCCCATTTCATTGCCATTCAGACCAGACCTCCTGACTCAGAATCAGGGGCTCCCTCCTGCACCCCAGCCTTAAGACTCTACGTCTTCATGCCTGCTTCCTGTGGACACATTCATAAACAGATTGCAGGTGTCCTCCTCTGTTGCCAATATTCTCTTGGCTTCTAGAAAGCCAGCAACCAGAGAAAGTTATAACTCTAAATGGAAAAGATTTTCCATCTGGTCTGCATCTCAAACTGTGGACCCGTATTCCTGTCCACTCATGACCGTTTTAGACTACCTAGCTTCTTTATCAGAGTCAGGTCTCAGTTATTCTGTCAAAATTCACCTGGCAGCCATTTTGGCTTTTCATTAACCTCTTGATGGTAAATTACTGTACCAACATCATGATGTTTTTGAGAGGAATGCTTTACTTGAAGCCTCCAATCTGACGTCCCACTCCTCCATGGGATCTCAATTTCATTTTAGAAAAACTCACTCTCGAGGCCTTTGAGCCAGCGGCCACTTGTGATCTTCATTTTCTTTCCTGGAAAACATTATTTCTAGTGGTTATTACTTCCACTTGACATATTTCCAAGCTTCATGCCCTCATGTGTAGAGAACCATACTTAATTTTTCATAGGGATCGGGTGGTCCTCCGTACCAACCCCCCCCTTCTACCTAAAGTAATATCTGAAAAAACTCTAAATCAATCCATGGAGCTCCCGATATTCTTCCCAGAGCACTCCAACCGAGGTGAACATCTATTACATTTAATGGTTGTTCACCGCATATTGAAATATTGCACTATCGTACTAAAGACAGTAGAAAAACGTCTCAATTGTTTGTCACCTTTGCCTCCGATAGAGAGGGACTTCCTGTTGTCGGATGAACCCTGTCCTCAGGGATGGCAAACTGTAATACCTTTTGTTAGAAAAAGCACAACAAGGCTCTTCCTGGCCGGGTCCAAGCCCATACCACTAGAGCTGTGGCCACTACTGTGGCCTGTTTCAAAGGTGCCTCCATTTCAGATATCTGTAATGCGGCTACCTGGTCTACAATCCATACTTTCACAAGACATCACAATCTTGATGTGGCATTAAGACGTAGGATGGCCTTCGGCCGTGTGGTCCTACAAGATCTTTTATCATAATTGTCCACCCTTCTGGACATAACTGCTGGGTAATCTCCCAGAAGTAATGACTTACTGCAAGAAACCATTCCATGGAAGATAGTACAGTTATGAAAAATCTCACCGTAACAGTAGATCTTCGAGGAATGTCTCTTGCAGTAAGTATAATCCCGCCCTCCGTCCCCCTCCTTCTCTAATAGAAGCAATTCTTGCTCCACAGAACTAGGGTTGGGACTCCTCAGTGCCTCGGTTTCACCTCAGCCCTCACCTTGCGAGCTGAATCCGGCAAGTGGAACTGAGGATACCAAGGACCTCCCACACTTTTATATAGGAAACAGGACATGATGTCATGTGTGGGCGGTCCCTGGTCTGAACTGCTAGAAGAAGCTGCCATGCGACAGCGCCCTCTGCCGGAAACTCCCAGAAGTAATGACTTACTGCAAGAGACATTCCTCCGTCTCCATATAAGATTTTACATAACTGTTCTTTCTTTACTCTTCCTCTTTGTGTTTCAGGTTGGTTCACATCGTGTAAGAATGTCCAGGGGCTTTGAAGCTAATGCACCAGCATTTGACAGGTGTGTTTGTCAGTCTACAACTTTTGGTATTCAGTGTGATTGTTACCAGATTACTCTTCTATGTGTGGGGAAAATCTTTTACTTAATTGTTGTAACTATAATATGATTACAGTTTCTAACAACTAGGATTCATTCATAACTACACACGCCTTACATCATTTTGGCTCAAGCGGCTAGAATCTGGACCTGTCCAGTTGGTTCCAAACTGCACCATGTGATTGCCTTCACCTCCCTCTCCCCATTTCCTCCAGAAATCAGATCTTTGTTTTCTGCTTGTAAACCCCCTCTGGGGGCTTACCTTATTTCTGGGGGGCCCCTGCTCTGATTTCCACCCTAGATGGGCCACGGCAGTTTCCTCAGCATGGTCGGGGACCTCCAGGCCTGTTTACCAGGGGTCCACCAGTCCGTGCATGTGCAGATGCGCGTGATCTAGCCATTTAGGCTGCCGTTTTTCTGGCTATTCTTATGGCTGCCCAATTACCTTCCTGGTGCTCCTGAACCCCTTATCCACCTAATCGGGGGTCGGATACCAGGGGGAGGTGGGTGAAGAGTTAATTGTTGGCTAGGAGCAGCGCTAAAGGAGCACAGCTAATCCAGAAGGGGTCTCATGAATATTAGATTGGCTTATGAATGTTAATAAGCCAGTTCATGCTCCAAGGGGACAGCGAGGATTGGAGCTAGCGACGTGCCCTGTGGGGGATATATATTCATGTTTACACAGTCACTTGACAGGGAACAGGGGTCCCTATCATATACTGGGCAGCCTTGTTTTAAAAGTCAACACTGTGGCCACAAGGGACATTGAAAGATGGAACTGCCAGTAGGCTGCATAGAAATATATGGGGGCTGACATGTTGTTAATGCTTTGACCCCAGCACAGCAGCCAATCAGCTGTTTAGGCGCCTGAAAGTGAACCCGAGGGATTCTGGGAGAGGGAGTGTCATTAATTCAGGCGCCTAATTCATGCCCCCAATGAACCCTCAAAAAATATTGATCTCTATGGTAATTGAGGATTGATGGGCTTGAACAGCCAATCGGGAGCCTGGATTCTCAAGTGAAAACCCAAGGACTTTCTGGGTTTGCTTCAGTCTGTTCCCAGGCTCTTCTCGAGTCAGGAGGATCCTGTGAGAGTGGAACTGGACTGTTAGAGGCCTTGCCCAGGTCTTACTTGGAGATTGCTACTGCAGAAAAGGGATTCAAGGAGAAAAGAGAGTGAGTGACTAGACTGATTTTGAAACTCTCCTGGTACCGTGAACTGTGCTCTCTTGATTGGAGAAAAAGAGCTGTTTTAGAGACCCTGCACTGTACATGGACTGAGCTGATAGAACTGCGCTGTTGGTTGGAAGTTAAACAGTTGCTATAGAGGAAACGCTCTAAGGATTGAGACTCTGTTAATAAGCTTGAAGAGGCAAAGCATCTCTGGTGCAGGGTGCTAGCCAGATTCTGTGAATTTGCTGTGTGGACTGAATTAAGTGGCTGAGGGCTGTGTCCCAGATAAAGCTGAAAGGAAACTGTTATGGACATTTAGAGCCTGAAAGCACTGAAGGTGAGTAGAGACTTGTTTGGTTCTGAACTCCCTGCTGATTTCTATAGAATTGAGTGCAAACTGAAGCTGCTGTTTGGAGGCTAGCACCCGTGGCAAACTGGCACTGCTGTTCATTTGGAAGAACTGCCTAGCTACCAGTGACTTGCAGATTTAGTGCAGGGACTGCAGGGGGCTCCTGCTGCTTGGGAGTCCTCACTCAGAGCCGGGAAGGGGACTAGCTAATCCCTTCCAAATGGGACCCACTGTCCCAGGAGGTCACCGGTGCTTGCTAGGGTGCTAGGGCACCTACGACCCTGGTGGGGAGCTGGGCTGTGGAGCTTCTCCCGGGTCTGGGCCTTCTGGAGCTGGTGAGGACCTGCCATTGAGCTCTGCAATGAGCCAGAAGTGGCTGAAGGTGACAAGCGGCCAGATCTTCAATCAAGGAGACAAGCTGCAAGACCTTCAAGCAAGATTTCACCTGTCAAGGGAAATGAGACTTGCTCCCTTCTGCCCGTCGCTGTACTAACTGAGCGGAGCTCCACACTCCAGGACATCTGGCAATCACATCTTCAGACGCTGTCAAGACCTGCAAACTGTGAGTACCCACGATCTGGTTCCTGGAACTAAAACCGGGGAGCGTGGGTCTAAACTAAACATTTTCTCAAGCTTTTAGGGCCCCAACAGCCGACCAACCCATGGCAACATCCAGGCCTGCAACTAGTGGGTACCCCAGGGAATTCTCGGAGTGTAACACTGGTAACAGTGGGGTGGACAGCCAGGGGGGTGGACTGGTCTATGGGCCCTTATGTTGCTGTTTGTCATTTTGTCACTAACTTTCTCTTTTATTCCGCAGCCATCCCTATTCCAGGTACCCCCTTTTCCTAGCCCTTACCCCCAATAAAGCTCTGAGTTGATTGTTGGAATTATTGTGTCAAGAGAGGTTCTTTGCATTTTGCCTTCTAATAGATTTATTATATTTGGTGGGAAAAGATTGCTGATGATCCAGTGTGCAGGGTGGCTGGTCGGGGAGGTGGGTTGGTGCAATATCCTAGGGGGCTGTACCAACCAGTCACTGGACCCACTTACGACTTATTCTGGGTGGAGGCACTGCACTGTTAGTCATAACTTTGGGAAAGATCCCCCAGTTGTCATTGTAGCAGGACCCAGGCCCCTTAACCTGTACGAGGGCCAGCAGGCAGGGATAGTAGCCCATTGGCACACGGCACCTGGGCTACATGCTGAACAGATCAGTCATATCCGGATATGCTTTGCTTGTCTTTGCAAACCAGTTTATTGGTCCATCTTGGTTCTGACACCCTTTGTTAGTTTCTGTACAGGTCTGTTACTGCTTCTGCACAAAAAGTGTTTTTTTTTTTTTGGGTGTACCTAGTTTCTTCACAGTTTCATCAAAGTCATTTCAGAGGGTTGCCTCCAAAAGTTATGGCCTCCCTATGTGTGAACCCTTCTGGTGGGTTTAAAAAGTGCACTTACTGCAACAAACCCATGTTATTGACAGATGGCCACAGTAACTGTCTCAAGTGTCTGGGCCCAGACCACAGCAAAAAATGCCCTAACTACTCCAGCAGCTGCAGGATGTCCAAGAAGTCCATGGAAAGTCAAACCAAAAAGATTAAAGCCTATCCTTCAGGTAACTCCACGCATTTTGGTTCCAGTCATGAAACTGATTGGTGGGGGCATCCTTTGTGCTGGGCACAGTCACTCATTTGTCAGTCCCCAAAATGACACATTTCCTCTAATGCAAAGTCCGTTTAGACCCATACTGTTAAGGCTACCTTTAAACTGCTCTTTATCTGCTCTAACGTGGTGTTTCTCTTTGCATGGAGACAGGTGAGCAATTTGGTATATAAAACTTGCTCTCCTTGCTCATTCACTTAGTTTTAATCAGATTTTTTTTTTTATTAATTCTTGTATTCTGCAGGGCTACTGGTGGGTGGCCAGTATCTATTAGCAAACAGAATACAGTGCACTCACCCCCCATGCTGCCCGAAAAGGCCTGCAGATCGCATAAGATTTTCCTACTTTGTCACTTTCTTTCTCTTTACCATGATTTGAAAAGGAGTTGTTAGTTTAATAAATCAGCTACAATATGAATAAGCCTGCCCACCATGTGAGGGTCGCTTTTCATAGCAAGGTGAACCCATGACTTCCATTTCAGGTACCAGTCCCACCCCCTTAGTTCTGGTTCTTCCCTGACCAGTTCCCAGGCTCTCCAGTGGGTAAACCTCCCTCTTCTGATGAGGTTGGCCAATTTGGGGTGGGATGGGGGGCACAGTGGAATCCAGCCCTTACTGCAGTCCTTTACCCTCTGGGACTTGCTTTACCGTGCTTCCCACAGTCTTACATCTAGAGCACCATATGGTTCCTTCCACTCCTGTAGGGCTCCTTGGTCAGCCTTTGAAGTATCGTGCATCCTGTTCTCAGGTAGATCCTGCTGACCGGGTCTCTGAGTCTAAATACAATTGAGTCTAAATAATACACAGCTCTTCAGGGGTTCATGTAGTTTTTAGGACTGGAAAATATTTACTGGTAGCTTTTTCAGTCTGGTAGTATTTCCATTTAAATGATAGAAATGTAAGCCACAAACTTAGACCATCCACTTCTAAACCAAGTCTGAAACCCACTAGGTACCTGCCACCATTGACTCACTTTGCCTGATACTGTCTCGAGATGTCTGCTATGTGACATGCCTGGGCCTACAAAATCAGGGACTCCAAATCCCAGAAAATAAGCCTGAAAGTAGATGGGCCTATCTTGGCTGCTGTTAGGTAAACTACCATTCTAATACCATGGATAGTGACCAATAAGGACTCCCTCAATCACAAAATAGAGATGATAATTAGGAGGGCATATGAAGTCACAGTGGCAGTCATACGTGCACCATGGTTTTGGCTTACATGTCTTGGGTCATAGCTTTCTGGCTGTTAGACATCTCCTTTGACTTGCCCCTCGATTCAGAGGTGGCTGCTCCCTTATCTCTTCTGGCAATGCGATCTGCTTTCTTGGCAGATGTATCCCATGATAGTTTACAGGTGTCTGCTAAGATCACTCTGTACACTGTACTAGCAAGATGGATGCATTGGCTTTGAGCCTGGGTGGCAGATGGTGCCTCCAAAGCATCTTTCATAAATATGCCTTTTCAAGGGGACTTGCACTTTGGGTCAGAGTTATAAGCTGCCATCTACTCGCATTGAATTCCAAACTTGCTTTGCCTAAGGACAAAAAATCTATGGGACAGCTCTCCTTTTGTGAGGTCCTTTAGTACCATCTGGGTTGAAGGTCCAGCTACTCTCAAGGAAAGTCACAATTCCTACTGCCAGGGCTCATTTCAGTCTAGTAGAAAAGGCAGGGGTAGAAGAAGCTGCGGCGACAACAGGGGTCGTAAAGACAACCAATCGCACTAAGTTGAGGCCCATCCTTAGTTCAAGTCACCCCCAGATGCAAGATTATTGCAGTTTACGGACCAGTGGGTGTTAGAAGTTGTGTGCAACAGCCATTCCATTAGGTTTCAGTACCCACCAGCTCAGGATTTCTTCCTGCAGTCCCCAGTTTCACACTACCCGGACAAAGCACTAGCAATCCACAAAGCTGTTTGTCACGCCACGTGTCGGATGTTAAGGCCATACAATCTGTTCCAACGCTTCAAAGGTTCTTCGGTATTTATTCCATCTTCTTTATTATCTGTAAGAAGATCGGGGAATTCCAAACAGTTCAGGACTGTAAGCATCTAAACAGGTGGCTAAAAATCAGTGCACTTCACAATAGAGACTCTACCCTCTACCGAAGCAGTGGTCTGCCGGGGAACTTCCTGGCATCTCTGGACTGGTAGGATGCATATCTGCATATTCACATCCACCAATCTCATCACCAGTATCTCTGTGTTTGTGTCTTGGGCCAGCTGTTTCTGTACAGGGCCCTGTCCTTTGGACTTTCCACCATGCCATGAGTGTTGACATAGGTTATATCTGTGCTGCAGCACACCTCCAGGAGATGGGCATTTGTTCATCCCTGTCTGGGCGACTGGCTTATCCATGCATGGTCACAAAGTGAAGCACAGTCAGCATTGTCTGCAGTCACTAAGACCCTGCGGAACCACGGCTGGATAATCAACCAAAATAAGATTCCTTTGCACTGTCACAGTCCATTCAACATTTGGGATGCAGCAAGAGTGGCTCTGTTCCCAGACAGCATTGTCTCCGGCATGCAGACAGCTCAGAAGGAAGCCAGCAGACGCAGCCAGGAGCATCTTCCATGTATTGGGTCTCATGGAAACAAGCATCGGCCTACTGCTATTCTTGACCCCTCCAGCTTCTACTACTAGACCTCCTGCACCCGCAAACAGAGTTCTCCCTTGGAAAATTTTCAGGTTACACCACAGGTGAAGGCATCCCTGATTTGGTGGTCTCGTCAGAAGAATCTCTTAAAGGGCCACCGGGACGTGCAATGTCTCACCTTGACAATGGATGCCAGCCACTGACTATAGAATATATATTAGAATTTTAAACAACAAAAGTATCCTGTATCTGGAGAATCTTATACACTGTGACAAATCCAGATTTATTCCACAAAGATCTGTTCACACAGGTCTACGTAGGGTCTGATTTATTACTGAACACTTGCAAGAAACCAGGAAAGCAGTAGTATTGCTATCCCTTGATGCGTGTAAAGCATTTATTATGCTTGAATGGAAGTACTTATTGTATGCTGTGAAATGTTTTAGTTTTCTAGCGGTTAAACGGCTCCTTTTCATACCCTTTTTCATTGGAGAGAGGCACGAGATAGAGTTGTCCCTTGTCCCCCTTATCCTTTGCACTGCATCTAGAACTCTTAGCTGTGGCAGTACATACAATGGTATCACATCACAACAGTGACTGGAGTACAGCAGAGACCATCACAGTAACATTTCCGACAGTTCGCTGTCATGGTCCGCTGAGTTCCTGACACTGCTGCCTCCAAGGTGTTCGCCCCCTCCCCGAATCAACTCTGAGTTGGTTATTTTAAGTCCGGGTGGTGTGGGAGGCAGAGCCCCCTGCATGGGGAGTTTTGGGGGCAGAGCCCTCCACAGAAAACACAGTTTCTAGGGACATGGATATGTTGTTCATCCACACTTATAGGCAGGCTCCTTGCCGCTTTAAATCTTGCCGGAAGGTCTTCAGGCTGGCTCCTCCCACCCACCCGGGTGGTAAAACTCTCGGCTCCGCCCCATGACGCCAGATCTTCCTTACCGCTTGGAAGCTCAGGTTCCCTCCTTAACGCGCTGCGTTTAAGACTGGTTCCTAATTCTTCGAAAGTTCAAAATTAAAGAGTTTTTTGCTAATAAGACTTCGGTCTTCTTCTCCTCGTGGCTGCGATGGACAAATCGACTCCCGGTTTTCGGAGGTGCCCTTGCGGGCAGAAGATGTCTAGGATGGATCCGCATTCCACGTGCGTCTACTGCCTGGGCCTTGAGCACGACCCGCAGGCCTGCGACTTGTGCTCTTCCTTTTCGGCCTACGTCCTTGAAGACCGTGCTGCCCGATTACAACTGGGGCGCCCCGAGAAAAGAATTCCACCGGTGAAATCTAAAGAGGCCCGATTGGCGGTGTCCGCGGCGGCGGGCTCGGCGGATCAGCTAGAGCAGATGATCGCCTCGAAGAGGAGGAGGCGCAGGCTGCTTCTACCTCGGCTGCGGCATTTGTCCCGCTCTCTCTCGGTGCCTCGTACTCGGCTTCTTTTAAGGAGCTTTGTCTGACCCTCTCGACCAAAGGTGAGGGTCCAACTTCTTCGGGACCTTTTTCTAGGTCCAAAAAGAGCAAAAGTAAATCTCTCCGTCGACGCTCTTGGGAGCGGGAAAGATCCCCTTCCCCTTGTCGATAGTGGCTTGATCTCGACCCCTCAGCTCCGGCCACTGGCTTCACGGTGTCCCCATCAGGCCAGTTGGCCGAGACTCCCCGTCGGCCTTGGTGAGAGATTTTCTCGACCCGTTAGATGGGTTGTCGGCTGGAGAGCTGAGAATCCCTCTCCCGGTCTCGGTGGGAGTTGAGGATCCCGTCGGCTCGTCTGTGCCTCCGGTTCCGGAGCCTTCGGTGGGATCGTCCGAGCCGAGGGGAGTGCCGATATCCGACACTTCTCCTCGCCTTCCTCGGCCTAGTCGAGACTCTCGGTCTCAGTCTCGGACATCCTCGCGGTCCAACCGATCCCGCCGCCATAGGCGGTCTCGGTCTCGGCACCGCGGCAAGCGGCGCCGCCGCTCTTCCTCTTCCTCGGACAAGGGGAGGCTTCGGCGCAAGTTGCATCGGAGGTACGAGGAACTTATGTGGCAACAGCTCCTTTTGACCGGGAATAAGCCGACCCAGTCGTCTTCCCCGGCCATTAAGTGGCTGTCACCGGAGCAGCCGAAACAACCCCTCGTTGTAGTCGAGGAGCCTGTTCTCAGGCCGGTTGTTCGGCCAATTTCAGCTGCCCCACCGATTCTGGTGGAACCTCCGCCTCCACAGCCATTAGTTGGGGCTCCGACCAAAAATTCTCGGTCGGCTTTGGGTTTGCCCCATAGGCTGTCTGTCACCCTCACTCCCGATAAACCTCGGCAGGTGGAGGGTGGCTCAGGCCTAGGCAGCTGTTTGAGGACTCTTCTGAGTCCGATGATGGTTCTCCTCTTCTCCAAGCGCATGGACTTGGGAGTCCTCGGGAGGGCAGTCAATGGACGATAGCCCTTCGTCCTTCTTAGGGTTGCTTCGACTCATCTCGGAGTCCACCGGGATGAAGCTCGAACCCGTTTCTAAACGGGCCAGGTATCCCCTCACGGAGATTCTGGACCGAGGGGATTCTCCTATGGAGGCCTTTCCGGTGGCCGAAGCCATAGTGGGTCCGGCCTTGGAACTTTGGCAGCGTCCTGCTTCCTGCCCTGCGCCTTCGGCCAGGTTGGCCAGGAAGTATGCAGTCCCTACCGGTTCCCTGTCCGGTTTTTCGGAACACCCCTCGGCCGAGGGGTTGGTTACCGACAGCGTTTTCCGGCGTGCCGGGAACGCCAGGGATGTGGACAAACCTCCCGACAAGGAATCCAAGAAATTGGATTATGCCGGGCGAAAAGTCTATGCTGCATCCTCTCTCGGCCTTCGTCAGGCCAGTTCGGCCGTCCTCATGGCACATTTTTCTCACGTCCTGTTGGGCTCCCTGGATGAGGTTGTCCCTCATCTTCCCGCAGATCTGCAGACTACGGTCAGGCAGGTGCGGGACCAGGGCAGGGCAGTGGCTAAACAGCAGCTCCAGACTGCGTTAGACATCGGGGACTCATGTGCCAGGTCTGTGGCGGCCGCAGTGGCCATGCGTCGTCTGGCTTGGCTGAGGATATCCACCTTTACCTCGGATACCCAGCACAAGTTGGCGGATGTTCCCTTTTTGGGGACTGACCTCTTCGGCCCTGGGGTGGAAGGTCACCTGCAGAGGATCGAGAAGTCCAATGCTACCTTGGACTCTGTCTCTTCCGCTCAGAGGACAAAGGCCACAAGCCACAGCCTAAGCCCTTTGTCCTTCTGCGCCCGCTGCAGCCTTGACCACAGCGTCAGGGCCAGCAGGCTCGACCTTGTATCCCAAGCCCAAGCCGTCGACTTCCTCCAACAGGAAGCAGGGAGGTAAGGCCCAGGAGGTCCCTCGGCTGGTCCCTCCTCCAAGCCTGCCCAGTGACGGGCTGAGGGGTGTCGCCCCATCCCTGTCACCTCACCCTGGTCTCCCCGTGGGGACGGCTCAGACACTTCCTTTCCACCTGGTCTGCTGTTACCACGGACAGGTGGGTACTGGAAGGTGGTGGGAAAGGCCTACCTCTGGAATTGAGCAGGCCCGCCCTTCAGGCCGTCGCACCTCGGGGGACTCGAGGTCCGCAGCAGCCTCACTGGCGCTCGCATGAGCCGACGCCGCTCTCCTCCTCCAAAAGGAGGTGATCACAGAGGTGGAGGACCCCTTCAAACCCGGGGTTCGTGTCCAGGTATTTCCTGGTTACGAACAGACGGGGGCTGGCGCCCATTCTCCGACTACGACCTGAACAAGTTCCTAAGGTCTCGAACCTTCAGGATGGTCACTCTGGCGCAGATAATACCATCTCTGGAACACGGCGTGTGGTTCTGCTCTCTGGACCTACAGGACGCGTTCTTTCACGTCCCTATCCGTCCGTCACATCGGAGATTCCTCTGCTTTCGAGCGGAGGGATCCCTCTTCGAGTTCCGAGCCATGCCCTTCGACTTATCTCCAGCTCCCAGGGTCTTCACCAAATGCATGGCAGTGGTGACAGCATTCCTGCGTCGCCGAGGGGTCCGGGTGTACCCTTACCTGGGCGGTTGGCTGATAGCAGGCTCCTCCAGGCAGGAGGTGGAGCAGTCCAGAGATCTGGCCCTCAGGTTTGCTCTCAGTTGGCCTTCTCATCAAGCGAGGCCAAGTCGAACTTGAGCAAGCAGGTGATCCTGTTCATCGGGGCAGAGCTCGACTCTCTTGAGCCAGAGCACGGCTCGGCGCGGACAGGGCCGAGGTTCTTACCTCCTTTGCCCAATCATTTCTGGTTGGGCAATCGCTCCTGCCGGGACTTCCTCGCCTTCTGGGTCTCATGGCGGCCTGTACCAGCGTGGTCCGTTGGGCCGCTGGCATCGCCCCTTCAGTGGGGACTGGCCCAGCCAGTGGTCACCATGCTGCGATCCTTTGGACCAGCTAGTGATAGTGACCCAGGGGATGTGGAACGCTCTCCAGTGGTGGACCGTTCCATTCCATCTGCAGGAGGGCATCCCGTTTGTCCGCCCCGAGCCGACGGTCTCTCTATCGACCGATGCCTCTCTGATGGGTTGGGGTGCCCATCTGGGGGAACACCGGTGCATGGCCTCTGGTCCCCGCGGGAGTCCCAATGCCACATCAACCTGCTGGAGCTCCGAGCGGTCCGCCTAGCTCTCACCGCCTTTGCTCCGTTTCTCTGGGGTCAAGTGGTCCAATCCGGCCGGACAATGCACCCGACCATGCTACCTGAACTGCCAGGGCGGGGCCGCTCCATGCTTCTATGCAAGGAAGCTCTCCGCATTTGGTCCTTTCGTGCGCCCAGCCTGGGCGGATCTCCTAGCCATTCATGTGGCTGGGGCCTCAACACTCTGGCCGATGCCCTGGGCGGATAGGGGCTGCATCTCACAGTGGTCTCTCCTGCGGAGGTAGTACAAGATCTGTTCTCCCACTGAGGCACACCTCAGGTGGACCTGTTGCCTCCAGGAGAGCGCAAGCTGAGGCTGTTTCATGCCCGCCCCCTCAGCAGGGCTCGCTGCAGGAGATGCCTTCTCGAGGCTGTGGACCCTGGGCCTCTTCTCGTCTTTCCCCATTTCCCTTGATTCACAAGGTGCTTCTCCAAAGCAAGGAGGGACAAGGCGCAGGTGATCCTGATAGCCCCAGACTGGCCCCGCAGTTCCGGTACCAAATCTCCTCAGCCTCAGCTCCAGGCTCCCGAGGCAGCTTCCAGCTCGCCCGGACCTGCTCTGTCAATCAGGGAGGTGTTCCATCCGGACCTTCAATCTCTGCACCTGACGGCCTGGTTCCTGGGCGGCTAGAGTTCCAGGCCTTGGGTCTTTCCGATGAGGTCCTCCCGTGTTGTTGAGGCGTCCGTGAGTCGACCAGAAAATGCTATGCCTTCAAATGGAAGAGATTCCCCATTTGGTGTCAGGGCAAGGGCTTGGACCCTTCCTCCTGTTCTGTGGCAAGCATTTTGGACTATTTATGGTCCCTTTCTAGTCAGGGCTTAGGTCGACAACCTAAAGGTGCACCTGGCAGCCATCTCTGCTTACTGTCTGCGGGCAGGAAGCAGTCGGTGGGCGCAGGAAAAGGTGGTCAGGCGCTTTTTCAAGGCCTTGATCACATTCCCCTCGGTCGAGAACCTCCACCTCAGTGGGATTTACTGCTGGTACTGGCAAAGCTCATGGGCAAGCCATTCAAACCAATGCACAGGTGTGATCTCTCTCACCTGTCGTGGAAGACCGCCTTCTTGGTGGCTATCACGTCAGCCAGAAGGATGGGAGAGCTCCAGGCGGTTTGCATCTAGTCTCCTTACCTGGTCTTCCACAGGGACAAGGTTGTCCTGTGCCCCAACCCGAAATTCCTTCCGAAGGTGGTGTCGGAGTTTCACCTTAACCAGGTGCTGACTCTGCCGGTGTTCTACCCCAATCACACCTCGGAGGCCGAATATAGGCTCCATACTCTGGACCCTAGAAGAGGCTCGCTTATTATAAGGGAGCGCCACGACTGAAGGTAGGGAGAGGTTAAGCCAGCTGTTTGTCACCACGCTGAAGCCGCATCTGGCAGACCTGCAGCCAAGCGGACGATAGGCAGGTGGGTCACCTCCTGCATAGATCGCTGCTATAAGTTGGAGCATGGAGCCTCCCAGAGGGATAAGAGCTCATTCTACCCGTCATACTGCTGCATCGGTGGCTGCTTCCAGGGCGTCCCTATCCAGGAAATCTGCAGGGCTGCTACCTGGAAGTCAGCACACACCTTAATACCCATTACCACTCGACCTTGAGTCACGCCGGGATGCTGGTTTGGGGCCTCGGTTCTCCAGTCTTTATTCCCTAAGTAGGGGGTGTCTTGCCGCCTCCCTCCTCCCGGAGAACTGCTAGAGTCTGCCAATAAGTGTGGATGAACAACGTATCCATGTCCTAGAAATACAGGTTACTCACCTGTAACAGGAGTTCTAGGAATGGTATGTTGTTCATCCACCTGACTCAACTCCTGACTTGACAGCCTACTGGCTTCCAGTGGGCCAGATCTGGCGTCATGGGGGAGCCGAGAGTTTTACCACCCGGGTGGGTGGGAGGAGCCAGCTTGAAGACCTTCCGGCAAGATTTAAAGCAGCAAGGAGCCTGCCTATAAGTGTGGATGAACAACATGTACCATTCCTAGAACTCCTGTTACAGGTGAGTAACCAGTATTTACTCCAGTGACGGCATAGCACCAGTTGGCGGTGTCGTGCCATCGGTGTACTGATGGTCGCTGTGCTCTGTCGCCGCGGCATGGTGGAACCACATATAACACCCCACATATCAGGGATTCCTTTGGGGCACAGAAATTACAAACTGTTGTTGTTTGCGAACGATGTCTTATTGACCTTAACATCCTCTGAGGAATCCATTCCAGCAGTCAGGGATATCTTGAAATCGTTCGGGGATCTAGCAGGATATAAGCTAAATATGCTTAGAAGTTCTGCTCTATAATTTTACACTTTCACAAAACCTGAAACACTTAATGTCCTTTTAAATGCCATAAAACTGCCTTTCGATGTCTAGGGATCAAGATAACAAAAAACCTGGAGCACTTAGAATTGCTCAACTTTAAACCCCTGACCCAACAAATTACTGATGACTTATCCAAATGACCCAATTATACTTAGGATTCTTTAACAGGCTTGAGGTCATTTTTCAGAAAATCCTCCCCAGGATCTTGTATTTTCTACAAAATCTCCTGCTTACGCCAGATAAGATTTATTTCATAGTGTGGGACAGAGTTATGTCAAGATTTATCTGGCAGGGAATAACCCTCGATTAAGTTTTCTATTCTGCACTTGCCTAAGGAAAGAGGAAGCGTTAACCTCTTGAATCTTAGATGGTATGCTTTGGCAACCCAGTTGCAGACAGTGTGTACATGGATAGTGCCAACTTGTCAACCCTACTGGAAACGACTTGAGTGTGTGTTAAATGAAATTTACAACTAGGATAAATAGCTATTAGGTGACCCTCCCGGCTGTCTCCCCCTGTCCAGATTTCACCAATACATGGAATCATTTCACTAATGTTTGAATATTCAAAAGTTTATCCGTGGCCCACCGCTTCCACCTCCAGGCTGTAGCACACAACACAGCATACCTCCAAAACAAAACTGACATGGCTATGCAGTGTTGGTGCACACTAGGACTTGTACATTTTTCAGTTTCTAGACTCCCAAGGTGATCTCCCGTTCTGTGCCCTGCAAACTAGCTATCACCTTCCAGCCACAGATTATTATCGATACTTGCAGTTTCAGTCTTACCTGGTTGGGAGAGGCAAAAGTTTCAGCTGTAAATGGGTACTCCATCAACTAAGTAGCCGGACTTTCAACCATGAGGTTGAACTACCCTTCCCTTCTTTTCTCCTTTCTTTTTTCTTGTCTGTATCTCTCTATATACTTTCTCATATATCCTTCTTACATCCCTTACGGAGAGTAACCATAATAATTTAGGAACTCTACAGACAACATCAAGTGTTTGTTTTACATATACATAGAGGGACTTAGTCAAAACAACGAAGAGAAATAAATTTCATATTATCAGTTCCATAGTGTTGGGTGTATGGTCCAGTGTTTGAAATAGGACTAAACTTACTCTTAGCCTTACGGTCATACCTTATATGATTGTATGCACTGAGAACTGACATTTGCTACTTATAGTCTCAACTTGCCTAACGGTATTATGTTAATAAGAACACTGTTCAGCTTCTGAGTTATAGATTACACCTATTAGCAAATCGGGAATTCCGAATGATAGACTGTGGGGCTATGGCAAAGTACAAGCCCTGTAATATTTCTTTGATCTGAATGTTCAGAAAATGTAACTATCATAATTGTAAACTATCTTTTAATAAAAATAAAGTTAAAAATGTGTTTTTGTTTTCCTGACACCTTTATAGATTATATTAAGGATATTCACAGCCACCTTGTAGCAAAATTAAGAATTAATAATTTTTCAGCTGTCCCGTCGACGCATCGGTAGAACAACTGTTCGTGATGTTGGCGAACCGAGTTTGGGTGTGAGCTCAGGTTGCTAGGGGACTGGCCGAGGGGAGGAGGATTGAGCTTTCCACAGGACGCTCTCCTCCAGGGCAGGGGTTGCCGTTCTTGCTGCTGTTCTGCCACCTGGCTGACCACAGATGGTAGTGCAGCTGGGCATGTCAAGTGGAGGGACGGATGTCAGCAGGGATCTGGGTGTGATGACATGTCTATGGCATGCACGCATCCGTTGATCCCCATGCATGCTGACGTACTCAAGGTTGGGAGAAACCCGTAAATGGCCCCTGCACTCGAGGATGAAGGCGCCCAGCAAATGCAGTGGATCTTCCTGCCTCAGGCCCACCACTCCAGCCTCCCGATGCAGACAAGTCAGTTCAAGGATAAGCTCCTTCATCTCATCCTTCCCAGGTTCGGGGGGTGGTAATAACCAAGGCTCTATGGGGGAGGACTGGACGTGCTGGCACAAGGTAAGGGAGATGAAGGTGGAGTTTAAATGCAGGAATGGAAAGGGGGCATAAATAGAAAGTTTAAAAAATAACTAGCTAAACAAATGAATAATTTTCTGAATTTTACACCTTGCAGAGAGAGGTGTAAGGCAAGGTTGTCCATTATGTGCAACACTTTTTGTGATTGGTTTAGAACTTAACAGTATGGTCGAGGGGGTTAAAATAGACACATCTGCAACAAAGATTAAAGCATATGCAGATGACTTATTGTTATATCAAGATCCTGAGAATAGCTTAAAAGAACAAAAAATAAATCTTCCAAGGATCAAACTTCACCATTCATTACCAGTGGGGTATAAGCCAGAGGTGTAAGACTCCACAGGAGCGTACAGCTTGAAGACTTTTAAGAAGGGGAGCCAATGTCAGAGACAGCGCTGCCCTCGAGGCCGACTCATGATGTGGCTCTCACAGGTTGGCTAGTAACAAGACGCCGGCTTCCCAGCCTCCTCAGTTTTGTTTTTCCCGCCATCGAGGTGGATCACCGTGAGAGCTGCTGTGAAATTCTTGCTGCCCCATCAGACTCTTCTTGCTTCGCTCGACGTTGCCTTAATTTTGCCGCCTTTGTTGTTTTGGGCTGTAGTGCAGCATCGGTCACCTTTTTTCCTATTGTTTTTATTTTTTTCCCCACTTCTTAGTACTCATGTCTGATTCAGGGCCTAGCAAGTCCGCGAGTTCAAAGGCGGGGCATCTACCAATGTGTTGTTGCTCCAGCGGGAATCCCATGACTGCAGTGGACTGGCATGTTCGCCGTTTCATCTCTCTGGGCCTGAACCATGATATGGACAGTTGTGATGCCTGTTGTTCCATAGATTTCTGCATGCTGAAGAGCCGCGCGTTAAGGCTGAGGCGAGACTCCCCCTGACCTTTAGAGGATGATGTTGCATGCTGGACGCAAGGCACAAGTCTCTTTACTCTTCCCCATAGCCTCTCCCCCGGTATTATACATACCGAAGGCGAGCAGGCCTTGGCTGGTTCTAGTCTCGCTGGAACCACAGGCCTATACAAGGGGTTGAGTGGACAGTCCACCTCCTCCTGGGGGTCACCTGAGCACCACTCACAGTCTGGTGCCCCTTCAGGGGACCAGATGTCCCAGGTGTTGAGGTCTCAGCTGTATGCTGGGCCTGCACCGGTGGGTTCCTCGGCATCATGGCCTGATGCCTTCCTGTCTCCTGACACCATGCCCTGTGCCAATGAATGGGGCACTGCCAATTGCATTGCTAGGTCCCCTTCTGGCACCACTTGTGCTGGGAGAGAGGGAGTCCCTGAGGTGGCCTCTTCGGAGATCTTTATGATCTCGTCCTCAAATTCTGATGACTGAGGTGATCCTGATTGGCTGCCCAATTCCCCACAGCCTCAGGACTCCCCTCAGCCTAGCTCAAGGGCCTCTGTGGAGTTGGGAGTCCCCAGCTCAGCACTGACTCTGGTGCCACCCTGCCTTCACCTCCTGGCACAGTTTGTGGAGCTGAGCAGGTCTCTGGTGCTGGCTTTGAAGAAGGGGGGGTGTTGAGCACAGTGCCGGGTCAGGATGGCGCCGGCTCTGGCCCTGTTTCTGGTGCCACTGACGGCACTGGCACCGGAGACGATGTCAAGCAGAGTTCTGGAGCCACCAGCACTGCCGCTTCTTCTCAACTTTCTCTTCTGGATTCTGCAGTTCCTGTTGGGCCTCAGTAAAAGGGCAGGTCCTTGTCTGGTGGGGCAGGGGTCAGCAGGTCGGAGTCAGTGCCCCGTGCTGTCCCCAAAGCAACTGGAGGCTCTGGGAGAAGCAGGAGTGCAGACTCTGGCCTTCTCTCCCCTCCTACCTAGCCTGGATCTGCAGTGGGTGGGGATAGGGGCCGCCCTAGTGGACCTGCATGGCTCTGATCTCCCCACCTGGGGATTCTTCCTGATGGCACCACTCAGCTCACCCCTCCACAGTTGGGCGGCCTTCAGTGGGTGGTCTGCACAGACCTTCCATAGGGAAGGGTCCCCTGCTGGCTCTAGCAGAGGTGTTGGTGTGGTGTTTCATGACTGTTCTCCCCCTCCCCTACCTCTCATTTCTTCTCTCACAGATTTTTCCAGCCCCGGGGCCTTTGACTTGGGAACAGTTCAGAGCTACGGCAGCTGCATACCCCCGGTACCTTAGAGCCCTTGATAAGATCATTTTTAGACCTCAAGCCCCTGCTCCACCTTCCTCTGAACATAGCTCCTCCGAATCTCCCACTTCCTTCTCTGAGGAAGGGGATACTTCTGTTCACCTCTCCACCAATGCTGATCTCACCAGCTGTCAGCATTTCGTATGGGGGGATGATGGAGGAGCTACACCTGTCCCATTTCATAGGACACAACCTTGCGCATGCAACACTGCAGTTCCTTAGGGAATATATATGGAATCCACTGTGATTCCTCCGTGGCCTCAGCCCTTCTCTGACACATTGCACTGTATCTGGCAGAGCCACTCCACCCCTGTTCCAGTCCCGAGGGACTGCCAGTGCAGGTACTGCATACCCATGGGGTCTGCAGGTGCTATGCCCCATCCAACTTTGGGAGTGGAGCTGCTGGGCACCCCCTGTGGGCATTATCGCCCTAGGCCTCGACCGCCCCCTCCCCAGACTCTGACTTGGCCGAATTTGATTTGATCTCTCGGTGGTGCACCTCCCTTGTGCATTTCAGTGCACCATCACATCAGGCTGCCTATGCCAGGCACCTGTGGGCAATGCTGGGTCGGCTCCTGGCATCCATGCCTGATAGTGAGGCAACCAGGCAAGCCATCAGCCTTTCCACCCATGGCCTGGAGCTAGCGAAACACCAATCAAGGGTGTCTTATGATGTCAGTGAGGTAGCTTCTGGGCTTCTGGGAAAAGCAGTCTGCATTAGCAGACAGCGTGGCTCTGTCTTTCCAGGTTATCACCCCTGGCCCAGCATAGGATGATTGCCTCACCATTCCAGGGGGGCCCACTTTTTCCCTCCCAGGGTCAGGCAGTAGTTAGTGGGGTGCTTTCCCTCTCCCAGATCTCAGGAGCGCCCAACTGCCCCTGACCAGTCTCTGATCCCACCAGACCCCTAAGGGACCTCCTCCTCTTCTTTTGTATCCCCCCAAGAGGCTGAGGGGTCTTTTTCGCTCATGGTGTGCCAGTGCTACCTAAGGTGGCAGCTTGGTACTCACCCACCAGTGATGAATGGTGAAGATTGATCCTTGGAAGATGTGAAAATTATGTACTCACCATAATTCTTGACCTTCCAGGATATCTTTACGATTCATTACTGCTTCTTGCCCACCTTCCCCTTCTGGCCAGTTTGTTGGGCAGTGCCCCCTCCCTACTTGCCCTCCCCTCTTTTGACCCAGAAGAGGGCCAATATTTAGCTGGCATACCCAAGGGACCGCTGGGCTCGTTGCCAGACAGATTCCCTCCTCTTTACTTTTGGGGGGTAGCAACTACAGGTAGCTTGCCTCCCTTGCCTCCTCCTCCTCCTCCTCCTCCTCCTCCTCTACAGTGGAGGTTTTGCTACCTAGGGATTCCAGAGCTTGCCTTATCTCTAAGAGGTGGGTGTCAGTTGGCCCACGGCTGCTTGCTCATGTCAGCACTGAATTTCCAGGGTTAGAAGCCACTTGCAGAATCTTATACCACATAATGGGCATTTTTCTCCACTTAGAAGACAAGCATGAAAGCTCTGCCCCTTTGCGCTTCTATCCTTGACATCTTCTGTGTTTTCAGTGCTGGGCTATGCAGGCAGTGGGCACCTTCACTTCAACCTTTCCCTGTTTCCCTCATCTACTTGCAGGGACATTGGGCCTTTCAGGACTATTCTCCTGGACCCCATATAGAGAGAGAGGGGAGAGAGAGAGAGACATTGACAGATGCTTCTGTCTCCCCAGATCCCTTACCTCAGCCTACTGGGACTTCTCCAGCCTGTTGGGGGGGGGGGGACAGGACACAGGAATGGGCTGCCTAGCTTCTTACATTGTCCTGTATGGACTGCACTTTATGTCCCCCTTTTTCTGACTTAAGGCTGTACGTTGAGAAGTTCTTTTGGACACTTGTCCTCTTTAGGATTCTCACTTCAAATGTCAGACCATAGCTTTTTCTAGCAAAGTTTGGGCTCTGCCGCCGTGTCTCACCTCTTGTCTACTAACTATTGGGTAGTCCACCTTCCTGCTGGCATAGGTCCGTCCTGTCCTACGTCCCTGGCTGAGTACAGGGCACCCTGCTGTCACTTTTTCTGGCCTGCCCAATACTCTGGTCACCCCAACCTAAAAAGCCCTATCCAGAGTCCATACCCTTCTTCTCTCTGGCCGGCTTCAGATTTCAGTTTATATCCCTATCTTTTCCCTGTCCCTTGGTCTCCCTTGCCCTACCCCTTCTTTTCTCTTTTCCAGCTCCACTCCAGCAGAGAAGGTTGGGGAGCAGGCGTCAGTTACTGGCCAACCCACAAGCAACACATCACGCGTCGGCCTCGAGGGTGGTACCGTCTCTGACATTGGCTCCCCTCCACAAAAGTCTTAAAGCTGTATGCTCCCGCGGGTCCTGCGCTTCCGGCTTGTACCCCACCAGTAATGAATGGTTAAGATATCCTGGAAGATCAAGAATTACGGTGAGTGCGTAATTTTCATTTATCAACAGATTTTCTTAAGTGGCAGGATACAAAATCAATGAAACTAAATCAGAAATGATTACTTCTAACTATGATCAGAATGAAAACATTAAAAAGATGTTTAATGCCTCCTACCAAGAGGAAGGCATACAGTATTTAGGCATTACAACAACTAATAATCTAGAAGGATTCTATACTTTAAATTGTCAGGCTATGATAACTTCAAAAGACAAACTTTTAGGTTGAAGCAAAATCCCAGTGTCACTGTGAGGTAAGATATAGATTATTTAAAATGCTTGCTATTCCTTGTGCTTCAAACTATCATCACAGCTATTCCTTCCAGTTGGTTTAAAATAACACCCTTATGAGAAAAAAATGATGGAATTATAAACAGCCCAGGATTTCTTGGCACATACTTTGACTAAAAATCAAGGGGGCACAGAGTGCCTAGATACAGAATCATATTATTCGCATACATAGCAAAAATGGTTATATTTTGGACCTATACTGCAAAAAATAAGTTGGCATGTAGAAAACATCATCCTAAATGAGGCAAAACAAGAAAAATAGATATTAAAAATATCTGGTTTGCCCCAAATAAATTTATGAATTTTAACAGTGCAGTAGTTAAGGATTTAAGTATTACAATAAAAAAATGAATAAATGAAACAAATTGAATTAAAACTGCATCACCAGCGAATTTGTATACGGAATAACCCCAACTTTAAAATAGATGGAAAGGTGCTGCACAAAAAATCCTGGGCTAACAGAGGGATTAAAAAATGCCAGGATTTAAAGAGCTACTGACGCCAAAAAAGAAAACTTTGAAAAACCTAATAATTGGGTACAATTCAGCTTGCATTCCATATGCATCCTATATGTTTCTCTTCCTTGTTATTTATTACTGACTAAATTTGCATGAGTACGTGATTTTATCCCTTAGATTTCCCTTTAGAGTTTATCTGCCTCTGTAGCTTACTCTCTAATTCAAGTCATAATGCTCTGTTGTGACATCACAGTCTGTTGCCATTGGAGTAACTGTGATGTCACAAGCAGGGCATTATGACCTCAGGTAGGGAGAAAGCAACAGGAATAAATGAACTCTTCAGGAGCAGAGATCCTATTGTCATGCAGATGACCTCAGTAATTAATAATGGTGAGGAAGAATACAAAACTAATGTGAGATACAAGCTGAACTGCGTCTAAATGTTATGTTTTGTTAAAGTTCTCCTGAAGATGTCAGCTACTCTTTAACGGACAATCATGAGCTGAGATAAATGAAGAAATAAGTATGAACTGAATAACAGTCACTGTATTTTTTTTATTTTTTTTTTTGGATACTTTTTGCGTTTTGTTTTCCTGGTTTTCTCCCGAAGATCCTGGGACCCCATTGCCTGAACTGCCATCTGTCCTCCACCAGGTGGCAGCCAAGGGCTGGGGAAACCCCTCATCCCCCTCCCTGGGAAAGGAGAGAAGAGCCACCTCGCGGCAGCTCAGTCCCGCCCCACCCCCTCCTGCCCCATGCCAACCCCCAACAACCCGGGCTCGCTACTGAACCCGGGTCGCTGGCATGGTGTAAGGTGTGGCATCCAGCACCTCAACCCTCAGCGCCACCGGGCTGGCCGTCACTATATATTTTTTGTAATCAGTTATGCAGTCTGTATAGAAAAGGCTTTAAACGCTGAGCAAGAGCTCCAAACAGTAAAATGTTGGAGAATGAGTTTCAGGTCATCTCGAATAGTAAAAGGAAAAGACAACAGTAAGGGATATGGCAAGGCCTCAGCTTTCTCCACTTCAGCTACCCCCAGGCAGTCAGGATGACAGCAGAACTGACTCCTTGCTTGACATCCTTCAGTCCCTTCAGACCTCCAAGTGGGAGGCAGTATCTCACACTTCTACATAACTGGCTCTCCATCAGTACAGGCAGGTGGGTGCGGGACAAACAACAATTATATCACACTCCCCATGTGGAAAAACTGAAGCTGGATGTAAATTGCAAATACCAAATTGTTTACTGTCTAGTTAACATATCTGTACAAACCTTGAGTGTGTAAAATATGCAAAACAGACCGTACAGGAAACTAGATTACCAGTGGCACAACAGTCTCTGCTTAAGCAAGGAAATTCAGAGCCTTCTGCTTACATAGGCCATATGGGGGGGTTTCAAAGACTGAAAAGAGAAAGGAAAGGACTGTCTGGTCCCAAAAAAGTCATGAGGGTGGCATGTCATCTTGAATCAGAGATTCCTGAACAAATATCTGAGACATACAAAATTCAGAAGGGTATATTTGAGGGAGATAATCCCATCCCTCCAAGAGGAAGAGCACCTCTTTTCAGTCATATAGTAAAGTGCATAATTTTAGAGACATTAGAGGAAGTGAGGGGAAAGTGAGGGAAAGGGTTCCTTTTCTCATATTTTCTGGTTCCCTGAAAGTCTCGCTGGTGGTGCATCTCGGATCTCAGAGCCTGAACAAATTTCTGAGACATACAGAATTCAAGGCGCTTTCTTTGAGGGAGATAATTTTGTCCCTCCAAGAAGTAGAGTTGATCTTAACTTTGAGAGTCAGCTCTTGCAGCAGGTAACACTGGTAGAACTGTAGCCAGCAAGTGGCATGGCCCCACGGAAAACTTCTAGCTAGTAGTCTGTGGTGGGAACCGCTCCCTGATGTTGGCCTGCCCCCAACGTCACGTATGGAATAAAGGGTGGGTGGTCCCCAGCATGCCCCAGTTCTTTTCCCACCATCATAGAAACATAGACTTTGACGGCAGAAAAGGACCACTTGGCCCACCCAGTCTGCCCATTTCCCTACCTACTGGATAAGCTGCAGATTCTAGTTAACCAACAGCCTGCTTCCTGCAACCCCACAGTATAATTGCTTTGTGTCTGTCCCAAGCATGTTTGAATTCCCCCACTGTTTTAGACCCAACAACCTCCTCAGGAAGGCTGTTCCATGTATCCACCACTCTCTCCATGAAAAAGAATTTCCTCACATTACCCCTGAGCCGTCCCCCCCTCTATCTTTAAACTGTGCCCCCTTGTTCTTACACATCTCTTTTTCTGAAAGATGCTACCCTCCTGGACGTTGTTGATTCCCTTGAGGTATTTGAACGTTTCTATCATGTCCCCCCTGTCCCTCCTTTCATCAAAGGTATACATATTAAGCTCTCTCAGTCTCTCTTCATATGGTTTCTATCGACTCATGCTCATTGGCTCCATGGATTGCCTCTTGCTAGTTCGACTGCTTTATTTACTAATCTACTTAGCCGGATTTCTTATTTTTCTTGCAAAACAAAGTACCGCTTTCAGCAATTTCCTCCTGTATGTCATCTTCTCTGATGCCTTCTGCCAAGGGGCACCCCTCCAAGTGTGCCTGTGGCAACCAGATCCCATCCAAGGATGGCCGCTCGGCCTGCCTGCTGTGCTTGGGCCCAGACCACGACACCCAGAACTGCCCACACTGCCAAAAATTTTATAGTTGGACATGGATCCGCTGCCAGATGACCCTGCAGGCCTGCCTCACCGAGCAACATCTGGCCGCCATGCAGAGGGATTCCTCTTCGGGAAAAGGCTCTTCCCACCATTAATCATTGGGAAGCACAATTTAAAGAGGAAGGGGAGAGAGAGAGAGAGGTCCCCATCAAGATCCAGAGCTTCTGGTTCCCACTCTGCCTCCAGGGGCAGTTCCGACTCAGCCTGGCAGGTGACCCGTTCTCCCTCTCGGCTCACTGTCGTTAGGCCCCCCGCCCTGGTCCGGGCACCGGGCGCTAAACACCGCAGCTCCAGGTCTTCAGACCCTTCTCTTAAGCCACAGAATATTCAGCTGTCAGACCTTCCTTCAAGCCATAATATTGACGCCTATAAAAGTCAGATGTAAGTGCCTTCCCGGTCAGCCTCCGTGTCTGGCGCCGACTCCTGGGACAGGCATAAGATCTCGGGGTACTCCTTAGGGAGATCTGTTTCCCAACCCCCAAGGCACTCTAAACCATCGTCAGACAAACATCCATTGACCAAGCATACATCAGGTGGGGACCACCACTGACATCAGGCTACCGATGTCGCTGCCTCGGCTGTTCAGACGCCAGCTCCGCCGAACCAGTCACTGTCGTCACCGATTTTCGCCCACCACTGGTGGACAGTCAGTCAGGTCTCAGTCTTCCGGAGGATGATCGGGTGATGGCAGACCAGCAGAAGCCAGCTACTGGCATCGGGTCCTCTAACACTGCCCCGCCATCACCTCCCATTTGTCTACAGTCACCAGATCACGGTACCATGCTGGATACAGGCGATGGACCAGTGTCGGGTCTGATAACAGACACACCCAAAGCTGAACTTGTCCCAGGTCAAGGACCTCTTTGGCTACTGGTGGGAGACCATCTGTACAGATCTTCTAACACCCAAGCCCCAAGGAATTGAGAATCCCCTTCCAGATGCTGGGGCTCCCTCAGGGTTCCCTCCCTACCTCTGGATAAGGGCACGGGCACAGAGCCTACCCCACCTTCAAGCAATAAGAAAGGGAAGGCTCCTCGTAAGCACTGTTCCAGATCCCAGTCACAGAGCCCGAGTTCCTCCGACTCCCCTGACTGGCACAAACATAAGCGACGGCGCAATCAGTCTTGGTCCACTTCCTCCTCTATGGACTACGACAGTTTGTCAGACACATCCAATTCAGAACCTTTGACCATCGGGGACTTGTCCCCCTTAGACCCGAGAAACACCCCAAAATCACTGCTGGATGATGCCTCCTTCATGGAGGTCATACGGCACATCTAGTCAAATATGGGATGGAAAACAGAGGAGTTAGACCCAGAGAGACTTGGCTTGTCTAAATATTTACGCCAGAAGGACCCTAAGCCGATGGTCATCCCACCCTTAGTAGATACCATTGCGGATGTTACCAAGGTGGCTTGGAAGTGCCCCCACACATCCGCCACAGTCCCCAGAAAGGCAGATCACCTCTACAAGGCTCCTAAAGAGCAGCCCTTTTTGACAGAACATCCCTTGGCAGACTTGGTTGTTATCTTGGCTTCCCACAATGGGTCCCAGAGACCGAGGCACCTCAGCACTCAGCCCTGGACAAAGAATCCAAACAGTTGGATTCCATGGGGCGTAAGGTCTACTCATCAGCCACCTGTAGCATAAAGAGTTTGAACTTTCTTACCCATATGGTTCAGTTCCAGAACGCCCTTTGGGAGCAGGGGATCAGCATTGTAAAAGAGATCCCTAACTGTCCACAGAAAGCAGAACTACAGAAGCTTCTGCAGACCGGCTCGGACGTGGGTACACATGTCCTCCAGTCAGCCTATGTTTTGGCGGGCATGGCAGTGAGGGCTGCAGCCACAGGAGTGTGCGTATGCAGACACACCTGGCTCCAAGTCTCGGGGGTTTGCACAGGATGTCCAGACTAAGCTACTAGATGCACCCTTCCAGGGGTCAGTCCTCTTTGGTAAAGATTCTGAGAAGATTATCACCAAACTGCAGGACTCCGGTAAGGCTGTTCAGTCGGTACAGTCCACGTACAAACCGAAACAGACATCTTATCGAAAGCCTAATTTTTGAGGCCGTGGGGGACAGCCACAACAATCTCACTTTTAGCCTCCAGCAACAGTGAGGCAGTTACAGTCAGAGAGGTACCCCTAGAGGATTCACAGGGCCCACCTCTCACTCTGCCAAATCGGCCCAAGCTGCTCTCCCCCTCCCTTCACAGCCTCCTGTGACCCCTGCAGGGGAGGCGGCCGGAGGCCGCTTTTCTCTCTGCTGTAGCTGAGACAGAGAGCAGCCACCAGCTTCCTTAAAGCAAAGTGATTTAATAGAGTACACTGAATTGAATTCTTAATTTTGGGGCTTGTGTAGGTAAGTAAGTAAGTAAGTAGAAGTCAGTGTTTTGGTTCTCTGTTTTTGGGGTTGACTTTACTTAGTGTAACTTTTATTTGCCAGGGAGGAAGTCTAGCTGGGAGAATATTTGCAGTCATTTGTGACTAGACCTGTTACTTAAACTTAGTGAAATAGGTGTCTGATAAGGGGAGGAGCTGAAGGGGGGCCTGAGGAACTGTGGATTCAAAACAGGAGTTGTTTTTGGACCCTGTCTGCTGTAGCTGAGACAGCGAGCAGCCACCAGCTTCCTTAAAGTAAGGAGGTGATTTAATAGAGTATACTGAATTGAATTCTTAATTTTGGGGCCTGTGTCAGTAAGTAGAAGTCAGTGTTTTTGTTCTCTATTTTAAGGGTTGACTTTAGTTAGTGTAACTTTTATTTGCCAGGAAGGAAATCTATTTATTTATTTATTTGCTTTTGTTAACCGGGTTAGCACACTAGACAGCCATGTGCCTATTTTCAGGTGCGACCCGGGAGAGCTACAGGTGACAAACATCATACATTAACTGTTACAGAATAGGAAGAAGTACATAGGAAAACCAGGCATTTCAGGGGTAGCTCTGAGGCGGGTGCTGGGAAAATTCGTACATAGTTACGGAATTCAAGAAAAATGCAAAAATACATAGGAAATAAACAGGCATGACAGGGCTAGCTCTAGAGCACGGATTGGCAGAGTTCACACTTGGACAGATTGAGGAGACAAGAAAATTACCTAACATAACAAGCATTTCAAGGCTAGCTCTAGGACAAGGTTGACATTGTGCATAAACAATAGCAGAGACAGTGGTAAGTGCTTGCGGGGGGGGCCCATTGGCAGGGGGACTGCACCAGGTTGCTGGCCCAGAACTGGAGGAGAAGTGCAAGCAGGGCTGAGGCAGAGGCAGAGGATGAGGATGAGGCCCCCACCCAACCGGGCTAGAGGGGGGAAGGGACAATGGAGTAGGCTATGAGGTACAGGGACGGAGGGGGGGAGAAGGTTTCAGGAAATTCCAGAGGGAAGCTTTAAAGCTTGGATGGGAGGAGGAGGAGGAGGCCCTGACTAGTTCAGGGAGCGAGTTCCAGAGTTTGGGGGTGTAAATGTGGAAGGACCGATCTCCCGTAAGGGTGCGGGTCCTAGGAACCAGACGTTCCTGGATTGTCCCAGATCTTAGGTGGTAGGATGGGGCCCCAGGATTGAGGGAAGAGACTGGGGGCGGGAGGAGCCTGAGCAGACAATGTTGTCAATGAAATTACCTAGAAGCGAAGGAGCGGTGCTTCTCGAGAGAACCACTCTAGCGGTTATAAAGATCACAGCGGTGGGTGAGGGAGGGTGGAAAGTGCAAATCGGCAAAAGGTTGTTGTGTCGTGTCCCATTTTGATAGGCTGGTTTGGAACTGGGGCAAAGTTGCGAGACCATAGCAGAGTGAGGGAGGAGGACCCCCGGCGAGAACTGAAAGCGGCCGAGGTGAGGCAGTTATTGGCTCAATAAGCTGGGCCAAGCTTACAATTAGTGGCTTTGCAAACGTTACGGATGTGTAAGGTAAGGTCCAGCTACGGGTCTAGGGTGACGCCCAGGTACTTGGCGGAGGTAACCGTCTCAAGGGACGAGCCATCAGCCTGAGAATCAGCAGAGGAGCAGGGCAGGATTTTATTTTGTTCAAGGACCCAAACAGCATGGCTTGAGTTTTTTTTGAGATTGAGGGTGAGCCTGTGGTCCCCCAGCCAAGTATGGATGCGTTCAAAGTCGGTGTTCAGCTGGGAGTTTATTGTGGAGATGTCCCGTGAGCTGGCCAGGAGGCCAAGGTCGTCTGCGTATAGGGTGGTGTGGGCATGGATTGTGACGGATGGTAGGTCATTGATAAATAATGAGAATAGGGTTGGACCAAGGACGGACTCTTGAGGTACCCCACAGAGGACTGGAGAAAGCTTGGGGAAGGTCCGATTGAAGTTGGTGTATTGCTGTCGGTTGGAGAGGTAGTTTAGGAACCAAGCGTGGGCAGAGGAGGACAACCCGAGGGATAGGAGCGTGGAGCCGAGGAGGGAGTGATCAACCCTGTCGAAAGCTTTAGAAAGGTCCACGAAAATGGCCCCAGTGAGATTGCCTTGATCAGTACCTGCCCTGATCAGTGAAGTGACAACAGCAAGGGCGGTGGACATGCTGTACCCTTTCCTGAAGCCATGCTGAGCAGGAGAGAGTATATTGTAGTCCAGGATGTATTGGGAGAGCTGGGAGGCAACGGCTTTCTCGAGCAGTTTACTGGTGGTGGACAGAATGGCGATGGGGCGGTAGTTCCGAGGGTCCTTGGGATTCCCCTGTTTTAAGACAGGAACGACTTTGGCCACTTTCCATGGGTCAGGAATGATCCCACTGTTAATGGAGGAATTGAATAGGTGCGAGACAGGTCTGGCAAGGAGATGGGCCCCCAGTCTGAGCAGTTTCGGCTCAAGGCTGTCATGTCCTGCTCCGCTGTGGGGGGAGAGGCCTGAGAGCAACTTCTGGGTCTCTTTAGATGTCACTTGTCTCAGTTGGAATGGGGGCCGGGGGTGGAGACTGGGAGAGGGGGCACCAGGGGGATGGATGAATGGGTGCAGGGAAGGGGAGGAGGGGGGCAGTTCGGAAAACAAGGAGTTGAAGGTGTTAGCGATGGTGTGGGGGTTATTGCAGCTGACCCCACCGACAAGCAGGTCAGTGACCTGTGCTTTAGCTGATCCCCCAATAGCATTTTTAATATTTTGCCAGAAAGTCCTCGGGTTGCTGCTGGAGGAGAGTAATGCAGCTTTGCAGAACTCTCTTTTTGCTGAGCGGATGGCTCTTTTACAGGTGTTTCTGAGGTGCCTATAAGCCATCAGATCATTATTGTTATGGGAGGCCTTGTAGGTTGCCCAACGTTTATCCCTGGCCTTCATTAGGGAGAGTAGGCCCCCATTTAGCCATTTGGTGACGGTGCCCCTCACCCTTCTCGTAGTGACGGGGCGTGTTTATTCTGAAGGGGATCAGCTTGGCTAGGAGTAGATCCAAAGCTTGTGTGGGGTCATTGGAGTTAGTGACGCCTGTCCAGTCAACAGCTAGGAGGTCAGACAGGAAGTCATGGGGATTAAATTTGGAATAGTTCCTCAGTTCGATGACTTTGCTAGGGATTTTAGACTGGGAGATGCCTCAGACACAGTAGATAGGGGAATGGTCAGAGATGGCATCTGGGAGAGTGCCTGAGGATATGATATTGGCAGGCCTGTTTGACAGCATCCAGTCAATAAGGGTTCCTGAGTTCCTCCGCGTGGAGAGCCTGGTGGGTTCGGTTATGACTTGGATTAGTGTAAGGCCCGAAAGCAGAGGTTCATACAACTTATAATTGGTCCCCAACCAGCTGAGGTTGAAGTCACCTAGTACTAGAGTTTCGCTGGGACCCACTTTATTGCCGATACAGTCAAGCAGGGAGGAGAGACCAGGCAGACCATTCTTGGGAGGGATATAGGTACATATCAGGTGAATCTTCTTAGAGTGACCCAGCAGGAGGAGAGCGTGCAGGAACTCACACGCAGGCGGGTTGGTAGGAGAGTGGTCAATGGGGGTCAGGTTTAGGTGCGCCAGGTAGTAGAGGATCACCCCACTGCCCTTCATCTTACCCGGTCTGTCACGTTGGAGGTGGTTATAACCCGGGAGGGAGCACTGGACATCAGGTATATGGGGTTTAAGCCAGGTTTTGGAGAGGCCCAGAATATCCGGCTTGTGGAGGGCAACCCAAGCTGTGAGCTCAGTTAGGTTGCGTGAGAAGGCTACGCACGTTCAGGTGGGCAATCTTGAGCCCTTTCAAGGAGAGCCAGGGGGAGGAGTTGGGAAACGGAAGGGTGGGTAGCGGATGAGGAGGGTGGGCCATGGCCCTGGTGGGTCCTATGAGCAGCAGGGGAACTTGAGACTGAGGAATAGAACAGTTACAGTGGACCAGGGTGGAGTGAGAGATCCAGATAGATGAGCAGGAGACTAGCTGGGAGAATATTTGCAGTCATTTGTGACTATACTTGTTACTTAAACTCTGTGAAATAGGAGTCTGAAAAGAAGGAAGGCGCTCATCGGGGTGGTGGGTCAGAGTTGTAGTTGATTGTTTCTGGAGGGCACAGGCTTAACCCACCACCCTACCCTTACCCACCTGCCCCAAGTGCATAATTTCCTTTTATATCAGGGGTTCTGACATCACTTCCCCAAAAAGTGCAAAGGACAGATATCTGTTCATATCCTTAATAGCACAGCTCACTGAATAGGGGGTAAACACACTCATACGCACTTAAAAGAAACAAACAAAAAAAAGTCTTAAACAGGAAGGGAGACAGAGATGTGGGGAGTGGTGCAATGCACTTGCTGTGGTGTGGCAGTCTTCCGGGAAACGTTCTGGAGGCTGCGTTGCTGCCCTGTCTGCAGGTACCTCTGTGGTCTGAGGGAGGAGGTTGCCCGTCTCCATGCTGACCTGGCGAGGATTTGGGACACCTCCTCCCCGGCCCAGGGACCACCCAGACCACCACCACTGCTTCAAAGGTTGCCAAGAAAGAGGAGTGGTTGGACCACAGTGGGCTCAGGGAGGGTGAGGGTGGTGGAACAGAGGTACATCCCTCCAGTTGTGCCTCTCCACAGTTCATTTGCCATTCTGGCGGAGCATGGTTCCTCTATGGAGACCAAGGAGGATGCTGGGAACCTCCACAAAGGAGACCCACCGGAGGGTGGCACAGAACCCCACAGGGGAAGGAAACAATTCCTGATGGGGGACTCAGTTGTTAGAGGGGTAGAACTGGAGGAGGAAGGGGACAGGGAGGTAAGGTGTCTGCCTGGTGCCATGGCTTGGAGGGACAGGAAGCGAATTCTCAGGATCACGGGAACAGCTGCATGCGGGAAGGAGCTGGATGTCATTGTCCATCTAAGGACAAATGATCTGGCTGGTAATGGGATCAGAGCAGTGCAGCAGGAGTTTGTGGAGTTGAGGAGGGGCTTTAGACAAGTATCACGCACGGTAACTTTCTCGGAAGTGCTGCCAGTCTATGGCATGGGTGAGGCTAGGGTACTCTGCACCATGGGATTCAATGACTAGTTGAAAAAAAAAAACTGGTACAGAGCTCAGGAATATGGCTTCATTGGGGCCCCGGGGTCCACCTGGAGGGATGCAGGCCTATACTGGCATGATGGTTGGCATCTGTCCGGGAGGGGAACCAGGATGCTAGGTGATAGGTTTAAATGTTTCATTGGCAAGCATTTAAACTAGCCAAGGGGGAAGGCACTGAAGAGTAGCAGGGAAATCCCCACAAAATAGTATAGTTAGTAAAGTAGGCACAAAGGTTGAGAAGTCGATAGAGCAGGGCAGGGGTAAATGGAGAAAAAGGCAAAGCCTGTAAGGACACGGATGAGCCTAAAGGGGGTAAGGCCATCAAAAAATGGAGGACAATGAGTACCAATGCCAATAGTCTGTGTAACAAGCTCCGTGAACTAGTGGCCTTGATGGAAGAAGGACACCTGGATATCGTGGCAGTCACAGAAACATGGTACACAGAGAACCACAACTGGGATGTCATACCAGGGAACATAATCTACAGGAGGGACAGGGAGGATAAAAGAGGAGGAGTAATAGCTCTCTACGTAAGAGAAGGAATCAAAGCAACAGAACTAAAGGGTAAACAGGGAGGTGAGGAGGCACTGTGGGTCACTCTGGAGACAGGAAATGGCACCACAGTGCGCACAGGGGTTGTTTACAGACCCCCATCTCAGGGGGAGGCAATGGACAAGGAAATGATAGAAGGAATCCTTAGAATGGCAGAAAAAGGAGAGATATTGTTGATGGGGGACCTGAATGTGCCAGATGTTAACTGGAGCACCGTTACTGCAGCCACATCCAAGAGCAGGATCATTCTTGATGCCCTACAGGGGCATGCTTCAGACAGCTAGTGTTGGAACCCACTCGGGAGGGAGCAATCTTAGACCTGGTACTCTCAAACAGGGCTGGAGAGAGGATCTCCAATTTAGAAATGGGTAGCCATCTGGGAACAAGCGACCACCAAACAGTGTGGTTCACAATAAACACAGCTGTAGAGGGCTGACTTTGGCAAAATGGATGAGTGCCTCAGAAAAGCACTAGCAAACAGGCAAGAAGGAGGGGTGGAAGAACAATGGGGAAAAATCAAAACTGCCATTACAGAGGCAACAAACCTTTGTGTAAAGCAAATCAACAAAGGAAAATGAAGGAAAAAGCCACTGTGGTTCTCAAAAGAGGTGGCAGGGAAGGTTAAGGAGCAAAGGACAGCATTCAGGAAATATAAGAAAACACAGAAGGAGCATGACAGAGAACTATATCAGTTAAAGCAGAAGGGGGCAGGGAAGGCAGTCAGAATAGCAAAGGCCCAAACTGAGGAAAAGATAGCCAACTCTGTTAAGAAGGGGGATAAAACAGTTTATAGGTACATCAGTGAGTGAAGAATGACCAAGGGAGGGATACTGAGGCTTAGTAAAGGGGAGGGAATGTGGGCAGAGGGTGATTGAAAAAGCAGGGGTACTGAATGAATACTTCTGCTCAGTATTCACAAAAGGAGAGGAGGGGCAGATACCTAAACCAAACAATGGAAACACTCTGGATGGGGGGAGGGGCACGATACCAGTCCATTCACAGAAGAAAGGGTTCTGAAAGAACTCTTAAAACTGAAGGTGGACAAAGCAATGGGGCCTGACAGGATTCACTCCAGAATTCTAAAAGAACTAGGGCAAACTAGTGACACCACTGACTACCCTTTTTAATAAATCATGGTAGGATGGGGTGGTACCTGAGGACTGGAGGAGGGCGGATGTGATTCCACTTCACAAAAGTGGGAGCAAGGCAGAAGCAGGAAACTACAGACCTGTTAGTTTAACCTCAGTGGTAGGGAAAATTATGGAATCACTTCTGAAGGAAAGAATTGTTGAGTACCTAGAGACAAGCGGGGCACAGGACCCAAGGCAGTATGGATTCACAGCAGGAAGGTCGTGTCAGACGAATCTAATAGATTTCTTTGACTGGGTGACCAAAGTAGTAGACCAGAGAGGGGCTATGGACGTGGCCTATCTAGACTTTAGCAAGGCATTTGACACAGTCCCACACAAAAAATTAATAAACAAGTTAGCCAGCCTTGGAGTGGGTCCCAAGGTGGTAGTTTGGGTAAACAGTTGGTTGGACAACAGGATGCAGAGAGTAATAGTAAACGGAGTCCACTCTGAAGAAAGGGGGGTTATTAGCAGGGTACCGCAGGGTTCAGTACTGGGACCGGTCCTCTTTAATGTCTTTATAAGTGACATTGCGGAGGGACTAGAAGGTAAAGTATGTCTCTTTGCAGATGACACAAAGATCTGCAACAGGGTTGATACACAGGGTGGGGTGGAAAGGATGAGGAGGGACTTGGCAAGGTTGGAGGAATGGTCAGATGTGTGGCAGCTTAGATGCAATGCAAAGAAGTGCAAAGTAATGCACCTGGGCAACAAAAACACAGGGGAAGAGTACACAATGAGAGGTGAGATACTATCAACAAGAATAATGGAAAGGGACCTAGGAGTAGTCATATCAGATGGCCCAAAGGTGGGCAAGCAATGTGAGAATGCAGTAAGGAGGGTTGGGGGGATACTGGGATGCACAGTGAGAGGTGTCACCAGTAGAAAACAAGAAGTTGTTATCCCTTTGTACAGACAGTTGGTGAGACCCCATCTGGAGTACTGTGTGCAGTTCTGGAGACCCCATTTCCGCAAGGACATAGACAGGATGGAGGCTGTCCAGAGGAGGGCAACTAAAATGGTGCAGGGTCTGTACCAGAAACCATACAAAGATAGGGTTACCACCTTTTAAGAAGCCCAAAGTGGGACATTTCTTACTGAAACATGATTTTTCGGACTTCCGGTGACATCACGGAGCAACTAGGAGCCTAGATCCAGACACTCGGAACCCATTTATCTAAATACTCCTCCAAAACTATAGAAAATTTGCTCAAAATGTCTCAAAACCTGGGAGGGAGATGTACAAACAGGCATCGATGTAGAGATCAGCATAAAAACAAACCTAAACTCAAGGATGGCTTGAGATTGACTGACGATTCTCCCAGCCGATCAGTCTTCCCCACGAGTTCACATGTACCTGGTTACGATACTGAAGGGGAGAACGAGCATCTGTCATGCTCGCAATTTGAAACCCTACTGAGAGAATAAAAGAATCCAACAAAGAGAACAAGCAGGAGTTTCAGACGGTCCAAAAACAGCTGTCCACTATGGAGACACGCATGGCACAGATAGAGGGCAGGGTGGTGGAAACAGAGGAAATTGTGGCCCAGCTTTAGCAGACTGTGCACACTTTAGTAGTACAGACAGGAGAACTGCAAGCTAAATGCCTGGATCTTGAGGGAAGATCCTGCAGGGATAACCTGCGCCTGTATGGACTCCCCAAGGGAATGGAAGTGGCACCAATGACATCTTTTATCGAGAATCTCCTCAAAGATCTGCTAGAGCTACCCTCCACCTACCAGCTCCACAGTGAGAGAGCGCACCGCTCCTTGCAAGCCAAACCAATAGACCCCAACGCACGTCCGTGATTGATGGTCTTCATGCTCAACTCTTATAGTACAAAAGAGGAAATTTTGCGATGTGCATGGGCAGTAAAGGATGTCTCCTACCCTACACATCGCCTTTTCTTTGATCATGACTTTCTGCAGGAGATTCAGCAACAGTGGTTAAAATATCTCCCCCTTGTTAGAGTCCTGAAAGCAAAAGCCATCTGGTTTCACACTCCTTACCCTGCCAGACTACGAATCTTCTGGGAAAGTGGCCCAAAAATATATTAAACTGTCAAGGAAGCAGCTGCAGCCCTACAGGAAAAACAGATCCAGATTCCAGATCTTAGGAAGCAAAAAGAGGAGCAGCTCGGACAACAGTGGCAGTGCAGCATTGGGAGGAAACGCTTGGCACCAAAATATTGCAACACACAGAAACTTTGGACCGGATACAGCAACTGGTCAACAAAATGACCACATTGGAGGAGCAACCGACCTGAAGGAGGACTAGTTGGAACTTTAGCACGATAAAATCATCTGTTTAGAGATCCTTTCTTCCGAAGACTGAACCCATTGCTCACATCAAGTATCAGATGAGTAAACTGCAACTGCTGCTGTAAATACTGGGCAGGGGGTTCTGTTGGGAGGGGGGGCGCAGCTAGAGACGGGACTCCAGAGACACCGGATATGCATAACTTAAAGCTTAGAAAGTTTGTCAGACTCAATCTATGTACACTGGTTTCCGCACCACCTTATTCAGCAGAGACTTTTAAAGCCATACAAAAGGTTTTGCAGCAGCTGCACCTCCTTGCTGTGCAACAGTAAAAGGGGAAAATGTGGGGGGGAGGGAGGACTGGCTTAAAGTGATCAGGAATTCATGGGTGCTGTAACAGTGATGGTCATTTGTTCAGTAATTAAGCTAATATGGAAGCCCTGTCACAGTCCTCGGGACACCTCACTGTATTTCCCCCGAGAGTTCTTGGGTGGGGGGCTTCGAGGAGGGACAGGAGCTATTACTTTACCCCTGCTAATTATTTTCTTTTTTTGTCATTTTTTTCCCCTTTCTTACTGATCACAAGCCTTTATAACACCAAGTTCTGCCTCCAGCACTACTGGCATATTAATGTTATAGTTGGGTTCTGGGTGCGTGTTTGCTCTGGTGTGCATGTGGCGATAAATGGAACCTTTTGGTACACAATATATAGGGCACTTCTTCACCTAAGCTCTAGAGGTGATCTCCCAGAAATGGAAGCGCAAGTATATCCCCTCGATCTACTCATATCTGAGAAGATACAGAGGCTAATACGGCTTATTAGCCTCTGACCTTGGAAGCTTGATAACTTTTTCAAGTTTCTCGTTATACAAGTTGATTTGGTAAATACTGTTGCCATGTTGGCAAATTTGCAGTTGAAATGGTTTTCTGAGATAATGCAATTCTGTAGTATGGGCCTTACTCAGCAGAAGCAGTTCTGCTTTCGTAGGGGGAAGAGAGAGGTAAACCTTTGGCCGGGTGGGGGAGCCAGCACAGAGGGGACTCCATAAGTTTCAAGTGACGTCACAAACTTGTACAATCTTCAGATACAAAGTGCATGGCATCTCTAATCTGTTAAAATGCAGTAAGTTACTGCAATATTTAAAAAGGATTGACGTAGACATCGTGCTTCTCCAGGAGAAGCATTTGTCCCAATCTGAGTATAAAAAGTTCGAGAAGCTTGGATTTTCACATGTGCTGGCCTCCTCCTACAAGGGGGGCTGACATAGGGGCACTGCTGTATTAGTTAGACAGGGAACTCCTTTTGACCTATAATATCAAATCATAGATAAGGAAGGCCGCTATGTTCTTATTATGGGCACTTTGGATGGTCAAAAGATGACCCTAGCATCCACCTACTTCCCCTTGCTACAAATCTGTCCTTCTACAGGTCCTTTTTCCTACATCTAGCACAGTGGGCAGAGGGACAAGTTATATCCGGGGATGACCTTAATCTAGACATCTTGGCAGGGTCAGGACACCAAATTCATAGTGATAAAGCCACTAAAACAAGTAGGGAGGTGAGAAAGCTACTTAATGTGCTGGGTTATGAAGATGCATGGCACTTTCTTAATGGGTCTACACCCCAACATACCTTTTTCTCCCAAGCTCATGGCACCTATTCGTGCCTAGACTTTCTCCTCTCATCTCAAGAACATGTAGGGAATCTCCAGAAAATTTGGTCTGGAGACTTTGTACTCTCCGACCACTCCCTTGTCTTTATGAAAATCCAAATTGGTATATTAAAAAAAAAAAAGTGCTTTCTGGAGATTAAATCTCTCTCTTCTTAGAAATGAACAAGTCAGAAAGGAAATAGAGGAAACAATTGAACAAGCAGTACAAGACAATGTTGTAGCAGATATCATTCCTGCAATCTTATGGGATACCATTAAGGCCATATTATGTGGGAAACTGATAGGGATCTCTGCCCATAGGAAAAAGCTAAGGGAAGCTAAGAGAACTCAATTAGAGCACCAAATAAAAGATTTAGAAGACCTGCAGTGCATACAGGTTTGTAAAATCAAAAATAAACAGCTAAACTCAAAACAGAATTAAATGGTATACTAGACTACTCTGTTGAACAGAAACTGGTCTTTTTAAGGCACAAATATTATGATGGAGGTTCCTACGGCTTTTAGCAGGTCGGCTGCGAGCCCAGTGGGCCAAAGCTTCTATCCCTAAAATAAGAGACCCCCCAAACGAATGAAATGAGGACTATTTATCCACCATCTCTCAGGACTTCCTGTGATATTATACCCAACTATACCCTCCTGGTCCTAAGACCACA
This sequence comes from Neoceratodus forsteri, assembly GCA_016271365.2. Classification (NCBI taxonomy): domain Eukaryota; kingdom Metazoa; phylum Chordata; order Ceratodontiformes; family Ceratodontidae; genus Neoceratodus; species Neoceratodus forsteri. The sequence goes on along the minus strand of CM057459.1, from coordinate 438,577,576 downwards.
GAACAAGAGATATCTGATTTCCTAAATCAGCTCCATTTGCCCACCCTTTCAGAACAACAACAATCCACGTTACCTAAACCCGTCTCCACCCCCTGAGATTAAAACGGCCATAGGAGCATTGAAAACGGGGAAGTGCCCAGGATCAGATGACCTCCCTGGGGAATTCTACAAAACATTCCCCACAGCCATAACACACCTTCTTGAAACGGTATTCTCCTCTATACCATTATCAAATGTAACTATTCCCCCCTCCTGGAATGAGGCCATAATTTCAGTTATACCCAAGGCAGGCAAGGACCCCACATTATGCTCATATTTTAGACCCATATATGTTCTTAATACAGACTACAAGATATTTGCTTCTATTTTAGCAAATCGAGTAATCCAGTTTATCCCTAACATAATACACCTAGATCAGTGCAGCTTTATCCCAGGTAGAGAAGCCCAGGACAATATCAGATGTACCATTTACCTAATAGAACATATTAAAAATCAATCCCATCCAACCCTTCTGTTAAGTTTAGATGCCGAAATGGCATTTGATATGGTATCCTGGGACTTTTTACATGGGGTCCTTGCCTTCTGTGGTTTCCAAAAACAATTTTCAGAGTTAATATTCAAATTCTATGAAACACCGAGAGGCTATATTAGAGCTAATGGCCACATATCTGGATGCTTCCCTCTATTTCAAGGTACGGGCAGGGTTGTCTCTTATCTCCCCTACTCTTTGCCGTATACATAGAACCCCTAGCTCAATACATCAGGAGCTCCCCTGACATAGCAGGAGTGAACTTAGCGGGTATAGAACACAAGCTGGCGTTATTTGCAGATGACATCTTGGTATATCTGTCTAATCCAGAATTGACCATGCCACAACTACTTAAAAAGATTAGAGACTTCTCAGAGCTCTCTGGTTACTCCCTAAACATTAATAAATCTGAAGCTCTTCCATTTCATTTTGTACCCTCCCCCTCCCTGAAAAACCAGTTCCAGATCAAATGGGACCAGCAGAAACTAAAATACCTAGGGATAGTTATTTCAGAAAATGTGGCGCATATATTCACTCTGAACTATAGCCTATTATTAACAAAACTGAAACAAGATATGCGGAGATGGGGCCTTCTACTAATGACATTTTACTCCCGGTCCTTTTCTTTAAAAATGAATGCCCTACCCAGGTTGTTATTCCTCTTCCAATGTGTTTCCTCTATCATATCCCCCAAAGAAATGTTATCATGGCAGAGAATCTTCCTAGCTTTCCTCTGGAACAATTAAAAAAAAAAAAACAGAATTAATCAATACAAATTATACCTTCCAAAGGAGAGTGGGGGAGTAGGGTTACCCTCACTAACTAACTACTGGATAGCAGCACAGACAAGACTGGCACTTCTATGGGGAATCGCAATTACCAAGCCCATTGGAAGCAGATAGATCTTGCAAGACAGTTACCCTTCCCACTACAAGCATCCCTATTTTCCTGGTCACTACTGCAACAAGTCCCTAAGCTGGTCCCTAATGCTACTGAGGCTATCCTAGAGGGATGGCAGAGAAGTCTGCGTAACAAAGTCCTCCAGAAACATCTCTGGAAATACCAATGGTTCATATATTCATCTAAGTTCCCTACCTCCCAACATAAAAGATGGTATACCAGACCGGCATCCCAGGGCCTGTACGCCCCCTGGCAACTCCTAAAGGGGACCACGAACCTGAACTTTGAGGAAGGGCAGGCAAAATATGGCTGGGCCTTGAGGAAAAACTCTTATTATTATCAAATGAAGAGTTACATCAATACATGCCTCAAGGAACAAGAGTCTAACACCCAGACATGGGAGGACCCAACCCTGTATAGACACCTATGGACCACACTACAGGGTGAACAGGCCATCTCAAAAATATATAGATTTCTAATACTCCTACTTGCCCACCATGCTGACCCAGTTAAAGCAAGTTGGGAGAGAGAACTTACTATAGCCATAAGTATAAAGGATTAACCTAAGGCCTGGCGGGGCTAATGGTCCACCTCTTCTTCACCAGCGTGGAGAGAGTTTGTGTGGCGTGCGCGAATCAGATATTTCCTAGTACCAATGACGGTATCTCATAGAACTCCAGGAGCCCCTTCAAATTGCTGGAGAAAATATGGGGAGAGACTAGCTACACACAGTCATATTTTCTTTTTTCTTTTTTAACTTTATTTTTTATTATTTTAGGTCCAGGTACAGGGTTTTACACTTAAGTTAAAATATTATACATAGCAGCAATGAATACATTTTTTAAATAAACATTTCACTATCTAGGAGAGCAGTGTATATACATACCAATATAATTTTTACTTCGGGGGGGGGGAGAGGAGGTTGAGGCCAGGAGAGGAATAGCACCACTAATCCTCCTGAGCAGGGGCCATAATAATTGGCTGACCTAAGTGGAGGGCCTTTAGAATCCCAAGATGGGGCCTTAAAACAAGGGCTTCATTCCTTAAATAACTCTAGGTCCTTTACGGGACCAGGTCAGGTCTATGCCCTGCAATCCCCATCCAGCACGAGGTCCAGAAACTTACAATCTGGGTAGTCCTCCCTTGTATTTTAGCTGTCATGTGTTCCATGACATAAATATCATAAACCAAGTCTTCCCACACTCTCAAAGTGGGATTCGGGGACAGCCAATTTCTAGTAGTAACCTTCTTGGCTGCGGTTAGCAGCACTGAAGCCATATAAGACTTAGATTTATGTTTAAACTTAGGAGGGAAGTGTTGTAATATGGCCATAGCTGGAGTCAATGGATTTAATTCTGGGCATATATCTATCAAAAACCCTCTCCACTCCTTGCCAATACTGTCTCAGCAATGGGCAACTCCAGCGTGTATGTGTATGATAGGCCTCTCCAGAACCACATCCTCTGCAACAGGAGGCATCATGGGTAGATGAAAACTTAGCTATTATTTGTGGGGTGCGAAAAAATCTTGCCACCACTTTCCAAACTAATTCTCACCAATTATAAGAGCCTGTTGTTCTGTGTTGGCGCCTCCATATCCATAACCAGTCTTTATCCATAAGTGTTACCCCCAATTCTGCTTCCCAAACATTATGCACTCTCTCCCAGGTATGTCTAGAGCGCTGTCTCTCTGCTAGATGAAACCTAGATATCAAGTGTCTGGGGGTCTGTTTATTTGAGACTGTCAGAGTGTGATCAAGGGTGGGACCCTCCCCTGGTGACCCTCCCCTGGTCCACCTCCCAAGCCCAAGGTAGAGTCATAAGAGTGACAGACCTGAAAATATCGGAACCAGTCCCTACTGGGGACAGAAAATTCTTCCTGCAATTGTGAGAATGATTTAAATTGACCATTAAGATAAAACTGGTAAGTGTATCTCAGGCCCCTGTTATCCCATTCTCTATAACCTCTATCTAAGTTGGCTGGGCAGAAAGCCGGATTGTGCAAAGGTACTCCCATCCAGTGAGCACAAAACTTGTTATGTGATTGAGGTAAGTAAATAATCCACCCCCTGATGCAACTCCGAACATATATTGATGTCTCCATTCTCAAAGACTTAAGGGGAGGTGGTTGATAAATTGTTGCCTCATTCAAATGGGTATTTGGCAGGGACTGTTCAATACCTCACCACTGAGGACTGTCCTTGGTGGAATAAAACCATTCTTTAATATGAGCCAACAAAGTAGCCATTGCATAACTCGACCAGTTTGGTAGAGCCAGGCCCCCCCCCCGTTCCTTAGGGGACTGCAGTCTGTCTTAACGATATTCACGGCCTGCCCCCTGCCAAAGGTAATTTGATATCAATCTGTTCCATCTGTTCCCCTCTCTCTTTGGGAACATTTGAGGAATTGTCTGCATTAAATATAGCAGGTGAGGTAATATGTTCATTTGGACTGTCTGTATCCTATTCAATAATGTCACTGGGAGGTGGGTCCAGACTTTAAGATCGTCTCTAACTTGATTAAATAATGAATCATAATTAAGTGGGAAGGTCTGGCCCGGTTTCCCTGATACAGTGATTCCTAAGTATCTAATTAACTTGCGTGTCCAGTTAAAATGGTGTTTGTCTTGTACTGATCTTGGAATAATAACCCAATTTGTAATACAAAGTTTCTCTCTTTTGAGTGTTGATTTTATAGCCCGAAATTTTCTCTATTAATAATAAGGCCTGTCCTAAAATCGGAAGGGATTCCTCTGGTTCCGTGATATATAGCAAGAAATCATCTGTGTACAATGCCACTCTATGCTCCCTCTCCCCCAGCTGGTAACCCCTCACCCCCTCCAACTGCCTAAGAAACTGCACCAAAGGCTCTACATATAAGGCAAAAAGGTAGGGAGAGAGGGGGCACCCCAGTCTAGTGCCCCAAGTAAGGGGAAATCTAGTAGAGTAGGAGCCATTAACCTTAACTACTGCCTGGGGGCCGAATAGATACCCATAATATTATCAATGAACCAAGTGGGAAAACCCAGTTTGCTAAGAGATTTTCTGAGAAATAGCCAAGAAACCCTGTCGAACGCTTTTTGAGCGTCTAATCCTAATTTTAGTAATGGGGTATGGGAATTATTTGCATGTTCAATTAAATATAGGGTTCGTTTAATGTTATCCAAAATTTGTTGAGTAGGAATAAATCTGGCCTGGTCTGGGTGTATTAATGTGGGCATCATATCATCTAACCTATGAGCCAGTATACTGGCATATATCTTATAATCTCGGTTCAAAATCGAAATAGGTCGATATGACTCCCATGTATTTGAGGGCTTCCCTGGCTGTAAAATCATAGATATCATGGCTTATGACCAAGACAGGGGGTATATAGCCTTCGAATGACTCTCCGCCAGGGATTTTGTCATTGGATCTTTGATCCACTTCCACGCCATCTTATAAAATTTGTCCCCATAGCCATCTAGGCCTGGGCTCTTGTTATTTTTAAGCTTTGTAATGGCATTCTGTATTTCTGGGGCTGTAATGGGACAGGTCAGAAGTTGTCTCTAGTCTTCAGTAAGCTGTGGGAGATTTAGACCAGACAGACAGGTATCTAGTTCCGTTTCTGTCGCCGATGATTCAGCTGAGTATAGCTTAGCATAATCAAATCAAATCAAATTGTCTTTATTTATAAAGCGCCTTTCAGAACCAAGGCGTTGTACAAAAAGATCACATATACATATAAATTAATAAAATAAAATAATATGCTTTAAAAGCGGAGAGAATGGCTAAGGTTGTAGTATATGTGTCCTGTCAGCGGGTTTCTAATTTTAGTAACTGTTGTTTGCTGGATCTGTTTCCTAAGTCTGTACGCTAAAATCTTAGAGGCCCGAGGGCTCCCTCATAGTATCTCTGTCTAAGCCAGTGTAGGGCCTGTTCTGTTTTGGCAGTGAGTATTTTCTGTATGGCCTGCTGAGTAGATACTATTTGGTCTGTTAAAGAATGGTCTCCCTGCATATGAGCAGCTTGCATGAAGCTCAATTGGTCTTGAAGCTGCTTTAATTTAGCCTCCATTTTACGTTTTGTAAGGGACGCATAGACTATTAAATAGCCTTGGAGTACTACTTTCAGAGTGTCCCAAATTAGTTGGGGTGGGGTCCGTGGGGTAGCATTATCAGCTAATATCTCTGCTATTTTAGTTTTTAGTAGCTCTTTGCATACAGGATCCTGTAAGAGTGAATTAAGTCACCAATAAGTATTCTTCCTCTCCTCCCGATTCTCCAATTCCAGAGTAATAGGGGCATGGTCTGAGAGACATATACAGTCGTGGCCAAAAATATTGGTGCCCTTGCACTTTTTCAAATAACTCACAATTCCTCTAAACATAAGTTGAAATTAACAACAGTACAGTATTTGGTCTCCACAATTCTTTATTTCTCTGTTAATATTACAGAACCTTTGTTTTTGATTCAGAATTTAATATATCCTTTTAAATCAGAAAATGAAAAGAAATGGCATTGACAAAATTATTGACACCTAGACTTAATATTTGGTAGCACAGCCTTTGGTCAAAATAACTGCAATCAACCGCTTCCTATAGCCATAGATGAGCTTCCTGCACCTCTCTACTGGCAGTTTAGCCCACTCTTCTTGTGCAAACTGCTCCACTTCTCCCAGATTTGAAGGGTGCCTTCTTCCAACGGCTGTTTTCAGATCTCTCCACAGGTTTTCAATGGGATTTAGATCTGGACTCGTTGCTGGCCACTTCAGAACAGTCCAGCGTCTTGTCTTGAACCATTCCTGGGTGCTTTTTGAAGTGTGTTTGGGGTCATTGTCCTGCTGGAAGACCCATGACCTTCGATGGTAACCCAGCTTTCTGACACTGGGTTCAACATTGCGCTCCAAAATGGCCTGGTAATCTCCAGATTTCATGATGCCATGCACACGTTCAAGGCACCCAGTGCCAGAGGCAGCACAGCAACCCCAACACATCACTGAACCTCCTCCATGTTTGACTGTAGGGAAGGTGTTCTTTCCTTTGAAGGCTTCATTTTGTTTTCTGTAAACATAGAGATGATGTGCTTTACCAAAAGCTCTAATTTGGTCTCATCTGTCCACAGGACATTCTCCCAGAAGGATTTTGGCTTGTTCAAGTGTGTTTTGGCAAATCCAGTCAGGGCTTTCTTATCTCTCTCTCTCAGCAGTGGGGTCCTCCTGGGCCTTCTACCATATAACCCCTTTCATTGAGTTGGCGACAGATGGTGCAAGTTGAAACTGTCGTACCTTGTGTCTGAAGGTCCAGCTTGAATCTGTTTGGCAGTTGATCGAGTGCTTTCTCCACCATTTGAACAATCCTGCGCTGCAATCTTTGATCAAGTTTTCTCTTGCGGCCGTCAGGAGGTTGGCTACAGTGCCATGGGCCTTAAACATCCTGATAACATTACGTGCGGTGGAAACAGGAACATCAAGGTCTCTGGAGATTGATTTGTAGCCTTGAGATTGTCCATGCTTGCTACAATCTTCTGTCTGACCTCCTCAGACAATTCTCTGGCTGTCTTTCTTTTCTCCTTGCTCGTTGCGGTACACACAGTGACACAAAACAGGAGAATGAGTCCTTTTCTCTATTCAGACTGGTTGAATGAGTGATTTTTATATTGCAGGCACCTGCAACTCACCACAGATGAGTTCAATTCCAAAGTGAAGGAGAATCACCTGCTTGAAATCTAATTATTTCTAACTACTTCTAAAAGGTGCCAGTAATTTTGTCTGGGCCATTTAAGGATTTCTGTGTGGAATAAGCTAAGACTTAGTAAATTTTTCTTCTTTTTGTGTTTTATTCGATTGCAAACCAAAGAAATACATATGTGGATACCAAAATATTTTTTAATTTCAACAATTTTCTGGAAGGAATGGTGCATTATTAAAAAAAAACTGCAAGGGCGTCAATATTTTTGGCCATGACTGTATTGTGAATCTGTGTCCCACGTACCAGGTCTAGGTGCTCCTTTGAAATGCAAAGATGATCTAATCGAGAGTAATCTTTGTGGGCATGGGAGTAGAATGTGAATTTCCTTGTGGTGGGGTGTTGCTGGTGCCATGTATCTATGAGGGCCATCTCCTTGATCATTTTTCTTAAGTGTCTTTGGCCTGGTGTTTGTGGGGGGAGTTTCAAAGCTGATGTGTCCTTTGAAGGATTGAGGAGGCAGTTATAATCCCCTCCTAGGACCAAAATTCCTTTCTTAAATTCAAGGATCTTATCGAACAGCTGTTGACTAGATGAAGCATCACTGCCAGGAGGAACATAAATATTTGCTATAGTGTATTGTTGGCCTCCAAGTGTGCCCTCTATCAGGACTAACCTTCCCTCAGGGTCAGAGTAAGAGTGGAAACATCAAAAGAGGAGTGTTTGGTGATTAATGTGACTACCCCCCCCCACGTCTTCCTCTATGGTAAGCCGATTCATAAAGCTGTCCAAACCCAAATTTAAGCAGTTTTTGGTGCTCACTGGAATTAAGATGGATTTTCTGTAGTAAAATTAGTTCAGCATTAAATTTCTTAAGTGCCTTAATGGTTCTGTATCTTTTCACTGGACTGGTCAGCCCGTTTACATTGTTCGAAAGCACTCTTAAAGCCTTACTCATGTTAAAATGAAGATAGGTAATAATACCCCATCCCCGACCCCTCCTCCCTCCCACCCCTCTACATCGATTCCCAGATCTATTGCTGCAATCTGCTTAACATTGAGTCCTCTGTCCCGGACTAACAAAAAGTCTACCTCAACCTGATCCCAACTGGGGGTCAGGTGAGAAGTATATAACTGTGAACTATATACATCGGTGACTTCCAAACTGTAGGTGGCTATTCTTAGCCAACCTAATTGTGGCAGCCTGAGCTGCCAAGGGAGCAATGCGTCGAGATGCAGTCAAAGGGCGCCCTCTGGGTATTAATAACCCAAAACGGTGTTAAGGGAGAGTAGGAAGGAGACCGATGGAAAGGTAACAAGGGTGAAAAAAAGAGGGGGGAAGAAGAGGGATGGGGAGTGGATTGGGATATAGACCAGTGAGGTCTCAAGTTAGTGAGTAAAGGGAGGGGATATCTAAGGTATGGCACCCTTAGGCCTCACAATTCCCGTGCACCTTCCAATAAAACAGAAAGGTTTAATAGTAGTTACTAGGATATTAATCTAAATAAGTTGTGATCAATGCTATGGTTCATTATCTAAAAAGGTTCTTTTCTAGATGCATAATAGTCTAAAACAAGGTAAGCCAAATATCTGGCTTAAGTGAGAGAGAGTAGTTCTTCTGAAGTGGATCTCTTGTTCACCATATGTCTCTTATATATTTTATCCCTGCCAAAGTTCAAAAGGAAAAAGTCATATAGTCATACGGTAGCAAGTCCAAGCAGGAGCAGATCTTAATGTGGCTCCATAAGATTTCCTGGGTTAATCATCTTCCCAGCTGGGACCGGAGAGCCAGTCCGCCGGTAACCCCACGGGCCATCCTTCAGGCTTATAGCTGATTATCGCATTCTGCCCCCAGACAGACCATCCACCTCATCCTATCCCGGCCAGCACTATATGTGATCCCATGCACCATTGAATTGTCTGGCTCATTTAGCCAAGGAGTCCTGAGGTCAACCCGGGGCCTACGCCCCAGATGAAACCTCAGAGCCACCATCCGCTCTGCACTTATTCCAGGCATGGGCTCCCTCTTACCGGGGGTGATTTGGTGCATGCATAAGATCTATTTACTTTGACCGAGTTAGCCTAAAAGGGGGGTCCACCAGGGGGTCGACCTCAACTGAACTTTAGAATAATGAGGGCTGAAAGAGATCTCTCCATTGACTAATCCATTATTCAAATATGAAGGCCAAATTTCCCCTCACACTGAGTAGAATAAGTAAAATAACAACTGAAAAAGGAGAGAACTTTCCCCCCACTGTATCCCGGGCCGCCCTCCTGGACCCCCCGTCAACCGGGCACAACTAGTGCGCCACGGGGTCCACAGCATTGGGCCCACCATTCTCCCTCTCCTTCTTCAGGTCTCTCTGGGGAGCCGCCAGGACACCACACCAGAGGACGCCCACCGGCCAAATGACCACCCACCCCCAGCAGTGGAAAGACTCACCCAGTCCTGATCGCGAGACAAGGCTCTTTGGATCTGCAGGTTTCACTCTACTGGTAGGCCTCGTTGCGTAGGTTTTTTAAGCAAGTCAAGAGTCTGCTGAATCTGTGATTCCTGGTTAGGGTGTGTTGCTCCCTGAGGTCGTACCAAAGGTCTATTGGAGAACTCTGCTCTAGCTGGCATCGGGAGATTTAGTTTCTTAAAGTCCAGCATGGCTGCCTGAGCTGTACTGTACACTTGCTACCCCTCAGGAAATTGAACCACCAATGATGCCGGATAGGGCGTTCTAAAATTAAGTTTACTTTGTTGAAGCACCTGAAATAGATACATAGACAGTGTCGGCAGATGAGGGCCTGTGGCCCACCCAGTCTGCCCATTTGAGCTTGTAAGTTCAGTTTGTTTTCCTAGAAGTCTGTTGCACCTTACCCCTGACCTCCAGAATTCCTTTATGTCTATCCCATGCATTCTTAAATCCCATGATTGTTTCAGCCCCCACCACTTCCTCTGGCAGGGTGTTCCACTTGTCCACCACCCATTCTGTGAAGAAATTCTTTCTCATGTTTCCTCTGAATCGTCCTCCCTCCAACTTCATCCCATGCCCTCTAGTCCTGGAACATCTTTTTCGCTTAAAAATAGTGTTGTCCCACCCTGTTCCTCCGTGAAGATACTTGTATGTCTCTATCATATCCCCTCTCCTCCTCTCCTCCAGGGAGTACATGTTCAGTTCCTTCAACCTGTCTTCATAGCACTTGTGGCATAATCCATGCACCATCTTTGTTGCCCTCCTCTGAACCTTCTCTACCCTGTCTATGTCCTTACGTAGGTATGGTCTCCAGAACTGTACACTGTACTCCAGGTGGGGCCTCACTAGTGTCTTGTATAGCGGAATTATGACCTCCCTTTTCCTGCTGGTGATGCCCCTGCCTATACATCCCAGCATCCTATTTGCTTTACCTGCTGCCTTGTCACACTGTTTCCCTACCTTGAGGTCATCAGAGATGATAACCCCAAGATCCCTTTCCTGCTTGGTGCATGCTATATCCTCACCCCCCAACTGATATATTGTGCCAGGGTTTTTGTGCCCCATATGCATTATCTTGCACTTCTTTGCATTGAATTTCAGCCACCAAACCCCTGACCATTCTTCAAGTTTCTGCAGGTCGCTTCTCATTCTGTCTACACCCTCTGGTGTGTCTACTCTGTTACAGAGCTTTGTGTCATCAGCGAACAGTGAAATTCTGCCTTCTAGGTCCTGTCCAATGTCACTGATGAAGATGTTGAATAGGACCGGTCCCAGCACTGATCCCTGTGGTACCCCACTGGTCACTCTTCCCTCTGTGGAGTGACAGCCATTTACCACCACCCTCTGTGTCCTGCCACCCAGCCAGTTAACTACCCACCACACTACTGTCCTGCCCACACCCATATTCCCCAGTTTGTGTAATAGTCTTCTATGTGGCACAGTGTCAAAGGCCTTGCTGAAGTCCAGATAGGCCATGTCCACAGCCTCCTGATCCACCTCCCTAGTCACCCAGTCAAAAAATTCAATGAGGTTGGTCTGACATGACCTCCCCTGGTGAAACCATGCTGCCTTGGGTCCTGTAGTCCATTGACAACCAGATGTTCACCATCTCTCCTTCAGTAGTGCTTCCATGATCTTCCCCACTACCGAGGTGAGGCTGACTGGTCTGTAGTTCCCTGCTTCCTCTTTGTTCCCACTTTTGCATAAGGGGACTACATCTGCTGTCCTCCAGTCTTTGGGTACCTCCCCTGTTTCCAGTGATCGGCTAAACAGGATAGCCAGAGGTTCAGCCACCACCTCTCTTAGTTCTTTAAGGACCCTGGGGTGCACCCCATCTGGCCCCATTGCTTTATCAACTCTTATTACTTCCAGTTCCTTCAGGACCCTTTCTTGTGTACAGGGACTTGTGTCCATTTCTGCACCATTCTCACCCCTTGTACTCCCTTCAGACCCATTACCCTCCTCTTCCTCAGTAAAGACTGAGCAGAAATACCTGTTCAATATGTCAGCTTTACTGTTGTCATCCTCCATTTATCCCTCTCCCCTTCAGTCTCACTATCCTCCCTTTGTCTTTCTTTTCTCTTATGTACCTGTAAAGGTTTTGTCCCTCTACCCACTGATTTTGCAATGTGTTCTTCTGTCTGAGGTTTGGCTTCCCTTACTGACCTCCTGCCTCCTTTTGCTTCTCCTGGTACTTCTCCGTATCCCTTCTGCCTGTGTCTTTTGTATTGCCTGAATCGAATCTTGTTGCTTTCACTTTCTTTGCTACCTCTTTGGAAAACCATAATGGTCTCCTCTTCCTTTTCCTCTTGCTAACCTGCTTAATACATAATTCTGTTGTTCTTGTAATTCCCATTTAAATACTGCCCACTGTTCCTCAACCCTGATTCATGTCCCATTCCCTTAATGCCTCTTTCAAGTATCTCCCATTTTCCAAAGTCTGCCCCTAAAATCCAGGATACGTGTTTTTGTGGTTTGGTTCTGCTCTTTCTGTGATTTCAAACCACAATGACTGGTGGTCACTGTTTCCAGGTGCTCCCCACTGTTACCCCATCACACTGTCCCTGTTTGTGAGCACAAGGTCCAGTATTGCCTTCTGCCGAGTTGGTTCCATGACCAGTTGCTTGAGGAAGGCACCCTGAAGGGAGTCCAGGATAAATCTGCTCCTAGTTGATGCTGCTGCTGGGATACTCCAGTCCACGTCTGGAATATTGAAGTCTCCAACCAGTACTACCTCACCCTTGTCTGCCATCCTTTGGATGGCTAGCATCAGCTCCCTATCTGTTTCTTCCTCCTGGGCTGGTGGTCTATAGACCACACCTGTGCAAATGGCTGTCCCCATTTTCCTTTCCAACTTAACCCACAGTATCTCTCCCCCATTTTGTTCCTCCTGGATCTCTGTGGCCCTTATGTAATTTTTCACATAGAGTGCCACTCCTCCTCCCTTTCTGCCTGCTCTGTCTCTTCTGAATATGTTGTAGCCAGGTATGGCCATCTCCCAGTCGTGGTTATCATTACACCAGGTTTCAGTGATGGCCACAATGTCCAGGTCTGACTGCACCATGACAGCCTCCAGATCTTCCATCTTGTTGCTAAGGCTCCTGGCATTTGCACACATGGCTTTCCATGATTTGACCTCCCTAGACTATCTCACTGTTTTACTCCAGCCTCTTCCTTGGTTGTCATTTATCCCTGGTTCTTCTTGCTGTCTGCCCATCTGCTGAATTTTGCCCCTTTTCTGCTTATCCACCTCTTGGGCACTAATCTCCATCTTTTGCACACTGCTTTGCAGAGATAGCCACTCCTCTGGTTCACTGGTTCCACTGCTAGCTGTGGGGGGTGAGCAAGTTGGTACCCTCCTTGCTGGCCTGCCACCCCCCTTTGCTAGTTTAAATGCTTGTCAATGTAGCATTTAAACTTATCATTGAGTGCTTGGATTCCCCTCCAGGATGGCTGAGAGGGACCTGGGGGTGGTGGTGGATGTTAAGATGAACAACTCTGAGACTTGTAGGAGGGCAGCAGCCAAGGCCAACAGGATGCTGGGATGCATCACTAGGGGGATCACCTCCAGAAGGAGGGAAGTGATACTCCCTCTGTATAACTGCTTGGTGAGGCCGCACCTGGAGTACTGCGTGCAGTTTTGGAGGCCACACTTAAATAGGGACATTAACCTCCTGGAGAGGGTCCAGAGGAGGGCAACCAAAATGATTTGGGTCTTGGGGGACAGGACCTATGAGGAGAGGCTCGAAGAGCTAAATATGTACACATTGGAAGAGAGAAGGGACCGGGGGGACATGATAGAGGTCTTCAGGTACATGAAGAGGGTAAATAGGGGAGGAACAGTCAGGGTGCTTCGAAGGAAGGAGGAAGGGGCCACTAGAGGCATGGGTGGAAGCTGGAGGAAGATTCAGGGGAGAAAGGAGGAGGTGCTACTTCACTGAGAGGGTGGTGGAGCCATGGAATGCACTACCTAGGGGCTGGTGGAGGCAGAGACAGTGGAGGGGTTCAAGAGGGGTGGGACAGGTACAGGGGAAGGGTTCTGGAAGCAAAATCCAATGCAGCAAGAATATCCGGAACTGGGAAGGGAGAAGGCGAGGGGGACAGCAAGGTCAGCACCCAGGGTGGGGGCTGACCAAACGAGCAGACACAAAAGACCGTTAGGCCTATTCTGCTGGCATTTTAGTATGTTAGTATGATGGATGCAGGCCGTCAGGCTTGAACAAACCTCCATCCCTCCAGGTGGGTCCCCAGTCACCAATGAATCAAAACCCTTCCTCACAGCACCAGTTCTTCAACCATGAGTTAAAGTTCCTGGTGCATGCACTCCTATGCTGTCCCTTGCCTCTCACAGGTAGTACTTCTGAGAAAGTGACGAAGTAGCTACTGCTTGAGACCCTCCCAGTTTCCTAAACTCTTCCTGAACTTCCTTTGGCTCCCCATTTTCCAGGTCATTAGTACCTAGGTGGATAATGACATCCAGCTCACCCTCCCGTCTTGCCTTCCCAGTGATCCCCAGGATCTTCCTTCCATCCCTCCATGCCGTGGCACCTGGTGAGCACCTCACCTCCCTGTCCTCCCCTCCTGTGTTCCTAGCTGGATCCCTCTTATGATGGAGTCCCCACCCAGGATTGCTTCCTCCTCCTCTGGGGTCCACTGCTTTCCCGCTGAGGTCATCTCCTTGGCTAACCTCCACATCCTTTCCTTCCACTTCTCTGGGTACCTGTATTTGGTTGTCCTCATTTGCCAGTGTGGCATATGAGTTCTTAGTGGAATAGGATCTGGGATGTGCCTCTGCCCTGACTGCTCTAACCCTCCCTGAGCCCACTGTCATCCAAGTGCTCCTCGTTCTCGGCATCCTTTGAGGCAGTTGCATTGGACTGGGTGGTCCCTGGATAGGGGTGATGGTACCCTGACCCAGTTTACTTCCGCTCTGAGTCTGGCTACCTCATCCTGCAGTCCAGATAGATGCATGCAGATAGGGCAGCACCTCAGTGTCCAGAAGGTCTGCCTGAATATGGCTGCCCCACCGCCACTGCATTGCACCACTCCCCACATTATACTGCAGTTCCACTACTTGTCTGCTACTGAAGCTCTCCTAGTTCCCTTTTTATTAATTTACTATCCTAAAAGTCCTGCCACTGTTCCCCTATAATATTTGAAAATACATACACTTCTATCTAAGCTCTTTATCCTTACAATCAAAAGGTAACTACAATCACAATAATCTACCTTCTACTAATACAGATTCTATCACAGAATCAGAGCACAATGCAAAACATCTGCTACTTAGTAACAACAAACAGGTGACAACATACCAAGTTGATGTACTTTTTAAAATAGAAAAGAAAAATGTAATTGTTTAAACCAGTAGAAATCAGCAGTTCCAAAGCACCTTGAACTACAAGAAAGAACACAGTACCACACCTCTGCCACAATAACTAAACAGTTCTAAAACATTGGGAAAGAAGAGAAAATTAGAGACTGAGCAAAAGATACAATGTACATTAAAGTATTAGGCAATAGGTATACTCAGTTGTTTAACAGAAAATAAAGTACCTACCAAAACAGACAGGATACCCACAAATGACACTTAGGTTCTCAATATCAGACACCACCAAAGGCACATACAGAAAGGGTTTAAACTATAGTATTAAAATAGTATTAAAATTAACCACATCAGAGTAGAAAGATCACACTAAATAAATGTGTTGATCCTTCTGACTTCCAACGAATATCTAAATAGGGGATGTATTCCCTTCGTCTTCTTAAAGTGTAGGGGGCGTAGTCATTGTCTATGAATATCCGTGTTGTGCCATAAAAGACTTTCTTCTGTGCCCAAGCCTTTCTCAATATAAATTCTTTGATGATGTATTTTAAGAACCAGATAATTATGGATCGAGGGCAAACAGGAGGATGTGGGTTTGGGGCCTGGTGCTCTGTGGATTCTCTCAAACTTCCACATCCAAAAACCAGAGCTGTGTGCAGTAATGTCTCTCTGAACTCTGTTATGTCCTGCCCCTCCTCTCCCTCTAGGGCCAAGTAAATTCTTAAATTATTCCTTCTCTGTCTGTTTTCTGAGTCTTCTTGTCTCTTGGTGATAAGCTTGCAGATTTGAATTATTTGTTTCCTTTGGTCCTGTAACTGGGTTATTTGTGAAGAGGAGGAAGTCTGATGTTGGTCTAGGCCATCAATCCTCGCTTCCAGGCCTTGTATGTCTGTTCGAATCTCTGCTACTGTATCTTTAAAGGATTTAACTTCCGTTATTATTTCCATGAGCTCTACTAAAATTCTGTCGAGTTTACTGTCCATCGCTGGGTTTGTCTGTTCCTCCGGTTTGGCTCTGCTGGGCTTTTTGTTACTTTTGATCCATGCTCCTCTTCTGGAGGGTGTTTGGGATTTGACTGCGTGTTATGAAGAGGCAGAGGCCCTGGAGTCAGATGCGTCTCCCTCTGTTCCGTCGGGATCCTGTGGTAAGGCTGAGAACTGGTTTGTTATTTCCATTCGTAGTGGCTAGTACTTTCTCCTTGTGCTCTCTTGTAGTTTTCTGGCTATAATTTGAGGTATATTAATAAGGAGAAGAGCTGGAGGTCCACGGAGCGTGGGAGCTATGCGCCCATATTCAGGGTGATGTCAACGGAACCAGAGTCATATTTTCTGTCTCTGTCCCAAACTACATAATTTTTGGTCTTCAGTTACCCACCATATATCTCAAATGCTGAACATTAACAGTCCACTGACAGGGGTGAACTGCCTTCTAGGTATTCCTCTGATAGGAGTAAAGGGAAGAGACACCTTGTATCTCTGGTCTGTTCTGCTTTGTGCTGCTTGTAAGGCCACTACTAAAAAATGGCTTCAGCCTGACCCTCCCTCTATGCTAGACTGGAAATCTTTAATCTTAAACATTCAGCACAATGAGCAATAATCTTTCTCCCTGCACAACAGAATGGAAGCTTTTGTATCCTGGTGGACCAGCTGGGAATTATATCAAAACCAGATTTAACTCCCAAGGATAGATGAGACCCCTTGGGAACTCAGTGTAGCTACTAAAGTAAGCAGCATAACTCGCTACCACTTTTCTAGTCACTCAAAGAGTTGGGAACTACCCTATTCCCCTGAAAACAGGAAGTTTACGCAGGCTTAAGAATCCTCATTACCCCTTAAGTACCTAAGTATTCCATATTAGGAAAATGAAATAAAATAAGCCCATGTAGTTGATTCTGGCATTTTATAATACTTGCTTAAACATGCATTAGCTCAATGTTTGTTTTATATGTTACATTTGAATGCATTAATTCTTTTTCGTGTTAAATGTTTTAAATTTAATAACTGTACTTAAAAAGGAATTGAAACTGAACATTGTATGTCTTTCCAGTACATGTACACTGTATGAGATCATTTCCTTTTTAATGTATGAAGATGTATGTATTTCACATCTTGGAAAATAAATAAAGAGAAATATAAAAAAAAGAAAAAGAAAAGAAAGAAACATGATTTTTCACAATACAGTACGTAACCACGATCAATACAGTAGACTTGTTTTCTCTATATAATCAGAATTAAGGCTAAGTATTGTAGTTTCTTAGTTTCTTCTATTGTTTTTTATTTTAATGTATTTTAGTTAAGATATTGTAGTTTTCTGCAACATTTAGTTGAAAGTTAAAAAATATTTTTTCTAGTATAAAATCAGGACATGTTTCATGTTTTTTTGCAGGACACAGCTGCCCAAATCAGGACTGTCCTGCGAAAATCAGGACAGGTGGTAATCCCATACAAAGAGAGACTAAAGGAAGCTAATATGTATACCCTCGAGGAAAGGAGGGAGAGGGGGGACATGTTAGAAACTTTCAAGTACCTCAAGGGAATCAGAAAAGTCCAAGAGGGTAGCATCTTTCAGAAAAAGAGATATGCAAGAACAAGGGAGCACAATTTTAAGATAGAGGGGAGACAGCTCAGAG
Organism: Neoceratodus forsteri; assembly: GCA_016271365.2. Lineage (NCBI taxonomy): Eukaryota > Metazoa > Chordata > Ceratodontiformes > Ceratodontidae > Neoceratodus > Neoceratodus forsteri. The sequence continues at coordinate 438,560,067 of CM057459.1, read as the reverse complement.
GTAATGTGAGGAAGTTTTTTTTTCACAGAGAGGGTTGTGGCTGCATTGAACGGCCTTCATGAGGAGGTTGTGGAGGGGAATTCAAGAATGCATGGGACAGTCATAAGGCAATTCTAGTAAGGAGTAGGAGGAAGTAGGCTGTTGTCTTAACTAGGATCTGCAACTTATCCATTAGGTAGGGAAATGGGAAGACTAGGTGGGCCAAGCGGTCCTTATCTGCCGTCAGAATCTGTGTTTCTATGTTACGCCAAGGGCTGGTGAGAGATCACCTCCAATCAGTGGGCCCTTCAACTAATCAACAACGGACACTCGATAGAGTTCGTCCGGTTTCCACCTGACAGGCTTCCCCCTCCATCCCACTACACCCTGGTGCATGCTGGACTCATCCAGGGAAGAAATTCAGGCCCTATTGCTCAAGAGAGCCATAGAGCCAGTTCCCCCAGCTCAGAGGGGCACTGGCTTCTACTCACACGTTTTCCTTGTGCTAAAGAAGACTGTGCATCTGTGACCCATCCTGGACCTAAGGGAGCTCAACCGGTTTGTGAAATACAAGCAGTTTCAGATGGTCACCCTCCAGGGACTGCTCCCCATGATACATCAGGATGACTGACTGGCATTGCTGGACATGTAGAATGCTTATCTACACATCCTCGTGGCTAAGACCCACAGGAGGTTCCTCAGATTCCTTTTCCACAGGAGGCATTACCAATTGAGAGTGTGGCTGTTCAGCCTATCCTAGGCCTCAAGGGTCTTTACCAAGTGCCTCACGGTGGTTGCAGCAGTCCTTCGAAGGAAAGGGCATTATGTCTTCCTCTGCCTGGATAATTGGCTCTTGACGGTCCCGTCCAATGAGCAGCTAAAGCGATCCATTCGGGACATTTGTTCTCTCTTTGGAGAACTGGGTATCACTGTCAACATCCCCAAATCCTCCCTGGTCCCAGCCCAAACCCTCCAGTTCATTGGAACAGTGCTCGATTCTACTCGAGGGAGGGCCTTTTTGCCTCAAGACAGAGCTCTTCATCTTCGGGCATTAGCTCACCATATCTTGTCCATACCATCAGTCCCAGCCAGGACTCTGTTCCAGCTGCTAGGCCATATAGCAGCATCCATTGTTACAGTCCCTTTAGCGAGACTGCATATGAGGACAATTCAGTGGACTCTGCGAGTCCAATGGGGCCAAAGATGGGATGATTTGGACCAGCTGGTCTAGAGTACAGACCAAGTCCATCGAGAGCTCAGCTGGTGGATGACATCTCCCTCCCTCAGGGAAGGGATGCCTTTTCAGAAAGAAGCTCCGGATCAGGTTTTGACATCCGATGCCTCAGGCACGGGGTGGGGTGCACACCTCAGCGTCTAGAGAACGTGGGGCTCCTGGTCAGCGGCCGAGGAGGCTCTCCACATAAACATCCTGGAGATGAGAGCAGTTCTCTATGCCCTACAGGCCTTGAGCACAGTGCTGTGCCCAGGACACCTCCTTCTACAGACAGTATGTCAGTCGTGTTCTACCTCAACAAGCAAGGAGGCACTCCCACCCTTTTTGCTGGGAAGCTGTGCGGGTATGGAATTGGGCCATATCTCACCACCTAGAGATCTCAGCAGTCCACGTTCCAGGGGTTCAAAACACTCTGACTGATGCTGTCAGCCAGACTCGGTCCAGAGCACATAAATGGGCCCTACTTCACTCTGTCATCGACAGTTTCTTCAACAGATGGGGCAGACCAGAGCTGGACCTCTTTGCCTCCCCTATCAACACAAAGTTGCCCAGTTTTTGCTCGCTAGAGCCAGGGCCTGGAGTTTTCTGGCAAGACGCGCTGATCCTCTCCTGGAAAGGTAGATGCCTTTATGCCTTTCCTCCCTTCCCAGTCCTACAGAAGGTACTTCTCAAGTTGCAGGCAGAAGGAGCAGCAGTGATCCTCATGGCCCCATTGTGGCCACAACAGATTTGGTTCCCACTGCTGCAACAGCTGGCTATTGAACCTGTGATTCCCTTGCCACTGAGCACCCACTTGCTCTCCCAGGTCGACGGGACCTTGGTTGATCCAAACCTTTGGTCTCTGCGCCTCCATGCATGGCTCCTGAAAACCTACCCAGAACCTGTTTCGGGGTCTTGGACAGGGTCGCTAATGTTCTGGTGGCTGCCAGGAAACCCTCCACCAGAGCCACTCATGCCATGTAATGGAAGTGCTTTTGCCTCTGGGCTATGATCCATCGTCTCTATCCCTTGGCCTGTCCAGTGAACTCATTCCTCGAGTACCTGTTGTCACTCTCGGACTCAGGATTGGATTATTCCTCCATTAAAGTGCATTTATCAGCCATATCTGCCTACCATATCCCTGTCTAAGGGAGAACAGTAGCGCAGATGGAGGTAACCCGTACCTTTCTCAGGGGAGTCCTACATATGAAACCCCCCCATAAGGGACCCATCCCTCCTTGGGACTCGCTCTTCATGCTGGAAAAGCTGACCTTACTCCCCTTCCCCCGGTATGAGCCAGCCTCGGATTGCAAGCTTCTCTTTCTTTCCTGGAAAGCGTTAATTTTAGTTGCTGTCACTTCTGCTTTAATAATTTCTGCGCTTCAGGCCCTGAGGTGCAAGGAGCCTTATTTAGTGTTCCACAAGGACCTGGTGGCCTTGAGGGCTAATCCTAAGTTTTTATCAAAGGTGGTGTCCGAGCTGACCCTGAATCAGGATATCTATCTCCCAGTGTATTACCCTGATCACTCGAACCGGGGGGGAGGCTCTTTTCTACACACTTGGCATCCATCATATTCTACAATTTTATCTGTCCAGAATGAAAGACTTTAGATGTTCTGATCAACTTTTTGTTTCTTTTGCCCCTAAGATTCAGGGGTCTCCTGTAGTCAGACAGACTCTCAAAATGGCCCTTCAACTACATCTCCTTCTGTTATTAGAAGTACAACAAACCCTTGCCAGGCTTGGTGAAGGGTCACTCCATGAGGGGAGCAGTGACCTCTTTTGCCGCTCTCAGAAATGTTTCTGCAGCTGACATCTGTGCAGCAGCCATGTGGAATTCTGTTCACACATTTATCAGGCACTGGAGTCTGGACATTGCCTCTCGACGCAGAGCAGGCTTCGGTCTTGCAGGTCTGCAGGGACTTCTCTTATGAAGGTACTCCCCTATTCTCTTTCTCCATTTCCTCCATCCTAGACTAGTCTAGTCTCCTGTACTGCTTGGGACTCTGTTCTACTGGTGTTACCTGCTGCAAGAGCTGACTCTTGGAAGTAAGATAGTACAATTACGGTTCATAAAAACTTATCGTGACAGTAGATCTTCTAGAGAAGCTGTTGCAGCAGGTATGCTTCCCACCCTCCTTCCCCCTAGAGGTTTCTCTCCTGCAAATGGTCTGCATTGGCAACATTCTTATTGCTCTGTGAGGTATTGACCTTGGTTCTCTGTTTCTGATCACCTTCCATCCTTGCTGCTGGAGTCTCCGGCGGGAGAACTGGGGCACGCAGGGGATCGCCCACCCTTTATTCCATACGTGACGTTGGACTGTTAGCTAGAAGTTTTCTGTGGGGTCCTGCCACCTGCCAGCTACAGTCCTACAGGTGTTACCTGCTGCAAGAGCTTCTCTTGAAGATCTACTGTTACGGTAAGTTCTTACATAACTGTACTTTCTGCTTCCTAGATATGAAGGATGCATGCTTTCACATCCCATTGATATCCTCCCACTAGAAATGTCATTTCATTTTTATTTATTATACTGGGAAGACCTTAATGGGCAGAGACCCTTTTTCATAAGCACCAAGTGAGTAACAACAATGGAAATGGAATAAATAATAAAGGACAGTATCAGTGGCTCAGTAGGTAGCACACTTGCCTCTAAGGCCGGGAGATCAGAGGGCTGTGGGTTCAGTTCCCACATCTGGCACTTGGGTTAATATCCCAGTACTGACACTGTAGTGCAGCATGAGAGGGGTGCTGCACTTCTGAGGTGCTGTCTCTCGAATGAGATGTTAAACCGAGGTCCCATCTGCCTGGATTGGTGGTAGTTCAGGTGACTGTTAAAGATCCCATGTCACTTGTCGAAAAGAGTAGGGGAATTTTATTGAGAAAGTTGGACTTCATTCACAGAAAAAAGAAACCAAACAATACAACAAACAGAAAAAACTGCAAAATGACAAAAACAAAGCAAGCCAAACATATACATACAGAAACTACAAAACAAGAGGGAAACACCCTTTAAATCCCAGTAAAAAGATCACAATGTGACCATAAATGAAAAAACTGAGGCCCTACAAAACACTCAAAGTCCTGTACTTTAACACTACGAATAGCAATTCTGATATTATCAATGACTTCAGATACCGAAATCAATTTTTGATGCAAAACCAGCATACATCTGGCCTGCCATAAATAATAACGAATTAAATAAAAACCAATAAAGTGTCTTCATAATATTTTTGACATAACGCACCCTGCGTACAAAACATAATTTGAGCATATGATAAATGTAACAACATTGGTTCTGACCACAAACCAGCTAACTTAGTCCAAAAGGAAACAGTAAAGGGACACTCCAAAAAAAGGTGTTTTTGGGTTTCAACAATAACAGAACAACCCTCCCTGGGGCAAAATCGAGCATCTAGTGCTTTGTGCTTATGATTGCCTCTAACACTCAGACACCCATAATTACCTAACCAGACTACATCCCACACATAGGAAGGCAAACGGGGATTACAGAGTTGTTGAAGAATCCATTCAACCCGATGTTCAGGGCAAAACAGAAATACCACCCTATCCTGTGCTTCTTTCCTCCAAATGGTGTCATAAAGAAGTAATCTAGATAAAATACAAAAATCCTGAGGACGTAAATCCCAAGCTAATGCCACCTTAATAGCTTCTTTCCCATATAATGGAACGTCAGAAAATCGAGAAACCCACCCTTTTTTCCCAAATCCCAACTGGGAAGGCAAGGCATTAACCAATGCAACAACAAGGGTTTCCAACTCACCATCCCTGGTTTTAAGGCTTTCCCAAAATTAGTGTTAAAAAATATACTGTAAAAGAAAGCCACAGGGTTAATCATCCCAACCCCTCCCTCCTTATATGGTCTATAGGTTATGATCCTCTTCACAGGGTTCAATCTAGACCCCCACAGCCCTTGAAAAAAAATCCTATATAATCTAGGAAAACAATCCATGGGTGGCGGAAATACATAACAAAGATATAAAAAAATGGGAAGCACCAAAGTTTTGAGCAACATAACACGTTTTTTCTTACCAATCAGATGTTTCCATCCCAAAATCAAACCCTCAGCCTTTCCTAAGGCTAATTGCCAATTATAATGACATACATTATCAGACCCCAAAAAATACCCAAATACTTAAAACGGCGAATATCAATTGATATCCCAGCATATTGCCCTGATTGCGGAAGAACTGGGTGTCCAATAGGAACCCCAGTACTTCTGCCAAAATTAATTCGGGAACCAGAAACCGAAGAATAAGTATTGAGAACTTGTAACACATCAGTTTCAACTGTACCAATATCCACCGTCAAAACCAAATCATCTGCATATGCGAAGATTTTAACTGGAACTAATGGGGGGGACCCCTAACCCCAAAATCTGAGGACAAAGAGAAATCGCCTGAATCAATGCATCGATACAAAAGTTATACAAAAGGGGGCTTAGTGGGCAGCCTTGTCTGACCCCTCTACCCATCCTAACAGGATTACCCAACCAACCATTCACATTTGGAGGGATTGTAGCCTCCTTATACAGAGCTTTAATCCAAAGGAGAAACTGGCAAGGAATCCCAAACGCACCTAACACTGCAAATAAAAAATCATGAGAAACCATATCGAAAGCCTTCTCTTGGTCTAACCCCAACACCCAACCAGAAACCTTACCTTTCTCACCCAGTGCAAACAGTTCCCATAACAGAATTAAATTATCATTCTGGCACCTTCCAGGGATACCACAAGTCTGGGCAGGACTAAGACATGATGCAATTTTTGTAAGCCTGGTCAACAAAATTTTAGCCATGATTTTATAATCAACATTTAATAAACTTAAAGGTCTCCAATTTTGTAATTCAGTACGATCTCCCTGTTTTTTAAAGATGAGAACTAAAATAGCTTCCTTCATGGACTTAGTAACTGAACCCATGGTCAGCATATCATTAAATAAGAGAGATAAAGCTGGAACCAAATCCTCTTTAAATATTTGAAAAAAACAAGCAGTAAGACCATCTGATCCAGGTGCAGAAGCAACATTCAGACTGTCAATGGCACATGCCACCTCTGAGGGCAAAATATCACCGGACAACATTTCTTGCTCCTCTAAAGGAAGTGGTGGAAGATGTAAGGATTCTAAGAAGGGTTTAGCATCTTCGCATGGCAGAATTACCCAACATAGAAAGGACATGTTGTTCCCACACTGAACCATTACCTCTGGATCTGAGACCAGATCACCACTGGGGGACCTGAGTTCCTGAATAAACTTAGAATCCACCCGTCCTTTGCAGTCTTTGAATGCATTCAGTCCACCCTTGGTTACCTGTGTCCCAAATCGTGCCTCCTGCCCCAATGAACTCACCCTATCATATTGCAGAGATCTCATTTGTGAGCAAAGCACTGCAATCTGAGCACTATAATCCAAATCCGTCGTATCTGATAAGGAAATCAGATGCTGCAGTTGGTGCCTCAGTGCTAGATATGATAAGTAAGTTGCAGTATGTTTTGCTGCAGCTTGTCCCTGAAAAATTTGCTGCCATCTGTGTTTCCGAGTCATCCCACCACTCACAAGGGTCTTCATAAACATCTGCTACAGAAAGTCTGGCTGCCCATTCCTTCCTCCGTAGTTTTTGTAGGCAATGGTTCTCTAACAAAGAATCATTAAGCCGCCTATTTTTTTTTTTTTTTACATCTTGGAGTATTCTTCCAAGAACAGGTCACCTTAAGCGCTACATGATCGGAAAACTCAACACCCAGAGTATTACATGATAGAATCTGTAACACTCGAGATAAAAAAATGAAATCAATACGAGTCCGCAATGGCCCTTTAAAAAAAGTAAATCCCCCCCCGACTCGTGACACGATCTCTATGCATCTACCAACTGAGCAGTTGTAACCACCTCTTTCAAGGCGACTGAATCACAAAATAATTTAGTGGTCTGTAACCCTCTATCCTTCTGATGCAGCCCACAATTAAAATCTCCTACCCACAAAATTAATCTAGAGGAATGCAAGTAAGGCCGAATTAACTGAAAAAGCGAAACTCTCTGTGCTTTAGATTGAGGGGCATAAACACCAATAATCCGAAATCTTTCCCCATAATAGGAAAAATCCAACAATAATGCACGACCGGGCTGAATGTCAACCAACTGTGATACCCGGAAATCGGAGTTGGAAAATAAAATTCCAACTCCATCACATTTGTCAGTACTGGAAGACCAAAAAGAAGGACCAGAAGTCAGTGCCCCGAGATGCTTGTTGAAGCTCACTGTTAGATTTTAGTCTGGTATCCACTAGACAAATGATATCACAGTTGAAAGCTGGTAAGGTTAAATAACCCCCAAGCTTTCTAGGTCCTTTAATACTGTTGACATTTAATGTACACACAGATAAAGTCTCCTTCATGAGGTACCTATGGGTGACTTACTCCTCCGACTTTGTCTAGTCCTTTTCGCGATGGGGTCTAAATCCCTCCCTCAGTGTCCGTACAGGAACGAATAGAAGAGCTATCGGTATCTTCCCCACCAGAATCTTTATCGGAGACGTCTGTAGCTAAAACAGCAAATTTATTTCCCACTCTCCATGTATTACCCCTCACATTTTTACCTCGACCCAACACCACTGCACCTTTCCGTGTTCTTTTATGGGGTATTTGAACAAATCCAACTGCCTCAGTGCCACACTCCATGTTTACCGGAGGGGGGGGGGGGGGGCATTGTGGTGTCAACCCTTACTGTATTTTCTGGACCAATCACCTCAGAAACAGGAATGTCCTCCACACACTTCGTCTGGTCTATCTCCACTAATGGAGGATAGACCCTAGTGTCCTTAACACAAACGTCCTTTGACTTAACCATTGGTTCCCCAGATCCAGAGGTAGATGTGTTCTGAGCCTGAACACGAACTGCACTACTCTTATCCTGCGCCTGTTGAGCCAAGGAAATAAATCCCACATGTGACGGGCAAGTATCCCTATTATGGGATGCCCAAGGGCAGCGACCATATGCATGCCCAGTTCGTTCGCACAAATTACACTTAAAAAGGTTAAGACAGGCACTAGAAGCATGTCCAAAATCAAAGCAATGACTGCATTTTATAGTGTCAGAAGCTGAGCTAAAATGAGCTCTGGAACCACACTTAAAACAGGATTTCTTATGTCCCACATAAAAAATAAAACCTCTGTCTTTCCCCAAATAAAAAAAACTTGGTAAGTGACTAGGCCCATTATTCGTGGAATACAGCTTCACATGAATCCTCCATCCCCAATGAGTTCACTATCTAATGTGGGTGTAGGTTTATTAAGCACCTCACAGCGTTGACGTAACCAGAATAGAATATCCTCAATATGTACTTCTTCATTTTTGAACATGACAGTTATATTTCTAACAGCAGGTTTTGTCAAAGGAATTGCATGAAAGGGAGACCACGTAGGAGAGGCCTGACAAGCAGCATATTGGGCCCAAAATCTATCTAAATTAGAAACTTGTTTGAAACTAATATCATAATTATGATTTCCCAAGCTAATAAGGGCAAATATATCTGAGGAAAGAAATTTCATAGATCCTTTAAGCAGAGTTTTCACCACATAGAACCTAGTTGGAGGATCCACTAACCCCCCTTTATACAATAGGCGAACCGCATTCCTTCTGGGAGCAGGTTCACCTTTAGATGAAAACAAATCAGCCAGCTTAAAACCTACTGGTCTATCAGGATCCTTATCCTGTGATTCTAGTAACTGAGGCCAGGTCCCATCCGAACTGGACCCTCTGGTGCTAGAGACGTAGACAGGGCTTTGACAGTGGAATCAAGCACTTCAAAATTATCCTGTAAAGTCTTAGAAACTAACACATTCAAAGCAGGCTCAACAACAGTAAAAGCAGAGTTATCACTACCAGACTTTTGCTTAACACCTACAGAAACAGCCCCTTGAAAGTCATTAGTGTTCTGAACTGCCGTATTTACCACAGATTCCCCAACCTTGTGCAGCATATTTAAATAAGTGGGATCTTGCGAATCAGGGGTCCAACCCCCACCATCACCCTGTTCCCACCCAGCCCCTTTTAGGGCTTTTTCCAGAGACCATGATGTCCCCTGTCAAAAAGCAGTTGAAGTGTCTTTAGACGCCTTAGAAACTCACCTTTCAACAAGATCCACAGTACCTTTTTTACTCCAGCCAGGAGTTTGTGATGAGGGAAAGAAGAAAACCTCCGGTCCTTTAGACTTCGTCGAAAAAGCAGACTGCTGCACACCAGGCAACACACACGGTTCAGAAGAAACATCACCTCCACCTGAGGATTGTAATAGTTGGTCGGCAATGGGTAAATCCTGCTGGGGCTGTAGGCACACCGAGAAGTCACTCGGTAAACTACCAGCCCCAGCTTCAGCTTCCTGATTCAGCGCGTCGCTTACAAGTGACGCCGACTCCACAGCGTCAGTCTGGGTCTTCCCAGACCGAAGAAAAGTCGCCTTAGACGGCCCAAGCGCTGCCTTTGGAAGTGCAGCAATTTCCTCATCCACCACCACAAGTTCTCGTAACAAAGCTAATAGCTTTGCCATCCACACCGATTGAGAATTACTTTCTCCAGAGCAACCGACCTCCGGTAACTCTCCAGCCAGAACAACAGCCTTCCATTCCTAAGATTCGATGATAGTCGCCATCGTGACTTCTGCAACAGCACACTCTTCCTCCACGGCCCCAGAGAATAGAAGCACAGGGGAGGAGGCCCTCTCCCCTGTACTTACAGCATCCAGCTCAAGCTCCGACTGCAGCATACCTCCAGCAGCCAGTAGGGGAATTTCCCCAGTGTCCTGGCCAAATTTCCCTCATTTCACTAAAAATACCACCAACAGCTTAATCTGGTTCAAGGTCAGTTGGCATTCATCTGTATCCCCCTTCCCCCGGGTTGTGCCTGAAAATAGGCAGGATTTGTCTAGTGCACTTACCCGGTCAACAAAAAAATTAAAAAAAAAAAAATAAAAAAATATGTACAGAGAATAACTTAATTAATAACAGTTGCAAATAGACTGTGATGGTATATATTCCTTTGATTCAGACTATGAAACAGAACAAACAAGTACAAGATTATTGCCATTTGTGTGTTGCTTTGCTCCCAGTGTATCCATCCAGTGTAAGGTGCTGGTTGCTGTCTGCCTCTGCAGACAAAAGGTGACACTGTATCCACATCTGGATGACTAGCTAATCAGAGCTGGTATGCCAGAGGCAGCTGTGAAGACTTGAGACCCTCAAGTGGATACATTTCAGAAGCTTGGATTCCTTTTGAATGTAGAAAAGTCCATACTGACTCCAAATTGGCACATCACGTTCATTGGGGTTGAACTAGATTCTGAACCTAGGGGAAGGCTTTCCTGTCCCTAGATTGAGCTTTGAACATGATGAGCTTTGCCAGGTCCTTTTATGCAGGTCAGCAGTGCACAGTCAGGGAGTTTGCTGTACTCTTCTACCTGATGACTTTGACCACATTTGTAGTCTTCTGGACTCGGCCTCATATGGGGCCGATTCATTGGCATGTCAAATGCCATTGATCTCAGAGGAGGGATCACAGATATCTCGGGTATAAGTGACCTCAGATTGTTGTTTTCACTTCCTTGGTGGCAGGTATAACAGAACCTCAGAACAGGGGGTTCCCTTGCCTCATTCCTCATTCTACAGTTCAGCTGACCACAGTTGCTTCACTGACTGTATGAGGAGCCCATTTTGATCAGTAGGTGGTCACAAGACTTGGTCCAGAAAGGAAGTCTTATTGCACATAAATGTCCTGGAACTACGGGCAGTCCTTTTGGCCCTTAAAGAGTTGTGTACTGCCTGAAAGTCATATTACTTTTAAAAGCAGTTAACTCTTTTATTTCTGAAGAACTTTTTCTTTTCTCTTTTGGTTAATTAAAAGATATTTTTACCTGATGTTAGTAGGTGTTACGTGAGGAACAGAATTCTGCCTGGTAGGTGACCTGTCTAGCTCTGTTCCTCCTTCTGCATCAACAGTATTGTGACCTCATTAACATGACATCACAGCTGCTCAGGAAGAGCCAGATCAAGTCACCTGAGATGTCATTGTCAGTGAGGTCACAGTGCTGATGATGTAGTAGGAGGAATAGTACTGGAATGCCAGCTACCGGGCAGGTGCTGTCTGCAGCCAGCCTGTCCGTAAGCAATAAGACATGACCCAGGATGTGCATGGAACATATTTTTACCGCATGGCCAGGGGCGTAATAAGGCACAAAGCCTTGGCCGAGTGCCTTTAGCCCCTGGCGTGCGGTAAAATATGTTCCATGCACACACCTGGAATGTCTTATTGCGCTTATAAAATGGGCTATTTTATTTAAAAAATCATTTTTTTATGTTAAAAACACATTTAGATATGAATACATTGACATAAGTTAGTGTATTTATAGTAAAATAGTTCTTCCGCCTTTGTGTTCAGTAATTGCTGTAGTACATTTTCCTCCATTGGGATCCTAGTTATAGTAAGATAAGGAAGTGGGGCAAGACTTTTTTTTTTCTGATTAATTTAAGCTGCAACCAATAGCAGCAGAAGTATGGAGTGAGGAGAACTGAAGTTAGGTCTGGGGGCAGGCGTGGATCGCAGGACAAGCAAGCAACATTTTTTTTAAATGGAGCGGGCGAGGATTGCAGCATAAGCGAGTAACATTTTTGAGCTACTACTTAGATAAAACAATATTGCCTGAAACTGTTTTCTAGTGCGGCAAGGTGTGAGCGTGGTTGACAGACCATTTCTTTTACACGGCTGTGGCGAAGTGTCAGCGCGGTTAATAGAGCGTTTTCTTAAACAGCTGCAGTGAGGTGTGAGTGCGATTGTCACTAGAGAGAGCAGAAGCAGCACTTTGATTCAGCAGTGAGGACACATGAATGGTAAGTGTGACCCGTAATCCCAAGCAAACTATTACAGCAGGGCTCATTTTGACACTTTTGCAACAGCACAACACTTTTTTACATTCAGCTGAAGTGGCAGTATTACCAAGAGTAAAAACAATGGTGGCATTCAATACACCAGCGTTCTAATGGGACACTGATTCTGTAATGCGGTTCTGCTTTTCAGTACTAGTTATCACCCATGCATGAAACATAGAAACATAGAATTTGACGGCACATAAGGACCGCTTGGCCCACCCAGTCTGCCCATTTCCCTACCTGATGGATAAGCTGCAGATCCTAGTTAACCAGCAGCCTACTTCTTCCTACCCCCACCCCCTAGAATTGCCTTATGACTGTCCCATGCATGCTTGAATTCCACCACTGTTTTTGACTCCACAACCTCCTCTGGAAGGCTGTTCCATACATCCACAACCCTCTCTGTGAAAAATACTTCCTTAAATTACCTCTGAGCCGCTCCTTCTATCTTCACATTGTGCCCCTTGTTCTTGCACACCTCTTTTTTGAAAGATGCTACCCTCTTGGACTTTGTTGATTCCCTTGAGATACTTGAAAGTTTCTATCATGTCCCCCTCTCCCTCTTTTCTCGAGGCTACACATATTAAGCTCCTTAAGTCTCTCTTCATATGTCTTCCGGTGCAGACCCTGCACCATTTTAGTTGCCCTCCTCTGGACAGCTTCCATCCTGTTTATGTCTTTGCGGAGATTGGGTCTCCAGAACTGCACGCAGTACTCCAGATGTGGTCTCACCAGCTGTCTGTACAGAGGGATGAAACAGATTTCATGCATGGGTAGCTAGCATTCTGATTGGCTGATATAGCCTATCCATTTTATAATAGCACATAAAAAACTTTCTGATGAGCAAAAGAATAAAGGAAAATACTTCTGAAATAAAAAGGTACAACTAACTACTGTACTTCTTAAAATCTGTAACATTTACCTGTCGGCTGTTTTTAGTTATATTAGCTGTTTAAAGCAGCAGTGCAACGATGGAAGTTATTCCAGAAAGCTAATTTCCTGCTATGATTATGAAAAATATTGCCAGAACTGTTGATTTTGGTTTTCTGGATGCTTCCTAAGTTGTGTACTGTAAATCTGCATTTTTATCTGGATTCTGACCCTCCTCGGGTCAATATTATTTCTATGCAAAAATGAGGTGGCCATCTTTTTTTCTTGAGAAATAATTATTTTAAAACTTTCATAAAATTTTTAAATGATAACTGAAACAAAAATGTTACCACCAGAATAAACTGAAAGTCATCTTGCATCGATTAGGAATTAAAAAGGTGGGGTCAAATTTTAGCCCATTCTCGTTGCACTGCTGCTTTAGGGCATTCATTCTTCTGGTAGAGGATCAGACAATTAAGGAATACATACTTCAGAGTTTTTCTTGAACAGATATGGGAGTACCTCATCATCCAGAGTATGTCAGGAAGCTCAAAGCCTGTGATTAGCCTTCTGCACTCGCATTCACCTCCTTTGAGTTCATTTGGTCTGCAGGTTGAATGGTTTGATACAGTCTCAGCTGCACAGAGACGTTCACTTAGGAGTGGTTTCTGAACCAGGATGTCCTGGACAGCATCTTTCAGGAGCAGGGAGTTCCCCAGATAGACCTGTTCACCTCCTAGGAAAATAAATCTTCCCCTATGCAAGACAGGCAGTAAGTGGAGCTGTAGAGCTTGAAGCATTTGCCTTCCCTCCCATTCCTCTGATTCAGAGTGTCATCTTCAAAGTTTACAAAGAAGGGCCTTCGGTGACAGGGTATTAAATAAGGCAAAAAAAATGATTAGTAATTGTGACAAACCTAGCCCTGTGCACCGCAACCAGCATCCATCTTGCAGCCCTTCACCTGTGTCTGCCCCTCACCATGTCCTTTTTCCCCACACACGACCCTGTGTAAAGCTTGCGCACCACAGCCACGTGGACTCTCTGAGCCCAGTCACCAGTCCGTCTGGATCGAGCCAAGGCTGCCTGCTTGAATCCTAGGTGAAGTGTGGGTTCTGTCTTTATCAAACTTCACTCCACTCCTTTCCCTGTATCATGAGGGAATATATTTTCAGATTGCATACATCAGATTTAGTGTGCCTCTTCTGAGAGATGGGTACCCCAGAGATTCTCAAACTGTACCCTTTTTTGTAAAATGCACAACCAGCCTGTATATTGCGATAAGTAATAAGTACTTGATTTACACAGTATAGTTACACATTAGTGAAAATGGAACAAAAGTGCTTACAGGAAAAAAACATGGAAAATAAAGTGAGTTAAACCATTAAACACATGCTTAATTGTCTGATAGCCAAGTCAAAACTTACAGATGAACACATGGAAAAGAAACATATCTTGTCTTTGGAGAACTGGAACCCGTAGCAGTATTCCCCCTTGCAGTCTCCAATCAAGGAGCCATAGTGTATGCTATACTCTGACTCCCCGTCTCTCTCTCTCTCTCTCACTTTTCTGACTGCGCGTAGCCTTTTTATAGAAAAACCCTCATGGCTGTCATGCCCATAAAAAATATTGTTTTAAATAAGGATTATCACAGAAACCCACAAACACTTAAACAGTGCCAACTGTGTCACCTTTCAGACTCCTAGGAAAACATAAATCTCATCACTTTCCTTGTACCATTTGATAAACTACAGGCTCACATGTGTGACTTTTGGAATGTGACCTAATTTCCCAATATGTTCTGGCACCCTTCTGTCTGCCCATTATCTGGATGAACTATTAAGTTGCCATACCAGAAAATCTGTGATAGACAGATGTGAATGGAGACCTTGATTAGCAAACTTTGTAACTCATCTGAGAATCATACATTAGCATTCCAGTTAGCTAACCATATTAAAGCGTCAGTACTTTTCATATGAAATTGCTTATCAAGTGTGAACATGCTTAGCATAGATTGATTAGCAAAATTTAACACAAAAATTCTCCTTTATGTGGTCGGCCTGTTGGTGCAGTGGTAGCCCTACTGCTTGCAATGACGATGGCGCAGGTTCAAGAATGAATCCAGGCTATCGGAGGGTTGGCCGGGGGAGGAGGATTGAGCACCTGCAGGACTGTTCTCGGGGGTGCGGGGGGGCAGAGCCTGCAGCTCGCCTGGTCCCTAGCGGAAGCTGGGGGAAAGGCAGCTTGAGGCCAAGACAATCGAGGGTGTGGCAGATATTGGTGCATGTCACGTCTCTCCGGAGGCAAAAAACAGAGGAAAAACACTGGCGGCAGGATGACAAGGAGCATCCACAGGTCCCACACCCGACCAGCCTAGCACGCTGCCAGAACTGGATCTGTTCTGCGGTGGGGGCTTGGGGGGGCAAGCCCTGGAGGAAGCTGGCGGCATGTAAGTCCCAGCAAATACTGGACTGACAGTACTGGGGCACTCCTCGGAAGGAGGGCCAACTTGGGGAGGAGTGAGAAAAAAAATCTGCTTTATTCAGTTAGTCTCAAGTACCATGGACTTGCACAAAAAATGTTTAGCAGTCTACTGCTATGCATTTTGGGAAATGGTTAGCATTACCCCCTGTTTTGCATAACATTTTGCTATGCTGTATCAGCTGTTTAATACTCTGGATGATTCAAACAACATGAAGTCTTGCTGTATTCTGACATTATGCAGTTAGCTCCAGCACTTGAACTGCTCCGGAGAAGAAAGAGTTAACTCTGTGCCAGAGCATAGAACACTGAGCTCAGTTCAAACCTCTGTCTGCTGCACTTTCAAGTGTAACCGTTGGATTCTTTACTCTACCTAACTGAATAGTTGGTCCGGAGAAATCTCCTTCGCTTGTCAGTTTGGTCTCAGTAAAACATCTGTTTTAAACCGCCAATTTTAGTGTTTTTTCAGTTCAGATCCCTGTCTGCGGTACAGTAAGTGTTGTAGGTAGTGGTCATTAGTTTATTTTTCTGTGTGTGGAAATTGTAAAAAGTTTTCAATCGGTCCGGCTGAAACCAATTGGTTTTTCTTTCATTATTCTGTAAAGTTTTTGGTTTGTTTGTATTAGTGTGAGGTACCAATTCTTATCGGTTTAAAAAAAAAACGTATTTTTAGACTTTTTTTTCCATAGCCCGTAAAACGGTTGGTAACCGATAAGGGGGTCTTGTGTGGCTTTAAAGCTGTTAAAGGGTAAGTGGATAGGAAAGCTATGTCTGAGAAACCCAAAAGTAAAAACGGGCCCACTGGGTTTCAGCACTGTAGTAAGTGTGGGGATGCCTTTGCTAAGGCAGACCCTCACACCACCTGTGTGTATTGTCTGGGGTTTGACCACCTCGATTCAGACTGCCAGATATGTAAGAATTTTCTGAAGGTCACTCTGGACAAGAGATTGGGTAGGCTTAGGGAAAAGGAGGCTGAGAAGTCCGCTGATCCGGATGGCCAGCCTGGTTCGGTTCCGACCGAACCCGAGGGTGTGCCCACTGACCTGGGCGATACTTCCTAGGGCAAAAGGAGAGCCGATCCCAAGGGGCTGGTTCCGTCTAAGAGAAAAAAGAAATCGGCCAGTTCGGATCCAGAACCATCACGTCCAACCACCGAAGAAATTGCCAGGGCGATTAGCACAGTAGAATTTCTCCGTTCTGTTCTGGCCGATCCGGCGCCTACGGGTAGGCGCTCGGTTCGGTCGGTTCCTCTGGTTCCGGAATATTGTCCGGATGATTACTATGAACCGGATTTGGAAGGGGAAGAAGAGTTCGATGATGATGGTGGTGTGGAAGGCCTGGATGAGCCCATTGAACCGGACATCTCCCCAGACAGGCCTTCCAATGTTTCCCCTCCCAGGCTTTCTGAGTCCCCTTCCTACTATTTGTTTTACAGAAAAGTAGCAGAGACCCTCCAGCTCCTTCTGGTTGAAGCTGTTGAGGAACAAGAAGGGCCTGACTATGCAGAGATGATGGACATCCCAGAGTCCAAAAGGCTGTATTCCTCTCCATAAATCTTTTAGGAAACAGACACAAAAAATCCTTCAGACACCAAATTCATTACCTTCTATGGACAAGAGAATGGGCAGGAGGTATATGCTGTCAGGCTCAGGTACAGAATACTTGTTCCAACAATGCAGCCATGTTGGGGTCGTTGAGGCTGCAGCCTGTGACAAGGCTAATGTACCTTTGGCTTCACACCCCCCAGATAAAGACTCTAGGAAGGTGGATGCTATGGCCAAGAAACAGTACTTGGCATCCTCCTTGGGACTCAGGCAGGCAAACTATACGGCCTACACAGCCAGATACCAGAAGTCCAGGTGGGATACTGTTCTGGAGCTGGCTAAACAGGCTAACCCCCAGCTAGCCAAAGAGCTGGAGGAGGTGGCTGCTGATGGGATTGAAGCATCCAAAGTCCAGTTTCATGCTACTTTGGACTCTAATGATGTTTCATCACGAGTCATGGCTACATCTATGTCTCTTAGGAGATTTGCTTGGCTCAGATGTACTAGCCTCTTACAGGACACCCAGGCTAAGGCCATGGATTTCCCTGTGGTGGGTAATTCTCTGTTTGGGGAGCAGACTGAGAATTACATGAAAAAGATGGACGAGTATAGGACCACCTACAGGAGTGCACAGGCCAAAGAAAAGCAGGCAGCTCTTCAGAAGCAGCAGTCTAGGGGCAGGGGCAGGCCTTTTCACAGGCCTTTCTACCAGGCACAGGCCTCCTCTCCTTTTCCTCAGAGGGGGTTCTTTAGAGGGAGAGGCAGACGGGGGGATGAGCAGGGCTGCATCCTCCTCTCAGTCCAAGACTCCTGCCAAGCAGACACCCTGATGTGTCAGCCCGGGTCGACTCCCCCTTTCCAGTAGTAGGCAGGCTGGCTTACGACTTCCAGGCCTGGAAGTCTGTTTCCTCAGACAAGTGGGTTTTGGAGGTATTAAGACAGGGACTGGCTTTAAGCTTCAAAAATTTCCAAAGCTGAGGGTCAGGTCTTTTCCACCTGCAAACATCTCCAAAACTATTGCCCTAGAGGCAGAGGTTTCCTCTCTGCTGGCTCTCAGAGCACATGGGTAAGGGTCTGTACTCCAGATACTTCCTTACCCCAAAAAAGACGGGGCAGTGGTGGCCCATCCTAGATCTAAGATACTTAAACAAGCACCTAGTCAAGCCATAATTCAAAATAGTGACTCTGGGAATAATTCTTCCCTCTCTGAGGCAAGGGGATTGGTTAGCCTCCCTGGACCTCAAGGATGCCTATTTTCACATTCCCATCAGGTGCTCCCACAGAAAGTACCTCAGGTTTGAACTGCCTACAGGCCATTATCAGTTCAGAGCAATGCCCTTTGGACTAACATCAGCATCAAGGGTGTTCACAAAATGTCTAGCAGTAGTAGTGGCCTTTCTAAGAAGACAAAACATTTCCATATTTCCATACCTGGATGACTGGCTCATTGTGGTGTAGTCTCCAAACCAAGTCAAGTCAAACCTGCAAGTGACCCAACAATTGCTCACTTCTCTGGGATTCCTCCTCAATCTTCCAAAGTCAGTTCTCGAACCAGTGCAACTCCTGACCTTCATGGGGTAGAGTTGTACACTGTCCAAGCAAGGGCTTTTCTTCCTCTGGCAAGGGTAAAGGCCCTTGCAGACTTGGCTTTTTCTTTTCGCCTTCTGGTATCTTGACCAGCAAGGCATTTTCTTCAACTCCTGGGCCACATGGCAGCTTCCACTGCAGTGGTACAAGGGGCCTGATTTCAGATGAGGGACATCCAGTTCCGCTTGAGAGCTTTTTGGTCTCAGAAAAAAGATCCTCTAACCAACCTGATTCCAGTGACTCAGACTCTGATCCAGGCTCTCCAGTGGTGGTTGGATCAGAACAGCCTCAGGCAAGGAGTCCCAGTCATCACCCAGACTCATTCTGTGGTACTAACCACAGATGTTTCTCTCCTGGGGTGGGGAGCTCACTTGGGAGTTCTCACAGCACAGGGAGTGTGGTCCCCTCAGGAGTCTCTACTTCATATCAATCTTCTGGAGCTCAGGGCAGTGTACCTGGCTGTACAAGCTTTCTCAGACTCTGTACAAAATAAGGTGGTCAGGTCAGGACAGACACCACCACCACCATGTGGTACATCAACAAGCAGGGAGGTGCTTGGTCTACGGCCTTGTGCACGGAAGCCATGAAATTATTGTCCCTGGCTTATTCTCTACAGACATCTCTGGTAGCAGTCCACCTCCCAGGGAAGGACAATGTGCTAGCAGATGCTCTCAGCAGGATATCTCGGGGCCATCACGAATGGTCCCTGGATCCCCTAGTGTTAAAAGTGATTGTTTCAAAATGGGTCACTCCAGAGATAGATCTCTTTGCAGCCCCAGACAATCACCAGCTTCCTCTCTTCTGTTGCAGACCCCCAGTCTTGGGCTCAGTCCCCCTGGATGCTCTACTTCTGGATTGGGAGGGGAACTTTCTGTATGCCTTTCCCCCTTTCCTCTATTGTTCAAGGTTCTGGTCAAGATAAGGTCACAATCTTGCAAAGTGATCCTGATTGCTCCAGACTGGGCCAGGCAGCCTTGGTATCCTCTGTTGCTGTCTCTTCCCAAGAATCACAATCTGTTAACCTCCTCTCAAGGGGAGGATTTGGTACCCCAACCTTCGGTCTTTCAACCTCAAGGCGTGGCTCTTGAAGAGTTAGAATATGCAAGCCTGCATCTGTCTTAGGGGGTTCTGGATATCCTCAAAGCCTCTCGAAAACCTGCCACCAGAAAAAAATATAATTCCAAATGGAAAAGATTCAGCATTTGGTGTTCCAATAAGCAGATATCTCCTGATACTGCTGATTTGGCTACAGTTCTGGATAATAAGGTTCATTTTAATGGCTTAGGCCTCAGACCAGCTACCCTGAAAGTACTCTTGGTAGCTGTTTCTGCATTTCTGTCAGTGGGGAAGGCTTCCTCACTGGCATCTCATCCTGTTTTCTGTAAATTCTTTAAAGGATAGCTCCATACCAATCCTCCTTTTAAGGATCCTACTCTTACTTGGGATCTTAATGTTTGCATTGCTCAGCTTATGCAACCCTCTTTTGAGCCTTTGGCCTCAGCAGAACTTAAGCACTTGACTTGGAAAGCTGTGTTCCTGGAGCCTCATTTTCTCTCATGCCATAGAGATAAGGTGGTCCTTAGAACTAACAGGAGGTTCTTACCCAAAGCGGTTTCAGATTTTCATCTGAACCAGATAATGTCTCTTCCTGTCTTCTTCACTGATCATTTGTCTTCAGTGGAGAGAAGGTTACACAGCTTGGATGTTAAGAGGGCACTTAGCTACTACATTGAGCGCACTAAGGCACTTAGGTTTGACTGTCCTCAGTTGTTTCTCACTTATGGTGAAGTGGGAAAGGGCAAACCTGCTACTAAGAGGACTGTTGCCAGGTGGATTGTCTCTTGTATACAATTCTTCTATGAGAAGTTAGGTAAAATACCCCCTTCAGGCCTGAGGGCTCATTCGACTAGAGGTACAGCTGCTTCTCTGGCTGCTGCCAGAGATATACCCTTATTAGAGATATGCAAAGCAGCCACCTGGAAAACAGTCCATACATTCACCAAGCATTACTCTCTGGATATCCAGACTAGGAGTGATGCTAGGTTTGGTACAGCAGTACTGCAGAACCTATTCTCAAAACAGGTTCAGTCCCTCCTCCATGGAGGTACTGCTTGGTAGTCTGCATAATGTCAGAATACAGCAAAATTTCATGTTGTTTGAAGAAAAAATAACTCACCTTAGTAATTGTGTTTCTTCTAATGGAGTCTTGCTATATTCTGACCTCCTTCCCTGCTTCCCCTCTCAGAACCTGGTTTTTGGGAAGTGGGCTGGCAGGTACAATGCTGCACCTCAGGGGTGCACTTAGCACTCTCCTTGGGGGGGAGTGGGTTATGTTTATGTTGTTTTTTATAGTTATGTTGTTCACTACCTAGTTTTTGTTTTGGAGTTCTCTACTTGAGTCTTTTGGAGACCCAAAACATTTGGTTGCTTTTTGGCCAGTAGATTTACAATTTCCACCTTGCAGGTGTAGTTAGTATTGTCTCATAAGAATCTGACGGTTACACTTGAAAATGCAGCAGACAGAGGTTTGAACCGAGCTCGAGCTCAGCGTTCTATGCTCTGGCATAGAGTTAACTCTTTCCTCTCCGGAGCAGTTCAACTGCTGGGGCTAACTGCATAATGTCAGACTACAGCAAGACTCCATTAGAAAAAAAACTATTACTAAGGTGAGTAATTTTTTCTTCTGGTAGCTCTAGATTGAGCCCAGCAGGTCTAGTATTCGGATCTCCTTCATCTGAGCATCCTCAGGCCCATTTCCCTTCCCCTCAGGCAGGATTTTGTCACCAGTCCAAATGGAGACCAGCCCATCCATTCACTACACCTGAAGGCATGGGTCCTGAAAGGGTAGAATTTCAGTACTTGAGAGTATCCGAAAAAGTCCTGGATGTGCTAGCAATTTCTAGAAAACCTGCTACCAGAAAGACTATTAACATTTCAGTCTTGAAAAACAACATTCTTAGTTTTTGTACCCTCAAGAGAGTAAGTGAGCATCAGGCCCTTTGCATTGATCCTGAATATTTGTTTTTATAAAGAGTGGTAGTCCTTAGAATATACCCAACGTTTTTGCTGAAGGTTATCTCAGGGTTCCGTGTTAATCAGTCCATTTCACTCCCCATTTTTTCCCCTAGGCCAAATGCCAACAGAGGAGAGATGACCCTTAATCATCTGGTTATTAAAAGGGCATTACTTCTACTCAAGTAGGACAGAGCCCATTAGAGGCTCAGCTAAACAACTGTTTGTCATTTAAGGAAGTACGTCTCCAGGTATTTCTGTGGCCAAGAAGACTCTATATTGATGGATAGTCTCCTGTAACCTATTGCAACATGCTTGCGCTGTGTCTTAGAATGACTGTGCACCCACTCTAACAGGTGTAGTCACATCAGTGGTGGCTTCTAGGTCAGTCTACTTTGCTTATCTTTGCAAAATGACTATGTAGGCATGCACTTACACCTTTACTTTCCATTACAGGGTTAATCTCTAGTCCCATAGGAAGGTAGTGCTTGATTATTTCCCAAATTGTTGTACTGTGTTTCCGCCTTCCTGTTGTGCTGCTATTAGTCGATGTGGTGTGTGTGTGTATATGGATGAATTCCCATTGTTAGAAGATATGGTTACTGACCTGTAACTACAGTATATTTTTTCTAGAGGTATTCATCCATAGTCAGATACTGCCCACTCATGCTCCTGTATCTGGGCTGTTTGGGTTAAGGGTACTATTGATGCAATAATTTCATCTACTTGTAGATACGTCCACCTTCATCAGGAAATATCTGATGGATGGTTGAAGGGAACCGCATGCAAGGGGTATAGGCTGTCATGCTGTTGTAGTTTTGAGCCCAGTTGTGCATTTTTAGGCTGAGGTTCCTTGAGCTGGAGTGATGTAGTGTGTGTGTGGCTATTGATTGATATCTCAAGAAGAAACACACCTATAGGGGAGCAACTTTCATTCTGTAGTACTCTATTTGTAATACATTGTAAGATTTAATGGATTTTCTGTTTTGTTTTTGTTGCCAGGCATTTTAGAACACTTAAAAAATTATATGGAAAACAAATGATAATAAATCTACTTGGAGCTAAGGAAGGAGAGCACATGCTAAGCAAAGCATTCCAGGTATGTAGAATTGGGTCCACAGCTTATTCTTAACTGCATCATTTTTTCCTCCATTCTGCTTTTCCCATCACTGTCACTGC
The DNA here is from genome assembly GCA_016271365.2 of Neoceratodus forsteri. Taxonomy (NCBI): domain Eukaryota; kingdom Metazoa; phylum Chordata; order Ceratodontiformes; family Ceratodontidae; genus Neoceratodus; species Neoceratodus forsteri. The sequence continues at coordinate 438,537,271 of CM057459.1, read as the reverse complement.
CCACACTTCTTGGACATCTCCCAACCCTTATTCTGGCTTTTATTCCACCTTTCGGGGTTCCACAGACCAGCTCTGGCTCAGTGGTGAAATCTTTTTTTTTTTTTTTTTTTTTTTTTGCGGTGAGGGAGGAGACGAAGGCTGTTCCCCAGCATATCAGTCATGTCAAGGAAGGGGTTGGGCGGCCTGGATGCGTTGGCCCTTATGCTGCCTTGTGCTCAGGATTTTACTCCTTCAGTTTCAAGCCCCCCACCACCGATACTGGAGACTAGGAACACATGCATGTAAGATGTGTTTTAACCCTTGCGTCAGCCAGGAACAGCCAGGCCACAAAGAGTGCTGATGGCACTGCCATTTGTGGTCACCCAAGTGGTGTTACAGCAACAGTGGCTGCTACCCTCCATGCCTCAAGGAGAAGAGTGTCTTCTAAGATGCTTGATCCTTCTCCCTCGGCTGTCCCCAATTGCCCTGAAATTTTTCTTGACGCCAGGTCACTGGCATCAGGAGTGGCAGCCCTGCCACTATGACAGGCTGGCTCCTTGAACTGCATTATTTAGTCAAACACATGTAATTTATTTATTTGTTGAAATTGTTTCACCAGATAGGCATACAAAGATGCACTAATAATCTCATTTACAAATGCTATGGGGTTGGGGGTGGGGTAACACAACATAGTCAAGGCCACTTAAACACATAAACCATTTAAATGCGAATCCTGGTTAAATGCATAACTTCTAAGTTTTCTGATTTCTTTCTATATTGTATTTATGCCTCTGGGAGCTGGCAGATGGCTCCGGCCCTCCCTTGGAGGGCTTGCATCTGTCCTGACCCATGACCCCATCACCGGGACTACGGTCAGAGTTTCACGGAGCCTGACAGATCCATTTTTTTCCTTTTTTAGAACCCCTCCTGTGCCAGGGCCGCGCACACACATACACACACACACAGCGGTTCCGTAGTGCCCTTCCTGCATGCCTCCCATCCACCTGCACTACTCTCAGGCCTACAGCTGGGGACAGTGGAACTGCAGGAGCAACGAGGTCCCTCCCTGGGAGAGGAGAGCTGCTGAACAGCTGCTCAATCCTGCCCCCCCCCCCCGGCTGACCCCTGATGATGCAGGCTCATTCCCGAACTTGGGTTGCCGGTGTAGCTCGGGGTGTGGCATCCAGTGCCTCAACCCTCAGCACCACCGGGCCAGCATTTCCTTTCCTAGTTTAACAATGTTATTCAGCCTGTTTAAGCGCATTATTGCCACCCATATAAACGCATATTTTTGTTTAGAGCTCGCTGCTTACTAAGACATTCCCTCTCACTACAGTGCAACCTGGTATCATATTTCAGCTCTGTCTCTGAGCTGTCCTCAAGCTGCTCTCTGTCTGCTAATTAAAAGATTACTTTTATAAAGGACTGGAGTTAGCAAACACTCAGTTAGTCATTCATTCTTTTGTTGTTAAAGATGTAGATGCCCTATTACAACAAATTCTGACCAGAGCTGATAGGGCTGCATGGGAGGAATTTGGGTTAAAAATATTGAAAATTACCAAAGTTACGAGCCTGCATTAGGAAAATGTAATGTAGGCTCATAAATTTGTTGTTTTGTAATATTTGTACATCAAATTTTCAACATAGCCTTGTTATGACCCTGCCTAATGAAGAAGGGCAGAGCAAATGTTCAACTCCTGCCTGAAAGGTGATTTCGTACAGGGACTGTGAAATCAACTTTCAGAACACAAAAACACATTTTGTACCAGGGTTGAAAAACGACAGCTGTCACATTCATGAGGTGCTGTAAAGATGTGGCTGTGTTTTAAATTTGGAGTAAAGATATTGAAAATGACCAAAGTTATGAGCTTGCATTCGCAAAATTCAATGTAGACTCATAACTTTGTTGTTTTTTAATATTTTTACATCAAATTTTCAGCATAGCCTTCTCATGATCACACCTCATGAACAAGGGTAGAGAAAATTTTTAAGTCCTGCCTGAAAGGTAATTTCACGCAGCGATTGAGAAATCACCTTCCAGGACAGATTTGCCTAATGACAGCTCAGTTGTTCATGTGGCGGGGTCCCAAAAAAGGCATACTGAAAATGTGGGCCCAAAATATGAAAAAATGGCCAAGTTATGCCAGGAAGTTCAAAACACCATAGAAAAACATTAAACTGCATACCTGTTCTAACCCCAGTAATACTCGGGTATTCATAACTTTATGCAGTCATCCTTGCAAGTAGAACTGCCCAGAGAGAATTTGGAACATATGCAAATGATGGAATCTTTTGCATGAGCCACTTTTCAAATGCTGCCATATACTAACTGCCTTTGTTCTAAACCCCTCAGATTTCTCTCTCTGCCTGTCACGTCTAGACGCTCAGAGATCCTCTCCTCATCCTTTGTACTGACTTAAGAAACCTTATAAAATAAGTATTCTTTAAATTTCATTTGCTGCCTTTTACTTTTTGTTATTTAAGTAAACCCATAGTTTTAGTGTTTAAATTGTAAGTTTTCTCAGTTTCTCCTGGTTCGGTATTACTGGGTGTAAACTGCAGTTTATTTTATATTTATCGGAGTTTTCTGACTAAAAAACTCCATTAGTTATGCTTAATTTTATTAAATTAGTTTGTTTTAGAACCGCCAATACCGGTTCCTGGACCGATAGATAGCCTTGGTTCATTTCATCTCGGTTCCTGGGTCCTGCAATGGTTCTGGAACTGACCGCTGCTGCTAAATAAACTTACATTTAAATATTTATTTTTAGCGGTTGCAACTGTTATTGGCTTTACACTGAAAATGTTATAAAAAGAAACTGGTGATCCCGGTTTCAAACCTTGTGTTCAGTGTGGTGAACTTTTGTTATGTCAAACATTCTCGTTTTGCCTATCTGGACATGAACATTTAAAAGCAGAGTGAAATCTGCATTGCATGTCCTGGAAAAACTGCTGAAATGCCTGGATAAGGCTTAAAACATTTTTTTTTACCACCTAAGCTCTAACCAGCTGACACCCTAAGTTACTGTGGGTGACTCTACAACAAATACTGTAACTGCTGCCCTGAGATGGGCATATAAGCAGTTTTTAAGAATCTTGTTGAATCGGCTGACTCCCTGGTTCCCTCAGTGAAATTGAAGAAAACTAAACACACATAACCCCCTCCTGACAGCATTTTGGGGTCTTCTGTGTCTGCTATAAAGCCTGCCAATTCCTTTAGAAATTGCAGGTTGGTTCTGATTGGGGAAGTATTTGCCAAGACAGGTAGGCACAGTTGTGTATTGCTTCCCTTGGCTATGATCATCTAAATGAATATTGTGAAATCTGTAAACTTTCCCAGGGGGAAAAAGTGTGGATAAATGCCTGAAATGGCTAAAGAAAACACTTTCAGGCTTACAAGGGCTGTGTGTCTCTCAGCAGCAGACCTTTGCAAAGCAGTCTTCCTAATATTTAAAAGGAAGAATATGTAATTATTATGAAATGGAGGATAACCTATTGAATCTGAGGTTTCCTCTGAATATGAGTTTCTCTCTCCCTATTGAACATCTGAGGATTATTCCTCATTCTTCACATTGGTGAGAAAGGTTTGGCTGACACCCACTAAAAGCTTCCCATTCCTGTGAATAAATTGTTCAGGGAAGATACTTAAAAGATTTTACAAACTCCAAGCTCTGTTCCCCCTCTGATAAGAGGATGCATAAGAAATTTCAGCTGGACAGGGAGGGAACTGAAATTTATTCCCCAACCCTGTCCACCAAAGAGTGGTTAAAGTGACAGCCTATGACAAGGCAAAGATACCCTTGGCATCCTATCCTCTTAACAAGGATTCCGAGAAAAATTGACAACATGGCTTAAAAAAAAATATATATATATATATATCAGGTGCCTTGGCCATCAGGCAGGCACACATCTCAAGCCTATGTCAATACCAGAGTCACTGTGGTAGTCAGCCTCTGCTATGTCAGCCAAGGCCCAGACTCCCCCATCAGATGACCTAGCTGAAACAGCTAAATTTGGTTTGAGAGCAGCCAAATAACAGTTCAAGTGGCTGCTGCCAGAATGGATGGCAAGTACAGGGTTCAGAGGAGGTTTGCCTGGTACCAAGTCACAGACCTCACTAAGGACACCCAAACCAAGGTTATAGACTTTCCAGTCAAGGGTAATTCCTCGTTGGAGAAAGATAAAGGCTTGCGTGAAAAAGGTAGAGAGAGAGATATATATGTGCATATGTGTGTGTGTGTGTGTGTGTGTGTGTGTGTGTATATATATATATATACACACACACTACAGAAAGCCCCCTTTTTCCTATCAGGCTGGGGCTGTGCCTCAGTATCAGTAGTTCCCACAGCACGTATATTTCTGGCACCACAGACAAGTGGTCCTGGATGTAGTAAGTCAGTGATTGTCTCTGAATTCAAATTCCTTCCACTAACTACAGTGGAAAAAAGGACTAGAAAGGTTGCAGAAGAGACCAAATAAGGGCGCCTCAGGCTCTGACCAGCCAACACCATCCAAATCTGCATGTGAAACTGCTGTCTCTTACACACCCCTGAGAAGGGCTGTTACTCCAGTCCCTTCCACGAAAACCAGAGACACAAAGCATGTCAAACCCCAGGAAAAACCTAAAGGGGTTCCTGGCATCACTGTACTTAAATTATTTCCACACTCCCACAAGGGAGTCTCACAGGAAGTACTTCAGGTTCAGACTCTCATCAGGTCACTCTGTGGGAGTGTACACAGGGGTTGGATCACCTTCAAAGATAAGGTGTCACAGTTTCCCCATATCTAGATGACTGGCTGGTGGTAGAATTACTCCAGTAAGTGAGTCTGCAACTCGCCCAAGGTCTCCTGGACTCTAGGGTACTTGATAAATCTAAAGAAAGTCTGACCTTCAGCCTGCTGAAACACTCCAGTTCATACGAGCAGAGCTAAATACCATACAAGGTGGGTTCTACCTGCCCCTATGCAGGGCAAGAAGTATTTCACTAATAGCGGGCTCATTCAGGCTGAATGAACCAAAAACTGCAAGACAGTTTTCTTGGGTTACTGGCCACATGGCATCTGCCACTGGCACATTCTTGGAACCCAAGTTACAGATCAGGGCCATTCAGTGTAGCCTCATGGCTCAATGGTGTCAGAGACAGGACCCTCTTTTAAAACTAACTCTAGTAACAAGGACATTGTTACAGACCTCCAGTGGAGGAAAAGAGGGAACCAATCTAAGGCAGGGGCTTCTTCTTTTCCGCAAAGAGACCCTATCAGTTGTCTGACAACAGATGCATCCCTACTAGAGTGGGGCTCCCATCTGGGGGTTCACACCACCCAAGACACATGGTCAAGCGCAGATTTACTCCTGCACATAAACCTGCAGGGGCTAAGAGTAGTGTTTAATGCGCTAAAGGTCTTCACACAACTACTACAAAGGTGGTACAGGTCAGAACAGACAATACCCCCACAATGTATTACATCCATAAATAGGGAGGGACAAGGTTAAGCTCTTCCTGCTCAGGACTTATGAAAATATGGAGTCTAGCATGCTCCATGGGTCCCTTCAGGATGTTCATTTGCCAGGTAGGGACACTACCTTGGCAGATACCTTGACACATATCAACCAGTCCCATCAGGAATGGGCCTTGAATAATCAGATGGTGCAGGTTATCTTCAGGAGGTGGGGCACACCAGAGGTAGGCTTGTTTGCATCCCACCACAACCACCACCTGCCACAGTACTAAGTCAGTCAGAGATCTGGGACCAATCCCCCTGGATTCTGTGGTTCTGAGTTAGCCAGGGAAGCATCTGTATGCTTTCTTTCCTTCCTTCCCTTTGGCATACAATGCATTTCTCAAGCTCAGGTCCAGCCAACATCAGTGGTCTTGATAATGCCAGACTGGTCCAGACAGACGTGGTTCTCTCTACTACTCTCCATGTCTGGTTCCAAACCAGTACACTGTTTCTGAGAGGCACAACCAGCTAATCTCCAACCAGGAGGCTTTTGTACCCAAACCTTGGGTCACTCATGCCCAAGTCATGCCTCTTGAGGGTCTACTGTACAGTATGCAGCCTTGCATCTTTTTCACAGTGTCTAGACATTATATGTGATTACAGGAAGCCCTCCATTAGGAAACTGTATGCTTCAGAACGAAAAAGGTTTACTATTGGTGTTCAGCCGGAAAACTGTTTCCAGCACATGCTGGGTGAAGCAGTGCTTGACTAACTTACCTAGTTGTATTGATTGCACTTGCAGTCCAACATCCTCAAAGTCCACCTAGCTGCAGTATATGCTTGCATATTAGCTGGATAAACTGTTTTAATGGCCCCAGATCCTAGCCTCACATAGGTTCTTCTAGGGCCTGGCACATATCAGCACAGGCTGGTGTTCCAGCTGTGCTGGACTATTTTACCTATTTGCTTTCACTGGGCTTGCAGAACAGTATCTTGCAGGTCCACCTGGTCTCAGTATTTATTTACTTCTTAGTTGGGCAGAATGTTTTTTCAAGCCTCAGACCCTATCGTAAAAGGGTTCTTTAAAGGCCTGGTCCATTTGCACCCCCTCACAGGGAACCAGTGCCAGCATGGGACCTAGATACATAGATACATAGACAGTGTCGGCAGATAAGGGCATATGGCCCACCCAGTCTGCCCATTTGAGCTTGTAAGTTCAGTTTGTTTTCCTAGAAGTCTGTTGCACCTAACCCCTGACCTCCAGAATTCCTTTATGTCTATCCCATGCATTCTTAAATCCCGTGATTGTTTCAGCCCCCACCACTTCCTCTGGCAGGGTGTTCCACTTGTCCACCACCTGCTCTGTGAAGAAATTCTTCTCATGTTTCCTCTGAATCGTCCCTCCTCCAACTTTCCCATACCCTCTAGTCCTGGAACATCTTTTTCACTTAAAAATAGTGTTTTCCTGCACCCTGTTCCTCCCTGTAAGATACTTGTATGTCTCTATCATATCCCTCTCCCTCCTCTCCTCCAGGGAGTACATGTTCAGTTCCTTCAACCTGTCTTCATAGGACTTGTGTTGCAATCCATGCACCATCCTTGTTGCCCTCCTCTGAACCTTCTCTACCCTGTCTATGTCCTTACGTAGGTATGGTCTCCAGAACTGTACACTGTGTACTCCAGGTGGGGCCTCACTAGTGTCTTGTATGGCGGAATTATGACCTCCCTTTTCCTGCTGGTAATGCCCCTGCCTATACATCCCAGCGCCCTATTTGCTTTACCTGCTGCCTTGTCACACTGTTTCCTCACCTTGAGGTCATCAGAGATGATAACCCCAAGATCCCTTTCTGCTTGTGCATGCTATATCCTCACCCCCCAACTGATATATTGTGCCAGGGCTTTTTGTGCCCCATATGCATTATCTTGCACTTTTGCATTGAATTTCAACTGCCAAAACCCCTGACCATTCTTCAAGTTTCTGCAGGTCGCCTTTCATTCTGTCTACACCCACTGGTGTGTCTACTCTGTTACAGAGCTTTGTGTCATCAGCGAACAGTGAAATTCTTCCTTCTAGGTCCTGCGCCATGTCACTGATGAAGATGTTGAATAGAACCGGTCCCAGCACTGATTCCTGTGCTACCCCACTGGTCACTCTTCCCTCTGTAGAGTGACAGCCATTTACCACCACCCTCTGTGTACTGCCACCCAGCCAGTTACCTACCCACCACACATACTAGATGTGTGCATAGTTAGGCTTAGGGGTTCCCCTTTTTGAGCCTATGTTTTCAGCTTATTTTAAATATTAAAAAAAAAATATATACTTTTTTCCTTGTGGTAATGATTTCTGCCACAAGAATCAGTGACCTCAAGTCTCTCTGCATTGAACAGGTCCACATGTCATTCCATAGAGACTAAATTATTCTGGGAACAAATAAGAAGTTTCTCTTTTAAATGACTTCTGATTCCCATTTGGATCAAACCATTATACTTAAATAAATAGATACATAGACAGTGTCTGCAGATAAGGGCCTACAGTCCACCCAGTCTGCCCATCTTATCTGTCTTTTTCACTGAACACTTTAGTTTTGGGGAAAAGAGTCTTCATGGTCTGGATGTCAAAGGAGCTTTTAGCTATTACTTGGTAAACACTAAAGTCCATAGGCAGGACAGAAAACTGCTGTTCCTGACCTATGAGAGTGTGGGAAAGGGTAACCCAGCATCAAAAAGATACATTTCTCACTGGATAGTGCAGCTTTTTCAGTTTTTGTTATTCTAAGTCTAGAAAGGAGCCCCAACAGTGTTGAGGGCCCGCTCCATTAGGCACAGGCCTGCTACTATAGCAGCTGTTGGGGATGTTCCTCTGGTCGACATCTGTAAAGCAGCTATCTGGAAACAGTACACACCTTTACAAAGCAGTACAATCTGGATATTCTCTAGAGGGGTGATGCTAGGTTCAGCACAGCAGTCCTGCAAGGTCTGTTCCCAAGATAAGGTTCTGTGCCCACCTCCAAAGGTACTGCTTAGTAGTCTGCATAAAGTTATGAATACCTGAGTATTACTGGGGTTAGAAGAAAAAAAATTACTTACCATAGTAATCTTGTTTCTTCCAAGTGGTACTCAGGTATTCATAACTTTCCCTCCCTCTTCCCCTTCTGGAACCTTTGGCCTCTGCACTCCTGAATACTGTGCTCTCAGGGGTAGAAATGCTATTTCTGGCACACATGTTGTGATTGTGATCACTATTGTTGTCCTCCTCCCCTTTTTAGGCGAGCTGGACATTCAAGGGTATCCTTTCATATGTTATGCCCTCCACTTGGAGGCCTCTTTTTTGGGTGTTAAGGAAGTTCCTCTTTTATTATTATAATTAATAGTGTTGTTATTATTATTATTTTTATTGTAATTATCATTATTACACTTAGTCCCTGTGGGCTTGTCTTTCCAGGCTTCCAGGAAATCTGAGGGGTTTAGAACAAAGTCGGTTAGTATAAGGCAGCATTTGAAAAGTGGCTTATGCAAAAGATTCCATCATTTGCATATGTTCCAAATTCTCTCTGGGCAGTTCTACATGCAAGGATGACTGCATAAAGTTATGAATACCTGAGTATCACTTGGAAGAAACAAGATTACTATGGTAAGTAGTTTTTTCTTCCTTCAGTTCATGGTTCGGCTTTAAAGAGTGAATACGTGTCTGCTGTCTAGAGGGGATAACAGTGTTGGACCTTTGTTTGGTAAATAAGGGCTGGGGGAAGGAGGGAGGGGAATGCAATGTCCTGTAAAGGACATCAGTGCATGTTGTTTCTAGTTTACAGGATAAAAAACAAACTAGTATTCCTGCACTGGGGTTGGGCACCCCGTCCCCAGTGCCACTGTTACGTTTCAGGGGGTGGAGTGGTGGGTGCTGAGAGGGAGGTCGGGTGGGGAGGAAAGTATATAAAAAAAACAACAAATAACCGTCGTGTGCTATAGTGGAGCGGGGATTCTGCACTGGGATTGGGCCCCCCTCCCCAGTGCCGCTGTTATGTTCTGGTGGGGGGGGTGGATGCTGAGAGGGAGGGTCAGGTGGAGGAAACTATAAAATATATTGTTTAAAAACAAAAAGGCACAACCGCACATGCGTGGTAGTGGAGGTTGGCGGGGCAGGGATTCCTGCATTCAGGGATTAGGGCACCCCAAGTGCCCTGTTTAGTTTCGGGGGATGCTGTGGGTGGGGGAGGAAACGAGAAATAAATTTAATGCATTTAAAAAAAAAAAAAATTCAGAAATAACTGCATAGGCGTGTGGTGGATGGGGGTCAGCAACAGTATTTCATAGTCGGGACACTGGGATTGAGCACCCCAGTGTCACTTTTATGTTTCAGGAAGCTGAGAGGAAGGGTCAGGTCAGGGGTGTGTATAATTTATAAAGAAAAAATTGACCACGGACAGTAAAGTAGTGAAGTGCGGGTGCTTCACGAACGAGCAATTGTGTTGGAACTCTAGCATGTTCGGTCGCAAGGAATGCGGGAGTCCTTTTCTCATAGCAAGAGGTCTGCAGGGCTTCGCCAAAGCAGCCCTAAAAAAGGAAATCTGTCTGGCAGACAAGGTTTAAGGCTCTCAATCTGCTCTCTAGCCCCCGCACCTCAAAGGTCAATGTGGCTAGGAAAATGGGAGTTTCACAATCACAAATATGCAGGCTGGTCAAGAACTGGAACAAGGTAATGCAGGAATACCAGAGCAGTTTCAGTCTTCTGAGGAAACACAAGTGTGACAGCTGAGACACTGCTGTTTGCCTGCCTTCAGTCCTTTATTTTTTTTCAGAAAGGTATTTATACTTCTTTTGGTGGGGACCAGGCAGATTATCAGCTTTGTCAGTGGGTGCTGTTGATCGGCCTCCTACCTCTTCTTTCCTTCCGTCTCTTTCTGCTGTTCTGGCAGGGCAGGCCATGGCGCCTTGGGCAGGGCTTCACTGAAGTCTGGTCCCACTTTTCCTCTTATTTTCACCCCTGTGGGACTATGGCAAACACAATCGCGCATGCAGGTGCGCGTATGCTCTAGAACCTCCAGCCCCATTTCACCCACCCACCTGGCATATCGCCAGCTGCCTGTGTACTGGTGCTACCACCGGACTTCCACCCAGTGGCAGCCAAGAGCCAGGACAGCGTGCCTTCCCAATCCGGGAGAGGAGAGCTGCCAGGTGGCCACTTATGCCTTCTCCTGTCTCCCCCCCCCCCCCAGCTGACTTCTGGAGACCCAAGGTCATTCCCGAACTTGGGCCACCAGCATGGGAGAAGTAAGGAGCTTTTCAGCACCTCAGCACTCTAAGCCACCGGGCCAGATGTCTCTGGTCTTTTATTGTAGGAGAACTGTATTATGTAATTAAGTGCTTTTGTAATGTATTCTGTCTCTCCCCATCCTTCTATTTGTAATGCTGTTTAGCCTTTTTAATGATGTGTAACTGACAGTGCATTCCAGCTGCTTCTGTTTTTCTCCAGTGTCTATGTACTTGATGTTCCCCCACCCTCTGTTCGATGAGTATCCTTTGTAAATTAACTTTTAGCTCAAAGATTGTAATTCCGATTTTATAATAAATTAAAAAACTTGCGGAGAAGATGGACACTCAGATTTTGAGCTCAGCGGTTATGCCGTTTTAAAATCCACCACATCATCATCTTTAAGCCGACGCAATGGGAAAAATGGATCCAGTTAGAGGCTCAGTTGATCACTGGGTTCAGTCAGTTATCCTGCAGATTCTTGCAGAGTACATGCTGGACTATGTTTACAGTCCCGAAGAGACAGGGATTTTCTGTTGAGTTACCCTGACGACACACTAACTTTCAAGGCTGACAGCATTTCAGGCTCTAAAAAGTCAAAAGAGAATGAGCTTGTCTGATCCCTCGACACACTGACCACCTACCCACTACCTGCAAACTGACGACCCTCTCACTGTCTTAAACTGACAAAAAAAAAAACTTCAGTGTTTTAATTCAAGGCATGCTTAAAATAAAGCTGCGAATCCAAAAGTGCCTTTTTAACATTTTTTTTTTTTTTGCGTTAACTCTTTTTACACCCGGCCCCAGACTCTCTCCAGTGAAGACATTCGACTCACCTCCATCCCGACCCATCAGTAGGCTCAGTCCTGCCATCTGGTTTCGCCAGCTCCTCCTCCACACGCCCGGTGCCTGTTCCTCCGGATTTAAGCCCCCTAGGATGGGACTGCCACTCTCCCTCGACAACCTTTCTGGAATCTGTGCAGGCATTCCGGGGAGGAGGGAGCACCGGAAGCAGCCGACACACTCGACTTTGGGCGTGGGGGGTGGTCCCTGGCCCCACCTTCACCTACCCGGACTGAGTGATTTTTTTACCCTTAGTTATTTCCCCCAGAGCTCAGACGTGCAGTAATGTCCTGCACGCAGGGTGTGTGCTTCTGCACACACTCGTAGGTTGTCCGCCGCAGCGTTCCCCCTGTACAGCAGCCACCTGTTACCTGACCCCCAGCCACCACTAGAGGCCACTAGAACAGTGGCTGTCTGAACCCCTCTCCCCGGGAAAGGAGAGCAATCCATCAGATGCTCAATCCTTTCTCGTCCCCGACGACCCCCAACAGCCTGTGCTCGTTCCCAAACACAGGTTGCCAGCACAGCACAAGGTGTGGCATCCAGCGCCTCAGCCCTCAGCACCACCAGGCTTGCTTTTTAGCAGTTTAAACACAGACCCTTAGTTGCCCACGGTAAGGTACAGTATTTGCACACAAGTATGTCAGAAACAGTACTGTGAAAGCTCCTGTTTACATTTCCTAAACAATACCGGACATCCCCCATGTGTAAATATGCAAGATCGCTTGGTAGCATAGCCCGCTTAAACACATACAGTACAAAACGGATGTCCTGAGGGTATGCATTTAAGCGGGTTTGACTGTATAAAAAAATAGACATTATGATATATTTATATTATCTGTACAGGGATTGTAAATTTACAGTGCAGTCATCAAAAAGAGAGGAACATGTTCAGCAGCTGGTAAATCATGAGAACATTATTGCGTCATCAGGTGCAGTCATAATAAGAACTAGTTGAACTTCGGGGGGAGGGGGAAGCTAGCAGCCTTGCTATCAAGGCTATTCTGTCTGCCTTCCACAAATCAGAACACTGCTCTTGATTGGGCACTCGGTGGCTTGTGGGCCGGTGGTGAACAGAGCTGGCCGAAATTTCGTCCCTTCTGCCCGCCTTCCACGTATGAGGTATGCTGCCTTAGGATTCCTGCTTCTTCAGCTACTTCGGAGACTTTCCACAGGCTCGCAGCTGAGTGTGGCTCTCCATTGGCTGGAGATGCTCTCCTGCTTCTCCCTGATTGGATCGGACCTCCGCTTCTGAATTCCATCGGCAGTGGCGCTTAATTTCAACTGTTTTTCTTTCCACATATTTTGATTTCCTGCTCTCTCCTTAGCTGCTAATATTTTTCTAAGCTAATTTACATTGCAATTTATATGTTTCACTGCTTGAAGTTCTGGTTTGTCACTCTGTATAAACCATTGCAAATGCTATATTGCTTAGAGTGTTAAGTGTAGTTGTATTTAACAGGTCTCCTAATCTACTGCTGTCACTGTTATCTGTATTAGACTGTCTTACTTGCTCAAAAGGATAGCTTATTCTATGTTCATTCTTTACAACTGCTACTCACTGTTTCATTTAAGTACTAAGCTTATTGTATTTCCTGGACTCCTAACCCCCCTTTTCTATCTCCACCGTAACCCACCAGCCCTGGCTCTGGTCTCGGCCCTGCTAAGGGTGTGTAGCGGCTTCTTTACCTCTCTCTCTCTCTCTCTCTCTCTCTCTGTCCCCAGTGCACCTCAATCTCTTCCCAGTCCCTGTGCCTTCAATCTCTTCACAGCCCTTCCTATTTTCCGCTGCTCACTTACAGTGCCTCTCTTAGCCCCCACCCAATTTGTAACTCCTGTGATCAATTCTGTCCTCAACCCCCTCCACCATTTAACTTATTTCTGTGCTTGGTGTTAATAGCTGGTGCCACAGACTGAGGCCCCAAGCCTTTCTTTCCAGTCTCGGACTCTTTCCTCCCCACCTCTTTTCTGCACAAACGCCCTGTTCTTTTGTCTACCCTTGTCCAACCCCTCCCCCCCCGTCTCTGCAATTATTTGCTCTTTAACTAACCCCCTCTCTCTTGCTTATCCCTTTCAGAACACTGCCCTTGATTGGGCACTCGGTGGCTTGTGGGCCGGCGGTGGACAGAGCTGGCCAAAATTTTGTCCCTTCTGCCAGCCTTCCACGTATCAGGTTTGCTGCCTTAGGATTCCTGCTTCTTCGGCTACTTTGGAGACTTTCCACAGGCTGCTCGTGGCTGAGTGCGGCTCTCCTTTGGCTGGAGGCACTCTCCTGCTTCTCCCTGATTGGATCGGACCTCCGCTTCTGAATTCCATCGGCAGTGGCGCTCGATTTGAACTGTTTCTCTTACTGCATATTTTGATTTTCTGTGCTTTCCTTAGCTGCCAATTATTTTTCCCGCCCACACTTCCCAACCCCAACTGCTATTAAATACCCCTTCTCCACCTCTGGTTACACCTAATAGCTCCTCTCTCCGTCAGGTCCTGAATTTTTACTACCCTTAAAGGGACACTTCTCAATCTCTCACACTTGAGACTCAGCTGCCCAGGCTGCTCCTTACACTTATTACTGCACAACTACTCTTCCTACACTATTCTCTGCCTCCTGTTTTAGGGCTGATCAGTTCTCCCTGCCTTGTCTTGTGACATTTTGAATTAATTCTGTCTTCCTTCGGCCTAGTGGTATCACCTTTGTTCAACTCTACCACTGCCACCTGCTATCTAACCTATTACCACTCTTCTCTCTAGCAACCCCTGGCACCTTTTTCAGGCACTATGCCTTACCATACTATCTCACCTCTCATACTTTTGCTCATCGCTTTCCCTCTTACCATTCCTGTGCCATCCTCCTCCTCTCCATTGCACACATGCTCCACACCTCTTATAGTCATCCCTTCCAGCACATTGCACTCAATTTCTCTGCTTACCTCGTCGACGTCACCCCCGTCCCTGTGCATGAACAAAATTCCCACCTTGAGTATTCCAATCTCTTAATGCTACTCTCCCCTATCTGCAACTCCCATTCTTCTAAACTCTCCAGATGGAGACAGCTCAAGAACAATAAACTCCTAGCTCAGAGTCGTTATCTTCTTAGGATTGTGTTACTCTTACTACTTCTCTCAGGAAATGTCCACCCCAACCCTGGTCACCCAGACACACCTAATCATCCACACAACTCTCTAAAGTCCTTCACCTTAGCTTCCATTAATATTTGGAGCCTGCTGCCCAAACTTGGATGATCTCCAGGTTTGGGTATTACAGCATAAGCCGGACATCTTAGCCCTAAGTGAAACCTGGCTATCTTCCAAGGTTCCTGACAATGTGTTGGCAATCCCTGGCTATGTCCTCTTCTGACTTGACCGTGTGGGTAAATGAGGGGGTGGCTGTGCCATTTACCTAACTGACACCGTTGCGGGCCATGTCCTTACAACAAGTCCACCTGCCAACAAATCCCAAGTGCTTGCAATCAAAATTATCCTTGGTCAAGGACGAAAAACCCTCACCATTGTATCCATCTGTATTCCCCCACAGGACCAGAACTCAGGTTTTCAAATAGTTACCGAGTTCCTTGACCACACTGAGACAGTTGTTTTGGGGGATTTTAATGTAAACTGATTTGCCGCAGTAGCTGAACCATTTAAAGATGTCCTTACCTCATTGGACATCACACAAATGGTTACCTTTGCAACTCGAATGAACTACAGAACTGGGTCCAGCTCCCTCCTGGACTGGATTCTCTCCACCCACCTCAGAAGAGTCACTAACGTTGGAGTCCTGTCTGATTCCATTAATGACCATTCCCCAGTACTCTGTTAGGGGTCCAACAAGGTATCCAAACCCAAGACAAAATTCACCTACCGTTGTATATTAAAAAAAGAGAAAGTCCTTCAATTTTTGTGCGCACTCTCAATGATTGACTGGTCCCCCATTAACACCATGAACTCTGTTGACCTAGCACTAAACTTTTTCATTACATAGTTCAGTGCGGTGTGTGACCAGTATGCCCCCTTTAAGAAAGTCAAAGCTAGGGAGTGACTAACCCATGGATCTCCCCGGACCTACTAACATTGACGAAGTCTAGGGATTATCTTTGGCACTGGGCAATGATCTCTGTTTACCATGCTGATCTGCAGCAGTACAAAGTTGCCAAAAACCACTGCACCCAAGCAGTACGGAGAGCCAAGCAAGACTACTCTAAAGATGTACTGACCAACAGCTGGGGAAACAGCAAACAATTCTGAGACAATATAAAAAAATCTAACTAGTAAACCTAATAAATCCCTCCTTACTATGATGGACGTTAATGGTAATCTCACTCAGAACCATAAAGTAATTGCTGACTCCCTTAATATCACTTTTACAGATCTCATTGGGATTCTACCACCCGATTTCTTTACTGACTCAACCCTACTGGACAACACTGTCAAATCTGCACTTCCTCCAAGTACTCCCCCCTTCTATTTTAGAAGGGTATCCTGTCCGAAGCTTGTAGATACCTTCTAAAAGTGCTAGGCAAATCCAGATCAAGTAACGACACCCTGGACCTAAAATTTCTCCACCTTGCACTTGAAACTGCCTTACCCTCTCACCAAGCTACTGAACCTCTCTCTCTCTCTGAGGCAGCTTCCTCTATCCTGGAAATCCACCACTGTAACGCCCATTCACAAAAGTGGAGACCGAACCCAACACTCAAATTACCCACCTATCTCAATCCTCACCCCACTTTCTAAAGCCTTAGAACACATAGTTGCTGATCAACCTACCGAATACCTTGACAAACATAACATCCAGTGCCCACAGCAACATGGCTTTAGGAAAGCATGTAGTACGATCACTGCCCTACTTGAATTTACTATGCACATTCATAAGGCCTTGGACTTTGGACAGTTACTAGGAGCAGTATATGTAGATCTGACCAAGGCATTTGACACTGTCAATCACCAGCTCCTACTACGCTCCCTCTCTGCTCTAGGACTATCTTCTGAAGTTACTGGGTGGTTTGAAAGTTACCTGCTAGGTAGGCAACAGAGAGTTAGGATTGGCAACTCACTCTTTGACTGCCTCCCAGTGCACAAGGGGGTACCCCAAGGATCTATCCTTGGTCCGCTCCTTTTCAGCATCTTTTTAAACAGTCTCCCAGCAGCATGTAACATTAATTATTATTATGCCGTCCTATTCTCCACACATACTAACCACGTCCAACTATCCTCTAACCTTCAGTATAATTTTAATAGTATAGAAAAGTGACAATCATTAGCTGCTGATGAACTACAAAAAAACTAAATCTATGCTGTTTGCTAACACCCACAGCGAGCACAAAATGGCTAACCTACTTGTCCTTAATAAGCAACGTCTCCCACTCGATCAAGTCCATGAGTTCAGATATTTAGGTGTTATGCTGGACAGCCCACTCTCCTATACTGCGCATGTAAAATTAATCTCCAGTGCTATTCACTCTAGAATAGGGACCCTCTACCGCCATCGCAACCATCTCACTTGTGAGGCTATGCGTGCAGCTGTTACCTCTTCAGTCCTCTCAATAATCGATTATGGATTGGTCTTCTATGGGGCTGCCACTGATACCACTCTAAAAAGACTCCGCACAGCATTGAACAAGTGCTATTATCTTGTGACGGGTGCTGGTAAAAGAACCCACTCCTGTGAGCTCTACAAACAAACATCCTGGCTCTACCTTCAAGGAAGGATTACTTACTAGACCTGTCTCCTTGCCAGGAAAATCTGTCTCTGCCATACCCCAACTGCCACACATGGCCTCTTGTCTCCCATCGCATGCACTTGCTACACTCGTAGTGCCAACAGATCCTCTTTCCTGATTCCCTTTTGTTGCACCGCCCAAGCTCAACATTCCTTCTACGCTAGGGCCGTCTCTTTAGTGAATGGTCTCCCTACTGAGATCTCATCAGAACCTAGACTTGGCACTTTTAAATGCAACCTCCGTCAGCACCTTACTAGTCTCAGCAACTGTGATTGTTCCGACTAACCTGCCCCTGCACACACTCCCATTTGCCCTTCTTCCCATCTCTTACCCCTTTTCTATCCTCTACTGCTCTCTTTCCTCATCCCTCTCCTTTTCCCCCACCCCTTTTATGCCTTTTTTCCCCTCCCCTCCCCTGTGCATTAATTTAGCTCATCACACCTCTCCCCCACCTCCTACATTCCTACACCCTATACACTAACCCTCCTTACTCTTCTTCTCATCTCTTTCCCCACCCTCCCTCTCTCTCTGCCTGCTATTCCAGCCTGCACTTACTCCTAGTAAACAGCACTTACAACAGTCAATTCTTGACCGCCTCTTACCCATTGTGCTCTGTCTCCCTATTGCCCGACAAGCTTGTTTTGCATACTCCTCAAATTGTTTGTTAGCATATTATTTTTCCCTTTAAACCTTTAATTTGTACACTGTTGTATTGTTCTGTATTCTGACGTGGAACCTTTGTAAATGAACCTTTGGTTCAAAGGTACTTGTAATCCTAGAATTTAATAAATAAAACAATCAACGGGCTTTTCTCAGAGCTCTGGGGAAATGATCAGGATCAAACCTAATTTAACCTCTGTTTTATTATTTTGCGAGGTAGAAAGTTAATATCCTCACTGGGTATAGTGACTGGCGTCTGCTTATGGACTTATCTCCTACAAGTTTGCTGAAAAATGGGGAGAAATGGACTTCTAACAAACATGAAGCTGCAGACCCAAGTTTACCAGCAGGGTCTGATTTCTCCTTGTAGACTGTGGGTGGCACACAGTCGGCAACCCTAGAGGGTCTACAACAGGCAGTTCACGTCCTAACACAATCGATCCAGCGAACAGACAAAAATAAAATGACCCCTATAGAGATTGCCTAGTGACTGTGGAAACGAAAATTGATGGAATGGTTGCATCCGTCACAAATTTGGAGACAGTGGCCAGGAACTCAATGATGGCCTCCAACTTAATGATAAAGGAGCAGTCAGTAATTCTAACGAGGCTGGATCAAGTCAGAAACATCTTAAGGGTGTCAAATGTGGAGATCCTCGAGCTGCCTGAGGGGCCCAAGAGTACAGCTCTATCAACAGTTCTGGAGAGATGGCTCACTGAGGTGCTGGGGGTGGGCTTTGTGCTGCAGATTATAAAAGCCTTCTGAGTGAATCCTAGAAGGGCAAGAGCCTGAAGAAAAGAAGGTCCCTGTGCTATGCTAATGATCATTACTTCTTCAGCAATGAGAATGAGAGACAAAATATTGTACACGGCTCGGGAACAGAGGTTGGTTGAATTAGAAGGAAGTAAGATTCTCTTCTTCCCTAAATATTCATACTCAACATACAACAGGAAGAAGGCCTTTGATGTGATCAAATGAAAGATGTCAGATATGGTCATTTCCTACAACCTGTGGTTTCTAGCCAGGCTGTAATTTATGGTGAACAATAACATTCGTTCCTTTACAGATCCTAAAGAGACTAGTGTATTGGTAAGAGATTGAACAGGAGAGGAATGCCACAACAGTGGATGAGGGAGAGCTTTCCAAGGAGGGAGACTGAGCAGTATTTTGTTCAAACTGGACATTGATGTTTCTGCCCGGTTAGCAGGTTTGAGGGGTGTTTTAACCCAACTGAGACTCTCGTAAAGTTAACCTGGTTTGATTATTCCAGTGACTTTAACTTTGAACATTTCATAATGTGCAGGTTAAGGCCCGGGTATGAGCTGTGCCTGTTCTGGTTTAAGATTGATTTTAATTCTCAACAAGTATATGATTTACCACAGCCCTACAGAAGTGAGGCTTAAACTGAGGCTGAAGAAGGGTTGTGGTACTCGCACTGTCGAATGGTTACGGGCCTTATGTAGCAACAGAACATTAACTCTCTTATCATGTGAGCAAGATGGCGGATTGAACTGTGCC
Organism: Neoceratodus forsteri; assembly: GCA_016271365.2. Classification (NCBI taxonomy): domain Eukaryota; kingdom Metazoa; phylum Chordata; order Ceratodontiformes; family Ceratodontidae; genus Neoceratodus; species Neoceratodus forsteri. The sequence continues at coordinate 438,517,865 of CM057459.1, read as the reverse complement.
TGATGTACGATGCAAACCCAGGGAGGAAGGTAGCTTGCTTGTGGGGTTAGCGTAAAGCACTGTTTCAGGTATGGCATGAGTGCCTCTGCTTCCAGGGAGGTATATCCTGCTCCAGTAGGCCCATGGTCCAAAATATTTTATGTATTTTAAAAAGGTACATAATGATTATTGCAAGCCCTAGTCTGTCATTGTATTTGGTGGGGAGTTATTGCTTATTATGAACGGAGGATTGTAAATAGAGGAATCTGATTGGCCAAGAGCTCTTTGAAGCCGTGACGATATCGGGCTACATCATCACGGCTTCAGAAAAGTTCCGGCACCACCAGCCTCTTTGCTCTCTACTGTCTGAGAACAATTTTTTTTCAAAATGTACTCTTGCACCACCCAAAAGCTCATTCATAAAATGTTTTAAAACCTGTTTGTTTTATTTTTTTAATTTATAAAATTTCAAACTCTGTTCATAATAGCAATAAGTCACTCCAGGGTATGGTATATCAGGGGATATTGTCACTTCTCGGGTGGTTGGATGCACTCAGCCTGCGGCCTCATGCCCAACCACCCAAGGCATGACGATATCCCATGATATACCACACTCTGTTGTGCCTTATTGCTTAATTATACAAAGGCAACAGAGAATCCTGGTCCCTGATTGGTCAGACTGGGACTGGAACCGGGATGTTATCCCAGCATAACATCCCGGTTCTAGTTGCACCACAGTCATGACCGCATAAAACTTAAAAAAATCTGTCCATGTCTGTGTCTGCCATCGGCATCACTGCTTCTGCTAATCTCCTGGTGCAAACACACTGAGAGCGTGCCACAGTGCTTCCGTTAATTTAACAATACTTGAATTTCTTTCTTCAACGTGTTCTTCTCCTGGCACCATTACAAAAAAGAATTTAGTGTACCGGGAGAAGCAAGCACAAGACAACCAGGAACAGCAGGGTACACGTGAAAAAATTTTCTGACCCCATGCTGAGCATTGCGATGTGACACCATGACAGCAACTGCCACGCTGTACACTCGCTGGCCCGTCAAGCCTATCGGTTCTGTCAGTATTTTAAAACTATCTCTGCTACACCTCTCAACTGTCTTTTCATCCCTTACCACTTCATTTTTGCACTCTGATAGAACCGTCCACGAGTCAACAGAGAGGGAGCTGGAAAACAAGAAACTACTGACCTGGCCACATGACAGGGAGAAAGTGACAGAGTTAAAATAAAATATAAAAATCACAGTTCTTCGGGATGCAGAGAATTGTTTACAAAAAAAAAAAAAAACACAGTTGGTTGGGGGCACAGAAAATCATTTAAATTTGTGCTGACTGAGGAGACAACACGCAAATGCTTATGTGGAGACTCGACGGTGTGAGCCACAGTTACAATACAGCAGCTCCACCTGCCGGACAAAAAGAATAGGCACTATTTCTTTAAAGAGTAAACCTATGCTTTGGAAAAAATACTAAAATGTATAGTTTCAGAGCAACTTTTTCATCCTTTTTTCTTCTCTTTGACTCACAAGCCATTGTATAATAGGAATAATGCTCTCCAGGGTGGGTGTTATGCTGGGATAACATCCCTTCTTGGGTGTTGGACGCCCTCGACCAGTGGCCTTGGGCCCAACCACCTGAGGCAGGATGTTATCCCAGCATAACACCCACCCTGTCGGGCATTATTCCTTTAATATATATCTCACGAGGCAAGGTTGCCTTCATTTTGTATTATGTTAGAGATGATGTGCAGGATCGAGTAGGTCAGTTGTGTTTTCCATATAGAAACTATGGGATTAATTTTATATTGGCATTGGCTGCATCATATGACTCCAAAGACTGTGCAGATTATTTACTGTTGAAATTATTTCTGTAATATACCCTTGAGTCTCTTAACAAAGAGAGAAGCGACTCTGTGATCCTTACATTTCTTTAAACATGTATGCATTTGTGGATGCCTTCTCTGATTGATTTAAATGTATGTTATTTCTTATTGAAAAAGCAATAAACACAATCTTAAAAAAAAAAATTGATGAACTGTTTAGCTAAAGCAGTGCTGGTGGGCAAGGTGTTACCCAAGGCAAGATTGTTCCAAACCTATGGGAGCTGACAGTTGAAGGCAAGTTAGCTAGAATTCTGCTTTCGCCTAGGAACAAGGAATCCATTACCAAATGGGAAGGAAGGTGGTGGCTGGAAGGAGCAGCAGGGATGGGCAAGGTACTTGGGTAATTGCAGAGTTTCAAGCACCATTATGCTTAACAAATGCATTCAGCTGGCCAGGTTGAAGGGCCCTGGAGCACGAGGATGGAATTTAGAATGAAATTCAAACTGCTGCCCTCTAGGTGTTGCTGCGTTCTGCAGCATAACGTCAGATCTTTTCCACTGGTCCTAGCAAGTTGCCTCAATGAACTCTCTAGCAACTCGCTCTAAAACGTCAGTGATTCCGGCACAAATATCATAGTTTGATTTTTATTGTTTTATTTTAAATCTGCCCTCTTAGTTAGGCTTCTTTTATTAGGAGTTTGTGATTTGTTGCTACTCTCCAGCTCGAGTTCTCCGTGGCATTCTCAGTATCGGAGAACTCAGGCTGCTCAGCAATGTCCCGTTTGTTTGGGAGAAAGATAATCTTTGTTTATTTCTTGATTCTGTTTGTTATTTCGGTCTGGCGTCTTCGGTTCTGTTTCGGGAAATGAGACGCAAGTTTTAGTTGATTAAAAAAGAGAGGTTTTAACCTCGTTTGTCAAGTCATTCAGTCTCTTGGGCATAACAGGCTGGGGTTGGCAATTATTTATTTGTTTCCACTTTGCCTAAACTTGTTTTATTTTTAATTCTTTTACTTCTCTGCTAGTTGAGTGTTGTCTCAGTCCCACTGTCGGGGAGTGGAGAGTCTACATTATAGCATGGTTATGAATGCTGAGCTCACACGGCTTTCAATCTGTTGATTTTAATCATGTAGACTGTATGTAGAGACTCTCAAAATAAAACGGTATTCAGGTGTAGTGTTTGCTTTGTTTTCTACAGATTTGCAGTGTTTGTTTACTATCTCTGTCTGAGGGTACCACCTCTGTCTTCCCACTTGTATGTTTGGGTTTTGGTATTTATTTGTCTTAATGACTAATCAGACTATCACGACTGTGGCTACTGCATTCTCCAGGTTCAAGAATTGTTACTTGTGAATTTACCAGCAAATGAAGAGAGAGAAAAAGGAAGCATGTCACTGTCCCTCCTGCCGGCAGTAGATAAGTCAGAATTAACAGTGTCACTGCCCCTACTGCTGAAAAGCAAAAGGAGATGCCAGTGGACACAGTCATGTATATTCATTGCAAAATGCTTTGTTAATGCATCAGTTAGGGTTGATAGCACAGCGACAAAAGTATGGAAATGTGATGTTAGGGTTACCCCTCCACCACCACCCACCCCCCACACTCCACACACCAACAGACGGGGTGTGCCATGGGGTTGTCAGACCCAACTCTCACCCATTCCGTGTATAAACAGGATGACATGCTACAGTATAGGAGAATGGGGTGAGAGTTAGGCCTGATGACCCCATGGCACACCCCAACATCTGTTGGTGTGTGGAGTGTGGGGCTGGGGTGGGGATTGTAACCCTGACATCACATTTCCATACTTTTCTTGCTGTGCTATCAACCCTAACTGATGCAGTAACAAAGTTTTTTGCACTGAATGTCCCTTCTTTTTGAGAAAGTGTAATGTAACTGGTATGTGGCTGTGGGAGCACGGCCCTGAGCTCCCTTCACAATGCCAGTGTATACTTAATTGTATGCGAATGTGGGAGCGTGGGCCCTCTGGGCCCTGCGCTCCCACTTACACATAAGTATGGAGGCTACAGCTGCCCTGTAGTACTGAAAAGGAACCCTTGTAACACTAATTTGTCAGTATCTCAGTAACTGTAGCAACTATGAAAAAAATTCCACTGCAGGTGTAATCATGACTTTGAAACCTCCACATGGGCTTAGTCCACCTCGGAGAACGAAAAATCCATATGTCAAATCGTTTTCAAGATACGGGCGCCAAAAGTCGCTTCGGGTGCCTCAGTGTTATCCTATGGGAAATTTCTCAACTTCAGAGCACTGTAACTTTGTAACCCGTTCAAATTTTTTTACCAAACCATCAAAAGGTACATCTGTGGGGCCAAGGCTTGGCACCCTGCAAATTTCAGCCAAAAAGCCCCAGCCGTTTAGTTGCTGTGGTGTGGCAAAGAAATGGTATTTTTTGGTGCAGTAGTGTTGCAAATTGTGACAGTACAGATGCAACACTGTCGTGATTTGCGCACTATGGGGGACCCGATTTTAAAAAAGGTATTTCAAGGGGTCCTAGAAAAAAAACTAATGACACCAATGTGTTCCTCAGGCCCTGTTTAGATAAACACAACTGTCAGTGTTTACCTAGGGCCACTAGAATTTCAACTACAGGTGTTTTTCTTCACCACTAACTGAAACAAGATGGCAGCAGCATGGCACCACTTAGTGGATTTACGACAGTAAAGTGTGGTTTTGCGACAGTTTTGAGAGGCACAAATATTTTTTCCCCATTGACTTCAATGTTAAAACTTAAAAATGGAATAACTTTTGAACAATTTAATATTTTTACACCAAATCTTCAAAAAGCACATCAGTGACCCAGACTCCATCTTCCCTGAAGATTTCAGACCAGACTGGCAAGTTGTGAGGGCTGTAGCCCTGAGCAAAGAAATGTGCAAGAACCCCGTTTTGCGCGTTTTTGGTGCTCTGCAGCTCCACAACCACTCATCCATCCGTAACACAACATGCCAGATCCAAAGATCTGTGGCACCACACTGCGCATGCAAACTTTTAAGCAAATCCGTCATATGGTGATGAAGTTATTAACATGCAAACTTTTGAGTTTAACATAGAAGTGGCCGAGCAATCGTAACTATAATATATGGGATACATAATGGACTGCAGTGGAATAACACATTTATCTCCACTAGTGAGTGGTAAGACCTATCACTCACGAGTGGCGAAGCCACAAGTTAGTTATAAAGGTCTCACCACTTGTGTGGAGATAAATGTGTTGTTCTACTGCAGTCCATTATGTGCATGATATATAGCCTTTGTTTTAAGACTACTGTATATACTATACAGAATATAGTTTTAAAACAAAGGCTAGACAGTTTCTTAGCTTTAGATGTGTGTGCAACAGATAAAGTGCAATACAGCACTTAAATGTTGCTGTAGTTGTATTTATTTATTTTTTATTTTTTTAATTTGGAATTGCAAACCTTTGAGTCAGAGACTCCTTTCCAAAGGCTCCACGTCGGATAAAAAACAGATTCACAGGCATAGACATACAAAGTACAGTAAAAACATAACCGGCAGAGTACATAGGTTAAAGAACAAACCAGATGGATAATGGTGTCGGGATTCAGTCTTTGCAGGTGGCAGTACAGACATCACAGAAACACAGGATAATACAGTTCATAGTCATAATGCAGCTACAGTTATAGTAAGGAAGTCCTATACAGGGTAGTAGCTAAGTTCAGTTAAAGATAAATGCAGAAATACAGAGTTAAGTCAGTGCAGCCTGGAGGAGGCAATTGTCATCAGGGGTCTAGATAAGGGATCTGAGAGGGAGGAAGGGCACCGGAGGGCTAGGACAATACCTGTTGCATGCACATGCAGGTGCGGGTGGAAAAAATGTGGCTCTTAAGAGCTGTCTTAAAAGGACCTATTTTTGAGAGTGAGGAGATTGAAGGGGGGAGGGCGTTGAACCAGTGAGGTGCCCTGTAATAAAAGGATCTGTGGGTTAGTGAGGTCCGCACCCTTGGGACTTTGAGAGCAGTCCCGCGGGTGCTCCGAGTAGAGGCAGCAGGAGATGCCAGGTGAAGGGGGGCCTAGAAGTATTTTCTTTGCCAGGAGGCAGGTCTGATAGTGAGTTCTTTCTTCCAGACAGAGTATGTTGGCCAGGGAGTATAGTGTGCAAGTGTGGGTCCATCTGTCTGCACCAGTGAGGAGCTGGCAGACCTTGTTTATGGTCATTTGGATTCTGCTGAAGGTGGTGGCATCAGCTGCAGCATAGACTGGGAGGCCGTACTCTATCTTTGATAGAATAGAGGAGGTGATAGCCAGTCTGAGGGCTTCAGGAGGAAAGCAGTCCTTATGGCTGTAGAGGAGGCCTGTGCGCATGTTAGTTGCTGAGGTGAGCAGGTTGATATGAGAGTGAAAAGTGACGGCAGAATCGAAAGTGATGCCCAGGTATTTGTAGCTGTTAACTTGCTCTAGGGGGAGAAATGAGCTGGATAGTATATGGAGGGGTGCATTTTTAGACTTGTTTTGATGGTGAGCAAATAACATTGCTTTCATTTTTTTAATGTTAATGACTAGCCTGTGGTTGCTAAACCAATTTTCAATTTGGCTGAATGAGTGCTGCAGGGAGGTCTGAAGAGAGAAGGGGTCAGGGTGTGAGGAGAGGAGAACAGCATAATCTGCATAAAGAAGGATCTTGATAGGGCAGGAGATTGGTAGTGCATTTATGTAGAGACTAAAAAGAAGAGGGCCCAGGATGGAGCCATGTGGAACCCCGGAGAGGACTGGGCAGGTGCTGGATTGGGTGTGGTTTATTTTGACATGCTGGGACCTTGCAGAGAGGTAGCTGGTGAACCAGTCCAGCGGGCCTTGGGAGAAACGTAGTTGATGGAGGGTGTCAAGTAGGAGTGGGTGACAGACCATATCAAAAGCCTTGGAGAGGTCAGTGTAGACAGTCCCCGTGAGGTGGCCTTGGTAGAGTGTTTCTTGGAGGAAGTTAGAGAACTCAACCAGAGCAGTGGTTGTACTATGACCTGCACGGAAGCTGTGTTGCTTATTACATAGTAGGTTGTGGGAGGTAAGATATTCCGATAATTGGTCTGCCACTCTTTTTTCCAGGGCTTTAGAAATGGGGGAAGAATAGAGATTGGTCGATAGTTGCCACGGGAGGAAGTGTCACCACCTTTGAAGATGGGGTGATCACAGTCTTTTTCCAGGCAAGGGGGTACTGGCCAAGGCAGAGGGAGTGGGTTTAATAAATCAGTCAGGGAGTTAGCACTACATCAAAAACCTGTTGAAGGATACTGAGGTCCAGAGGGTCTGAGGAGAGGATGGTGCCCTTGAGGGCTTTTGCTAGATAGTGCCTGGCTTTATGTGGTGAGATGGTCCTCAGGTGGAAAGATGGGGGAGGTGTTTTGGTGGTGGTGGTGGGGGGGTAGGGTCAAAGAAGTTATTAGGGAGGACTGCGCTGAGGTCTGAGAATGCGGTGTTGAGGCAGTCAGCAATGTTGGCGGGGTCTGTGATAGCGGCACCATTGAGGTTGAGTAGGGACAGGAGAGGGGAGCGGGACTTTCCATTTAATTCCTTAATGTTATCCCGGAAGTTTTGGGCAGACCCCGAGGAGGAAGCGAGTGAGGATCTGTAGTATTCTGCTTTAGCCTTATGAATTGCCCATGTACATTTATTGTGCTCAGCATTATAGGCCTGCCTGTCACCAGGCTTGCCAGAGGAGACGGCTCTGTGCCAGAGATTCTCTGTGGCAAAGCTGTAGGAGCAGCAATGGTGTGATCCATGGAGCACATCATTGCTTAGTGCGGATTTTGGCTAGTGGAGTGAAGATGTCATAGGCCTTAATGAAGGAGTGGGTGAAGTATTAGCGTGCTTGGTCAGTACTGGGGACCCGGTTGATAGGTGACCAGTCCCACAGGGCGAGGGTTGTTTAAGTTTGTCTAGGTTCCCAGGGTGGATTAGTCGACGGGAGACGACGTTGGGCACTGACTTTGGCAGCTGACAGGACCGTGAGAATGGTATGGGTGAGTGGTGGCTCAGGGAGTTGGGGTGAACAGTGATGTTCACAACCCTGTGCAGGCGGTTGGTAAGGATGATATCTAGTAACGTGTGAGAGCCATTGGATGGGTTCCGATGAGTTGGGTGAGTTACCAGCTGAGTTAAGTCCAGGGCTGCAAATGCATCCTTGGTATGGGCAGATGAGCTAGCTAACCAGTTGGTGTTGAGGTCACCCACTAGTATTTGTTTGACATTGTGTGGGAGGCTGGAGAGGTAGTCAGTGAGGGATGCAGTTGCTTGGGCTTGTTGCCAAGGGGGAACATAGGCTACTGAGATAATCGGAGAGGCCCTGGTGGGGTCTGAAGTGATCTTAAGAGGGAGGACCTGGGTACTGTGGTCGAACTTTGGGATAGATAGAGCGCGGCCCATTAAGGAGTCTCGCATGTAGATGGCGCAGCCGCCCCCTCGCTTACTGACTCTGTCTTCCCTAAACAGTGAGTAGCCAGGGAGAGAGACGGCAGAGTCAGGGTGGCCTTAGTTAGCCAGGTTTCCACAATTGCCAGTATGTCTGGCTGGTGTTGGGCAAGCCAGCAATGGAGGGCTGTGCTTTTTTTTTTTTTCAAAAGGCTTCTGATGTTCATAGAGGCTATGCGCAACCCTGACATAGGAGGGGTTTGGCGGGTAGGATGAGCCTGGGTTGGGATGGATGTTCCCTGATAGAAGCAGAAGCAGGGAGGCAAATGTGAGGAGAGAGGAGGTGCCTCGCTTGTGTGAGCTGTGCCGGACATGAGCTGACGTGATAAGAAGCGAACAGGGGATGGGTAATGCACAGAAGATGGGGATAGCATGGTAAAACATGGGAAGAGAGGGGTTAAGGGAGACCAGATGAAGATAGAGATGGGCAGGACGGGGTGGTCAGGGTGGGGGAGGGGTGGGGGGAGCTTCCAGTATGTTAATAGATGATGTTGGTGATGGGCATCAGTGGGGAATTAATACTGCTAGAACAAGTAAAAGAACTAATAAGTGTGGACTATGGGGGAGTCCCTTGGTTAGCATCAGTTAGTTAGAGATCAGGAGGTATAAGGTAAGCAGAAGGACAACCCGTGTTGAGGTGGCCTCGGTAGTGCAGTGGTGGGGCTGCAGGCTGTGGTGCTGAAGGTGCAGGGTTCGAAACCCGGGGCTGGAGTGCTTGCAGTGCTTAGTCCCGAGGCCAGGAGTGCACCAGAGTGGGCTGGAAAGACAGCTGTGTTGAGGGCAGAAACGGGGGGCGTTGCAGTGACTCCTAGTGGCCACTAGTGGTCATGTCTCAGTGGGGGGGGTGTTGGTGGTGGAAGTGGTAGTAAGTGCAGTGAAGGAGGAGTTGGGTAGAGAGAAACAGGATCTAGGGGAGCTAGAGGGGTAAGGGGTAAAATAAAGGGGAATAAGGTGGAGAAACTAAAGGGATCAGAGAGGGTAAAGTTGAGGATCGTGAGTCAGCTTGGAGTAGTACAGTGGGGCAGAGGAGTTGAGGGTGAAACAGAGCAGGAAGTAGGGAAAATATAAGGACTCCCTCTGAAGGTCACTAGGTATAAGCTGCAGCCTGCAAAGAGGGGACTTAGTCTAGAGCTGAGTGTAGTTGAGATAGCAGCCACTAAGGACAGGAGCAGATAAGTTGCAGAAGGGAATCTTGGCTGATAATGCGAGTCTCGAGGTCTAGCGGCCACTACAGGTGATAGCATATAACCTGCAGATGGTGAAATCGGCTGATAGGTTTCTTGGGCATCACGTGCTACTAGCTAGAAAGGTCTCAGTCAGCCAAGGGTGGTGGTGGGATGGTGGAGCAGCCAACGGCGAGGTACTTTCCTGGCAGTTGCAGCCGACCGTGATGGAGCTTCTGCTTGGATTCGTACTTTGTCTGCTGGAGTGTGAGCTGTCGGGGAAGGCTGCTTTCTCCTGCCCTTGCGATCCTCACCAGGCACCCTCGGGGAGCCTGTGCAGTCTTGTCTGCCAGAGTGTGAGCTGTGGAGAGGGCTGCTTTCTTCTGCCCTCGCGACCCTCGTCGGGCACCCTTGGGGGAGCCTATGCAGGTTCAGTGTATTTATTGAATGTACTGGTGTTTATAACTACTCATAACAATGTCTGGTAAGTGTTTGTGTTTTATTTTCTCTTTTCCTTGATACAGGGCTAAAATCCTACCATGTGTAATTGATCTTTGATATGTTAGTTCCTTTGTTGTCATGTGATGTATATGAATTTTATATGTTTACTGCACAGGTACACCTTGTAAACAGGGCGTAAATTGTCCTAATGGTGTTTATACTGTATAAATACATTTTATTACTACTACATACCACACCATTTGTAGTGTTTTTATTGGTGTTTTACTTTGATTTAGCTTTAAACTGCCTTTCCTTCCATTGAAAGTTACCTTTCTGGCCCATTGTTCTTTGTGTTCCATTTCAAGATTCCAAGTGGAAATAACATGTCTAAGTTATATAAATGGTGTTCTAAGTGAAGATAAATATTTATCCAAAAATAACATGATTTATTTACCAAATTTATTCACCACTGGTTTGATATATGAACAATGCCACTGCCCCTCCTGCTGAAAAACAAAAGGAGACGCCAATGGGCAAAGTGAAACATTCAGTGCCCCCGCCCCTCCTGCCACACAATATAAGGTGACGCCAGTGGACAAAGTCATATATATAATGAGAAAAATGCCACTGCCCCTTCTGCTGGAAAGCAAAAGGAGATACCAGTGGATCGAGCACAATATAAAGAGAAAAGTGCCATTGCCTGTCCTACTGCAGAGCAACAGGAGATGCCAGTGGACTATATAAAGCATAAGTGAAACACGTCACTGCCCTCCCTTCCTGCTGAAGAGCACAGGAGATGCCAGGGGATAAAGCAGAAATGCCCTCTCAGGAGGACTTGACAAAGGCTTACAGTTCTCCAGGTTTTCAAGCCATGGGGGTTCTTATGGGCTTACTGATTCCTTCATTGCCCCTTCTGATGAAAAACAAAAGGAGACGTCATTCCTCAAGATATAGTATAAAATACCACTGTCCATCCTGCCATAAAGCTACAGGAGACACCAGAGGACAAATTAAAATATATGTTGAGAAAAATGTCACTGCCACTCCTGCCAGAAAAACAAGAGGAAACGCCAGTGGGTGAAGTAAAATATAAAGAGGAAAGTTCCACAGACCATACGGCAGGCTGCGCTCCTGGTCCTTTGTGAGCAAATTCAATGGGTCCTCATTTAGCACTTAGTGGACCCGACCAGAAATACCCTGGATGCCACTAAGTACCACTATCACGTATCAGTGGGTATAAACAAACCTGCTCTCAGAGCCTTGGCCCATGCTGTCCCCTGGAGGGGATTTGCATGGGTAAGAACAGCTAACTTTGTCTCATGACATCCAGACAACAGCCATGGATTTCCTAGATGAAAATAGTTCCCTCTCTGGTGTTAAACAGAGGCATACAAAAAAAGAAAGAAAAAAAAAGGGGTGTTCAAGAATACAAAACAACTTACAAAAGTAATATGGAGAATGAAAAGGCTTCTATATTTTATAGGACTCCTGGATAGATAGATCTTGGTACAGGTCATTATCCAAGACCTTACTACCCCACGACAGGCCTATGACTAGTCTCATCACAGAGGCTACTTCAGGGTCAGAAGAACAAGAGCTTCCCGAATGTCTGACCAGGCTTCATCACCTGAGGCTCAGCCAGACCAGAATCCCTGATGTGTGTCCAGGTTGCCAACCCTTTGCCAGTAGAGGGAAAGGCAGGCTCATTTTCTTTCAGCAGTGGAGAAACATAACCAAAGACAAGTAGGTCCTTGGAAGTAGTGGGCCAGGGCCTCATTTTACAGTTCCAAATGTTCCCAAAAATTGTCTGTACATAGACATTTTCCACTTTCCACGCCAGCAGAAAAGATTCTGCGGGAACTGGGGGAAAAAAATCTCCTGCTGCAACATGCGACAGAAGAAGCTGCCCTAGGAGAATTGTTCCAGTTACTTCCTCACACACACAAAAAAACAGGGAGTATCAACCCATTCAGGATCTCAGATTATTGAACAAGCATGGCAAAAGACATATTCCAGGTGGTCATTCTGCCTACAGTCATTCCATCCCTCCAGCAAGGAGACTGGTTGATTTTTTTTTCCAGTACCTCTAAGACGCTTTTTTTTTTTTTTTCATGCACAGAAAACACCTATGGGTCATGCTTCATTCTGGTCACTACCAGTTTACAGCCTCCCCTTCGGCCTGTCATTTGCTCCAACAGGGTTACAAACTGCTTAGCCGTTATGACAGCGCTCCTCAGGAGACGAGAACCGATGGTCTTCCCTGCCTAGATGACGGGTTGGTTGTGAGAAATTCACACAAACAGGCCAGGGACTCATTCTCCTAATTCAGAATACTCTAGAGAAATTGGATTTTCTCATAAATATGCAAATGTTTTAGGAAAAAAAAAAACAGTAAAGATACTGGAGTTCATAGTAGCAGAAACTAGGTGCCATACAGGGCAAGGCATTCCTGACACACAAAAAGGTAGGAAGATATGTGGAAAGGGTCAGTCCAGGCGAGCAAGGCACTCCCTTCTTCTTTAGTGCATATGGACTCTGCCACAGAGGTGGTTCCAAGAAAAAGATTTTATGTAAGGGACATTCTGAACCATCTGCGGGCTCATTGGTTCCAAACATCAGCTTCTCTCCAACCAGGTGCCAGTCACAAAACTGCTTTTACAGGCATTTGACTGGTGGAAAGACAATGACAACCCCCCCATCTGGTTTCCTTTTCAGGCACAGACTGCAGTAGTTGCCCTACCAACGGATGCTTCCATGTTGGACTGGGACACTAACTTGGGAGACCTAGCAGCAGTAACAGGGTTTGATCTCTATGGGAGTCCAGGGAGCATATAAACCTGCTGGAGCTAATAGTGGTGTTTTCCAACCCTTCGGTTATTTGCACCACAAGTCAAGGTTCAGTCTGTCCAGGTCAGGACAGACACCACCACCACCACCACCATGAATTACATCAACAAGCAAGGAGGCACAGGGTCCTCAAAACTGTACATAGAAGCTGCGAAACTGTTGCCTGGCTTACTCACTGGCTGTGCAACTGTCAGCAGTCCACCTCGCAGGAAAGGATGATGTCGTGGCAGACTCACTCAGCAGGATCAGCCAGGCCATAACGAATGTTCTCTGAGCAAACAGGTGTTGTCCACAGTCTTTAGGAGAGTGGGGGTTCACCACAGATGGACTTGTTCGCACCCAAAAGGCAGTTATCAGCTCCCTCGTTTTCCTGTTGCAGGCCTCTGGCAGTGGGTACAGTCCGTTATGACGGCTGTGTTCTAGATGGGGCAGGTAAGTTTTTCTGTACGCCTTCCTTCCTTTCCCGTCAGTTGTTTTGAGCTCTTCTGAAATTGAGGGATCAACCAGCAACCATGATCCTAATATCTTCAGACTGGGGCAGGTTGCCCTGGTGCTCCCATCTCCTGGCCCTGTCAGTCAAGCAACCTATCTGTTTTTTCCTGAGACATAACCTAATGTGTGTCCCAGGGTAGAATAATCTTTCAAAACCTTAAATCTCTGTGCCTCAAACCTGGGTTTTGAGGAGCTGGACTACTTCTGACTTCCATTTCTCAGACCAAGTTCCCAAAGTCCCTAGCGTGCCCAGAAAACTTGCCAGTAGGAAAACATGCATTTCTAATGGAATGTTTTTCCCTATGGTGTGCTTCTAAACAGCTCAACTCCCTTCAGGCTGACCTGCCTACAATTTTAAATTATCTTCTGCATCTACAAGCCATCATGCCTGCTACCTTGGGGGTTCACTTGGCAGTTTTTCTTGCTTATATGTCAGCGGATGAGCAGAGGACAGTGGCCTATCATCACATTTTCAATGGTTCTTAAGGGCTTCGTACACCCCTGTTCTTCTATTGGGGACCTGTCCCTCATTGGTACCTGAACATTGGTATAACCAAGCTCATGGAACCTCCATTTGCGCCATTGGCCACTGCAAATTTGTAATATGACACTTGGAAGACATTCTTCCTACTAGCCATCACTACATCTAGAAGGGCGTGCCAGATACAAGCCCTCTGCACTGACCCCAATTACATCATCTTCCACAGAGATAAGGTAGCCTGTAGGCCTAAACAGAAAGTTCCTTTCCGAAGTATTGTCTGAGATTCTACAGAGAAGTCCAGTACTGGAAAGCAGGGGCCACACAGTCTGATTGTCAAGAGGTCTCAGGGATAGTACCTGGAATGTATTAGAGACCATAGTTTTTTTTCCCATACTCAGTTGTTCCTCACATATGGTGAAGTGAGAAGGAGCAGTCCAGCCTCTAAGACGACTGTTGCCCTCTGGTCGGTTGTATCATCCTATTTTCTCTTACCCTAATGTCTGGAAGCACTCATCTCTGGGTCTCTGGGTATACTCCACTCGTGGTACTGCTGCCTCGGTGACAGCACTTAGGGATATTCCCCCACTGGATATCTGTAAAGCAGCTACATGGAAAACAGTCCACATCTTTACAAAACACTATCGTCTGGATGTACAGTTCAGAAGGGATGCCAGGTTTGGCACCGCTGTTCTGCAGAACCTTTTCCCCAAATAGGTTCTGTACCCAGCCTCCCAAGGTACTGCTTTGTAGTCTGCATTTGTTAAGCATAATGAGATATTCCTGGGGCTTGAAGAAAAAAATACTTATCGTTTTAAAGTTTGACTTGGTGCCACACAGAAGGCTTCTGAAGAAGTTGGGAGGACTGTGGTGTAGAGAAGGACCTAGTTAGATGTGTGGATAGTTGGTTGGGGTGGGGGAACAGCAGAGGGTGGTGGTAAATGGAGTTGTCGTGAAAATCGAGGTCGCAAGTGGGGTAACAGAGGTGTCCGACCTGGATCCAGTCCTTTTCATATGTTTATCAGAGACATGGGAGAAGAAATACAGGGCAAGATGTGTCTCTCTTTGCAGATGACACTAAGCTGTGTGGCAGGGTGCACAGCATGGAGGTAAGGGTGCTGCAGAGGGACCTGCAGAGAGTGGTGATCCAAGGTTTGGCAGTTGAAATTCAGGGCCAAGAAGTGCAGGGTAATGCACTTAGGGAACAAGAATTCCAGGTCGAAATATTGGCTGGGAGAAGTTAAGCTGGGGACTACTTCAGAGGAAAAGGAGCTGGGAGTCATAAGTGACTCCCTCAAACAATCTAGCTAGTGGAGCGAGGCCTACAGCAAGGCAACAAGGATGTTGGAGTGCACTGGGAGGGAGTTTGATAGTAGGAGGAAGGAGGTAAGATTAACTCTTTATAGATCACTGGTGAGGACCCATCTGGAATACTGTGCCCAGATTTGGAATCCCCAGCTAAGGAAAGACAAAGACAGGCTGGTAACGGTGCAGCGTAGGGTAACCAAAATAATTCAGGGCCAACATGTACTTGCTAGAGGCCAGAAAGGAGAAGGACAGTATGATAGAGACTTTCAAGTTATTCTAAGGAACAAACAAGGAACCTATGAGGACATTTTCAGCAGGAATAGCGAGTCAAAAACACAGCAGTTTGAGTGTAAGCTGGCAGGGGGAGGTTCAGGAGGAGCATGAGAAAATATTGTTTTAGATAGAGAGAGTTTCAGCCACGGAACAGCCTACTGGCAGAGGGGGTGGGCGCTAGAACTGTTAATGGTTTAAAGAACGTCTGGGACAGAGTTAAGGGCTTAATAGTTACTCTGGGTTATCAGTAAGGCATGCTGCTACGGGGAGGAGGGGCAAAAAACCCTGTCTAGACAACAGGTATCGTGGGTAGGAGAGGGGGGTATAACAGGGCAGACTGGTTGGGCCAATGGTCTTTTTCTCCTAACATTGTCTGTGTTTCTGTGTAAAAGCTTTTGCCAGGTCAGAGAATATGATGCTGGTAGGTAGGCCATTATCCATATTAGAATAAAGTCTTTGAATCTTAGAAGGGAGGTGAGTGTTGAGTGAGCTGCTTGAAACCAGGATTGGAAGTTGGAAAAGGCACAGTTCATAGAGTAAAACCTTTACTGCTGCCTGGTGACCAGTCTCTTAAGCATTTTAGAGAGAATAGAGAGATTGGTCAGTAATTTGCAGGAGACTTTTTTGGGGCCACCTATGTGCAGGGGAGTCACTAAAGGGCGTTTCCAAGATGAGGGGGAAAACCCCAGAGGAGAGGGAGCAATTTAAAACGTGGACCAGCAGTAACTGGTGAAGCCAGTTTCAAAAATCTAGTGGGAATGCCATGAGGCCCAGAGTGTGAATTTGGCTTAGTGCACAGCCACTTGCAGAGGACCTCAGAAGTAGTTGTGCAAGAGAAGTCAGAGCTTGGCATGCTGGGTTTAGGGTTTCCATATGGAAGACTAGAGCTGTAGACAGTAGGGTAAGGGGCAGTTACCCAGTGGCCGTTTGACAGATTCAGTGCTAGGGCATTTGCTATGGCAGGAGGATCAGTGACTTTTACCAGAGATACACTGGAGGTTAGCAATGCTATGGGCAAAGTGGGAGTGCCAGAGCAGATTATTTACTGTATTCCAGAATTTGGAAAGGGGGGCTGGGAATCGCTGATAAATTTGGATTGAAAATATATGGCCTTGGCTTTTTACGGGACAGTAGACTTGTGTAGCAATTCAGCACTGATACCAGGACTAGAAATTTAGTTTTAAATTTGGTGTTTCCAATGGCATATCCAAATATTTGGTATACATTTGTGTGTGCTTTTACATACATTCCAATTTGTTGTCTTAAAACTGACTAAAACTGGTATTACGCCCTCAGTTTATGGTATGCTCATAACACCAAATAAATCTAAAATTTGAGCCCTAACTACTGTTGGGGTCTCTTGAATAAGTATCACTAGTGGAGGCAGCCCTATGGCCTAGTGTTGTCCTGTAGGCGACTTGGGTTTGGGAGCGCACTCTGGCCACTTGCATTGGGAGACATGCTGAGCTGGGACAGCTGCTGATAGCAGTTCACTTCAGCTGGGAAGGGCTGGCAGTGTGTTCTGGTGCCAAACTGACCCCTTCTGAGAGCTAGGGAGCTATTTCCTCGTTAGAGCATGCTGGGCATATTCAAGGCCAGTAGTTAGCAGTGCTCACATCATGCAAACAGGCATCAGTTGGTGTCAGTCAACAGAGTTAGTTGTAGTATAGTTCATGTGAGGGGTGGTGAGCCCAAGGGCCCTGTCCTGAGCCCTCTGCTCTTCTCACTTTTTATTAATGACCTCTGTATCAGTCAGGATAATGTGTTCATCCACCTACGTGTGGACAACTTCATCATCTACTGCTGGAGTTAAGAAACTCCAAGTAGTTTTTGACAATCTGCAGTTTTATTCTGGTTGGCAGGATATGCAGTACCAGCAGAAAGGAAGTATGTCCTGGAGCCCCAGGTCCAACCGTGTGAACCTGTAGCACAGTGGTTAGAGCACTTGGAATATACTCTGGGGAACCTGGGTTCAGTTCCTAGTAGGTCACATTATTTCTTTCTCACCACAATTTGCAGTTTTTTTTAGTAAAAGGTTGAGCTTGAATTAAAAAAAATGCTAACAATTCTGTTTAACGTATCTCAAAAACCGAAATCAAATTTCTAAATGGAAATATTTATTTCTAGGGACATGGATATGTTGTTCATCCACACTGTCTGGCAGGTTCCTTGCTGCTTTAAATCTTGCCGGAAGGTCTTCAAGCTGGCTCCTCCCACCCACCTGGGTGGTAAAACTCTCGGCTCCACCCCATGACGCCAGATCTTCCTTACCTCTTGGAAGCTCAGATTCCCTCCTTAACGCTCTGTGTGTAGACTGGATCCTAATTCTTCGGTTTGCCCGAAACTTATTTTAAAATTTTCAAGACTTCGGTCAAGTTTCTCCCTCGCGGATGCGTTGGACAAATCGACTCCTGGATTTCGGCGGTGCCCTTGTGGGCAGAAGATGTCCAGGACGGACCCGCACTCCACGCATCGCTACTGCCTCGCCTAGAACATGACCCGCAGGCTCTGCGAGAGTTGTCGTCGACTTTCAGCCAACGTCCTGGAAGACCGTGCTGCCGGTTACAGCTTACGCCAAGAAGCGCCACTACCGTTAAGTTGAAGGGAGGCCCATTGGGCGGTTACCACGGGCGGCTGGCTCTGCCGAGCAACCCTCGAAGCAGATGATTGCCCCGAGGAGGAGGTGGCACAGGCTGCATCATCCTCTTCCTCGGTCGCAGCATTTATCCCGCTCTCTCTGGGTACCTCGTATTCAGCTTCTTTCAAGGAGCTTTGCCAGTCCCTTTCCAGGAAGGGAGAGGGGCCATCGGGACATTCCTCTCCGTCCAAAAAGAAGGACTCAAAGGGTAAGTCCCATCATCGGCGTTCTTGGGAGCGGGAGAGGTCCCCTTCCCCGGACAGTTGACACTTGGCTTCGGTCGAGGTTGCGGCTAAGGCCGCTGGCTTCACGGTGTCCCTGTCAGGTCAGCCAGCAGAGACTCCCATCGACGCGGTTGAGATTTTTCTCGACCCGTCGGACGGGCTGTCGACTGGTGAAGCCGACAACCCTTCTTCACTGATTCCCCCGGTGGAGACCGAGGACTTGCCTATGTCTCCGGTGCTGCAGTCCCCGGTTAATGCTTCCGAGCCGAGGGAAGAGCAGGTGTTCCCCGCCTCTTCCCAGACCCGTCCTCGGAAATGCCGAGGTTCTTGTTCTCGGACATCGTCTCTGTCCAGCCGATCCCGCCGACATTGGCGGTCTCGGTTTCAGCACCGAAGTAAGAGGTGCCGCTGCCGCTCCCTCTTCCTCCTCGAAGAGAGAGGCTTGCAAGTTGCGCCGACGCCATTGAGGACCTGATGTGCAGCAGTTACTTCTGTCTGGGAACAAGCTGACTCCGTCGCCTTCCCCGGCCATCAAGTGGCTGTCACCCGAGCGGCCGAAACAACACCTTGCAGTAGCCGAGGTGCCCAAGTCTGGGCCGGTTGTTTGGCCGAAACCAGCTGCCCCACCGATTTGTGGTGGAACCTCTGCCTCCAAAACCGAAATCGGGGGCGCTGACCAAGGACTCTCGGTCGGGTTAGGGCCTGCCCCACAGGTTGTCGGTCACCCTCACTCCCGACCGTCCTCGGCAGGTGGAGGGTGGCTCAGGTCCCAGGCAGCTCTTCGCGGACTCCTCAGAGTCCGATGACGACTCCTCTGTTCTCCAGGCCCATTGACCTGGAGTCCTCCGGGGGTCAGTCGATGGACGAAAGCCCATCGTCCTTCATGGGTTTGCTTCGGCTCATCTCGGAGTCCACCGGGATGCAGCTCGAGTCCGTATCCAAGCGGGCCAAGTATCCCCTGACAGAGATACTGGACCGAGGGGATTCACCCACGGAGGCCTTTCCGGTGGCTGAAGCCTTTGTTGGCCTAGCCTTGGAGCTCTGGCAGCGGGCCTGCTTCCTGTCCTTCGCCTCTCGGCCAGGATGGCCAGGAAGTATGCGGTCCCTACCAGCTCTTTGTCCGGTTTTTCAGAGCACCCCTCTTCGGAGTGATTAGTCACCGATGGCGTTTTCCGGCGTTCTGGGAAAGCTAGGGATGTGGATAAGCCCCCCGACAAGGAGTCCAAAAAGCTGGGGCTCAAGGTGTACACTGCGTCCTCCCTAGGCCTCCGCCAGGCCAGCTCGGCCGTTCTAATGGCACACTTCTCCCATGCCCTCATGGACTCCCTGGATGAGGTGATCCCTCATCTCCCGGCTGACCTGCAGACCACGGTCAAGCAGGTGCGGGATCAGGGAAAGACGGTGGCGAAACAGCAGCTCCAAATGGCTCTAGACATTGGAGACTCCTGTGCCAGATCGGTTGCGGCCACGTTGGCCATGCGCCGCAGAGCATGGCTGAGGATATCCACCTTCATGGCAGATACCCAGCACAAATTGGCAGATGTCCTTTCTTGGGATTGACCTCTTCGCCCTGGAGTGGAAGGTCACCTCCAGCGGATCGAAAAGTCCAGTGCCACTCTGGACTCTGTCACCCGCCCAGAAGGACAAAGGCCGCCGACAGCAGCAGCACAAGTCCTTTCGTCCTTCTGCACCTACGGCATGTCCGGCCCAACAGCACCAGCACCAGGGCCAGCAGGCTCACGCATGGCATCCCAAACCCAAGCCCGCGGCTTCCTCCAACAGGAAGCAGGGAGGTAAAGGCCCAGGAGGTCCCTCGGCCGGTCCCTCCTCTAAGCCTACCCAGTGACGGGTTGAGAGGTGTTCCCCCCTGGGTTCCCCCCGTGGGGGGACGGCTCCACCACTTCCTTTCTGCCTGGTCCGCTATCACCACGGACCGTTGGGTGTTGGAGGTTGTAGGAAGGGGCCTGCCCTTGGAGTTCAGGCAGGCCTCACCCTTCTGAGCCATCGCTCCTTGGGGGGCTACAGGGTCCGCAGCCTCTCTGTCGGCTCACCGAGCCAATATCGCCCTGCTCCTCGAAAAAGAGGTGATCAGGAAGGTGGCGGATCCTCCTCTAGACCCGGGGTTTGTGTCCAGGTACTTCCTGGTCCCAAAACAGACGGGGGACTGGCGCCCCATTCTTGACCTGCACGACCTGAACAGGTTCCTAAGGTCTCGGACCTTCAGGATGGTCACTCTGGCTCAGATAATCCCATCCTTGGAACGAGGCATGTGGTTCTATTCTCTGGACCTTCAGAACGCGTTCTTTCACGTCCCAATCTGTCCGTCCCACCAGAGATTCCTCTGCTTCAGAGCGGAGGGATCCCTTTACGAGTTCCGGGCCATGCCCTTTGGCCTTTCCCTAGCTCCCAGGGTCTTCACCAAATGCATGGCAGTGGTGACAGCATTCCTGCGGCGCCGAAGGGTCCTGGTGTACCCCTACCTGGATGACTGGCTGATTGCAGCCCCCTCCAGATCGGAGGTGGAGCTGTCCAGAGATCTGGCCCTCCAGGTTTGCTCTCAGGTTGGCCTCCTCATCAACGAGGCCAAGTCAGAACTCATGCCAAAGCAGGTGATACAATTCATTGGGGCAGAGCTCGACTCTCTACGAGCCAGAGCACGGCTCCCGGCGAACAGGGCCGAGGTTCTTTCCTCCTTTGCCCAATCATTTCAGGTTGGGCAATCGCGCCCTGCCCAGGACCTTCTGTGCCTCCTGGGCCTCATGGCGGCCTGCACCAGCGTGGTCTGTTGGGCCCGCTGGTACATGCGTCCCCTTCAATGGGGGCTGGCCAGCCAATGGTCACTGCACTTTGATCCGCTGGATCAGCTAGTGACAGTGACCCAGGGGATGTGGAACGCTCTCCAGTGGTGGACCATTCCAGCACATCTGCAGGAGGGCATCTCGTTTGTCCGCCTCGAGCCGACGGTCTCTCTATCGACCGATGCCTCTCTTATGGGTTAGGGTGCCCATCTGGGGAAGCACAGAGCGCACGGCCTCTGGTCCCCTCCGGAGTCCCGATGCCACATCAACCTGCTGGAGCTTTGAGCGGTTCGTCTAGCCCTCACCGCCTTCGCTCCGTTTCTACGGGGTCAAGTGCTTCAGGTCCAGACGGACAATACCACGACAATGTACTACCTGAACAGCCAGGGCGGGACGTGCTCCATGCCTCTGTGCAGGGAAGCTCTCCGCATTTGGTCACTCGTGCGCAGCCTGGAGGCAGATCTCCTCACCATTCATGTGGCAGGAGCCTCCAACACCCTGGCCGATGCCCTAAGCCAGATAGGGGCTGCGTCCCACAAGTGGTCTCTCCTGCCGGTGGTAGTACAAGATCTCTTCTCCCATTGGGGCACGCCTCAGGCGGACCTGTTTGCCTCCAGGGAGAATGCGAAGCTGAGACTGTTTAATGCCTGCCCCCCCACCCTCAGCAGAGTTCGCTGCAAGGATGCCTTCGAGTCTGCGGGACCTTGGGTTTCTTTCACGCCTTTCTCATTTCCCTTGATCCACAAGGTGCTTCTCAAGGCGAGGAGGGACAAGGCGCAGTTGATTCTGGTAGCCCCAGACTGGCCCCGCCAGTTCTGATATCCAGATCTCCTCAGTCTCAGCTCCAGGCTCCCGAGGCTGCTTCCAGCCCGCCCAGACCTGATCTCAGCCAACCAGGGGAAGGTATTCCATCAGGACCTTCAATCCCTGCACCTGATGGCCTGGTTCCTGAGCGGCTAGAGTTCCAGGCCTTGGGTCTTTCCGATGAGGTTTTCAACGTCGTTGAGGCGTCCCGTAAGGAGTCGACCAGAAAATGCTACGACAGGTGTCCTTGAAGGTTTAAATCTTGCCGGAAGGTCTTCAAGCTGGCTCCTCCCACCCACCCGGGTGGTAAAACTCTCGGCTCCGCCCCATGACGTCAGATCTTCCTTACCGCTTGGAAGCTCAGGTTCCCTCCTTAACGCTCTGCATATAAGACTGGTTCCTAATTCTTCGGTTTCCGAATTTAAAAGTTTTTTGCATTTATAGACTTTGGTCTTCTATCCCTCGCGGCTGCGATGGACAGATCGACTCCCGGTTTTCGGAGGTGCCCTTGCGGGCAGAAGATGTCTCTGACGGATCCGCACTCCATGTGTGTCTACTGTTTAGGCCTTGAACACGACCCGCAGGCTTGCGACCTGTGCTCTTCCTTCTCAGCCTACGTCCTCGAAGACCGGTGGCGTCTGCTTATAACTGGGGCGCCCTGAGAAACGCTTTCCTCTGGTGAAGTCAAAGCGTCCCGTGGGCGGTTTCCGCTGGTGGCGGGCTCAAGGATCAGCTAGAGCAGATGATCGCCTCGAAGAGGAGGCGTGCAGCGTCATCTTCCTCAACCACGGCATTTATCCCGCCTCCCTGGGTTCCTCTTGCACAGCTTCTTTAAGGGCTTTGTCTGTCCTCTCCACTAGGAGAGAGACCAACGTCTGCTGGACCTTCTTCTCGGTCCAAGAAGAAAGACAAGGATAAGTCCCTCCGTGACGCTCTTGGGAGCGGAAAAGTCCTCTCCCCGAGTTGTCGGGCCATCGACTTCGGTCCATCGCCGCTTCGCCACTGGTCTCACGGTGTCCCCGTCAGGTCAGTTGACTGAGACTCCCGTTGATGCAGTCGAGATCTTTCTCGACCCGTTGGACGGGTTGTTGACCGCGGCCGAAATCCTCTCACCGCTCTCGTGGGAGTTGAGGATCCAGCGGGCTTGCCAGTGCCTCCGGTTCTGGAGCCTCGGGTGAACCCTCGAGCCGAGGAGGCCAGTTCCACCGTCCCCTCCCGCATCATCCTCGGAAAGGCCGAGGTTCTCGGTCTCGGACTTCTCGACGTCAGCCGATCCCGCCATTATGGGCGGTTCGGCATCATGCGCCGGCGCCGCCACTGCTCTGTCCTGCTCTTCGATGAGGGGAGGTTTCGTCAGTTACGCCGGGGACGATATGAGGATCTTCATGTGGCAACAGCTCCTTCTGACCGGGAACAAGCTGACGCCCGACTTCCCCCGCCATTAGTGGTTGTCACCGAGTGGCCGAAACAACCCCTCATCTTACCCGAGGAGCCTGTTCCCAGGTCGGTTCGGGCATAATCAGCTGCTCCACTGATTCCGTGAACCTCCGCCTCCACAGCTGCTAGTTTGGGGCTCCACCAAGAACTCTCGGTCGCTCAGGATCTGCCCCATAGGCTGTCGTGTCACCCTCACTCCCGATCGCCTCGGCAGGTGGAGGGTGGCTCAGGCCCGAGGCAGCTCTTGCGGACTCTTCTGAGTCCAACGACGATTCCTCCTCTTCTCCAGGCAAGTGGACTTGAGTCCTCTGAGGTCAGTCGCTGATGACAGCCCTTAGTCCTTCCTGGGTTTGCTCAGGCTCATCTCGGAGTCCACCGGGATGCAGCTCGAGTCTGGGATTCAAGTGGGCCAATTATCCTCACGGAGATATTGGACCGAGGGAATCTCACGGAGGCTCTTTCCTGTGGCCGAGGCCATTGTGGGCCCAGCCTTGAGTTCTGGCGGCCCCCTGCTTCCCCACCCTGTGCCTTGGCCAGGATGGTAGGAAGTATCGAGTCCCTACGGTTCCCTCGTCCAGTTTCAAACATACCGGCCGAGGTGTTACATCGACAACGCTCAGCGTGCCGGAAATGCTAGGGACGTGGACAAACCTCCTGACAAGGAGTCCAAGAAATTGGACTATGCCGGGCGAAAAGTCTACGCTGCGTCCTCCCTTGGCCTTCGTCAGGCCAGCTCGGCCATGCTTATGGCACATTTCTTCCATGCCCTGTTGGGCTCCCTGGACGATGTAGTCCCTCATCTCCCGGCTGACCTGCAGACCACGGTTAGGCAGGTGCGGGACCAGGGCAGGGCGGTGGCCAAGCAGCAACTTCAGACTGCTCTGGACATTGGAGACTCATGCGCCAGGTCAGTCGCGGCCACAGTGGCTATGCGCCGCCGGGCATGGCTGAGGATATCCACTTTCACAGCGGATACCCAGCACAAATTGGCGGATATCCCCTTCCTGGGGACTGACCTTTTCGGCCCTGGAGTGGAAGGCCACCTCCAGAGGATCGAAAAGTCCAATGCCACTTTGGACTCGGTCTCATCCGTTCAGAGGGACAAGGGCCGCAGACCGCAACCCAAGCCCTGTTGCCCGTCCGCGCCCGCGGCATGTCTGGCCCAGCAGCATCAGGGCCAGCAGGCTTGCGCTTGGTGTCCCAAACCCAAGCCCGCGGCTTCCTCCTCCAGGAAGCAGGGAGGTAAAGGCCCTGGAGGTCCCTCGGCCGGTCCTTCCTCCAAGCCTACCCAGTGACGGGTTGAGGGGTATCGCCCCCAACCCCGTCACCTCACCCCAGGTTCCCCCTGTGGGGGGCGGCTCCGCCACTTTATTTCCACCTGGTCCGTTATCACCACAGACCGGTGGGTGTTGGAGGTGGTGGGAAAGGGCCTGCCTCTGGAGTTCGAGCAGGCCCCACCCTTCAGAGCCGTCGCACCTCGGGGGGCCTCGGGGTCCGAAGCCTCGCTGTCAGCTCGCCGAGCCAACATCGTTCTCCTCCTCGAGAAGGAGGTGATAAGAGAGGTGGTGGACCCCCCCTCAAGCCCGGGGTTCGTGTCCAGGTACTTCCTGGTTCCGAAACGGACGGGGGGCTGGCGCCCCATTCTTGACCTACACGACCTAAACAAGTTCCTAAGGTCTCGAACCTTCAGGATGGTCACTCTGGCTCAGATAATACCATCCTTGGAACACGGCGTGTGGTTCTGCTCTCTGGACCTGCAGGACGCGTTCTTTCACGTCCCTATCCGTCCGTCACATCAGAGGTTCCTTCGCTTTCGAGCGGAGGGATCCCTTTTGAGTTCCAAGCCATGCCCTTCGGCTTATCTCCAGCTCCCAGGGTCTTCACCAAATGCATGGCAGTGGTGACAGCATTCCTACGGCACTGAGGGGTCCGGGTTTACCCTTACCTGGATGATTGGCTGGCAGCCCCCTCCAGACAGGAGGAGGAGCGGTCCAGAGATCTGGCCTTCCAGGTTTGCTCTCAGGTTGGCCTCCTCATCAACGAGGCCAAGTCGGAACTCGAGCCGAAGCAGGTGATTCTTTTCATCGGGGCAGAGCTCGACTCTCTTCGAGCCAGGGCACGGCTCCCGACGGACAGGGTCGAGGTTCTTTCCTCCTTTGCCCAATCATTTCTGGTTGGGCAATGCTCCCGCCGGGACTTCCTGTGCTTCCCTGGGTCTGCGTGGCTTGTACCAGCGTGGTCCGTTGGGCCCGCTGGAACATGCGCCCCCTTCAGTGGGGGCTGGCCAGCCAGTGGTCCCAATGTTGCGATCCATTGGACCTGCTAGTGACGGTGACCCAGGGGATGTGGAACGCTCTCCAGTGGTGGACCGTTCCAGTTCATCTGCAGGAGGGCATGCCGTTTGTCCGCCCCGAGCCGACGGTCTCTCTATCGACTGATGCCTCTCTGATGGGTTGGGGTGCCCATCTGGGGGAACACCGAGTGCACGGCCTCTGGTCCCCGCAGGAGTCCTGATGCCACATCAACCTGCTGGAGCTCTGAGCGGTCCGCCTAGCTCTCTCCGCCTTTGCTCCATTTCTTCAGGGTCAAGTGGTCCGGGTCCAGACGGACAATACCACGACCATGTACTATCTAAACCGCCAGGGCGGGACGCACTCCATGCTTCTATGCAAGGAAGCTCTCCGCATCTGGTCACTCGTGCGCAGTCTGGAGGTGGATCTCCTAGCCATTCATGTGGCAGGAGCCTCCAACACCCTGGCCGATGCCCTAAGCTGGATAGGGGCTGCGTCCCACGAGTGGTCTCTCCTGCCAGAGGTAGTACAAGATCTATTCTCCCATTGGGGCACACCTCAGGTGGACCTGTTTGCCTCCAGGGAGAATGCGAAGCTGAGGCTGTTCCATGCCCGCCCCCCTCAGCAGGGATCGCTGCAGGGGGATGCCTTCTCAAGGCCGTGGACCCCGGGCCTCTTCTACGCCTTTCCCCCGTTCCCCTTGATGCACAAGGTGCTGCTCAAAGCAAGGAGGGACAAGGCGCAGGTGATTCTGATAGCCCCAGACTGGCCCCGCCAGCACTGGTACCCAGATCTCCTCAGCCTCAGCTCAAGGCTCCCGAGGCAGCTTCCAGCTCGCCCGGACCTGCTGTCAGTCAATCAGGGGAAGGTATTCCATCCGGACCTTCAATCCCTGCACCTGACGGCCTGGTTCCTGAGCGGCTAGAGTTCCAGGCCTTGGGTCTTTCCGACGGTGTCCTCAATGTAGTTGAGGTGTCCCATAAGGAGTCGACCAGAAAATGCTACGCCTTCAAATGGAAAAGATTTTCCATTAGATGTCAGGGCAAGGGCCTGGGCCCTTCCTCCTGTTCCTTGACGAGCATATTGAACTACCTTTGGTCCCTTTCTCAGCAAGGGCTTAGGTCGACGACCCTTAAGGTGCACCTGGCAGCCATCTCTGCTTACCGGGCGCGGGCCGGGAAGCAGTCAGTGGCGCAGGAGAAGGTGGTCTGGCGCTTTTTCAAAGGCATTGATCACATTTCCCCTCCGGTGCGAGAACCTCCACCTCCGTGGGATCTACTGCTGGTACTGGCAAAACTCATGGGCAAGCCATTCGAACCAATGCACAGGTGTGAACTCTCTCACCTGTCGTGGAAGACCGCCTTCTGTGTGGCTATCACGTCAGCCAGAAGGATGGGAGAGCTCCAGGCGCTCTGCATCGAGTCTCCTTACCTGGTCTTCCACAGGGACAAGGTTGTCCTGCGCCCCCACCCGAAATTCCTTCCGAAGGTGGTGTCGGAGTTTCACCTTAACCAGGTGTTGACTCTGCCTGTGTTATACCCCAATCACACCTCAGAGGCCGAATATAGGCTCCATACTCTGGACCCTAGAAGGGCGCTCGCTTACTATAAGGAGCGCACGGCTGAAATTCGGGGAGAGGTTCGCCAGCTGTTTGTCACTTATGCTGAAGCCACACCTGGCAGACCTGCAGCCAAGTGGACGATAGGCAGGTGGGTCACCTTCTGCATAGATCTCTGCTATAAGCTGACGGGCATGGAGCCTCCCAGAGGGATAAGAGCTAATTCTACCCACCATACTGCTGCATCGGTGGCTGCTTCCAGGGACATCCCTATCCAGGAAATCTGCAGGGCTGCTACCTGGAAGTCAGCACACACCTTCATCACCCATTACCACATCGACCTTGAGTCATGCCGGGATGCTGGTTTTGGGGCCTCGGTTCTCCAGTCTCTTTTCCCTAAGTAGGGGGTGTGCGCCTTGCCTCGCTCCTCCCGGAGAACTGCTAGGAGTCTGCTAGACAGTGTGGATGAACAACATATCCATGTCCCTAGAAATACAGGTTACTCACCTGTAACAGGAGTTCTAGGAATGGTATATGTTGTTCATCCTCACGACCCACCCAACTTCCCCAGCTTCGACGCACTACCTGAGCTTCCAGCGGGCCATATCTGGCGTCATGGGGCGGAGCTGAGAGTTGTACCACCCGGGTGAATGGGAGGAGCCAGCTTGATGACCTTCCGGCAAGATTTAAAGCAGCAAGGATACCTGCCAGACAGTGTGGATGAACAACATATACCATTCCTAGAACTCCTGTTACAGGTGAGTAACCTGTATTTTCCACACACTAGTTGCAGAACCCTGTTCAAGGAGCTGGAACCCAGAACTGCTCAATACAATTTGAATTAAGCTGCATGCACCACCTACACACCTCACCCTCGGTTCTCTTCAACTGTCTGATCATTCGTTTTTTTCCCCCCCAAGGAGATCAGTCACACCCGGGCCCACTCAATGTTTTCTAGAGTCTGAAGTTACCACATCTCTATCAGTTTGATTATTTGTTCTGTTTTTGTTCTGGCACCGCTCACAGTGACTGTAAACTTTTTTCCCTTTTTGATTTGTCATGGCTTCCTTAATTAAGAGTGAACCATACAGACGACTTCAGGCACTACCAGAAATGCCAGAACACCACTCCTGTAGCAGACGAGCCTAGTGAGTGCCTGTAATGTCTTTTGCAGAACACTTTTTACTAAATGATTTTCTTCATTGTAAAGCAGATAGACCCAGGCCAAAAGGAAGTTGACATTGGAGTTGCCTTCGGGCAGGTCCTCCTACCACAGGTCCGCTCTCCAGTCCTCCAGCTTTAACACCGTAGAGAACTGATTTGCATTTAACCAGTCGATCAAGAAAATCAAACACCAGACCTCTAAGAAGGACCGTTTTCTCTCAGATTCTAGGTAGTGGAAAGAGCTGTGAATCTATGTGAGGCAACGGCACCAGGACTGCTCCAGTTTCAGCACAGTATGCTGTTCTCGTTCCAGTACCTAGTCTTAACGGGTAAGCAACTTCCTACAGACATCAGTCTGATATCTGTGCTAGGGTCTTTCTTTCTTTTTCAAGGCATGTTAGAGCTCATCATGGCATAGTCAACCCAGGCCAGGAAAAACCTCACAATTCAACTGAGCTGTAGAGAAAATAAGATCTGGTTCCAGGCCCTTCCAGAGACTGTTCTGGGCTCTCTTTCCAAGTCCACACAGGTTCCTCGTGCTGATGTCAATTACATTCTTGGTTATGTATCTGCTACAAAATCAAATTTTCCAGCCTACCACCAGTTCTAACCACTTAAGCCCTTCTCTTTATTAACCTGGAACTCATACTGTGGTTAGCCATGTTGGGTGGGGTGGGGGCAACTAAAGTCAGCTACTCTGCTGCCCTTGTCTCTCAGATCCTCCAAGATGGGACTTGGGGGCATTCATTGGGCAGGAAGTCTCTCTTCTCAGACTGACCTAGACTTTGCTCCCAAGGCATCTGAGGACCCTGCAGACAAGAAGTCTAATGCAGAAGACATTTTAGAGAAAGATAATCTAGATAGCACCCTTGATTTGTCTGGGACAGATGACATTGTGGGTGCCACCCACATTCCCCTATCTGAGGATATCTCCTACATACACACCAACATACGAAGAAGCCAGCAGAAGGCCATTTGGTCTGTTAAGTCTGCTCGTGCTGCAGGGTCCACAGCTTGAACTACTGTCCCTGCACCCTCTCCCCACTCCTTCCATGCTCCCTACCCATGACCCTTACCCTCCCCTATACCTGTCCCAGACTCTCGTAAAGCTGCCTCATACCTAGCCTTGGCCTCCAGAATCCCAATAGCATATTCTGGTTTCATGATTACATATATTGGATAATACCATCAGTGCAAAGAGTTGCTTGCCAGTTGCAGGGACTTTTCATTCCCTGGTCAAGAAGATCTGTAAGGGATAGTCACAGGTTTTGGCCATAGATAAAAGGGTGGACAAGCGGTATGCATTCCCTAAGGGGTGACCCTGAGAGTACAGTCAGACCTAGCTTGCAGCTGAAGGCCTGGTATCTGCCTCTCCAGTTAAGAAACACTGGTTCATCATTTCAGTCAACCCTTCTGACAAGGAGAGCCACAATATTAACTCCCTGGGAAAGAGGGCATATTCAACTGTCTCCCTGGCACTTTTGCAGGTCAGCTATTTTGGTATTCTGCCAAATACCAGCACACTTTGTGGTTGCCCTGTTGCCTCTTGCGGTCAAGTTGCCAGAAGATGCAAAGGATGACTTCCTGTATGCTGTTCAGTATGCTGTGGATATCGCCACACAACAGCTTCAGATAGCTGTGAATGGCAGTGACACAGCCTCCTGAGGCATGACTATTTGTGTGGTTGCTAGGAAACATATAGAGCAGAGATGTATTAACCTGTCTCAGGAGCTGTAACAAAATGTGGTAGACCTTCCATTTAAACATTGTTTTACAGTAGTTAGATTGCAAGTAGCATTCTTCTTTTAGAAGGCAAGGCCAGGGTGACTACTGAGTCACTGACTGATGCCTGAAAGAGACTTCCTTTGCAGCTGGCAGGGGATGGGCTCCTTTTTGTGCCTGCTACTAAGGAGCAAGACATCCTTATATGAACAAGCCAGCAGAAGGAGGCTGCTTGATCTGTCGAGTCTGCTTGATTGCAGCGACCCTGTTCCAGTGGGCCCAGGCCCCCCCCCCACCCGTTAAACATCAAAACAAGGATGGTCCACACATTCTGGTGCCAGTCAGTTCTGGAGCCCACCACCTGATGAAGGTCCAAAACCGATGCACTGGGGTAATCTCACAGTACATTTTGTGCAGTTTCTTTTTTTTATGTAGCAATTCAGCAATAAAATGAGTTAAATGGACTCTGTTCTCTAGCTGATTATTTTGAATTCTCCCAGCGGGTGTGCTGTACTTTGTTTTTGCCCCCTCTCTGTTAACTCTGACCCTCCTCCTCACCCTGTCTCATCTGCTCTTGAAACTCACCTCCTGCAGTCTTCTGATTGAGGACATAGGAGCTCTTTCCACCCTGACACCACCCACTCTGTAAAGAATTGTTTCTTGACCACCTCCTTTATTTTTTTTTTAAACTTATATTTTATTTTCGCTTAGAAACAACAATATAAGATTAATATCTCCTATCAGGGATACCATTTTTTATTTTATTTATTGAAATGTTTCACCAGGAAGGCACGCTGAGCAGCAAGTTGCTCATCTCCCGGTGCGACCTAAGGGGTAGGGGAACATGAAGATAGTTTACAGAGATTTGATACACAATATAAATTTACAGTAGATTACATTCAAATAATTTGAGCAGACTATACAGGAGTAATGAAATAGTGGGATGCTAATGGTTTTGAACTAGACAGATACTACCCCAGCACTTTTGGACTAGATAGATACAACAATGCAAAATAACATTTAGGCATACACTAAATGACACATAACTGTGTAGCTAGAAAATGGCTGAATAGAACTGTAGTGTGATATGGGGAAGTTAGTGAGGAGTAAACACAGGCAGAACAGGTTGGTTAAGGTATAACAGAAGTGCAAGTTAACTACAAGTGCAGTAGAGATTAGGGGTCAGCCATAAAAGAAGTGCAAGTTAACTACAAGTGCATTAGAGATTAAGAGTCAGCCATACCTAGGGCTACATAAGGGGGAGAAGGGAAGGTGAGAGGTAGGTATATTGGTAGACAGAGAAGTAGGGTGGTGGTGGAAGGGGACGGAAGGAGGAGGCGAAGGAAGAGTAAGGAGGAGAAAGGTCTGCTGGGGCCTGACCCCTCCAGTATGCTGAGGACCATGCCTGCACAAGGCAGGGTCAAGCAAGACAGTAAGGGAGCAGGTTGTGGCAGTGAGAGGTAGAGTACGATAGGAGGGAAGCAGGTTATAGGCAGCGAGGTGGAATAGGCTTTGGAAGACCAGAAGAGAGGGTGAAGATGAGAGAGAAGAGAGTCCGGATCCCAGCCCTTCAGAATACAGAGAAGTAGAGGGAAGAGTTGGGTTAATGGTATAAGGATAGGGTAGGGACAGGCCCTTGGTACAATTTTGGATGATTGAGAAATCACAATATGAGAACAATGGAAGGTCTGAAGGGAGGGAATCGGGAAGGAAAGGAATGCTGGTTTTTAGGTGGGTGGGAGGTGTACCTGTAGCAGGGGCATTGCATGGGTACTGAAGAGGGGGTAGGGTTTGTCAGAGGCTTAGAGGGGGTCGTTAGGGAGTGTCGTAGTAGGAACAGCTAGGTGCAAGGAAGTTTTTGAGGGCAGAGCTGAAGAAGTGGTAGGAGGATGAGTGATGAATTTGTATGGTGGTGACGGAGAAGCAGACAGATGGAAGGTCATTTAGGAAGATGGAGAATAATAGAGGCCATAGCACTGAGCCCTGAGGGACTCCAATATTAATCAGGAGGGTAGGGGAAATGACATCAGAGATCCTGACTGATTGGGTTCTACCAGTGAGGTAGGCCTTGAACCAGCTAGTGGCTGAAGGAGATAGGCCAGCTGTTGAGAGGGAGTCAAGGAGAAGGGAGTGGGAAACAGTGTTGAAAGCCTTGGCGAGGTCGACAAAGATGGCTGAGGTGATTTGGCCGTTGTCCATCCTGGTAAGGATAGAGTCAGTGAACTGAAGTAGGGAGGTAGCGGTGGAGTGATTTTTCCTGAAGCCAGTTGAAAAGGGGTAAAGTAGGAGGTGTCAGTTAGAAATGAGGTAAGCTGGGAGAGGATAAGGTGTTGTTGTAATTTAGCTAGGGTAGGGAGGAGAGAGATAGGGTGGTGATTTCCAAGGGAAGATGGGTCACTGCCTTTGGAAAGAGGGAGGACCACTGCATGTTTCCATGGGGTGGGGACTGAGGCAGTAGAAAATGAGAGGTTTAGAATTGGAGAAGGGGGTAGGCAATGGCTGAAGCAGAGAGAGAGGAGTTTGGGGTCTAGGCCATATGGGGAGGAGCCTTTTAAGGGATTGATAGTGAGGCGGGCTTGTAGCTTGTCATTTGGGGGAGACTGTATCGAAGGAGAAGAGGGGGTGAAAGAAGGAGGGAGGAGAGGTACCATTGGAAAGAAGAGAGGAGAGGAGAGGAGGGAGGGTAGGAAGGGAGAGATTTCAGTAGCTTAGTGGCACAGGTGGTATGGTAGGAGTTCAGTTCAGCAGCTACGGCACCCAGGTCAGCCACAGGGGTGTCATTTATTTTAAGCACGGGTGGGGGCGGGAAATGGGAGAAAAGAGGGCGTGAACCACCTTCCAGAACTTGGAAGGTGAATTTATGTTTGTGAGGAAGGCGATGTTGAAGTATTCGGACTTTACTAGCCTTGTGGCCCTGGTACAGGCATTTCAAAGCTTGCAGTAAGTCATGAGAGTGCTAGGAAGCTGGGTTGCTTTATGACGTTTCTAGGTGCGATCTCTAGCTCTGAGACAGGCCAGCAGTTCTGGAGTAATCCAAAGTAAGTGGTTTCCCCTAACCCTGGTTTGTTTGAATGGGGCAAAGATATTCCAGTTCACTAGGAATGTATCTGTAAAATAAGCAAGGGTCTTATCAGTCGATGGGATGTTGGTTAGGGGGAGACCAGTTGGAGAGTGCTAGGTTGTGCAGGAGAGATTCTAATTCTAAGAATTTAAGAGTGTAGTTGCAAGGTTTTATGCAGGGATTTGGGTCCGTGAACTTTCCTAACTATGAATACTGGATTATGGTCACTGAGTATGTCAGGAAGGATATCAGAGATGATGACTCGGGGGTTGGATAAGAGCCCAGTCAAGTAGGGAGTGATTTTTGTGTCTTGTGGTTGGAGCGTGGGTTCCAATATTAGCTGTGTGAGGTTATGGACACAGATTTCTTTGAGTATTTTGGTTGTTTTTGGTGACAACCAGTTTAAATTGAAGTCACCTAGCATGTAGAGCTCCCCAGAGTGAGAGAGGACAGTGATGGAAGTTAGGAGGTCAATACTACATACTGGGAGTCACCCAATGGAAGAAAGGTATAACATCAGCCTAGGCAGTCTGATTTAAAGGAGTTCTATTGGCAGAGTTGAAGCCCCGACCGTTGCACAGATCGGGGCTTTGACTCTCCGATCCCCCCCTGGAAGCACCATTACAAGTACTTAGAATTTTTACCTTATCACTCGCAAAATCTGGACTAAGCTGTAAGCAACACACCCTGCATTGAAAATGGCTCTGTAGCATCCCTCGTGTTCTATTTTTTTTTTTTTGGTAGCTTTTTACTCTCCTTGGTAAAAAGGCACTAAGGTGGTTGGGACCAGTGCCACTGTATATGCTGCAGGCATGCACACAACGCTGTCCCCATTGCTAAGAATTGGCGCCACCAGCCCTAAAGTCTGATTCTGCCACCTCCGGCTCTATGACCAAAGAGTGTGACTCTATGGAGAAGATATTCTTGAAGCTCAGAGGTTATAGTAATTAACTTTCCTCTATAAATATAGATGCTCTTCTGATGTCCTTGTAATGTCTGACCTATATTGATATTTTTCTGTTAATTATTTTTATTAGTCTTAAA
This sequence comes from Neoceratodus forsteri, assembly GCA_016271365.2. Classification (NCBI taxonomy): domain Eukaryota; kingdom Metazoa; phylum Chordata; order Ceratodontiformes; family Ceratodontidae; genus Neoceratodus; species Neoceratodus forsteri. Next base: position 438,483,863 of record CM057459.1, on the reverse strand, counting down.
GGCCACCTTAAAAAACATATAATCACTCAACTCATATTTTATTTCTAAAAAGTGCAAATCATATCAATATCTAAGTGCTTGTACAGAACACAGAAAAAATTCAACAGTTAAAACCATAAATAACAATTAAAACAACAGTGTCACAGTAGTCAGTAATCTCCAATTCATACACACTTCTGGATGGTGAGCGTAAATAGATGCATTTTTAAGGCAGATTTAAAGCTCCCCACAGTCACACTCCCTTATCTAACGAGGTAGAGAGTTCCTGAGGGAAGAGGGGACGGCAGTCCTTATGCAGATCATAAAGGTAACCACATTCTTTACATTAGGATACGTGACAGAAATTGCCCAGGTTATACCTCCACGCAGGGGAGAATAAAAATAGTCCTTATAAGAGATTGCATAAAACAATATGAGCCATACTAGTGCTAGCAATAAAGGGGATCTGTCTTCGCATATTAGTGCAGCTTAGATTTTCGAGCTGGCTAGTGCAGCCAGTGGATCCCATTCATTCATAATAACCTGGCACATAGTGATAAGCCCCCCACGAGTCCCCCACCCCCAGAACTCCTTAAATACCGCATGTCAGATGTGAAGAGAACTTGTCAACGTTAGTAATGTAACAGCATATTAAAATACTGGTGTCCGAAGTTTACTGTTAACAGTTTGAAATAAGAAATATAAAATGACTCCACGTAATGACGTTTTTTGTTAAATTAATTATTCAAATAATTTATAACTGACATAACTATATAACGTCCTCATTTCATACTGCCTAAACATACTGTGACATCAGCTACACTATTCCAGGCTATTCAGATATGGGTCTTGGGAAGAAGAAAACACAGAGCAGTACCTTCTGACTAGAGGGGGGAATTTACGGTAGATTTGAGAGTACAACAAAGACAGATTATTGTGTTGTCAAACAAGAAATAGTCAAAGCATATCAGAGTACAACATTGATATGGAAAAGAAACCTGGAGGGCACTTGGCAGTATAAAAATGATTTCTATCACCTTTAAAGAATTGTTGCAGCTTTGAGAGAAAGGAGGCCGCTTCATTTACTATACATTGTGCATGTATGAAATTGCATTTATTATCCTAGGACAACTCACATTAGGGTTCTTATTTGTTTTCTAATCTGCAGAGTCACTTGAAAGCTTCTGATCACGGTGCAGATGTCCCCATGATCAATTTTGATTACCATCAGATGGTAAAGGGGGGGAAAGCGGAAAAACTGCTCAGCGTGCTGAAGCCTCAAGTCCAGAGATTCTTGGAGGAGTGTGGATTTTTCTATTCTGATGAAAATGGGGTTCAGAGGTAAGGAACTATTGCAGTTAATCTAGTTTTTGGGGAATTTCAACTACAGATACATGCACACATACTTGCACACAGCTTTAGATAGGATTGAATATGTAAACTATAATCCATGTCAGGCCGTGGGTGTATGGGGGCATTAATGCATGCCCCAGGTGTGTTGTGTGGCATGAGGCAGGAGGCAAAGTGCCCTCACAATGCACCTAGGAAGTGCATTAATGCTACCATACATCCATGGCCTGGAGTGGGTTATTGAGCTTATTTTCTAAGTTATTAATTTTCCAAAAAAAGTAAACTGTTTTTTAGGATTAAACAGGAGAAACCTATCTATATTCTGCCGCTTTGAAATGTAATCTGCAATAATATATGATTATTTCGTTTGTTTAGTAAGAACAGAAGCTGCAGACGTAATGTTGTAAATTGATTTGTGAAGTCTGATTTTTAAAAAATTAATTGTAACAGTCAAGAAAGAGTGTGCCTTAGTTTGTCCCTCCTTCCTGCATTGTTGGAGCCGATCCGGCAAGTTTTCATGTAGCATGTTGCTCTGCGAGCCCCCGTCCCCAACAGTAAGTAGTATGCTTTATAGCTTAGAACACAGTACAGTATTTGTACTTTTTCTACCTACCACCCAGTGCCGTGGTGCTATCTGTATATTTTCCTCGGTGAGTGAGTGGAACTGCCATGGTCTCATTGTTTGGCGCCCAATGCTCCCTCTGCTGCTCTGTTGGCATCTGACTTCCAGCAATGTTTCAGTTGCTGTCGTGCACTCCAAACTCTCCAGGAGCAGCCTGTTCATATGCTGCTATGTTTCCTGTCCTCTTTCTCTTTTAATCTCTCTCTCTCTCTCTCTCTCTCAAGCACTTTGGCAACAGTGCAACAAGCCGTCCTCTGCCCTCTCTCTCTGTTTCCTGAACACTTTGGCAGCAGTGTGGCAACCATCCCCCCTGCAATTTGGCAGCAGCACAGTGAGCCATTCTAAGTCAGCAAGAAAAAAATGGCTACTAATATAGTTTTGCAAGGACTGTAGTGACACATTGATTTCTTTTGGTATAGTAAGCCACTCCTAGGTAGAATTAGTGAAGTTGGTTATGAACCATGTGGGTATGGGAGCATTAATCAGTAGTCAGGAAATGTCTGTAAGCCAGTTGTTTTTCTGGAACTGGCCTTCCTTTCCAAACCCATTTTATAAAATTGGTTCATCAGATTCGTCCCTTCCACCTGCCCAGTGAGAATATCCTGACACCCCTTTTTTATGTTTGTTGCAGTTGCGCACCAAACGTTTTTTGACAAGTACAATAGGAATTCGGAGGTGTCACTGCCGAGCCCATTGCAGTTGAAACTGAAAGGGGCTCGACAATCTGCACCAATGACCACACAGTGTGGTTAAGAGACCACTGCTGCTTGGTGGACCGGCAACTTCCTGTACTTCAAAGAACCGAGCCGCTCCAATCAGAGATCTTCTGTCCTTTGATTTGCATAAAGCCGGTCAGCAAACGGCTGCTTGGCTGTCAACACTAGGAGCCTGTCTTTTTCACAAAGACCTAGCACAGCAGGGCTTATTGTACACAGACAGTGTTAAGGTTAAAGGCCAGATCTGGTGCAAGAATACTTTTTTCCTCAAATTTAGTTTGGGATTTGCCCCTTATCTTTATTAGGCGTGCCTTCCAAATCTGATGCACATATTATTGTTGAGCCCACTTAAATGCATAAGGCTTAAAGGCAAAGATTGGACAAACATGTTAGACAGATCTGCATATCCCTGACATTCTTGGCATAACAGAGACATGGTTAAAGCCTGGCATACATCAACATGAGGTGAACCTCCAAGGTTACTCACGCTTCAGGAAAGACCGTGTAGGTAAAAAGGGTGGTGGTGTTCTATTCTATGTAAAATCTAGTCTACCTGCCTCAGAAATCACTTCTCTGGCTGAAAATCTTCTCTCTGTAGAATCTTTATTTTCATCCCTAACACTTGGTAATGTAAAAAAATTAATAATTGATTGTATATATTTTCCTCCCAAAGATGCCACCAATATTTTGCCTTCCCTTATGATGTCCTTAACTGATCTTCCCTCACATGATATAGTGCTTCGTGGGAACTTCAATAATGACTGGCTTTCCCCTAATAAAAATAAGGCCAATTCAGTCTTATCAGACAATAACTTCACACAACACATAAATGATCCCTCTCGACTAAACTCTAAGACTGGCACATCAATGCTCATAGACTGGATAGTGTCCAGTTGCTCCCACAGGCTCAAATGAACTGGTGTTCTCCTCAACTGTATCAGTGACCACTCTCTTGTCTATTACGTATGGCACAACAGTTTTGAAGCACCCCCTCCCAAAATCCTGGAGTTCAGAAATAATGACACATTTTAATGTAAATGAGTTTCTGACCTCAGTTAATAAGGCTGCTTTGGGCCCTCTTACCAACCTGCCTTCTATCGATCAGGCCCTAGACTATTTTATTATTGCCTTTACCAACATTATCAACAGACACGTACCCGTAACCAAACGCAGGTCCAAAGGCATTAAAGCTCCTTGGCTTTCTAAGGAACTAAGGTCCCTCATGAAGAGCTGGGATGCTTCCTGGAAATGCTTCAAGATTAGTTATCTTCACTCTGACTGGTTAAACTATCAACATTTGAGAAACTTTTGCAAAACCAAGCTTCAGGGAGCAAAAAGAGCCAACTACCACTCACTCCAAACAGATGACCTTAGCAAGCCCAAGGAATATTGGAAACAAATGAACTTTTTAATCAAGGGTAAATCAGCAGTGTCCTAGTTCCATTCTTTCCGGTGGTAACCTCCTTCAAGACCCACCTTTCATCGCGGAGGGAATAGATCTATTTTTTACAGACCTAGAGAGGTACACTTTGCATCTCTCACCAACCCCTGACTTCTCCATCCCCACACTAGTCTAGGATTGCGCCCTACTTTCCACTTAAAAACCACAGCCAAAAAGGAAGTTCTCAGATTGTTATTAAAACTGAAGGAAGAGCGCTCCCCTGGTCGTGATTCCATTCAGCCCAAGTTCCTTAAATTAGGGGCACCTGCATTTGCTGCACCTATCCATAATCTAATAAACAGGTCCTTCCTTTCTGGATCTGTCCTGAGCAAATGGAAAGTGGCTGTGGTAGTCCCCCTCCACAAGAGTGGCTCCCATGCCATCGAAAACTACTGACCTATTTCGATTCTCTGCCCCCTGGCTATAATCAAAGAGAGGATACTTTATAACCAATTACAGTCCTATTTGGAGACACACCACCTACTCATCGACTGTCGGCATGGCTTTAGAAAGAACTATAGTGTAACCCCTCACCCCTGCCTTTTTAACAAAATGACAGGTGGCATGCTGTTGAAGCTGACAGCAGTACATGGTGGGGACTGGGTTCGGGGAGGATGAGGTTACTCGGCACAGGGGGGCCTAGGTTTGGCTACTCTGCACAAGGGCACCCAAGTAAATCCGAACACAGGAAGCAATAACTGTAATGTCCAGAACCAGGAATGGGATTCTTCAGTGTGGCTTTTATTCACATCCAAGCTGAACAAACAAAGCAGAGCGGACCCCACGGGCTACATTCCTGATAATGCAGATTAGAGACTACAGAACACTTTATCACTATTTCCAGCCCTCAGACTCTAAACCCACCAGGCACACAGCCCAGACTTGCAGCAGTTTGGGTACACAGCCACGACTTGTACACTGCCCGGGTTTCCCCACTGGCCCGACTCCCCGCCCGGCCACTTGATCCATGGTCCATTTGAGGAATGAACCAATTATCCTGTTGTGGCTCCCAAACCACACTAGAGCCTTGACTCCTAGAGAGAATTTTCCTTACAATCCCACATCTGGGTACTTCCCTCATCACTGGCCAAGTGCCTGAGGTAAAGTAGAAATCCACAGAAGAAATCCGTAGAGGTGGACCTGGTCACTAAAGATGGGGGGCCACCCACCTCCAGCTCCCACAGCCCATACCCGGCCATTTCTCTGGAAACTGAACAATTCCTTTACTGAAAACTTTCAAATGTAGATTCTGGGTAGATGTCTGTCACATCTTCTCTACATATCATTTTCATCCCAACAAGCTCTGGACTTGAACATACTTTTACTACGCTTAGCCCATTACTCTAGGCTTCCACTATTTTAGTAGTTCAATCCCCACATTGTCACACAAGTCCCAGGGTGAAAAACATAGGCCCTTTGAGGAAGAGCAGACTCTCACCCTCACATTGCAGGTGCCCCACAGGTGACTCACAAGTCTTCTTGTTCTCCCAAATAAACTCTGGAACACATAGGCAGCTTTTCCTTTACAAGCAGAACTAGGGGGTTGCCCCAGAAATTTGCAGGGAACCCTTTCCTGCCCCCATCCCCGGAGGGAGGGAGCACTGAGACCCGAAAACAGCGGTCTCCACCACTTCAGTTATCTTCTGTGTGTCTCTTTTGGTGGAGACACACACCCTTTTACTTAAAAGTAGCCCTCTGTCAGGGCTGAGGGTCCTAGAGCCTACTCTGAGCTGCTGTGCTGCTTACTCAGCAAGCTCCCAACACCAACTGACCACTGAACTCTGTTTAAAACTCCCAACGTTCTATATCAACTCCCTTGCTGCAGATTCCATTGTGGCTCATGCAGCTGCGATAGTTCTATTGGTGATGTCATCCCTCAGTCTCAGCTGAGACTGAGAACAAAGTGAGACAGTGTGAAACCCATTTAACTGGAGTTTCACAAGCTGCCTTCCCTGCCTACCACTAGGTCTTACTGGGATTCTAGTAACCCCGGGTAACAAGGGGGTTACAGTAGTATGACTACGGCCCTTGTAAAGGTCTCTACCAATATTCTCAATGCAAGCGACAAAGGTTTTATTACAGGGGTGGTGTTTGTTGACCTGACAAAGGCCTTGACCTTGTCAGCCACCACCTACTACTAAGTAAACTTAACCTCCTGGGTCTTGACTGCGTATCGCTAACCTGGCTAAAGAGTTCTGATTGGGAGATCCCAGAGGGTGAAGTGGTCTGGATCACTGTCTTCTCTGAGGCCTTTAGCACATGGTGTACCCAAGGGATCTATTCTAGGTCCGTTACTTTTCTCACTCTTTATGAACGAGCTTCTGAACTTCTGTGGTGGTGCATCAGTGCAACTTTATGCTGATGATGCCATTCTTTTCTGTTCCTTCAGTAACATGGATTGGCTTAATGAGAATCTTACTTCAGATTTCAATACACTCAAATCTTGGTTCTCAGATAACCATCTAATTCTTAATACCAAAAAAAAAACAAAGCCATGGTATTCCACAATCCCTCCTCTAAAACCTCTTCATAGTACCCTCTCAATATCTGCTCTCTGTCCAGGGATTCCATAGAAGTAGTCCAAACCTTTAAATACTTAGGACTGTACCTTGACTCAGCCTTCTCTTTAGAGACCCATGCCTCAGTGCTAACAAAAGCTATCAACCAGAAGTTAGGTCTGTTATAATATCTCCCGACCCCTTTTATCAGCCACCTCCTGCTAGAAAATTGCTTCCACATCCCTCTTCCCTATGATATTCTATGGAGCACCTTTACTTTTCTGTGCTCAGTCTTCATCTGTTGCCTGGCTCCGACAACTCTATTATAGAATCGGGCACTTTGCTTCAGGCACTGAACCTAGAAAACACCATTGCGATATCATGACTACCCTTTCGTTGGCCAGATTATGACTCAAGATACCTCACATTATGCTTTGAATATAAACTAGTGAATCTTTCCAATCCACCTTGTCTAAGGGAAATTGTCCATCGCAAAGAGGCTGCTCGTCCACTCAGGTCTTCCACATTACCTATTCTAGCAACCCCGAAACCTTGTCGTCTCACTGGGCGACGATCTTTTGCCTACTCTGCCACTACAGCCTGGAATGTTCTTCTGCCTCATCTTCTCTCCTGCTCTTCCCTATCACTATTCAGACAAACTCTGTCAAGAGCCAATAGGGCTGCAGGTGAAGATTTTGGGGGAACCTTTGGGGTTCAATGACCACAGCAATATGTGGTAAAAATATTGCAGATTATCAAAGTTAAGACACAGAGAATCAGCTCGCTCTATCCTGCTCACTGCCTGCCTGCCACTGGCTGTGTCACTTGCTACCAGAGACTGGGAAAAGTCCTGGTCATCGACATTTCCCGTGAGACGCAGCAAGCGAGTTAACAGCACAAACACTTTACCGTGTATTGTTTTAGGAGGGGGGATGGGAACAGGTAATCTGGGTGGAAGCTCAGCTGCTCACAGCTTGCTGGATAAACAGTCCTTCTCTCCAGAGTCCCTGCACTGCCTTCCACTTACACTCAGACCTGTCCTCCATTTCTGTTCCCCTCTCTGGAGCACACTGTGCTCCATCTACCTCTTCTTGATTTCTGTAATGGCTGCCTTCCTCTTTTGGGTTTCTGTAGGACAAACTAGTCCAGATGGCATTTCACTGAATATGCGCAAACTGTGGATTAAGAAAAAATAGCGCTGTGCCATTGCTACAGTGAATACACACAGCGCAGTTATTCAGGTCTCGCGGAGGAGACTGTAGTGGAACTCTAAGTCTAACGTTCTAATGTTGTTCAGTCGGAAAGCATGCAGTGAGTTCTTTTCTCACAGCAAGAGGTCTGCAGGGCACCGCCCACTGCAGCCCTAAAAAAGAGGAGAAGCACTCCTGGACTCCTCAAGGTGCTGCTGCTATGTGAGATCATCTGGTAAATTTTGGAAAAGCACACCCAACTGTATGGAACTTGAAGTAAATAGCTTATTTAAAGTGCACAATACTGGGAACGCTGACCAGCTACCCCCACTCATCGCCTGGTCTAGAGGCTTCTACAGGGGGTGTGGCTAGCTTGTAACAAGTGGATTCTTGTAGTGCTGTCAATTAATCATACTACAGGTAAATACAATAATGGTGACAGTAGTAAAATAATGTTCACATGGTGATTAGAAGAGTGCATACAATATTATCAGTGCAAACATTAAAATCTTTCTGAAGTATATATAAAGCTCCCTTTACAGAAAAAAATCTCTTTTTACAGAACCGCATAGGGTAAAGCTGTGGCAATAAATTACTGTTCCCAGTAGATTTATATTAATAATGTGCCACTAGAACAAGACCTTATTGAGTAATATATACATAGTGAGACACTCTTTAATATGAAGAGCTCATAAGATAAAAAAGTTGGGGGGGGGATTATCAGAGTAGTGTATTAATATGTGGTCCAAATAGCAGTCCTTACACATGCTGTCTGAACAGTTTTCAGATATGTATAAGCAGTTAAATTAATCTGGCATTCCACGTGGCATGAAATGTATTATACGTCGGGTCAATGTAAAGTACCTACTCTCCTGTATGTAGAGGTTTTTACAGTAGATGAAAATTGTACTTAAAGATTATACTGGCACTCCCCAGCATGGGATTCATACTCAGTGACACTGTTCCTAAAAATCAGTAATAACATCCAATTAACAATCAACAATTTTTTGCTGATTATTATTTTGCAGCAATATTTCCTGTATAGAAAAAGAGACTATAGAAAAATAATCGTGGTGTACGCCTACAGTAAAATTGACAATAATATTAACGGGCATTAAGGTATATTGATGCGAAGCAGGTCATTTGGTCCCTAAATGATCAGACTGTATAAAATTTTGTGTTTAAGCACTGAGAGAGATCAAGATTACAGCACAAGCCTGAGTCACTCAAGTTCATGTCACCTGCACAGAACTTTGCAACAAGAACAACTTGAAGTCAGTTTGGTCATTGAGACCAGACAGACTCAGTGCATCCAACAGTGCTATCCATTTAGTTTCTTTATGGATTAAACTCCGTATTCTAGGGACATGGATATGTTGTTCATCCACACTTATTGGCAGGTTCCTTGCCGCTTTAAATCTTGCCGGAAGGTCTTCAAGCTGGCTCCTCCCACCCACCCGGGTGGTAAAACTCTCGGCTCCGCCCCATGACGCCAGATCTTCCTTACCGCTTGGAAGCTCAGGTTCCCTCCTTAACGCGTTGCGATTAAGACTGGTTCCTAATTCTTGAAAAGTTCGAAATTAAAAGTTTTGCTAAAGACTTGGTCTTCTTCTCCTCTGACTCGATGGACCGTCGACTCGGTTTTGGAGGGTGCCCTTGAGATGTCTAGGGCCGGATCCGCGCCTCACGTCGTCTACTGCCTGGAGCCTTGACACGACCCGCGGGCCTGCGACTTGTGCTCTTCCTTTTGACCCCTCGTCCTTGAAGAACCGTGCTGCCGATTACAACTGGAGCGCCAGAAAAGAATTCCACGGTGAAATCTAAAGAGGCCCGATTGGCGGTGTCCGTGGCGGCGGAGGCTCGGCGGATCAGCTAGAGCAGATGACGCCCTCGAAGGCGGTAGCGGGCCGCTTCTGCCTCGATGCGGCATTTGTCCCGCTCTCTCGGTGCCCTGCGTGCCTGGCTTCTTTTGGAAGCTTTGTCTGACCCTCTCGACCAAGGTGAGGTTCCAACTTCTTCGGGACCTTTTTCCAGGTCCAAAAAGAGCAAAAGTAAGTCTCTCCGTCGACGCTCTTGGGAGCGGGAAAGATCCCCCTCCCCTTGTCGACAGTCGACTTCGGTCGACCCCTCAGCTTCGGCCACTGGCTTCACAGTGTCCCCGTCAGGCCAGTTGACCGAGACTCCCGTCGACGCGGTCGAGATTTTTCTCGACCCGTTAGACGGGTTGTCGGCTGGAGAAACTGAGAATCCCCTCTCCCCGGTTCCCCCGGTGGGAGTTGAGGATCCCGTCGGCTCGTCTGTGCCTCCGGTTCCAGAGCCTTCGGTGGGATCGTCCGAGCCGAGGGGAGTGCTGATTTCCGACACTTCTCCTCGCCTCCCTCGGCCTAGTCGAGACTCTCGGTCTCGGTCTCGGACATCCTCGCGGTCCAACCGATCCCGCCGCCTTAGGCGGTCTCGGTCTCGGCACCATGGCAAGCGGCACCGTCGCTCTTCCTCTTCCTCTTCCTCGGACGAGGGGAGGCTTCGGTGCAAGTTGCGTCGGAGGTACAAGGAACTTATGTGGCAACAGCTCCTTTTGACCGGGAATAAGCCGACCCAGTCGTCTTCCCCGGCCATTAAGTGGCTGTCACCGGAGCAGCCGAAACAACCCCTCGTTGTAGTCGAGGAGCCTGTTCTCAGGCCGGTTGTTCGGCCAATTCCAGCTGCCCAACCGATTCTGGTGAAACCTCCGCCTCCACAGCCATTAGTTGGGGCTCCGACCAAAAATTCTCGGTCGGCTTTGGGTTTGCCCCATAGGCTGTCTGTCACCCTCACTCCCGATAAACCTCGGCAGGTGGAGGGTGGCTCAGGGCCGAGGCAGCTCTTTGAGGACTCTTCTGAGTCCGATGATGGTTCCTCCCTCTTCTCCAAGCGCATGGACTTGGAGTCCTCGGGAGGGCAGTCAATGGACGATAGCCCTTCGTCCTTCTTAGGGTTGCTTCGACTCATCTCGGAGTCCACCGGGATGAAGCTCGAACCCATTTCTAAACAGGCCAGGTATCCCCTCACGGAGATTCTGGACGAGGGGATCTCCTACAGAGGCCTTTCCGGTGGCGAAGCCATAGTGGGTCCGGCCTTGGAACTTTGGCAGCATCCTGCTTCCTGCCCTGCGCCTGACCAGGTTGGCCAGGAAGTATGTGGTCCTATCGGTTCCCTGTCGGTTTTGGAACACCCTCGGCCGAGGGTTGGTTACCGACAGCATTTTCCGGCGTGCGAGAAAGCGCCAGGATGTGGACAAACCTCCGACAAGGAATCAAGAAATTGGATTATGCGGGCAAAAGTCTATGCTGAGTCTCTCTCGGCCTTCGTCCAGGCCAGTTCGGCCGTCCTCATGGCACATTTTCTCACGCCTGTTGGGCTCCCTGGATGAGGTTGTCCCTCATCTTCCGCGAGATCTGCAGACTACGGTCAGGCAGGTGCGGGACCAGGCAGAGCAGTGGCTAAACAGCAGCTCCAGACTGCGTTAGACATCGAGGACTCATGTGCCAGGGTCTGTGGCGGCCGCAGTGGCCATCGTCGTCGGGCTTGGCTGAGGATATCCACCTTTACCTCGGATACCCAGCACAAGTTGGCGGATGTTCCCTTTTTGGGGACTGACCTCTTCGGCCCTGGGGTGGAAGGTCACCTGCAGAGGATTGAGAAGTCCAGTGCTACCTTGGACTCGGTCTCTTCCGCTCAGAAGGACAAGGCCGCAAGCCACAGCCCAAGCCCTTTTGTCCTTCTACGCCTCGGCCAGCGCCCGGCCAACAGCGTCAGGGCCAGCAGGCTCGACCTGGTATCCCAAGCCCAAGCCGTCAGCTTCCTCCAACAGGAAGCAGGAGGTAAGGCCAGGAGGTCCCTTGGCGGTCCCTCCTCAAGCCTGCCCAGTGACTGGCTGGGGGTGTCGCCCCATCCCTGTCACCTCACCCTGGTTCCCCTGGGGACGGCTCAGACACTTCCTTTCCGCCTGGTCCGCTGTTACCACGGACAGGTGGGTACTGAGAGTGGTGGGAAAAGGCCTACCTCTGGAATTGAGCAGGCCCGCCCTTCAGAACCGTCGCACCTTGGGGGGCCTCGGGGTCCGCAGCCTCACTGGCGGCTCGCCGAGCCGACATGGCTCTCCTCCTCCAAAAGGAGGTGATCACGGAGGTAGAGGACCCCCCTTCAGACCCGGGGTTCGTGTCCAGGTATTTTCTGGTTCCGAAACGGACGGGGGGCTGGCGCCCCATTCTCGACCTACACGACCTGAACAAGTTCCTAAGGTCTCGAACCTTCAGGATGGTCACTCTGGCACAGATAATACCATCTCTGGAACATGGCGTGTGGTTCTGCTCTCTGGACCTACAGGACGCGTTCTTTCACGTCCCTATCCGTCCGTCACATCGGAGATTCCTCCGCTTTCGAGCAGAGGGATCCCTCTTCGAGTTCCGAGCCATGCCCTTGGCTTATCTCCAGCTCCCAGGGTCTTCACCAAATGCATGGCAGTGGTGACAACATTCCTCTTGAGCCGAGGGTCGGATGTCCCTTTCCTGGGCGATTGGCTGATAGCAGCCCTCCAGGCAGGAGGTGGGCGGTCAGAGATCTGGCCCTCCAGGTTTGCTCTCAAGTCGGCCTTCTCATCAACGAGGCCAAGTCGGAACTCGAGCCGAAGCAGATGATCCTGTTCATCGGGGCAGAGCTCGACTCTCTTCGAGCCAGAGCACGGCTCCCGGCGGACAGGGCTGAGGTTCTTACCTCCTTTGCCCAATCATTTCTGGTTGGGCAATCGCGCCCTGCCCGGGACTTCCTGCGCCTTCTGGGTCTCATGGCGGCCTGTACCAGCGTGGTCCGTTGGGCACGCTGGCACATGCGCCCCCTTCAGTGGGGACTGGCCAGCCAGTGGTCACAACACTGCGATCCTTTGGACCAGCTAGTGATAGTGACCGGGAGATGTGGAACGCTCTCCAGTGGTGGACCGTTCCATTTCATCTGCAGGAGGGCATCCCGTTTGTCTGCCCCGAGCCGACGGTCTCTCTATCGTCCGACGCCTCTCTGATGGGTTGGGGTGCCCATCTGGGGGAACACCGAGTGCACTGCCTCTGGTCCCCACGGGAGTCCCGATGCCACATCAACCTGCTGAGCTCCGAGCGGTCCGCCTAGCTCTCACCGCCTTTGCTCCGTTTCTCCGGGGTCAAGTGGTCCGAGTCCAGACGAACAATACCACGACCATGTACTACCTGAACCGCCAGGGCGGGATGCGCTCCATGCTTCTATGCAAAGAAGCTCTCCGTATTTGGTCACTCGTGCGCAGCCTGGAGGCGGATCTCCTAACCATTCATGTGGCAGGAGCCTCCAACACCCTGGCCGATGCCCTGAGCCGGATAGGGGCTGCATCTCACGAGTCGTCTCTCCTGCCGGTGGTAGTGCAAGATCTGTTCTCCCACTGGGGCACACCTCAGGTGGACCTGTTTGCCTCCAGGGAGAACGCGAAGCTGAGGCTGTTTCATGCCCGCCCCCCTCAGCAGGGCTCGCTGCAGGGGGATGCCTTCTCGAGGCTGTGGACCCCGGGCCTCTTCTACGCCTTTCCCCCATTTCCCTTGATTCACAAGGTGCTTCTCAAAGCAAGGAGGGACAAGGCGCAGGTGATTCTGATAGCCCCAGACTGGCCCCGCCAGTTCTGGTACCCAGATCTCCTCAGCCTCAGCTCCAGGCTCCCGAGACAGCTTCCAGCTCGCCCGGACCTGCTTTGTCAATCAGGGGAAGGTGTTCCATCCAGACCTTCAATCCCTGCACCTGACGGCCTGGTTCCTGAGCAGCTAGAGTTCCAGGCCTTGGGTCTTTCTGACGAGGTCCTCAATGTGGTTGAGGCGTCCCGTAAGGAGTCGACCAGAAAATGCTACGCCTTTAAATGGAAGAGATTCTCCATTTGGTGTCAGGGCAAGGGCCTGGACCCTTCCTCCTGTTCTGTGGCAAGCATTTTGGACTATTTCTGGTCCCTTTCTAGTCAAGGGCTTAGGTCGACGACCCTAAAGGTGCACCTGGCAGCCATCTCTGCTTACCGGGCGCGGGCCGGGAAGCAGTCGGTGGCGCAAGGAAAAGGTGGTCGGCGCTTTTTCAAAGGCCTTGATCACATTTCCTCCGTCAAGAGAACCTCCACCTCCGTGGGATCTACTGCTGGTACTGGCAAAGCTCATGGGCAAGCCATTCGAACCAATGCACAGGTGTGAACTCTCACCTGTCGTGGAAGACCGCTTCTTGGTGGCTGTCACGTCAGCCAGAAGGATGGGAGAGCTCAAGGCGCTTTTCATCGAGTCTCCCTACTGGTCTTCCACAGGGACAAGGTTGTCCTCGCTTCACCCGAAATTCCTTCCGAAGGTGGTGTCGGAGTTTCACCTTAACCAGGTGCTGACTCTGCCGGTGTTCTACCCCAATCACACCTCGGAGGCCGAATATAGGCTCCATACTCTGGACCCTAGAAGGGCGCCTGCTTATTATAAGGAGCGCACGGCTGAAATTCGGGGAGAGGTTCGCCAGCTGTTTGTCACCCACGCTGAAGCCGCATCTGGCAGACCTGCAGCCAAGCGGACGATAGGCAGGTGGGTCACCTCCTGCATAGATCGCTGCTATAAGTTGGCGGGCATGGAGCCTCCCAGAGGATAAGAGCTCATTCTACCGATCATACTGCTGCATCGGTGGCTGCTTCCAGGGACGTCCCTATCCAGGAAATCTGCAGGGCTGCTACCTGAAGTCAGCACACACCTTTATTACCATTACCACATCGACCTTGAGTCACGCTTGGATGCTGGTTTTGGGGCCTCGGTTCTCCAGTCCTTATTTCCCAAGTAAGTATTGGGGTGTGCGCCTTGCCTCCCTCCTCCCGGAGAACTGCTAGGAGTCTGCCAATAAGTGTGGATGAACAACATATCCATGTCCCTAGAAATACAGGTTACTCACCTGTAACAGGAGTTCTAGGAATGGTATATGTTGTTCATCCACACGACCCACCCGACCTCCCCGGCTTCGACGCACAACCTGAGCTTCCATCGGGCCAGATCTGGCGTCATGGGGCGGAGCTGAGAGTTTTACCACCCGGGTGGGTGGGAGGAGCCAGCTTGAAGACCTTCCGGCAAGATTTAAAGCGGCAAGGAACCTGCCAATAAGTGTGGATGAACAACATATACCATTCCTAGAACTCCTGTTACAGGTGAGTAACCTGTATATCTCTCACCTCTCCTTATTGGGGGCGGGACATGTTCAGCGGGTCTAAATTTGAACGTCACTTTTGAGGAACCATAAGCCTCCCTGAATTGCGCACTCAGAGCATTATTTTCATTTTTATTCAGAATAACTCACATTCTTCTGGATGTGGCACTTCAGGGAGCGAACGGTACATCCAACATACTGAAGTTCACAAGAACACCAACACACGTAAATGCAAAATGACATTTGGCAATCTAAATCTCTATTAAGCCAAAATACTTTTCCTGTTTTGGGATGTTCAGATGTGTTGATAGTGTAGGCATAAGTGCAGATGTTGCAACATCTGCACTTACTGAATCCTAGTCTTTGGCTAATAGTAGCCGATTTACTGGCCACATAATAGCTGTCAATCACATTGTTGGTTATCATTTTCTCCCTCCTAAAAGTAACACAGAGGAGGATCCTACCAGTGTGCAGAGATGTTTTTACTGCTGTAAGAAAAGCCCACCTTCTGTGAATATCTGCTTGATCTCATTAGCCCTATTGTGGTACTCCATTACCAAAGTTATTGGCTGGCCCTGTGTTGGGATAGGAGGAAGGCCAGATTTAGTTTTCAAAACATTTTTTCTCGGTTGGTTTTTCACCTTCTCTAATGCATTCTCTACAATACTAAGTGCACAATTCCTGGGAGAGAAAGCAAGCAAGTTAACAGCACAAACACTTGACAGCATAGGGAAATCAGGATGTGCTACTGGCATCAGGGACACTGTGTATCGTCTTAGGGAAGGGGGACGGGAACGAGTAATCTGGGTGGAAGCTCAGCATCACACTGGATGGACGGCTCTTGTCTCTCGAGTCCCTGCACTGCCTCCCACTTACACTCTGACCTGTCCTATGTTTCTGTTCCCCTCTCAGTGGAGCACGCTCTGCTCCATCTAAAAACAAGGAGATTCTTTAAAAACATTTAAACATGATTCCAATTCACAGTCACCACCCTGCATCCATACAGAAACTGCCCGGGGTCCTTTTTTATTTCAGTTACAACTGACGAGTCCAAGCTAAACAATCAATGTACCACGTCTTGCTGAGGTTGGAAGGGGTAGGAGTTCGGGAGTGCCCTGTAACAACATTTGGCTGGTTAAACTAGGGGAGGAGAGATAGAATAGGACCATTTATTTATTTATTTATTGAAATCTCAGAATTACAACCTTTGAGCCAGTGGCTCATTTACAAAAGCTCCACGTCATAGTATGAAGGAAACAAAGAAAATAACATGGTACAGTCATCCAAATGGAAGGTACAGGGTCAAAAAATAAGTAAATTGACACAAGGTTACAATAGTTTCAGGGCTATAATTGCATGGTACAAGTTGCATAGGTATCAAGAGTTACAAGGATTTCCTGTTTTTATATCCTTATTGAGAGCGGCCAAAGGAGTGACCTTGTCAGGAACCTCAAGATACAGATTCAAGAGTAGGCAGGAGAAAAGTATGAAGAAGGTAGACTGAGGGTTGGTCCTAATTCAACTAGCATAGGTGCAGAGAAAAGGAGAGGAGCCCAAGAGTAGGAGACAGAGTAGATGGGGGAGTTGACTAAGTGTATGAGAACAGAAATGGGAAATAATAGAGGGCCTTGTGAAGTTATGGGCAGGAAGGAGGGGATGGGTTGGGTTAGTAGGGGAAGGATGGGCTGAAATGGTGGGAGGTGGAGGTAGCGGGAAAGAATGGGTGGAGGGAAGAGGTGGGGAGGGAGACAAAGGAGGGGAGAGTAAGCAAAGGTACCTAGGCATTAGAAAAGGGGTGGGTAGGGTTAGGATAAGTGGGTGAAAGGGTGGGGGGATGGATGGGCTAAGTGAGCAGGGCGTAAGTGCTGATATAGGCAACAGACTGATAAGTGCTAGATGCATTGTGTGTGGTGGGTGTTTGGGGCAAGCAGTAAAAATAGTTCTCTGAACTTCTCCTGTCGAGCAGTACTAGCGTGATGCCATTTAAGAAGGTACAGGTGCCATGAAAAAATAGAATTAAAACCGTTAATGCGTTTAACAGATGACAGATATTCCACTTACATCACTTGATACAGTTAACACCTACGTGTTATATTGTAGTACAAAGGGGATTTCTGAGCTGCATCACTTTTTTTAACCCCACTGTCCTTTCATTACATACTGTAGGTAGTCTGAAAAGGAACACTCCATTACAGTCGCTATTTTAGCACCAGCTGTCAGACTTACAACTTTTGGGCACACAACTACAGTGCTTCACTACACAGAGATAAAATAATAAGAAGTGAGACAGATGAGACAGAACATTATATTTTACCCATTTACAAAAAAAAAATATGTTATTTATTCACTGCTAAGTTTTTTTTTTTTTCACTGTGGGCTGCACTCCGACAGGCCACTGAACTGCTCCACGACCAGGAAGAGCCCAGAGATTCCAATTAGCACAAGGAACCCACTGGTTCCCTGCACAGACCAAGCATCTTTCTTTCCAGGGGCAGATGTGATGGGCAGCTGCAGGTGCTACACTCTGGTATCGGGAGTTCAACGGAAGACAGACTTGCTCGTCGGTGGGGTTGGGGAGATGCATGGAGTCAGCTCGCTCTGTCCTGCTCACTGCCTGCCTGCCGCTGGCTGTGTCACTCGCTACCAGAGACTGGGGAAAGTCCCTGTCACTGACACTTCCCAGGAGACACAGCAAGCAACTTAACAGCACAAACACTTTGACAGCATAGGGAAATCGGGACGTGCTACTGGCATTGGGGACACTGTGTATTGTCTTTGGGGGGAGGGTACGTGTAATCTGGGTGGAAGCTCAGCAGCTCGCAGCTTGCTGGATGAATAATCCTTCTCTCCTGAGTCCCTGCACTGCCTCCCACTTACACTCTGATGTCCTCCATTTCTGTTTCCCTCTCTGTGGAGCACACTCTGCTCCATCAACCTCCTTCATAATTTCTGTAGGCTGCCTTTCTTTTTCGGGTTTCTGTAGGACAAACGATTCCTTATGGCACTTCGCTGAGTATGTGCGAAACTGTAACGGCACATCACTGTCCAATCGGTCTGTTTGTTCACCATCTCAGTTGGCATTCTTGAGTGTATGAACTAGCAACAATATGCACTAAAAATCCTCCTCTTACATTTACTTTGAATTGATTCCTTGTTTTTGGAGAGCACCCTTTTGGCATTACCAGTTTCTTTGCGAGTCTGCTGAATAACTGTACTAAGTAGGAAGCAAACAAAGCAATATACAGATAAGTATGTCTCTTAATCGATATTGGGTACAAGTGGACACGATAAGTCAAAATGGCACAATATGTTCTGTTACTAATTATGCTGCATAAACTGGCACTTGAAAAATAATACACTGGATGAGAGGCCCAGATATTACTGAGAACATGGTGGGGTGCAGCATAAAAAAGAGCCAATAGTTAAAAGTACTCGGTTGCAAAACAGGTGAACTGTTAGAGAAATTTGTCCTATTGTTAATACCTGACTGACTAAGACTAAGTATGCCTTTCAGCTTGGAGCAAAGGAGACCAGCTGAGCACTCCATTCTTGTGCATGTATATGTTTCAACAAGAAGCAAAGGCTCTTTGTGCATGAAAAGCTAGCAATCATACACCAAGTATGTGTTTTTGTGTATTCTGGTGGTTCACATCTAGTTGTGGTAATTACAAGCAAAATTTGCATAATAAGTGGTAATAATTGATATTCAGAGTGAAGTTTTAGCATCTGCTTCCTAAAAATTAGATGAATTTTGCTGATTTCATTACAGTTGCTGCCACCTTAAGCGGAATTAGCATCCCAGATCATAGGGATCGACACACAGAGTGAAGTTACAGCAGTTCTTACTCACAAATTAGGCAAATTTTGCCGTTATCTAACACAGTGTACACCAAGTGGGGCTTCTATCTAAAGACTTTTTTTCATTACAGTTTTCTAACTTGGTAAGTAGGGGCTTGGGGCATGTGGGGTGATGGGTGCTGAGGGATGGGGGCAGTATAACAGCGCAAAAGACATCAATGAACTTTTTTTGTTTTACAGGGAACAAAAATGTAAACAAACATGGATTCCTGCACTGGGGAATTGGGCATTCCCTGGTTCCACTGTTATGGTTTTTTTTTTGGGGGGAGTGGGGTGGTGTGTGCTGAGGAGGAGGGTCGGGTGGGGGGAGTAAAGAGAAAGTACCACATGTATGTGATAGTGGGGGGGGCAGGGCAGTGAGAGGATTTGTGACCAAGACAATGGGGGATTGGGCACCCCCAGTGTCACTGTTATGTTTCTGAGGGAGGGGTGTATGGGTGGTGGGTGCTGGTTATACATTTCAGTGATCACGGACCGTGGAAAATAAAATTAAAAAAAAAAGTGTACAAGCGAGTGTGGGGAAAAAAAAAGAATAGAAAGTACTACGCATGGGCGGTAGTTGCGGGGGGACGGGGCAGTTACAGCATTTGTGAGCGAGCACTGGGATTGGGTACCCCTGTGGCACTATTATGTTCGGGGTGGGGTGCTGGTACTTCACAGGTCGTGACTGAAAATAGTAAAAAAAAATAGTGCGAAGGAGCGTGGAGTGTTTCATGGTACAGAGTCTTGGAGGCAACATTTATCACTTCATCATGTTGTTCGTTTGGAAGGAATGCGGCGTCCTTTTTCTCAGTGATCATAAAAGGACTGCAGGGCTACGCCCACTTCAACCCTAAAAGTTGCTAACTGCATACCTGCTCAAACCTCCTGATTGCAATTGTTTTTGCTAACTCCTGCCTTCTCTGCACCTTATTTACTATCAAATTACTGGTGCATTTTGTTTTCAACGAAAGTTTCCTCCCTGCTCTATTACGTACACCCTAATCCTATTGTTTTTCTTTATTCAGTTGAAGAAATTTGTAAGTGAATCCACTCCTTTGTACTTTTGTAATTATGTGTATTCCTTCTGTACATTAGTATATATCACTGTATATAACTTGTAATTTATGTATTCTAATTTCATTCGCCCACTGCTGTAACTCTGGTTATCTTGCCTACCCCCCTGACTTTGTAGAACACTCTGTGCTGTTTAGTTGCCCTTGTCAACTATTCGCTGATAGTATATCTGCTGTTCATAACATTTGCAGCTCATTATTTATATTCCATTTCTATGTGTTGTATGGGATTGTATTGTATTGCATTGTATTGTATGCCCGGGTCACCCTTGAAAAAGGGACTGCATGGTCTCAGTGAGCTCACCCGGTTACCAAAATTCAAATAAACTGTCAGACCCCATTCCATTTGTATGTGCTCTGCATTATAAAGCCATCCCATATAAACACAAGTGTTTTCTTTTTTTTTTTTGTCTTCAGGAAGCCTCAGTGATTCATTGCAAGCTGTCTGTTCTTTTTTTTCTACTTGCTATTTATGCTTCTCCCCTGCCCTCTAGACTCCGCTGCCTCGGGAGTCACTAATTGCGTCTGCCCCAGCCTCGTCCTACTTGCACTGTGGTATTCCCTCCATGTAGCCTCAGATTGCCCCCCGGGCGGGGACAGGGATGGGGTGCCTACACCCCCAAACTATATCTGTTTTGTCAGGGCACCAGCCCGGGGCAGGCAGGTGGGCTGTGGGGTCTGCGCTAGAGTGCTCCATCTTCCAGGAGCCTAGAGGGCGATTTTTCCGGTGTTCCTGTGTTGGCGTGCGTCCCCGGTGTCAAGGCCTTCCCCTGCCGACGTCCGCTGCACACTTACCCTGCGTTGTGAGACAGGGAACTTTGCTGTGCTCCCGGCCTCCGCCAGACGGCAGTCAAGCTCCGACCCTTGGGTCCCCTCCCTCCCAGGAGAGGAGAGCTGTCCTCCGGACGTTCAATCCTCTCCTTCCCCTGCCGACCTGCAAGCTGTCTGTTCTATGAAGCTAGCGTAACCTGAGCTGCAAGCTGACACTGCCAGTTTCCATTGAGCCAAACTAATACCTAATTAGCACCTCCTTTAGTCTTATAAAATACAGCTATCAAGACATTCACAGCATTTTGTTGCACAGATGTGGTATTGTTTCTCTCCCTCAGCAGTCTGGAAACAGCTTTGTGATGGAGACCCCTCAAAAAAAAAAAAAGCTTATGCTGGCTGACAAAGTCAGGGCACTTGAACACTTTTTTTTTTTTTAACAGTACAGGCTACAAATAAAGTTTACTAGCCTACCTCATGATATGACTATTCCAACCTCTTCCCATGGAAAACCTAAATGCTCTCATCTTAAAGGAAAACAGATTCTGAAATGGAACCCCTAGTGCTGAGTGCTCTAAGTTAAGCAATAATATTGCACAGGGTGGGCTTTATTGGGAAACACCGGACCGCCCAGAGGCGTAATGAGGCCCAGTGCCACAGGCGGAGGGCCTTGTAGACCCTGAAAGGTCCGATATTTCTCAATAAAGCTCACCCTGAGGGTATTATTGCACTTAGAAAATGGGCTGTGTGGAAAAAAAAAAAGTTGAATAAAAATTGTTAATAAAAAAATTAAATCAAGTTTTGTGATAAAATAGTTCCTCCACCTGCATTATGACTTTTTTTTTCTTTTCAAAGTTGAGCTAAGGAGGTTTGTCCAGTTCCTCCACCTGCATTATGACTTTTTTTTTTTTCAAAGTTGAGCTAAGGAGGTTTGTCCTAGTGGAGACACTGTAGATTAAAAAAAAGCTGGTTATATGCAGTTACAGCCCGACCCTCTCTCCCCTTAGCTATGCAGTACTTTTTTCCATCAAGTTTCTATTTTTGTTTAACTTTCTCTTTATGTATCTCCCCCTCGCAACTCCAGAGTAGCTACTTTTGGCAGGGAGTGCTCCGGTGGCTTTTTTTTTTTTTGGATTCCTTCAAATTTGTTATATCCTTTTTTTTTTTTTTTTAATTGCCTTGGAGTGTCACTTTTTTATACTGCTACCCAGTGCGTTGCTCATTTTAACTTTTAATTTAACCCCCGTGGATTTCCTCTCTGCACTATGGGATAAAAATGGTTTTGGTTGCCTAGATTGTCAGTAGGCTGAGTGTGCCTTTTCATCGTGCCACCCACAGACCCAAGTCAGGCACCAAACAGCCGGCCAAGTGCAGAGCAGGAACAGCTTTGCCTGCCTCTACCTCCACCACTGGGAAAGCCCCCAGAGGTGGCTGTGTGGCCCCGGCTGCAGGCTCAGCCTCAGCCTGACTTCTTGCCAGACCCCCCTCCTCCAAAACTTCAGGAGGTGGTGGTAGGAGGTCACTTCTCCCTTCACCTGGACAGGTGGAGGGACATCACAAGGGTTGTTTGGGTCCTGCAGCTCACCGAGCATGGCCGTATGCTAGACTTCTGGAACTGCCTCCAGAACTGCCACCAATTCCCTCCACTTATTCTCCAGACCGTATACCATTGCTACTGGAGGAAGTTCATACACTGCTGTGCAAAAAGGCCATAGAGCCAGTTCTCTAGGAGCAGAGGAACAGAAGGCTGTACTCTTATCTCTTCCTAGTACCCAAATCCACAGGGGACTTGAGGCCCATTCAGGACTTAAGGGATCTAAGGGACCTGAACTTCTATATTCAGTACAAGCAGTTCAAGAAGTCACCCTGCAAGGCCTGCTGCCCCTCCCGGAACAAGGGGACTGGATATGCTCCCCAGACATGCAGCCCTACAGGTAGTATCTCCAGCTCCTGTTCCAGGGGGAACACTACAAGTTCAGGGTATTGCCCTTTGGCTTGTCATCTGTTCCGTGGGTCTTTACCAAGTGCTTAGCAGTAGGCAACAGCCCTCTGGAGGGAGGGAGGGACTACACGTCTTCCCTTATCTGGATGACTGGTTGCTCAAAACTCAGTCCAGGGAGCTCCTTTCTTATACCCTAGGACATACAGCTGTTTCATGCCCTAGGGATTATGGTCAACCTGCCCAAGTCAGTCTTAACCCCTTGTCAGCATCTCTAGTACACAGGAGTTATACTGGACACCACTCAGGGATCAGTCTTCCTGCCCTGGAACAGGGCAGAGTGCCTGACAGCTCAGGCCCAGGTTCTTTACTGCAGCAGGTATGTCACATCCAGGCTCCACACACGATGGGGCACTCAAAGGAGTGCTGGTGCCAGCACAAATCCTACTTACACCTTGTATGTCACAGCCAGGGCATTCCTCAGACTACTTGGCCTGATGGCAGCAGCCATTGTTACAGTTCCCCTGGCAAGGTTGCACATGCGGATCCCCAATGGACATTGTGGGTCCAGTGGGATCAACACACCGACGAACTAGAATAAATGGTTCTGGTCACATCACCGGTAAAGAAAGTGCTTCAGTGGTGGATGGAACCCAGAAATTTGCTCAAAGGGGTTTCCTTTTCTAATCCCTTCCCCTCATCAGATCCTTACCACGGATGCTTTGGGGATGGGCTAGGGGCAAGATCCTGATTTTTCCACGATTCTGCAGCCATGGAGATTGCCACAGAATTTAATGTATGAACTGCGGAATATTATTCCTTGGTTTACATGAACTGGGGAATATTATTCCTCAGTTTACATGAACTGCGAAATATTATTCCACTGTTTACATGAAATGTAGAATATTATTCTGTAGGTTATACTGAAGAGTCAGTATTTAGCTGGCCCACTGGCACAGCGGTAACGCTACTGCTCGTGATGCGCCATGTTCGTGAATGAGCCTGGGAAGTTGGAGGGCCAGCAGGAGGAGAGGAGGAGGAGGAGGAGGAGGATTGAACATCCTGTGGACTGCTCTCCTCTGGGGGGGGGGAAGGTGAGGAAGTCGTCTGTGTTCAGTTAACCCCTTGTGGTAACCTGGGGTATGACATCCAGGACTGACTACGTTTGGGAGGTGTGTCAGACGTTTGGTGTGCCACCCCAATGTCATTGCACAACACGCCTCCCGGGGAGAAAATGGGAAAATGTAGGTTCTACCGTCACACAATAACATCTGCCTCCACGTTGCAGACCCCACGACACTGACCAGGCTCACTCCCGTTCAGTCTCCATTAGCGGGAAGGGCTCCCCTCCCCCCTCGCAGCATCGCCCAAGGGGTAAGCTGGGGGGTGTTAGGGAGTGAAGTAAGTCCCGGGGTGTGTGGCAGAACTGAGCGTGTGTAGATTGGACCGATGGCCGTGGATGAGGAGATGAAGCATAATAAATTTAAAAAGTACTGAAGAGTCAGTAGAAACTGTGGGTAAAACAAATCTGCAGTTTACTTTGACTCTAACCAAGGAAAATTATTCCACCAATCATATAAACTGTGGTTATTCCTTGGATCATATAAACCCTGGAAAACTATTCCATGGTTTATATTAAATTCTGCAGAATTCTTTTTGGAACTCTGTGGAATTTAAAAACAAAAATCTGAAAAGCATTTTGGAACAGCCCTTGCCCATTAGTTTGTCTGCTAGGACTTTACCTTAAAAATCAAATCAGGTGAATCCCCCCCATATCCAGCTCAATCCCCCACCCCACCTTCCCTCAATCTGACCCCACCTTGAGAACCTTCTTGAGTCCCTTTATTTGAAGTAGAGATATGTTTATCAAGTCCCATACACCAGCAAAGCTCCTTCAGGCAGTACCTTCAACAACAGAGTTGGGCGCCTGTACTAACTACCAATGACGTCGACATGGCGCTGGATAAATTAATCAAAATTTTCAACAATGCCTGCAATATCTTTGCCCCCATTAAAAAAAAAAAAAAAAAAAAAAAAAGTCAGAGGAACTCATAAATCATGGGTTACCCCTCACCTCCTAGCTCTGATGCGCACCAGAGATCAGCTATGGTATAAGTACAAAAGTTCTCGCACAACCAACAACATGCAGAACTATAAAGCGGCTCGTAATAACTGTACCCTCGCAATGCGCCAGGCTAAAGCCAAGTGTTTCAAGTCCGAGCTAAACTCCTTCTGGGATGATGGACGCAGCTTCTGGAAAAACATCCACGCAATCACCGGGAAGCATGATACTGCTGAACCCACTATGCTGAATTTCGAAGTGTCCATCACACAAGACCCTAAAACTGTTGCAGACATCGTTAACAAAGCCTTCACTGACCTCAGTGCCGTGCTCACCCCCAACTGCCAAAGCCCGGCAAGTGAGCCTCAATAAAAAACACCCCGAGCACATCCAACAAATCATGCCCCCCAATTCTATCTTAGAGTAGTATCCAAAGTGATGGCAAAAAAATACCTCTCCAAAATACTGGGGAAGTCCAGGCATAGTGCCGAGGGCCTGGACCTAAAACTAATCTCCCTTGTACTAGACAAGGTGCTAATACCGTTAACCAGAAACATCAACCTGTCCCTAACCTCAGGTACATTCCCAAAGCGATGGAAAGCTGCAGTTGTAACCCCTGTCTTCAACACAGGTATTAAGACATGTCATACCAACTACCGTCCAATTTCAATTCTCCCACCGATCTCAAAAGCCTTAGAGCGGATCGTCTACGATCAACTTGTAGAACACCTTGATAAATATCAGTTACAATGCCAACAGCGACATGGCTTCCGTAAACTCCACATTACTACTACTGCGCTTTTGCAGTTCATGGGGTTCATTCACAATGCTTTCGATCAAGGGCACTTGGTGGGGGCAACCTTTATCGACCTCACCAAGGCCTTTGATACAGTCAACCATGACCTCCTCCTGGCCTTGCTTGAAGCTACGGTGCTATCCCCAGATTCACTGTGCTGGTTTCAGAGCTACCTCACAGGGCGTGTACAATGTGTGAAAATATCTAATACCCTCTCGGACTCGCAGCAAGTGTCCACCGGTGTTCCCCAAGGATCCATACTAGGCCCACTACTGTTTAGCCTTTTCCTAAACAACCTCCCTCTAGCCTGTCAGCACAAAATCCTTCTATACGCAGATGATGTGGTTATTTACACCAGCCACACTGAACCTGCCACCCTAGAACAAAGACTTCAGCAGGACTTCAACAACATAGAGACCTGGTTTGATCAAGCTAAGCTGCTTGTCAACCATAACAAAACCAAGACCATGCTATTTGTCCCAGCCCATAACCGACACAAGATATCCACCGTAAACATTCTGAGCAAACAAAATGTAGCCTTAGAAATGGTCCAAAGCTTCAAATACCTGGAACTCACCCTAGACAGCTCCCTTTCATTCTCCACCCATGTTGACAATGTCGCCTTATCAGCAAACCGGAAGCTCAGTCTACTTTACAAACACCGTAACTGCCTCACAGAAAAAGCTCTTCAGCTTGCCATCACCAGCTCAGTCTTCTCAACTATTAACTGTGGTCTTCTCATTTATAGTGCGGCACCTGACGGCACTCTTAAACGGCTTGCCACTATGCTGAATGAAGCCTGCAGGCTAGCACTAGGGGCTCCACACCTCACCCATAGCTGTAATCTCTACCTGCAAATGGGATGGCTAAACCTGGCAGAGAGGTCCCGCTACCAAGTCTGTCTCCTTGTCAAAAAAACAATCCTAGGCCTGTTGCCACCTGGAAGCAGTTCCCTCCTGCACCAGATTGAACCAACTAGGACTACCAGGGCATCTAACAAGCTCTCCATCAAGGCCCCCTTCCGATGAACCTTTCAAGGTCAGAGATCCTTTGGATACAGGGCCCCACTCTGGCTTAGTGTGCTCCCAGCCGAACTTACTGCTATCAGCAAAATCGGCCTCTTCAAGTCAGCACTCAAATCTCACCTGGCCAGCCAACAGATTTGCTCCTGCTTCCCCTGATGTCCTCTCCCTGAAATCTGACATGGAACTCCCCCATCATTAGCACTTATCAACTACCCAACCCGCATCTCGTCGACCCTCATTCCCATTTCCCCCTGCCCCCCCCACTCCTGCCCTCCAATTCATTTCATTAGGTCTTCAACCCACCTCACTATCTGTTTTTCCTCACTTTCTGCCACAACTACCCCTCCTTCGCTTACCTCCCTATGACAAAGTGACCCCGAGCCTGAGGTTACTGTCATCCTTTTCCCAACCCCCTGTCTATACCCTCTTCTCCTCTAATCAAGGCCTTCTGTGCTGCTTAATTAACTGTTTACCTTCTAAAATTCTGTATCTTCTAGGTATTGTATAGTAGCTGCAATAATTGTTCCTGTTAATGTGATTATTTCCCTACAGCTTTCTCTTGCCTGTTCACATTCCTTCTATTGTACTGTGTATATTGATTCTTTATGCCTGACGTGGAACCTTTGTAAATGAGCTTGTAGCTCAAAGGTTGGAGTGCTAGATTTCAATAACTAAATAAATACTGTGCAGTGAATCCTCATCCTTCTAATTTCACAGCTGGGCCTGAATTACGGTTTGTTGTGCCAGAAGTGCTTTGAGCACAGCCGCACAGAGCATTACTGGAGTGAGAAACTAGCATTCTGGTCTAGTGATAAAACTAGAAGGATGAGGATCGCTATGCAGAGTGGTAGCCTATGAAAATACTGTATTACTCATTCAAATCTGGTGGCCCTGGGGACTCTGAGGCTGGGGTGGGGAGGCTGATGGGGCTAAGATGGATGGGGTGGATTGTTTTACTTTCTAATACTAAGAATTCAGGAGTTATTGACAAGCTGCTCTGGTTTGTAGTTCCCCGCCCCAAACCTAAAATTTTTCCCCTACCTAGGCGCTGGGAGAGGGTTGCTGACTGCTACCAAAGCCCCCAACTGCTAATGCAGAATTTCTGCAGAAATAGGAAACTAATGCCATACAAGTTCTGCGGCAACAGGAGGTCTTACCTCAGAAACATAGACGTTGTCAGCAGATGGGGACTGTACAATCCATCAAGTCTGCCCTTGACTTCCTACCCCTTTTACTTAGCTGCCTGCTTGTGTATCCCACAGTGTCCGTCCCATGCCCGCTTGAATTCCCCCACTGTCTTGGCTCCCACCACCCCCTCTGGCAGGCTATTCCATGGTTCCACAATGCGCTCTGTGAAGAAGAATTTCCTTGTATTGCTTCTGAGTTTCCTCCCTTAAGTTGAAGGTTGTGCCCTCTAGTCCTGCTGTAGTCCTTTGCCTGAAAGAGGTTCTGCATGTGCACCCTGTTGTTGCCTTTAAGGTATTTGAATGTTTCTATCATGTCCCCACGATTCCTGTGTTGTTCTAGGGAGTATAATTTGTGGTCATCCAGTCTTGCCTTGTACGATTTCTGATGCAAGCCCTGCACCATCTTTGCTGCTCTTCTCTGTACCGTCTCCAGCCTGCTATGTCCTTCCTGAGGTGTGGCCTCCAGAATTGGACACAGTACTCCAGGTAAGGCCTGACCAGGGACTGATACAGGGGCATGATTACTTCATGTCTTCTGCTCATGATGCCCTTCCCTGTGCATCTCAGGATACCACTAGCCTTTAGTGCTGCATTTTCACATTGTCTACTGACCTAGAGGTCATCTGATATGATCACCCCTAGGTTTCGCTCCTGCCTTGTAGCCACCAGCTGCTCTCCTTCCACTGAGTACAGTTTCCCTGGGTTACCCTTTCCCAGGTGCATGACCTTGCATTTTTTGGCATTGAATTTCAGTTGGCAGGTCTTGGACCACTCCTTCAGTTTTCAGAGATCAGCTTCCATGATTTGTTGTCCCTCTGTTGTGTCTACCCTGTTGCCAGTTTTGGTGTCATCTGCAAACAGGCATACCTTTCCCTCCAGTTCATCTGCAGTGTCACTGATGAATATGTTGAAGAGGATCGTCCCCAGAACTGAGCCCTACGGGACCCCGCTAGTCACCCTTCTACAGACAGGGTGCCATTTACTAATAATCTCGAGTTCTCCCATGTAACCAGTTTCTGACCCAGTTTGTAACCTTGGGCCCAATTCCCATGTTCTCCAATTTTTTGACTAGTCTCCTGTGCGGAACGGAGTCAGACGTTTTGCTGAAGTCCAGGTAAACCAAATCCACTGCCCCACCCTGATCCACTGTTTTGGAGACCCAATTGAAAAAATCAACCTGGTTTGTCTGGCAGGACCTCCCTGCCGTGAAACCGTGTTGATTTTTGTCGAGCTGACCAGTTTACTCCAAAAAAGCTATGATTCTTTCCTTCAGCAGGGACTCCCATCAGTTTTCTCATGACTGACGTTAGAACACCTGGACGGTAGTTACCTTTCTGTTCCTTGCTTCCATGCTTGTGGAGTTGGTACTACTGTTGCACTCTTCCAGTCCTCTGGCACCTCCCCGCTCCTTAATGATTTGTTGAAGCGCACTGCTAAGGGGGCTGCCAGTTCCCTCCCTAGTTCTTTCAGTATTCTTGTGTGTATCCCATCTGGCCCCATAGCTTTATGTACCTTTAACTAGTCTGTTTCCTCCAGGACCCTTTTCTCTGTGAAGGGACCCAAGTCTGTTCCTTCAATCAGACACTTCTTTATGCCTATTGTTGGTCCATTACCGTTTGCTTCCTGTGTGAAGACTGAGCAGAAGTACTCATTGAGTGCCTCTGCCTTCTCCCTGTCTTGCTCTGTGGTTTGTCTGTCTTTTTTTTGTGATTCTAACAATGCCCTCTTTGGTCTTCCTTTTTTCACGTATGTACCTGCGGAAGGTTTTGTTACTCTCTTTTACTTCCTGAGCTATCCTAACCTGTGTTTGAACCTTTATCACTTTCTCTGTATATTTTGGTTTCTGTTTATATTCTGTTTTGTCTGCCTCATTCCCTGATTCCTTGTACTTTCTGAAGGCTATGCACTTTTCTCTCACCATGGTTGCCACCTTCTTGGAAAACCATAGTGGGTTTTTCCTCCTTTTGTTCTTACTAATCTGATGGGCACACTGTGATGTGACCATGGTTATTGCATCCTTCAACCTTGTCCAGTATTCCTCAACGCTTCCTTCTGTCGAGTTCCGCCATGTAAATGCCCTATAGATGCAAGCTGTTCTGTATGCTCTGCAAGTCCTCCAGAACCACCTGTACCTGGGGCCTCCGCTGGTGCAGACAAACATCAGCATGGTACACTACATAAACAAGCAAGGGGGAACTCATTCATACCCCCTGTGTAGAGAAGTGATGAGAGTTTGGTACTGGGCTCTAGAACACAGTCTAGAACTGTCTGCCATCCATGTTCCAGGCATCCAAAACATCCTGCTGGATAGGCTAAGCAGGTCACACTCCAGAATGCATGAGTGGGAGCTGCTGACCTCGATAGTGGAAGACCTGTTTGACAGGTGGGGTCACCCAGAGTTGGACCTTTTTGCATCCCTACTCAACGCAAAACTTTTGCTTTTCTGCTCGCTCGCTCCAGGGCCTGGAGTTCTCCGGCAAGACACATTGTCCCTCTATGGCTTCCCTCTATTTCAGAGGTGTTGGTCAAGTTCCAGGTTGAAGGGGCAACTCTGACTCTTGTTGCTGCCTTCTGACCTCATCAGATCTGGTTCCCCTTATTGTAGCAGCTGGTGAAACCTCCAGTGCCCCTGCCCCTGTGCAGAGTCTTGCATTCACAGGAGCAGGGCACCCTGGTTCATCCGGACCTCAAGTCACTCTGTCTTCATGCCTGGCTCCTGAGGACATAGCTATGGATAGATTTGGGGTGTCTCAGAAGGTAGCTGATGTCCTGGTGGCTGTGAGAAAGTCCTCCATCAGGGCCACTTATTTCATGATGTGGAAGGACTTTGCTCTGTGCGTTGCTTCCCATCACTTGGATCCCTACACTTGTCCAGTGAAATGAGATTCTGGAATACTTGCTGTCCCTTTCAGATGTTGGACTGCAATACTCTTCTATTAAGGTGCACCTGGCAGCCATTTCTGCTTTCCATGTGCCAGTAGATGCTGTACGGTGGCCCAACTGAAAGTGTCCCATACGTTTTTTTTTTCCAAATCTTTTTCCCTCCAGTCACGGTTTTGCGGGGCCTATCTCAGGCATCCTGCCTGCTCCTGCCCTGCCTTGCCTGAAGTCCTCCTACCTATGCCTCCTCTCTCCTCCTTCCTCTGTCCACAATCAGCACCCCCAGCTAAACCCCCCTGAGGTGGGGCTGCCCTCCTCTTTGGGCACTTTCAACAGACAGACTCTGATGTGGTAGAGAACCCGGGTGGAGGAACCTGGAAGCTCAGACAGGATGGACCCGGCTGTGGGCATGGGGGCAGGTGCCGTCACCTATGACGCAGACTGGGTTTTTCCTTGTTCTGGTGAGCGCTTCTCACCCCTTCCATGCATGTGCACATATCTGCGCACAGCAACCCCTGCCTGCATCAGGTCACGCCAACTATGTGCTGCTCAGTGAACTACGGCACTCCTGGTCTCCACCAGGAGCCGCTGATGCGCCAAGCAATCCCCAGCCTCCCTCCCGGGGAGGAGAGCAGTCCTCTGGGCTCTTAATCCTCTCCCACACTTGCCGTTCCCCCAGCACCCCGAGCTCACTCCCAAACCTTGGTCACCGGCGTGGTGCGAGGTGTGGCATCCAGCGCCTCAACCCTCAGCGCCACCAGGTGTCCCATACGTTCTTGAGAGGCATTGTTCATTTAAAGCCTCCCATCTATAATCCAGTCCCAGCTTGGGATCTGACATTTGTTTTAGAGAAATATACTTTGGCTCCGTTCGAGCCAGCTGTGACTTGCAAGCTATGCTTTCTGTTGTGGAAAGCATTATTTTTAGTTGCCGTTACTTCTGCTCAAAGGATTTCTGAGCTTCAGGCTCTTGTGTGTGCACCTTCTTATTTGATTTTCCACAAAGGGGTGTCTTTGTGTACCAGCACTAAGTTTTTGCCAAAGGTGGTGTCTTAATTTACCCTGAATCAAATCATCCACCTGTTATTTTATTTTGCAGAGCAGGCCGATCCAGGGGAAGCATCGATCCATACTTTAGATGTACATAGAATATGCAGATATGTTCATCGCATAAAGGACTGCAGGAAGTCCTTGCAGCAGTTTGTTTCCTTCGCCCTTGGGAAAGAGGGCATACTAGCTTCTGAACAGTGCCTGTCCAAATGTTTGGCCAACTGTATTACATTTTGTTACAGGAAGTACAGAAAGGAACTTTCTGAGGTTGTGCGAGGCCATTCAGCCAGAGATATGGCCACCTCTGTTTCGTGTTTCAGGAATGTCTCCACTGCAGAGATTTGTGCTGCTGCAACCTGGAGTACTGTCCACACTTTTCACTAAACACTACAGTCCGGATATTGTCTCTAGAAGAAGGGCAGGCTTCTGTCTGGCTGTGTTCCATGGCCTCCTTTCTTAGGCTATAGCCTCCAGCTACCCAGACTGTCTGTCTGTCAGCACTGCTTGGGACTCATTCCATAAGTGTGTCCTGATTAAAGAGATATCCTCAATGAAGACAGTACAGTTACATAAGAACTTACTGTAACAGTAGATCTTCAAGAGAAATCTCATCAGGTCATGCCATCCAACCCTGTATACCCCTTGGCCTTAGGGCTACGCAAGTACTCTGTTCCTCTCTCTCTCTCTCTCTAGGACAGACTACCTTCTGTTTGACTTTTCTTAGTGACGGGTTCCCCAGGGGGAGATCCTTTGTATATGGTCCCCGGTGGGGGAATTGAGGAGGGCGTGGGGCCACCCACGTTTATATGCTGAGAACACTGACGCATGACGTTGTCGTGGGAGGCCCCTAGAAGACTGCTAGCAAATAAGTTTCCATGTGGTCCTGGTGCCTGGTGGCTATTGTTCCATAGATGTGGCCTGATGAAAGAGATTTTCTTGAAGATCTACTGTTTTGGTGAGTTCTTACATAATTGTACTTTTTTATATTTATTTTTAGTTATTTCTCGATACTCTGTGTTAGTGGTTATTTTATTTGACTGTTTTGCAGGTCCCCAGTTCTAGATAGATTCCTGGTAACCAGAGAAAGTGGCAAGCTAATGCAGTTCTTGCCTTTAGGAAACTGCCTATTTGTATGGAAAAATACGTTTATTTTTTAATAACCAGTTTTTTACTTCTTCATAGTGTTTTTTTTAACACTACAGTTGCAGTTCCCTTATAGAGGGAACCAAGATGCTTTTGTTACTACTAAACCTTGACAACAAAACCTCAGACGTTATTAAAACTGTGGGTTTTGAGGTAAAAACCATCATGGTTCAGTGTTTTTTTTCTGGGAACTGGACCGAGATATTCTTTTTAAAAGGACACTGTCAGCTGCTTTGTAAAGTTCCAGTCATATTTGATCAGTTACACCCAAGCAACAGAAAACACAAAGTGAAGATTCTTCAGATGCCAAAGTGTTAAATAGTAACATTCTGTTAGATTTCTACCAACCTTTAAGTGTTTCATTTAATTCACATGGTCCACCTAAGTTCAGCCACTGGAAGTCAGTAGTCCAAGTGAACGTGCACTGTCATGAAGGCCAATCTTGCACATGAGCTTTTGTTTTTTTTCCCCCATCTAGGTTTTTCTACTCCCTGGGCTGGGCAGCTGTGTCAACCCTGTCGCACAGTCACTGGCCGTCCCAGGTCTCCCTCCAACTCCCGAGACCAAGCGGGCCATTAGTGCTAACAGGGAGGGCGTCATTAAGCCAACCTCTGTTTTTTCCACCGATTTTTCTCCCCAGGGCTTGGCGGACGTGCAGTGAGTGCGCAAGTGCACTTGACCTCTGAGGAGGCGCTCCAGCACTCTGAACACCAGCCCTTCCCTCGAGCTGCGGGACTCGCACGCTCCACCACTTGGCATCTGGCAGGTGGCAGTCGAGCATCAAGTCGCGAATTCCCCCTCCCCAAAGGAAGAGAACTGTCGGCGGATGCTCAGTCTTCCCTCTCCTGGCTGGGCCCCCAACTGAACTGAGTCCGTTCCCGAACCCGGATCGCCGGTGTGGCAGCAGGCCGGCATGGATGCTTCAACCCACGGCACCAGTGGGCCAGCTGTGAGTGAGTTTTAACATTTCCATACAGATATGAACTGAGCAGGGTAGTGTCTCACAAAGTGGCTGATGCTGAATGCATTGATGTCTCTTTCTAAAGAAGATGAGCACTAGAAGTGCTTAACAAAAAAAACACGATTCAGAAAGCGAAGCCGAGATGCGCGTTAGTACTAATGTGCATGTTTGGTATCTTGGCTTTGCTTTTTCTGACATTGTTTCTTTTTTTTTTTTTGTTAGGGGACATGGACAAGCCTCTGGACAAGGAGTCTAGAAAGACTGACACGCTGCTAAAAAGGTCTACGCTGTTGTGTCCTTGGGTCTCCATTAGGCAAACTGCGTCCTGATGATGGTCAACTTCGGTCATTCCCTGATGGGAGTTTTTAATAAGTCCTTCCTCACCTCCCTGCTGATCAGCAGTCGGTAGTGAATTTTATCAGAGATAAAGGTCAGTTGCTGGCTAAATACTAGCTCCAGATGGCCTTGTGTATGGGTAACTCTTGTGCCTGTACCGTGGCAGTGGCAACCTCTATGTGTTGCAGGACCTGGCTACATCTGTCAACCTTCACGGCGAACACCCAGCATAAACTGGCCAATGTCCCCTTCTTGGGCACTGACCTCTTTGGCCTGGGGTGGAAGGACATCTTACTCGTATCGAAGTCCAGTGCCACCCTTCACTCTGTGGCATCGTCCCAGAGGGATCAAAAGAAGAAGTCTAAGAAACAGGCCTTTTTAGTATAGGTGCTTTCAGCCACAACCCCCTGGCAGCAGCTCCAGGAGGGGCAATACCAGGCCTGGTGCCCCAAGCACAAGTTCATGGGCCAGGGCCCTAAGAAAGGTGTGGGCAGGCTGGTGTGCCCCCCCCTTCCA
Source organism: Neoceratodus forsteri (assembly GCA_016271365.2). Lineage (NCBI taxonomy): Eukaryota > Metazoa > Chordata > Ceratodontiformes > Ceratodontidae > Neoceratodus > Neoceratodus forsteri. Next base: position 438,449,292 of record CM057459.1, on the reverse strand, counting down.
TTATACAGCTCTTGTGTTTAAAATTCTTCTGCCAGCTATCAAGACTATTCTCTCCCGACATTTTACATCATCTGTCACTGACTCTCCCCCGTGCTGTTTGCTGTATACCTGATCTTGTTTCAAGGTGCCTTAGCCATTGTCAGGTCCCCATCTCTATTTAATATATATCTGTAATTTAAAATGATTCTGCTCCCCCTTTTTATACCCATGTCCTATCTCTGTACATCATCTGCTGGTGAACCCTTTCCACCTACCAGTACAGCATATTGCCCCTTAGGGACCTCCCCCATCAATACCTCTTTATTATACTGAAATGGCTAGTTCCCCCCACTATGGGACTTACCCACAACCCTTTTGGCTATCACCCTGGTCACCACCATCCTGTCCTGATGCGTGACATGGCATTGCATTTTGCAACAAACCTTTGTTACTCTTATTTAAATAAAAATAGACCCTTGTATCATACTCCTAACAAATTGAAAGACTTACCCTCACGTTATTGGCTAAAACAACTTATCCTCCTCTTACTCCTTTTTTCTGGGAATACTGAACTAAATCCAGGTCCTGGCTCCCCTCTCACATTGCCAACAGAATTCGCATCAGCAAAAGAGATGAAACTTATGCTGATTAACGTGTGTAGTCTTGTCAAGAAAATGGATGCCATGCAACCTTGGATCTCCCATACTAGTCCTAATGTTCTCCTGGTAACTGAAACCTGATTAAAGAAAACCACCCCAGAACTAGAAATAGCTCTACCGTCCTACAACACTTTTCATGTTAACAGACTTACGGTGCACAGGGGTGGATTGGTCATATATGTAAAAGCCAAGTCCCCCACTAATGTCCTCCTTGCCACCACAAGGCCCAGAGGATTCGAGTGTCTCACATTAAAAATCCAACTCCTCTCAGCAGAATCCCTCAATATAATTGGCGGTTATAGACCACCGTCAGGGGGCTTAAATATACAGCAGTATTGTACCTGCACAGCTTCCTTGATTCCAATTGTAATGAGTACATAGTCCTTGGAGACTTGAATCTCGACTGGCTCAGCCAGAAATCACATCCTCTGAAGCATATGTGTGATGAACTTGGCCTAAGCCAGTTAATCTCAGAGCCTACTACACCAAATCAGAAAAATCCTAACAATAGCTCCTTCCTTGATTTGATCCTTACTAATAAACCCTATAAAAACTCACATTCAGCAGTATTCCACAACTTAAGTGATTATGATAGTGTGGTCTTTGTCCGGGGGTTGGAAAGAATATGTCCTCTCTGTAAATTCATCTTGAAAAAAAGCTTCAGGAAATGTAATATAGCAAGCTACCTATATGACCTCTGCACTACACGCTGGCAAAAATTGTATCTCACCACTAATATTAATGAAGCAGTATATATCTTCAATTCCACCATACTTGGAATTAAACATGCACCGATTAAATGCAGGACCAAAAAAAGCATCATGCATCAGGAGAGATAAAACGGGTGCTAACAAGAAGGGACCATCTGTGGGCTAGTGCTAGGTGCACCAAAGACCTTCTGACTGGGCAGCATTCAGAGCTCACCGAAATACCTGAACAAAATTGATCAGAGAAACGAAAGCAAATTATTATCTCAGTGCTCTTGAGAGTGCTAAGGGAAACCCAGCAAAATTCTGGGGTATTATAAAATCAGTTGAGGGATGAAGATCCTCCCCAACCTTCCCCCGAAAAATTATTTGCCAAGGTATAGCTATTACCAATAAGCTTACGATATTAGAAAAATTTAGTATGCATTTCTCCATAGCAGACCTTGCCTTCGATTCCTCCCCAGCTGCTAAATTACAGCCTTCACATAATCCACCAGACTCAAATATTAAGCTCTGACTCTAGGACTCCTTCAGATGTACTCCATTTACCTTTAAAAAAGTTGAGGACTTGCTCACACTTCTTGATGTAAAAAAAAAGTGCAGGTGCAGATGGCTTGGACCCTCTATTCCTAAAAGCAGGCTTTCAATACTTAACAGTACCAATAATGCATGTATTTAATTTGTCCATCTCAAATAGTGAAGTCCATCTGTATGGAAAACAGCCCACATAATACCACTTTTTAAATTTGGGGATCCCGGGGACCTCAATAACTACATGCCTGTATCCGTATCTAAATTGCCAGAGAAAATAATCGACAACCAGATTAGGGCCTACCTAGACACATTTAACCTAATAAACTCATTACAATCTGACTTCTGGCCTCTTCATAGCACAGCTACTGTCCTTGCAAAAGTGTTGAATGACTGGTTTCTTGCCCTAGACTGCAAATATACCACAGGTGCAGTATTCCTTGATCTGAGCAAAGCTTTTGATACAGTAGATCATATGATACTATTTGACAAGCTCAAGGAGCATGGCATGAGCAGATCTACTTTAAATTGGTTCTCAAGCTACTTGTCCGGCCGTCTACAGCAAATGAAGGTCGATGGGGCCTTCTCATCACTTTTTCCACTCTCTCTAGAGGGATACCTCAAGGCTTGATCCTTGGTTGGGCCCCCCTTCATGTTATACATCAGTACCCTAAGCAATAATATATCCAGTGCCAAGATTCCCTTTTTCGCTGCCAATACTGTTCTCTATACTTCTAAATTTTTTATTATGGATGTCTGCCTCAAGCTCCAATCTGAATTTGACCTATTACTATAAAACCTGTGGGAAAACTGGGTTCATTTGAATGTGTGGCTGTACGTGGTGGTCTGGGTGCAGGTTGTAGGATTCTCCTGATCTGCACCCCCCCCCCCTCGGGTGGTGGGTGAATTCCTACAGGAGGTAGACGATTTCATCGTCAGTGAGATATTGGAGTCCCCCCAGTGTTTGATCCTGTGGGGACTTCAATGTCTGGGCCGATGATTAATCATCTAGGCTAGGTTACAACTTCCTCTAGACAATGTCATCTCTGGGCCTGTCTCAGGACATTTCCTCTGTGACCCACCAAGGTGGCCATATGGTGGACCTGGTTTTCTCACTGGGGCTTGAGGTTAGTAACCTCAAGACTGATTGAGTTGTCTGGTCTGATCACTGCATGGTGGGGTTCTCATTTGGGGCCCCCCCTAGAGCCTTCCCCCTGCAGAGATGGTCAGCTACCGCCCTTTGAGGTGTTTGACACTGGAGGGATTTCTGGCGGTGGCCGATCTATCTAGTGTGGGTAGTGCATGTGCTGGGGGTCCAGATGGGGCTGTTGCCACCTATAATAGGGTGTTGGCAGCTACACTTGACTCCGTCACACCAACCCATGTATGACCCAGATCCTCTCACTTGAGGTCCCCTTGGTTTCATGGGGACCTCAAGGCAATGAAGATTATGGATTGGAAGTTGGAGTGTTGCTGGCGGAGGTCTGGTCTGGAGGCGGACAGACTCGCCCTGCACTCACATTATACTGAGTATCAGGGGCAATAGCTTGTAAGAAGGCAGAGTTCCTGTTTAGAGAGATTGCTGCTGGGAAGAATTGACTAACTGTGCTTTTTCAGACTGTGTACAGGCTCTTAAACCCAGCCTGTCTCCAGCCGAAAAGGACTTTCTAGGAGTGTGGATATGTTGTTCATCCACACTCTTTGTCATGTCCCTTTCCCCTTTAAATCTTGCTGGAAGTCTTCAAGCTGGCCCCTCCCACCCACCTGGGTGGTATATACCTCGGCTCCGCCCCATGACGCCAGATCTTTCTTTCCGCTGGAAGATTCAGGTTCCCTCATGCTACTTTCTCAAGTACCGTAGGCCCTGGAGTCTAATCGACGGTTTTCACCGCATTTGCTTTCTTTAAAACTCATAAGAGTTTATGAATCCTATCCAAGCGCATCGGTCATGGAGGACAAGTCGTCCCCCGGTTTTCGCCGGTGTCCTTGTGGACAAAAAATGTCTTGCACCAATCCCCACCTCTCGTGCGTCTATTGCTTGGGTGCCATGCATGACACCACTGCTTGTACTATCTGTCTGGCCTTCTATCCCAACATCCTGGACGATCGCAAGACACGCCTACAGCTAGGGAGACTGGAGCTTCGCATCCACCAGTGAAATCATGAGACCAGGTGGATCATGGGCCGATCCCGAGCAGTTCAAACAGATGGCGGCTTTGAGGAGGAAGCTGCCTAAGCTTCGGCCAGCCAAAGTTTTTTCATGCCATTCAACCTGGGCTTCACCTTTACTGGGTCCTTTTGGGAGCTGTGCCAGTCTCTCCCTACCAAGGGTGAGGCGCCCTTGGGCTCTCACTCCTCCCGCCCGAAGAAAAGGGACAAGGACCTCAAATCATCTTCTTCTGGCCGAAGAAGATGTTCCTGGGATGGAGAGCAGTCCGATTCACAGGACCAGGCGGTCTCTGCCTCGGTCGAGATCGCTTCCTTGACCGCCGGCTTCTTGGACCTTCCGTCAGGCCAAGGCGCCGAGGATACGGCAGAACCGGCCGAGATTTCTCTCGACCTGATTGAGCCATTGTCGCTGACTCCGCTCGACAACTCTTTGGAAAGGACACCCATCCTTTCTTTCCCCGATGAGGAGACCCATCCAGCGGGCATCCCGATCGAGGGACAGGAGCCGGATCCTCGGTTTCACCGAATCCAGTCTCTCCCAATCAACGGAGCTGACCCCATCGGTCTCGATTGAGGAGTAGGACCCCGTCGGCTGAAAAAGAGTCATAAACACTCCCAGAAGAGGCACCGCCGCTGCTCCTCATCTTCCTCAGATGAGGAGAGACTTAGACGGAAGCTCCATTGACGTTATGAGGACCTTATGTGGCAGCAGCTAATTCTGATTAGTCAGAGGCCGGCTACTCCGGCCATTACTTGGCCCCAGCCTCTTTGTCCGACACCGACTCCTCCGGTATCGAGGACTCCGGTTCTCTCTCCGGCAGGACCGGCACGCATTCCTGCTCGGCCTGTTCCGGACTCCCCGCCAATTCTGGTGGAACCACCGCCTAAGCGCCTAAGGGAGGGGCTCCCTCAATGGAGGATCGGACAGATACGGGCTTGCCCCATCGTCTGTCCATCACTGTAGTTCCTGATCGCCCTAGGTGCATTGAAGGGGATGTAGGCGGGAGACCCCTGTATCCTGACTCCTCTGACTCGAATACTACTGGCCTTCACTAACACCCTGATGATGAGTTGTCAGTGACAGGCCTGGAGGAAGGTCCTTCTTCCTTCCAAGGCATCCTTCGACTCATATCTGAGTCCACGGGTATGCCACTGCAGCCTATCCAAAAGAAGGTGGAATATCCTCTCACGGATATCTCTAAGAGGGGGGATACCCCAACAGAGGCCTTCCTAGTGGCCGAAGCCATTGTTGGCCTGGCCCTTGAGCTATGGCAGTGCCCTGCCTCCTGCCCGGCTCCATCTTCCCGCATGGCTCGCAAGTACACTGTACCCATGGGGTCCTTGGCAGGCTTCACTGAGCATCCCTCGGCCGAGAGCCTTGTGACTGCTTCAGTGTTTCGGTGTACGGGTAGCTCAGCGGATACCGACCGCCCTCCGGACAAGGAGTCCAAAAATATGGACCATTCGGCCCAGAAGATACATATGACCTCATCCTTAGGCCTTCGTCAGGCCAGCTCGGCTGTAATCATGGCACACTTCTCTCATGCCCTCTTGTGGTCACTAGATGAAGTCCTCCTTCATCTCCCAGCAGACATGCAGACCACGGTTAAGCAGGTCCGTGACCAGGGCCATGCTGTTGCAAAACAGCAGCTCTAGACGGCCCTGGACATTGGAGATTCCTGTGCCCGCTCCTTAGCAGCTGCATTGGCCACTTGCCGCAGGGCATGGCTGAGGTTATCCTCTTTTCCTGCGGATACTCAGCATAAATTAGCTGACATGCCCTTCCTTGGCACCGACCTCTTTGGTCCCGGAGTGGCAGGTCACCTCCAGCGCATACAGCAGTCCAGTGCCACCTTGGATGCTACCTCTGCAAAAGATTCTTCGGGCAAGAACCAGCAGAAGCGCAAGAAGAAGCCCTTTTGGCATTCTTCCCCTGCGGTTAGGCAACCCTCCTGTCAGGGAGGTCAGCAGCATCAGCAGCAACAGCAGGCTCAAGTTTGGCACCCTAGGCCCAAGCAGGGTCCCCAACAGCCCTGCAAAGGAGGCCGGGGTGCCAGTCCAGGAGCCTCCTTCTCCTCCTCCTCCTCTAAGCCTGCGCAGTGATGGGTCGAGGGTGGTCAACCCTACTCCCGTCACGCCAGTTCTGGGTCCTCCCGTCGGGGGCCGGCTCCGCCACTTTCTTTCCGCCTGGTCTGATGTCACTTCGGACAGGTGGGTCCTGGAAGTGGTCGGTCGGGGACTGCCCGTAGAGTTCGAGCAGTACCCTCCCTGATGAGCCTGTGCCCCACAGGAGGAAAGCATCTCAGTTGGCGCTCAGTCGGCCCTTCGGGACGACATTGCTCAGCTCCTCCGCAAAGAGGTGGTAGCTCCAGTGCCAGATCCTCCTGTGGACCCAGGCTTCATGTCCAGGTACTTCCTGGTGCCCAAGCGGACGGGGGTTGGCCCCCCATCCTAGATCTCCACGACCTGAATCAGTATCTCAGGTCTCGCACCTTCTGGATGGTAACTGTGGACCAGATCATACCATCTCTGGAGTGAAACATGTGGTTCTGTTCACTGGATCTACAGGATGCATTCTTTCATGTCCCAATCCGTCCGTCCCACCAGCGGTTCCTCCGCTTCAGGGTCGAAGGGACCCTGTACGAGTTCCGAGCCATGCCGTTCGGCCTGTCATTGGCCCCTTGGGTCTTCACCAAATGCACTGCAGTGGTGGCAGCCCATCTATGGCGTCAACGGGTTCGCATGAATACCCCTACCTCGACGATTGGCTCCTGGCGGGTTCCTCCCTGCAGGAGGTGGAGAGGTCCAGGGACCTGGCCCTCCGAACCTGTTACAGATTAGGCCTCCTGATCAATGAGGCCAAGTCGGAACTCGTGCCCTCTCAGGTGATGGGCTTTATGGGGGCAGAGCTCGATTCTCATCAAGCCAGAGCTCGGCTTCTGGTGGACAGGGCAGAGGTTCTTTCCTCCTTTGCCCAATCATTTTTGGTTGGGCACTTGCGCCCTGCCCGGGACTTCCTGCACCTTCTGGGTTACATGGCGGCGTGCACCTCAGTGGTCCATTGGGCCAGGTTGCACATGCGTCCCCTCCAGTGGGAGCTGGCCGCTCAGTGGACTCTGCGTCAGGGCCTTTTTGACCAGCAGGTCACCGTCACCCAGAAGATGTGGGACGCTCTCCAGTGGTGGGCCGTCCCAGGTCGTCTGCAGGAAGGGATTCCGTTTGTCCGCCCCAAGCCGACGGTCATCCTTTCGACTGATGCCTCTCTCGTGGGCTGGGGAGCCCACATGGGGGACCACAGAGTCCACGGGTTCTGGACCCCCGAGGAGTCCCTTTGCCACATCAACCTGTTGGAGCTCAGAGCAGCCAGACCGGCACTGTCAGCTTTCGCTCCTCAGCTCCGGGGTCAAGTGGTTCAAGTCCAGACGGACAATACCACGACCTTGTACTTCCTCAACAAACAGGGCGGCACGCACTCCCGTCTGCTATGCAAGGAGGCGCTCCAGATATGGACCTTCGTCAGCCGGTTGGAGGCGGATCTCCTTGCCATCCATGTGGCAGGAGTCTCGAACCAACTGGCGGATGCTCTCAGCCGCATAGGCCAGACATTCCACGAATGGTCTCTCCATACAGAGGTAGGTTACAGTCTGTTCTCCTGTTGGGGCAAACCGTTGGTGGACCTGTTTGCCTCCAGGGAGAACACCAAGCTGAGGCTGTACCATGCCCGCCCCCCTCAGCAGGGTTCGCTGCAGGGGGATGCCTTCTCGAGGCCGTGGACCCCAGGCCTCCTGTATGCCTTCCCTCCATTTCCCTTGATCCACAAGGTGCTTCTCAAGGTGAGGAGGGACAAGGCGAAGGTGATCTTGGTAGCCCCAGATTGGCCCCACCAGTTCTGGTATCCAGATCTCCTCAGCCTCAGCTTCAGGGCTCTGGAGCGGCTTTGTACACGCCCGGACCTGATATCGTTGGACCAGGGGAAGGTACTCCACCCGGACCTTCAGTCCCTGAATCTCTCACAGCCTGGTTCCAGAACGGCTAGAGTTTCAGGCTTTGGGTCTTTCCGAGGATGTCTGCACCGTGGTGGAGGCATCTCGTAAGGAATCGACCAGGAAATGTTATGCCTTCAAATGGAAAAGGTTTTCCATTTGGTGTCAGGGTAAGAGTCTGGATCCCTTATCCTGCTCTGTGACTAACATTTTGGACTACCTTTGGTCTCTCTCTCCAAAGGGAGGCTTTGGTCATCGACCCTTAGGGTGCACCTGGCAGCCATCTCTGCTTACTAGGCGCGGGCCGGTCAGTCGACATTGGCACAGGAGACAGTGGTTGGGTGTTTTTTCAAAGTCCTGGATCACATATCCCCTCCGGTGTGCGAACCTCCACCTCCATGGGATCTTCTGCTGGTTTTGGCAATGCTCATGGGCAAGCCATTCAAACCCATGCACAAGTGTGAGCTCTCACACTTGTGGGAGACGGCCTTCCTGGTGGCTATCAGTCAGTCAGAAGGACAGGGGAGCTCCAGGCGCTCTCGATGGACTCCCCTTATCTGGTCTTTCACAGGGACAAAGTCGTCCTGCGCCCCAACCCGAAATTCCTTCCAAAGGTGGTCTCAGAGTTTCACCTTAACCAGGTGTTGACTCTGCCGGTATATTACCCTAATTACACCTCGGACGCAGAGTACAGGCTCCATACCCTGGACCTTAGACGTGCCCTCTCCTACTACAAGGAGAGGATGGTGGAAATTCGGGGAGAGGTTCGCCAGCTGTTTTTCACCTACGCTGAAGCCACTTCTGGCAGACCTGCAGCCAAATGGACCACTGCAAGATGGATCACATCATGCATAAGTCTGTGTTAGGAGTTGGCGGGCAAGGAGCCTCCCAGAGGGATAAGAGCTTATTCTACCCGCCATACTGCTGCATCGGTGGCTGCTTCTAGGGACATCCCTATCCAGGAAATCTGTTGGGCTGCTACCTGGAAGTCAGCAAATACCTTCATTACCCACTACCACATCGACCTTGAGTCACGCCGGATGCTGGTTTTGGGGCCTCGTTTCTCCAATCTCTGTTTCCTAAGTAGGGAGTGTGCGCCTTGCCTCCCTGCTCCAAGAGAACTGCTAGGAGTCTGCCAAAGAGTGTGGATGAACAAACATATCCACGCTCCTAGAAAAACAGGTTACTCGCCTGTAACAGTAGTTCTAGGAGTGGTATATGTTGTTCATCAACACGCTCCCACCCGACCTCCCCGACTTTAGGCGCATCACCTTGCTTCCAGCGGGCTAAGATCTGGCGTCATGGGGTGGAGCCGAGGTGTATACCACCCGGGTGGGTGGGAGGAGCCAGCTTGAAGACTTCTGGCAAGATTTAAAGGGGAAAGGGACATGCCAAAGAGTGGATGAACAACATATACCACTCCTAGAACTACTGTTACAGGTGAATAACCTGTTTTTTTTCTGACGCTCTTTGCGAGGAGTTTGGTCGATTCTTTTTGGACTGAGTGTCTGCCATCCGGCATGATGTTCTGCCAGTGAGCCCTACTGTGGCCTACAGTGATCATCTGTGTCGCCTTCTGAGCACTTCGCCTAGTTAGGGGGAGTTTAAACCAGTGAAGGTGTCTGAGGTCATTGGGGTTGTCTCCAAGTTAAAACACACATATTGTGAACTGGACCCAGTGCCGACTCGTTTCTTGATGAGATGTGTTGATACTGTTGGCCTGGTGTTCGCCTTGATTGTCCGGTGTTCTCTGTCGGAGGGGATTGTCCCAGATGCCTTGAAGGAGGCACTGGTTTGTCCCCTCCTGAAAAAGTCTCCTTTTGACCCTGCTGTCAAGGCGAATTACCATCTCATCTCCAACCTCCCATTTTTAGGGAATATTGTTGAGAAGGTTATGGCGCAGAAACTTGAGGAACACCTTGTGGCCTTCGATCTCTATGAGCCATTCTAGTCTGGATTTCGCACAAGGCATAGTATGGAAACCATACTAGTTCAGGTGCAAAATAACTTCCTCAGGGCCAGAGATTGGGGAAGGGGACAATTCTTGTCCTCCTGGATCTCTCTTCAGCCTTTGACGCGGTAGACCATTGTGTGTTACTCGACCGCCTGAGGGAATTTTATGGACTCACCAGCTCTGTCATCTGCTGGTTTGAGTCCTACCTCACAAATGGAAGGCAACGAGTAGTGGTGGGGAATTTCTCCTCCTCCCCCAGCCTACTGTCATGTGGAGTGCCTCAGAGTTCGGTCTTGTTGCCAGTGCTGTTTGCCATGTATATGCTGCCCCTGGGTGAGCACATTAGGAAATACAGTCTGGATTTTCATTGCTGTGCTGATGATACCCAGCTGTATTTTTTCTTTGCCCCTGGAACATCCAGTGTGGTGGAAGTGCTTAACAACTGCCTCGCAGAGATCAACTATTAGATGGCCTCCAGCTGTTTGTGATTGAACCCAGATAAGACGGAGGTACTGGTGGTAGAGTCGAACAGAGGACTGAACAGGTTTGCCTCTGGCACTGAAACCAGCTTGTTCCTGGGATCTGTACCATTGAAGACCTCCTCTAGGAAGCAAAACCTTGGCTTGACCTTTGACAGTGGTTTGACACTTGAATCTCAGGTGTCATCCGTTGTCTGGATGGACCAGCTTCTACCATCTTAGGAATATTGCCATGGTCAAGCTCCTAGTTCCGTCCATGGACCTCCCCGCCTTAGTGCATGCCTTTGTGGCATCCAGACTTGATTACTGTAATGCGCTCCTCCTTGGTGGGGTTGGGGGGGGTAACCTCCTCTGGCTGCAGCTGGTGCAGAACGCAGCTGCCAGGCTGTTAATTGGGCAGTCAATATTCTGCCACATAACCCCGGTGCTACACGCACTGCACTGGCTGCTGGTGAGGTGCAGGATACTCTTCAAGGTGGGCTTGCTCACATATAAGGCCCTACGTGGGTTGGGCCCTGGCTATCTGTCGGACCTCCTTACACCTGCTGTTTCGTTCTGCTCCCTCAGGTCTTCCTCTAGGGGCCTCCTGGCAATTTCCAGGGCGACGTTTAAAATTACCAGCGACAGAGCATTTAGTGTCGCCAGCCCCGTCCTGTGGAATTCACTTCCTCCATCTGTTCAGGAGGCCCCTTTGGTTGAGGTTTTCAAAACCTGCCTCAAGGCCCTCCTGTTTGTCAAGCCTTCCCGGACCAGGTATACTAGCCATTCTGGGAGTCCCACCTTTTATTCCAATTTCTGACTATATGTTTTAGAGAGTTCTGTGTTATCACAGACCATATTTATTGTATGCTGTTTTTATTATTAGAATGTTATCTGATATAAAATCTTATATTGATATAGAGTGTTTTACTGTATGGCGCCCAGAGCCTCCAGGACTGGGCGCCTAGAAAAATAAAATTTGCCTTGCCTTGTCTTTGTTAAAAACTCCTTCATTCCAAATTATTATTAAATGCCAGTAAAACCAAGGTTATGTTCTTCCAACCCAGTAACTACTCCACTGCATCCAAAAATTCCACTTCCCCATTGCCTATCATATCCCTGCTAGGTGACACCCTGGAAAGGGTGGATAAGTTTAATTATACAATGGCAAGAAAATTTCCTGGACTCTGATTGGTCAATGTGTGCCTGAGACAGTGATGTTATTACACAATAACATCACTGTATTCCTTTTGGATGCTATGGATGGTGCGCTTTTGGATATGGATGATGACCATTAGGATTCCTTAAATCATTTTTAAATTTATTTTTTTATTTTGTATGACAACGAGCCATTGTATAATAGCAATAAGGCACTCCAGGGATGTGTGTTATCATGTAATAACGTCACTCCTGGGGTGGTGGAAGCACTCGGCTTCACCTCATGCTTCAGCCCACCCCAGGAGTGACCTTATTACACGATAACACACACCCTTTTGTGCCTTATTGCTTAAATATATTTGCTTCCTACTGTACCAAAATCTCTCCTCATCTTTACAGATTGAAGCTCTTGCTAAGAAGCTAATGCCGAGGCTTGGTTTTCTTTATACAAATAAACCACATTTTCTAAAGAATTCAGTCTAAAGCTGGTTCAAGCCACTTTTCTTCCACTGTTAGATTGTTGCTGATATCCTTTATGGCTGCTGCTCTATGACTAACCTACATAAATTGGATGTCCTTTACCATCGAGCCATACATTTGGTCATTAATGCCCCAGCCAGGATGCATCATTGCGATCTCGATGCTGAAATAGGTAGGACCTCCCTCACCACCAGAAGGTTATTAAATACTTATGTCTGAGTCTACAAAGCCTTGCTCTGTAAACCACCACCACACATCACAAGCCTGTTTCAGCACCCCTCGTGCTCCTACGCACTCCGAAAAAATTTGTACATTACGCTTGAAGTCCCTAAATTTTGCACCAGCTGTGGCATGGCTGCCACTAGTCACGCTATCCTCCTCGCTTGGAATAAGATGCATTCATCCCTCAAATTAGCCACCCTAGTCCCCCTAAATGTTTTTGAAAACCTTGTAGTCAAATTTACCCATGAAGTTTGCCATTGCTACTCAGTCTAAACTCTTTAGCCTTGCTCCTTTGGTCACCCCTCTTTTGATCCTATCTTCTAACTCCTCCCTGTTTCTTCCCCTAATCATTATCAACCTCTCTCCCCCCCCTTCCAATCTTCCTACGCCTTACCGACTGTGTCTGCATTAGGCAATGTTCTTCTTTCCCATATATCACTAGCATGAGTTACCTTGTGTGGAGTCATCTCCACATCTTGTATTTTAATTAGACCCATTGCACTTACCTTAAGTTACTTGTACTTGGCTCCAGAATGTTTGTACTTCTTTTGTGTTGTTATTGTATATCTACATTTTAATTGTATGTCGCCTGTCTGTATGGGACCTCCTTGTAAATGAGCTTGCTCGACGGAGATTTCCTAGTGAAATAAACTTGAAAAGCTGCACAGTGATGGATTTGGGTGTGTGGTCTCTCCAATCATCCTGTCCCTGTTTGCACTGTTAAGTTGGGGGTTGGCTCAGTCACTTCTTGCCATGTTAGTCTGCTATCACAATGGGCAAGTGGGTGCTAGAAGTGGTAGGCAGAGAGCCGCCTCGGCATTTAGAGGTCCTCCCGCCTTACTGACTGTACGCTCCTTGGGAGTCCAGGGTGTCACAGGATGTGCTGTCTGCCCTTTTAGGAGGACATCACTCAGCTCCTTGCAAAAGGAGGCATAGTTCATGTCTTGAATGCCCTGGCCAGTCAAGGTTACGTGTTCAGATACTTTCTGGTTCCACAATGGACGGGGGGAGGGGGCCCATATGGGATCTACAAGCTCTGAAAGAGTTCATGTGGAAGTGCAGGTTCTTCCTGGACTGTAAGTCTTCACCATTTATTCACACTCCTGAGTTCTAGCTGGAAGAGCTAGGACCCTACGGGAGCCAAAAATCTTCAGGTGGGCCGGCACTGGGATAGGACTGCGCATGCACGTTAATGCAAGACCGGCTCGTGCCGTATATGCTATCTCACCGTCGACCCACCAACTGCCTCAGATCCTTTTTTCCCGTCATCGAGTGTGCTTCAGTGACGACGTCACTCGCCCACAAGGAGTCAAATCTTTGTCTGTACGACAGCAGCGTTTATTTTGCTTTTAAATTTTAGTTCTTTTCCACAGTAAAAAAAAAAAAAAGAGAGAGAGAAGAAGAAAAGAGAAAGTTTTATTATTTTTCTTTTCAGCCCTACTGATCGAAGAAGTCGACCATGGATGGAGATGGTGACGATAGGAGCTCTCCATTGGAAGGCTGCTGTGGCAGCTGGGCTGTCTCCAGTCTGCTGCCTTCTTTGTTGGGGGTCTGACCATGGGCAGTCCAGTGTTTGGGAGGGAGGACAGACCTCCCATAGACACAAAAAGAAGCAGTCCCGTTCTCGATCCAGGTTGGGGACCTGGCACCGCTCTACCTCGAGTTCTTCTTCTTCCCATCGGAAGAAGAAGAAACGGTACCTCTCGAGAGCGCCCTTTGGTGCGTTGGCCCAGAGGTTGGTGGTCGAGTGTGGTAGGTTGTCCCCGGTTTCCCATGGTTCCCCAGTGGCCTCCATGCTTGATCGTCCTGACTCTCATCACTGGAGCCCCTTTCTGTCCTCAGGCAGAGTTACTGGGGGGGGAGTTTCACCATTGGGCTGCTCTTATGGAGCGGTGGGTACAGCATCTGTCCCAGTTGCTTCTGTCTGCTGATTCAGTCCCAGGGCCCTCAGGCCTAGGGGCCTCAGAGTCACGGTTGGAACTTTTGGGACACAGTGCACGTGTGGGTTTGGAAACCGACTTTCTTCCCTTGCTGTTGTCCACCCTATTGATGCCGGTTCCACATGCCCACCCATTCTGCTATTTACTTGCAGGGGCCGGCACATGTACCAATTCCTTCCTCTTCTCTCTCTTCTAGGTCTTTTCTGGATTCGAGGATGGCACCAAAGTCGGTACCAGCGTCCGGCGCCATTTCTTTTTTGGATGGCACCAGGTTCTGCAGTGCCAGGGGTGGTGTCAGGTGCAGTGCCAAGATCGTTGGAGCTGGTTTTAGAGCCAGCATCCACGGTGCCGGGTCTGTTGCCTGTCCCAGTGTCCCCTGTTTATCCTTTGCCCAGACCAGGTCGGGGCCTTTTTGGGGTAGTCCCAGCTCCCTCTGATAGTTATCCGGAGCAGGATGAGTCTGACACCAATTTCTTGCTTTCTGAGCAGGGTGATGAAGGCTCCTTCTACAGTTTGGAAGACAAACCTCCTCTACCCACTGAGGTTCCAGTAGAGGACCTCTCTTTCCAGTCTTTGCTTAAGAATATGAGGGCAACTCTGGATTTACAGACCTCATCCATGGATCCAGGTATACTTGTGCACCAGGAGTGGCTTCACGTTCCTAATATTCCAGTGAATCTTACGCCCCCAGTACCCCCCACCCTTTGAGACTCTTGTCTAAGGCAGTGTGGGCCAGGCCGCTCTTATTACTTCCATTTGCAAGTCCATGGATAGGAAGTATGTTCCTCCTGAGGACGGGTAAGTTCTAGCCTCTCAGCCCTTCACAGATGCGCCGGTTGTCTTCGCTGAAAATGTCTAAGCTGTCCTTCCGCAGGAAGTATCTGCCCATCCTATCAATAAGGAGTCCTGTAAAATTGATGCCATGGGTAAAAGGTTGTTCGCTGGCTATCAAGGACATTTCTCCCAGTATGACTATGTACTGTGGGCCTCTCTTAAGTCCCTGATGGAGGCCCTTCCAGACTCTGACCCCAAGTTGGATCTTTTGCAAACTATCACTAGAGAAAGCAATAGACACCAGCTTAAGGCTGCCATGGATGCTTATGACACAGTATCCTGCGTGGCATCTGTTGGGGTTTGTATTAGGAGATATTCCTGGCTTAAGGCATCTGGGTTTTCTCCTGATGCACAGCAGCAGGTTATGAATGTCCCTTTTGATGGAACATACCTGTTTGGCCCCCAAGTGGAACACACACTGGAGGCTGCTCAAAAAAACAGGACTGTCATCAAACAGCCAGGCTGGTTCCTTCTGCACCTCAGACAGGCAGCCCGTTTGAGGCAGAGGCCGAGGAGCCCCAGATAGAAACTAGCCTTCTCAGCCACAAAAGAAAACGCAGCAAATGGCACAAGGCCCAAAAGCACCCAGTGCCACCCTCTGAAGAATCTGCTTCAATCTCACCTCACCTTCTCAATGTAGACTTCTCTCCAGCAGTGGGAGGGGGTCTGACTCAGTTCTACAATCATTAGAAGTCTGTCACCACGGACAAATTGGTCCTCTGGATTGTTTGAGAGGGGTACTCTTCCCAACTTGGCAGAGACCCCTCCAGGCCTTCCACCCAAGCGGCAGCTCAGTCTGTCATCGGCTCAGTCAGACCCTCTTGCTACCGAGATTATGGGCCTTCTCAAAAACAGGGCAATGGAGGTAGTTCCCTGGTCAGAGCAAAACACATGATTCTACTCCTGTTACTTTCTGGTTGCAAATAAATCAGGGGGCATGAGCGCCATTCTCGAGCTAAGAAAACGGAACAAATTCCTGTTCTGGAAGAAGTTCAAAATGATCTCCTTGGGGACACTTCTGCGACTTCTCCAGCAACATGGCTGGTTGGCATCGCTAGACATGCAAGATGCCTACCAGCACATTCCAGTACACCCAAGTCACCACAAGTACCTATGCTTTGTGGCCTTGGGACAACATTACCAGTTCAGAGTCATGCCCTTTGGGCTCTCCTCGGCGCCTCAAGTCTTTACCAAGTGTTTCGCAGTCCTTGCTGCACACCTTTGAAAACTCGGCGTTCAAGTCTTCATGTACCTAGATGATTGGCATTTGGCAAGCCTGTCAAGACAGAAGACGCAGGAAGTAGTGTTCACAGCATTGCAGTTCCTCACCTCCGTGGGGGTCTTGCTGAATCTGGAAAAATCGCAGCTTCAGCCCTCCCAACAACTCCTCTTCGTAGGCGCCCTTCTAGATACTGTGAAAGCAAAAGCTTTCCTCCTGGAGGACGGGAGGAATCATGTTCTTCAGATGGTTCACTTCATCAGGGAGACCAACCCTGTACGAGCTCACTCGATCCAATGGATGTTAGGCCTGATGGCCTCCTCTGCCTTCACAATACCTCTAGCACGACTGCACGTGAGGGCCATTCAGTAGATGCTCAGTACACAATTGAACTGAATGACACACCCGCAGTCTTATCCCATCAAGGTAACAGAGCCACTGCGGAGCTCACTGGGATGGTGGATACAAGAAGACAACCTACTACAAGGGTTCCACTTTGCTCCACTGGAATCTCAGATCACCATCACCATGGATGCATCCCTACTCTGCTGGGGTGCTCTCTGCCAGGATCTCCACACCCAGGGAGTATGGACCCAAGAGGAGTCTCATCTCCACATGAATGTTCTAGAGATGTGGGTAGTTCTGTATGCCCTCAGAGTCCTGGAGGATGTCATCAGTCAGAAGGTAATCCTTCTTCAGATGGACAACAAAGCGTTGATATACTACACCAACAAATAAGGCGGCACACATTCCCACCCTCTGTGCAGGGAAGCCATGAGGGTGTGGGAATGGTGCCTCGAGCACGAGGTTCTGATCCAAGCAGCTAACCTGCCAAGGGTCCAGAAAGATCTGGCTGGATCAACTCAGCAAGACAGAAGCAGATCTTCATTAGTGGTCACTTGCACCAGATGTCGTGCTATCGCTCTTCGATGAGTGGGGCACTCTGGACCTGGACCTTTTTGCCTCCCCACTGAACTCAAAACTGCCTCTATTCTGCTCCAGAAATCTAGAACCTGGTGTTTTTCTGTCATGGTGCATTCAGACTGCGGCGGACAAGATGCTTTTTTTATGCATTTCCTCCTCTACCACTAATTCAGAGGGTGCTGATCAAACTGGAGGGACATGGCAGCAAGTTCTAGTTGCCCCTTATTGGCCTCGACAGATATGGTTTCCATTACTCAACAGGTTGTCGGAGGTCCCCCCAAGACAACTGCCTCTGTGAACGGACCTCCTGACCCAGGGATCCCTGGTTCACCCCATCCTGCACTCCCTTCATTTCCACGTCTGGCTCCTGAGGAGAGAGAGGTGAACAGGTTTAAAGTTTCTCAGAGGATATCGAACATCCTTTTGGCAGCCTGTAAGTCTTTCACCAGGAAGATGTATACTGCCAAATGGAGACGCTTTTTGGAATGGTGCACTAAGGTCTATACAGATACTTTTCAGTGTTCTCTGGACAAGATATTAGAGTATTTTTTGGACCTTTCAGATGCAGGATTGCAATACTTATTGGTCAGAGTACACCTCTGTGCGCTTTCTGCATACCATGAACCAGTTCAGAACATGACTCGTTGACTCAGTTACACTTCTTCACATGGTTCCTCAAAGGCATTCTGCACATACGCTTCTGGTCAGGAAGCCGGTTGCTGCATGGGATATCGGTCTCATGCTAGATATGCTCCCTCGTAAATCTTTTGCACCTCTAGCCATGTGTGACCTGCAGTTTCTGACCTGGAAGATGGCCTTCCTGGTGGCCATCACTTCCACTCGGAGAGTCTCTGAAATACATGCCTTGGTCACTGACACCCCATATACTGTCTTTCACAAAGACATGGTGGCCCTCCGTAATCACATTAAGTTCTTACCTGAGGTGGTCTCAGACTTCCACCTCAACTAGCGCTTAGTTCTTCCCATTATTTCGCTAATTTCCAAAATGAAGGGGAATGCACCCTTCATTTGCTGGATGTTAAAAGTGCTCTTCAATTCTGCATTAATAGAACAGGGGATATCTGTAAGGACAAACAACTCTTTGTGTCCTTCAGTGCGGCCCGAATGGGTCAGCCAGTATCCATCAGATGCATCTCAGCTTGGATTGTGGCATGCCTAAGCCATTGCTATTCCATGGCGCAGGTTAAGCTGAAAGGCCAGGTGCGCACCCACTCCACTAGAGCGGTGGCAGCATCTCTGGCAGAACTATGCTCGGTCCCCAATACTGACATTTGCAAAGCAGCCACTTGGAGTTCAGTGCACACTTTTGTGAAACACTATGCTTTGGATGTCCATGCCAGACAGCATGCTTCCTTCAGGAGGACAATCCTAAAGTGAGCTCCGTCTCCAACCGCCGTGCTCTGGGGATTGGTTTAGCTTGGTACTCTATCCCAGAAGTATGAATAAATGGTGAAGACTTACAGTCCATGAAGATATGAAAATTACATTCTTACCGTAATTCTTAATCTTCTTGGACAAATTTTCATCATGTATTCACATGCCCACCCACCATCCCCAGGGCTCACTCAATCTGTTTCTGGTCTTCACTTCCTCATTTGGTTTGGGCTGTGAAGACATCGTTTGAGTTGACCCTACTTACACAGGTCAGAAGGGCCATCTTATGCCCTTCTTAAGTTAGGTGTTTATCTACTTGGTTTATGCTGCACCTCCTTGGTCAAAAAGGTACTGAGGTGGTTGGTGGGTCGACACCGAGATAGCCAGTCTCGCGGTACTGTGCATGCGCGGTCCCATCCCTGCGCCGGCCCACCTGAAGATTTTTGGCTCCTGCAGGGTCCTAACACCTCCGGCTAGAAGGCAAGTGTGAATAAATGGTGAAGACTTGTCCAAAAAGATCAATAATTACGATAAGAATGTAATTTTCATTTGTGGTTGGTCATTCTCAATCATATAATTTGATCTCTGGAGCAGAACATGTGTCTGTGCTCCCTAGACCTCCAGGACGCATTCTTCCTCATACAGGTCCATCTAGCCCACCGCTGGTACCATCAGATCTTATATTGGAGGAATCTCTTGCAGCAGGCCATCACAGGTAGGGCTATGCCGTCAGGCACTAGGGCCACATGGAAGCTTTCTAGCTTGCAGTCTACCAGAGGGAGTCACCCACCTCCAACATCACTCTCTGACGTCAGCTATCCTATATAGGTGGGCATCCCCCTGCGTCCTCCCCAGTTCTTTCCCGCCATCGACTTAGTCATGTGAGATCTGCAAGGAAACCGCCACTGCTTCAGTCGCCATTTTTGTGACTTTTTTATTTGTTTCTCTCCTTAGTTTTCCCCATCTTTTGATGTTTTTTCTTTTCTTTTCTTTTATGTCTTCTCCTTCCCCTTCCTTGTTAATATCGGAGCATCAGAAAAAGTGTTTCTGCAGCTAGCAAATTCCAAAGAAGGATGGCCACTCAGTTTGCCTTTTCTGCCTAAGCCCAGACCACACAGTCTCGTCTTGTGAGTTCTGTCAGAGGTTCAACGCCATCACCCATTGCCGCTGCCAGCGGACCCTTGAGGGGTACTTGCTGAAGCTAAAGGTTGCCTCAGTGGAGCAAGAGCTGCAGGCACATTTTCCCAGGCCTCCCAGGCCCTTGGGTTCAGCTTCGGCTCAACCCTGGGACAAAACTTCAGGGAAGCAATAAGACCGGAACAAAGAAAAGCACATATCCCAGTCTTCGTCTTCCCACTTGCGGTCGCCGCAGTCTCGCATGACCACGTCGGGGTCCACCTTCTCGGGGGTGGCCCCGATCCTGGCGTCCCACCCACCACTGCTGCACTTGCAGGCGTGCTCTCCTCCTTGATTGTATTGTAAAAATATAAGTACTTGTGGCTTTAAAAGATCATTTAGATGAGCTCTGGTCCCTGGGGAAAGCACAGGCTCACTGTGCAAAACATTGGGTTGTTGCTGGGAGAGGGGTAGGGGGCACCCTGCACCTTTTTGCTCTTACACAGCATATTTACTCCATCCAAAATGAAGGAGTTTTATGAGACCACTACAATAGGGTATGTGTTTTTTTTGTTATGTAGAGTAGCCTCTTCTTTTTATCGTCAGAACATCACAGTTCTCTGGCTGCTAGTGCAGAAAAGCAGTTGCTTCTGCTTCTACTGGCAGGGATTACTCATTTTCTGGTCATCTGTAGAGATGCATGTTTTTCTTAAATAAGAAATACAGTGTTTCCTCTCTGTAGTGAACACCTCTGGAGCCAGCTGAGGTTTCACTATAGTGAGGTGGTAATACGCCTACTTAGTGAACAGTGGGAGCCATCAAAGGTGTTCACTATAACAGGGAGTTTGTTATTGAGGGGGTTCTTTGTAGAAAGGGACACTGTAACAAGAAATAACAAAAAACTGAAGGTATAAAAATAAATAAAACGAAAACCAGCACATGAAAAAAGTAAAAATAAATTGCTTGGTTTTTTTTGTCAAAAACTAAATAAATGCTTGCAGCAGTAGTTGTTAGGCTCCGTTGTTACCACAGAGATGGTCCACAAGGAAACTGCAGTGGAATTGTCTGATTCACAAAACCTTTTAAGACCATAACATAATGCTGCTTAATACAATGTAATACTAGGAATGTGATTTCTAGTGTGTACAAGGTCATTTTGAGGTATCTTATGAATGTAAATCTGATAAGAAATAAAACTAGATTTTCAATGAATGGAAAGAAATACGAAATTCCAGAAAAGGAAAAAATATAAAAAATAAAAAGAATTTCACTGGGCTCTAGCCATGTGGCACATTTCCCTGGACAATGAGGGTTTCACCTCTGCAGCCAGTTCAACTTCTGGCAACCTACTCAAGGGGGTGCAGAGGAGGGCAACGAAGGTGATATGTAGAATGGAGGGGAGAGACTATGAGAGCAGGCTGGGGGGACCTGAATATGTACTCCCTGGAGGATAGAAGGGACGGGGGAACATAATAGAGACATTCAGGTATCTTGAGGGAAATCAAGTATGGGGCAGATGGGGTTTTTAAGCTAGGGAGGGGGAGGGACACCAGGGGGCATGGGCTAAGAATTGAGGAGGGAAGATTTAGGAGGGAAATGAGGAGACACTGTTTCATGGAGAGGGTGGTAGCAAAGTGGAACGCACTACCAGAATGGGTGGTATCATGTAAATTTTGTGAACAGCTTTAAAAGGGCATGGGACAGGGAACGGGAGAGTGGGAGGGGGGAGGTGGGGAGCGGCAGTGGGGTGACAAAGGGGAGGGAGGTGGGGCAGCTGCAAACTAGGGGTGCTAGCTGCACACCTGAGCAGACTTAGATAGGCCAGGTGGCCTGTTTCTGCCGGTTCATTCGTATGTTCATAACCAGCAAAGAGCCTTGGAGCTTTTTGAGGTCACTGCCAAACCAGAATCTCCCAGGTTATGGAGCTGACTGCTGTCTCACCCACGGCACTGCTGGGTCTCGTGGGAAGCGATATTGTTGTATGCTTGTACACTGAATATGATCTTAATTCAGCCAGTTCAGAGACAGTGATGGAAACATATATGCAAAAGTAATATTTTTATTCAAATATTCTTTAATGGGTTGTATGGTGTTGGGAAGAGTTGCATTGTTTTGAAACTAGTTTGTTCCGTAATGTTTTGCTTGTGTCGAAGCTGGTGTTTACTCCAAAAAACAACAAGAACAAAAAAACCTGTGTTTTTTATATGTGATGGTGGGGCTAATACTATATAATTCAAAAATCACTTTTTTTAACTGTTCTATATAAGCAACAAATTGTGATTCTGTTGCATCAGCTGACAAACGTTATTTAATGATCATACTGTTGGAGCATTTATAATGAAGTTATTATCAAAGTATTCTTGCAATAATCTTTCGTTGTTATAAATCAAAACTATTTTAATTGGTTGTTATTATACAGACGTCAGACTGGCACCACTCGAACCAACTGCTTGGACTGCCTGGATCGAACAAATAGTGTGCAGGCTTTCTTTGGACTAGAGGTATGCAAAATATGTCTGGATTAGAAATTGTTTACCAAATCCTGTGAGTGGATTTCTTTTACGAAGGGACAGACGTTATAGCACTGGCTTGTGAATATGCATATTTAGCAGTTTTACCAGATGCCTCTGGTAAACCTTTGAAAAACACAATATTCTAACATAATTCAGCATGTATTTGATGTGTTTTGTTTGTCTTCCCCTCCGTTACTACTAAAGACCTGTGTTCAAGGACACCATCTCTGTCCTTTAGCTTTCATCTGCTCCTACTGTTTTTCTACACCTGAAGTTGTAAATCTCATCTTGTGATATCATAATTCTGCCCATTACAACAGATTGTGATTAAAAGAAGCACATGATGAGGATTTCCAGTGTAGACGAGCAGTAAGAGCTCTGTTAAGTGGCAATTTGTACAAACATTTTGTTTCCACGGAAATGTCCTCTGGAATAATAAACCAAGGGGACGATAACTACAGTATATTGTATGTGTAAACTACTGTGACTGTATAAAGATTGTGTCAAAATGAACTGTTTGTAAAACAAAATAAATGAAGGTATTGGGGTATAGAAACTGTGAACGAGTCTGAATCTGTTCCAGCTATGTTTAAGCAGGGCTTTGTGTCTAGGTTCTGCATTACATTGCCTTGGAAGGGCTGACTTTGTTTTTGATGTACAGTAGATGTTATATTTTACTGAAGCTGGAAAGATCCTGAAATTACTTCTCTCCTTTGTATAGAATGAGGTCTGGTTCTGCTTTCATCCACTGCAGCTTGATCTGAAAGGCAGAGGGCTTTGTCATGTCAAAATAAAACTAAAAATATTTATTAACACTGAGAACCACGTATGCTTCCTTGTACCTTATCTGCCTCATATAATCAGCACTTCACTAGGTTAGGTGGACTGGCAGGAAGGCCCAATAATGCTCTTCCCTTTGACCTGACCAGACCAGAATGTCTGAGAACCTGAGACTCTGTAACATCCCTGAAGAATACATAACCTTCTGCAACATACTGTTTTAGAAAATGGTTAAGAAAATACAAATGATTAGACTGATCAGCAGCGTTTGGTTGCTGTGTGTAATTAAGTATTTCAGCAGAAATGTATAGTACAGAACTTGTTGACCTCTTCACTAGCTTGATATCCATAAGCTGACAGAATTTAAAACCATTCTCTTGTCAGAAAAAAAAAACCCTGAAAATATTAGTGGTCTTTTTGGCCCTTTAACAGTGCCTGTAATTCTCAACAAACCTGCTGTGTCCTCAGATGAAATATGTTAAATCATGACTCCCATTTCACAGAAGAACCACGGTAAGACATACGTATAATATTGGCTCTGTTATATTAGGGGTTCCTGCTTCATGAAACAAAGAAACAGAATTGTCATCAGAAAAGGACTGCTTGGCCCACCCAGTCTGCCCTAATGGTCCTTGCCTGGCCTGTCTTCGCAGAACCTAACTGGTCTCCAGCGACCCTCCCTCTTCCATGCCTATGTACTAATATTCTTTTTTTGTTTGAAGCCCCTTACTCTTTTCACCTCCATCACTTCAACTGGCAGTCTGTTCCAGGCATCCACTACTCTTTCAGTGAAGTAGTACTTCTTGACATTGCTGTTAAACCCCAACCCCCAGCTTCATCACATGCCCCCTTAGTCGTGGTGCTCTTTCTCATTTAAAAGAGACTCTTCCCCTGCATCCTGTTCACACCTATGAAGTACTTGTAGATCTCTATTGTGATTCCTCTCATTCACCTCTCTTCGAGGGTGTACATATTAAGATCCCTCAGTCTCTAGTTGTAGGACTTTTGTTGCAACCCATGCACCATTTTAGTTACCTTCTCTGGACTGCCTCCACCCTGTCCATGTCTTTTCTGAGGTGCGGCCTCCAGAAGTGGACACAGTACTCCAGATGTGGTCTCAGCAGTGAGTGATATAGTGGCAACACCACCTCCTTCCTCCTCCTGCTCGGTATACCGCTCCCTGTGTACCCCAGCATCCCACTGGCCCTACCCACTGCTTTTTCACGCTGCCTGCCATTTTGAGGTAATCGGATATGATAACCCCAAGGTCCCTTTCCTACTTATTACTGTCACTACCAACTCCCCATCCTATACTCAGTTCCAGGACTCCTATTTCTTGGGTGTATTATTTTGCAATTCTTGGCATTGAACCCCAACTGCCATGCTCTTGACCACTCCTCGAGTTTCCTGAGATCCTTACACATTCTCTCCACCCCTTCCTGAGTGTCCTGTGTGTTACAAATTTTGGGGTCTTCTGCAAAAAGGCATACTTTCCCTTTCAGTTCTTTTTCAGTGTCACTTACAGAGGCATTGAAGAGGGCCAGTCCCAGGACTGATCCCTGTGGCACCCCACTAGTCATTCTCCCATCATTAGTGTGAGTACTGTTAACCACCACCCTCTGTTGCTTATCTTTTAACTAGTTCATAATCCAGTTAACCACTTTGGATCCCCCCTGGGTTGCTCAGTCTCTTTATCAGTCTCCTGTGTGGCACAGTGTCAATGGCCTTGCTGAAGTCCAGATAGGCCACGTCCACTGCCCTCCCCTGATTTGTTTCCCTTGCCACCCAGTGATGAAATCAATCATGTCCATCTGGCATGCCCCGTGAATCCATGTTGCCTGTGGTCTTGCAATGAAGTCCACTGGATTCAAGATATTTTACAAAGATTTCCTTTAATAGGGTCTCCATTAAGTTCCCCAACACTGAGGTGAGAATGACTGGCCTATAGTTGCTAGTCTCCTCCCTGCTTCCCCTCTTAAATAGAGGGACCACATCTGCTGTCTTCCAGTCCTCTGGAGCCAAATGTGTTAACATTGAGCTGTTGAATACAGCTGTCAGTGGGGCAGCTAGAACCTCCCTGAGTTCCTTAATTGTTCTTGGGTGTATCCCATCTGATCCCATAGCCTTGCGTGCTGTAAGAGCTGCAAGTCCCTTCAGGACTCTTTCCTCTGCAAATGGACTTGTGTCCACCCCGTGTTTTCCTCCTGTTTTCTCCTGCTCCTGGTGGCTCCTCCACTTTGAAGGCTGAACGGAAGTGCCTGTTCAGGATGTCTGCTTTGTCTTGGTCCTCTTCTGCGCAGTCTCACCCTGCTATTTTCCTTATCCTCGCTATCCCTCCCCTTGCTTTTCTGTTCTCACTTTTGCACCTGGAGAAAGTCTTATCCCCTTTAACTACCCCCTATGGCTATCCCTTCTTCTGTCTACACCTTTGCTCCCCTCACTGCCTTTGCTGCTTCCCTCTGTTTTACTTGGTACACCTTTTTCTTTTCCTTTGTCTGCATTTCCTCATGCCTTCTGAATGCCACTCTTTTTTCCTTCACCACCTTCACCACTTTCCTAGAGAACCGTAACAGTCTCTTTTTCCTTCTGCTTTTACTCACTTCCTTCATGAAGAGCCTGGCTACCTTAATTATGTTCTCCCTTATTTTTCCCCACTGTTCTTCTACCCCTGTGTGGCAGTCCCCACTATGGGACAGTTACTGGGGCAGTCTCTGATTCATTAAAGGAGATCTATGGGCATACCTGAAGTCCCAACCATTGCACAGATTGAGACTTCAGTACCCTGATTCCCCCTGCAGGCACAATATTAATCAAGGAGTTTTTGTACCTTAATACTCGTAAAACTGGTACGAAGATCTCGTTTAGTTGGCATTTTGTAATCCCGAGGTGTCCACCCCCTGAGATCTTGCTGATAACCACGGGAGATGATGACACGCCTTTGCCCCTTCCTATACTGTGCCCTTGTGTATGGAAATTTAACATCTAGTCAAAGTCTGTAAAAGTAAAGCAGTGCATGACAGATACAGAGATTATTAAATCTCCATACATAAGGGCAGAGTATAGGAAGGGCAAATGTGCGCCATCTTTGTGATTATCAGTGAGATCTTGGGGGTGGGCATTATGGATTACAAATGTCTTGGTATAGTAGAGCTTCATACCAGTTTTAGGAGTATTAAGGTATGAAAACTCTTTTGATTAATATTGTGCCTGCAGGGGAATTGGAGTACTGAAGCCCTGATCTGTGCAGCGGTTGGGGCTTCATGTATCCCAATAGTTCTCCTTTAAAATCCACCCTCCTAAAGTCCAGGACCCTCATTCTCATGTGGTTTGCCTCTGTTCCTGTCTTAATGTTAAAAAGCAACTGTCACAATTCTTGGCACGAGGCCGGCAACCCATACCATGAAGTTGCCTGCCCTGGGAGCTATTTCATCCATAATTTCAGTTTTTCCTGTACTTCAAAAAAAAAAAAAAAAAGAGTTGTATCTTCCGTAAAGCCTGGCTCATAGCTTCCTGGCATGAACCGAGTGGCAGCTGAGCACTACAGCCCCATCCTTAAAAACTGCACTTTGATTATGTGAGGTAGGGAATGGGGCTGCAGGCACTCTATGGATATTATAATAGGATCAGGGAAAGGGCGTCACCTTAATGTACTTAGATTATCTTTGCCGGTAGGTATATATCCATGTTTGCAGCTAATATGTAGCATATATTATAGCCCCATACGTATATACCTGCCAGCAAAAATAATTAAGTGCATTCAGGTGGCCCCGTCTCCCCAATCCTATTACAATATCCATAGAGTGCCTGCAGCCCCATTCCGTACCTCACGTCATCAAAGTGCAGTTTTTAGGGGTGGGGTTGTAGTGCTCAGCAACCACTTGGCTTGTACCTGGAAGTTATGAGCCGGGATTTACGGAGGATATAACCCTTTTTTTAAGTACAGAAAAACTTTGATTTATGGATAAAATAACTCCTAGGGCAGACAACTCCATGGTATGGGTTGCCTGCCTGGATTGTGGCAGTTGCCCTTTAAACCACACTGTACAGTAATCAGTGGTACCCAGGGGACTGCTCATAGTGACATCTGCAGTGCTGTCCCTGTTAGTAAGCACCAAATCCAGCGCTATCCTGTCCCTAGTGGGTTCATTGGTTAGCAACCTGATAAAAGCCCCTTAGGGAGTCAGAGATGGCCCTACTCCTTGCCAGTGCTGCAGCTGAAAGGCTCAGATCCGTATCTGGCAGTCTCAAGTCACCAATTAGCAGCACCTCCTCCTTGCCATCCCGGTAATGGCTTCTCTATGTGCCTTATCCAACTCCTCCCTGTGCTGGAGGTCAGTACAACACTCTTGTACACATAGCGGCTCCAGCACCTGTTTCCAGGATGACCCACATTACCACTTGCCCTTTCTTTTCCTCTGGGTGCCCATGCACTTCAGTGGCCTGGATTTCCTCCCTCACATATAGTACAACCCTTCCACCCCTCATGAACAGAGAGTAGCTCAGTATGGCCCATGTCCCATTCATGGTTGTCAGTGCACTAAGGCTCTGTTATGACCACCAAATCCAGGCTAGCCTCCACCATGGTGGTCTCCAGGTCCAGAATTTTAAAATATGTGTTCTCACTTGGAATCAAACGTATGACCCTGTGCTTGTAAAGCCAAGACACATCCAGTGTTCCACCTGAGGCCACCTCATGGGAAGGCACAATTCAAATCCAAATAGTGTCTGTAGTCCAGTTCAAGTCTTTACAGTAGCCACATTCAAAGTAGGGCTCTTGCTCCATGGACGGCCATGATTCAAGCCTATACAGCAACCACCTTTGGCAGGAAGTACCCAATTCAAGCTCAGGTGGCAAATGTACTCAGTTTGCAGCTTCCAGTCCATAGAAAGCCTTGATTCACTTGTGTATAGCAGCCACATTCAGCATGAAGTTCCTGATTCAAGCCCAGCTGGCAACTGCATTCAGTTCAGGGCTTCCATCTGCTCCATAGAAAACCTTGATTGACATACTGTATGTATAGCAGCCACATTCAAGGCAAGGCTTCTATTACATAGGAGGAGGCCCAGATCTGAGTCAGGCTGGTGGCTTTACCCACATTGGGTTATGTTTTCCCCAGAAGGCCCCAGTATTCCCCAGTTGGAATGTCTAATTTGGGGATGGGGGCTGATGCAGTAAATAACTGTGAAATTGCACAGATGGAGGTTGAGAACACCCTAGAAGACTTTTGCATGACCTACATGGGGGGAATGATGCAGGATATGCAAGTGAAGGTACAGGTGCAGGTTTGTAATAATTTTATCTGGCAGAAGAATATTAAGATTCATTTTTTAATCCTAAATTGTTTTTATATTCACAACTCCATTTTATACACACTCCAAGTGTATGTCTGCAATGCAACATACGTATTTCTCCGGTGATTGAAGTTACTGTACTCCACTTCATTTTTTGCCTCACAGTGCACCCAAGACATCTGTACATGTCAGTACAGACCTGCACTCTTTAATTTGTTATTGTTCAAGTAACATGCATATGACATTAAGTGTTTGCATGACCCTTTGAAGCATTCTCTTAAAAAAACCCTTCCAGTGGTTTATTTTCTTGGGTTGAAGAAACGAGGCCTGATGGCTCAAGGCTTGACTTTGAAGTAAAGGAAATACATAATTTATAATAATGAAATATTTATATGGCCTAGATACAAATGTTTTAGGCTGTCCTCAATTTATTTTTCATAAATACTGAAACAAGTGTGTGAGCACGTAGTTGTGGGAAGGTGAGCTGGTTTTTGCCATGTCAGTTTTTCCCAGACAATTCTCCAGCATGCAGAATTTGCCACTAACAGAATGATGAAGTAACACGTTTCAAAATATTTCATGTCAACCTCTACAGATTTTAATAAAGCAGCTTGAGTGCCTGGGCCTAGCAGAGAAGCCACAGTTGGTCACCCGGTTTCAGGATGTGTTCCGGCCCATGTGGTCCTTGAATGGCGACTCCATCAGTAAAATCTATGCAGGCACCGGTGCCCTCGAGGGAAAAGCTAAGGTATAGTCCCACCTTAAAGGGAACGCGTTTGAAATAGTTTTAAGTGAAAAGAAATTAAGCATTTTGATCAACTGTTTTAATGAAACGTGCAGTTAATTGTGATTATTGCCTTTTTTTTACCATTTACTTTAGGGATATTCAGGGCTTCAAGTAACATGATTTTGCAATTATTTAAAACACAAACAAGGATGTACAAAGTCCCATATTGACTTGATGCAATTATTTTAGGTATATTTTCCCCTTAAATGCGGAACATATAGAAACATGGAATTTGTCAGTAGAAAAGGACTGCTTGGCCCACCCAGTCTGCCCAAATGGTCTCTGCCTAGTCTGTCTCTGCAGACCCTAACTGGTTTCTGGCAACCCTCCCTCCTCCCTGCCTGTTTACTGATCTTTCCTTATGCCTTTCCCATGCATGCTTGCAGCCCCTTACTGTGGTTACCTCCACCAGAGACATAGATCAGGGTAGGGCAGTGGATGTGGCCTATCTGGACTTTAGCAAGGCCTTCAGTGCTGTATCACGTCGGAGATTAATAAAGAAGTTGAGCAGCCTAGGGGTGGGATCCAAAGTGGTGAAATGGGTAAGGAACTGGTTGATGGATAGGCGACAGAAGGTGGTGGTCAATGGCACTCACTGTAATGAGGGGAGAGTGACCAGCGGATTGCTGTTCGGCTCAGTATGGGAACCGGTCTTCTTCAGTGTCTTTCTGAGTCTTTATACTACAGGATTTTTTTTTTGCTTCCAAACACCTGTCAGTGCCTTCAGAATTAGTCTTATGGAATTATTGTACCTCCAGTGGGGAAACAGATTTAATACCTCAGGATAGTTTAAAAACATTCTAGAAGTGTAGTATGTTTTGTTCAAGTTTTATACTGCTGTAGTCAGTGTGCATAGGTGTTGTAGTCTAAAGGCAATAATAATGGGCAGTTTTATAGCCTAATGCTGCACAGTGCATACTAAACCTAGCAAAACAGCATGTAGCTACTGCTCAGGAGGTGGTGTAGTAACCACGGTGCAGGTTCTGGGTATAACAATCGGTGGGGGGGGGGGTTAGGAGGCAGACGGGAAGGATATGGAACCAGGACTGGGGACTACCATGCCTGGTTCCCCTGTCTAGGGCTCTGCTTAATGTCATCAAGAAGGAGGAAGTAGCTGGTCTGGCTAGCTCTGCTCCTCCACTTCAGGCCATGCTTTGTAACGTTAGATCACTAAGGAATAAAAAAGTGGTGATGTATGATTACATTGTTGATTTCTCCAGCCCCGTGCTGGAGGCATTTATCCCACCTGGCTATTCGGTGATACATTGCCCAGGGGGGGCATTTGTTTTAAATCTGCATTGGGGCTCACTGCGTACCCAGTGGGAACTTTCAGGTCCTCTGAGTGTGTCACTGCTAGATGTGTCCTAGATGTTAGTTGCGTAATCATCCTAATATACTGTCCACTGGGATATGGGGGTGTTTTTTTGCAGGAGCTGGCAGAGTTAGTTGTTGAGGCGTTGAACACCTCTAAACATTTGGGGACTTCAGTGCGCGGGTCTACGATGAGACCTCACTCCTTGGTCAGTATCTCCTCCAGTTTCTGAATTCACTAGGGCTAGCAAAGTCTGTTGCCTCTGGTACACATTATCAGGGTCATACCTTGGACCTGATCTTCGCACCTGGTGTTGACATAAGTGCGGTCAGGGTTGATCCAGACATTTGCTCTGCGAGGTCCCCTGTTTTTTTTTTTAACTCCCCCTGTGGAGACGACCTGGTACCATCTGAAATATAATTTGGAATCTTTGCAAACTCCTGGTGATATTGGACATCTTGGGCATGATGCTCTCTTGTGCGCAGGGTTCGGAGAATGCAGTGGAACATTATAATGGTGCTCTTATGTCCATCTTGGATTCCATAGCACCTTACGGTGCTTGTCCCTTGACCTCCTGACGCAGCTCTCCTTGGTATTGTGATGAGCTGCGCCAGCTGAAGATTAAGAGACAGAGGTTGGAGCATTCTTGGCATAGTTCCCAGTCTGTTGATGACAAACTGATGTTGAAAACTCACTATACTGAGTATCATTGAGCAATAATCCTGAAAAAGACAGAGTTTCTGTCAGTGAAGGATTGCTTCTGGTAGGAATCATGTGGCTCAGCTCTTTAGCACTGTGGACAAGTTACTAAACCCATCCTGTCTGTGGTCTGCTTGAGTTTTTTTCTGCTGCCAAATGCAATACGTTTTGGAAATTTAATCGCCGACTAGGTGTGCTCCACTAGATCAGGTATCTGCTGGCTTTTACCATCACTGTAACATCGCTGGGATTAAACCACATCTAGCCCCTGCAGACCTGGCAGTGATATTTCATGCCCTTTTCACCTCTAGGCTTGACAGTTACAGTGCTTTATACCTAGGGTTATCTGGAGGTATGTTGTGATGGCTACAGCTAGCCCAGAATGCTGCAGTCTGGCTGGTTGTGGGCTCCTCTCGTAGGGATCACATCACACTGGTTCTGCATGTGCTGCACTGGCTGCCTATGCAGTAACAGTTAAGACCCTACACAGTTTGTGACCATACTACTTAAAGAGCGCCTGACAACTTTGAAAAAATGTAATATTCAGACATTACTGTAGTTTATATTTTGTATTTTATTCTGTAATTTTCACCTTTATTTCCTTATTCTAGGGGTACAGTATTTGCATCAATACAGTATATCTGCTCTTTGAGCTTTGGCTGCCTGCCTACTTCTTTCATCATAATTCTGTTTATGACATCAAAATATGTTGCTGTGGAGTTAGTTATGATGTCATAAACAGGAAATTGTGATGTCATGTGTATAGCAGCAGCCAGAGTAAATAGTCTGGGGAACAGGGATCTTGTTTTCATGCAAGTGTATTCAGTAATAAAGAAAATGGGGTATTAATGACTGAAAATATATGAAGTACTAAAGAATATGGGAGGGCGCTGAATGTAAGTCTTACTTTTTTCAAAGTTTTGCTAATGCTGTCAGTGACTCTTTAAAAGACCTCCTAGTTCCCTGTCAACCAGCTGGCTCCCTCCGCTCTTCCAATGTGGGCCTGCTGTTTGTCCCTGTATCTGGGTTGTGATAGTCTGGGGAAGGAGCATTCTGTGTTGTGGCACCTACTTCGTGAAATGCTTTACCACAACATACCAGATCTGCCCGCACATTAGGACATTTAAGTTGAATCTAAAAACGTAACTCTTTTGCTGAAACCTTTCCCTGACTTTGTAAATTATTGTTGATATTCATATTTTAATTGCTTTCTTCCTGTTGCTGTACTAACTGCTATGACGTTTTTGTAGTACTTGTTGTAGGGTACCCTGAGCCTTCGGGAAAGGGTGCCGTAGAAGTAAAATTGCCTTGCCTTGTCTTACTGTCATTAGCAATAACTTTAGTTTTACAGTTTGCACTGCTTTTAACAGTATTCTTAATACTAACAAATAAACTTGCTAATTTCTGTCACCTACTTCTCTTCTGCACTTTCTGGACTCCTTTCGATTTCCCCTCCTGACACATGGCTGGTGAGTGTGTTTTCAAATCCAAGCATTTCATTCTCTTTCAGTCTCTTGTGACAGCCCATACCACTCAGCGGTCCCTGATTTTCAGGGTCATCAGTGATTTTGCATTACAAATTTCCTCTGTCCCTCCTAAATTTGGCATTTTTTTGCCACTGAAGAATAGTGATTTGAATCATAAAATCAAACCGGGCAATTGTTTGTAGTCTAATTCTCCATCAGAAAACACTCTTATGATTAATCCACTTATTGTAACAACTTTGGGAACTGATATTACCTTTTTTAAAACGTGTCCCCAATTTTCACTATCCCTGACTGTGTCCCTGATTTTTGAGGCAGGAGGCTGAGAGGTATGTTGTGGCTGTTCATAGGCCAGGTGGTTAAAAATGATGGTTGCTCTGTGGTTGCTTTTGTGTTTCATTCAGTCAGTGTTGAACATTTGCACAACTTGTTACCCAGCTCTTGATTCTGACTCTGCATTTGTAGCAAGGAATAATTCAGTTTTGAAATGTCCTCCATCTCCATTCATAAACCCCCTCTGGTAGTTTGGATGGTTGTGAAGGACATGGAACTGCCTGTAGGTTTTAGCTCCCAGAACACCACTGCATATTACAATTTATATTCCTGCTGTTGTAATTTAAATTCCCATTTTAATGTTTCTGGCAGATGAAATGCAGTATGAAAAGTGTGAAAATGAGATCAGATAATGAGTTATGGTGAAGTCTTGTCCTGCTTTACTGTTTTGATGCATTTTTATGTTGCTTGCACGCATGTGCAAGAAACGTAGTGCCATCATCTTGAGTTTTCGGAGGTGTGGGCACCGTCTTCCAATTCAGTCAGTGTATTTGCAGGTGCGGCCGCAGTCCTCCAATGACTGCTGCAGCTGTCTATGACAGCAGTTGAAAAATGCAGTGCCGTACAGTTGAAAAGGACAGCTCTGCTTCAGTGAGCAGAGCTCCCCCACCATGCACGCACGCACGCAAGCACACATATGGCGTGCTGATGCACTTTCTCCCCACACACACACACACACACACACACACTGTATGGCCGACTGGGGTGCTCAATCCCCCATCGGCTCCACGCCTCCCCCCCCCCAACAAAAGCTTTCCAAGTACCATGCTGGGAGCCCACCCCAGCGTAGTAAAGCTTGTTATGGCTGACGGGGGTGCCCAATCCCCTGTCAGCTCCAGCCCCCCCAAACAACCTTTCCAGCTGCCATGCTGGGAGCCCACCCCAGCGTGGCAAATGTCCCACGTCGTCTTTTAAAAAAAACAACAACCTGTAAACAAAAAAAACAGTCCCTCGTAGTCTCCGTCTCCCTACCCACCACCCGCACCCACCACTGCACCCTGCCTCCCCACCCCCACACCCATACTTATTTCCGAGTCCGGCGCGACAATCTTCGGTGGACCGGGAACACGTCTGCACTCTTCAAAGCCGACCACGAACTGAGGAAATGCTGGTAAGCTGTATAATGGCATAAATAGTTTTTTTCAACTTTGATGCATATCAGAGGCATTTTGGGGAATTTTGGGCCCAAATTTTCAACATGGGGTTTTTGGGACCCCTCCTCGTGAATTATTGCACTGTCATGGCATTATTCGGGCCGAAGGGTGATTTCGCGGTCACTGCGCGAAATCACCTTTCAAGACCGATTAATGAAATGACAGTGCCAGTGTTCATAAGGTGGGCTGTCAAAAAGCCTATGTTGAAAATTTGGTGAAAAAATTCCTAAAAATGACTGTTTTACGAGCGTGCGTTGCGCAGTTCCCACGCATGCTCGTAAGTTCGCAAATTTTTAATATTTGCACTCAAGATTTTCAACATTGCCATTTCACCACACCTCCTTATGAGCAGTACAGCTGTCATTTTTCACGTCGCCCAAAATGTGTTTCCGTGCATGTGGCGCACAATGGCGTGCAGTCAATGTTTGGGACAGAGGAAGAAAATCACAGTGCCACTGTTCATGAGCAGAGGTCTTAAAATGGCTATGTTGAAAATTTGGTGAAAAAATCCCCAAAATTGACTGTTTTACGAGCATGCGTTGCGCTGTTCCTAGGCACGTTCATAAGTTCACAAATTTTCAATATGTTCACTCCAGATTTTCAACATTGCCATTTTACCACACCTCCTTATGAGCAGTACAGCTGTCATTCCTCACATCTTGCCCAAAATGTGTTATGCGTGCATGTAACGCACAATGGCACAGTCGGTGTGCGAAATCAATGTTTGGGACAGATTAAGAAAATCACAGTGACACTGTTCATGAGCAGAGGTGTTAAAATGGCTATGTTAAAACTTTGGTGAAAAAATTCCCCAAAATGACTGTTTTACGAGCATGCGTTGCACTGTTCCTATGCACGCTTGTAAGTTCGCGAATTTTCAACATTTTCACTCCAGATTTTCAACATTGCCATTTTACCACACCTTCTTATGAGCAGTATAGCTGTCATTTTTCACATCTTGCCCAAAACATGTTTCTGCCCATGTGGCGCACAATGGCAAGTCGGTGTGTGAAATTAATGTATGGGACACACTAAGAAAATCACAGTGACACTGTTCATGAGCAGAGGTCTTAAAATGGCTATGTTGAAAATTTGGTGAAAAAATTCCTAAAAATGACCGTTTTTCGAGCGTACATTGCGCAGTTTCTACTCACGCTTGTAAGTTCGCAAATTTTTAATATTTGTACTCCAGATTTTCAACATTGCCATTTTACCACACCTCCTTATGAGGATATCAAGTCCATGGGTGGGAGAACCCTCAGGTTTATTTCTGGGAGGAACCCTGCTCATGGTATCTGGTCAGGTGCGTAACCTTGGTGTTATATTTGTCGAGGGCTTGACCCTGAGGGCCCAGGTGTCAGCCGTAGTCAAATCATCCTTTCTTCATCTAAGGAATATAGCATGGGTGAAACACTTGATTCCATCAGAGGATCTTCCTACCCTAGTGACGGCCTGCATCCATCCTGGAGGGGAATCCTAGCACTCAATGATAAGTTTAAGTGCTACATTGACAAGCATTTAACTAGCAAAGGGGGGTGGCAGGCAAGCAAGGAGGGCACCTACTTGCTCACCCCCCACAGCTAGCAGTGGATCCAGTGAACCAGAGGAGTTGCTGTCTCTACAAAGCAGTGTGCAAAAGATGGAGATTAGCGCTCAGGAGGTGGCTAGGCAGAATAGGGGCAAAATTCAGCAGAAGAGCAGACAGCAAGGAGAACCAGGGATAAAGGACAACCAAGGAAGGGGCTGGAGTAGAACAGCGAAACGGTCTAGGGAGGTCAAATCATGGAAAGCCATGTGTGCAAATGCCAGGAGCCTTAGCAACAAGATGGAAGATCTGGAGGCTGTCATGGTGCAGTCAGACCTGGACATTGTGGCCATCACTGAAACCTGGTGTAATGATAACCACGACTGTGAGTTGGCCATACCTGGCTACAACATATTCAGAAGAGACAGAGCAGGCAGGAAGGGAGGAGGACTGGCACTGTATGTGAAAAATGACATAAGGGCCACAGAGATCCAGGAGGAACAAAATGGGGGAGAGATACTGTGGGTTAAGCTGGAAAGGAAAATGGGGCCAGCCATCCACAGGTGTGGTCTATAGACCACCAGCCCAGGAGGAAGAAACAGATAGGGAGTTGATGCTAGCCATCCAGAGGATGGCAGACAAGAGTGAGGTAGTACTGGTTGGAGACTTCAATATTCCAGACGTGGACTGGAGCATCCCAGCAGCAGCATTAACTAGGAGCAGATTTATCCTGACTCCTTCAGGGTGCCTTCCTCAAGCAACTGGTCGTGGAACCAACTCGGCAGAAGGCAATACTGGACCTTGTGCTCACAAACAGGGACAGTGTGATGGGGTTAAGAGTGGGGGAGCACCTGGGGAACAGTGACCACCAGTCGCTGTGGTTTGAAATCACAGAAAGAGCAGAACCAAACCACACAAAAACACGTATCCTGGATTTAAGGGGGGCAAACTTTGGGAAAATAGGGAGATACTTGAAAGATGCATTAAGGGGAATGGGGCAGGAATCAGGGGTTGAGGAACAGTGGGAAGTATTTAAAATGGGGATTACAAGAGCAACAGAATTATGTATTAAGCAGGTTAGCAAGAGGAAAAGGAAGAGGAAACCATTATGTTTTTCCAAAGAGGTAGCAAAGAAAGTGAAAGCCAAAAAGATTGCATTCAGGCAGTACAAAAGACACAGGCAGAAGGGATAGGAGAAGTACCAGGAGAAGCAAAGGAGGCAGGGAGGTCAGTAAGGAAGCCAAAGCTCAGACAGAAGAACACATTGCAAAATCAGTGGGTAGAGGGACAAAACCTTTACAGGTACATAAGTGAAAAAGAAAGGCAAAGGGAGGGATAGTGAGACTGAAGGGGAGGATGGGGGCTGTGTGGAGGATGACAACAGTAAAGCTGACATATTGAACAGGTATTTCTGCTCAGTCTTTACTGAGGAAGAGGAGGGTAATGGGTCTGAGCAGGTACAAGGGTGAGAATAGTGCAAATGGACACAAGTCCCTTTACACGAGAAAGGGTCCTGAGGAACTGGAAGTAATAAGAGTTGATAAAGCAATGGGGCCAGATGGGGTGCACCCCAGGGTCCTTAAAGAACTAAGAGAGGTGATGGCTGAACCTCTTGCTATCCTGTTTAGCCGATCACTAGAAACAGGGGAGGTACCCAAAGACTAGAGGATAGCAGATGTAGTCCCCTTATACAAAGGTGGGAACAAAGAGGAAGCGGGGAACTACAGACCAGTCAGCCTCACCTCGGTAGTGGAGAAGATCATGGAAGCACTACTGAAGGAGAGATTGGTGGAACATCTGGTTGTCAATGGACTACAGGACCCAAGGCAGCATGGTTTCACCAGGGGGAGGTCGTGTCAGACCAACCTCATTGAATTTTTGACTGGGTGACTAGGGAGGTGGATCAGGGAGGGCAGTGGACATGGCCTATCTGGACTTCAGCAAGGCCTTTGACACTGTGCCACATAGAAGACTATTGCACAAACTGGGAATATGGGTGTGGGCAGGACAGTAGTGTGGTGGGTAGGTAACTGGCTGGGCAACAGGACACAGAGGGTGGTGGTAAATGGCTGTCACTCTACAGAGGGAAGAGTGACCAGTGGGGTACCACAGGGATCAGTGCTGGGACTGGTACTATTCAATATCTTCATCAGCGACATTGCTCAGGACCTAGAAGGCAGAATTTCACTGTTCGCTGATGACACAATGCTCTGTAACAGAGAAGACACACCAGAGGGTGTAGACAGAATGAGAAGGGACCTGCGGAAACTTGAAGAATGGTCAGGGGTTTGGCAGTTGAAATTCAATGCAAGAAGTGCAAGATAATGCATATGGGGCACAAAAACCCTGGCACAATATATCAGTTGAGGGTGAGGATATAACATGCACCAAGCAGGAAAGGGATCTTGGGGTAATCATCTCTGATGACCTCAAGGCAGGGAAACAGTGTGACAAGGCAGCAGGTAAAGCAAATAGGATGCTGGGATGCATAGGCAGGGGCATCACCAGCAGGGAAAGGGAGGTCATAATTCCACTACACAAGACACTAGTGAGGCCGCACCTGGAGTACACTGTGCAGTTCTGGAGACCTTACCTATGTAAGGACATAGACAGGGTAGAGAAGGTTCAGAGGAGGGCAACAAAGATGGTGCATGGATTGCATCACAAGTCTTATGAGGATAGGTTGAAGGCACTGAACATGTACTCCCTGGAGGAGAGGAGGGAGAGAGGGGATATGATAGAGACATACAAGTATCTTACAGGGAGGAACAGGGTGCAGGAATGCACTATTTTTAAGCGAAAAAGATGTTCCAGGACTAGAGGGCATGGGATGAAGTTGGAGGGGGGACGATTCAGAGGAAACGTGAGGAAGAATTTCTTCACAGAACGGGTGGTGGACAAGTGGAACACCCTGCCAGAGGAAGTGGTGGGGGCTGAAACAATCACGGGATTTAAGAATGCATGGGATAGACATAAAGGATTTCTGGAGGTCAGGGGTAAGGGGCAACAGACTTCTTGGAAAACATAAACTGAACTTAGAAACTTAAATGGGCAGACTGGGTGGGCCATAGGCCCTTATCTGCCGACACTGTCTATGTATCTATGTATCTCACTGTCAGGGCAAACAGAAGAGATTTCCCTGATGAGCAGGTAAAGACAGAAGGGGGATTTTTCACTGTTAGTAAAGAAACAGTTGAAATTCAATGCAAAGAAGTGCAAGATAATGCATATGGGGCACAAAAACCCTGGCACAATATATCAGTTGGGGGGGGTGAGGATATAGCATGCACCAAACAAAAAAGGTATCTTGGGGTTATCATCTCTGATGACCTCAAGGTAGGGAAACAGTGTGACAAGGCAGCAGGTTAAGCAAATAGGATGCTGGGATGTATAGGCAGGGGCATCACCAGCAGGAAAAGGGAGGTCATAATTCCGCTATACAAGACACTAGTGAAGCCCCCACCTGGAGTACAGTGTACAGTTCTGGAGACCATACCTACGTAAGGACATAGACAGGGTAGAGAAGGTTCAGAGGAGGGCAAGAAAGATGGTGCATGGATTGCATCACAAGTCCTATGAAGACAGGTTGAAGGAACTGAACATGTACTCCCTGGAGGAGGGGAGGGAGAGAGGGGATATGATAGAGGCATGCAAGTATCTCACAGGAAGGAACAGGGTGCAGGAATACACTATTTTTAAGTGAAAAAGATGTACCAGGACTAGAGGGCATGGGATGAAGTTGGAGGGAGGACGATTCAGAGGAAACATAAGGAATAATTTCCTCACAGAACGGGTGGTGGACAAGTGGAACACCCTGCCAGAGGAAGTGGTGGGGGCTGAAACAATCATGGGATTTAAGAATGCATGGGATAGATATAAAGGAATTCTGGAGGTCAGGGGTAAGGGGCAACAGACTTCTAGGAAAACATAAACTGAACTTACAAGCTCAAATGGGCAGACTGGGTGAGCCATAAGCCCTTATCTGCCGACACTGTCTATGTATATATGTATATAGTCCACGCCTTTGTTGCCAGTCGTCTTGATTACTGCAACGCCCTTTATCTAGGGCTGCTGGGAGTGGATATTCGCTGCTTATGGCTGGTGCAAAATGCGGCAGCTAGGTTGTTGACTGGAAGCCCGAGGTCCAACCATATAACACCTGTGCTTCGCGAGTTGCATTGGCTGCCTGTACAGTGGCGGATCACTTTCAAGGTCATGTTGATGACCTATAAAGCCCTACACGGTTTGGGACCCCGCTACCCGAAAGAACTCCTGACTTCTTACTGTCTCTCCCGCTCCCTCCGATCCTCTGACGAGGGATTGCTAGAGATTCCCAGGGTAACCTTAACAACATCCGGTGGAAGAACATTTGCCTTTATGGCTCCTACCCTGTGGAATTCTCTACCTTGCCAGATATGCAATAGCCTGACTGTGGAGAGCTTTAAAAAAGCTCTAAAGACCCTCCTTTTTAGTCAAGCATTTTTAGTGACATAAATTATGTTAAATTTTATTTTGAATATAATGTTATTTATTATTGTGGTTTTAATATTGTATGTAGGATTTTGTAAAGGCGCCCTGAGCTTGGGAAGGGCGCCTTATAGAAATAAACATTTACTTACTTACTTACTTATGAGCAGTACAGCTGCTATTTTTCATATTGTCCAAAATGTGTTTCCGTGCATGTAGCGCACAATGGCACAGTCGGTGTGCGCAATCAATGTTTGGGACAGATTGAGAAAATCACAGTGACATTGTTCATGAGCAGAGGTCTTAAAATGGCTATGTTGAAAATGTGTTGAAAAAATTATCTTCAGCCATTCTGCAATGTTACTAATGAAGACCCTGCAGCACCCCACTGGTCACGCCCTCTCCCTAGACTGCACCCCATTTACCACCACTCTCTGCCTCCTGTCTGTTAGCCAGTTTCTAACCCAGTTTACCACCCTTTCCCCCTTGCCCAGCATACCCAGCTAGTTTATCAGCCTCCTATGTGGGATGGTGTCAAATGCTTTGCTGAAATCAAGGTAAGCGTTGTCCACTGCCCCACCCTGATTCACTTCCTTTGTCACCCAGTCAAAGAAATCAACCAGATTTGTCTGACATGACGTCCCCACTGTGAATCCATGTTGTCTATGGTCCTGGGCTCCTATGGCTTTTAGATGCCCCACTGTCCTTTCTTTAAGCAATATCTCCATGATCTTCCTCACTACGGAGGTGAGGCTAAATGGCCTATTGTTCCCTGCCTCCTCCCTGCTGCCGGACTTGTGTAGCGGGACCACATGTGCCCTCCTCCAATTCACTCGTGTTGAATGATTCAGTGAACATGGCTGCCAGAGGTACTGCTATCTCCTTTCGTAGTTCTCTTAATATCCTTGGCGTATGCCATCTGGTTCCATCGTTTGTCCACCTTCAATTTAGTGAGCTCCTGCAGGACTCTCTTGCCTTTGAATGGACTATTGTCCACCTCTTCACCACCTTGGCAACTGCTGTACTGCTGTGGCCCTAGCCCCTCCCACTCTTCTGTGAATACTGAACGGAAAGACACAGTGAATGTCTTGGGAGGAAGGCATGCAGCTATCACTTCCAAATACCTAAACAGCACATACAAGCAAGCAACATTCAGCACTGACAAATGCTTGTTGTTATTACATTTTTGTTTCATGCCTCTTTTGCTGCAAGCTTGTATTTCCTTGTAATGTGCTGGCTATTTGTTTTCAGGTATTTCTTTTTCACCATCCTTAGCCCCAGCAGTTGGGGGCTACTGCAGCTGTTTCCTTCCTTAGCTAGAGGGATGGGCAAGCTGCAGGCTTCACAGTCACTGCCAGGGTACTCCTCAGTCAACCCACAAGTTGTGTGTGTGTGTGTGTGTGTGTGTGCTGTGAATGTCAGGTGACCTGTTCCCTCCTTCATCCCCACAATCAAATCCATGTTGTAAGTCCCATCTTAAATTCACTGCCTAATTTTTAATATAATTGGGATTGCTTAGTATTCTATGGGAGAGTTTTGACCAATAAGAGTAAATTTCTACAAATATCGTTGGCAGAATATAAGCAGCCGCCAGTGACATTTGCTATTCTGTTTACTAAGTTACAGACTATTGTTTATGCTTCAGACAAACACGACTGCATTGTCCTTTTAAAATTCTGTCTGTGCCAGTAATTTTTTTTTTAATTGTTTGGTAACTAGGCATGGCTCACTGGGGACAAGGCTGGTTTGCAGGGGTTACCTGGGAGTACGCGGGAGCACAGGGAGGTTAAGTGACTTGCTGAGGGTTGCACAGTATGCAAGTGGAGATTATGAGATTCAAACCGAGATGTGTTGGATATTCCTGGCTTGTTTACAGCATTGTATTCTAACTTTAGGCTATACTGCCAGCCAAAGGTTAACCTTTCAGTATTTTATTGTGTTTGGGGGTTGGTCTCGTGACACCATCCTGCCTTCTACTTCTCTTTGCACTCTCCACTTCCTTGATTTGAGCTGCTTTATAATGCTATCCCTTTTGGCAGAAAGAGCCAGTATACTGACAGTTATGTTGGGTCTTCACCACTCGCATTCTGCCACTGGGCTGCTACAATGGGCAGTCTCCCTCAGTTCCCGCCAACCCATTGGAACTCAAGTATATCCTTTCATTAATATGTTGTTTGGAGCCCTCCGACTGAGGCCTTGGAGTGGTGTGTTGGGCTGAACCTGGGTCTTTCCTTAGCAGTGCAATATACTACCTACACGGCTGGCTGTACAAGCAGAAAGGGTATGCTGCAGATAAACCGTTGGTGCTGCCTTATGCTTCACAGCTCTACCATAGGCAAAGGCACACCTGAGAAGCAGTCTTCAGTTTGATAAATTTAGTGATAGTCTAGTAAGTACAGATCTTACAGAAGAAGCAGAAGGAGGGCCTCAGTCATAAGCCCAGTGCTTCAAGAAACAGTTGCTTTGTCTGGGGGCAGGGCTAGCATGATCACGTTCCACTTTTATAGAGCAACCTTAAAGCGCTATTGAACATTTCCTATAATACCTGTCATTACCTTGTTTGCTTTTTAGGTGATGCAAATTACCAGGTTGCATCTGTAAATTAGCTTTTTTATGTCTGTGTGGTAATCTGGTTAAACAAATTCAATATACCGGTGTGTGTGTATGTATATGTATGTATATATGTGTATGCGTGTGTGTGTGTGTGTGTGTGTGTGTGTGTGTGTGTGTGTATATATATATATATATGTGTGTGTGTGTGTATGTATATGTGTGTGTGTGTGTATATATATATATATATATGTGTGTATATATATGTATATATATGTGTATGTATATGTATATATATGTGTATGTATATATATATATAGCTAGATTTATATCTGTGTATGTATGTATATGTGTGTGTGTGTGTGTGTGTGTGTGTGTATATATATATATATAGAGAGAGAGAGAGAGAGAGAGAGAGAGAGAGAGAGAGAGATAGATATGTTGTTCAATCCACACTTCTTGGCAGGTACCTTGCCGCTTTAAGTTCGGCCGGAAGGTCTTCAAGCTGGCTCCTCCCACCCACCCGGGTGGTAAAACCTTCAACTCTGCCCCATTACACCAGATCTTCCTTACTGCTTGGCAGCTCAGGTTCCCTCCTTAGTGCTCACTCATTTTGTAGGCCTGGATTCTGTTTCTTGGATTTCTGTCCTAAGATTATTTTAAAACTCACTTGAATTCGGTCTTCGTATATTGTGGCTGCGATGGAAGACAAGTCCGTCACTGGGTTCGGCCGGTGCTCTTGCGGGCAGAAGATGTCCTGAACCGACTCTCGCGCCACGTGCATTTACTGCCTTGGGCATGACCACGATCTGCAGGCTTGCGACGTGTGTCTCTCCTTTTCTCAGTCGGTGCTTGAGAACCGCGCTGCCCGACTTCAGCTAGGGTGACCGAAGAAGAGGTCCCCGCTGGTTAAATCGAAGGAAGTCCGTTGGGTGCTGCCCACGGCGGTGGGCTCCACAGAACAACTGGAACAGCTTATGGCCCTTGAGGGGCAGCCCAGACTGCGGTGAGCTCCTCCTCAGCCTCGGCTTTTATTCCGCTCCCCCTGGGTTCCTCCTATACGGCTTCCTTTCGGGAGCTTTGTCAGTCCCTCTCGAATAAGGGAGAGGGTCCTTCTGGGTCTTTTCCCGCTCAATCCAAAAAATGGGATCACAAAGCTAAGTCCCAGCGTCTACGTTCTTGGGAGCAGGAGAAGTCTTGTTCTCCGGATTGTCTTCTCTCGACTTCGGTCAAGGTGGCGGCCCGGGCCACTGGTTTCACGGAGTCCCCATCAGACCAGCCGGCCAAGACTCTTGTCGATGAGGCCAGGATCTTTCTTGAGCCCACTGACAGGTTGTCGACCGAAGAGGCTGACATTTCTCTCCCCATGACACTGGTACCTCCGGTGCCATCTGGGGACTTAACTCTTGAGCCGAAGTCTCCAGCCAAGGACACTGATCCGGAGGATCAGCCGGTTCCCCCCTCTTCTTCCTCGACCCACCGCCAACGTCGCCGATGGTCTTGGTCCTCTTCCGCATCGGGTCGGTTCTGCCGACTGCATCGTCCTGGTCCCAACATCACGGAAAGCGACATCACCGCCGGGTCTTTTCTTCCTCTCTCAGCCGAGGAGAGGATTTGATGCAAAGTGTGCAGACACCTGCGAGGACCTTATGTGGCAGCAACTTATTTTATCCGGTGGTCAACCGTTGCCGGCTCCCACACCAGCGATTACATAGAAACATAGACTTTGACGGCAGATAAGGACCACTTGGCTCATCTAGTCTGCCCATTTAAGTGGCTGTTGCCTGATTGGCTGAAGCCGTCACCCGTCCCCGGTTCCTTGGTTGAGGAGCCATCCCCGGTGCTAGTTGCTCAGCTTAAACCGGCTGCTCCACCTGTAGTGGTGGAACCCTTGCCTCCTCAACCGAAGACCGGAGCGCTGACCAAGG
Source organism: Neoceratodus forsteri (assembly GCA_016271365.2). Lineage (NCBI taxonomy): Eukaryota > Metazoa > Chordata > Ceratodontiformes > Ceratodontidae > Neoceratodus > Neoceratodus forsteri. Next base: position 438,404,740 of record CM057459.1, on the reverse strand, counting down.
ATTCTCAGTCAGGTCAAGGCTTGCCCCACAGGTTGTCGGTCACTCTCACCCCCGACCGTCCTCAGCAAGTGGAGAGTGGCTCAGGTGGTCAGCAGCCTTTTGCAGACTCTTCGGAGTCAGACGATTCCTTGCTGTATTCCTGGCCAATCAACCTGGAATCTTCAGGGGGTCTATCGGTGGATGAGAGCCCATCCTTGTTCCTGTGTATCCTTCAACTCATCTCGGAGTCCAGTGGGATGAAGCTTGAACTCATGCAGAAACAGATCAAATACCCTCTCACGGAAATCCTGGACAAGGGGGATTCCCCCTCTGAGGCTTTTCCCGTGGCTGAGGTCATAGTGGGTCTGGCTCTGGAGCTCTGGCAGCGGCCGGCCTCTTGTCCTGCGCCTTCGGCCAGGATGGCCCTCAAGTATGCAGCCCCTACGGGCTTCCTCTCCGGTTTCTCGGAGCACCCCTCGGCTGAGGGGTTGGTGACCGATAGCGTGTTCCGGTGCTCTGGAAATGCTAGGGATGTGGACAAGCCCCCGGACAAAGAGTCCAAAAAGCTGGACTACTCCAGGAGGAAAGTCTATGCTGCCACCTCCTTAGGCCTTCGTCAGGCTAGCTCGGCTGTTCTGATGGCACACTTCTCCCATGTCCTTTTGGACTCCCTAGATGAGGTGCTTCCTCATCTTCCGGACGACCTCAAGATCATGGTCTAGCAGCTTCGGGATCAGGGAAGAGTGGTGGCCAAACAGCAGCTCCAGACTGCTCTGGACATCGGTGATTCTTGTGCCCGGTCAGTAGTGGCCGCAGTAGCCATGTGTCGCAGGGCTTGGCTGCGGATCTCGACCTTCACGGCAGATATCCAGTACAAGGTAGCAGATGTTCCCTTTTTGGGCACCGACTTGTTCGGGCCCAGGATGGAGGGCCACTTCCAGCTTATCGAGAAGTCCAGTGCCACCTTGGTCTCAGTTGCATCTGCCCAGAAGGACAAAGGCCGCCATCAGCAGCGTAAGCCCTTTCGTCCTTCCACTCGTGCAGCACGGCCGGCCCAGCAACATCACCAACAGGGCCAGCAGGCGCATTCATGGCGCCACAAGGCCAAGTCTTTCACTTCCTCGGTTAGGAAGCCCAGAGGTAAAGGTCACGGTGGCCCCTCTGCCGGCTCTTCTCCAAGTCTGCACAGTGACGGGTTGCTGGGTGCCGCCCTCAACCCCTTCACACCTCCCCTGGGTCCCCCCATGGGGGGTCCGGCTCAACCACTTCCTTTCCGCCTGGTCCGCTATCACCACGGACCGCTAGGTGCTGGAGGTGGTCGGCAGGGGTCTGCCTCTGGAATTCAAGCATGCCCCTCCGTTTCAGGCCCGTGCGCCACGGGTGGCAGCCGGATCCACAGCCTCTCCATCGTCTCGCTGAGACGATGTAGCCCTGCTCCTCCAGCAGGGGGTAGTCAGCAAGGTGGCGGATCCTGCTCCTTGCCCAGGGTTTATGTCCAGGTACCTCCTGGTCCTCAAACGGATGGGAGGGGGGGCTGGTACCCCATTCTTGATGTGCACGACTTGAAAAAGTTCCTAAGGCTGCGCACTTTTCGGATGGTCACTCTGGCCCAGATCATATCATCCCTGGAACTAGGCGTGTGGTTCTGCTCCCTGGATCTTCAGAATGCGTTCTTTCATGTCCCAATCTGTCCGTCCCATCAGAGGTCCCTCCGCTTTCGTGCAGAGGGAACCCTTTACGAGTTCTGAGCCATGCCCTTTGGCCTTTCTTCAGCTCCCAGGGTCTTCACTAAATGTATTGTAGTGGTAACAGTATCTCTGCGGTGCTGAGGGGTCCGGGTCTACCCTTACCTGGACGATTGGCTGATAGCAGCCACTTCCAGGTTGGAGACAGAGCAGTCCAGGGATCTGGCCCTCTGGGCTTGCTCTCAGCTAGGCCTCCTTATCAATGAGGCCAAGTCGGAACTCGTGCCTTTGCAGGTGATCCAGTTCATCAGGGCGGAGCTCGACTCTGTCCGAGCCAGAGCCCGGCTCCCTGCGGACAGGGCTGAGGTACTTTCCTCCTTTGCTCAGTCATTTCTGGTTGGGCAAATGCACCCTGCCCGGGACTTCCTGCACCTTCTGGGTCTCATGGCAGTCTACACCAGTGTGGTCTGTTGGGCCCCTGGCATATGCGCCACCTGTAGTGGGGGCTGGCCCGCCAGTGGTCCCAGCGCTCCAGTCTCCTAGACCAGCCAGTGTCCGTGACCCAGAAGATGTGGGACGGCCTGCAATGGTGGCTCATCCCAGCTCATCTGCAGGAGGGGATCCCGTTTGTCCACCCCGAGCCGACAGTCACCTTGACGACCGATGCCTCTCTGATGGGCTGGGGTGCCCATCTGGGGGAGCACAGGCCCCACAGCCTTTGGTCCCCTCAGGAGTCCCGATGCCACATCAACCTGCTGGAGCTCCAAGTGGTTCAGTTAGCCCTGGCTGCCTTTGCTCAGTTTTTCCGGGGTCAAGTGGTTCAGGTCCAGATGGACAGCACCACGACCATGTACTGCCTCAACTGGCAGGGCGGGATGTACTCCTTGCCTTTGTGCAAGGAAGCTCTCTGCATATGGTCTCTCTTGCTCAGCCTGGAGGTGATCTCCTAGCCATTCATGTGGCAGGAGCCTCGAACAGTCTGGCCGATGCCCTCAGCTGGATAGGCGATGCATCTCACGAGTGGTCTCTCCTGCTGGAGGTAGTGCAGGATCTGTTCTCCCACTGGGGCACACCTCAGGTGGACCTGTTTGCCTCCAGGGAGAATGCAAAGTTGAGGCTGTTCCATGCCCACCCCCCTCAGCGGGGCTCACTGCAGGGGGATGCTTTCTCAAGACCGTGGACCCCAGGCCTGTTTTACGCCTTCCCTCCATTTTCCTTGATCCACAAGGTGCTTCTCAAGGCGAGGAAGGACAAGGCGCAGGTGATTCTGGTAGCCCCAGACTGGCCCCGCCTGTTCTGGTATCCAGATCTCCTCAGCCTCAGGTCCAGTTCCAGAGGCTGCTTCCAGTCCGCCCGGACCCCCTCTCTGTCAACAAGGGGAAGGTACTCCATCAGGACCTTCAGTCCCTGAACCTGACAGCCTGGTTCCTGAGCAGCTAGAGTTCCAGGCCTTGGGTCTTTCCGATGAGGTCCTCAACATCGTTGAGGCATCCCGTAAGGAGTCAACCAGAAAATGTTATGCCTTTAAATGGAAGAGATTTTCCATTTGGTGTCAGGGCAAGGGGCTGGACCCCTCATCCTGCCCATGGCTAACATTTCGGACTACCTGTGGTCCCTTTCTCAGCAAGGGCTTCAGTCTATGACCCTTAAGATGCACCTGGCAGCCATCTCTGCTTACTGGGTGCGGGCCGGCAAGCAGTCAGTGGTGCAGGAGAAGGTGGTTTGGCGTTTTTTCAAAGGCCTAGATCACATATCCCTTCCAGTGCGTGTATCTCCACCTCCGCGGGATTTACTGCTGGTATTGGCTAAGCTCATGGGCAATTCATTCGAACCGATGCACAGGTGCGATATCTCCCACCTGTCGTGGAAGACCGCCTTCTTCATGGCTATCACATCAGCCAGAAGGATTGGAGAAGGATTGGGGAGCTCCAGGTGCTTTCCATAGAATCTCCTTACCTGGTCTTCCACAGAGACAAAGCTGTCCTACACCCCCACCCCCACCCAAAATTCCTTCCGAAGGTGGTGTCGGAGTTTCACCTGAATCAGGTATTGGCTCTGCCGGTGTTCTACCCCAGTCACACCTCGGAGGCCGAATACAGGCTCCATACTTTGGACCTGAGAAAAGCGCTCACCTACTGTAAGGAGCGTACGGCTGAAGTTCGGGGAGAGGTTCACCAGCTGTTTGTCACCTACGCTGAAGCCACACCTGGCAGACTTGCAGCCAAGTGGACGATAGGCAGGTGGATCACCTCCTGCACAGATCTCTGCTATAGGCTGGCGGGCAAGGAGCCTCCCAGAGGTATAAGAGCTCATTCTACCTGCCATACCGCTGCCTCGGTGGCTGCTTCTAGGGACATCCCTATCCAGGAACTCTGCAGGGCTGCTACCTGGAAGTCAGCACACACACCTTCATTTCCCATTACCACATCGACCTTGAGTCACGCCAAGGTGCTGGTTTTGGGGCCTCAGTTCTCCAGTCCTTGTTTCCTAAATAGGGGGTGCGCGCCTTGCCTCCCTCCTCCCGGTGAACTGCTAGGAGTCTGCCAAGAAGTGTGGGTTGAACAACGTAGAAATACAGATTACTCACCTGTAACAGGAGTTCTAGGAGTGGTATATGTTGTTCATCCACACGACTCACCCGACCTCCCTGGCTTTGGCGCACAACCTGGCTTCCAGTGGGCCAGATCTGGTGTCATGGGGCGGAGTCGAGGGTTTTACCACCCGGATGGGTGAGAGGAGCCAGCTTGAATACCTTCTGGCCCAACTTAAAGCAGCAAGGTACCTGCCAAGAAGTGTGGATGAACAACATGTACCACTCCTAGAACTCCTGTTACAGGTGAGTGACCTGTGTATGTATGTATGTATATGTGTGTGTGTATATATGTAATAGATAAACCACTCTGAGGTGTGTGGTCATGCTCTGATATACGCACTCTTTGGTGTGCATCAACCGCCCAAGGTGTGCATATATCAGAGCGCGACTGCACACCTCAGAGTGGTTTATCTAGCTTATAAAATGTCAAAATTGTTTTGAGGGGGGGTAAAAGTGCAGGTGTGCGGTCGCGCCGTGATATACTCACGGTCATGTGATGTGTTTTATACAATCAGAAGTTTGGATTTGGACGACTCCTTTTTATCCATTATAGTTAGGGTTGAGTAGGCACCTTAATGTTAAACCTCAGTTTTTGCATAGTAATAACTCTGCAACCATTCAATGGATTTGCACAAAATTTGGATTGCGCGGTCAAGTATGGTAGATCTCTTTATTGACTAAGCTGCATTTCAGTCGGACAAACAGTTTCTGCTCAGCGAAACTCCAAATAATTCACTTTTCGCCACTTTTGATGCATTTTTTGCCTGTGGCACTGTGACCACACCATGTGGTCTTTTGGTCTGAAATTTGGAGCGTTGAAAGAGATTGGTTCAAGGAACAATCCAACATTAGTTTGATAAAGAAATATTAATCTGTTCAAAAGTTATTACATTTTTAATTTTTGAGTTCTGAGCATTATCAGTTCACTCCAAAATGTATATGTATTTTTTGCAAACTAAGAATGGTCTCATGGTCAAGGATTTTGTCAGCTCGCGGACTAGACTGTAAAAAAAAATCCTAGATCATCAGAAAATTCTTTGTCCGCTAGCCGCCATCTTGTTTTCCATTTTTCAGCCAAACATAATGGCGTAATTTTCTCCACGGGTGACTTTTTGGCCAAATGAGGCATGTTTTTTTTTTTTCAGGGTGATGCCCTCTATAAAGCCATGCCTTTGATTTGGCTTGTTTTGGAAAAAAAATGGATTTTTAAAAATGTCAAATTCTTTAACCACGACTTGCTAACGATCCTAGTCTGTGACCTGACAAAATCCTAGTCCGCGAAACGATCTTTGTTCATGAGCCTACAAAATCCTTGTCCATCATTTCCTGACCAGATGGCCCTCTCACAGACTAGGATTCAAATGACAGACTAGGATTTTGTCAGTTTGTGGACTAGGATTTTATCAGCTTGCGGACAAGGATTTTTTTTTTTTAATCCTCGTTCGCGAGTTGACAGAATCGCAGTCCACAAGTTGTCAAAATCGTAGTCTGCAAGAAATCTTCGTTCATGAGTGTGCAACATCTTGTCTGTCATTTCCCGACCAGATGACCCATCTCACGGACTAGGATTCAAATGACAACTAGGATTTTGACAGCTCACGAACGAGAACTGATCTGATGGCCTAGGATTTTGCTACCTCACGGACTGAGAATTTTTAAAGGTGTAAAAACTTTACAACTGCATAGCTCATTAACGGTTTGGTTATTTAACTTGAAATTTACAGGGTGTTGAGGGAATGCCTTACAGGTGTGAATTATGCTGTTTAGGTGTTGGGGAATTAAGCAGTTGCAATTACATAGATATGCCATAATGAAATTGAGATTTTTCCCCATAGGATAACATTGTGGCGCCCATTGCGCTTTTCAGCCTCCGTATCTTGGAAAGGAAGCAAGATACAGACTTTTCACTGCTGATGGGTTAGATCACCTTTAGGAACTGCTGGAACAAAATTGGAAACCACAGACTACACCTGCAGTGTAATTTTTGCGTGGGTTGCACGGTTAATGAGATATTGTCAAATTAGTATCACAAGGGTTCAAAGAGTGCCTGTCCAGTGCTTTTCAGTGCCTGTATCTTGTAAATGATGCAAGATATGGGTTCAGTAATCAACTGTTGCGTACAGTACTTGCTGTGACAATTACGACGACACTTGAATTTTTTTTCTACCTGCTACGGTTCCTGAGATATTGGCAAATTAGTGTTACAAGGGTTCCTTGCCCTGTAGGGCTGCTGTTTCGCCCTATAGCTATGCTCCCACAGATGCAGATTGCCCCGCGCTCCCACCAATACATGTAACTTTAAAGTTTTTCAAAAATTAAGGAAATTAATTGCAAAAACTTTGTTAATGCATCAGGTAGGGTTGCTTACACAGCTTATTAGAGTGAGGAATTGGAATGCTAGGTTTTCAACCCCTAACCCCGAATCCCTCCACACACACACACATACACAAGCAGGGACGGTAAATGCAACACAGCCAATCAAAAACAGACACCATAAGGTAACGGAAAGAACATACAACTCTGTAAACATATCATAAGAGGCATCCATCATCATCTTTCAGCAAGTGCTTCACTTCTGCTGCCATTCCAGTGTCTTGGGGGTGTTATCTATCTTATAAAATGGCAAAATTGTTTTGGAGGAGAGGTAAAAGTGCAGGTGTATGATCGCACTCTGATATACACATGGCCATGTGATGCTGTTTAGCCAATAAAATAGCCACAGTTTCCCTATCCATTTTATAAAATTAAAAATATATATATACACACACACACATATACACATACATACATATGATCTGAAAATTCATCTCATTACCTTACAGATGAAGAGATGAAGTGCAGGGTATTGAAATTAGGAGATTTTACCTTGTGGCCCTTATCATTACTGGGCCTCATAGGGCTGATTTGTAAGAAAAAGACCCTTATCCCAAGACAGAAAAAAGGATCAGCCAAGTGTAAAACTGCCCTGTCCTTGGGGAAAAACAGTAACTATATTAGATTTTTAAAATTTACAGAGCAGTGTGACATATAACCTTATTCCATACACGATCACTCCCTTTGAGAGGTAGGGTATTATCAGGATGCACCTGAGAGGTGAAAAAAGCAGCAAAGCCCCCATTAGAGGAAGTGTCTTAAAGAGAACTCGAAAAAATGGCACACATGAGTAAAATTATTTGATATGACCTCCTGCAAAGTTAATCGGGGAGAAACAGATACCTGTATCCATCCAGGGTCAATTTGTAGCATGGACCATTAGAACCCAATCTCATTACAGAAGTGGGATCCAAACACATTGGGCCTTGTGACATAAGCTTTAATTTCATTTCATTTAACTTATTTTTTTATACTTGGGAGCAAGATGAGCTAAATAGTCCATTTCCACAAGTGACAAGTTGTGCAGAATAAATATAAAGTACAAAAAAACAAACATTGAATCCCTAGTACATAACAAATTAAAACAATTAGAAACAATCACAGTACAAATTTAGTCTGGTCTGCCCTGTGACATGGGCTGAAACACCAAATTCATTCCAGTTCTTACCTACGGTTCAGCCCAAACAAACAGGCAAAAAAAGAAACACATAAATTATACTGTTCAAAGGCCTTGTTAATTTTACCCCCAAAACATCTTAATTGCAGAATTATTTTTAACCCCCAAATGGAATGAAGTCTCATTTGTCATTTAAAACAAGTGGCTGGAATGCCTTTGGGGTATAGATGCATCCCATTAGAAAACTGTGACCGCATGCACTCCGGTGAGGGTAGAGCTGCTGCCTACATTAGGTGACCAAGCAAGAACCAGATCAAAAGGCAGTACTCACCAAAAATGCTGATTGCTTTGCTGAAGTGTAAATAGTGCTTTTTATTTTGGCCAAGGCACAGCCCAATATTCCAGTGCCAGTGTTATGTAGCAAAAAAGACACCCTCTTACACCGGAGCAGCTTTTTCATTCTGTCCCCAGCTCTAAATTTGGTGATCACATCATTTATGCTCATGAACGGAATATAGTTTGCATCTAAATTATGGACTGCGTAGCAGTGAAGACCTAGAGGTGTACCCAGCTTGGCATTGCAATTGATCTGATACAGTATGTTTCTGAATTCCTTTAGCAGACAGTCTCCGTCCCACATATGGCTTGGAATAGGTATACCAAAAAGCATCAGCCACAAACTGCACCAGGCTGTCTACCTGTCAGTGTGCAATTCTTTACCCTGCAGGGAGTTTTAGGAATTACATTTCTTATATCTGGAAGCTCTAATGCGTAGTTTAGCTAGTTTGTGTGGGGATGATTAGATCTTTCAGTCATATTTTCTTCTTAGCGCTATTTTGTTAGCACTGTGCTTAAAGTAATATTATTTTGATATGGTTATTTAAAGGGAATTGCCCATACTGTAACCCCTACACCAAAGTCTGGGGCTCCCCCTCCCCCCAAATTTCACATTGTGTGCAAATGTAAAATTGTTACTTAAAGCTGTATTGTGAATTTTAGATTCATCTTGCTGATCCTGCTGCCCCAACATTTCACACCGTCAACCACTCCGACAGTATCCCAGAATTCCAAGCAGCTGGGGTTCACAACAGGGGATCAGCTGCAGAAGATTGTCATCCTTAATTGGTATCTGAGCTGTTTAAAGCTCCAGTGTGACTGTTGCATGACCTGTACTCTGGATTGGGAGGGCAGTGGGACCATACTGGGGCTTTAAATATCATCAGGCACAGCAGATTCTGGGTTCTGTCATAGTCGCTGGCAGTGCAGAATGTCGGGTCAGGGGGATGCACGACCTATGCGATAAACACAGACTTGAAACATGGCTGTAAGAATTTCTGATTTGTAAACCGTCTCCTTGGTTGGGTCATCCAGAGTTAGACACTTGGCGAACGTGTTGCAATGTTGACTGGTCCTCTGTAAATTTATCAACCATTTATCATGGCTTATATTTTGATAACAGGGTGGAAAGCTGAAAGACGGGGCCCGGTCTGTGACAAGAACCATTCAGAATAACTTCTTTGACAGCTCTAAGCAGGAAGCAATTGATGTTTTGTTATTGGGGAACACTCTAAATAGTGAGTTAGCAGATAAAGCACGATCCTTGCTAACCACAGACAGTCTGCATGGTAAGTAAAAAAACAAAAACAAAAAAATAAAGAAGCCTAATGTGAATCCGTCAATGACTCTACTAAGGTTTTTCCCTTGACAGCTATTTTTAGAAAGTTTAAAGGCTTCTAGCGTGATGAATAATTAGAACTGAATATCCTGTCTGCTCCTCCTCCTCACCCAAAATAATTTTATTCTATCAAACACCAGTAATCCCTCACTTATGTTTAACAAATGTAATCACTCCCTGGAATGAGCTGCCCTGGAGCTTTCAGAATTGCATGCTAATAATGAAAATCAAATTCTGCTGTGTGGTCACGTTCACTCCTGTACTCCAGCGTCAGATTTATTTCTCTACCTGAAAAAACAGTTGCCCCGAAGTCTCCACTTCTGGCCCAAAAGTCTTCCCTTCGCTTCTGTCCAGTTTATGGTGTATTATGTTACTATGTTAAAGTGTTTAACTGTGTTAACTTTTTGATACTCAACATTAGTTAGGGTGTTATTTGTTGTTTTTTGTGTACATTTCAACTTTTCTCTGGTTCCCCATTGGTTCCCAGGAATTGAAGAAGGCCATTTTCTGCATGATTCCCACTTCCGGTGAACCTTTGTTTTCATTTTTAAACAAATAAAAATTACTTTTACTTCAGCCACTTTGTGCTTTTACTTTACATTATTCCCTGTTTCTTATTATTTTGGGAAGCAAGATGAGATTTGGCTAATTTAACTGAAAAACCTAATTTGAGGTTTATTTTACTTGCGGTTTAAATTTATGAGGAACCAAACAGCATTTTTTTCTCATTTAAAGCCCCTTTAACATTTTTTTTCCTTTTTTTATATTTCAAAACTTTTTCTGTTGGGAATCGCAAATGTTTTCTCACGGTCATCTGTGTTTGGCATGACTGACAAAAAGAAGATAGGACCTACATGTTTTAAAAAATTGTAAAGTTTTTCAGCTCCTGGCAAAGGCAGACTGCCACGAGTTGAGTGTAAAGTGCCTTGGTGAGGACCACAGTTTTGCCAGTTGTGAGCTCTGTATTTTTTGTCCTAAAACGCAAAAGAAAAGGGTTAAAAAAAATTAGAAGACCTTGTGACTTCTCAGTCTGCCTGCACATCACCTAAAAGCTCAGAGAAATTGTTGAAAACAAATGGCATGAAAAAAGTACCCCTCTTACAGTGCGGCCAGGATCTTTATTCCAGGTACTTCCTAATCTACAAGAAAAATGTGGAGGGATGACCCATTTTAGACCTGAGATTTCTAAACAAACAGTTAAAGAGAGAAAAATTCAGGATGGTAACACCGGGCTTAGTGATCCTATTTCTGCAAAAAGGAGACTGGCTAGGGTCACTGGATCTGAAGGGCACCTACTTTCATGTACCAGTCAGGCCCAGCCATAGAACGTACCTCAAGTTCAGGATAGGGAACTGCCAGTGCCATTTCTCAGCCCTTCGCTTCGCCCTCACCTCAGCTCCAAGAGTGTATACAAAGTGCCTAGCTGTAGTAGCAGCACATTTGAGAAGGCAAGGGGTGGTGGTTTTTCCTTACCTGGATGATTGGCTGGTCTCAGGAAACACAAAGCAGGAGGCAGAGTCTTCCCTATTACTGACAAGGCACAGTGGAGAACCGGGGCTTCCTCAGAAATCTTCAAAAGTCCCAGATAGAGCCAGTTCATGTTCTGGACTTTATAGGTGCACAGCTGGATACCCTGCAAGGGAAAGCAATCCTCCCTCAAGCAAGGGTAGCAAATCTGATTGTAACTGCAGAATCCTTTAAAGCAGGTCAGCTAAGGCCTTCAAGGGATTTTCTGCTTTTACTGGGGCACATGGCCTCATCCACTGCAGTGGTATCAGGGACCAGGTTTGAAATGAGACATGTTCAGTTATCACCTATTGTGGGGGAGTGTTGGTCTCAGAGGTAGGATCCACTGTCCAAATTAGTGTCTGTCATAAAATCTTTGCTAAGGGCACTGGAATGGCGGAAGGAAGAATGCATCCTCAGAGAGGGAATTCAATTCCTTTAGCAACCACCTACGGCTATAGTTGCAACAGATGGCTCCCTGCTAGGTTGGGGTGCCCACCTGGAGGACCTCACTGTAAGTGGCACCTGGAGTACACAAGAGACTCATGAGCAAGTAAAGCTCCTGGCTCTCAGGGCAGTATATCTGGCAATGCAGGCTTGTTCTTCCCAGATCAGAGGTCAGTCTATCCAGGACAAAACAGACAACAACACACCAATGCATTACAGAAACAAGCAGGGAGGAACAAGATCTTCAAAACTGTGCACAGAAGCAGTGAAGATCTGGAGCCTAGCATACTCCCTTGAAGTTCAGCTTTCAGCAGTACACCTGCCAGGGAAGAAAAGTGTGCTGGCAAATTCTCAGAGTGAACTTAGCCAGGGATGTCATGAATGGACCCATAACCAGCAGGTACTTGCAGCACTGTTCTGATGGTGGGGTATACCAGAAATAGACCGGTTTGCTTCCTGGGAGAACGACCAATTCTCTCTGTTTTGTTGCAGACCCCCTTCGGTGGGTACAGTCCCAGAGGATGCTCTAGTCCTCAACTGGTCAGGGAAGTTTCTATATGCCGTCCCACCTTTCCAACTTTTGCTGAGAGTACTACTCAGACTGTGAAGGGAGTCTTCAGCAACAATGATTCTCATAGCTCCAGACTGGGTCAGGCAGATCTGGTACTCCATGCTCCTATCCCTCTCCAACAGGCATCTTATCAACGTGCCCTTGAGATACAATCTGCTGACACTGTTCCAGGGCAGGATAACATTTTGGGGATCCGAGAACTCTGCATCTCGGAGCATGAGTCTTGGAAGAGCTAGCATTCTCTGACCTCAGTCTGTCTGAGAAAGTGATGGAAGTGCTGAAGGTTTCCAGGAAACCAGCACCAAGGAAAGCTTCCGAATTGAAAAGATTTTTCTTTTGGTGTTCCCCGAGAAAACTTAACCCATTACGAGCAAGTCTGTCTACAATCCTGGACTACCTTGTCCATCTCCAAACCTTGGGCCTCAGGCCCTCAACCATGAATGTTCATTTGGCAGCAGTGTCAGCCTATGCATCAACTGGCAAAGACAAGTCATTGATCTCACAACCCATTTTTCAAAAGATTTTTCAAAGGTCTTAATCACCTGTACCCTCCAATTAAGGACCCTGTCTCTCTCTGAGACTTGAATATGTGATAGGCTCAGCTGATGGAGGCTCCTTTCAAGGCTGTGGCAGCTGTTGCATTGAAGTGTGTCACCTGGAAGGCAGTTCTCCTGGTGACAGTGACATCTGCCAAAAGGGTTAGTGAGCTGTAAGCCCTCTGCACATATTCTAACTACATCATCTTTCACAGGGACGGGGTAGTCCTAAGAACCAATAGAAAATTCCTTCGCAAAGTGATGTCTGAATTCCATCGGACTAAATATATTACGCTTCCAGTTTTCTTTAGAGAAAATCCAGCTAAGGGGAACAGAAGCTCCACAGTCTGGATGTGAAGAGGGCACTGATCTTCTACTTGGACCACACAAAGGATGTCGGTTCCAGCATCATTCAGTTATGTGTCACCTATGGTGAAGTGGGAAGAGGGAAACCAGCATCCAAGAGAACCATTTCTTGTTGGATAGTTTCCTGCATACTGTTCTGTTATGACAAAGCTGGCAAGTTGCCTCCTATAGGCCTTAGGGCACTCTTGGCAAGGGGTACCTCTTCCTCTGTGGCAGCATCAAGAGGTGTTCCCCTACAGGAAATCTGTAAAGCTACTACTTGGAAAACGGTACACACTTTCACAAAGCACTACTGTCCAGGCATACAGTCCAGAAAGGATGCCAGCTTTGGCACTGCTGTCCTGCAGAACCTTTTCCCTAAGTAGTTTCTGTACCTTGTCTCCCAAGGTACTGCTATGGAGTCTGCATTCTTTAAGCATAAGTGAAGGATTCCTGGGGTTTTGAAGGAAAAATGACTCACTGTAGTAATTTTGCTTCTTCCAAAGGGATCTCTCACTGTATTTAACAATCCCTAATCCCCACTTCCCTTTCCAGAACCTGGTAAAATGTTTAAACAAGAATTAGTTATTTCTATTTGCTTGAACATTACTTGTCACAATGCCTTTACAGTTATTGTGTGGGGTCTCAGCTATCTAATTTTTCATAACAATTACAATTGTTCTGCCTTGTTTAAACTATTTTTCAAATTCTTGAAACAATCACAGTATTGTTTTGGTAGTCATTTGGCTAGTTTTAGTGGTCACTGCTCACCCAAGCTTTAGAAATAAATCTGACCCTAGAGTGCAAGGGTGAGCATGACCACACAGCAGAGTTTGAATTTCATTCTAAATTCCATAATTAGTATACCATTCTAAAAGCTTCGGGGTGTCTCATTCCAGGGGAATGATTGCATTTATTAACCACAATGAGGGATCCCTTTGGAAGAAACAACATTACTACGGTGAGTAACTTTTTTTCTTCTGTAGCACTCCACATTGTCACTGGGAATTGATAATAGATGGGGATGATGCATCCTTGTTAGAGACGACGTCACAGCTCAGAGCTGTGACATAGGCAATGAATGTCTGTGGCATATGCATTCCATAGCCTCTCACTTATCGATCTTTTGTGCCAGTGTGTCAGGGCTAGGAGCACATTCTAAAAGCTCCTCAAATGTATTTGAATCTTAGCAATTTTTATTAAATTTGTAAAATTCTCTTATTTTTATTGCATTTTTAAATTGAGACACAGTAAAACTGTGGTCCTGTGCATGGCAATACAGAAATATCCCAACTCACAGTAAATTAACATAGGAATGGTGAAACACACACCTTAGTGGTACCACAGTGGAAGCTATCCAGTCAGCATGAGAAACAAATTGTAGTATTGTGGAACTTTAGATGCAGTTAGCGCTTGAGACTATAACTGATTGAGAAGAAAACAAAAATGGTTAACCAAGTCCTGTGGCTTCTTTAGATTTTACCGTATGCATCAAACACCATTTATACTCTTCCACTGTGCTCATGAAAGAGCTAAAGGGCCCCTTCCCCCAATATAGGTGAAACATAATTTTTAAAGAGACTGAAGCTGAAAAGATACAGTTCACCACCCGCACTCTGGTAGTTCTGCTGGAGACAGCTGATTCTAACCCCAGTAATGCTCAGGTATTCATAACTTTTAGGAGCATGGATATGTTGTTCATCCACACTTCTTGGCATTTCCCTTTCCCCTTTAAATCTTGCCAGAAAGTCTTCAAGCTGGCTCCTCCCACCCACCCGGGTGGTAAATACCTCGGCTGCACCCCATGACGCCAGATCTTCCTTTCCGCTGGAAGATACAGGTTCCCTCTTGCTCGCAAGCAATTCGTAGGCCCTGGATTCAGAGCGTCAGTTTTTACCGGAACTTACCTTAAAACTTGTTCGAGTTAGTGATGCCGATTGTAGCGCATTGGACATGGAGGATAAATCGTCCCCTGGATTTCGCCGGTGTACCTACGGCCAGAAGATGTCGCATACCGATCCCCACCTAACGTGCGTTTATTGCGTAGGTGTTGGACATGACACCTCGTCTTGCACTTTCTGCCTGGCCTTCCATCCCAATGTCCTGGACGACTGCAAGGCGCGCCTAAAACTGGGGAGACCGGAGACCAGAGAAAAGGAACCCGCCGGTGAAATAGAAGGAGGCGAGGTGGGCGGTTTTCCCCAGCTGCAGGATCCGCTGAGCAGCTGGAGCAAATGAAGGCATTCGAGGAGGAAGTAGCTCAAGCTTCAGCCAATCGGAGCTTTTTGTTCTGCTCAAACTTGGCTCCACCTTTACGGGCTCCTTCAAGGAGTTGTGCCAGTCTCTCTCTCTCCACCAGGGGTGAGGCGCCCTCGGGCTTGCACTCCTCCCGCCCTTGCAAGAGGGACAAGGAACCGAAGTCTTCTTCCAAGCGGAGACGTTCTTGGGACCGAGAAAGGTCCGAGTCCCAAGAGCACGCGGCCTCAGCCTCGCTCGAGATCGCATCCTCGGCTGCTGGCTTTTCGGACATCCCCTCTGGCTAGAGAACTGAGGAAATGACTGATGAGGCTGAGATTTCTCTCGACCCAATGGACCCTCTTTTGCCGACCCCGGTCGATGACTCCTTAGAAAGGACTCCGGTCCTCGTTTTTCCGGATGAGGAGACCCAGCCCGCTGGTGTCCCCATCAAGGAGACAGTTCTGGACCCTCGGTTTTCACCGACACAGGTGTCTCCCGATCGATCGAGTCGACTCTCTCAATCTCGATCGAGGTCCAGAACCCCTTTGGCCAAACGGACGAAAAAGAGTCATAAACACTCTTAAGAGGAGGCGTCGCCACAGATCTTCATCCTCCTCGGACGAGGAGAGGCTTCAGTGGAAACTCCGTTGATGCTATGAAGATCTCATGTGGCAACAGCTGATTTTGTCTGGGCAGAAGCTGGCCCCGCTGGCAACCCCGGCCATCACGTGGCTGACGCCGACCCCTCCGGAACCGAAGTCTTCGGTTCCCCCGCCTGTGGGGCTGACCCATATCCCGGTTCGGCCTACCCTCGGTCTCCACCAATTTTGGTGGAACTACCGCCCAAGCAGCTTCAGGAGGCCTCTCGAAAGAGGACCGAACAGACACCGGGCTTCCCTGACGTCTGTCGATAATGGTCTTCCCCGATCGCCCTCGTCCTATTGAGGGAGACCTAGGCGGGAGGCTGTTGTATCCCGACTCTTTGGACTCTGACGCCACCGGATTGCACTCCCATCCTGGGGATGATGAGTCGTCCGTGGCGGGTTTGGAGGAAGGCCCTTCCTCTTTTCAGGGCATTCTCTGCCTGATCTCTGAATCTACCAGAATTCCTCTGGAGTCCATCCAGAAGAAGGCGGAGTACTCCCTTACGGATATCCTCAAAAGGGGGGGATACCCCATGCCGCAGCTGCTTCCCAGCTTTCTCCCAGCATGCCGGGCAGTGACTGAAGGTGAGACCCCTCCACCCTCCTGGAACTATGCGGTTCTCTCCCCTTTGCTAAAGCCCGATAAAGACCCTACTCTTCCACAGTCATACCGTCCCAAATCAGTTTTAAATGTGGACTATAAAATATTCATGGCCATCTGGGCTAGTCGGTTGGAACCTATATTGTCATACCTCATACACAAGGATCAATCTGGCTTCATAAAATCAAGGAATACTTTTGATAATTTACGCTGAATTATGTTATTAATGGAATTTATACATACTAGGAAGATCCCTTCTACAATAATAAGTGTAGATGCCGACAAGGCGTTTGACATGGTTAATTGGGAATATCTATGGGCCACCCTATCTAAATTTTCTTTTCCCAACATTTTTCTTTCCTGTATGAAAAACATTTACGCCCACCCCAAAGCCTATATACGAGTCAATGGCTCCTTATCTCAACCAATCATGATACAAAGGGGAACGAGACAGGGCTACCCTTTATCCCCGTTACTTTTTGCTCTCTATATTGAACCCTGGCGGCAATACGAGGGTAATGCCCGGTTGAAGGCATTCCAGTGGGTCACGGGAATTATAAGGTACACCTGTTCGCCGATGATACTCTAACCTCGACCATAGCCCCAGAAACCTCCTTCCCAGCGCTCTGGGAAACCTTGGACCTTTCTGGAGCCGTCTCAGGATTTCAAATAAATATAGCCAAAACAGATCTCCTTTCATTATACTTCTCCCCATCCCTAACCCTTAAAAAGAAATATCCCTTAAAATGGCATCAAACTAAGAGTAAATATTTGGGAATCCATATACCAAAAAACTTAGATAACTTGGAATTATTAAATTACGAACCTTTATCAATCCAAATTCAATCAGAACTGGCTTGTTGGTCTAAATTACCATTAAGCTTTTTTCAAAGAATTGAAATAATTCGTATGATTATACTACCCAAACTCCTGTATCTATTTCAGAATGTTCCTACCTTTCCCTCTAAATTCTACTTTCAATCATGGGATAAAATAATTTCGAATTTTGTCTGGAATGGTCAACGCCCTAGAATTAGGATGTCTCTACTGCAACTCCCGCTCTCTCAGGGCGGTGCCAATCTTCCAAACCTGAAATTCTATGCCCTATGCTAAGAAGTGCAAGGTAATGCACCTGGGAAACAAAAACCCAGGGGAAGAGTACACAATGGGGGGGTGAGATACTAACAACAACAAAAATGGAAAGGGACCTGGGGTAGTCATATCAGATGACCTAAAGGTGGGCAAGCACTGTGAGAAGGCAGCAAGGAGGGCTGGGGGGATACTGGGATGCATAGGGAGAGGCATCACCAGTAGAAAACAGGAAGTTCTAGGGACATGGATATGTTGTTCATCCACACTCATTGGCAGTATCCTTGCCGCTTTAAATCTTGCCGGAAGGTCTTCAAGCTTGCTCCTCCCACCCACCCGGGTGGTATAACTCACGGCTCCGCCCCATGACGCCAGATCTTCCTTACCGCTTGGAAGCTCAGGTTCCCTCCTTAACGCTCTGCGTTTGCGACTGGTTCCTATTTCTCCGCTTGACGGATTAAAAATAATATTTTGCAAAAGACTTCAGTCTTCGATCCTTGACTGCGATGGACAAATCGACTCCAGTTCGGAGATGCCCATGCGGTCAGAAGATGTCTCGGACGGATCCACACTCCCGGTGTATCTGCTTAGGCCTTGAGCACGACCCGCAGGCTTGCGACCTGTGCTCATCTTTCTCGCCCTCGTCCTCGAAGACCGTGCTGCCCGATTGCAACTGGGCCGTCCGAGCGTTCCCTCGGTGAAGTCAAGAGGCCCGGTTGGCGGTATCAGCGGCGGCGGGCTTTCAGCGGATCAGCTCGGCGGATGGTCGCCTCGAAGAGGCGGCGGAGCGGGCGTGTCTTCCTCGACCGCGGCATTTATCCCGCTCTCTCTGGGTTCTTCCTACGGCTTCCTTTAGGGCTTTGTCTTCCCTCTCCACTAAGGAGAAGGGCCTGCGTCTGCTGGACCTTTCTCGGTCCAAAAAGAGGGACAAAGTCAGAATCCCTCCGTCGGCGCTCTTGGGAGGGAAAGGTCCCTCTCCCGGGCCGTCGACCGTCGGCTTCGATCGCACGCTCGGCCGGCCACTGGCCTCACGGTGTCCCGTCAGGTCAGTTGACCGAGACTCCACTGAGAAGTCGAGATTTTCTCGACCCATTGGACAGGCTGTCGCCTTTAGCAACCGAATTCCCTCTCCCGGTTCCCGGGAGGAGTTGAGTCCCGTGGCTCGCCTGTGCCTCCGGTTCGGAGCCCTCGGATGGACCTTCGAGCCGAAGGAGTGCGGTTCCGGCCGACACCTCCGCACCGACCCGGAAATTCGGGACTCTCGGTCTCGGTCTCCGGACCTCTAGGCGGTCCAGCCGTTCCCGTCGCCGGCGGTCTCGGTCTCGGCACGCGGTAGCGGCGTCGCGCTATCCTCGTCCTCCTCCTCGGATGAAGGGAGGCGGGCGTAAGTCACGTCGTGATGCGAGACCTATGTTTAACAGCTCTCCTGGCCGGGGAATAAGCCGACTCCAGGCGCCTTCCCGGCCATTAAGTCGCTGTCACGGGCGGCCGACACAGCCTCGACTTGTCGAGGCCTACACCAGGCGGTTGTTGGCCAAAACCAGCTGCTCCACGATTCGGTGGAACCTCCGCCTCCACAGCCACCAGTGGGGCTCCGACCAAGGATTCTCGATCGGCTAAGGTTTACCCCATCGGCTGTCAGTTACCCTCACTCCCGACCGACCTCGGCAGGTGAAGGGTGGCTCAGGCCAGAGGCAGCTCTTTGAGGACTCTTCCGAGTCGAAGCGATTCCTCCTTCTTCTCCAAGCGACTGGACTTGGAGTCTTCAGGAAGTCAGCCAATGGACGATAGCCCGTCGTCCTTCCTAGGACTGCCTGGCTCATCTGGAGTCTACCGGGATGGAGCTCGAACCCGTTCCAAATGGGCCAGGTATCCCTCACGGAGATTCTGGACCGGGGATTCTCCGACGGAGGCCTTTCCGGTGGCGAGGCCATAGTGGGTCGGCACTGGAACTTTGTAGCGCCCTGCTTCCTGCCCTGTGCCTTACCAGCCAGGATGGCCAGAAATATCACCGATCTAGGTTCCTTATCCGGTTTTTAGGAACACCCTCTGCTGAGGGGTTGGTTACGACAGCGTTTTCGGTAGCCCGGCTGCAAGGGATGTGGACAAACCTCCTGACAAGGAGTCCAGAAATGGACTATGTCGGGCCGAAAAGTCTCACGCTCGTCCTCTCTCGGCTTCGTCAGGCCAGTTCGGCTGATCCTCATGGCACATTTTCTCATGCCCTGTTGGGCTCCTGGATGAGGTCATCCCTCATCTTCCGCCCGATCTGCAGACTACGGTTAAGCAGGTCCGGGACCAGGACGAAACGAGTGGCCAAACAGCAGCTCCAGACTGCTTTGGATGTAGGGACTCATGTGCCAGATGGGTGGCGCGATGATGGCGCGTCGGCGGGCTTGGCTGAGGATATCCACTTTACTTGGATACACTAGGAGTTGGGCGGATGTTCCCTTTTGGGGACTGACCTCTTGACCCTGGGGTGGAAGGTCACCTGCAGAGGATCGAAGTCCAATGCCCCTTGGACTCGGGTCTCTTCCGCTCAGAAGGACAAAGGCCGCAAACCACAGCCTAAGCCCTTTCGTCCTTCTGTGCCCCAGTAGCGCCTGACCCAGCAACGTCAGGGCCAGCAGGCACGACGCCAGCATCCCAAACCCAAGCCGCGGCTTCCTCTAACAGGAGGCAGGGAGGAAGGGCCCAGGAATTGGTCTCGGCGGTCCTCCTCCAGAAGCTCCTGCCCAGTGACGGCTGAGGGGTGTGCCCCCATCCCGTCACCTTACCCCTAGGTCCCCGTGGAGAGCACGGCTCAGCACTTCCGTTCCGCGTGGTCCGCCAGCCACGGACAGGTGGGTCTTGGAGGTGGTGGGAAGAGGCCCTGCCTCTGGAATTGAGAGCAGCCACCTTCAGAGCCGTGCCCGCCAGGGGCTCCGGGATCCCCAGCCTCACTGGCGGCTCGTCGAGCCGACATCACTCCTCCTCCAGAAGGAGGTGGTAGAGAGGTGGTGACCCTCCTTCAGGACCCAGGGTTTGTGTCCAGGTACTTCCCGGTTCCGAACGACGGGGCTGGCGCCCATTCTCAACCTACACGACCTAAACAAGTTCCTAAGGTCTCGAACCTTCAGGATGGTCACTCTGGCTCAGATTATACCATCCTTGGGACGCGGCGTGTGGTTCTGCTCTCTGGACTTGCAGGACGCGTTTTTTCACGTCCCTATCCGTCCGTCTCTCAGAGATTCCTTCGCTTCCGAGCGGAAGGATCCCTCTTCGAGTTCCAAGCCATGCCCTTCGGCTTGTCTCCAGCTCCCAGGGTCTTCACCAAATGCATGGCAGTGGTGACAGCATTCCTGCGGCGCCGAGGGGTCCGGGTGTACCCTTACCTGGACGACTGGCTGATAGCAGCTCCCTCCAGGAAGGAGGCGGAGTGGTCCAGAGATCTGGCCCTCCAGGTCTGCTCTCAACTGGGCCTCCTTATCAACGAGGCCAAGTCGGAACTCGAGCCAAGCAGGTGATTTTATTCATCGGGCGCAGCTCGACTCTCTTCGAGCCAGGCGCGGCTCCCGCGGACAGGGCCAGGTTCTTTCCTCCTTTGCCCGATCATTTCTGGTTGGCACTGCGCCCTGCCGGGACTTCCTGCGCCTCCTGGGTCTCATGGCGGCCTGTACCAGCGTGGTCCGTTGGGCCGCTGGAACATGCGTCCCCTTCAGTGGGGACTGGCCAGCCAGTGGTCTGGCGCTGGGATCCCTTGGACCAGCTTGTAATGAGTGACACAGGGATGTGGAATGCTCTCCAGTGGTGGACCGTTCCAGATCATTTGCAGGAGGAGCATCCCGTTACGTCCGCCTGAGCCGACGGTCTCTCTGTCGACCGATGCCTCTCTGATGGGTTGGGGTGCCCATCTGGGGGAACACCGGGCTCATGGCCTCTGGTCCCCGCGGGAGTCCCGATGCCACATCAACCTGCTGGAGCTCCGAGCGGTCCGCCTAGCTCTCACCGCCTTTGCTCCATTCCTCCGGGGTCAAGTGGTCCGAGTCCAGACGGACAATACCACGACCATGTACTATCTAAACCGCCAGGGCGGGACGCGCTCCATGCTTCTATGCAAGGAAGCTCTCCGCATTTGGTCACTCGTGCGCAGCCTGGAGGCGGATCTCCTAGCCATTCACGTGGCAGGAGCCTCCAACACCCTGGCCGATGCCCTGAGCCGGATAGGGGCTGCATCCCACGAGTGGTCTCTCCTGCCGGAGGTAGTACAGCATCTGTTCTCCCTTTGGGGCACACCTCAGGTGGACCTGTTTGCCTCCATGGAGAACGCGAAGCTGAGTCTGTTCCATGCCCGCCCCCCTCAGCAGGGCTCGCTGCAGGGGGATGCCTTCTCGAGGCAATGGACCCCGGGCCTCTTTTACGCCTTTCCCCCATTTCCCTTGATCCACAAGGTGCTTCTCAAGGCGAGGAGGGACAAGACGCAGGTGATTCTGATAGCCCCAGACTGGCCTCGCCAGTTCTGGTACCCAGATCTCCTCAGTCTCAGCTCCAGGACTCCGCGGTAGCTTCCAGCTCGCCCGGACCTGCTCTCAGTCAATCAGGGAAGGTGTTCCATCCGGACCTTCAATCCCTGCACCTGACGCCCTGGTTCCTGAGCGGCTAGAGTTCCAGGCTTGGGTCTTTCCGAGAGGTCCTCAATGTAGTTGAGGCGTCCCGTAGAGTCGACCAGAAAATGCTATGCCTTCAAATGGAAAAGGTTTTCCATTTGGTGTGTCAAACAAGGAGCTTGGACCCTTCCTCCTGTTCCTTGGCAAGCATCTTGGACTATTTATGGTCCCTTTCTAGTCAAGGGCTTAGGTCGCGACCCTAGGGTGCACCTGGCAGCCATCTCTGCTTACACGGCGGGCTGGGAAGCAGTCGGGTGGCGCAGGAGAAGGTGGTCTGGCGCTTTTTCAAAGGCCTTGATCACATTTCCCCTCCAGTGCGGGAACCCCCACCTCCGTGGGATCTACTGCTGGTACTGGCAAAGCTCATGGGCAAGCCATTCGAACCTATGCACAGGTGTGCTCTCTTTCACCTGTCGTGGAAGACCGCCTTCTTGGTGGCTATCACGTCAGCCAGAAGGATGGGAGAGCTCCAGGCGCTTTCCATCGAGTCTCCTTACCTGGTCTTCCACAGGGACAAGGTTGTCCTGCGCCCCCACCCGAAATTCCTTCCGAAGGTGGTGTCGGAGTTTCACCTTAACCAGGTGTTGACTCTGCCGGTGTTCTACCCCAATCACACACCGGAGGCCGAATATAGGCTCCATACTCTGGATCCTAGAAGGGCGCTCGCTTATTATAAGGAGCGCACGGCTGATATTCGGGGAGAGGTTCGCCAGCTGTTTGTCACCTACGCTGAAGCCGCATCTGGCAGACCTGCAGCCAAGCGGGACGATAAGCAGGTGGGTAACCTCCTGCATAGATCTCTGCTATAAGTTAGCGGGCATGGAGCCTCCCAGAGGGATAAGAGCTCATTCTACCCGCCACCTTACTGCTGATGGCTGCTTCCAGGGACGCCCTATCCAGGAAATCTGCAGGGCTGCTACCTGGAAGTCAGCAAACACCTTCATTACCCACTACCACATCGACCTTGAGTCACGCCGGGATGCTGGTTTTGGGGCCTCGGTTCTCCAGTCTCTCTTTCCCAAGTAAGTATATGGGGTGTGCGTCTTGCCTCCTCCTCCCGGAGAACTGCTAGAGTCTGCCAATGAGTGTGGATGGACAACATATCCATGTCCTAGAAATACAGGTTACTCACCTGTAACAGGGTTCTGGGAATGGCATATGTTGTTCATCCACATTCCACCGACCTCTCGCCTGACGCACAACCTGAGCTTCCAGCGGGCCAGATCTGGCGCCATAGTGGAGCCGAGAGTTATACCACCCGGGTGGGTGGGAGGAGCAAGCTTGAAGACCTTCCGGCAAGATTTAAAGCGGCAAGGATACCTGCCAATGAGTGTGGATGAACAACATATACCATTCCTAGAACTCCTGTTACAGGTGAGTAACCTGTATTTATTATCCCTCTGTACAGACAGCTGGTGAGACCCCATCTGGAGTACTGTGTGCAGTTCTGGAGACCCAATCTCCGCAAAGACATAGACAGGATGGAAGCTGTCCGAGGAGGGCAATAAATGGTGCAGGGTCTGCACCGGAGGACATATGAAGAGAGACTTAAGGAGCTTAATATGTATAGCCTCGAGGAAAGGAGGGAGAGGGGGACATGATAGAAACTTTCAAGTACCTCAAGGGAATCAACAAAGTCCAAGAGGGTAGCATCTTTCAAAAAGAGTGTGCAAGAACAAGAGGCACAATTTGAAGATAGAGGGGGCGGCTCAGAGGTAATTTGGAAGTATTTTTTCACAGAGAGGGTTGTGGATGCATGGAATGGCCTCCGGAGGAGGTTGTGGAGTCAAAATCAGTGGTGGAATTCAAGCATGCATGGGATAGTCATAAGGCAATTCTGGGGGTTGGGGGCAGAAAGAAGTAGGCTGCTGGTTAACTAGGATCTGCAGCTTATCCAGTAGGTAGGGAAATGGGCAGACTGGGTGGGCCAAGCGGTCCTTATCTGCCGTCAAATTCTATGTTTCTATGTTTCTGACTGCGTTTTTCAGAATATTAGCTTTTTGGGTATCCTCGGCATATGAAGCTCCCTGGAAGGAGCTAGAATTTGCCATTAATGACCTATATGACATTACCAAGGTAACTTTTTCCACGGTGCCCAGGACAGTGCCTGTAAGAGAATACGCTCCCTTTATGGCACAGATTTTGAAATTATGGTACAAGTTAAAAACACACAAGGGTTTTAGAGCACTTTTCTTCTTTTATACACAAATTTCAGGAGATGATAGGTTTCTCCCATCTACCATAGATCATAATTTTGTAAGCTAGAGAAGAGTGGGTCTTCAGTTTTTCAGGCAATTCCTATGTCATACGGGCATCATCCCTTTTGAAACTTTGAAAGCTACCTACAGCCTAACCGACACTGATATCTACAGGTATACCCAGGTTAAAAATTATATTCTAAGACAGAGAGAGGTGGTAACAAAAATACTCTACCCCATCCCCATGGCATGGACATATATAGAATACCATATAAATGGACATTTATGGGGACACAAAGTGGGACATATTTATAAAATTCTCAGGGAGAGGATGGGTGATTCCTTACTCATTATTTTAAATAGCTGGTGTAGGGATCTTGCCGAAGATATATCAGACGATGATTGGTTACGGGCATCTCCTTTAGCATGCAAAGTAACACACTCCACGAAATGGCGGGAGTTTGCCTGGAAGTGCCGTAGTCGCTTTTTTCGCTCACTGGCTATCCTAGCGAAATATTTACCGTCCAGTTATGGCAGATGCTGGAGGAATTGTACATGTACACATGCTGACCAGAGTCATATATTCTGGACATGTCCTCAGTTGATTCCATTTTGGTGTGCGTTCCAACAGGAGGTTTCGGACTGTTTGGGCGAGTCGGTCGAATTTACGGCCAAATTGATTCTTTTATCCATATTCCCTCCCCCACAGACCCTCGTGGCAACGTACCCTGCTACCTATCTATATTTTAGCAGCAAAGAAAGCTATTACCAGACGATGGAGAACTATCGTTATTCCAGCTCTAGGGGATTGGAGGGAGGTGGTTTTAGACATTTACTGTATGGAATCTCTTACAGCCAAATTCCATAATAAATACCAGGCATTCGAAACTCTTTGGGGACCTTGGGTGTTGCATTTATCCAGACAAGACCCAGGCTTTGTCCCCTGAGCCTCTCCACACCACAGTTGTTCCTATTACATTAAAAGAGATTGAGAATCTGCAGAGGTTTCTAGAGTACTGCTGTCACATCTGGTTGATCTTAAACTTTTTGAATTCTTGTAATGAACCGAACCTTTAATGACTATACCGGGGGTGAATTACATATCAAGTTAATAACTTCAGTCCTTATAGAATGAAAAACACAGACAGAGGTTAAAGTACAATTATTTTATTGTCCTTGATACATTGTTTTAAATAGAACGGCTATCGAATGTTGGTTTCATGATAATGACTGTATTTCATGTATATGTCACATCCTTGAATAAAAAGAAAATAAAAAAAAGGGGGATACCTCGACGGAGGCCTTTCCAGTGGCCGAAGCCATTGTTGGCCTGGCCCTTTAGCTTTGGCAGCGCCCAGCTTCCTGCCCAGCGCCGTCTGCCCGCATGGCCCGCAAGTATGTGGTGCCCATGGGGTCCCTGGTGGGGTTCACAGAACATCCTACGGCCGAGCGCCTGGTGACCGCTTCTGTGTTCAGGCGTACTGGTAGCTCAGCTGATACTGACCAACCCCTGGACAAGGAGTCCAAAAATATGGACCATTTAGCCCATAACGTCTATGCGGCCTTTTCCTTAGGTCTTTGTCAGGCCAGTGCGGCTGTTGTAATGGCACACTTCTCTCATGCCCTCCTAGGGTCATTAGACGAAGTCCTCCCTCATCTCCCGGCAGACATGCAGACCACAGTGAAACAAGCCTGTGATCAGGGACGTGCTGTTGCAAAACAGCAGCTCCAGATGGCCCTGGACATCGGGAATTCTTGTGCCTGCTCATTAGCAGCTGCAGTGGCCACTCGCCGCAGGGCTTGGCTGAGGCTTTCCTCCTTCCCAGCGGATACTCAGCACAAGTTAGCTGATGTGCCCTTCCTAGGCACCGACCTGTTCGGTCCAGGGGTGGCTGGTCACCTTCAGTGCGTAAAGCAGTCCAGTGCCACCTTGGATGCTACTTCTGTGAAGGGTTCTTCGGGCAAGAACCAGCAGAAGCGTAAGAAGAAGCCTTTTCAGCATTCTTCCCCGGTGGTCAGGCAACCCTCCTATCAAGGAGGCCAGCAGCAGCAGCAGCAGGCTCCAGCTTGGCACCCAAGGCCCAAACAGGGTCCACAACAGCCCCGTAAAGGAGGCCGAGGTGCAGGTCCAGGAGCCGCCTCCTCCTCTAAGCCTGCTCAGTGACGGGTTGGGGGTTGCCACCCCTACACCTGTCACGCCAGCTCTGGGTCCTCCCGTGGGGGGCCAGCTCTGTCACTTTCTTTCCGCCTGGTCCGATATCACCTCGGATAGGTGGGTTCTCGAAGTGGTCAGTCAGGGACTGCCTCTAGAGTTTGAGCAGTACCCTCCCAGCTGGGCCCACGCCCCCTCGGGAGGAAAGGATCTCAGCTTGCACCCAGTCGGCTCTCCGAGACGACATAGCTCAGCTCCTCCGCAAGGAAGCGGTAGCTCCAGTTCTGAATCCTCCTACAAACCCAGGCTTCATGTCCAGGTACTTCCTGGTGCCCAAGCGGACGGGGGGGTTGGCGCCCCATCCTTGATCTCCACGACCTGAATCAATATCTCAGGTCTCGCACCTTCCGGATGGTAACTCTGAACCAGATCATACCATCCCCGGAGCGAAACGTGGTTCTGTTCACTGGATCTGCAGGACGCATTCTTTCACGTCCCAATCCGTCCGTCCCATCAGCGGTTCCTCCGCTTCAGGGTCAAAGGGACCCTGTACGAGTTCTGAGCCATGCCATTCGGCCTGTCTTCGGCCCCACGGGTCTTCACCAAGTGCATTGCAGTGGTGGCAGCCCATCTTTGGTGTCGAGGAGTACGAATCTACCCTTATCTCGATGACTGGTTCTTGGCAGGTTCCTCCCTTCAGGAAGTGGAGCGGTCCAGGGATCTGGTCCTCCGAACCTGCTCCCAACTTGGCCTCCTGATCAACGAGGCCAAGTCGGAACTTGTGCCCTCTCAGGTGATCAGCTTCATTGGGGCAGAGCTCGACTCTTGTCAAGCTAGAGCTTGGCTCCCGGCGGACAGGGCAGAGGTTCTCTCCTCCTTTGCCCGATCATTTCTGGTTGGGCACTTGCGCCCTGCCCGGGACTTTCTGCACCTTCTGGGTTACATGGCGGCATGCACCTCGGTGGTCCGCTGCGCCAGGTGGCACATGCGCCCTCCAATGGGGAGCTGACTGCCCAGTGACTCAGCCACGGTCATTTCCACCAGCTGATCACTGTAACCCAGAAGATGTGGGATGCTCTCCAATGGTGGAACGCCCCAGAACGGTTGCAGGAAGGGATCTCATTTGTCTGCCTCGAGCCGACTGTCTTCCTCATGACCGATGCCTCTCTCATGGGCTGGTGAGCCCACATGGGGGACAACAGGGCCCATGGGTTCTGGACCCCGAGGAGTCCCGATGCCATATCAACCTGTTGGAGCTCAGAGCAGTCAGACTGGCACTGTCAGCTTTCGCTCCTCAGCTCCAGGGTCAAGTGGTTCAAGTCCAGACGGACAATACCACGACCATGTACTACCTCAACAAACAGGGCAGCACGCACTCCCTCTGCTGTGCAAGGAGGCGCTCCGCATCTGGACACTCGTAAGCTGGCTGGAGGCGGATCTCCTAGCCATTCATGTGGCAGGAGTCTCGAATCAGCTGGCAGATGCTCTCAGCTGCATAGGCCAGACATCCCAGGAGTGGTCTCTCCATCCAGAGGTAGCTTACAGTCTATTCTTCCATTGGGGCAGACCGTTGGTGGACCTGTTTGTCTCCAGGGAAAACACCAAGCTGAGGCTGTACCACGCCTGCCTCCCTCAGAAGGGCTTAATGCAGGGAGATACCTCCTCGACGCGTGGACCCCAGGCCCCCTCTATGCCGTCCCTCCATTTCCCTTGATCCACAAGGTGTTACTCGAGATGAGGAGGGACAAGGCGAAGGTGATCCTGGTAGCCCCAGATTGGCCGTGCCAGTTCTGGTACCCAGATCTTTTCAGTCTCAGCTGCAGGCCCCCAGAGTGGCTTTGTACATGCCCGGACCTGATATCATTGAACCAGGGGAAGGTATTGCATCCGGACCTTCAATCCCTGCACCTCACAGCCTGATACCTGAGCGGCTAGAGTTCCAGGCTCTGGGTCTTTCCGAGGATGTCTACACCGTGGTGGAGGCATCTCATAAGCAATCGACCAAGAAATGCTATACCTTCAAATGGAAAAGGTTTTCCATTTGGTGCCAGGGTAAGAGTCTGGACCCTTTATCCTGCTCTATGGCTAACATTCTAGACTACCTTTGGTCTCTCTCCAAGGGGGTCTACGGTCATTGACCCTTAGGGTGCACCTGGCAGCCATTTCTGCTTACCAGGCGTGGGCCGGTCAGCCGACATTGGCACAGGAGACAGTGGTCAGGCGCTTCTTCAAAGGCCTGGATCACATATCCCCTACGGTGCATGAGCCTCCACCTCCATGGGATCTGTTGCTGGTTTTGGCAAAGCTCATGGGCAAGCCATTCAAACCCATGCACAAGTGTGAGCTCTCACACTTGTCGTGGAAGACGGCTTTCCTGGTGGCTAGCACATCAGCCGGAAGGACAAGGGAGCTCCAGGCGCTTTCAGTGGACTCCCCTTATCTGGTCTTTCACAGGGACAAAGTTGTCCTGCGCCCCCCCCCGAAATTCCTTCCGAAGGTGGTATCAGGAGTTTCACCTTAACCAGGTGTTGACTCTGCCGGTATACTATTCTAACTACACCTTGGATGCCGAGTACAGACTCCATACTCTGGACCCGAGACATGCACTGTCATAAGGAGAAAACTGCGAAAATTCATGGAGAGGTTCACCAGCTGTTTGTCACCTACGCTGAAGCTGCTTCTGTCGGACCTGCAGCCAAATGGACCATTGCCAGGTGGATTACATCATGCATAGGTCTGTGCTATGAGTTAGCAGGCAAGGAGCCTCCCAGAGAGATAAGAGCTCATTTTACCTGCCATACTGCTGCATCGGTGGCTGCTTCCAGGGACACCCCTATCCAGGAAATCTGTCGGGCTGCTACCTGGAAGTCAGCAAACACCATAATTACCCACTACCACATCGACCTTGAGTCACGCCGGGATGCTGGTTTTGGGGCCTGGCTCTCAATCTTTATTTCCCAAGTAGGGTGTGTATGCTTGCCTCCTCCTCCGGAGAATCAGCTTGAGTTCGTTACAGTGGATGAACAACATATCCACAATCCTAGAAGAACAGGTTCTAGGGACATGGATATGTTGTTCATCCACACTGTCTGCAGGTATCCTGCCGCTTTAAATCTTGCCGGAAGGTCTTCAAGCTGACTCCTCCCACCCACCCGGTGGTAAAACCTCGGCTCGCCCCATGACGCCAGATCTTCCTTACCGCTTGAAGCTCAGGTTCTTCCTTAACGCCTGCGATAAGACTGGTTCCCAATTTTCCACTTTCAATTTAAAAGTTTTTTTACAAAAGACTTCTTGTCTCTCCCCGCGGCGTTGACAAATCGATTCCGGCTTCGGAGATGCCTTTTATGGCAGAAGATGTCTCGGACGGATCCACACCCACGCAGGCCTACTGTCTAGGCCTGAGCACGCACCCGCAGGCCTGTGACCTGTGCTCTTCCTTTTCGCCTATGTCCTCGAAGACCGTGGCTGCCTGCTTACAACTGAGGGCCCGAAGCTGCTTCTCCAGTGAAGCCGCAAGAGGCCTGGTCGGCAGTGTCCTCGTGCGGGCTCAGCTGATCAGCTCGGCAGATGATCGCCTCGAGCGAGGCGGCGGGCCGCTTCTACCGCTGCGTACGGTCCTGCCTTCTCGGTGCCTCTTATTCAGCTTCTTTTATGAGCTGGTTCGACCCACTCTACCAAAGGTGAGGGACTATCTAATGCTGGACCTGCTTTTTCTCGGCCCGCAAGAGAGACAGCAGGTCTTCACCGTCGACGCTCTTTTGGGAGCGGGAAAGATCCTCTCCCCGAGTTGTCGGCCGTCGACTTTGGTCGACCACTGGGCTTTGGCCACTGGTCTCACGGTGTCCCCGTCAGGCCAGTTGACAGAGACTCCCATCGATGCGGTCGAGATTTTTCTCGACCCGTTGGACGGGTTGTCGGCAGGAGAAGCCAAGAATCCTCTCTCCCCGGTTCCCCCGGGTGGAGTTGAGAACCCTGTTGGCTTGAAATTGCAGCCCGGTTCCTGAGCCTTGTCAGAACCCTCCAACCGAGGGAGTGCCGGTTCCCACGACACCTCCCCGCGACCGCCCTCCGGAAAGCCGAGGTTCTCGGTCTGGACTTCTTTTCATGTCCAGCCGGATACCGCCGCAGGGCGTGTCTCCGGTCTGCATCTGCCGGCAAGCGCCACCGCTGCCCTTCTTCCTCCTCGGATTTTAGGGAGGCTTCACGTAAGTTGCGTCAAGATATGAGACCCCGTGGCAACAGCTCCTTCTGACCGAATAGCCGACGCCATCGCCTTCCTCGCCATTAAGGTTGTCACCGAGCGCCGAAACAAACCTGCTTTATCCAAGGAGCCTGTTCTCAGGCCGGTTGTTTGGCCAAACCAGCTGCCTTACTCGATTCCAGTGGAACCTCCGCCCACAGCCTGCATAGTTGGGGCTCCACCAAAATTCTCGGTCGGCTCAGGGTCTGCCCCATAGGTTGTCTGTCACCCTCACTCCCGATCGACCTCGGCAGATGGAGGGTGGCTTAGGCCCGAGGGTGTTTTTGAGGACTCTTCCGAGTCCAAGACGATTCCTCCCTTTTCTCCAAGCAATCGGACTTGGAGTCCCGAGACAGTCGGGTGGACTATACCCTTCGTCCTTTCCTGGATTGTTTGTAGCCTCATTCGAGTCCACCGGATGAAGCTCGAACCCGCTTAAGCCGGGCCAGGTATCCCTCACTGGAGATTCTGGACCGAGGGATCCTCTCAATGGAGGTTTTTCCGTGGCCGAGGCCATAGCGGCCCGGCCTTGGAGCCTGTAGCACCCTGCTTCCTGCTCCCACGCCGGCCAGGATGGCCAGGAAGTATGCGTCCCTACCGTTCCTTGTCCGTTTTTTCGAACACCTCGGCCGGGGGTAAGAATACACAGCGTCATGCGGCCGGAATGCTAGGATGTGGACAAACCTCCTCGGCAAGGGAGTCCAAGAAATTGACTATGCCGGGCGAAAGTTCACGCTGCGCCCTCCCTGCCTTTGCCAGGCCAGTTCGGCCGTCCTCATGGCACATTTCTCTCATGCCCTGTTGGGCTCCCTGGACGAAGTCTTTCCTCATCTTCCCGCGGATCTGCAGACCACGGTTAGGCAGGTGTGGGACCAGGGCAAGGCAGTGGCCAAACAGCAGCTCCAGACTGCTTTAGATATTGGGGACTCATGTGCCAGGTCTGTGGCGGCCGCAGTGGCTATACGTCGTCGGGCTTGGCTGAGGATATCCACCTTCACTTGGATACCCAGCACAAGTTGGCGGATGTCCCTCTTGGGACCGAACTCTTCGGCCCTGGGGTGGAAGGTCACCTGCAGAGGATCGAGAAGTCCAGTGCTACCTTGGACTCGGGTCTCATCCAGTCAGAAGGACAAAGGCCGCAAACCACAGCCTAAGCCTTCGTCCTTCTGCGCCTCAGGGCACGCCTGGCCCAGCAACGCCAGGCAGGCAGGCTCGCTGGCATTCCAAACCCAGCCCAGGGCTTCCTCCAACAGGAAGCAGGAGGTAAAGGCCCAGGAGGTCCCTCGGTGGTCCTCTCCAAGCCTGCCCAGTGACGGGCTGAGGGGTGTCTCCCAACCCCGCCACCACTCCAGGTTCCTCTGTGGGGATGGCTCCCGCACTTCCTCCGCCTGGTCTGTTATTACCACTGGACAGGTGGGTGTTGGCGCGTGTGGTGGGAAAAGGCCTGCCTCTAGAATTCGAGCAGGCCCCGCCTTCAGAGCAGTCGCACTCAGGGGCCTTGGGGTCCGAGGCCTCACTGTCGGCCCGCCGAGCCGAGCATCGCCTCCTCCTCCAAAAGGAGGTGATCAGGAGGTGGTGGACCCCTCTCAGACCCGGGTTTGTGTCCAGGTACTTCCTGGTTCCAAAACGATGGGGGTTGGGCCTATTCTCGACTCCACACGACCTCAAACAAGTTCCTAAGGTCTCAACCTTCAGGATGGTCACTCTGGCTCAGATAATACCATCCCTGGAACCCGTGTGTGGTTCTGTTTCTGACCTGCAGGACGCTGCTCTTTCACGTCCCTATCCATCCGCCACATCGGAGGTTCCTTCACTTTCGAGCGGATCGCTTTTCGAGTTCCGAGCCATGCCCTTCGGCCTGTCTCCAGCTCCCAGGGTCTTCACCAATGCCCAGCAGTGGTGACAGCTTTCCTGTGGCGCCGAGGGGTCCGGTGTACCCACCTGGACGCACTGGCTGACAGCAGCCCTCCAGACAGGAGGTGGAGCGTCCAGAGATCTGGCCTCCAGGTTGCTCTCAAATCGCCTTCATCAACGAGGGCCAAGTCGGAACTTGAGCCAAAGCAGGTGATTCTTTTCATCGGGCAGAGCTCGACTCTTCAAGCCAGAGATGGCTCCCGGCGGACAGGGCCGGCGGGGTTCTTACCTCCTTTGCCCAATCATTTCTGGTTGGGCAATCGTGCCCTGCCCGGGACTTCCTGCGCCTCCTGGGTCTCATGGCGGCCTGTACCAGCGTGGTCCGTTGGGCATGCTGGCACATGCGCCCTCTTCAGTGGGGACTTGCTAGCCAGTGGTCACAACGCCGCGATCCATTGACCAGCTAGTGACGGTGACTCAGGGATTTGGAACGCCTCCGGTGGTGGACCATTCCAGTTCATCTGCAGGAGGGCATCCCGCTTGTCCGCTTCGAGCCGACTTCCGTCTCTATCGACCGATGCCTCTCTGATGGGTTGGGGTGCCCATCTGGGAACATCATGATGGCCTCTGTTCCCCGCTGAGTCCCGATGCCACATCAACCTGCTGGAGCTCCGAGCGGTCCGCCTAGCTCTCACCGCCTTTGCTCCGTTTCTCCGGGGTCAAGTGGTCAGAGTCCAGACGGACAATACCACGACCATGTACTGTCTAAACCGCCAGGGCGGGACGTGCTCCATGCTTCTATGCAAGGAAGCTCTCCGCATTTGGTCAGTTGTGCGCAGCTTGGAGGCGGATCTCCTAGCCATTCATGTGGCAGGAGCCTCCAACACCCTGGCCGATACTCCTGAGCCGGGATAGGGGCTGCATCCCACGAGTGGTCTCTCCTGCCGGGAGGTAGTACAAGATCTGTTCTCCCATTGGGGCACATCTCAGGTGGACCCTGTTTGCCTCCAGGAGAACGCCGGGCTGAGGCTGTTCCATGCCCACCCTCAGCAGGGCTCGCTGGGGATGCCTTCTGAGGCCGTGGACCCCAGGCCTCTTCTACGCTTTCCTCCCATTTCCTTGATACACAAGGTGCTTCTAAAGCAAGGAGGACAAGCTTAGTGATTTGATAGCCCCAGACTGGTCTCCACCAGTCTCTGGTACCAGATCTCCTCAGCCTCAGCTCCAGACTCCCGAGGCAGCTTCCAGCCCGCCCGACTCTGCTCTCTGTCAATCAGGGAAGGTGTTCCATCCGGACCTTCAATCCCTGCACCTGATGGCCTGGTTCCTGAGCTGCCAAGTTCCAGGCCTTGGGTCTTTCCAACGAGGTCCTCAATGTAGTTGAGGCGTCGTAAGGAGCCGACCAGAAATGCTATGCCTTCAAATGGAAGAGATTTTCCATGTGGTGTCAGGGCAAGGGCTTGGACCCTTCCTCCTGTTCCTTGGCAAGCATCTTGGACTATTTATGGTCCCTTTCTTGTCAAGGGCTTAGGTCGACGACCCTAAGGGTGCACCTGGCAGCCATCTCTGCTTACCGGGCGCGGGCCGGGGAGCAGTCGGTGGTGCAGGAGAAGGTGGTCTGGCGCTTTTTCAAAGGCCTTGATCACATTTCCCCTCCAGTGCGAGAACCTCCACCCGTGATTTACTGCTGGTACTGGCATGCTCATGGGCAAGCCTATTCTGAACCAATGCACAGGTGTGAACTCTCTCACCTGTCGTGGAAGACCGCCTTCTGGTGGCTATCACGCCAGCCAGAAGGATGGGAGAACCCAGCGCCTGCATCGAGTCTCCTTACCTGGTCTTCCACTGGGACAAGGTTCCCAGTGCCCCCCCCAAATTCCTTCCGGTGGTGGTGTTGGAGTTTCACCCAACCAGGTGTTGACTCTGCCGTGTGTTCTACCCCAGTCACACCTCGGAGGCCGAATACAGGCTCCATACTTTGGACCCTAGAAGGCGCCGGTTATTATAAGGAGCGCAGGCTGAAATTCGGGAGAGGTTCACTCAGCTGTTTGTCACCCACGCTTTCCGCACTCCTGGCAGACCTGCAGCCAAGAGACGAGCAAGCAGGTGGGTCATCTCCTGCATAGATCTCTGCTATAAGTTGGTGGGCATGGAGCCTCCCAGAGGGATAAGAGCTCATTCTACCCGCCATACTGCTGCATCGGTGGCTGCTTCCAGGGATGTCCCTATCCAGGAAATCTGCAGGGCTGCTACCTGGAAGTCAGCACACACCTTCATCACCCATTACCACATCGACCTTGAGTCACGCCGGGATGCTGGCTTTGGGGCCTCGGTTCTCCAGTCTTTATTCCCTAAGTAGGGGGTGTGCGCCTTGCCTCCCTCCTCCCGGAGAACTGCTAGGAGTCAGACAGTGTGGATGAACAACATATCCATGTCCCTAGAAATACAGGTTACTCACCTGTAACAGGAGTTCAAGGAATGGTATATTGTTCATCCACACCCACTCCACCCGACCTCCCCAGCTTCAACGCTCATCCTGAGCTTCCAGCTGTGGGCCAGATCTGGCCATGGGCGGAGCCGAAGGCTGTACCACCCAGGTGGGGTGGAGGAGCCAGCTTGAAGACCTTCCCGCAAGGATACCTCGTTAGATAGTGGATGAACAACATATACCATTCCTAGAACTCCTGTTACAGGTGAGTGACCTGTATTTACTCACCTGTAACCGTAGTTCTAGGAGTGTTATATGTTGTTCATCCACATGCACCCACCCGACCTCTCCGGCTTTAGACGCACAACCTTGCTTCCAGCGGGCCAAGATCTGGCATCATGTGGTGGAGCCGAGGTATGTACCACCCGGGTGGGTGGGAGGACCCAGCTTGAAGACTTTCCGGCAAGATTTAAAGGGGAAAGGGACATGCCAATAAGTGTGGATGAACAACATATACCACTCATAGAACTACTGTTACAGGTGAGTAACCTGCTCTTTCTGCAGTAAGCCTTCTAGGTAGGACTGCCCAGAGAGAATAGAACACATGCAAATGATGAAACTGTTTGCACGTGAGAACTTTTCAAACGCTGCCTCTACTAACTGCCAGTGTTCTAAACCTCCTCAGATTTTTCTCTCCGCCTGAAATGTCTGGACACTCAGAGTGCCGTTTGTCCCACTTTCTCCTGCATGAAGAAAACTTTATTATATACACTTAAGTATAATTTTGTTTTCATTTGCTGCCTCTAGTAGTTGTATTTTGCTGTAAAGCTTAGTTTTAGCTTAAATTTATTGTTTTTCCCGGTCCACCTCGGTTCGGAATAACCGTGGGGGAACCGGGTTAGTTTAGTTAATAGTCGGGGTTTTCTGAGTAAAAAAACCCTTAGTTTTAGTTATTTTGAATTAAAAAAACTTTATTTTTGTAACCGATAACTTCGGTTGCTGAACCGCTATTCCCGGTTTGGTTCTCTTTTATCAGTTCGGTTCCCCGGGTTCCTTTTCGGTTCCAGAATCGACTGCAACCGCTTATATTTAAAATAAAACAAAAAAGTATTTTTGTTAGCGGTTGTTGTTTTTTCTCCTTTCTGGACATTATGTTGGAGAAACCTAAAAGGAAAACCGGTGAGCCCGGTTTCAAAAACTGTGAAACAGTGTGGGGAAGTGTTTGCAAAAGTAGACAAGCATAATTTATGCGTGGCTTGTCTGGGTTACGACCATTTAAGTGAGGAATGAGATATCTGCAAGATATTCCCAGAAAAAACAGTTGAAAAACGCCTTGAATGGCTCAGAAAGAAACCTCCTCATCTTAGGGGTCCCTCTGGCTCTGACCTGCAGATAACCCCTCTTAATGTGGCTGAAACCACAACAGCTGTTGTCTCTGCCCCGAGATGGGTGAAAAAGGCACTAAGAGGTCCAGTGAACCAGCTGACTCCACGTTCCTTCAGAAATAACAAACAAATTAAAAAACACAGAACCCTTGTCTTCTAATCTGGGGACTTCTGTGTCTGGCCCAACTATGCCTTCGGCTCTAGAGATTGCCCCGGCTTTTAAAATTATACAGGCCTTGCAGACTGTTGTTCCTCCTCAGCAGCCTCCTACCCCTTCTCTGGGTCCCCAGGCTGACAGCACTGCACAATCTTCTTTCCCCGAGGAAGAAGTTTATGATAAATTTGAGGATGATGATGGGGAGCACATAGAGCCTGAGGTGTCCCCTGAACAGGACTTTGGCTGTCCTCCAAGAGCCTCTGAGGATTATTCCTCTCATTTCACATTCGTCAGGAAGATGGCTGATGTTCTAGACATCACCACTACTGAGCATATAGAGGATGAGGAAGAAGTGGAATATATGGAGATGATGGGGCTGACACCCACAAAAACTCTTTCTTCCAGTGAATAAATTCTTCAAGAAGGATGCTTTAAAGCTCCTTCACACTCCTATTTCCATTTCTCCCTTTGATAAGAGAATGGATAAGAAATACCAAATGGATAGGGAGGGAGCAGATTTCCTCTTCTCCCATCCTGACCACCAGGTGGTGGTGCTGCAAGCTGCATGTGACAAGGCTAGAGTCCCTCTGTCCTTTAGTCCTCTGGACATGGACTCTAGGAAAATTGACAGCATGGCCAAGTAGGGGTACCTGTCAGCCTCCTTGGCCATCTGCCAGGCCAACTTTCAAGCCTATGCTGCACAGTACCAAAATTCTGTGTGGCAGTCAGTTTTGGTCATGGCTCAGAAAGCCTCCTCACCCTTGTCAGACGACCTGGCTGTAACTGCCAGGTTTGGGTTAGAGGCGGCTAAGTATCAGTTCCAGATGGCTGCTGATACAAATGATACTGCAGCGAGATGGATGGCTAACTCGGTGGCACAGAGGGGATTTGCTTGACTTAAGGCCACGAATCTTATTTAGGACACACAGGCTAAGGCACTGGATTTCCCTTTAGAGAGTAGCTCTCTTTGGGGAATCCAGTGGCTTACCTGAAGAAGGTGGATGAGTATAAGGCCACTTATAGAAGTAACTCTGTTAAAGAGAGAGCTTCTTCATCCACCAGGCCTTATGGAAGGGGAGGTCGGGCAGGTGTTTTAATACCAGGTCCTTCCTCCAGCCAGTGGCACTACCCCAGTTCCAGCAGTATCCACAGCAGGGATACTTCAGGGGCAGCGGTAGAAGGGTTTCCAGGCGAGGTTCCCAGATTCAGCCTCAGCCCCAGACTAAGAAGACCCCCTGAGGCACAGGCCGCCTCCTCCCTCCCTCCCTGTCTGAGGCAGACTGTCCCACTTCTTCCAGACTTGGTTGAACATCACCACAGACAAGTGGGTCCTGGAGGTGGTGGGTCAGGGTCTGTCTCTGGACTTCATATCCCTTCCACCTCAAAGGATCAGGGTTTTCAGCTCACCCTCTCTAGCAGGAAAAAACACTGCTAGAGGCAGAGGTTCGAAACCTGCTACTGATAAAAGGAGTAGAACCTGTTCCAACCCCTCTGAGAGGAAAGGGTTTCTATTCCAGATGCTTCCTAACCACAAAGAAAAGTGGGGAGTGGCAGCCTATATCGGATCTCAGAACTTTAAACAAGCACCTGAAGAAACCAAAGTTCAAAATGGTAACCTTGACTTTGATTCTGCCAACACTCCAAAAAGGAGATTGGTTGGCATCACGACTTGAAAGACGCCTATTTCCACATCCCCATATGGGAATCCTACAGAAAATATCTCTGGTTGAGACTCCCCTCAGGCCATTACCAGTTTTCAGCCCTGCCTTTTGGCCTTTCCTCTGCCCCAAGGGTGTCCACAAAGTGCCTGTCAGCAGTAGTGGCACACCTTCGAAGGCAGGGAGTTAGTTTTTCCGTACCTGGACGATTGGCTGGTGGTAGGGAAATCACCAGACCAGGTCAGACAGTACCTACAGATCACCCAAGACCTCTTGTAGTCTCTGGGATTCCTAATCAATCACAAGAAGTCAGTCCTCATTCCTGCACAAATTCTGCAGTTCATGGGGCAGAGATCAGTACCCTACAGGGCAGGGCTTTTCTGCCTTTGGACAGGGTAAAAAGTCTCCAGCTGATTGCAGATTCATTCAGCTTGCACATACCAAAAACTGCACAACAATTTCTGCAGCTGCTGGACCATCGGTGCACCCCTTCATGTCGACACCCCGACAGCGAAACACAAAAAGACCGTACGGCAACGTGGCTGCCGTGGTCGGCACACAATGCCGCTCCACAATGTTCTGCTTCCCCACCTCACGGACCAACTCCGACCTGGGAGTTGATAATCCTAAAGTCCGGGGGGGTGCAGGGGGCAGAGTCCTCTACAGAAAACATTTGCTGCATGGGCGGCACAATACCTGCGTTGGTATTGTGCCGTCGCTGTGGGGGAGGTTGGCATTTTCACTGTCAACCTCCTTTGGTGCTTCCCTGGGCCATACGGCTGCCTCCACAGGCACAGTGCTCGGTTCCAGGTTCCAAATGAGAGACCTTCAGTTCCACCTCAGGGCTCACTAGAGGCAAAGAAAAGATTATTTTTCAAAGCCCATTCCAGTAACAAGGACTTTGTTACAGGCCCTCCAGTGGTGGAAAGAGGAATCCAACCTAAGACAAAGGATTCCTTTTCAGAAAGATTCTCCTTCAGTTGTTCTTACAACAGATGCATCCCTGCTGGGCTGGGGCACCCATCTAGGGGATCACACAACCCAGGGCACCTGGTCAGCTGCAGAGTCCCTTCAGCACATTAATTTGCTGGAACTCAGAGCTGTGTTGCTGGCTCCAAAAGCTTTCTCATCCCTAGTACAAGGAAAGGTGGTACAGGTCAGAACAGACAACGCCCACAATGTATTATATAAACAAGCAGGGAGGCACCAGGTCAAGCCTGCTCTGCACAGAGGCCATGAACATCTGGATTCTGGCTTACTCCTTGGGAGTATCCCTGCAGGCAATTCACTTGCCTGGGAAAGACAGTACCCTGGCAGATGCCTTGAGCCGAATTAATCAGGCCCATCACGAAAAGACCCTGAACATGTGGTGGTGCAAGTGATTTTCAGAAGGTGGGGCATTCCGGAGGTAGACTTGTTCACATCCCACCAGAACTACCACCTACCACAGTACTGCTGCAGACCACCAGATCAGAGCACACTTCCTCTGGATGCTCTGGCTCTGGATTGGTCAGGAAGGTACCTATATGCCTTCCCTCCCTTTAGTATGCTGGCAGTTAGTAGAGGCAGCGTTTGAAAAGTTCTCGCATGCAAAGAGTTCTATCATTTGCAGGTGTTCTATTCTCTCCGGGCAGTCCTACCTAGAAGGCTTACTGCAGAAAGTTATGAATACCTGAGCATCACTGGGAAGAAACAAGATCACTATGGTAAGTCATTTTTTCATCTTTGGAAGTCTTCCAAGTTGAACGCCTCCCACCACCCAGGTGATATATCCTCTGGCAGCACCCCCTGACATCTGGTTGTTCTTTCCGCTGGAAGAGACAGGTCTCCTGAAGAAGACCCCAGTGGTTGACATGCGCAACCTATGTTTAAGCATCCATTCATTACTGGGCTAACAGTAAAGCTTTACACATGCTTATTTAATTGTTAGTTCCATTTTTTCCTTATTGAGTGCTACCCATAGGTTTCTTGGATTAATACATGGACATGGTGGTCTGAGGTCAGCACTGGCTCAGCTTTCTGCCATGCACTGTTTCCTCCTGTTGTTCTGGCTCCTTCACATTTCTGTAGATTTGAAGGATTTTGAGTTTTCCAAGCCCTTTCTTCAGGTAACTCTTTGACTGTTTCAGTCCATATTCACATTAAAGTTGCTCCTAAGCCTTCTGGCTCCTCTTGACGATTGTGTTCAATGATGGAAGACAAGAAATGGGTTTAAATTCTTCACCAAGTGTAGACAGACAGTGTTGTCCATGGATCTGCACAACACGTGGTTATACTGCCTGGGCGATCAACACAATGTCATAGGATGCAGTCCTTGCCAGGCTATGCTACCAGCGTCCATCGAAGACTGGAAGGCCAGATTGGCCCTAGAGCGACCTAAATACCACAATAAGGCCTCCACAGCTGCCGGGACAGCTGCTCAGGTGGCAGCAGCTTCGGTAAGTTCCTCATTGCCATTGATACTCTTCAACCTGCATGTCTTTGGGCGAGCAGGGGCCCATTTTCCCTACCTACTGTAATACCGCAGTCCCTACTTGGTCTCCGGCTTTACCTTCCCTTTCCTAACCACAAAGGTTCCCTTATGCCTGTCCTATGCATTCTTGAATCCTGCTACAGTTTGTGCCCTGACCACTTCCGCTGGGAGGTTTTTCTAGGTATTCACCACTCTGTGAAGAAGTAGTTCCTCACATTTCCCCTGAATCTACCCCCCTCCAGCATGACAGCATGACCCCTTTTTCTTGAGGATCTTTATTTCTGAAAAAATGCTTCCCTGTTGTACCCTATTTATACCCGTGAGGTATTTGAAAGTTACTATCATATCCCACCCCCCCTCCTTTTCTCCAGGGTGTACATATTGAGGTCCTTTAGCCTCTCCTCACAGGGCTTTTGATCCAGGCCCTGCACCAATTAGTTGCCCTCCTCTGGACTGCTACTCTGTCTTTCTGGAGATGTGGTCTCCAGAACTGGACATAGTACTCTAGGTGAGGTTTCACCAAATGATTTATACAGTGGTATCACCACTTCCCTCTTTCTGCTGGTGATACCCCTCCTTATGCACCGTAGCATCCCACTAGCTCTCCCCACTGCCTTGTCACACTGTTCAGCCACGTTTAGGTTGTCGGATGCGATTACCCCAGGTCTCTTCCCAGCTTGGTGGTTGTCAGTGTCATTCCCCCCCACTCTTGTACTCCTCCCTGGGTTTCTTTGTCCCAAATGCATGATTTTGCACATCTTAGCATAGAATCTTAGTTGCACATTTTTGACCACTCGTCAAGCTTTCTTTGATCTTTATTAATTTTTTACACACACATACCTTTCCCCCGGAGTGTCTACCCTACTGCAGATCTTTGTGTTATCTGCAAAAAGGCATACCTTCTCTTCTAGCCCCTCTGCAATGTTGCTAATAAAAGACATTATAAAGAGGACCAGTCCCAGTACTGATCCTTGTGACACCCTGCTGGTCACCCTCTCTTCGTCAGAGTGAGCTCCGTTTACCCCACTCTCTGTCGTCAATCCCCCAGCCAATTTCTTACCCAGTTTACTACCTTTGAACCCACTCCCAGGCTACCCAGCTTGTTTACGAGTCTCCTATGTGGAATGGTGTTGGAGGCCTTTCTGAAATCTAGGCAGGCTACATCCAAGGCTCTACCCTGAGCTAATAAAAGTAACAAGGCTCATGTTACTTGAGTACTGACTCCGATTTGTGCTACAAGTCGGGTCAAAATCGTAAATATAAGTTTTAAAATGCCATCTCATAGACTTGCATGGAGCACGTCACCACACTAGGCATATAAAGATCTCAAAAACAAGGAAGCACAGCAACAGTGTCGGCGATTAGGAAGTGGAAGGGATCGAGCGGATAACCCCGGGCAAATACAATCCTTTGGCCTTTCGTAGGGGACTAAAGAGAACATTTTTCAACTACTGCAGAGGAACTCTCACTCAGGTAAGGGAGTCTCCTGATGATTTTACAGGCAAGGAGAAAAATCCGGGAAAGGTGCTCTTTAAAGAAGCAAGTAAAAATATTTGCTCAATCACATTTTAAAATGCATTGTACTCTGTGGGTATAACAGATATATTAATTGTGTATTTGAATTTTTATGTAAAAAAATGCAAACAATTTTACAAAGTTCAGAGATTTTAATGTGAAAAAAATGTTTTCAGTATTTTACTCTTTGCATTATTTTACAACAAATACTTCAAAATAATGTGCATAAATGCATAGCATTGCTTGAAAAAGAGCCAAATATGTAAATCATGTAAACAAAAAAAATAGAATTGAAATACTTTTTCTAATATTGTTGCACAAGTGGAAAAAATTATCTTGACAACCTTGTTATCGCGATAATTTCATCACAGTTATCGTATCATCAAAATGTTACTATTGTGACACCCCTACTTTTAACCCTGGGCTTTATAGTGGGGGGGGGCATCATTGTCCCAGGTGTATTTAAATATGGCATGGAAGAGGGAGAGAGCCATGTCAGTATCCATGACAGAATAGATGGGGGACCAGTCAGAGGCACCAAGGTTATTTAGGAGAGCACTAGTGTCAAGCAACTTTAGTAACCTACATGAAATGTATTTGGGGCGGATTGAGTGGTCTTCACCTTCCTGATGCAGGTGTACAGTGGGTCACACAGTGGTCACTGAAGGTGTCCAGTAGAATGCCTACTGCACTGATACTGTGGGGGTGAGAGAAGAGCACCTAGTCCATGAGGGAGTGGTTAAGTGAGTGAGGATTGAGCTGGGTGGGTTCGGTTATTGGGTCAGACAATTTTTGGGACTCAGTTCTATGTAGGGTGGGCCTGGAGGCAGGGAGAGACAATTTTTGCTGAAGTACATCCCCACAGAGGATGAGGTCATCAGAGATGGCATGGGGAATGAGGGATAAGAGGTAATCAACCAAGGAGGATGGAGATATTTTAGGAGAGGCATATAAAACACCAACAAAGATGGGGAGAATGGAAGGGAGGGATAGCTTGGCCAGAAGGAGCTTGTGAGATGAAAGGACTGACTCTAGAGAAGGTGATGGAACAGGATAGGTTCTGATGGACATACAGGGCAGCACCACAACCACACTTGCAATGGTCCTGCTGGAAAAGGTGGTAGCTGCTGAGAGCCAAGCTGGAGTCAGGTACCCTAGAGGAGAGCCAAGATTCAGAGATACACAAGTGGCCAGGAGAGTACTGAGCGATCCGGACTTCAAGGGGGTCGAACTTAGGAAGGAGGTTCCTAGTATTAAGGTGGAAAATGCAGAAGCCTTTAGGGAGAGTGGGGGGAGAGAAGGGGCCAGGTTTGGGTCTACTGTCACCAGCAAGGAGGAGGTAAATGAAGAGGAGAAGGAAAATGGAGTGGGACCTGTGCCCCCTTGAATTGGGGAGAGACATGGTGGAGAAGTTTAAGGTTTAGGACGGGGGTGTAGAGGAGCGGCTAGCCCAGGTTGGATGGCAGGGGTTGAGTATGGGAAAGGGGAAGTGGGGAGTGGAGGGGTAAGGTGGAGGAGGTTGAGGGAGAAAGGGCAGAGGAAGAGAGGGGAGGGTATGAGAGGAGGAGGATGGAGGAGAAGAGAGGGGACTGGGATAGGAGGGAGGGAAAGAGAGGAGGAGGAGGAGAGAGAGGGGACTGGGATAGGAGGGAGAGAAGAGTGAAACAAACAGACAGACAGGAATGGTAAGGAACATAGTTAAGTATGTCTGGAGGCAGGTGATTTGACCTAGGTAGATCAACAACAAATACAGTGACTGTAAAAGAAAGGCAACAGCTAAGAAGTTTGAACCAAAGTGGTGGTAAACCTTGAGGTAATAACTAGTGTAGATCAGGTTTGGTAAGCAGATGTGTGACTATTGTGGCAGCAATAGTAGGAGCAAATAAACCAGCAAGAAAGTTTATATATAGTGTATGCTGGAACGTTGTTCTCCACCGAAATCAGTTAACTGTAAAATGTTGTTTTGCTGCAGTAGTGACGTCCATAGTGCAGCAGAATTACTTTTCGTTCTGCTGCACTACGGACGTCACACAACACCGCTGAATGACAGCTGCAGCAGAAATGGCAGGCTCAACCAGATAACTGTGGTGGTGGCGGCAACACGATCTCCCATCACTCACAAACTGCAGGATCAACCAGATAGTTCCACATTTAATTAAAAGGCAGGATCAACCAGATATATAAATAGTACTTACAAACAGGAGATTCTCCTCGCTGATACCGCTTTTCGCTAAACAAGGAATTCGGCCGCCATGTTTGTATGTTTTTTTTGAAGCCCGCCCACACCTGTTCAGCAACCATTCGAAGGTTGCCCTATCAAAGTGACTGATGCGTGCTCCATAGCAACCTCAAATCCCCACTCTGACAGCGAATTGAAAAGTTTGTGACCCTTACAAAAACAAATGTAACCACTGCAGTGTTGTTGAAATTATCATTTATTACCACTATTTTCTTGTCCTCAAAGTGCAGGTTTTTCGCCATATACTGTATAAAAAAGTGTGTGCTCCCGATGCACAACAAAGCTGTTCTCCAACTTTATGGTTACTATACCGACTGTGTGACTTCTCGAGCTACGCTCTCGAGGTCAACAGTTGGCATAGTAACCACTCAGTTGGAGAATAGCCTTATTGTGCATCGGAAGCCATACACTATCCTATATGTTGTGTATGACTGCTCATGCACAATCCTCTATAAGCTACAGGTACCGAAAGCACAAGTTCAGAGTGTCCCAGATAAGGTGTAAGTAATAATTAGCGTTACACCCTAAAAACATATACTCTCAAGAGTCCGGTACCAAAAATAAAGTTCAAGGCGACCTAGATAGGGTTTGAGCAATAACTGGTGTTTCAACCTAGGAACATATAGTCCCAAGAGTT
Organism: Neoceratodus forsteri; assembly: GCA_016271365.2. NCBI lineage: Eukaryota > Metazoa > Chordata > Ceratodontiformes > Ceratodontidae > Neoceratodus > Neoceratodus forsteri. Next base: position 438,359,759 of record CM057459.1, on the reverse strand, counting down.
TGATACCAAAAGCAAAAGTTCAAGGAGACCCAGATGGGAGAAAGCAGTAACTAGCATTTCATCATTAGGATGAGCAAGTTACCTTACAGAATGTGATGTGTGAGGCAGATGGGATAAGCAGTCAGTATTTACTGTGCTGGGGCAGCATGCCCAGCCGACAGCAGACACTGGGCAGACTCCTGTTGATGTCCTTAGTTTTCAGTCCTTTGTGCAGAGGCTGCAGCGTGGAGGACTGCTTGAGTTGGTGTTCCTGAAGAGAGAAAAAGCTCTGCCTGTGAGCACAGGGCTCCTGATGATTAGCTGGCACTTGTGGAAGGGATTGTCTATCTCTTGAGGGTCCAATCTCTCGTTCCAAGGCTCAGGCAGTGATTGTGGAGGAGGGGGTAGCCTGATGTTACTGGGGCTACCGTCTCAGTTGATGTAGGGGTCCAATCTGATGCAGAACAAGCCATGCTATGAGTGGGCGGCATGCAGCAGGTAGAAGCTCAGACTTTTGTGGACTTCTTCAAGCCCCACCCAGTAAGCTCAGTGCTCCCAACACTTGGGTGGCACTTATGGAGAGGGTTGCCTGTCTCTTGAGGGTCCTATCTCTTGTTCCCAGGCTTAGGTAGTGATTGTGGAGGAAGGGTAGCCTGATGTTGCTGGAGCTACCCTATCAACGAGGTAGGGGTCTTCAGTTTCTTCAGGTGTCCACAGGCGGAGGCAGAGGATGCACTGTCTCAGAAATGGGCGTTCTGGATCGCCTTCCTGTTTCCTCCATTACCATCACTCCTAATAGTAATAGGAACAATTCAGGCATTAAAAGGAAACTTCCTTCTGATTGATCTGGAATGGACAAGAAGGCCATGGTTCTGCAATCTAATAACTTTGTATCAATTTGGGGACCCTTTTGGCTTCCTCTTTCAGAGACCTGCTGGGGTAAGGTCCCATTTTCATCTTAATTCAGAGCAACTACAAATGTCAGCCTGGCTCTTGAAAGGAGGATGCTACAAAAGCGAGGATATTTAGCTGAGGTGATGGACATGCTCATGACCTACAAGAAAATATCTGTCTACAGCATATGAGAGAGTCTGGAACAGTAAGGGCAGAAGGTTTAGTGTTCAAGCAGAGTGGATGGGCTGGTAGGTCTTTATCTATTATCAGTGAATCTATGCATCAAAGAAAGCCTCTGCGATTTGGGGTTTTCTTCAGGCCAGAAGAAATGGAAAGGGACCTGGGGGTAATCATGTCAGATGACCTTAAGGTTAACAAGCAGTGTGAGAAGGGGCTGGGAGGATACTGGGATGTATAGGGAGAGGCATCACCAGCAGAAAACAGGAAGTTGTTATCCCTCTGTACAGACAGTTGGTGAGACCCCATCTGGAGTACTGCATCCAGTTCTGGAGACCCTGTCTCTGCAAGGACATAGGCAGGATAGAGGCAGTCCAGAGGAGGGCAACTAAAATGGTGCAGGGTCTGCAAGAGAAGCCATACGAGGAGAGACTAAAAGAGCTTAAAATGTATACCCTTGAGGAAAGGAGGGAGAGGGAGGACATGATAGAAACTTTTAAGCACCTCAGTGGAATCAGCAAAGTCCAAGAGGGCAGCATCTTTCAGAAAATGAGATGTGCAAGAACAAGGGGACACAGTTTGAAGATGGGGGGGGGGTGGTTCAAGGGCAATATGAGGAAGTATTTTTTCACAGAGAGAGTGGTGGACGCATGGAACAGCCTTCCTGAGGAGGCTGTGGGGTCTAAAACTGTGGGAGAATTTAAGAATGCATGGGACAGACATAAGGCAATTTTTGTGGAGGGTAGGAAGAAATAGGCTGTTGGTTAACTAGGATCTGCAGCTTATCCTCTAGATAGGGAAATGGGCAGACTAGGTGGGCCAAGCGGTCCTTATCTGCCATCAAAGTCTATGTTTCTATGTAAGTATCTAAGACCTTAGGAGGCGTAATGAGCCACTAGGCTCTCGGATTCCTCCTTGGATAATTAGAACTGGGCAGTCATCATGATGTGCCAAAGGGCCATTTTCTGCCAGCATGTTTCTATGTTTTTATGTTTACCATCCTTTGGGTCAGGCTTCACTGTTATGGCTAATTTGAGCCCCATAGAGAGTTACTTGGTTGGAACACACACTGACACTTTTACAAAAAAGACAACGAAAACTGAGGGGGGCATCCATGCCGCCAACCAACCAGAAAAAAGTTTTATTTTTTTAAGCAGTTAGTTGGACCAGGTCCTCATATGTCACTTGTGCCTCCACAGAAACTATGTATAGTTCTCAAAGCTCTCTGTTAACTTCCTTTTGAGCCGTTGGCTACTGTTTTTGAAGATATTCTCTCCATCAAGGGTGCTTCCTGGTAGCTGTTTTTTCCACCATATGGCTTAGTCAACTTCAGGTTCTCGCTGGCAGGGAGCCTTATCCTTCTGTTCTCCCTGACTGAGTAGCCCACAGGACTGTGCCCACTTTTATCCCAGAAGTGTCCACTGCTTTTCATGTGAACAGAGTTATGCCTTCAGTCATTTTGATAATAGACAGTATCTGTGTTTCTATTTATCAGTAAAGTTACAGTGATTTTTTTCTTACTTTATATTACTATTATTATTATTATAATACTGTGTGGAAATACATGCGAGCTGATGAGTGAGATGCTGTGAAATGCTCATATTCTCAACATTCTGTACTGATGTCACAGCTCTGAGCTGTGTCAGTGAGTTCCTATCAGAGGGTGCATTTTACGGTTTGTTACCAATTCCCAGGGACAGAGTTGGCGTTAACAAAAAAAGAAATTATGGCAGCTCTTAGAATTTTTTTCTGTTCCTCTGTTCTTGCACTAAATTATGTTCTGAGTTTGCTTTTAAAGAGATGCTTTACTTGTACAAAGCGTGAGCTACACTTCCTGTATTCAGAAAGAGTTACATCTATAGAACACCATGTATGAATGAGATGGAAGATTGTTTTCTGTGGGAAGGGCATGGCTTACAGCAGGGGCTGTATTCCTAGTTTCTCAGAATCTTGGTATAGCATGTACTGGTTTAAAGAGCAGCTCTGCACTTCAGGATATAGTTTCATAAACATACCACTGCACCTATTACAATTCACCTAAAATTATTATTTTTTCTTTATTTCAGTTTACTTACCTGGCTTTATAACACATCTCAGTAATCTAAGAGGTGTGTATAAAAAGTGTTTGACTGTCCCCAACTGACATCGTAGTGTCTTTGTTATGACATCACAGTACCTAAGACTATAGATTGTGATGTCACAAACAGCAACTGCGAGGTCATTTGGGGACAGCCAATCTTAATCAATTGCAGAGTGAAATAAGTACTGCATTATCTGAAATGTGTAGTAGACCTATAAGAAGAGAAAGTATAAAAAAAAAAAAAAGGCAAACACTAAAGTTAAACATAAAATTATTGTAAATGATGGAATTTTTTATAGCGGAATAAAGTCTTGGATATTTTTAAAATGAAAGTGCAAGCTACATGGTGTGTATTTTGCTGTAGCCTCTTTCGTGTACAGCATATGTATTGTACTAACTTGATAACATTTACAGTGGGGTGTGACAGAGCTTTATGTCAACTTATTTTCAGAAGCCTTTGTTTTTTTTCTTTTAACTTTGAAAGCTTCTTCCAGTAATCCTGATAGAGGTGGTAAAGCAGAGGTCTTGGTGTGATCCTTCTTGTATCAGTCTCCTCCATAGAGCCCCACTCTTTGGTCTTAGGAACATCTTGCCCGTGGAGCCCTGCCCAAGACCTCCACTCCCCTTGGCCACAACAGGCTTACCTCTGCCACTGTGAGATCTTCCCTAGATAATATCCTGGGGCAGGGTGCCTCATGGCGCTTCACTACTGAGTCCAGACTCGAGGACATCTGACCTCCTTGTATACCACCCCTTTCCAGGGTGGGGTTCGTTTAACTTCTGTGTGTCAAATCTGCTTCAGCAGTGGGCACTTGTGACTGGATGGAAGGTGGCCAGCTGGAGACCACATTGGGCATGGAGGCAGGTAGAGTGTCATCCTCCTCCAACATGGCCATTTTTTCCTGGGTATCTCCCTGAGAGCATGCGCTGTGCCATCGCTGGGCACCGGCAAGTCAGTTGTGTTAACATCTGCACGCTCTCTCCTTCCTGTGTACCTGATCTCACTGCTGCACCGCCAGCTTGGGTCAACCAGAGGATAATGCAGTAGGAGGCCCAAACTGTCCTCTTGGAAGGGGGAGAGCATCCTGTGTGATTCTCTATCCTCTCCTTGTTGGCACTCCGATGGCCTGGGCTTGTTCCTGAACCCAGTTAACTGGCATCACAGATGAGGATGTTGCTACTGTGCCATGGGCCAGCTCTAATATAAAGCTGTGAAAGTAAGAGAAAGCTGTTAAGTTGGGGAGTATATGACTTGCAATACAAGTGAACGTAGATTATGTTCAGAGTTTGATGATAAAAAAATTATCTTTGACTTAAACAGAAAGTAGCCCTCTCAGTCATAATGTGACACAGAGGAGGTTTCAGCTGTGCAAAAGACTTTCCAAAACCATTGCTGCCTCTCACAAACAAGTATCAATATCATGACCAGGTTAACGCATCCATTTTACTAACTGCTGCTTCTTCTTTTCTTCTTGCTGCGGTTGTAGTGTCCGAACTAACATTGCAATCAGGTACAGTAAGCAAAGCTGTGCGCTGTCTTGAGTAGTCTTTAAAAACATAGTTAGCCATCCTTGTAGTACGCATAATTTTGTGTGTAGTTTTATTAATGTACTGAAAAATACTAGCAAAGAAGCTGGAATGTTACGGCAGGAATGAAACACATTTTTTATTGTATTGTGAAACTCTTCATTCATTGATTTAGTTGAAAGCCCAACTCATGTTTGCAGTAGCACTTAGCGTGATGTTGACTTTTGAGTCATCTCTGTATGCATTAAGCAGATGAAGATGGGTATGCACACGTAACAAATTTACTTGAATCTAGAGCTATTTGTTTCTTTTAATCAAGGTTTTTATTTTAACTTGCTTTTTAAGCTCTTTCATGGAGCCCCACTACAGTCCCTGCCAGTACCCCAGCTTCATCAACTTGCCATCTCCCAGGTTACTTACCTCCTCCCTAGGAACCCCTGTGGGCTTGCCCCGGCACATGATGGGGCCTTCAGGATGGAACCAGACCCCTCCAAAAGCAACCAGTATAGCCGTCCAGGAGGAGAGCCTGGTTTGGTGGATGTGAGGCCTGCAAGCACTGCGCTCCCTTAATGCTGTACGCCAGGGTTTGTTTTTGTTTTTTTGGTCAGGTTTCCATGCTGCCCCAGGTGGATGTCACACACAAGTAAGTAATGACGCACAGCTGCCCCATGTGCATACATTGACGATGGCAGCATCCTCCCTGTCTCAGAATGGCCCTGACTGCATCTCCCCTGGTGGTCACCCAGGGGGCAGTATCACAGCGAGGCTTTGTTGCCTACCCTTGCCAGAAGAAGGGAATCCTCTTGAGTCACTCAACCTTATTTATTTATTTATGACTTTGATAACTGGGTGAGTGCACTGATCCCAGGGACTGTTTTCAGGCATGACTCTCCCCCGACTGGTCCCTGATTACCAAGGCTCACACGTGAACCCAGGTCGCCAGGTTTGCAAGTAGTAGTGTTACCACTGCGCCAACTTGCTGGCTTTAATCAAGGTTTTTACTGCTCCTGTCACCTCCTTTTCCAATTTAGCCTTAAACTGGCACAATCCTAGCACCTACCACCATGGATCAGCTACAGTTGTTGTGCAGGGCTCAAGATTACTAGTGGCTACTGTCATGTGGACAGTGTCAAAGATTTTTTTTCTCTCTTCCCATTTTCATCCCACCTTCTATGTGGCATTCTGCAGCACCACCAAACTTGAAGCGCCCCGTGGAGGAGATGGGGAATTACCTCATTGGACAACCTCAGAGGTCATTGTATGGGAGGAAGCAGGGACAACCCCTCCATGGTCACAGTAGGCTGTCATCAGCAGTACGCCCAGCTCTTGGACTGCTGAGAAGTGAAGACCAGAGCTCACATTTGAACCTGGACCATCTGCATGGTAGTGCAGTGTCTATCACTGGGCCATCAGAGTTGACCTCTAGCCATTCATTTTTAAGTATGGATGGCAATTTGTAAGGTTTTTACTTGAAATACATACTGATTTTATCTAGCCATGTGTTAATTGCTTTGACTGTCCTGTTTACACAACGTAATATACCCAAAGGTCTCTGTTGGTCAGCATTTCACATGCATATAATATACTTGTAATCTGAATAAAATATTAAATTAAACCTTCACATGCAGTTATATAACATTGAGTAGTATAAAGGTAGTCCACACTGTTGCTTCTGTGCACATATTCTGCACATGAGCTGGGCTTAGTTGCATGGTTAGTAGCTGAGTAAATGTTTTAACAGTGAAAGATTGTGGATACATTGCATTTTGATGGCTTCTGTAGGTGTATGCTTAGAAAAACTTTAGAAATTGGTGCCATGCCATACGGTTTATATAGCTGCAGCTCTTGTTTTAATGCAAATAATGTGCAAACATTCTTTCCGTTATTTATTTTTTTTTTTTTTATTTTGTTAAGGACTTTACAACACATTTTGTACCCCAGAAGGGTACTTTTGAACAGATTTGTAGAAACACCTGCTAAGGATTTTTACAGGCTCCTTACTGTGTACTTCATATGGGGGAAGATATAGAAAAAAAGTAATATCACACACGTTGAATAGTCTAGTATATAACCAACAAACTTTATTTTTTAAATTCTTTGGTAAGGGGGTAAGGCCCACTAGGCACTAGTGCCTGTTTTCAGGGGTTTGACCTGGGAGCACTGGGAAGGGTAAGTGACTTGCTCATGGTCACACAGTATGCAAGTGGAGGTTGTGGGAATCAAACCGAAGTCTGCTGGATGTGCCAAGCTCATTCACAGCCCTTACTCTAACCTCTAGGGTATACTCGAAGGGGATAAACTCGTAAACCTGTAGTTCCTCGCTTAACCACCTATCTTATAGACTATAACAGTCACACAGTATCCCCCTTAGCACGTAACCTAACAGCATTAGCCTGAGAGAAATCCTGAAACCAAAAACCTTTTTGTCATAATAGCAGCGTGATTGAAAGTTGGTCATACAACTATAAAAGGTCACTCCACTCAGATCCCATAAGCTGCAAAAAGATTGCTAGAATAGATGCAACAGTTCAGCTGTCATTCTAATACACACACAACAGAGCATTCATGGTTTATATAAAATGTAACTGGAAATGAACCAAAACCCTCATAATTCGGTACTCAAAGTGCATATATACCAATGTAGTTAGAGTCAGAGTCAGAAATGTCATAGTCTAAAGTTGGAGCTGTCACTGCCTCTTCTTCATCTTCTGGACCAGCTTACTGGCATCCTTTGGTTCGTTGAACAGATAGGTTCTATCTTGCCATACAACACTGAGTTTAGCTGACATAAGTAGTACATGCTGGACCCTCTGGGATTGCAGTGTACCTCTAATGCCATCAAAGGCTTTCTGTCTGAGCCTCTTGCAGTATGTTAGGTTAGGGTATATCGAGAGCTCCTCTTCCCCATAATGTAGTCTCCTAATCTGTCTGGGCAAGGTAAGGACCCCATCCCTACTTCTGACTCATTTGCTGAGGACTGGAAAGGTTTGTGGGGCTTAGGGGCTTGCTGATGCCCTTCTTGTTTAGTAAGATTTTACTAATTTCAGATTGGTTTCCAACAGGCCAGGGACTTGCAGGAGTAGCAGTAGACAAATTGTAGGGCATCTTCCCCCTCTGAACCTTTTGGGAGACTTATTATGCTTAAAGTTCTTTCTTACACTTGATCTTACAGTGTTTCAAGAAACTGTCCCAACAAGCCATTCTCTTTGACAAGTTTTCTATTGTGTCTACTGCACGTGACATAGACCTCAGTGCACTGGACACTTTGCTATATTACATTCACCCAGGTCTCCAAGGTGGACACTCATGGGGTAATTCCACCCTTTCATTTTAGAGCCATATCCTGGGCTGTCATAATGAGTTGAGTCAGTGCGGTGTTCACTGTTTGCAGGGTGACCACTACTGTGAATGAAGCACTGAGGCCTGCTGTTGCCACTAGCAGTGGTGACTTCTGCCCTTGTAGACCAGTTATCAGCTTGAAAAGTGGCTGGAAGCAGTAGATCCTCTCTGCCTCCCCATTGCTTTGCTTAGAGCGTGTCATCAGAAATATACAGTATATGCGTTCAGTAGTCAGAAAATGTAATTTTTTTTTAGCATTGAGTTATATCAAAATCGGATTTCTTGAGGGAGCACAAGAAAAGATAAACACATCTGTTCCCTCTAGTTGCTCAGCACTGATCATTTCTGAAATAACAGGTTTGTCATTTTGTTTTTTGCAACAGAAAATGACGTACTGTATTTTTTTTCATAATGTGTATTAAAGATTTTTCAGAGCACTTAGAAAGCAGTTCATCTTACTTGGTCTGCAGTTCGAGTATGTACAGTACGCACACATGGTCTTTCTGAACTCAGTTATACATCAATGAAAATCATTCATTTTAATGTCGAGAGGGAGTACGGTATTTCTGAGGTGTGCTCACCCCTGAGGGAGTCCCTGCTGTTATCCAAGACTTAGGCTTTTAATTCCCTTGTAGTCTGTCCCTGTCCCTTGTCAGTTTCCTGCAGTCAGTCTGATTCCCTAGATTGCCAGAAAGGCCTAGTTTCTCTGGCAGCCTAGGGAGATACACAGTATAAAAGTTAACACTGTTTCCATTCTGCATACTTTGTAATCTTCAGTTTTTGACATAGGAGCCATCGCATTGAGCAGTCTGGAGCCATTTAACTCATTACTTCCAATAGACTTTGTATGAAGTCCGAACTATCCAGTGTTTAACTGACACAAACTGTCCACCCAGGGTATAATGAGCCACAGAAATCCAATATTATCTCTTTGCTAATCTGTGTATCAGTATTTGATGTTGCTGATTGAAAGTCAGTAAACCTCGCATATTAAAAGAAAAAACGTTAAAGGAGCTCAGTGCATTATATAGTTTGATCTTTAAATCTCCTCTGGACCTGCTGATTTAGGTATGTTTGGCTACTGTTAGTTCCAGCCCTGCCTTGGAGCTTTTCTATCATGGGGACAGTATCCTTTGTGAGATTTCATGCTCCTAAAACAGACGTAGGACAACTAGGATGCATCAGAATGTGTCTGTGGTGCTCTGTTTACATGTATTGTAGATTTTCTGTGTTCTCAGGCATGCCTGTTGATAATGTGATATTTTCTGTATGATGTTTTGACAGCATCTCCAAGAGTTTTGAAAGTCATGTGTGAAAAGTATTATCAGTACACAAAGCCAAAACGTATTCGAGTTTGTGTTGGTACATGGAATGTGAATGGTGGAAAGCAGTTCCGAAGCATTGCTTTTAGGAACCAGACACTCACTGATTGGCTGCTGGATGCACCAAAGTTAGCTGGTGCCCAGGCTCTTCAAGGTAAGAATATACAGCAGTTGAAACCCTACTGGGTAAGGCTCTTACATATTTTTTTTTGTCTGATCACTGTGCCCCCTGCTACTCATTGGCCATCCTCCACTAACACATTGATAGTAAAGTTTGCCAGATTCAGGAACAAATTAAATAACTTTGCAGCACCATCTCATTGGAGCAGCTTGTAAAATATGTCCAAACTGCACTCCTCTGTACCAGTTTCATGGTTCAAGCTCTTACTCATCCAGCTAACTGCCAGTGTTCATAACTGTTCTGGTTAAACTGAAAGTAAGGGCCAACTATGAAAATGTCTTACTGTAGCTAACTGGATAATCTGTACAACTGTAGACACATATGTTCCAGAGTAATGTTGTCATTTTTGCACAGTCTCATTGTAAATAAGAGTTTAACTTAACTGTAAGCCTAATAACTAAAATGAATGAATGAATGAATCAATAAATAAAGCTGGACAAGCATTTTCCAAATTTTTTTAACATTTGATGAAGTACACACAATTGTGTACCACAGACGGAATACTTTGTCTGCATTAACCATCGTAAAGTACATCCAGTGAGTGCCTGCAAGGAAGCAAACAGCAATAAAAAAACAATAGTTTATCACTGGACAACATAATCTTACTGAAAATTGGTATTTTCCTGTTTAAAGGAATCATAGGCTGCCTTCCAAATTCAGTCAAAACATTATTTCCCAGACTTTCTAATGTATGTGGTACTAGATCACAGAATAGATTTACTTTTAAGCTTTCCTTAATGAAGAAGTCTATAGGTCAGAGATTAATCCTCTATTGAGTTCCATTATTTTTGAACTCAATACCTGCTGAATTTCTGAATTGTAGAACAGTCTTCAGTTTCAAAAGGAGACTTTTATCATTTTTAAAAGACCAGCAGGAATAGATTATGTAATATGTAGAATCTTGTGCAGTCTATGTATTGTCATTATATTGTATGTTATTATGTCTTTGTATGTTATTTGTTATCCACTCACCATCTGTGAAAATGGGCATTTTGCTGATCAGGTCTACAGGTATAAAAAATAAATGAAATGAAGAAAACCGGGTGCTATGTCAGCATGTGGGCTGAGAATGAAACAAAAAGGTTATATTAAATGCATGCTGAAAATAGAAGATAGAGCTGGAAATAGGTCTTCTTCAGGAATTATCTAATAGAGAAAAAAAGCAAAGTTAGTGGAGAGGTAAGGAGAAGTAAAGAGAAATAAGGATATATATGAGGAAAGAAAATAGGGGTGGATCTGTGTGGGGGAGCGCTCTCTAGATCCTCCCTTATTTTTATTTTCTCACATCTAAACTTTATTTCCCATAATTCTTCATTAACTTTTCTTTTTTTTTGTTATTTTAGATAATTCCTTACGAAGCCCTATTGTTGAAACATCGATTCTGTTTTTCTATTTTCAGTGTGCATTTAATATTACCTTTTTGTTTTGAGTATCTATAAGAATCAGTTACTTAAAGGAGTGTTATATATGCATGCTAAACTTGAAATAATTTTTTATATTTGTTTTTATTCAACATTTTCCTTTACAAACAGCTGAAAAAGAAGATATAATAGGAACAGATAGCAACACATATCAAGGTCTGTAACTCAATTTCAGCAGTAAAGTCCATATGGAGAGCAGTTGGTGCTGTCCTGAGAGAGCCTTTTCATGCAGTCTGCAGTTCCTTAATATAGCCCTCAAGCAGGCCTTAGTCTCCCAGCACATATATGGTTGTATCCCAGACCTTCCCTTTAATGCAAAGCTGTCTCCGAACAATGAATAACAAGCCCTACTATACAAACATGTGTCTGGCCTCCCTTTCTAAACTGAACTTTCAGCAGTTTATGTCATTTGATCCTTAGTTAACATAGAAACATAGAATTTGACGGCAGATAAGGACTGCTTGGCCCACCTGGTTTACCCGTTTCCCTACCTAATGGATAAGCTGCAGATCCTAGATAACCAACAGCCTACTTCCTCCTACCCTCCTATTTCTGTTGGCGTTGTAGTCCTAAATCGGATATACCCATTAATTCACCCACGTCGTTTGATACGGCGTTCATTTCATCGACTGTACGAGCTTAGACCGATGACGGTACACAGTTTTACTGGTCAAGCTAAGTTATTTTTAAATCAATTCTGAGGAGTTTGTACCTTCCTTCCATGAGGATCTGCCTTGATCTGGAAAAGTAGCGATCAGCTAAATCGGACGGCAGAGGAGTTTAGTTTGGAGGGGCTTCGAGGAGTGGAGTGAGTGGATTATTCTGTGGTCTGGAGCCGGGAGCTGTTGATTTGGGGTTCCTTCAGCTTTCTGATTTGGAGCTTTTGATTCTTTTCTGAGGAGGATTTTGCCTGTGGTGTGGCGAGGGGTGTGTTTTCCACAAGTTCTGACCATGGGGGGTGGGGTCTTGGTCCTGGCTGCTAGCCCTGGGGAACTGAGAGAGTTTGATTGGAGGATCGATCGTTCTCTCGGTTTTGCCCTGTGGTTTCTGGGGTCTACCTGGTTGGGTCGGGTACTCCTTGGTTGCCTAATGTGGGAAGAGTAGCGGGGCCTGGGTTTCCTCCCCTTGTTTGGGCAGGGTTGGAGTTTCACCTACCTGAAGAATTTGATTAATTAATTCGAGCTCCACTGACATGGCGTTTTGTGGAGGTTTCGTCTCTGTGCTGGGAAAACTTGGAGGAATCAAGAACTACTAGTATCTGGAATAGTGTGGATAAAATCTGGAAGAAGGGCGAACTCTGTAAAACTGTGAGTACTTTAATAATTTTGTTTATGTTGAGAGGCAGTGAGAGGGCCTCATTTGAATATTATTTCATATACTGTCATATTGGTGTGGCAGTGGGAGTGCTGCGCTATCTGGCATTATTCTGAGACGGAGGGGGGTGATGAGAGATCCCTCTCCACTGCAAAGTTATGAGGTTGTAGTGAGCTTTTTAGTTCTGATACATTGGGAGTGTACCAGACTATAAAGTGCTTGGACATATTTTTAATTAAGTTACATTATCTACTGGCCACTTTTTGGTGGTATGAGGACCATTGTGGACTGAAATTTTGGATTTTTCTGCATTATTGTTTTGCATATGTATCAATTATATTTGCTTCTTTATTGATAGCTTGACATGAATGAATGTTGTGTTATTTGTTTAGAATTTAATTTATGCAAATGTGTGTGAAAGAGGTGTGAGTGTGTTATACAAAGTGTACTGTTGTGGGTGGTGAGGGCGTGGTATTTGAGGAGTTTGAATTATTGAGTGGGTTGTTTGTGTTTTAAGAAATGTGTTGGGTTTTGGGGCCTGTAATGCGCAGCTGCTTGGGTGATAACCTCCAGGGCCTTCGTCCCTTCAAACTTCCAGTATTGTTGTGGGAAGCCTACTCTAGATGTAGGGCATTAGGGATAGCTTGGGGGGGAGGGGGGCCTGGTGGGGTGTCTCCCGAGTGGCTCCCAGAGTGTCCAGGATTTGGGTGGTGAGGTCAAGGAGACGCCCTGGGGCAAAATGAGGGGTCGAACGGGGTTTGCCTTATCTGGTCCCTATACCCAAGGGCTCCACCTTACAGGGTGGGCAAATGACTGGTCCGGCTGCTTTACCTCATTCTACTTGGGTTGTGATGTGCAATGCCAGATTGATAAGGAACAAGATGGCTATAATGGCGGACTTGATATCCTCTGCCGATCTAGCTTGCATCACAGAGACCTGGCGGGATGAAAATGCCACCCCAGTTTTAGAGGTAGCAGTACCAGCCAGACACTCCGTGATACACAGCCTGAGGAAGGATCGTAGGGGCGGGGGGGTGGCCATTTGTTTTAACTCTAACCTGAACCTCATGGTGCTGCCTATGGGTCCTATAGGATCCTTTGAGTGTGTGGTTGCCCGAGGGGGCGTGGGTGCGAGTTTTAGTGTCCTCCTGCTCTATTGCCCCCCCGGGAGTGATGGGGATTTTTTGCAAGAGGTCGAGGAGTTCATCTCTGGCTTGGTATTGGAGTCCCCCAGGTGGTTGATCATGGGGGATTTCAGTGCCTGGGTCGACGGGGGGAGGGCTATCAAAATTTGGGATAGACCTTCTCAGGAGCATGGGGGCACTGGGCCTAACACAAAAGGTAACAACAGTGACGCACTCGGGTGGCCACACACTGGATCTGTTTTTTTTCTTCAGAATTGGATATTATGGACCTTAGTGCAGATCTGGTGGTTTGGTTGGATCATAGCACCGTTGGGTTCATGTTTAGGGCCCCCCCCCAAGATGGTCCTGCCCATGTGGAGATGGTCCAGTACCGGTCATTAAGGGGAGTATCCCCAGAGGACCTTTTGGCAGTGCTGGACCTATCGGGTGTTAGGCAGCTTGTGCGATTGGGTTGGAGGAGGCAGTACCGGCCTATAATGGGGTGGTTGGTGCAGCCTTTGACTCAGTTGCACCCTTGCGTGTCTGACCCTTGGCTTCTCGTCTGGAGATCTCTTTGGTATGATGAGAATCTCCGAGGTTTAAAGACTAGGGGCCGGAGGTTAGAGAGGCGTTGGAGGAGATCTGGTCTGGTGGGGGACAATTTTTTTTTTTTTAGTCTTTGGTAAATGGGTAAGGCCCACTAGGCACAAGTGCCTGTTTTCAGGGGTGACCTGGGAGCACTGGGCGGTTGAGTGACTTGCTCAGAGTTGCACTGTATGCAAGTGGAGGTTTTGAGAATCAAACTCGGGTCTGGCCTGCTGGATGTATCAAGGTCGTTCACACCTCGTTCCTCTAACCTCTAGGCTGTACTGCCAGCCAAACTGGCCCTGAGAACACATTATGTGGACTGTTGGGGGAATTTCCCATAAAAAAGGCGGAGTTTCTGTCTAGAGAGATTGCTACAGCGAGAAACAGACCAGCTCATCTCTTTCACACAATGGACAGGCTTTTACATCCTGCCTGTCTGTGTTGGAGGGGTAGGTTCGAGCACAAGGTGCGAGGAGCTGGCTCTGTTTTTCGCTGACAAGGTGTCCTCCATCAGGGCTGAGGTCTCGTCAGACGTCTCTCGAAAGGGCTGCAGGGTCCGGCCTCAGTTGAGTCAGAGCACTCCTCCTGTGTGGGATGAATTTGAGCTGATTGGGGTTGGGGAGGTGGTGGAGATTATCTCTAAGCTGCGGCCGACCTATTGTGATTTGGACCCAGGTCCAACTCGTCTTTTGGTGGAATGTTTGGACCTGATTGGCCCTGTGATTGCTGGGGTAGTCTGGAGTTCATTAAGGAGTGGGATCTTTCCTCTGGCCTTGAAAGAGACTTTGGTTAGACATATTTTGAAAAAAAAACATCTTTGGACCTTGATTGCCTCAGCAACTACAGACCTGTTTCGAACCTCCCATTTTTAGGGAAGGTTGTAGAAAAGGTGGTGGCCATTCAGCTGGAGAGACATCTTGCTGCTTCCTCTGCCTATGAGCCTTTCCAGTCTGGGTTCCTAGCAGGGCATAGTACAGAGACGGCCCTGGTGATGGTGCTTAATGACCTCCTGATGGTGAGGGGATAGAAGGGACCATACCATCTTGGTCCTTCTAGACCTCTCTGCGGCATTTGACACTGTGGACCATGAGGTGTTGCTTGACCGTATGCAGTTTTGGTGTGGCTGGTCCGGAAATGTCATCAGCTGGTTCAGGTCATACCTGACAGACAGAGTGCAGCTGGTGCAGAATGTGGCAGCGAGATTATTAATGGGGGTGAAGAGATGTGAACATATCACCCCTGCCCTCCGTGAACTGCACTGGCTCCCGGTCTGGTGGAGAATTGTCTTCAATATAGGGCTGTTCACCTATAAGACCCTGCACAAGAGGGGCCAGTCTATCTGCAAGAGCTCCTTGTGCCTTACCGCCTGACCCGGGCTCTCCGTTATGCCGGGGGTGGTCTCCTTGGAGTTCCCAGGGTTAGGTTGCGGCATTCGGGGGATAGAATGCCTACCCTGCGGAACTCCCTGCCTGGTGATCTTAGGGAGGCCCCCTCAGTGGAAGCCTTTAAGAAGAGCCTCAAGACATATCTATTTAATCAAGCCTTTAATTGAAAGTGTTTTAAAATAATAGTATTTTTATAATGGTTAATTAAGCTGCTGCTTTCAGTTGTACTATTTATGTTGTTGTTGTTTTAAAGTGTTTTGTATTTGAAAATGTTTTTGTATGATATGTGTGCCCGTGTTGTACAGCGCCCAAAGTGTTTGGAAATGGGCGCTATATAAATAAAATATCTGTCTATGTGATATGACTACCCCCAGGTCCCTTTCTATTTTTGTTGTCGTTAGTATCCCCCCCCCGTCCCGGTTGTATACACTTCCCCTTGGTTTTTGTGTCCCAGGTGCATTACTTTGCACTTCTTAGCATTGAGTCTAAGCTGCCATACATTTGACTATTTCTCCAACCTTGCCAAGTTCCTTCTCATCCTTTTCACCCCCCCCCCCGTGTATCAACTCTGTTGCAGATCTTTGTGTCATCAGCAAAGAGACATACTTTTCCTTCCAGTCCCTCTATCTACTGCTAGACCTGTACAGGGAACCCTTAACTTATGGCTTAGGGTACCTAAGCGGGCAAAATCCAGTTTAACATCCAGCTGGTAAAGGACCCATTGGTACCAGGATTCATCACATTTTTGTTCATGCCCTCTAATTTTATATGTTAACCTTTCCATGTAGTGAATGTTACCAGCTTAGTCAAGTTATTCATTTTGGGTAGTTTGCAAGAGAGCCATAATCTTGTCACAGTTTTTTTGCCATGGTTAATAAGATTAATATCAATATAAGTGTCATGCCCCTTACCACTGTGGGGGGGGGAGGGGCCCTTCAGTACCAAGGAAGGGGTCCAGAAGTCAGTGGGCTTGATGTTCAAAGTCTCAAGAACGCTGCAAGCCCCTGGTGCACTGATTGTTTGGGGCATGCAGCATTCTTCCAGCCGACAAGTGGGATTTTATGTCAAGAAGGTAGCAAGGCTTTTAAGCAGTTGTTTATTTGTATTCTGTTGATTTACTCGTCTAAGTTCATCTTCAAATAAATTACTTGGCTTTTTTCAACATTATGACATGGCTTTGGAGATACTTCATTCTGAACTGAACTGTTTGGTTAGTCTGGACACCTGTGCAGCTGCTTTTTTTTGTGTTATCTATTTTTCTGCCCCCGTGCTTGCTGGTCCTCCACTCCTTCAGGCTCTGACAGGTTCCCCTCAGACCTCTCCTGTCCTTGCCCAGCCCTCATCTCGTCCCCAGATCGCAGCTGACCCCCGGGATATCCCGGTGTATCCCTTCACCGGGCGTTTCCCTCTCCTCCGGGGGGGGGGGGTAGCCCCAGCACATCTTTCTAGGGCCCGGGGGTGCTGCTGGGGAACAGGAGGCACCAGGAAGGCGCTGGAGGCCCTTTGGAACAGAGAGTCGTCATCCGGAGGGCCAGCGAGCGATTTTCCTGGCTTTCTGTTGGGGGCAGCATAGTGGCATCACGGCATACGCCGACGTCCGCTCCTCCCCCAGTTAGTATTGGGCTGTGCGTCCTGAGATACTCCCAGCCTCCGCTAGGAGCCAGCAGGCACCGGACCAATCCCCTACCCTCCCCTGGAGAAGGAGAGCTGTCCCTGGGACGTTCAATCCTTCTCCCCAGCCTGACCTCAAGTGACCCGGGCTCGTTCCCGAACCGGGTCGCTAGCCTGTGGAAATCCAACAGCTGCGCCCGGCGGGAGCCAGCTGCAACTTCTTTGTTGTTTGGTTTTAGTTGCTTGACAGACCAGCAGCCGCACCTCCATTTTCGTCTAACATAGCACACCTGTTGTTCATAAACATAAAGGTACCCTGGGGTTAGAGAAAAAGAAATAACCCACTGATAAACTTTTTTGTAATTTTAGGCAGAGTAGATGGGCCGCACGGTCTTTATCTGCCGTCACTTTCTGTGTTTCTGTGTATGTTTCTATAAACTAGGTAAAGGAATCTCTTATTTAAAAGAGATTCTAAAATGCTAAGTGAAAGAAAAATTGTAGGCAAAAATGGTGCGAAACTGCATTGGAGAATCCGCTGAGACCCATGCAAACAGAGTCGACATCAAGAAAGAACTGAGGAGGGAGCGGGGCCACTCACACCTCTATAGGGTAGGTGACATCAGCAGGTGACATTGGCGTGGGTGGCTGCAGTAGTACCGCTGGAAAATCTTCTGTGTGGATCCTGCTTCACTGACGGTGAAGTTCCTACGGTGTGCCCTGATGACTGAGATACTCCCGAAGAAGATCTGAAATAATTGTATAATTTCATCAGGGAACCCAAAGTTTGAGTGTGTGTCTCAGCATCTGCACTAAATACTGCCTTTGGTATGGATCACTGTAGGGCATAGTCAGTTAGATGCAATGTGTGTCGAACATTGTTGTGTATTTGACGCCATATAATCAAACCAGCCTGGTCTTTCTCTATTAATTGTGGGAGTAAGGAGTCCAGTCGTATAGTCCAGATTTCTATAAGCAGTTTGTAATCCAAATTAAAATCGATATTGGACAATAAGAGGCCAGTTGTAGGGAGTCCTTCCCTAGTTTCATCATGGCTGATATTGCGGCATGTTTCCAAGTGAGTGGTGGGGCTTCACCCTTCTGAATACTAACAAAGGTTCTTAGTAGTAAAGGGCACAGAAATGCAGAAAAGATGAATAAAATTTGGCCCGGTAGCCATCTGTCCCAGGACATTTACCAGTTTTAGTATGTGTTATGGCTTCATGAATTTCCTGCTGCATAATCTTAGAAAGTAATCTGTCCTGTTGTTCCTTATTTAATTGCGAGAGTCCTAAGTAAGATAAACAGGCTTTAACTTTTTGTGGGTTGTGAGGGCCCTTCAGTATACAGTTCCGTGTAGTAGGCTGCCATAATTTGATGCAGGCTGTCATGGTCCTGGACCATGTCACCCATTGCCGAGTCCCGAAGCTGAAGAACACAGACCTAATTTTTACGGGCCTTCAGTTGTAGGCCATGCATCGAGCCCCATGCGAGCCTCCCTCATAGCAATATTGCCTAAGATAACACAGTTGTTGTTCAGTTTGCTGGTCCATCATGTGCTGTAGCTCAATTTTGGTTTTATTTATATGGGGTTGGACTGCACTGTCACCTCACTGTCACCTTTATTGTACAGCATCTGCAGGGTTTTGAGCTTCTCCTGCAATATTTGCCACCCCCCCCGATCTTTTTCTCTCTGTGACATGTATGCTATGAGGGACCCTCTCAGCACTGTTTTCACTGTGTCCAAGAGAAGGGGGATATGACATCACTCTGATCATTATCTGCCAGTATGGTGGTCACAAAATCAGTAACACGGGTTTGGAAAGCCTCCTCCCTCAAGAAGGAGGTATTAAATTTCCAGGACATCATCGTACATGTGTTACCTAAGCGTACCTTCATTAGGATAGGGGAGTGATGGGATAAGAGGCTGGGTCCATTTGTATAGATATAACCAAGATGAGCTGATGACTTGTGCCAAGAGGAAAAATGGGTATACTCGGTACTGGTGGGAAAAAAATTTCACCATACATCAACCAGTCCCAAGTGGGCTACCATGGTTTTAAAGTATTTCTGTGCTGTGGTAGTCGGAGAAAGGTTCCCTGTAGACGTATCTAAACAAGGGTTCACAACTAAATTTAAATCACTCCCTAGTATTAATTGCCCCCAGTAAACAGATATCAACTTGTCAAAAAACAAATGCATCGCTTGCTTATCTGCGTCAGGGAGAATGTAAACATTGGCCAAGGTTACCGCTGTGGTGAACAACCAACCTACTAAAATTACAAATGGTCACTCTGTGTCTGTCTGCTATCCAACAGTGTAAAAGGGTCCCTCCTCAGAATCAAGACAACCATACCTCTCCGCTGACAACTTCTGTGGGAGGAAGCTTCCACTATGTCATAACCACATTTCAGAAATTTAAGGTGTTTGGGCAAAGACCGAGTCTCCTGTAACAGGAACACTCCTGAGTTTTTCCTTTTAAACATTTGTAACAACCGAGAATGCTTACCTGGGTCATGGACCCTGTTCATGTTAAAGGATAACACTTTAGTGGGTACCACCATCAGTCTGAGGATTACATAAAACAACCAAACCTGTTTATCAACCCCCCCCCACAAGCAGTCCTGTAGAAGCCAGGGACGTCATGATGAGGCCCAGGCTCACTCAGGGGTGGACAGTAAAATACGTCTTCCCTGTGATCCATAATGTAGCATTCATTTAAGCAGGTAACTCTTGCTCTATAAGCAGAATGTCTTGTGGCCTTGGAGACCCCCCCCCCTCCGATGAGGAGGGGGCTCCCCCAGGATGGCAGCTCCCTGACTGAGGCAAAGAACAGAATGCAGAGATTAAATAAAAGGCTATTTTCTGATGTGTGATGCCAATCATCCTAGTAAACTGAGGACCCTATTCACCCGGCACCACTATGGCGGTGTAATTTCTAGAGTCTTATGACCACGGAAGGAGCCAGGCCTGAATATTAAAGTATTGTGTTGCAAACCATTGAGCCTAAGGGGCAAGGTGCCAGCCCACAATTTAAAAACCTTAGTGGAGAGGTGGCCTTTGCCAGTCCAGGCACCCAAACAGTCTGTCTACCAATACCCCATCTAGAACGTGTGCCCTAAGCTTTGTGGGTAGTGGTGTTTGGAATTTAATTCCTTTCTGTTTCAGTACTGTCAGATAAGGGGCATAGGCCATCCATCTCACCTGAATTTATTGGGCAAAGTCCTGGTCAAAGAAGAGCCATGAGTTACCCCACACTAATGTGCCCTTCTTCCAAGCTGCAGAGAGGACTGCTTCCTTTGGTTTATAATTAAGGAACTGTATTACAAGAAATTGAGAGCGCTGCGTTGGTCCTGGTCATAACCCCAAAGCCCTGTGGATCCCTCTATATTTAATGTCATGTCCCAGGGCAAGTCCAGCACCACTTTTAGTAGGTGGTCTATATAAGTCAAGATATCTTGGCCTTCCTCCCCCTCGGCAGCCTGAAAATACATAGATTCTTTCTCCTAAGCAGCTCCTTCAGATCACAGTTTTTGTTCTTTAGCATGAGCTGTTGTGGGTACCAAGCCAAAACAAAGTCCATGAGCCGATCAGCTTTTTCAGTGACCCCCTGGCAGAGCCTTTTGCTGCTCTTTCTGTTCTTTTTGCAGGGCTGTCAATTCCATATGAAAAGTCTGCATCTGGTCCTTTACCTCATCCCAGAATGAGTGAAGCTCCTGCAGGATTTCAGCATTGATGGGGTCTGTGTCTGCAGGTTGAGTGGTCACCTTGGGAGGGGATGCCATGCTGGAGTTTGGGGAGGAAGAGCTGCTCGAACTGCCAGAGTTGTGAGTAGGCTCAGATTGTATTGCTTATTCCCCCTTTTTTTTATTTCTTGATCCTCCCATCCTTCTGCTTGTCTTGTACTTGCTTTAGTAGTAGAATATAACAAAAGGACCGGAATACAAGGCCGTTTAATAGCTGCTTGATCTACCCCCCTCCCCGCTACTCCATATGCAGGCAAACTGGATGTCTCAACCTAAAAGGATTAATGCTTCTCTCCCCTCTGCATTTAAACTAGCTGGGGGGGTGGCGGAGGACAACACACCAGATGATGGAGCATTAGGACGGCCCAAGGGAAACACCCCGAGGGTAGTGGTGTAGAAAGGCAGGAACGGGGACAAGACAGAAGACAAATGGAGTATAATTCTAGTAAGCAAGGGTAGAGGGTTGAAGTAGACAAGGAATGGTGAAGGTAAAAAGGGAACAGATGAGTCAGTAGGGACTTTAGAAGACAACACAGAGAGGAATGGGAGGGGAATCAGGGCAGCAGACGAGGGAGGGAAGGTGTGGAGAGTCATGTGTGCTAAGCAAGGAGTGCTGGAATCAAAATTGCAGACCTGGAAGCCATCATGGCAGAGGCTAGCCTGCATTTAGTGGCTGTAACGAGAGTTGTGGTGTACTGAGCATCATCACAGGGACATGGCCATACTGGGCTACTCTATGTTCAGGAGATACAGGGTGGGGAGGAGGGTTGTACTGTTTGTGAGGGAGGGAATCAGGGAATCAAAGATACATGTGCACCAAGAGGAAAAAGAGCTACTAGAAGTGTTGTGAGTTATCCTGGAGACAGGTTCTGGGGCTGCTGTCCATACTGGGGTGGTGTACAGACCTCCATCACAAGGAGAGAAGTTAGACAAGGCACTCAGGGAAGCCATTGTCAGATTGGCAAGTAAAGGGGAACTGCTGCTAGTTGGTGACTTCAGTCTGCCAGATATGCCGTGGAGTCTTCCAGCTGTGGCTTTGGCAAGGAACAGAGCCATCCTTGACTCACTACAAGAGACTTTTCTTAGTCAGGTAGTCAAAGAACCCACTGAGGGATGAGGCAGTGTGGGACCTGGTGCTTACAAACAGGGCCAGCATTGCAGACATCACAGTAGGCAGTCCCTTGGTGCAAATGGTCACTGTAAAGTGTGGTTCAGCATAAAGACAGGAGCAGAGGTAAACCATATGAGGATGAAGCGCAAGTAGTAGTAATCTTTATATGTGGTGCCCTTCCTCAGATTAAGGAGGGCGTATTTTTCAAAAATGGAAGATTGCCTTAGAAATTGCCTTGGTGGGGTGGGGATTGCCAGGGATGGGTAGAGGCAAAATTAAAGCAGAAAAAATATATACTATTACGGTTCTCCAAGGCAGTAGGAAAGGTGATGAATGAAAAAGGGCTGGCATTCATGAAATATAAGGAAAGTCAGAGGGAGGAGGACTTTGGTGGGGTATACCAAGTAAAGCAGAAGGAAGTAGGCAAGGCAGTGAGGGGAGCAAATGCACAGACAGTGGAAAAGATTGCCAGAGGGGTCGCTAAAGGGGAGAAGATTTTCTTTAGCTACATAAACATGAAGAGGAAAGCAAAGGGAGGGATAGTAAGGATTGCTGACCTCATAAGGATTGCTGACCTCAGTGGTACAAGATCTGTTTGACAGATGGGGTCGTACAGAGTTGGACCTTTTTGTGTTCCCCACACGATGCAAAACTGCTACTTTCTAGGGACATGGATATGATGTACTATCCACATTTCTGGCAGTGTCCTTTCCCCTTTAAGGCTTGCTGGAAAGTCTTCAAGTTGGCTCCTCCCAGCCACCCAGATGGCAACTCCCTTGGCACTGCCCCATGTCCTCAGATCTTCCTTTACACTGGAAGACGAAGAAGATTCCCTCCTTACTGCTCTCGTGCCGAGTAGGCCCTATGCTTCAAAAAAACCTTTGCTTTGCAAATAATTGTCTTCAGGTGATTTCTTCACCTTATCCGTGATGGATGACTCAGAGTCAGCACCGGGATTTAAAAAATGCGCGTGTGGCCAGAAGATGTCCCGGATGGATCTGCACACCATGTGTGTCTACCGCCTATGCCACGAACATGATCCCCAGGTGTGTGGCCTGTATCGCACTTTGTATCCTACAATGTTGGAAGACAGGCACACTTGACTTCTTTTGGGGTGCCCTGATGAATGGAATCCTCCCATTAAATCTGAAGATGCCCGTCAGGCAATCTCAGCAGCTGCGGGGTCTGAAGAACAACTTGCGGCATTTGAAGAAGGTGCGGCCCAGGCCATGGAGCGCATTTCTTCAGCTTCCTTTTTGTTGCTTCCTTTAGGCGCCACCTTTCCGGGGGCATTTCGAGATTTGTGCCAGGCCCTTCCCACCTTTGGACAGGGCCCTGCTTCGGGCACAAAATCTAAGCCTAAAAAAGAGACTAAGAAAAATTCTCACTGTTGATTGTGGGATCGCAGGCGCTCTTGGGCCTTGGACTCCCGCGTTTCTACAGAGGTTTCAACTACAGTCGATCCTTTGGCCAAGGCCATTGGCTCCATGGTCTCCCCATTGGGCCAGTTGGTTGAGACGCCCGTTGACCACCTTTCCAGATTTTCCTTGAACCGGTTGACCCATTGTCGCCAGAAGAGGCTGATACCGCCCTCTCTAGGACTCAGGTCCTGCCTATTACCTGCCAGGGAGGGTTGGGCTGGAATGGTGATCCGCTTCCTCCTCCTCAGGATCCAGTGAACCCAGAGGATCCTCGGCTTTCACTGGCTCCCTCTGAGACCCACCATCGGTGGCCCAGATGATCGAGGTCAAGGTCCCGATCCAGAAGTCTCGATTAGAGCAGCTCATGTTGTCATCGGCGTTCCCACTTTCGACATTTGAGCATGCAGCGTCACTGCAATTCCTCCTTTTCTTCCTCCTCAGATGAGGAGAGACTTCAGCACAAAATGCTTTGACACTATGAGGAGCTCATGTGGCACCAGCTCGTGTTCTCAGTAGTTAAGCAGCTTTCAGCTCCCTCCCCCGCTGTTACATGACTACCGCCACCCAAGCCTCAGCCTACTCCAACTTGGCCAGATCCACCTTGTCCTGTCCCGGCCTCTTCACTGATTCAGATGGAGCTGCCGGCTGAATAGCTGCTTGTGGGTCTTCCCCCTAAGGATGCCCCTAGGCTTCCGGGGCAACTGTCGGTTACTGTGACTCCTGATTGACCCCGTAGGGTCAGCAGGGACTCCGGTGGTCGACCGCTCTTCAATGAATCTTCAGAGTCGGAGGGCACCTCCTTACACTGTCGCCCACTGGACGCCAAGTCAGCCAAGGATTTGGCGGTGGAACATGGTCCTACCTCTTTCTAGGGCCTTCTCCATCTTATCTCGGAGTTGACTGGTCTTCCGATGGAGCCCATCCAGAAACGGGCTAAGCACGCACTTACTGAGATTCTTGACCAGGGTGACTCCCATGGGGAAGCTGTCCAGATTGCTGATGCCATTCTTAGCCCTGCTGTAGAGCTTTGACAGTGTCCTGCCTTTTGCCCTTCACCTTCGGCCTGGATGGGCTGCAAGTATGTGGTCTCTACCAGTTCCCTTTCGGGATTCACCGAACGCCCCTCGGCTGAGGTTCTGGTGGCTGACTCTGTCTTCTGGTGTACCAGTAATATCGGGGATGTGGATAAGCCTCCTGACAAAGAATCAAAGAAATTGGATCACATGGCCAAAAAGGTCTATGCTGCCTCCTCTCTCGGCCTTCAGCAGGCGAGTGTGGCCTTTTTGATGGCCCACTTCACTCAGGCTTTTTTAGGCACGCTCAGTGAGCTGCTTCCCCAGCTCCCAACTGACTTTACGACTACGGTCAAGCAGGTCTGGGATCAGGGCCAAGCTGTGGCTAAGCAGCAGCTCCAGACAACCATGGACATTGGCGACTCTTGCGCTCAGTCTGTGGTGGCTGCAGTTGCCATAGGCCACAGGGCTTGGCTGAGTATCTCGACCTTTACAGTGGATACCCAGCATAAGTTAGCGGGTGTCCCTTTCTTGGGCACTGACTTGTTCAGGTTGGGGGTTTGATGGGCACCTCACTCTTATCGAGAAGTTCAGTGCCACCTTGGACTCTGTGACCTCCATCCAGAGGGATCCCAAGGGCTCAAAGGTTCAGAAGAAGCCCTTTCAGACCCTCTCTACCCCTGTGGCTGAGTCGTCCCACCCTCCTGTTGGGCAACAGACCCAAGTTTGGCATCCCTGGCCAAAGTCCGTTGCTTTGGGCATCGGGAAACCTGGAGGTCAAGGCCCCACTGGTCCTTCAGCCGGTCCCTCTTCTGGCTCCAAGCCTGCCCAGTGACGGGATGTGGGGGTGCCTCCCTCATGCCCATCCTTACTCCCCTAGATCCTCTCATGTGGGGCCGGCTCCACCACTTTCTTTCCGCCTCGTCCGCTGTTACCACAGACAGGTGGGTCCTCAAGGTGGTTGGTCAGGATCTGCCTCTAGAGTTCGAGACTTAACCACCTTGATGAGCCCGTGCTCCACTGCAGGACATGGTGTCCCCTGACAATCTGGCATCCCTTTGGAAAGACATTGCCCAGCTCCTTCAGAAGGAGGTAGTGGCTCCAGTCTTGGACACTCCAGTGCACCCAGGATTTGTCTCCAGGTACTTTCTGGTGCCAAAATGAATGGTGGGCTGGCGCCCCATCTTAGATCAGAACGACCTGAACAAATTTCTTCAGTTCGCTAGCTGTTTGTCACCTATGCTGACGCTGCACCTGGCAGACCGGCAGCTAAGTGGACGATTGGCAGGTGGATTGTATCCTGCATCGACCTCTGCGATAGGTTGGTGGGTATGGAACCTCCCATAGGGCTAAGGGCTCATTCCATCCATCATACTGCTGCCTCAGTGGCTGCTTCCAGGGACATCCCTATCCAGGAAATCTGCAGGGCTGCTACCTGGAAGTCAGCACACACCTTCATTTGCCACTACCACTTCAACCTTGAACCGTGCCAGGATGCTGATTTTGTGGCCTCAGTTCTCCAATCTCTGTTTCTTAAATAGAGGATGTGTGCCTTGCCCCCTTCTCCTGGGGAACTGCTAGGAGTCTGCCAGAAGTGTTGCTAGTACATCATATCCAAGTCCTTAGAAGAACTGGTAACTCACCTGTAACAGTAGTCCTAGGAGTGGTATATGATATACATTCACACTGACCCACCCGACCTCCCCTGGCAAATGGCCAGGCAAGATCTGACTTCATGGGGCAGTGCTGAGGGAGTTAACACCCAAGTGGGTGGGTGGGTGGAGGAGCCAGCTTGAAGACTTTCTAAGCCTTAAAGGGAAACAGAAATTGCCAGAAGTGTGGCTATACATCATATACCACTTCTAGAACTCCTGTTACAGGTGAGTAACCTGTATTTTCTGCTCGCTCGCTCCAGGGCCTGGGTTTTTCTGGCAAGATGAGTTGTCCCTTACTTGGAAGGGGGGTTTCTGTATGCCTTCCCTCCCTTCCCTCTAATTCAGAGGATGCTATTCAAGCTTCAGATGAGGGGGCATCTCTGATCCTTATTGTTCCCCTATGGCCTCACCAGATCTGGTTCCCTGTACTGTAGCAGCTGGCAGTGGAACTACCAGTACCCCTGCCCTTTTGCCAGGGCCTACTGTCACAGGAACAGGGAACCCTGGTCCATTTGGACCTCAAATCGCTTATTTTTTCTTCTGGGCTGTCAATGATTGGCATGTCTGACAAGCCCAAGGAAAGGACAGGACCCACAGATTTTAAAAATTAAATTAGGTGCTTTAAACTCCTGGCTAAGGCAGACTTCCACAAGTTGTGTTTTTCCTGTTTGGGTCTCGATCTTGATTTTTCCAGCTGTGCGCTTTGCATCAAGTTTTGTCCCAAAACATTAAAAAAGGCGGTGGAGACAGGAGAAGTCATGAAGTAGAGGTTCGAGGAACAGGGAAGGTTGTGTGAGGAGCTGGGGAATCGATGGCCTTCGTGCTCCCAGTGCCTTGCGTGAGTACGGTGAGGAAAGGGAGGATTAGAGAGTTCAACACATGGCTAGGGGAATGGTGTTGATCCAAGGGGTATGGGTTAGTGGGGGACTGGGATGGAACATGGGATAATAATGATCTGTACACAAGAGACAGGCTACACTTGAGTGGGGAGGGGAAGGGAGTATTAAAGCAGGGGATAGAGGGGTACATAGCAGCAAAGGTGGGTTTAAACTAGGTGGGGGTGTGGTGAGTGGACAGCTGGTAGGCAGAGATCCCAGGGAGGGGGAGCCCAATGAGCTTACCCCCCAAGTTAACAGGGAAGGAGTTAGGCTGGAGGCATGGGGGGGAGGGGAGGGGAGAAAACCAGGGTAAGGCAAGGAAAGAATCGTGGTGGAGCGGTCACGCTGAATGTGAGGAGCCTAGGTAACAAGTCAGCTGAGTTGCAGGCTCTCTTGGCAGTGAGGAGGGTGGACATTGCGTCCATCACAGAAATGTGGGCCACCCAGTACCAGGACTGGTATATGATGATCCCAGGTATAGAATGTTCAGGAAGGATAGGGGGAAAGAGGGGGGGCATGGCAATCTATGTATGGTAATGGATAAGGTGCATAAGGGAGGAGGGGGAGGAAGGCAGAACAGAGTCCCTATGGATGCAGTTTGAGGACTCAAAAGGTAGAACGCTGAGGATGGGGGTAGTATACAGACCACCAGCGCAAGGGGATGACCTGGACAGAGAGCTAGCTGAGCAAATCAGAAGGGTCTGTAGGAAGGGGAACACAGTGGTGGTAGGAGACTTCAGCCTACCTGGGGGAGATTGGAGCACTCCAGCCACCACGACTGCAAGGGAGCAGGTCATGCTAGAAGCATTTCAGGACAGTTTCCTGGTGCAGTTGGTACATGAGCCGACTAGATTGGAGAGGAGTCTGGACCTGGTACTTTCAAATGGGGAGGCTGTAAGAGATGTTGGGTGGAGGACCCTCTGGCTGGGAGTGATCACCACTCAGTGTGATTCACTGTCAACAGGGGTAGGGAAACTGGATATGACGACCAGGGTGATTGACTCTGATGGAGCAGACTTTAAAAGGATGGGAGAAATTTTGACTAAGTATCTGGCGGGAATTCAACCAGATATGGATGCTAGTCAAAAATGGGATATTATTAAAAAAAGTCTGATGGAGGCCACTGAGACTTGTACAAAGACGCGGAATAACAAGGGAAGGGCTAAGAAGCCCATTTGGTTGAATCGAGAGGTTATGGAGGGGTAAGGCGCAAGAGAAAGGCATTTCAGAAACTCGAGAAATCGGGGTTGAATTTACTTAAGTAGTCCACGGAGGTTACCAGGCTAGTCAGAGCGGCCAAGGCTTCAAGAGAGCTGAGACTGGCACAGGGTATTAAGGAAGGGGAAAAGGACTTCTTCAGATACATTACAGAAGGAAGGAAGAACAAGGACCAGATTGTGAGGATTAGGAAGGACGAAGGGTGGGTGGAGAAGAGGGTGGAACAGGCAGAGGCATTAAACGAATACTTCTGTTCTGTGTTCACGAAGGAGAAAGGGGGACAGATTCACCAAGGGAGGGGTAGAGTGGGTAGTGGGGGGGGGACGGTGACTGATGTTGGGATTACAGAAGACAGGGTTCTGGAAGGATTGAGGGCACTAAGGGTGGACAAGGCACCAGGACCAGATGGCATTTATCCTAGGGTACTTAGAGAGCTAGCGAAGATCCTGGCAGGCCCACTGGCTGACCTATTCAGTATCTCCCTGGACACAGGATGCATACCTCGAGACTGGAGGATGTCCCATGTGGTGCTCATTCACAAAAGTGGCCCTAGGGATGAACCAGGCAACAGACCAGTAAGCCTCACATCGATTGTGGGGAAGCTCATGGCAGCAATCACGAAGAGAGGCTGGTGACCTTTTTGGAGGACAGTGGTCTCCAGGACGGTCCTCAACATGGGTTTGTCTCAGGCAGATCCTGCCAGACAAATCTAATTGAGTATTAGAACTGGGTGATTAGGGATCTGGACTGGGGCCATGCGGTGGATGTCCTTTATTTTGACTTCAGCAAGGCCTTGGTTCCGTGCCGCATGGGAGGCTGGGGGGAAGCTAGAATACATAGGGGTAGGAACAAAGCTGGTCAAATGGATCGTCAACTGGCTGAAAGGAAGGCAACAGAAGGTGGGGAGGACTCTCATCACCAAGGGAAGTGATGAGCGGTGTGCCACAGGGATTGGTACTGTGACCAGTGCTGTTTGGGACATTTGTAGCTGATATCTCATACAGGATCCAGGTAGGATCAGTCTGTTTACTGATGATACGAAGATGGGAGCTATGGAAGATAACATTGAAGGGTGGAAGGGGCTGCAGGAGGACCTGACCAAACTACAGGAGTGGTCAGAAACATGGCAGCTGGGGTTCAACGCAAAGAAGTACAAGGTACTGCACTTCTGAGCTAGAAACCAGGGGAGGAGCTATCAGCTGAGATAGGTGAGGGTGCTTATAATGGGCAGCATGAACAACTCAGCTCAGTGCAGGAAGGTGGCAGCACAAGCCAACAGGATGCTGGGGTGTATAGTGAGGGGAATCTCCTCCAGAAATAGGGAGGTGATCCTTCCCCTGTACAGGTCTCTGGTCAGGCCTCACCTGGAGTACTGCATGCAGTACTGGTACCCATTCCTGAGAAAGAATATCAGATTGTTGGAGGGAGTGCAACGTAGAGCGACAAAGGGGGATCCAGGGATTGGAGGGAAGGTCCTACTAGGATAGATTGGGTGAGCTGAACATGTACTCCCTGAAGGAGAGGAGAGATAGGGAGATATGATTGAAACCTTTAAATACCTTAAGGGGGTAAATAAGGTTAATACAGAAGGGATTTTCCAGCTGGTGGGGGGGAATACGAGAGGGCATCAGCTGTGATTGGAGGGGGGAAGATTCAGGAGGGAAATCGGGAGACATTTTTTCACAGAAAGGGTGGTGGACAGGTAGAATACTCTGCCTGAGGAGGTGGTATCCTGTAGAATGGTGGGCGGCTTTAAGAGGGGTTGGGACAGGGTGGAGGAGTTATGATGAAGAGGGGTGGCGGGGAGGGTGGGGCAGCTGCAAGTTGAGGGGCTAGCTGCACATTCGAGCAAACTCTATAGACCGTAAGGCCTGCTTCTGCTGGCATTTTCATATGTACGTAAAAAAGAGAGCCAAAAAACTTGAGGAAATGATGGCCTCACAGTCTGCCTCCTCTTCACAACCTGGCTTTGGGGAGAGTCAGGTTTCTTAACAGTAGCAGGACGACAAAGCTGCTACAGGGGACTCCGAGCTCAGGGTGTCAAACAGGGAGACCCCGGAGTCTATCAAAACAAAGAGATATGCTGAGTAGGCACTGGAACCAGTGTCTGCCAAGAAAAAGCAGAAAGAAAAACATGTCACTGCCCCTCAAGCTGAAGACGCAAGGGAGACGCCAGTGGACAGAAACAGAATGCCCTTCGCTGAGGAGATGGCCAAGGCATGGCAATTCTTCCAGGCGTTCCAAACTATGGGAGCCTTTATGGCCATGCAAACACCCCCTCCCCAGGCTCCACAACATATAGCAAGGTCTGTGGCATAGGAAGCTGATGTGTTTTACGAAGCGGAAGAGGTGGAGGACGATGAGCCCATAGAGCCTGATGGCTTACCTGTTAAGGAATTCGGTTCCCCTCCTAGGGCCTCAGAGGAGTTCTCTCACTGTTCCTTTGTGAGACAAATGGCAAGCACCCTCAGTATCTCTCCTCAGGAGACTGTAGAGAATGAGGATGAGGTGGAATTTTTGGACATGATGGGCCTTACTCCCACAAAGTGGGTGTTCCTGCCCATATACAAGTCTTTGAGGAAGGCCACTTTACAAATTTTAGCAGCCCCCACTTTGGCAGCTGGTATTGTCGAGAGAACAGAAAAGAAATAACAATTGGATAGGCAGGGTGCTGAGTACCTTTACACTCACCCTGACCATGAAGGAGTGGTTTAGACCGCTGCCTGTGACAAGGCTAAGGTCACACTTTCCTCTCAACCCCTAGAGAGGGATTCTAGGAAACTGAAAAGCATAGGCAAGAAAACTTTACACCACAGCTTCACTTTTGCTTAGTGAGGCAGTCTGTATGGCCTCTGCAGCTTGGTACCAGAAGGCCCTCTGCACTGTAGTGGTGTCCATGAGCTAAAAAGCTGCTGATGATCGGGTCCAGGACCTGGTCAACGCAGCAAAGGCTTCTTTGGATGCCACGAAATGCCAGTTTCACATGGCTGTAGATGCCAGTGGCACTGCTTCTAGGGTCATGGCTCATGCTGTCATCCTTCAGAAGGTTTGCCTGACTCAGGATTACTAACCTCTCCCAGGGCACTCAGACTAAAGCAGTGGTTTCCCCTGTTAGGGGAATTCCCTGTTTGGTGACAAAACTGAGGCCTACATGAAAAAGGTGAATGAATGTAAGAACAGCTGTAAAAGCAGCACTGAGAAGGAGAATGCTTCCACTTTCCTTAGAACCTTTGGAAGGGGAAGCAGGAGCAGTGGTTCTGTTCCCCTCACTTATGTGACTTATGATTACTCTCCTTGGAGGAGTTTCTTCAGGGGCAAAGGTAAGTAAGGTACAAAGCAGGCTGCAGCCACCCCAGCTGCTAAGGTGCAAGCCCAGTAGAACCACTGACCAGTCTGTACATGTCGCGTAGCTATTTCTAGTGGTAGGGAGGTTGGCTCACTACTTCTAGGTGTGGAAAAATATTACCACAGACAAGTGGGTCCTGGAACTAGGGAGCCAAGGCCTCTTCCTGCAGTTCAGAAAGTTTCCAAAGCTGCAGGCACACAAGGCCTTTCCACCTCATACCCCAGCAGAAAGACTCCTGTTGGGGCTAGAGGTCAAAAAGCTTCTGCAGTCCAAGGCAGTAGAACGAGTTCCCGCTGCCATGTGGGGCAAGGGCCTCTACTCTGGGTACTTCCTCATCCACAAGAAAAATGGAGAGTGGCAACCCATTTTAGACCTAAGATTTCTGAACAAACACTTAAAGAAAATGTTTAAGATGGTAACACTATCCACAGTGATTTCTTCTCTGCAGCAGGGACGTTGGTTGGGGTTTCTGGATTTGAAGGATGCCTACTTCCATATCCCAATAGGACCTTCCCACAGAAACTACCTCAGGTTTAGGGTAGGGAACTGCCACTGTCAGTTTGCGGCCCTACCTTTCGGTCTATCTTCAGCACCAAGAATATTCACAGAGTGCCTGGCAGTGGTTGCAGCTCACTTGTGAAAACAGGGTGTGGTGGTCTTCCCTTACTTGAATGACTGGCTAGTCTCCAGAGGGTCATACCAGGAGGTCAGGGCCTCCTCCAGCTCACCCAGTAAACCCTGGAGGATCTGTGGTTCTTGATAAACATCACAAAGTCTCAAACAGAACCTGTGCAGGTCCTGAACTTCGTAGGAGCAGAGCTGAACACACTACAGGGAAAGGCCTTCCTTCCTCAGAAGAGGGTGGTAAGCCTCACAGAACTGGCATAGTCTTTCAAAGCTGGACAACCCACACCAGCAAGGGTTTTCCTACAGCTGCTGGAACAATGTGGCCTCTCAACAGCTGTGGTTCCAGGCACCAGCTTTCAAATAAGAGATATTCAGTACCACTTAGGGGTCTACTGGTCCCAAAGGCGGGGCCCTGTGTCAAAGCTGGTACCAGTTACAAAGTGTCTCTTAAAGACATTGGACTGATGGAAGGAGTAGGAGGACCTCAGGGATTGAATCCCCTTCCTCCAGCCATCACCCACAGCTGTACTCAGTACAGATACCTCCTTCCTCAGATAGGGTGGCTCGTCTGGAGGACCTCACCTTAAGTGGTGTGTGGACCCCATTAGAGTCCCAGGATGACATTAACCTCCTGGAACTGAGGGCTGTATACCTGGCAATGCACGCCTTTTCCTCCCACATAAGAGGTCAATATGTCCAGATCAGGACAGACAATACCACCAGTATGTACTACATCAACAAACAGGGAGGAACAAGATCTTCAAAGCTGTGCACAGGAACAATGAAAATCTGGGGTCTAGTATATGATCTGGAGGAATAGCTGTCCACAGTGCACTTTCCAGGAAAGGACAGTGTCCTCGCAGATTCCCTGAGCAGAATCAGTAATGGGCAACCACCAATGGACCCTGAACAGCAAGTGCTTGCAACAGTGTTCAGAAGAGTGGGGCACACCAGAGGTAGACCTCTTCGCCTCCTGGCAAAGCTACCAGCCTCCCCTCTTTTGTTGCAGGCCTCCGCCCTGGGGACAGTCCCAGAGGACGCCCTGGTCCTCAGTTGGACAGGAAAATTCCTTTATGCATTTCCTCCCTTTCCTCTTCTTCTGAGAGTGTTGTTGAAGTTCAGAAGGGAGCCTGCAATGATGGTTCTCATTGCTCCAGACTGGGCCAGGCAGACCTGGTATTCTCTTCTTCTGGCCCTGTCCAGCAAACCTCCCATCACTCTTCCCCTGAGGTGCAATCTGCTGACCTTGCCTCAGGGCAAGATAGTGTTTTCAGATCTTGGCACTCTGCGCCTCAGGGTCAGGTACTTGAGGAGTTTGAATACTTTGGGTTCAACCTCTTGAGGGAGGTTTTGAATGTATTAAGGCTTTCCAGAAAGCCAGCCACAAGCAAAACGTATGTCTCAAAGTGGAAAATATTTTCCCTGTAATGTTCTTCTAGGCAGATTAATCCCCTCCAGGCCAGCCCGTCCTGCACACTGGACTACCTGGCACACCTGCAGTCTCTGGGCCTTTGCCCTTCTACCCTCAAGGTGCATCTGGCAGCAGTCTCAGCTAATGCTTCAGCTGGTAAGGAGAGAATAATAGCCTTCTTAGCTATTTTCAAGAGGTTGGGTTTGACCCATCTGAATCCTCCTTTCAAAGATCCAGTACCTCCCTGGGATTTAAATCTGTGCATTGCCCAGCTAATTGGTGCTCCCTTCGAGCCTATGGTGACTGCTGCTCTTAAATATGTTACCTGGCAAAAAGTTTTCTTGGTAGCCCTCACCTCAACCTGGAGAGTGAGCAAGCTCCAAGCTCTGTGCACAGATCCTAACTACATTATCTTCTACAGGGATAAAGTAGTTTTGAGGACCAACAGAAAGTTTCTCCCTAAAGTGGTTTCAGAGTTTCACCTCACCTAATCTATCACGCTCCCTGTGGTTTTCACTGAAAAATCCACACCAGGGGAGCACAGGCTCCATTCCCCGGATGGTAAAATAGTTTTAAGCTACTGCTTGGACTGCACTAAGGATGTCAGGTCCTCTTCAACACAGCTGTTTGTAACCTGTGGGAATGTAGGCCAGGGCAAACCAGCATCCAGTAGGACCATTGCTCACTGGATAGTGGCATGCATATAGTTCTGTTATGGCAAAGCCAGCAAACATCCACCTGATGGCCTCAGGCCCACTCCACAGGGGGCACCTCTGTTTCCATGGCAGCATCTAGTGGTGTCTCCATTCAGGAGATTTGTAAAGCAGCTACATGGAAAACAGTACACACCTTTACAGAGCAGTACTGTCTGGACATACAGTCCAGAAGGGATACCAGCTTTGGCACTGCTGTCTTGGAGAACCTTTTCCCTAAGTAGGTTCCGTACCCAGCCTCCCAGGGTACTGCTATGGAGGCTACACTTGTCAAGCAATAGTGAGGGATTCCTAAGGTTTGAAGGTAATATTGTATCTTACTTTGAGGAAGGCTGTAGCAGCAGGCCACACCGGTAGGACTGTGCCGCCAGACACTAGGACCACGCGGAAAACTTCTAGCTAGCAGTCTACCACAGGGGACCATCCCCACGGACATCAGTCATCTGATATCCGAACAGGCTATGTAAGGGGCGGTCCCCCGCACCTACCTCAGATCTTTTCCTTCCTGTCGACCTGTGCATGTCGAACCTAATGAATGTCGCAGCTACAGTTGACCACCTTTTCCTGCGTTTACCGCACTTTTTCTTTTTTTTTTTTTTCTCTGTGTTCACATCAGATTGTTCGGTGTTTGCCAGATGAGTTTATGTCTTCTGCACCAGCTTAGTCTTCCAACCGATCCACTAAGTGTGTGTGTGTTGTAAACAGATTCTAGAAAAAGATGGTCATTCTTCGTGCCTGATCTGCCTAGGCTCCAGCCACGACACTGAAGCCTGCCAGGCCACTCAGAGATGTTGATTGAAAATGCTGGAGAGCCATCTTCTCAGGCAGAAGCTTCTTGCCATGGAGAAGGAGCTGCAGGCCAGGAACTCTTTGGCATTGCCGGCGCAGTCCTCCGGGGCCTCTTCCTCCTCTCACAGGGAAAAAATTGAAGCACAAGGAAAAACACTGAGAGTGGGCCTGGTCTGCTTCCTGGTCATCCCACAAATCTGCAACGGCATCCTCCTCCGGGGAGGTGAAGGCGTTGGCACCTCCAGCCTAGCCAGCCCGCACATTCTCCTGGGCTCCCGGTGGCTCCTCCACCCACCCTCATCTTCATTGCAAATGGAGGCTCTTCCAGGCAGGGGATTTCCTCCCCTGCCTCCCAGCCTCTTGACACTCAGGCTCATTTCCTCCACGGGCCTACAGCCATGTGGCTGTGCTGGCTTTGGTCTCTTGGTGGTGGTTCTGCGCCTGTAGTCCCCTTGGCCCTGCCTTCATCGGTTCCTACTGGGACCTGATGCGCTAGTCTCCATTCCAGGCAGTGCCTGCAGCAGCCCAATGCCATTTCCTTTACTCTGGCATCGCCCCTACAGCCACCCAGGGGATCTCCTTCACCTCGGGCGCTGTCTTCCCCAGTGGACCCAGCACTGGTGGATCCTTTGCCAGGGCGCTTCAGACCTTCGCCCGCCAGCCCGTCGCTAGTGCTGCCGCTGCCTTAAACAGCGAGCCCAACGCTGGCTTCAACCTTTCCTCAGCCCTTGCTGCACGCTGGGCTATTGCTGGACCGCTTACCAGCGTCGCCTACACCCACGCCAAGTTGTCCATCGCTGGCCTTGCAGCCGTCGTTCTTTATCCTGGCGTCGGGATTGCCCTTCCTACCTGTATACAATATTACCCCACAGGTGGACTACAGTGCCCTTTTTTCAGCATGGTGGACGTTCATGCAGAAGCAGATCCCTGCTCCTCAGGGGCCACCATCGACTTCTTCCCCCCCCTTCAGGATCCTCAGCCCAGGGACAAGGGCAGAGCTGGGCCTTCTGACCCCCATACTTCAAGGTCCTCTGGCACCAGACCTGACACAGGTACAGGCACCAGGCGAGACGAGCACCAGCCCTTGTCACCAGTGCCGGACCGCGAGTAATCAGAGGATGATTCAGAATCCTCGGGGTCTTCTTTTTCCTCCCAGGGGAGTCTTTGGGTGGTGAGGAAATGCCCAAAGAGGTGTCCAAGTCCCCGCCCGATGACCTGTCCTTCTTTGACATGATGCGTCACGTCCAGTCAATCGAGATGGGAGACGGAGAAGCTTGACCCAGAGAGATGTTGCCTGGGTATTTTCTTGTGTCAAAAGGATGCCCTGCCCATTGTGGTGCCACCCCTGACTCAAGTCATATGAGAACGTCACCAAGGCGGCATGGGCTCACTCCTCTACTATCTCTCCTCTCTCCAAAAAGGCAGACCGGCTTTCACTCGCCGACTGGCAAATGTTTTCTGAGCAACCAGCCTAAAATGGACTCTGTGGTCATAAATGCGGTCCACAACCACTCCAAAAAGCCCAAGCACCTTAGTGCTCTTCCCCTGACCGCGAATCCTGGCAGCTGGACCAAATTGGCAAGCGGGTCTTCGCCTTGGCTACCTTGGCCATTACTTATCAGACCCATATGGTTCAGTACCAGAATACTCTGTGAGATCAAGCAAGGGACTTGGTCTAGTCACTGCCTGAAGATCCTGTCAATACTCAGCTTGCCCAACTCATGCAGTTGGGCTTGGATGTAGATAGCCACATTTTCCGGGCATCCTGTGATGCAGTAGATGCCACTGGGCATGAGGCTGCGGCTGGCATTTGCCTTCGGCTCCATTCCTAGATCCGGGTTTCTGGTTTTGCCCTGGATGTTCAGGCTAGCATTTTAGCTGCTCCCTTAAGGGGCTTGGTGCTTTTCTACCACATTCAGCCTAGAGTGAATGAATGCCAGCCCTTTTTGTCAGTTCTCCTGCAAGCAGGGCAGAGTCCAACACTTCAAGGGCCAGCAACACTGGAAGACCACTAGCACCCCTGCAGGGGCCACTCCTGCTCAATCCCCCAGGGGTCCCGCGGCTCTCCTGCTCATTCCTGCCCCCACCTTTTGACTCCTTAACCAACCCTCCCCCCTACCATTGGTTCATGGAAGGTGGTCAGGGGTCAGTTATCTTCATCACTGAGCCTAGAGTCAGGTCAACCCTGGGACAGAGGTCATGCTCGGCCAGCATCCCACCCCTCTGGAACACTCTCCCAGTAAATGTTCAGTCCTGTACTTTTCTCGGGGAGGGGGGTTCAAAAAGGGACTCAAGGCTCACCTGTTAGAGCATAACTAGTACACTTGCTACCGTTGAATACTGTTCCCCTCTGCTGTATCCCCCTACTGCAGTGTTTTGTCTGTAACCACAAATGTATTGTAATTGTTAACATGCTGAGTGTCAAAAATTGTCGAACTGTGAACTATAATTTGTTTTATAATACCCTGCATTGTTTCTGTTTTACACCTTTTTATGTTCTTTGCACAGCTGTCTGTAGTAAACTGTGTTCACCTATGAAATGTCCTCCTGTACCTGTTGTGTAATTTTAATGATTGTCTGCCTGTAATTAACCCTGGGTCACCCCTGAAAAAGGGACTGTCATGGTCTCAGTGGGTTTACCCAGTTACCAAAATTAAATAAAAAAAAATAATTACGAGGGGTGGCAAGCAGTGACCACAGACATATGGGTGCTCCAGCTCATTGCTCGGGGTTACACGCTGGAGCTAGTGGAGGGTCCACCAGTGACCCCTCCTTTTCTCTCTACCTACCATGCCTCCAGCACATCTGCCTCAGGTGCTGGAGGAAATCCAGGCACTTCTGCAAAAAAAAGCCATAGAGCCCATCCCGCAGGCTCAGTGGGGAAAAGGATTTTATTCCCACTTTTTCTGTGGCCCATCCTGGGTTTAGGCAGCCTGAACATCTACATAGAGTACAAATGCTTCAGGAGGGTGACCCTACAGGGTGTGCTTCCATTGCTGCATCGGGAGGACTGGTTGTTCTCTCTGGACATAGAGGACGCTTACCTACACATCCAGATTTTTTCAGCTTATTGCTGTTTCTTCTGCTTCCAGTTTCAGGGTGCCCACTTCCAATTCAGGGCCCTCCCCTTTGGTCTTTCCTCATTCCTCCGGGTGTTTACCAAATTCCTGGCTGTAGTGGCAGCGGGTATTGGGGAGACAGGGCTTCTATCCTTTCCTTCCTGGACGACATGTTGCAGCCCTTCCAGAGAGTGCCTGCCTAGAGAAAACACAAATACTGGTGCGCCAAGGAAATAGATGTGAGCTTTGCTGCTAGAAGTCAGTAAGTTAACCATTACCAAAAATGATGCTAAATGCTAAAACAAAGGCTCCAAAGTTAAATTAAAATTAAAGTTAAATTAAACTTTAATAAGTTAACCCTGATGAAAAGGGCCTAGATCCCTTGAAGCGTTGGGGTAGTTGTTTGCTTGGAGGTAACTTATTAAAGTGAATTTAACTTTTTGGAGCCTTTGTTGTAGTGCTACTTCATTTTTGTGTGAATTGCTTAGTGCCTGCTTCAGACCCTGGAATGCACCTCCCGTCTCTTCCAGGAACTGGGAGTCGCAGTGAATCTCCAGAAGTCCTGCCTTTCTCCTTGCCAGCACCTCCAGTGCATATGGTGGTGCCGCATAGATAGAAACATAGAATTTGACGGCAGATAAGGACCGCTTGGCCCACTCTGCCCATTTCCCTACCTAATGGATAAGCTGCAGATCCTAGTTAACCAGCAGCCTACTTCTTCCTACCCACTAGGGAAAAGCCTTTCTACCAGAAGACAGGGTGGCCTGTCTGATGGAACAGGCCCGCCTGGTTTCCTTGAGCCATCAGGTTCCTGCCAGAGTCTTTCTGCACCTTCTGGGTCATATGGCGGTGTCGATTGCCATGGTACCATTGGCCCGACTGCATATGCAGATTCTGTAGTGGACCCTATGAGTCCATTGGGATCAGTGCACGGATGACCTCGACCAGCTGGTCTTAGTATCCAACCCAGTCCAGGGGGTCCTGGCCTGGTGGATGGACTCTGTCAGTTTGCTTCGGGGAGTTCCTTTCCAGATATCGACCCCTCTGTAGGTTCTAACCATGGATGCCTCCAGCATGGGATGGGGTGCTCATTTAGTCAGTCATCAGACTCTGGGTACCTGGTCAATTATGGAGCAAGCACTACATATCAGTGTCCTGGAGATGCGGGCAGTCCTTTACGCCCTGCAAGCCTTCCAGCCTCATCTCCTTCCGGGTCCGCTACTGGTGCAGACTGACAACATGTGTGTCGTCTATTATATGAGCACGCGGGGAGGACTCGCGCTTATCCCCTGTGTCCGGAGGCGATTAGAGTTTGATATTGGGCCATTGAGCACAATCTGGAGCTCTTGGACATTCATGTTCCAGGTGTCCAAAATGTCTTGGCTGACAGTCTCAACCACTTCAGGTCTTGGGCTCACGAGTGGGAACTTCTCACCTCAGTGGTCGAAGATTTATTTGACAGGTGGGGATGTCCCAGAGTTGGACCTCTTTTCATCCCCCCTCAGTGCAAAACTGATACTTTCTAGGAGCGTGGATATGTTGTTCATCCACACTTCTTTGGCATGCCCTTTCCCCTTTAAATCTTGCTGGAAGTCTTCAAGCTGGCTCCTCCCACCCACCTGGGTGGTATATACCTCGGCTCCGCCCCAAGACAGCAGATCATCCTTTCCCCTAGAAGATTCAGGTTCTCTTGTGCTACTTTCCAAGTACCGTAGGCCCTGGAGTCTCATCGATGGTTCTCAGCGCATTTGCTTTCTTTAAAACTCGCAAGAGTTTACGAATCCGATCCGAGTGCATCGGACATGGAGGACAAGTCGTCCCCTGGTTTTTGCCGGTGTCCTTACGGACAAAAAATGTCTTGCACCGATCCCCACCTTTCGTGTGTTTATTGCATGCACTATCTGCCTGGCATTCCATCCCAACATCCTGGACGATCGCAAGGCGCGCCTACAGCTGGGGAGACCAGAGCTTCGCAATCCACTGGTGAAATCGAAGGAGGCCGGGTGGGCGGTTTCCACGGCCACGGGATCTGCTGAGCAGCTCGAACAGATGGCGGCTTTTGAGGAGGAAGCTGCCCAAGCTTCGGCCAGCTGAAGTTTGTTTGTGCCGCTTAACCTAG
Organism: Neoceratodus forsteri; assembly: GCA_016271365.2. Lineage (NCBI taxonomy): Eukaryota > Metazoa > Chordata > Ceratodontiformes > Ceratodontidae > Neoceratodus > Neoceratodus forsteri. Next base: position 438,319,714 of record CM057459.1, on the reverse strand, counting down.
GCTCCACCTTTACTGGGTCCTTTCAGGAGCTGTGCCAGTCTCTCCCTACCGAGGGTGAGGCGCCCTCTGGCTCACACTCCTCCCGCCCCAAGAAAAGGTTCAAGGACCCCATATCTTCTTCTTCTTCTTCTGGCCAAAGAAGAAGTTCCTGGGACCGAGAGCGGTCCGATTCACAGGACCAGGCGGGTCTCGGCCTCGGTCGAGATCGCTTCCTCGGCCGCTGGCTTCTTGGACCTTCTGTCAGGCCAAGGCACCGAGGCCGAGGATATGGCCGAACCGGCTGAGATTTCTCTTGACCCGATTGAGCCATTGTCGCTGACCCTGCTCGACGACTCTTTGGAAAGGACTCCCATCCTTTCCTTCCCCGATGAGGAGACCCATCCCGCAGGCATCCCGATCGAGGGACAGGAGCCAGATCCTCGGTTTTCATCGAATCCGGTCTCTCCTGATTGATGGAGCCGACTCTGTCGGTCTTGATCGAGGAGTAGGACCCCATCGGTCGAAAAGCCGAAAAAGGGTCACAAACACCCCCAGAAGAGGCGCCGCTGCTCTTCATCCTCCTCTGACGAGGAGAGACTTAGACAGAAGCTCCGTCCGCTTTATGAGGACCTTATGTGGCAGCAGCTCATTCTGACCAGGCAGAAGCCGGCAACTCCGGCTACACCAGCCATTACTTGGCCCCAGCCTCTTCGTCCGACACCGACTCCTCTAGTACCGAGGACTCCGGTTCTCCCTCCGGCAGGACTGCCACGCATTCCTGCTCGGCCAGTTCCAGTCTCCCCACCAATTCTGGTGGAACCACCACCTAAGCAGCCTCAGGGAGGGTCTCCCTCAAAGGAGGATCGGGCAGATATGGGCTTGCCCCGTCTGTCCATCGCTGTAGTTCCTGATCTCACTAGGCGCATTGAAGGGGACATAGGCGGGAGACCCCTGTATCCTGATTCCTCTGACTCAGATACTACTGGTCTTCACTCACACCCTGATGATGAGTTGTCAGTGACAGGCCTGGAGGAAGGTCCTTCTTCCTTCCAAGGCATCCTTCGACTCATATCTGAGTTCACTGGTATGGTATTACAGCCTATCTAAAAGAAGGCGGAATATCCTCTCACGGATATCCTTAAGAGGGGGGATACCCCGACGGAGGCCTTCCCAGTGGCTGAAGCCATTGTTGGCCCGGCCCTTGAGCTATGGCAGCACCCTGCCTCCTGCCCGGCTCCGTCTGCCCGCATGGCTCGCAAGTACACTGTACCAATGGGGTCCCTGGCGGGCTTCACTGAGCATCCCTCGGCCGAGAGCCTTGTGAATGCCTCAGTGTTTAGACGCACAGGTAGCTCAGCGGATACTGACCGCCCTCTGGACAAGGAGTCCAAAAAACATGGACCATTCTGCCAGGAAGGTATATGCGGCCTCATCCTTGGGCCTTCGTCAGGCCAGCTCGGCTGTTATCATGGCACACTTCTCTCATGCCCTCTTAGGGTCACTAGATGAAGTCCTCCCTCATCTCCCAGTGGACATGCAGACCTCTGTTAAGCAGGTCCGTGACCAGGGCCGTGCTGTTGCAAAACAGCAGCTCCAGACGGCCGTGGACATTGGATATTCCTGTGCCCGTTCCTTAGCAACCACAGTGGCCACTCGCCGCAGGGCATGGCTGAGGTTATCCTCTTTTCCTGCGGATACTCAGCATAAATTAGCTGACTTGCCTTTCCTTGGCACCGACCTCTTTGGTCCCAGAATGGCAGGTCACCTCCAGCACATAGAGCAGTCCAATGCCACCTTGGATGTTACCTCTGCAAAAGGTTTTTCTGGCAAGAACCAGCAGAAGCTCAAGAAGAAGCCTTTCCGGCATTCTTCCCCTGCGGTTAGGCAGCTCTCCTTTCAGGGAGATCAGCAGCAACAGCAGGCTCAAGCTTGGTGCCCTAGGCCCAAGCAGGGTCCCCACAAGCCCCGCAAAGAAGGCAGAGGTGCTGGTCCAGGAGCCTCCTCCTCCTGTCAGCTTGCGCAGTGATGGGTTGGGGGTTGTCAACCCTACTCCCGTCACGTCAGTTCTGGGTCCTTCCGTGGGGGGCCGGCTCCGCCACTTTCTTTCCACCTGGTCCGATATCACTTCAGACAGGTGGGTCCTGAAAGTGGTCGGTCAGGGACTGCCTCTAGAATTCAAGCAGTACCCTCCCTGCCGAGCCCGTGCCCCACAGGAGGAAAGGATCTCAGTTGGCGCTCAGTCGGCCCTGTGGGACGACATTGCTCAGCTCCTTCGCAAGGAGGCAGTAGCTGCAGTGCCGGATCCTCCTGCGGACCCAGGCTTCTTGTCCAGGTACTTCCTGGTGCCCAAGCAGATGGGGGTTGGCACCCCATCCTAGATCTCCGCGACCTGAATCAATATCTCAGGTCTCGTACCATCTGGGTGGTAACTCTGGCCCAGATCATACCATCTCTGGAGCAAAACATGTGGTTCTGTTCACTGGATCTACAGGACGCGTTCTTTCACGTCCCAGTCCGTCCGTCCCACCAGCGGTTCCTCCGCTTCAGGGTCGAAGGGACCCTGTACGAGTTCTGAGCCATGCCGTTCGGCCTGTCATCGGCCCCACAGGTCTTCACCAAATTCACTGCAGTGGTGGCAGCCCATCTATGGTGTCAAGGGGTTCACATATACCCCTACCTCGACGATTGGCTCCTGTCGGGTTCCTCGCTGCAGGAGGTGGCGAGATCCAGGGACCTGGCCCTCTGAACCTGTTCCAGATTAGGCCTCCTGATCGAGGCCAAGTCGGAACTCGTGCCCTCTCAGGTGATGGGCTTTATAAGGGCAGAGCTCCACTCTCGTCAAGCCAGAGCCCAGCTTCTGGCAGACAGGGCGGAGGTTCTTTCCTCCTTTGCCCAATCATTTCTGGTTGGGTACTTGTGCCCTGCCCGGGACTTCCTGCGCCTTCTGGGTTACATGGCGGCATGCACCTCAGTGGTCCATTGGGCCAGGTTTCACATGCGTCCCCTCCAGTGGGATCTGGCCACTCAGTGGACTCAGTGTCAGGGCCTTTTCGATCAGCTGGTCACTTTCACCCAGAAGATGTGGGACACTCTCCAATGGTGGACCGTCCCAAGTCATCTGCAGGAAGGGATTCCGTTTGCCCGCCCCGAGCCGATGGTTGCCCTTACAGCTGATGCCTCTCTCATGGGCTGGGAAGCCCACATGGGGGACAACAGAGCCCATGGGTTCTGGACTCCCGAGGAGTCCCGTTTCCCACATCAACCTGTTGGAGCTCAGAGCAGTCAGACTGGCACTGTCAGCTTTCACTCCTCAGCTCTGGGGTCAAGTGGTTTAAGTCCAGACGGACAATACCACAACCATGTACTATCTCAACAGACAGGGCGGCATGCACTCCCATGTGCTATGCAAGGAGGCGCTCCGGATCTGGACCTTCGTCAGCCGGTTGGAGGTGGATCTCCTTGCCATCCATGTGGCAGGAGTCTCGAACCAACTGGCGGATGCTGTCAGCCACATAGGCCAGACATCCCATGAGTGGTCTCTCTATCCAGAGGTAGCTTACAGTCTGTTCTCCCATTGGGGCAAACCGTTGGTGGACCTGTTTGCCTCCAGGAAGAACACCAAGCTGAGGCTGTACTATGCCCGCCCCCCTCAGCAGGTCTCGCTGCAGGGGGATGCCTTCTTGAGGCTGTGGACCCCAGGCCTCCTCTACGCCTTCCCTCCATTTCCCTTGATCCACAAGGTGTTACTCAAGGTGAGGAGGAACAAGGGGAAGGTGATCCTGGTAGCCCCAGATTGGCTGCACCAGTTCTGGTACTCAGATCTCCTCAGCCTCAGCTGCAGACCCCCGGAGCGGCTTTGTACACGCTCGGACCTGATATCATTGAACCAGGGGAAGTTATTCCATCTGTACCTTCAATCCCTGCACCTCACAGCCTGGTACCTGAGCGGCTAGAGTTTCAGGCTCTGGATCTTTCCGAGGATGTCTACACCGTGGTGGAGGCATCTCGTAAGGATTCGACCAGGAAATGTTACGCCTTCAAATGGAAAAGGTTTTCCATTTGGTGTCGGGGTAAGAGTTTGGATCCCTTATCCTGCTCTGTGGCTAACATTATGGACTACCTTTGGTCTCTCTCTAAAGGGGGCCTTTGGTCATCGACCCTTAGGGTGCACCTGGCAGCCATGTCTGCTTACTGGGCGCGGGCCGGTCAGTCGACATTGGCACAGGAGACAGTGATCGGGCATTTTTTCAAAGGTCTGGATCACAAATTCCTTCTGGTGCGTGAACCTCCACCTCCGTGGGATCTTCTGCTGGTTTTGGCAAAGCTCATGGGCAAGCCATTCGAACCCATGCACGAGTGTGATCTCTCACATTTGTGGAAGATGGCCTTCCTGGTGGCTATCACGTCAGCCAGAAGGACAGGGGAGCTCCAGGCGCTCTAGATGGACTCCCCTTATCTGGTCTTTCACAGGGACAAAGTTGTCTTACGCCCCACCTGAAATTCCTTCCGAAGGTGGTGTCAGAATTTCACCTTAACCAGGTGTTGACTCTGCCGGTATATTACCCTAATTACATCTCGGACACTGAGTACAGACTCCATACCCTGTACCTTAGACGTACTCTCTCCTATTACAAGGAGAGGACGGTGGAAATTCGTGGAGAGGTTCACCAGCTGTTTGTCACCTATGCTGAAGCTGCTTCTGGCAGACGTGCAGCCAAATGGACTATTGCAAGATGGATCACATCATGCATTGGTCTGTGTTATGAGTTGGCGGGCAAGGAGCCTCCCAGAGGGATAAAAGCTCATTCTAGCCATCATACTGCTGCATCGGTGGCTGCTTCCAGGGACATCCCTATCCAAGAAATCTGTCAGGCTGCTATCTGGAAGTCAGCAAACACCTTCATTACCCACTACCACATCGACCTTGAGTCACGCCGTGATGCTGGTTTTGGGACCTCGGTTCTCCAATCTCTGTTTCCTAAGTAGGGGGTTTGCACCTTGCCTCCCTTCTCCCGGAGAACTGCTAGGAGTCTGCCAATGAAGTGTGGATGAACAACGTAGCCACGCTCCTAGAAAAACGGGTTACTCACCTGTAACAGTAGTTCTAGTCGTGGTATATGTTGTTCATCCACACGCACCCACCCGACCTCCCCGGCTTTAGGCGCACCACCTTGCTTCCAGCGGGCTAAGATCTGGTGTTTTGGGGCGGAACCGAGGTATTTACCACCCGGGTGGGTGGGAGGAGCCAGCTTGAAGACTTCCGGCAAGATTTAAAGGGGAAAGGGACATGCCAAAGAAGTGTGGATGAACAACATATACCACTCCTAGAAATACTGTTACATGTGAATAACCTGTTTTTTTTTGCTTCCTCAATCTGGAGCCTAGAGTTTTTGGGTGAGACGCATTGCCCCTCTTATGGAAGGGGAGGTTTCTGTATGCTTTTCCTCCCTTCCCACTGTTACAGTGGGTTCTGCTGAAGCTTCAGTTGGAGGGAGCAGAAATGATTTTTATAGCTCCCTTCTGGCCATGCCAGATTGGTTTCCTCTGCTGCATTTGGCTGTAGAACCTCTGGTGCCTCTACCTCTGCACAAAGACTCTCTCAGGACCAGGGCACCCTGGTCCACTCAGGCCTCAAGTCCCGCTCTGGGGTTTCCTCTAGGGTCACTGATGTCCTGGTGGTGGCCAGGAAGCCCTCCACCTGGGCCACTTATACTATGAAATGGAAGCACTTTTCCATTTGGGCCATTGCTTACCATCTAGATCCGTTCACCTGCCGGTTTGTCAGGTGTTGGAGTACCTCCTTTCCCTTTTGGATTCACGTCTGGGGTTCTCCTCTCTTAAGGTGCACCTTTCTGCCATTTCCACGTACCATGCACCAATTGAGGGCAAAGCTATTGCCCAACTTGAGGTGTCCCGCACATTTCTGCAGGGCATTCTGCATCTGAAATCTCCCATTCAGGACCCGGTCCCCCCATGGGACCTCAGTTTTATGTTGGAGAAACTCCGTTTACCTCCCTTTGAACTGGCTGTGAGCTGCACTTTCTGTTGTGGAAGGCACTCTTTGTAGTTGCTGTTACTTCTGCTCGAAGGATTTCAGAGCTACAGGCTCTGATAAGTAAAGAGCTATATTTAGTTTTTCACAAAGTCTTTGCTTACTAATCCTTAGTTTTTACCTAAGGTGGTGTCTGAGTTTATGTTACATCAATTTATCCACCTTCCAGTTTATTTTCTGGAGTATTCCAATTGGGGAAGGCATTGCTCTATACTTTGGATGTTCACAGGATGTTGCAGTATTATACAAACTGCACTGTCTTTGAGGAAAACTGACCAGTTTTTTGTTTCATTCTCCCCCAAGAGAGAGGGCGCTCCTGTTTCCAAACAGTGTTTGTCCAAGTGGTTAGCTAATTGCATTGTTTATTGCTACCACAAGTACAAGCCCCTTCTGGGGGTGGTCAAAGGCTATTCCACCAGGGTATTCATGCCTCTACCGCTTGCTTCAGAAATGTCTGCTTTTGACATCTGTGCAACTGTCACTGGAGTTCTGTCCACTTTTTCACAAAACATTACAGTCTGGACATGGCCACTAGGCGTAGGGCCAACTTCTGCCTGGCAGTCCTTCATGGCCTTCTGTCATGAACTTTTGACTACTGTTTGGTCCTCCTCCCGGTGATTTCAGCCTGGTGATACCGGTACTGCTTGGGACTCAGTCCTACCAGTTATGGCCTGCTGCAAGAGCCTTCCCCAAAGTAAGACAGTACAGTTACGTAAGAATGTAACAGTAGATATTCAAGAGAGGTTCTTGCAGCAGGCTGCTATTTCTCTATTGCACATGCTTCTGCCTCTTTGTTGGCTCTCAGGAGAACTGAGGTAGGTGCGGGGGACTGCCGCTTATATAGCCTGTACTGACGTCAGATGACTGACATCCACAGGGGCGAACCCCGTGGTAGACGGCTAGCTAGAAGTTTTCCGTGTGGTCATAGTGCCTGGAGGCATTGTCCTATTGGTGTGGTCTACTGCAAGAGCTTCTTTCTAAGATCTGCTGTTACGGTACATTCTTACGCAACTGTACTTTCTTCGTAACGGATCCCTCACTATGCTTGAGAATCCCTTCATCACCTCCCCTTCCAGAACCTGAAAAAGGTTCTCACAACAGCCTGTTCTTAGTGGGGTTAAGCATTTCCTGTTGCTTTTGGCTTGCAACTGAACAGTTTGTGAGTTTTTCTTCATTTCATTTTTCTTTCTTTAAAAAAAAAAAGTGTGTTTTTTAGGTTAGGATTTTTTTTTGGTAGTCCCTTAGCTAGATTGGGTCGTCACTGCTCTCCCACAGCTTGATAAATAAATCTGTTGTTAGAGGGCATGGGAGAGTGTGATCACAGAAGAGTTTCCAATTTCATTCTAAGGTCCTTAATTAGCATAAAATTCTAGGTTTCGGGGCAGCTGAATCCCGCAGACTGATTGCACATGTCAAGCATGGTGTGAGGGATCCCTTACAAGAAACAAGATAACTACAGTGAGTAATTTTTGTCTTTTGTTGCAATAAATGTTTATGTACTGTAGGTTGGAGCATTTTACTATGATTTGGGGTAGAACAAACCCCTAACCTTCTTCTGGTCTGCTCAAACCTGATATGTGGTGACTGAGACAGAGTCTCGATTGAAACCCGTGGAAACAGATCTTCACACGGTCACAACACTACCATACTATAGGACTACTGAGTAATAAGCAAACGGTCTAAAACAGAATAAATATTGAGCTCACACTGTGAGAGGTGAAGGAGAGCTTTAAAAGACTGGTGACTATCAGAGAAAGGTTTTGGATTTTTGCTTTAAAAACAGTGAAACCTGCAGGATTAAATGAATGCAGTGACTTAAAGCCGTGTTTATGAATGTATTTAAATGTATAAATTAAAAGTCCCCCTTTTTGAGATGCCGAACTACTAAAATTAAGTACTTAGGAATATATATATTTTTTGTGATTTAAAGGTGTTGGACGAAATTAATTTTGAGCCCTTGACGTTAGCCATACAATCTGACCTTAATAAATGGGGTAAACTCTACCTCTTTCTTCCAACATATTGAAATCATACGTATGAACGTCCTCCCACGCTTGCTTTATTTGTTTCAGAATATTCCCTACTTTCCAACTCGCTTCTGTTTTAAATCCTGGGATAGAATGATATCAGACTTTATCGGGGGGGGGGTCAGCGCCCCAGAATTCGGTTATTGATTCTAAAATTATCCCTGCCTCAGGAAGGAGTTAACTTACCAAATTTGGAACTTTATGCTAAGGTGGCTTTCCTGAGGGTGCTTTTTCTCTGGTTATCCAAAACCTATACATCACCATGGAAAACTATAGAATTTACTATTAACGATTTATATGATATAGAAAAAATATTGTTTGCTTCTGAAGGGAAGTCCCCTCTCCTGAGGAATTTTACACAGTTCTCTTCAAATATTTTGAGGGGATGGTACTCATTGAGGAGGCACCCTGGGTTTATGCAAGCCATTTTTTTTTTTACTGCAGAATGCTGTCAGAGGATGAATACTTTTTGCCAGCTCGAACTGATTCGGCATTTGCTAGGTGGAGGGGGCTGGGATTGATGTATGTTTACCAGTTTTGGGGGCAGGCGGGGATTCTCCCCTCTGATGCACTACAGAAGGAATATGGACTTAGACAGGGGGACTTTTACAGGTATCTACAAGTCAGGAACTATGTTCTTCAGCAACATTCTGTCATACCTAAATTACCCTCTCCTTTGCCCCTTTCCTGAAAATGCTTTTTGACTTTCTCTCAGAAACACATGGGGACACCTAACTGGGAATATGTACAAAATTCTAAGGGAAATTTTGGGGATAACACACTTTTGATCTTGGAGGGATGGAATAAAGATTTAGACATGATAGTATCTAGTGTCTCCTGGACAAAGACCACTTTACCAGCAGTTAAACTCACGTCCTCGCACCTCTGGGGACAATTCGCTCAGAAGTGTAGGAATAGGTATTTTCATTCCCCAGCGATTTTGATGAAATATCTTCCGGACAGCTTCGGTTACTGTTGGAGAGATTGCAAATGCAAGCTGGCAGATCTGGGACATATTTTTTGCCATTGTAACCCGAGTAATACTCGGGTAGTCATAACTTTCTGCAGTAAATCTTCTAGGTAAGACTGCCCAGAGAGAATAGAACACATGCAAATGATGGAATTCTTTGCACGTGACAACTTTTCAAATGCTGCCCTGTACTAACTGCCAGTGTTCTAAACTCCTCAGATTTCATTGTCCACCTGAAAAGTCTGGTCGCTCATCTACCATTCATCTACATGAAGAAACTTTTAAAAATATATATTAGTATCCTTTTATTTTCATTTGCTGCTTTTTTGTTATTAAACTTAGTTTAGCGTTAGTTGTGTTTTCCCGGTTCCTCTCGGTTCAGTATAACCTTGGGGGAAACAGGGTTAGTTTTACTGTTAGTCTGGGTTTTCTGACTTAAAAAAAACCCTTGGTTTCCAAATTTTATTTATTTAATACTGTTATTTTGTAACCGATAACTTCGGTTACCGAACCACTAACCCCGGTTCCCTTTTTTCTTATCGATTTGGTACCTCCATTTCTGTTTCTGTTCCGGAACCGACCGCAACTGCTAAATCTTTGTTAAAAAACTTTATCTTTTAGTGGTTACTGTTTTTTTCTATGTATTTTGACAAAATGTCAGAAAAGCCTAAAAAGAAAACCGGTGAACCGGGTTTTAAGAACTGTATTCAATGTGGGGAAGTTTTTGCCAAGGCAGACAAGCACAGTTTGTATGTGGCTTGCCAGGGCTATAAACATTTGAAAGAGGAATGTGATATATGTAAACATTCCCAAAGAAAACTGTTGAGAAATGCCTGGAACCGATGAAAAAGAAGCTTCTTCAACTTAGGGGTCCCTCTGGCTCTGACCAGCCGATACCCCCTGTTAACGTGGGTGAAACCGTGTCTGTTGTTGCCTCTACCCCTGAAACGGGTGACAAGGGCACAAAGAGGGCTAGTGAACCGGCTGATTCCCCGATTCCGTCTAAAAAAAAAACAAGAAACTTAAGCACACTGAACCCACGCTTCCTAAACCGGGGACTTCTGTGTCTGTCCTTACAATTCCATTGGCTCAGAAAATGCTGAGGCATTTAAAATCATTCAGGCCTTACAAAGTATTGTTCCTCCCTCACAGCAGCCACCTGCCCCGACCCCAGGTACCCAGGCTGGCAGTGCAGGAAGATCTTCTTTCCTAGAGGAAGAAGATTATGGGGAATGTGAGGAGGATGAAGGGGAACCTGTTGAGCCCGAGGTGTCCCCTGAGCAGGAGTTTGGTTCTCCTCCCCAGGGTATCTGAGGACTACTACTCCCATTTTACTTTTGTTCAAAAGATGGCTGATGCCTTGGACGTCACCACTACAGAACAAGTTGAGGATGAGGAGGAGGAGGTGGAATATATGGGAATTATGGGTCTAACCCCCACTAAAGCTCTCCTCCTCCCTGTGAATAAGTATTTTAAGAAGGATGCACTAAAACTCCTTCAGACTCCAAATTCCATCCCTCTCCTTGACAAAAGGATGGACAAAAAATACCAAATGGACAGGGAAGGGGCAGAGTTCCTCTTTTCCCATCCTGACCATCGGGGTTGTGCAGGCAGCTGCCTGTGATAAGGCTAGGGTCTCTCTGTCCTCACATACTCTGGACAAGGACTCTAGAAAAATAGATACTGTGGCCAAGAAGGGGTGCCTGTCAGCCTCTCTGGCCATACGTAAAGCACATTTTCAGGCCTATGCTGCCTAGTGCCAGAAGTCATTGTGTTGGTCAGTTTGGGCCATGGCTCAGAAAGCCCCCTCACCCTTGTTAGATGACCTAGCTGAAACTGCTAGGTTTGGGTTAGAGGTGGCTGAATATGAATTCCCAAATGGCTTTTAATACTAGTGATACTGCAGCCAGATGGATGGCTAACATGGTAGCACAGAGGAGATTTGGCAGGCTCAGGGCCACAAATCTCACTTGGGATACTCAGTCTAAGGCACTTGATTTCCCCTTAGGAGGGAATGTTCTATTTGGGGAATCCGCTGTGGCATACATGAAAAAGGTGAATAAGTACAAGGCCACTTATAGAAGCAACTCTGCCAAAGAGAAAGCTTCACCATCCACCAGGCCTTATAGAAGTGGGGGGCAGTGCAGGTCTTTTCACACTAGGCCCTTTTTCTAACCAGTGGCCACACCCCAGTACCTGCAGTATCCACAGCAGGGGTACTTCAGGGGCAGGGGTAGAAGGGGTTCTAGGTGAGGGTCACGGGCCCAGCCACAGCCCCAAGCAAAACAGATCCCCTGAGGCTCAGGCCGCCTCCTCCTTCCCTGTCAGAGGCAGACTGTCCCACTTCCTCCAGGCTTGGCTGGACCATCACCACAGACAAGTGGGTCCTGGAGGTGGTGGGTCAGGGTCTGTCTCTGGACTTCAAATCCATTCCTCCTCAAAAAAACAGGGCCTTCAGTTCACCCTCCTTAGCAGAAAAGAAATTGCTGGAGGCAGAGGTTCGAAACCTGCTACTGCTAAGGGCAGTAGAATTTGTTCTAGGATCGTGGATATGTTGTTCATCCACACATCTTGGCATGTCCCTTTCCCTTTAAGGATCACGGAAGGTCTTCAGGCTGGCTCCTCCCACCCACCCGGGTGATATATCCCTCGGCTCCGCCCCATGATGCCAGATCTTTCTTTCCACTGGAAGATTGAGGTTGCCTCCTTCGTGCTCCTGCATTTTGTAGGCCCTGGCTTCAAAACCTTCAGTTATTCTGAAAATTTGTCTTGTTCGCATTAGCGATCGCGTCTGTTTCTCTTCAATTATGGAAGACAAGTCTTCCCCCGGATTTTGCCGGTGTTCGTGCGGCCAGAAGATGTCGCACATCAATCCCCACACCGCTTGCGTCTATCTTGGGTGTCGACCATGACACCTTGAAGTGCGATTTTTGTCTTGCATTTCACCCTAACGTCTTCGACAACCGTCTCGCATGCCTGAAGTTGGGGAGACTGGAAAAACAGAATCCTCTGGTGAAGTCAAAGGAGGCTCAGTGGGCAGTTTCCACGGCCGTGGGATCCACCAAGCAATTGGAGCGTATGCAAGCCTTTGAGGAGGAAGCGGCTCACACCGTGGAATCTTCCTCTTGGAGCTTCTTCGTTTCGCTCAACCTGGGCTCCACTTTCTTGGGTTCTTTCCGAGAGTTGTGCCAATCTCTCTCCAACTAAGGGAGAGGGTCCTGTGGGGACACACTCTTCTCGGTCCTGTAACCGGGAAAAGGACCCGGAATCATCTTCGTACTGGCGAAGATGTTCTTGGGATTGGGAGGGATCTCTGTCCCAGAAACCGGCAGTCTCGACCTCGGTCAGAATTGCCTCTTCGGCTGCTGGCTTCTCGGCTTTGCCATCTGGCCAGTTGACTGAAGTGTCAATCGATGAGGTTGAAATAATCCTCGATCCAATCGGCCCCATGTCGACGACTCCGGTTGATGACTGTCACTCAGACTGTGGTCCTTGCTTTCCCTGACGAGGGGACCCAGCCCACTGGGAATCCCGTCGAGGAAGTGGTTCCCGACCCTGGGAAATCACCGGTCCCGCCGGTGTCTCCCGAGCGACCGAATCAGCCTGGCTGATCTCGATCGAGGTCCAGGACCCCCTCGACCGACAGGCCGAGGAAAAGCCACAAGCACTTGAAAAAGAAGCGACGCCATTGGTCATCCTCACCCTCCTCGGATGAGGAGAGGCTCCGGTGGAAACTCCCTCGGTGCTATGAGGACCTCATGTGGCAGCAGCTGATTTTGACTTGTCACAAACCAACCCCAGCTTCCACCCCGGCCATTACTTGGCTTTCTGCTTTAGGCCTAAACTCAGCTCTTGGGCCGATTAGTCAGTTCCCTGTTCTGCGGAGCTGCGCGAACCCGGTTTGACGAAATCGGTCTCTCCAACGATCGCGGATGCAACCACTGCCCAAGCAGCCTGTGGAGGACTCCTCTAAGGAAGCTAGACCAGACACCGGGCTTCCCTAGCGTATTTCGGTCACCATCACCCGGACCGCCCTCGTCGAGTCAAAGGTGACCTGGGCGGTCAACCATTGTATCCGGATTCCTCGGATTTGGATGAGACTGGCCTACATTCTCATCCGGGGGATGATGAATCAGCTGGTGGGATAGAGACAGAGGAAGGTCCTTTGTCCTTTCAGGGCATTCGTTGCCTCATCTCTGAGTCTACAAGGATGTTCCTGGAGCCTATCCAGAAAAAGGCAGAGTACCTTCTCACGGACATCCTCAAGAGAGGGGATACCCCAACGGAGGCTTTTCCTGTGGCCGAGGCCATAGTTGGCTTGGCCTTAGAACTTTGGCAGCACCCTGCCTCTTGTCCAGATCCGTCTGCCGGCATGGCCCTGCAAGTATGCGGTGCCCATGGGTTCCCTTGCAGGGTTCACAGAGCACCCTTCGGCCGAGAGCCTTGTGACTGCATCTGTGTCCAGGCATACTGGCAGTTCTGCCAACACTGATCAACCTCCCGAGAATCCAAAAACTTGGATCACTCGGCTCGGAAGGTCTGTGCGGTCTCGTCTTTAGGCCTCCATCAGGCAAGTTCGGCCATCATCATGGCACACTTCTTCTGTGCCCTCTTGGGGTCTTTGGATGTAGTCCTCTCACATTTCCCTGCGGACGTGCAGACCACAGTCAAGCAAGTCCAGGACCAGGGCCGGGCTGTTGCCAAACAACAACTCCAGACGGCCCTGGACATTGGGGACTCTTGTGCCCTCTCGTTGGCAGCCGCAGTTGCCTCCTGCCACAGGGCTTGACTGAGACTCTTCTCTTTCCCGACAGATACTCAGCACAAACTAGCTGATGTGCCTTTCCTGGGCACTGATCTCTTCATCCCAGGTGTGGCTGGTCACCTTCAGCATATTGAGCAGTCCAGTGCCACCTTGGACGCCACTTCTGCTAAAGGTTCTTTGAGTAAGAAGCATCAGAAGAAGCCTTTTCGGCACTCTTCCCCGGTGGCCCAGCAACCCTCCTTTCAAGGAGGGCAGCAGCAGGCTCAAGCTTGGTACCCCCGGCCCAAGCCCAGGCCCTGGCCCTCCCAGGTCCGTAATGGAGGCTGAGGTTCAGGTCCTGGATCCTCCTCCTCCAAGCCTGCTCATTGACTGGGTAGGGGGGCTGCCACCTCCTCTTCTGTCACACCAGCTCTGGATCCTCCCATGGGGGTCCAGCTCCGCCACTTCCTTTCCGCCTGGTCTGCTGTCACCATGGACAGGTGAGTCTTGGAGGTGGTGAGTCAGGGACTGCCTCTAGAATTCGAGCAGTATCCTCTAAGCCAAGCCTGCTCCCTGTGGGAGGAAAGAGTTTCCGCCCATACTCAGTTGGCTCTCCAAGATGACATCGCTCAGCTCCTCCTCGAGGCAGTAGCTCCAGTGGCGGATTCTCCAGCAGACCCAGGCTTTGTCTCCAGGTACTTCCTGGTGCTCAAGCGGATGGGGGGCTGGCGCCCCATTCTAGATCTGCACGACCTGAATCAGTTTCTCAGGTCACGCACATTTCGGATGGTCACTCTTGTCTCAGATCATACCATCCTTGGAGTGAAACATGTGGTTCTGTTCACAGGATCTGCAGGATGCGTTCTTTACGTCCCAATCCGTCCGTCTCATTGGCGGTTCCTCCACTTCAGAGCCAAAGGGATCTTATACGAGTTCTAAGCCATGCCGTTCGGCCTGTCATCGGTCTCACGGGTCTTCACCAAATGCATCACAGTGGTGGCAGCCCATCTCAGGCGTCGGGGGAGGGGGGGAGAATTTACCCCTACCTCGACGATTGGCTCTTAGCAGGTCCCACCCAGCAGGAGATGGAGAGGTCCAGGGACCTGGCCCTCCAGACCTGCTCCCATCTCGGCCTCTTGGTCAATGAGGCCATTTCGGAACTTGTGCCTTCTCAGGTGATGTGCTTCATCGGGCAGAGCTTGACCCTCCTTTGCCCAGTCATTTCTGGTTGGGCAGTTGCACCCTGCCTGGGACTTTCTGCACCTTCTGGGTTACATGGCGGCATGCACTTCCGTGGTCCATTGGGCCCAGTGGCACATGCGCCCCCTTCAGTGGGAGCTGACTGCCCAGTGGACTCAGCGCCATGGTTATTTCAACCAGCTGATCACTGTAACCCAGAAGATGTGGGAAGCTCTCCAGTGGTGGATCGCCCCAGACCGGTTGCAGGAAAGGATCCCGTTTGTCCACCCCGAGCCGACAGCCGTCCTCACGACCGATGCCTCTCTAATGGGCTGGGGAGCCCACATGGAGGACAAAAGGGCCCATGGGTTCTGGACCCCTGAGGAGTCCTGATACCACATCAACCTGTTGGAGCTCAGAGCAGTCAGACTGGTACTGTCAGCTTGCGCTCCTCAGCTCCTGGGTCAAGTGGTTCAAGTCCAGATGGACAATACCACCGCCATGTACTACCTCAACAAACAGGGCAGCACGCATTCCCATCTGCTTTGCAGGGAAGTGCTCCACATCTGGACCCTCTTCAGCCGTCTGGAGGCAGATCTCCTAGCTATTCATGTGGCAGGAGCCTCAAACCATCTAGCGGATGCCCTCAGCCGTTTAGGCGAGACATCCCACGAGTGGTCACTCCATCCATAGGTAGCTAACAGCCTGTTCTTCCACTGGGGCAAACTGGTGGTGGACCTGTTTGTCTCCAGGGACAACAACAAGCTGAGGTTGTTTTATGCCTGCCCCCCTCAGCAGGGCTCGCTGCAGGGGGATGCCTTCTCGAGGCCGTGGACCCCAGGCCTTCTCTACACCTTCCTTCCATTTCCCTTGATCCACAGGGTGCTCACCAAAGTGAGGAGGGACAAGACGAAGGTGATTCTGGTAGCCCCAGACTGGCCGTGCCAGTTCTGGTACCCAGATCTCCTAAGCCTCAGCTGCAGGCCCCCGGAGCGGCTTCCAGCATGCCCAGACCTGAACTCTGTCAATCAGGGAAAGATGTACCATCTGGACCTTCAATCCCTGCACCTCACAGCCTGGTACCTGAGCAGCTAGAGTTCCAGGCTTTGTGTCTTTCCGAGGATGTCCTCACTGTGGTGGAGGTATCCAGAAAGGAATTGACCAAGAAATGTTATGCCTTCGCATGGAAAAGGTTTTTCATTTGGTGTCAGGGCAAGGGCCTGGACCCTCTATTCTGTCCAGTGGCTAACATTCTCGATTACCTTTGGTCTCTGTCCAAAGGGGGTCTTCGGTCATCGACCCTTAGGGTGCACCTGGCAGCCGTCTCTGCTTACTGGGCGCGGGCTGGTCTGCTGACGTTGGTGCAGGAGACAGTGGCCAGGTGCTTTTTCAAAGGCCTGGATCACATATCCCTTCTGGTGCGTGAACCTCCACCTCCGTGGGATCTACTGCTGGTACTGGCAAAGCTCATGGGCAAGCCACTTGAACCTGTGCACAAGTCTGTGTTGTCACACTTGTCATGGAAGATGACCTTTTTGGTGGCTATCACATCTGTCAGAAGGACAGGGGAGCTCCAGGTGCTTTCGTTGGACTCCCCTTATCTGGTCTTCCACAGGGACAAGGTTGTCCTAGGCCCCCATCCGAAATTCCTTCCGAAGGTGGTGTTAGAGTTTCACTTTAACCAGGTGTTAACTCTGCCAGTATACTACCCTAATTATACCTCAGAGGCCGAATACAGGCTCCATACCTTGGACCTGAGACGAGTCCTCTCCTATTATAAGGAGAAGACGGCGGTAATTCGGGGAGAGGTTTGCCATCTGTTTGTCACTTACTCTGAAGCTGCTTCTGGCAGACCTGCAGCAAAACAGAATGTTGCAAGGTGGATTACATCTTACATAAGTCTGTGCTACGAGTTGGTGGGCATGGAGCCTCCCAGAGGGATAAGCGCTCATTCTACCCGCCATACCGCTGCATTGGTGGCTGCTTCCAGGGACATCCCTATCCAGGAATTCTGTCGGGCTGCTACCTGGAAGTCAGCAAACACCTTCATTACCCGTCACCACATCGACCTTGAATCACGCCAGGATGCTGGTTTTGGGGACTCAGTTCTCCAGTCTCTTTTGCCAAGTAGGTATGGGGGGTGCGCCTTGCCTCCTTCCTCCTGGAAAACTGCTAGGAGTCTGCCAAGAAGTGTGGATGAACAACATATCCACGATCCTAGAAAATCAGGTCATTCACCTTTAACAGTAGATCTTCCACGGAATGGTCTCTTGCAGTAAGTCGTTACTTCTGGGAGTTCCCAATAGGTGGCGCTTTAACACTGCAGTTTTCTCCTCTAGCAGTATCCACATCAGGGACCACCCACACAACCTCACTTCCTGGGCCATGCCTATAAAAGTGGGTGGTCCCTGGTAGTCTCCATTCATTTTCCCACTGGCTTCATTTCTGACAGCAGCTTACTCTTCTGCTAGCGGTCTATGACATGGATTGAACCCATAGCTTGGGGTGCCTAGGCTTCATACACGGCACCATATTCCTGTACTCAAACAAGAGTTTTAAGGATGTATGACTCAGGGAGCTCTAGTAACAGGATCCAACAACACTGAGTCCTTTTCAAGAAGCATCGGAATGGAAGGTATTCCTTCACCATAAGTCCTGCCTGACTGCCTTTCAACGATCATATATGCTAAACATATATTATCAAAGAGACTTTCTTTGTCGATGGAAGACAAATACCCTGTCGACGGCAGGCATTTCTACATCATCTTCATCACAGAACAGACTACAGAGGCTTACATTATATTCCCGTCGACTGATGCATAATCCCCATCGATGGAGACCTCCAACAACACTCTACAGAGGCTCACACTATGTTCTCGTCTGACAGATGCATAATCCCCGTCGACTGAGGACTCCTACATACTTCTTGTCGACGGGAGGTTCAGGCATCCTACATACTTCTCATCAACGGGAGGTTCATTCCCCATCGACGGAGGCCTCCTGCATGATTCCTGTCGATGGACACTTCATCCACCGTCGACTGAGGCCTCCTTCGTGATTTCTCATTGACGGAATATTTATCCACCGTCGACGGAGGTCTCCTACATGATTCTCATTGACGTACCACTCATGCCTTGTCGACGGAGGCCTCCTACATACAGTACAAGTCACATTAAACTGTTCCTCCAGTGTGTTGCTTTAGCATTTCTGATTGAGTTGCATAAGTGTTGCTGGATCCAGCACAAAGTCCTACACAAACCTTTTCTTAAGTGTTGAAATTCAGCTTTGCATTACAACAGGACTAGACTGCAGATGCATTCCAACTGAGTTGCAAAAACATTTTGCAAACATTGCTGTTCAGCTGGTTGAGCATTGAAAAATAATTCAATATGAGCTGCCAATGCATTGCCAACTGTAGAAAACAATGCTAAACCAACTCATTGATGGAAGTTTAATGTGATTTGTACTGTACTTCTCGTTGACGGGAGGTTCATTCCCCGTCGACGGAGGCCTTCTGCATGATTCCCGTCGACGGACATTTCATCCACCGTTGACTGAGGCCTCCTTTATTTTTTTATTTTTTTTTTATTTCAGGTTTTCTCTACATAGTACAGAAGAATTTAGATACGTATTTGGTAAAACTTGCGATTAACATTCAGCGTACTGTAGGTCAGTCAATACAAGCATTTATTCAGTGAAGGTTGAGTAAAATACAAGATATGTCTGTTAAAAAATGTAATTATATCCCAGGAAAAGGTCTATCTCCATATTACCCTTTCTCAAAATGGTGTTACCCAATTATGTTTAAGGCCCCCCTCCCCTCTTATCCCATTAGGCTCAATTAAAAGTTTAATTTGCCCATATTAACCACTAGGATTCCGCTCCCTGATCATCTTCAAAAGCAGAAGGTGGGATCATCTGAGGAACAGTAGTGGACCCAGCCGTGCCACCTCTGCATGGGAGATAAACCTTTATCCAGCAATTCTGTGTTAAAGTGCTCTGATGTATAGATCTCTGACATAATTTTTCTTAATTTCTGTATTGTTGGAATCTGAGGAGACATCTAACGTCGAATAATTGCCTTTTTGGCTGCTAAAAGGCAAACTGGTAGTAAAGTTCCCCCCCCAAGAAGGAGTGTGGTCCGGGAGAATCCCCAGTAGAAATTGTTCAGCTGTAAGTTCCATAGGTTCATTAAACAAGTTGATAGCTCCATTTGGAGAGAAAGCAAATAGGGCATGAGGTAAGGGCAGAGCCAAAAGACATGACCCAGGTTGGCGACCTGACATCCACATAGTCTCCAACAATGCCCATATTGCTGAGGGAGGAATTTGAGAAGGACCTCCGGGGCCCGAAAAAATCAGGAACAGCACCTTCACGCGAACTCCCTCCAATGGGGAGACACCGTAGACTTCACCTCAGTCAATGCTGAACACCGCCATGATTCCATGGAAATTTCTAGGTTGAGATCCTTATTTCATTCACTGAGGGTGGATGCAGTAGATTCTAGCTTTTCATTTCTCAACTCTCTGTAAACCTCACCTATAATATGTGACCCGAAGTTACCCTTGGTTGCCTCAATAAATAGCTTTAGCAGATTGGAGGTGGGGAATGGGATATTAGGTTGTATCATTTTATTACGAAGAATATGGTTACGAATTTGAAAGTATCGAAACAAGTCTGAGTTTCTAAGTGAGAATTGGGACTGTAGCTTTTCAAAGGGAATAATGCCCTGAGGGGAGAGGAATTGGAAGACATGTGAGAGGCCAAATCCTCTCCATGAAATAAAAGCTTGGTCCATGAAGTTAGGGACAAAAGTTTTATCTTGGGATATAAGTTTACAGTATTCATAAACCTTAAGAATAGGACCTGTTCTTCTCAACCGTTTCCAAAGCTTGTAAATTTGGGAAGTGATGTTTGTTAGGTCTGAGGTCAATGCTGACCTCTTGTCTGAGGAAAACAATATCTTCTTGATATAAAAAAGATCATTTAGGTGAAATTCTATAGTTTTCCAGGGGGAGCAGTATGACTCAGTCAACCACAGTATTAGTGTTCTTAAAAAGGTTACTTGGGGGTATAGGCCAAAATCTGGAAGATTGAGACCCCCCCGAGACAATGATAACTTTAGGATATTTACCTGACTTTGAAGTAATAAGTATCTATTTGTCTTATGTTTAGGTTTAGAAGGTTTGTTATCTAACCTGAAATGGGATGGTTTAAATGTCTTAGAAAACTTGATATTTATTAGATATTTGAAGCAACAAGCATTTATTCCTGTTTGCTACTTAACTTGAAACAGTTTGGTTTAAAATGTTTTAGAAATCTGTTAATTTTTCTGACATTTGAAGTAACAAGTACTTATTTGTGTATCATATTTAGGTTTTGAAAGATTATTTAATCTGAAACAGTGTGTTCTTAAAATGTGCTTGACTTGTGTAATATTGGTGTTATTTGTGTTCTGCCTAATTTTAACCGGTGTTCTATATGATAGAAACAATCATTTTCAGTTGTCTTACTCTTGCCCATATTGCACAAATCAAGATAATGGGAGGGTTTGTCAGAACTTTGTCTCCCATATTATATCCCTTTTCTGGGAGTTTGCCCCCATCTTCAGTTCAGTAAACCTATCTATAAACTGGTTAATAACTTAACAAAAAGAGAGACAATTAGAGAGTAGGACAAATTACAAAAGACTATTAATGTTGCTTTTACTGATGTCTGGAACAGTACATCCTCACCCAGGGCCTAATATTTTATTAAGAGGAGAACATGATCTTAATCCAGTTAGTCCTCAAATGGGTCTGGTATCCCCTACACTCGAGATCATACCTCTAAATGTTCAGAGTTTGCTTTCTAAATGGACCCAGTTTGTTGCTTGGTCCCAAATCCATTTATTCAACGTCATTACCCTCTCTGAAACATGGTTGCACGATGGTACGTTGGATTCTGAGATTTATCTCTCCGGTTACAATTTAATTAGACAAGCTAGAGAAGGAAAAAGGGGAGGTGGAGTTTTAATGTACATTCATTGTAAACTTGATTATATTGTTTTGGATCACTCATTGGGAAATTCAGGATGTAATATGATTTCTGTTGACTTGATTTTTGGACAAAGTAAACATCTGACCCTAAGTACAATTTTTTTTTTTGCCCCAGATAGAATATCCCATGGCCTTGAACTGTTAGTTTCATTTCGTGAGGTTTTACCCTTTAATAGAGAGTGGATCACCCTTGGTGATTTTAACTATAGATGGGATAAAAGTTTGAAAGGTGAAAGTGGAGAAACATTGGCTGACCTGGGTGTTAAAGACTAAAGACTGTTTTTGAGTGGATCATGGTCACTCATGCAGATAGGATAATCAACTGGGAGGTTATGCCTGATGTCATGAGTGACCATCATCCCATTAAATGTGAATGGTCAGTAAGAGTGCCCAAAGGGCCCCCTAGATATGTTGAATGTAGAAATGTGGTTAATTTAACCTCTCAGAGAATCGAAGACCTGTTTAAAGAAATAGATTGGTCTCCCTTTTATCTTGTACCAATATTGATGCAGTGTGGAATTTTTTTTCTGTATAGCTTATAATGCCATTGTAAATAGAGCTTCCCCTTTAAAGAAAATAAGAATTAGATCCTCTAAACAAGAATGGTCATAAGGGATCTCATCCATTTAATGAGATAACGTGATAAATGTTGGCAGCAATACAAGGCAATGAAAAAGTCTGTTCTTCAAGAGTATAAGACACTCAGAAATAAATGTAAATCTGAAATTAGGAAAGCTAGGGTTGCTTACTGCCTAAACGAACAAAGGAATTCCAGGGGTAATTCCAAAAAAAAAAAACATGGGACTTTCTGAATAAAATGATGGGAAAACAGAAAAAAGTCTTTGCCCCCACCATTTTTCAAGATGGACAAAGTATTAGCGATCCTTCCTTGGTTTCTAACATTTTTAATAGACATTTTGGGAATCTTGGTTCTTATAGAACCCCCATAGTTTTGGATAGTGGAATTGATTCCAACGATGTCTGTAATGACACCAATCCAAAGTTTTACTTTAAACTTGTTACTCCTTCTCTGGTAAAAAATATATATATATATATATATAATATACACACACACACTGGAAAATAATCCAAAACCCCTCCAGTGCCAGGATGGAGTGGATTTTAGGATTATTAAACTAGGTATAAATTGTTTTGCTCACCCACTAGCCCATATTTTTAATTTTTCTTTGTCTTTGTAATGTCTTTCCATCTAGTTGGAAATTGGCAACCATAAAACCCATTTTGAAGAATGGAAGTTCTTCCATTGTTACTAACTACCAATCAGTATCCCTCTTATCACCTGTTTCTAAAATTCTGGAAAAGATTGTGATGGATCAAAGCCTGGTTTTTCTTCAGAAATATTCTCTACTCTCAGGGAACCAGCATGGCTTTAAGCCAGGTTTTAACCGAAACGGCCTTGGTGGGGTTCACAGGCAGTGTACACAGTGCACATGATAGAGATCACTCATGTGCGGCACTGTTTGTGGACCTCACCAAGGCGTTTGACCTGGTCAAATTTGATCTTCTCCTGGATGTTCTTCGGGGCCTTCATTTCTCTGGTGAGATAACTAGATGGTATCAAAGTTTAAGTAACAGATCTTTTAGAACAATTATTGGTTCATCCACATCCCAGACTCTCCCCTTAGTTTGTGGTGTACCCCAGGGTTCAATCCTGGGGCCACTCATTTTCTCATTTTTTAATGAACTCAGCCCCAAATATTTGCACCAAAACAGAAATAATTGGTTATGCATATGATGCTGTTATTTTTTGTACCAGTCCCAGACCTGAGATTGCTCTCTCCCATCTTCAGATTGATTTTGATCATCTGCAGGACTGGTGATTGTTAAATCACTTGGTGCTGAATTCACAAAAAACAACAGTAATGTTTTTTTCTTACAGTAAGAAGGCAACCACTAATTTTTCCCCAATTATTGATAAAAAGGGCAATGAAATTGAACTTGTCCTGGTATTCAAATATTTAGGAATAATTTTAGATAGTCAGTTTACTTTTGAACCCCACATTCAGAGCCTTAGGAAAATCCTGCATCAAAGGTTGGGCATTCTTTATCGGATTAAGTCTTTCTTGACTCTCAAATCCAGAAAACTCTTAGTCCATGGTTTCCTGTTCTCGGTATTAGACTATGATATACTGATATACACCTCCTCCTCCTGTTGTAATGCTTTGAATTCACTCCGAGTGATATATCATTCTGCCTTAAAATTTTGCCTAAATATGCCCTTTTGATCTCACTGTTCTGATTTGTTTGAACAGTTTTATTCTTTATCTTTAGATGATCGAGTTCTTTATAAAATGGGCATTATTTAAAGTAAAATGTGAACTTCTTCCCCTGTCTGTTTCTCTAATGTTTCCCAGAGCATTAAATGCTTTATCTACCTGGTCCCAGTATAAATTCAATTTTAAAATACCATTTTTAAGACTACTTTTGGGCAAAGATCTCTACTATTTAGAGCACCTACTTTTTTTTTTAACAAGATACCGACAGAAATTGTAGAGAGTAATTTCATTCAATGCTTTAAAAAAAGTTAAAACACTGGCTCTACTCAGAAACACGAATGTATCTGTTTTCCGCAACTGCACTTCAAGTGGATTGAATGGTCTGCTCCCACATGTATTGCTGTTATTTTGTATTGTGTTTTTAGATAGAACTTGTCACCTGTGAAAATGGGCAATCATTGCTCATCTGGTCTTACAAGTATAAAAAATGAAAATGAAAAAAAAAGGATGGAAAGCCTAATTCTAGGGACATGGATATGTTGTTCATCCACACTTTCTGGCAGGTATCCTTGCCGCTTTAATTCTTGCTGGAAGGTCTTCAAGCTGGTTCCTCCCACCCACCCGGGTGGTAGAACTCTCGGCTCTGCCCCATGACGCCAGATCTTCCTTACCGCTTGGAAGCTCAGGTTCCCTCCTTAGCGCTCTGCGTTTTAGACTGGATCCTAACTCTTTGGTTCGTCCGAAATTGGTTTTGAAGTTTTCCAAACTTTGGTCTTCATTTTCCCTCGCGGCTGCAATGGACAAATCTGTTCCCGGCTTTCGGAGGTGCCCTTGCGGGCAGAAAATGTCCAGGACGGATCCGCACTCCACGTGTGTCTACTGCCTAGGCCAAGATCACGACCCGCAGGCCTGCGAGCTGTGCCGCTCTTTCTCGGCCAACGTTCTGGACGATCGCGCTGCCCGATTGAAGCTCGGGTGCCCCAAGAAACGTTTCCTGCCAGTAAAATCTAAAGAGGCTCATTGGGCGGTGTCTGCGGTGGCTGGCTCGGCTGAGCAGCTCGAGCAATTGATCGCCCTCGAGGAGGAGGCGGCCCGGGCTGCATCTTCCTCCTCCTCGGCCACGGCATTTATCCCGCTCTCTCTGGGTTCCTCGTATACGGCTTTGTTCAAGGAGCTTTGTCAGTCCCTTTCCACGAAAGGAGAGGGGCCTTTGGGACATTCTTCTCTGCCCAAGAAAAAAGAGTCGAAAGGTAAGTCCCACCGTCGGCGTTCGTGGGAGTGGGAGAGGTCCCCTTCCCCGGGCAGCCAACCGTCGACTTCGGTCAAGGATGCAGCTGAGGCCGCTGGCTTCATGGTGCCCCGGTCAGGCCAGCCTGCCGAGACTCCCGTCGATGAAGTCGAGATTTTTCTCGATCCGTTAGACAGGCTGTCGACTGGAGAAGCCGACAACCCTCCTTCACCGGTTTCCCCGGCGGATACCGAGGATCTGCCTGCGCCTTCTGGGCCGTAGTCCCCGGCTAAAGTGCCCGAGCCGAGGGAAGAGCGGGTGTTCCCGCCCCTTCCCAGACCCACCCTCGGTCCCCCCGAAGGTCTCGGTCTTGGACCTCTTCTCGGTCCAGCCATTCCCGCCGACATTGGCGGTCTCGGTCTCGTTACCGAAGTAGACGGCGACACCGTTCTTCCTCGTCCTCCTCCTCGGGTGAGGAGAGGCTGTGGCGCAAGTTGCACCGGTGCTACGAGGACCTTATGTGGCAGCAGTTGCTGTTGTCCGGGCCTAAGCCGACCCCGGCCAAGACCCCGGCCATCAAGTGGCTGTCGCCTTAACGTCTGAAGCAATCACTCGTTCAGTCGGTTGCCCTCTCCAGGGCGGTTGCTCAGCGAAACCAGCTGCTCCACCGATTGTGGTGGAACCTCCGCCTCCACAACCGAAGTCGGGGGCACCGACCAAGAATTCTCGGTTGGGTCACGGCCTGCCCCACAGGTTGTCGGTCACCCTCACTCCCGACCGTCCCTGGCAGGTGGCGGGTGGCTCAGGGCCGAGGCAGCTCTTCGCAGACGCTTCAGAATCTGATGACGATTCTTCCCTGTTCTCCAGGCAGTTTGATCTGGAGTTCTCCGGGGGCCAGTCTGTGTACGATAGCCCATCGTCCTTCTTGGGTCTGCTTCGACTCATCTCGGAGTCCACCGGGATGCAGCTCGAGCCCGTGTCTAAACGGGCCAAGTATCCCCTGACGGAGATTCTGGACCGGGATTCTCCCACGGAGGCTCTTCCGTGGCTGAGGCCATTGTCGGCCCAGCCTTGGAGCTTTGGCAGTGGCCTGCTTCCTGTCCTAGCCCTCGGCCAGGATGGCCAGGAAGTATCGCGGTCCCCTACCGGCTCTTTGGACCGGTTTCTCGAACACCCCTCTGCCGGGGTTGGCTACCGATATGCGTTTTCCGGCGTTCGGTAGCGCTAGGGATGTGGATAAGCCCCGACAAAGAGTCCAAAAAGCTGGACTTTGCCAGGTGCAAGGTGTCGCTGCGTCCTCCCTCGGCCTCCGACAGGCCAGCTCGGCCCGTGCTCATGGCACACTTCTCCCACGCCCTCATGGGCTTCCTGGATGAGGTTGTTCCTCATCTCCCGCCTGACCTGCAGACCATGGTCCGTCAGGTGCGGGACCAGGGTAAGGAGCGGCAGGCGCCTCCAGACTGCTCTGGACATAGGTGATTCCTGTGCCAGGTCAGTAGCGGCCGCAGTGGCCATTGACGCACGAGGCATGGCTGAGGATATCCACCTTCACGGCGGATACCCAGCACAAGTTGGCGGATGTCCCCTTTTTGGGGACTGACCGCTTCGGCCCTGGAGTGGAGGGACACCTCCAGTGGATTGAAAAGTCCAATGCCACCCTGGACTCGGTCACCTCCACCCAGAGGGACAAAGGCCACCGTCAGCAACAGCAGAAGTCCTTTCGTCCTTCGGCCCCAGCATCTCGACCGGCCCAACAGCACCAGCAACAGGGCCAGTAGGCTCGCGCTTGGCGTCCCAAACCCAAGCCGGCGGCTTCCTCTAACAGGAAGCAAGGAGGTAAAGGCCCAGGAGGTCCCTCGGCCGGTTCCTCCTCCAAGCCTGCCCAGTGACGGGTTGAGGGGTGCCGCCCCCAGCCTTGTCACTCCCCCCTGGGTTTCCCCCCGTGGAGGGACGGCTCCGTCACTTCCTTTCCGCCTGGTCCGCTATCACCATGGACCACTGGGTGTTGGAGGTGGTAGGAAAAGGCGTGCCTCTGGAGTTCGAGCAGGCCCCACCTTTTCGAGCCGTCACCCCTCGGGGGGCCACGGGGTCCGCAGCCTCGCTGTGGGCCCGCCGAGCCGATGTTGCCCTGCTCCTCGAAAAAGAGGTAATCAGGAAGGTGGCGGATCCTCCTCCAGACCCTGAGTTTGTGTCCAGGTACTTCCTGGTCCCAAAACGGACAGGGGGCTGGCGCCCGGTTCTCGACCTGCACGACCTGAACAAGTTCCTAAGGTCTCGAACCTTCAGGATGGTCACTCTGGCTCAGATAATCCCATCCTTGGAATGAGGCGTGTGGTTCTGCTCCCTGGACCTCCAGGACATGTTCTTTCACATCCCAATCCGTCCGTCCCATCAGAGATTCCTCCACTTCAGAGCAGAGGGATCCCTATACGAGTTCCGGGCCATGCCCTTCGGCCTCTCCCTATCTCCCAGGGTCTTCACCAAATGCATGGCAGTGGTGACAGCATTCCTGCGGCGCCGAGGGGTCTGTGTGTACCCTTACCTGGATGATTGGCTGATAGCAGCCCCCTCCAGATAGGAGGTGGAACGGTCCAGAGATCTGGCCCTCCAGGTTTGCTCTCAGGTTGGCCTCCTCATCGACGAGGCCAAGTCGGAACTCGTGCCAAAGCAGGTGATTCTGTTCATCGGGGCAGGCTTCGACTCTCTGCGAGCCAGAGCATGGCTCCCGGCGGACAGGGCCGAGGTTCTTTCCTCCTTTGCCCAATCATTTCTGGTTGGGCAATTGCGCCCTGCCCGGGACTTCCTGTGCCTCCTGGGCCTCATGGCGGCCTGCACCAGCGTGGTCCGTTGGGCCCTTTGGTACATGCGTCCCCTTCAATGGGGACTGGCCAGCCAATGGTCACAACGCTGCGATCCGTTGGACCGGCCCATGACAGTGACCCAGGAAATGCGGAACGCTCTCCAATGGTGGCTCGTTCCAGCACATCTGCAGGAGGGCATCCCGTTCGTCCGCCCCGAGCCGACGGTCTCTCTCTCGACCGACGCATCTCTGATGGGTTGGGGTGCCCATCTGGGGGAACACCGAGCTCACGGCCTCTGGTCCCCTCGGGAGTCCCGATGCCACATCAACCTGCTGGAGCTCCGAGTGGTCCGTCTAGCTCTCACCGCCTTCGCTCCGTTTCTACGGGGTCAAGTGGTTCAGGTCCAGACGGACAACACCACGACCATGTACTATCTGAACCGCCAGGGCGGGACGCGCTCCATGCTGTTATGCAAGGAAGCTCTCCGCATTTGGTCCCTCATGCGCAGCCTGAAGGCGGATCTCCTAGCCATTCACATGGCAGGAGCCTTCAACACCCTGGCCGATGCCCTAAGCTGGATAGGGGCTGCGTCTCACGAGTGGTCTCTCCTGCCGGAGGTAGTACAAGATCTCTTCTCCCACTGGGGCACGCCTCAGGTGGACCTGTTTGCCTCCAGGGAGAATGTGAAGCTGAGTCTGTTCCATGCCCGTCCCCCTCAGCAGGGGCTCGCTGCGGGATGCCTTCTCGAGGCGTGGACCCGGCCTCTTCACGCCTTTCCCCGCTTCCTTGATCCACAAGGTGCTTCTCAAGGCGAGGAGGGACAAGGTGCAGGTGATTCTGGTAGCTCCAGACTGGCCCCACCAGTTCTGGTATCCAGATCTCCTCAGCCTCAGCTCCAGGCTCCCGAGGCGGCTTCCAGCCCGCCCGAACCTGATCTCAGTCAATCAGGGGAAAGGTGTTCCATCCAGACCTTCAATCCCTGCACCTGACGGCCTGGTTCCTGAGCGGCTAGAGTTCCAGGCCTTGGGTCTTTCCGACGGGTCCTCAACATTGTTGAGGCGTCCCGTAAGGGTCGACCAGGAAATGTTATGCCTTCATATGGAAGAGGTTTTCCATTTGGTGTCAGGGGAAGGGTTTGGACCCTTCCGACTGCCCCTTGGCAAGCATTCTGGACTACCTGTGGTCCCTTTCTCAGCAAGGGCTTCGGTCGACGACCCTTAAGGTGCACCTGGCAGCCATCTCTGCTTACCGGGCGCGGGCTGGCAAGCAGTTGGTGGCGCAGGAAAAGGTGGTCGGGCGCTTTTTCAAAGGCCTTGACCACATTTCCCCTCCGATGCGAGAACCTCCACCTCCGTGGGATCTACTGCTGGTATTGGCCAAGCTCATGGGCAAGCCATTTGAACCAATGCACAGGTGCGATATTTCACACCTGTCGTGGAAGACCGCCTTCTTGGTGGCTATCACATCAACCAGAAGGATGGGAGAGCTCCAGGTGCTTTCCATAGAGTCTCCCTACCTGGTCTTCCACAGGGACAAGGTTGTCCTGCGCCCCCACCCAAAATTCCTTCCGAAGGTGGTGTCGGAGTTTCACCTTAACCAGGTGTTGACTCTGTCGGTGTTCTACCCCAGTCACACCTCGGAGGCCAAGTATAGGCTCCATACTTTGGACCCTAGACGAGCGCTCGCTTACTATAAGGAGCGGACGGCTGAAGTTCGGGGAGAGGTTCGCCAGCTGTTTGTCACCTACGCTGAAGCCGCACCTAGCAGACCTGCAGCAAAGCGGATGATAGGCAGGTGGATCACCTCCTGCATAGAGCTCTGCTAGAGGTTGGCGGGCATGGAGCCTCCCAGAGGGATAAGAGCTCATTCTACCCGCCATACCGCTGCATCGGTAGCTGCTTCCGGGGACGTCCCTATCCAGGATATCTGCAGGGCTGCTACCTGGAAGTCGGCACATACCTTTACTGCCCACTACCACATCGGCCTCGAGTCACGCCGGGATGCTGGTTTTGGAGCCTCGGTTCTCCAGTCTCTCTTTCCCAAGTAAGTATTGGGGGTGTGCACCTTGCCTCCCTCCTCCCGGAGAACTGCTAGGAGTCTGCTAGAAAGTGTGGATGAACAACATATCGATGTCCCTAGAAATACAGGTTACTCACCTGTAACAGGAGTTCTAGGAATGGTATATGTTGTTCATCCTCACGACCACCGACCTCCCTGGCTTCGACACACAACCTGAGCTTCCAGCGGGCCAGATCTGGCGTCATGGGGCGGAGCCGAGAGTTTTACCACCCGGGTGGGTGGGAGGAGCCAGCTTGAAGACCTTCTGGCAAGAATTAAAGCGGCAAGGATACCTGCCAGAAAGTGTGGATGAACAACATAAACCATTCCTAGAACTCCTGTTACAGGTGAGTAACCTGTATTTCTTGGGCATTTTTTCCCCACAGGAAGCCTGAAATCAGTCTATCCCAGGATTTAAAGTAGTATTTTGAAGGGAAGATAGGGATGGTCTGCAGTAAATATAGTATATGAGGGAGAATATTAGTACGGATAATCTCAATTTTTTTGATGGAATGGAAAAAAACCCTGTTGCCCATCTATCCAGGTCAGATTGGATCTGTAATGTCAGGGCTTCGTAATTATCTCCAGTACCCCGATATCCCATGGAATTTGGAGACCTAAGTATTTTTTTTTAGTAGATAACCACCTAAACAGGTAAGTCCTCTTCAGTTGCTGGGTCGGTGCAAAATTAAATATAAGGATTTCAGTTTTGGCTACATTTAATTTAAAGCCACATATATTTTCGAACAGGGACAAAATTCTCGACGTGGCCGGAATGGACTGTGACGGGGTCACCAAGATCAACAACACATGGTTGGCAAACATGCTTATTTTGTACTCTTGTTGGCCAATTGATATCCCCTCAACCTGGGGAGTATTATGGAGGACAGATGCCAGGGGTTCAAGAAATAAAGCGAAGAGGTATGGAGACAAGGGACATCCCTGACGTGTCCCTCTGCCTAGAGGGAGAGGGGGATAGCAAACTGTTGGTGCAGATATAAGCTTGCGGAGATTTATATAAATTAACTAGGTTTGTTATAAATGAAGGGGGAAAATGGAAGGCTTCCAGGGTATCCCAGAGAAAAGGTCATGAAACACGGTCTAAAGCCTTTTCTGCATCCAGACTAATAAAAACAGAAGGGATTTTTCGGGTGCATACATATTCCTGCAGAACCAAGGCTCGTCGGAAGTTATCAGATACTAACATACTATTTGCCAGCAGATTAGGCCTTACGGTCTAGCGAGTCTGCTCGAACCTCAGATCCCTAGTTGGGCGCCGAGGCCCCCCCCTTGTGTTCCAGAAACCCCTATCATCCATTCCCACCCCCCTGGGCCAGGCCATCATCTGATACATCCACTTTCTGTGTCTGTCCCACCCTCTCTGAAGCCCTCCACTGTGGATCTCTGAACCAGCTCGCCAGGCAGTGCATTCCAAGGGTCCACCACCCTCTCAGTGAAAAACCTCTTCCTCTTTTCCCCCCTCACCCTTCCACCTTCCAACTTCAAACCATGCCCTCTGGTGATACCTCCCTGCTTTAGTCTAAAGATCCCCTCCATGTTTACCCTATTTATTCCCTTGAGGTACTTGAAGACCTCAATCATGTCCCCCTGTCTCTCCTCTACTCCAATGAAAACAGGCAGAGCTCCTCAAGTCTGTCCTCATACGTCAAATCCCCTAGCCCTCATATCATCTTAGTTGCCCTCCTCTGTACTCTCTCCAGGAGCTGTATGTCCCTCTTCAAGTGTGGTCTCCAGTACTGTACACAGTACTCAAGGTGTGGTCTAACCGGTCCATTGTACAGCGGCAGAATCACTTCCTTGCTCCTAGAGGTGATCCCCCTTAAGATGCATCCCAACATCCTGTTTGCCTTGCTAGCTGCTCTCCTGCACTGCTCAGAGTTATTCATACATGCATCCACCATGACCCCTAGGTCTTTTCCCCTATTGAGGCCTCCAGCGCCTCCCTCCCAGGAGTGTATCTGTGTTTAGGGTTTCCCGCCCAAGATGCAACACCTTGCACTTGTTGATATTGAAATTTAATTTCCATGTGTGAGCCAGCTTTCAGGGTGTCAGGTCCCCTTGGGGCCAACCTCCCCTCTTCTCCCTCAACTACTGCTCCCATCTTGGAGTCATCAGCGAAGAGACTCATTTCACACCCTATACCCTCCCTGATGTCCGATATGTATGCATTAAACAGGAGCGGACCCAGGACCGAGCCCTGCGGTACCCTACTACCAACCTCTCTAGGGTGCGAGAGCTCCCCACAGACCACTACTCTCTGAGTGCATCCAGCTAGCCAGTTTTCAATCCATCTGACCATCAAAGGGCCTACTCCTAACCCCATCAGTTTCTCCACCAGACCATTGTGGGGGACAGAGTCAAACGCCTTGCTGAAGTCCAAGAATAATACATCCACAGGCTTTCCCTGTCCAGTTCTGATGTTACCCATTGGTAGAACTCCACAAGATTGGTTTGACATGATCTACCTGGCACAAACCCATGTTGCCGACTATCCAGACCTCCCACCTCCTCCAAGTACACCCCAATCATTCCTTTAGTATACCCTCCATTAATTTTCCCACCACGAGGGTCAAACTGATGGGTCTGTAGTTACCTGGTACTTCCCTCGACCCCCTTTATGGATTGGCACCATGCCTCTAGCCAATCCTAGGTACCTTCCCTGTCTCAAGTGACCTGTTGAAGAGCTCCGCCAGCGTGCAGCCAGTATGTCCACCAATTCCCATAGTACTCGGATGAATGCCATCCGCCAGGAGATTTGTCTTTCTTTAGGGCCTTGAGGGCTAACCTCACCCTTTTGGCAGAGATAGCATCATCCGTTCCCTCCACCTTACTGGCCTTTTTATCCTTATCCAGATGTGACGCCCCTGGGATACCTCTCCCTCCCTCTTGCTCCATTTCTGTTGCTCCCCTGATCCCACTCACTGCTGCTTCTATCCCCATCATGCCTTGCTTTGTAGATATCCCATCCCCCTCCCTAGTGAACACAGAGGCAAAGTACTCGTTAAATACCTCTGCCTGGTCCCTCGCCTCTTCCACCCACCCTCCTTCTGATCTCAATCTGCTGAGATGGCCCTTAGTTTTTCTCCGCTCCCCAATGTACCGGAAGAACCCCTTTTCCCCTCCATGTATCCCCTGTGCAAGTCGTTGCTCTTTACTGGACTTTGCTCCCCTCACTATCCGGGTGACTTTTCTAGATGCAAGATGGTACATTTCCTTATTCCTATCCCCTCTTGTTGTTTTATATTTTTTGTAGGCAGCTTCTTTTCTCTGACCGCTACCTGTGCCTCACTGGACCACCAGCATGGTTTATGTGACCTTGCTCCCTTCGTTTCAACTTAGCGCAGATCCTGACTGCCTCATGAAGTCCCGTTTATGACCTCCATCTCCTTTCCACACTTGTCATTGATGTAATCCCAAGTGATCCTTGAGACTATTTCCCATGCCCACAAAGTCTGCCCCCACGAGTCCACTGCCAGTGTCCTAGATCTCACCCCCCCTCCCCGCATGCTTATTTGAAACCAGACAGTATTGTGGTCGCTCCCAGTCAGGGGGTCCTCTATAGCCAGGTCCTTTGCCAGATCCCCATCTGCCAGAACCACGTCCAGGACATGCTCCTCCCTTGTGGGCTCCATCACATGCTGTGTTAAGAACACATCCTGGAAGCCGTCCAGCAGCCTCTGCTCCTCGGCCACCTTAGAGGACATGGTTCCCCAGTTTGTACCTGGCATATTAAGGTCCCCCATCAACACCACTCCTTCCCCTTTTGGTCCACACTGGGCAATGATGTTGTCCAGCAAACCATCCTCTAGAACATCCACTCATGCCGGGGCCATATACTACACCCAGCTTGACCTCATCTCCTGCTGGGGATCGTAAGGTGACCCATAAGGCCTCCACGTTTCCCTCTGCCTTCTACTCCTAGCAATTTCTATGTCATCTCTAATGAACATAGCCACTCCACCCTCTGCCCTCCTTTCTATCCTTCCTAAGCATAGTGTACCCCTGCGTTTAGGTCCCAGTCATGGTTTTGTTGCACGTCTCCGTGACCGCCGCCACATCCACACCCCGAACAGCATGGCCTAGAACTCTGGCAACTTGTTTTCCAAGCTCCTGGCATTTACTAACACCAACCTCCACCCCTTATCCTGATTCGCTTTGTTGAACCCCACCCAGGTTCCTTATACTTCCATCCTCCCTCTGCTCCTCCTGAAACCTCCACCCCAGTCTGTTTCCCCCTCCCCCTTGGGTTTGAAGGCTACTCCCTCATCTGGAGGAGGGCTTCTGGGCAGCCCTCATTATCCTTCCCCCCTCACAAGTTTAAACCCCACCTTTCTTGAATGAGTCAGCCATCCCTGTTTAAGGACTTCCTTCCCTAATGGGGGCAAGATGAAGCCTGTCCTTGGCATACAGTCCCTTATCCTCCCAAACTCCTTTCCAGTTCCCTAACACCCCCAACCCACTCTCTTCACCCCACTTCCTGAGCCAGTCATTAACCTCTGTGATCTTCATTTTTTTCTCCACTGAGGCCTTTGGTACTGGCAATATCTCTGAAAAGGAAATGTTGCATCCATTATCCCGACAGACTCTGGCAAGTTCTTGGAACCTTGCTTGGATTTCCAAAACGCTATTTCTATTTTTAATAAAGCTTGATTGATCGACATGTATGATTTGAGGGATAGTAAGCTCTAGTCTAGATGCCAATGGCCATATAGATTTTATAGTCAACGTTATGGGGCGATAGGATCCTGGATCTGAGGGATCCTTGTTTGACTTGGGGATAGGGGCAATTGTAGCAAAATACCAGGATGGGGGAGACAGGCCACCCTGAGAAATGTCATTAAATAACGAGTGTAGTTTTGGAGTAAGTTCTTTAAGAAATTTCTTGTACAACTCCGAGGTGTAGTCATCAGGCCCAGGACACCGTCCTGGTGGAGGCCTCCTTTATGATTTCTCATTGACGTAATATTTATCCACCATCAACAGAGGCCTCCTACATACGTCTCATCGATGGGAGGTTCATTCCCCATCGATGGAGGCCTCCTGCATGATTCCCGTCAATGGACTATTCAGCTACCGTCGACTGAGGCCTCCTACGTGACTCTCATTGATGGACCATTCATGCCCCGTCGATGGGAGGTTCATTCCCCGTCGACGGAGGCCTCCTCCAAGACCATCATCAACGGTGGCTTCATACAAGAACAAGCTTCTCTCATCGACAGGCGTAATACCCCAACCCCCCCCGGTCAATGAGGCACATTATCTTCATCTGTTGTCAATGAGACACATTCCACCGCCGACGGGACCTGCTCCCCTTCTTTCATCATCGATGACTGATGAGCCACCGTTGACGGAGCACGACTTCTACTAATCATCATAGACAGCTTTCATTCCACTGTCTATGGGGCCTCGTATTTCTTCTACACCATTGACTGGGATGATCCCACCATCACTAGCCAACATTCCACCGTCCGCAAACCATGCCTTACAATATATGTATATTATTAATGGGAGACATTTCTGTCAACTGAACATTAACATGGTTACATATTCTCATCAACAGGGTGTACCCCTTCGACGGATGTCTCTTGGCTGCCTCCTCTACCAACGAGGGTACAGGGCTTTTTCACACTCATTTACGAAGCAAAAAACCCACCAGTCGATGACGCCAGTGTATACAACTATGAGGCTATTTATCAACAAAATATATGGCATACCCCTACTATTCAAAGGGGCTTCTTTCATTGACATCAACTTCATATTTTACTACAATCTGCATATCGGATTCTTTGGTGTCCACTACTCGGGAGCCAGAAGTGCCTAAGAAGGCATCATACTATATCGCCTATGCCTTGCGGATAACCTTGCCAGTATTATAGAGGCACACCTCAGGGCGGAAGGTAACATGTTTATCATGTTCATATATACATATTTAATAGAGGTATCACTGTTACATTCCATTACGGTCACATCATCGGGATGCCTCTTGGCCTGTTGTGTGCAGGACTCTCGTGTCCCTCCCAAGAACAGAGCCTGCTATTACTCACAAAAAAAAAAAGAGGAACAAGGAACACATCTAAGCTGACCTGTGACCGTCCCTTAGGATGACTGGGTGCCTCTTCCTTTCATTAAAAACTTCAGACTACGCCCTGGTCTCCTCTTCTAGACATCGGAGACCTTTTTTCAGGGGGCTTCGATTCGAAAGTATACTGAGGCCTTTCTCATGAAGATTTATACATCTAGCCACTTTTCGAGGTATCACTGTTACAGACCATTACGGTCATCTCATCGGGATGCCTCTCGGCCTGTTGTCCCAGACCCTCCCACGAACAGGGTCTGCTAATATTATAATATGGATCATAAAATATTCTTACCAAACTTCTGCTGTTACATGTGGTCTTTACCTGGCCATAGATAAAGGCCACGGACACAATGGTGAAGTACATATATATTATAAACCTTATAAATGCTGCAAGACTTATCATTTTCTGATCCACACTACTTGGACAACAGAATGTGTGCATGTCACAAACCTTATGACTTTTCTTAGATTAACAAGTTTGGAATCTCAAAGATGGGATCTAATGGCTCATAATTTGCAATTGTCCAGATCATTATTTAAACTTCTATTCACCCAACAGCATAAATAAAGGGCCCACCATACTAACATTTTAGGTTTACACCTGACAAGGCTGCAAGCCCTGGCATACTTGGGACCCCCTTGCAAATGAGATTATTAATGCATGATGGAACTGACTACATCACTCTGTTGCATTCCATGTCTTTACCCTAAAACGGGTACAGTATTGACTACAATACTACAGACTCTAAGAGCCACTGGATTCCATTATGAAATAGATGCATTGTTTAATTTCACAGCATCATGGTTTGCTACTTATGCAACCTATTCCAAAAATGGATACATTTCCCTAATGAATTCACAGACAAGGCAAAAAACTGTACTGACTAAAATATATAGCATTGTATTATTTGGGTTACTGTTTAAAACTCAGAACCCAATAGGCTTTGGTATATACTGTCTTTTCCAGTGCATACCACTGAGACCTACTAATTACTCCATTATATGGCTGAATTTCTTCTGATTCATTACAGTATCCGATATGCCGTACCCTGATCGGGTTTACTTCTGCTTAAACTCATCTGACGATGCCCAGTAATAGCCAGTCTGGCTTGTCTTTCAGCCATAACCCTATAACGAATACTATAATGGAGTGCTTATAGATAGAATACAAAATTATCTTTATATGCTGATATACTGCTCTCAGTGCCTACCGGTCCTAAAACCACACTATATGTACAGCAGAATGCCATATTTGGCCACCCCACAGGGTTTTTTATTTCAGGTACTTTCTTACCACAAAGAAAAGTGGGCAATGGTGGCCTATATTAGATCTCAGAGCTCTAAACAAGTATCTGAAGAAACCAAAGTTCAAAATGGTAACTCTGGCATTGATTCTGCCAACACTCCAAAAAGGAGATTGGTTGGTATCACTGGACTTGAAAGATGCCTATTTCCTTGTCCCCATAAGGGAGTCCTACAGAAAATATTTCAGGTTCAGACTCCCTTCAGGCCATTACCAGTTTTCAACTCTGCCTTTTGGCCTTTCTTTGGCCCCAAGGGTGTTCACAAAGTTCCTGTCAGCAGTTGTGGCACACCTTCGAAGGCAGGGGGTTACAGTATTCCCGATATCTAGATGACTGGTTGGTGGTAGGGGAATCACCAGACCAAGTCAGACAATATCTATAGATCATCCAAGGGCTCCTGGAGTCTTTGGGGTTCCTAATCAGTCACAAAAAAATCAGTCAGTCCTCATACCTGCACAAACCCTGCAGTTCATAGGGGTAGAGATTAATACCCTGCAAGGCAGGGCCTACCTGCCTCTGGACAGAGTCAGCAGTCTCCAGCTGATCGCAAATTTGTTCACCTTGCACAAACACAAAACTGCAAAACAGTTTCTGCATCTACTGGGCCATATGACTGCAGCCACAGGCACAGTGCTGGGCTCCAGGTTCCAAATGAGAGACGTCCAGTTCCACCTCAGGGCTCACTGGAGTCAAAGAAAAGACCCTCTTTCAAAGCACATCCCAGTAACAAGGACTTTGCTACATGCACTCCAGTGGTGGAAAGAGGAACCCAGCCTAAGAGAGGGGGTCTCTTTTCAGAGAGAGGCTCTCTCAGTTGTTCTCACAACAGATGCATCCCTCCTGGGTCGGGGTGCCCATCTAGGGGCTCACACAACCCAGGGCACCTGGTCAGCTGCAGAGTCCCTTCAGCACAAAAATTTGCTAGACCTTAAAGCTGTGTTTCTGGCTCTAAAAGCTTTTTCAGCACTGGTACAAGGGAAGGTGGTGCAGGTCAGAACAGACACCACCACCACCTTAAGGTACTACATGAACAAGCAGGGAGGCACCAGGTCAGGCCTTTTCTGTGCAGAAGCCATGAAAATTTGGACCTTGGCTTACTCCTTGGGAGTATCCCTGCAGGCAATCCATCTGCCAGGAAAAGACAATACCCTGGCAGACGCCTTAAGTCGAATCAATCAGGCCATCACGAATGAACCCTGAACAAGCAAGTGGTGCAAGTGATCTTCAGGAGGTTGGGTACTCCAGAGATAGACTTGTTTGCATCACACCAGAACCACCACCTGCCACAGTACTGCTGCAGACCACCAGATTAGTGTACACTACCTCTGGATGCCCTGGCTCTGGATTGGTCAGGGAGGCACCTGTATGCCTTTCCTCACTTTCCCCCTGGTATTCAGAGTATTGCTCAAGCTCAGATCCCATTCAGCATCTCTAATCTTGATAGCTTCAGACTGGCCCAGGCAGCCATGGTACTCTCTACTGCTTTCCATGTCTGTAGCCAAACCAATACACCTCCCTCAGAGGCACAACCTGTTAACCTCCAACCAGGGAACCTTGCTGTACCCAAACCTCAGGTCTCTCAGTCTCAAAGCTTGGCTCTTGAGGAACTAGAATATGCTAATTTACACCTCTCTGAAGCAGTGTTGGACATCAAAGGAAACCCTCCACTAAGAAAACCTACTGTTCCAGATGGAAAAGATTTTCAATCTGATGTTCAGCTAGAGACTTGGTGCCAGTACAGGCTGGGGTATCAGCTGTTCTCGACTACCTCTCTCATTTACATTCCCTGGGACTACAGCCCAGCACCTTGAAGGTTCACCTGGCAGCAGTGTCTGCTTACATTTCTGCTGGAGCTAGGGTAACAATAGTCTCAGAACCTATCTTTAGGAGGTTCTTTAGGGGTCTGGCCCATTTGCACCCCCTCACAGGGAACCGATGCCAGCATGGGACCTCAATGTGTGTATAGCTAAGCTCATGGGTCCTCCTTTTGAGCCGATGTCTACAACTCACCTGAAATATGTCACATGGAAAACAGTTTTCCTAGTGGCAATGACTTCTGCAAGAATCAGTGAGCTTCAGGCTCTCTGCATTGAACAGGACTACATCTCATTTCATAGGGATGAGGTAGTCCTAAGAACAAACAGAAAATTCCTTCCCAAGGTGGTTTCTGATTTCCACCTTAACCAATCCATTATCCTACCTGTCTTTTTTACTGAGCACTCCACTTCTGGTGAAAGAAGACTTCACAGTTTGGATGTCAAGAGAGCTTTCAGCTACTGCATGACAGCCACTAAGGACCATAGGCGGGACAGAAAACAGCTGTTCAAACAACATGAAGTCTTGCTGTATTCTGACTATTGCAGTGATATCCAACCTTTGAACTGCCCCGGAGAGGAAAGAGTTAACTTTCCATGCAAGGCATGGAACGCTGAGCTCGAGCTCGGTTGAGACTCTGTCTGTTGTTGTTTGAACCCAAACCACCAGATTCTTTACTCCGCCTCACTGAACAGTCGCTCCAGGGATTTCTCCTTTGCTAGGTTCAATTTAGTCAGTTGTAGTGTCGTTTTTTCCCTCGGTTTCAACTGAATTTATTCCATCTAACCTGTCGGTTCAGTCTCTGTGTGTGGTATCGTGAGTACTAGATAGGTTTATTATTGTTAGCTTCTGTGTGGAACTTGTAAATGTCGGATCGGTTCGGTTTGAACCGATCAGGTTTGTTAAAAAAGTTTGTTCTGCTTTTTAGTGTAGTAACCGGTCCTTATCGGTTCTAAAAAAAAAGCGGATTTCATTACGTTTTTCACGACCGTAACACGGTCAGGAACCGATAAAGGTGTCGTGTCTAGCGGATTGCAAAAAAGGGCAAGTTTGGTTAGGACTGGCCATGTCTGAGAAACCCAAGAGAAAACCAGGCCCACTGGGTTTCAACACTGTTGTGTGTGTGGGAAGCCTTTGCTAAGGCTGACCCCCCACCACCTGTTTTATTGTCTGAGGGTTTGACCACCTCGATCAGACTGCCAGATTTGCAAAGTTTTCCCATAGCTACCCTGGAAAGAAGTAGGTAGGCTGAGGGAAAGGGAGGCCAAAAGTCCACTGACCTGGATGGCCAGCCCGGTTCGGTTCCGACCGAGACAGAAGATGCCTGACCAGGCGAAACTGCCCGGACAAAGGAGAACTGACTCTGAGGAGTCGGTTCCAGTTAAAAAAGAAAAAGAAGGATAAGTCAGCGGTTTGGATCCACAGTTTCTTTCTCCGACCCGCTGATGAAATAACTAAGCGATAAGGATTGTTCAATCGCTAACTCCGGTTCGACTGAACGGCACCATCGATTAGGGGTTGGTTCGGTCAGTTCCCCGGTTCGGATTATAATTTAGAGGATTTTTATGAACCAGAGGAGGAGGAAGGAGGTATGAGGATAGTGATGGTGATTATGAAAGTCTGGATGTGCCCATTGACCGGACATCTCCCCAGACAGACCTTCAGGGTTTCTCCTCCTAGGCTTTCTGGGTCCCTTCCCACTTTGTTTTACAAAAAGTGGCTGAAACTCTTCAGCTTCCTGTGGAGGAAGCAGTAGAGGATCAGGAGGAGCGGATTATGTTGAGATGATGGACATCCCAGAGTCCAGGAGGCTGTCTATTCCCTCCATAAGTCTTTTGAAACAGACATTTAAAATTTTAAAGACTCTAATTCTATACCTCCTGTGGACAGAAGAATGGACAAGAGGTATACTCTTTCGAGCTCAGATACGGAGTTCCTTTCCCAGCAATGCAGCCATGTTGGGGTAGTGCAGGCTGCTGCCTGTGATAAGGAACAAATATACCTTGGCTCCACACCCCAGATAAGGACTCAGGAGGTTGATGCCATGGCAAAAGAAACAGTACATAGCATCTTTGGGACTCAGGCAGGCTAATTTTATATGGCCTACACAGCTAGATACCAGAAGTCTAGATGGGACACTGTGGTGGCTCTAGCTAAACAGGTCCCTGGCCAGCTTGCCAAGGAGCTGGAGCAGGTGGGTGCAGATGGTATTGAGGCATCCAAGGTGCAATTTCATGCTGCAGTGGACTCCAATGATGTTTCATCTAGAGTCATGGCTACATCTGTGGCCCTTCGCAGGATGGCTTGGCTCAGATGTGCTAGCCTGTCAAGGATACCCAGACTAAGGCCATGGATTTTCCTGTTGTTGGTAATTCTCTGTTTGGGAGCAGACGAGAACTACATGAAGAAAATGGATGAGTACAGGACCACCTATAGGAGTGCTCAGGCCAAGGAAAGGCAAGCCACTCCCCAGAGCTGGCATTCCAGGGGCAGGGCAGGCCTTTTCATAGGCCTTTCTACCAAGCCCAGGCCTCCTCTTCCGCCTTTGCCCAGAGGGTTCTTCAGAGGGAGGCAGGCGGAGGTACAAGCAGGCCTGCTACCACCCCTCAGCCTAAAGCCCCTGCCAAACAGGCACCCTGATGGGTTTGCCCGGACCGATTCTCCACTACCTGTAGGGGGCAGGCTGGCTTACTTTGTCCAGGACTGGATGTCTTTAACATCAGACAAATGGGTCCTGGAAGTAGTAAGCCAGGGACTGGTTCTCAGCTTCAAACAATTTCCCAAGATGAGAACCAGGTCCTTTCCACCTGCAAATCCTTCAGAGGTCCTTGCCCTAGAGGCAGAGGTCTCATCCGTCTTGGCTCTGAGAGCCATAGAAAGGGTTCCACCCTACACAGGGAAAAGGATTGTACTCCAGGTACTTCCTAACCCCCAAAAAGACAGGAGAATGGCAACCCATCCTGGATCTCAGATATTTAAACAAGCACTTTTAAAGCCAAAGTTCAAAATGGTGACTCTGGGAATAATTCTACCCTCTCTAAGGCCAGGGGACTGGCTAGTTTCCCTGGACCTCAAGGATGCCTATTTCCACATTCTCATCAGATGCTCCCACAGAAAGTACCTCAGGTTCGAGTTGCCCTCAGGCCACTATCAATTCAGAGCAATGCCCTTTGGCCTAACATCAGCTCCAAGGGTGTTCACAAAATGCCTGGCAGTAGTGGTTGCTTTCCTAATGAGAAAGAAGATCTCCATCTTTCCATACCTGGACGACTGGCTCATAGTGGGTCAGTCTCCAGACAAGTCACACCTACAGATAACTCAGCAACTGCTCTCTTCTCTAGGATTCCGTCTGAATCTTTCAAAGTCTGTTCTAGAGCCAGTGCAGCTCCTCACCTTCATAGGGGCAGAGCTGGATACAATAAGGGCAGGAGCCTTCCTTCCCCTGGACAGGGCAAGGACCCTTGTTACACTGGCCTCTTCATTCACCCTCCAGGTGTCTTGACCAGCAAGGCATTTTCTGCAGCTCCTGGGCCACATGGCAGCCTCTACAGCAGTGGTCCAAGGAGCAAAATTTCAGATGAGGGACATTCAGTTCCACTTAAGAGCCTTCTGGTCCCAGAGAAAGGATTCTCTGACCAGGCTAATCCCAGTGACTCGAACCCTGATCCAGGCTTTGCAGTGGTGGCAGGATCAGGACAACCTAAGGCAAGGAGTTCCCTTTGTCACCCAATCTCATTCTCTAATCCTTACCACAGATGCCTCCCTCTTGGGCTGGGGAGCCCACTTGGGGGATCTGACCACCCAAGGATTGTGGTCACCTCAAGAATCTCTGCTTCACATCAATCTCTTAGAACTCAGAGCAGTGTTTCTAGCACTTCAAGTTTTTCCAAGTCTGTTCAGAACAAAGTAGTTCAGATCAGGACAGACAATACCACCACAGTGTGGTACATCAACAAACAAGGGCACTGGGTCTCTGACCTTGTGCACAGAGCAATGAAGTTGTGGTCTCTGGCCTATTCCTGAATACCTCTCTGATAGCAGTGCACCTCCCAGGAAGGGCAATGTCCTGGCAGATGCTCTCAGCAGGATATCTCAGGCCATTACGAATGGTCCTAGATCCCTGATTTTGAAGGTGATCTTCTCCAGATGGGGCACCCCACAGATAGATCATTTTGCAGCCCCAGACAATCACCGACTTCCTCTTTTTTGCTGCAGACCCCCAGTGTTGGGCTCAGTCTCCCTGGATGCCCTAGTTCTCAATTGGGAAGGGAAGTTCCTGTATGCTTCCCCCCCCTCTCCTGTTCAAGGTACTAGTCAAAATCAGGTCTCAACCCTGCAAAGTGATGCTATTGCTCCAGCCTGGGCCAGACAGCCCTGGTACCCTCTCTTGCTGTCCTTAGCAGTCCA
Source organism: Neoceratodus forsteri (assembly GCA_016271365.2). NCBI lineage: Eukaryota > Metazoa > Chordata > Ceratodontiformes > Ceratodontidae > Neoceratodus > Neoceratodus forsteri. The sequence goes on along the minus strand of CM057459.1, from coordinate 438,276,775 downwards.
CCTTCCCCTGTCTCTTCCCAGGAATTACAACCTGTTAATATGTTCTCAGGGGAGGGTTTGATGTCTGAATCTCAAATCTCTCAATCTCAAGGCCTGGCTCTTGAAGAGTTAGAGTTTGCTGATTTGCATCTCTCTTAAGGTGTTCTGGATATTTTAAAGGCTTCCCGAAAGTCTTCCACCAGAAAGACTTACAACTCCAAATGGAAAAGGTTTACTATTTGGTGCTCTGGGAAGCATATTTCTCCAGAGTCTGCTGGGTTGCCTACAGTCCTTGACTATATGGTTCATCTCAGTAGCTTGGGACTCAGACCAGCTACACTTAGAGTGCATCTGGCAGCTGTCTCTGCCTTCTTGTCAGCAGGCAAGCACTCTTCCCTTTCAGCTCATCCTGTGTTCTGTAAATTCTTCAAGGGATTGCTGCATACCAATCCTCCCTTCAGGGCCCCTGCCCCTGCCTGGGACCTTAAGGTGTGCATTGCTCAGCTTATGCAACCCCCATTTTAAGCCTTTGTCCTCAGCAGAGCTGAAGTACTTGACTTGGAAAACTGTGTTCTTGGTAGCCATTACTTCTGCCAGACGCATAAGTGAGTTACAGGCCCTGTCAGTGGAGCCTGATTTTATCTCTTTACATAGAGATAAGGTGGTCCTCAGGACAAATAGGAAGTTTTTGCCTAAGGTGGTTTCAGATTTCCACCTTAACCAGTCTGTGTCTCTTCCTGTTTTCTTCACTGACCATTCCTCCTCTGGGAGAGGAGGCTGCACAGCTTGGATGTGAAAAGGGCCCTTAGCTACTACATAGAGCGCACCAAGGGTCACAGGTTTGACTCCCTCCAACTGTTCCTCACTTATGGTGAGTTTGGTAAGGGAAAACCTGCCACTAAGAGATCTATTTCCAGGTGGATTGTCTCTTGTATACAATTTTGCTATGAAAAATTAGGTAGGATCCCACCCTCAGGCCTGAGGGCTCACTCTACCAGAGGTACAGCTGCTTCCCTGGCTGCTGCCAGGGATATTCCTATCTTGGAGATTTGTCAAGCAGCCACCTGGAAAACAGTACATACTTTCACCAAGCATTACTCTCTGGATATCCAGGCTAGGAGTGATGCTCGGTTTGGCACAGCAGTGCTTCAGAGCCTGTTCAGTAGGTTCTATCCCTCCTCCATGGAGGTACTGCTTGGTAGTCTGCAATAGTCAGAATACAGCAAGACTTCATGTTGTTTGAAGAAAAATTACTCACCTTAGTAATGTTGTTTCTTCTAATGGAGTCTTGCTGTATTCTGACCTCCCACCTCCCCTCTCAGAACCTGGGTTTTGGGATGTGGGTGGGCAGGAACAGTGTTGGCACCATAGAGGTGCCCTCCCCCTTTTTTCACCCTCTTATTTTTGGGTATGTGTTGTGTTTTGTTTTTTGGGTTTCTGACTTGAGTCTTTGCCTTGGAACCAAAAAACCTTTTTATTAGATTTAGTTGCCAGTTGGCTAGTGTAAGTTTACAGTTTCCACACAGGATGCCCAGTGAGTTTAGCTCATAAAGATCTGGCGGTTTGGGTTCAAACAACGACAGACAGAGTCTCAACCGAGCTCGAGCTCAGTGTTCCATGCCTTGCATGGAAAGTTAACTCTTTCCTCTCCGGGGCAGTTCAAAGGTTGGATATCACTGCAATAGTCAGAATACAGCAAGACTCCATTAGAAGAAACAACATTACTAAGGTGAGTAATTTTTTCTTCCTGACTTATGGGGAAGTGGGAAAAGGTAATCCAGCCTCAAAAAGGTCTATTTCTCGATGGACAGTCCAGTGAATCCAGTTCTGTTACACTAAAGCTGGTAGGGAGTCCCCTATAGGATTGAGGGCCCACTGCACGAGAGGGACAGCTGCTACTTTAGCAGCTGCTAGAGGTGTCCCATTGGTTGTTATCTGTAAAGCAGCTACTTGGAAAACAGTACACACTTTTACAAAGCACTACAACCTGGATATTCAGTCCAGGAGTGATGCTAGGTTTGGCACAGCAGTCTTGCAAAGTCTGTTTCCAAAATAGTGTTCTGTGCCCACCTCCAGTGGTACTGCTTTGTAGTCTGCAGAAAGTTATGAATACCTGAGTATTACTGGGGTTAGAAGAAAAAATTACTTATCATAGTAATCTTATTTCTTCCCAGTGATACTCAGGTATTCATAACTTCGCACCCTACCTCCCCTTCCAGAACCTCAGCCTATGCACTCCCGCATGCTGTGCTACCAGAAAAGGGTATATCTCTATAAAAAAAAAAAACCTAAAAGACAAAGAACCTCAGTGCACAAGCACTGAGGCAGTGGTTACCCCAAAGGGCATTGGCTGGGAAGCCAAGTTTTAAAGAAATGAATGTACAGTATATATACCACATTCAAGCATAATTTTTAGCAAACAGTTTTAATTGTGTTTACACTTCTTTCAGGTGTTTCTGAATGTTTGAGGGTTTCTTTAATTGTAGTGTTCTCCCTCCAGTTGGAGGTTTTTTATTAGGAGGTTTGGGTTTTTCAAATCCTAAGTTATATTAATCATTCTAGGGACATGGATATGTTGTTCATCCACACTCATTGGCAGGTATCCTTGCCGCTTTAAATCTTGCCGGAAGGTCTTCAAGCTTGCTCCTCCCACCCACCCGGGTGGTATAACTCTCGGCTCCGCCCCATGACGCCAGATCTTCCTTACCGCTTGGAAGCTCAGGTTCCCTCCTTAACGCTCTGCGTTTGAGACTAGTTCCTATTTCTCCGTTTGCGGTTTAAAATAAATTTTGCAAAAGACTTCAGTCTTCTATCCTCTGACTGCGATGGACCAATCGACTCCGGTTTCGGAGATGCCCATGCACGAGAAAGATGTCTCGGACGGATCCACACTCCGCGTGTGTCTACTGCTTGGCCAGCGACCGACCCACGGGCTTGCGACCTGTGCTCATCTTTCTCGACCCTCGTCCTCGAAGACCGTGCTGCCCGATTGCAACTGGGCCGTCCCGAGCGTTTCCCTCCGGTGAAGTCGAGAGGCCGGTTGGCGGTGTCATGGCCCATTTCAGCGGATCAGCTCGGCGGATGGTCGCCTCGAAGAAGCGGCGGGGGATATCTTCCTCGACGCGGCATTTATCCCGCTCTCTCTGGGCTCTTCTTACGCGGCTTCTTTTAGGGCTTTGTCTGTCCCTCTCCACTAAAGGAGAAGGGCCCTCGTCTCGGGACCTTATTCTCGGTCCAAAGAGGGACAGGTAAGTCCCTCCGTCGACGCTCTTGGGAGCGGGAAAGGTCCCTCTCCCCGGGCCGTCGACCGTCGGCTTCAGTCGACCGCTCGGCTTCGGCCACTGGCCTCACGGTGTCCCCGTCAGGTCAGTTGACCGAGACTCCCACCGATGAAGTCGAGATTTTTCTCGACCCATTGGACGGGCTGTCGCCTTTAGCAGCCGAGATTCCCCTCTCCCCGGTTCCCCCGGGAGGAGTTGAGGATCCCGTGGGCTCGCCTGTGCCTCCGGTTCCGGAGCCCTGGATGGACCATCGAGCGAAGGAGTGCAGTTCCGGCCGACACCTCCCGCACCGACCTCGGAAATTCCGGGACTCGGTCTCGGACCTCTTCATGGTCCAGCCGATCCCACCGTCATGGCGGTCTCGGTCTCGGCACCCGCGGTAAGCGGCGTCGCCCGTCCGTCCTCCTCCTCGGATGAGGGAGGCTTCGGCGTAAGTGCGTCAGCGATGCGAGGACCTTATGTTGCAACAGCTCCTCCTGGCGGGGGTAAGCCGACCCGTCGCCTTCCCGGCCATTAAGTGGCTGTCACGGGCGGCCGACACAACCCCTCGACTTATCCGAGGCCTATACCCAGGCGGTTGTTCGGCCAAAACCAACTGCTCCACCGATTCGGTGGAACCTCCGCCCTCCACAGCCGCCAGTTGGGGCTCCGACCAAGGATTCTCGGTCGGCTAAGGGTCTACCCATCGGCTGTCAGTTACCCTCACTCCCGACCGACCTCGGCAGGTGAAGGTGGCTCAGGCCAGAGGCAGCTCTTCGAGGACTCTTCCGAGTCCGAAGATGATTCCTCCTTTTTCTCCAAGCGACTGGACTTGGAGTCTTCAGGAGGTCAGTCAATGGACGATAGCCCGTTGTCCTTCCTAGGACTGCTTCGGCTCATCTCGGAGTCCACCGGGATGGAGCTCGAACCCGTTTCCAAACGGGCCAGGTATCCCCTCACGGAGATTCTGGACCGAGGGGATTCTCCGCCGGAGGCCTTTCCGGTGGCCGAGGCCATAGTGGGTCCGGCACTGGAGCTTTGGCAGCGCCTGCTTCCTGCCCTGCGCCTTGACCAGGATGGCCAGGAAGTATCACGGTCCCTCCGGTTCCTTGTCCGGTTTTGAACACCCCTCTGCTGAGGGGTTGGTTACCGACAGCGTTTTCCGGCCGCGCCCGGCAACGCCAGGGATGTGGACAAACCTCCTGACAAGGAGTCCAAGAAATTGGACTATGTCGGGTGAAAAGTCTACGCTGCGTCCTCTCTCGGCCTTCGTCAGGCCAGTTCGTCCGTCCTCATGGCACATTTTTCTCATGCCCTGTTGGGCTCCCTGGATGAGGTCATCCCTCATCTTCCCGCCCGATCTGCAGACTACGGTTAAGCGGTGCGGGACCAGGGCAGGGCAGTGGCCAAACAGCAGCTCCAGACTGCTTTGGATATGGGGACTCATGTGCCAGATCGGTGGCGGCTGCAGTGGCTATCGTCGGCGGGCTTGGCTGAGGATATCCACCTTTACTCGGATACCCAGCACAAGTTGGCGGATGTTCCCTTTTTGGGGACTGACCTCTTCGGCCCTGGGGTGGAAGGTCACCTGCAGAGGATCGAGAAGTCCAATGCTACCTTGGACTCGGTCTCTTCCGCTCAGAAGGACAAAGGCCGCAAACCACAGCCTAAGCCCTTTCGTCCTTCTGTGCCCCCGGCGCGCCCGGCCCAGCAACGTCAGGGCCAGCAGGCTCGGCCTTGGCATCCCAAACCCAAGCCGCCGGCTTCCTCTAACAGGAGGCAGGGAGGAAAAGGCCCAGGAGGTCCCTCGGCCGGTCCCTCCTCCAAGCCTGCCCAGTGACGGGCTGAGGGGTGTCGCCCCCATTCCCGTCACCTTACCCTTGGGTCCCCCCGTGGGGGGACGGCTCCGGCACTTCCGTTCCGCCTGGTCCGCTGTTACCACGGACAGGTGGGTCTTGGAGGTGGTGGGAAGAGGCCTGCCTCTGGAATTCGAGCAGGCACCACCCTTCAGAGCCGTCGCCCCTCGGGGCGCTTCGGGATCCCCAGCCTCACTGGCGGCTCGTCGAGCCGACATCGCTCTCCTCCTCCAGAAGGAGGTGGTAAGAGAGGTGGTGGACCCTCCTTCAGACCCAGGGTTTGTGTCCAGGTACTTCCTGGTTCCGAAGCGGACGGGGCTGGCCCCATTCTCGACCTACGACCTAAACAAGTTCCTAAGGTCTCGAACCTTCAGGATGGTCACTCTGGCTCAGATAATACCATCCTTGGAGCAGCGGCGTGTGGTTCTGCTCTCTGGACTTGCAGGGCGTTTTTCACGTCCCTATCCGTCCGTCTCACCAGAGATTCCTTCGCTTCAGCGGAAGGATCCCTCTTGAGTTCCAAGCCATGCCCTTCGGCTTGTCTCCAGCTCCCAGGGTCTTCACCAAATGCATGGCAGTGGTGACAGCATTCCTGCGGTGCCGAGGGTCGGTGTACCTTACCTGGAGCGACTGGCTGATAGCAGCTCCCTCCAGGAAGGAGGCGGAGTGGTCCAGAGATCTGGCCCTCCAGGTCTGCTCTCAACTGGGCCTCCTTATCAACGAGGCCAAGTCGGAACTCGAGCCGAAGCAGGTGATTCTATTCATTGGGGCGCAGCTCGACTCTCTTCGAGCCAGAGCGCGGCTCCCGGCGGACAGGGCCGAGGTTCTTTCCTCCTTTGCCCAATCATTTCTGGTTGGACAGTTGCGCCCTGCCCGGGACTTCCTGCGCCTCCTGGGTCTTATGGCGGCCTGCACCAGCGTGGTCCGTTGGGCCCGCTGGAACATGCGTCCCTTCAGTGGGGACTGGCCAGCCAGTGGTCTAGCGCTTCACGATCCCTTGGACCAGCTTGTAGCCGGTGACACAGGGGATGTGGGCAGCTCTCCAGTGGTGGACCGTTCCAGATCATTTGCAGGAGGGCATCCCGTTCGTCCACCCGAGCGGCGTTCTCTCTATCGACCGATGCCTCTCTGATGGGTTGGGTGCCCATCTGGGGAACACCGGGCTCATGGCCTCTGGTCCCAGGGAGTCGATGCCACATCAACCTGCTGGAGCTCCGAGCGGTCCGCCTAGCTCTCACCGCCTTTGCTCCGTTCCTCCGGGGTCAAGTGGTCCGAGTCCAGACGGACAGTACCACGACCATGTACTATCTAAACCGCCAGGGCGGGACGCGCTCATTGCTTCTATGCAAGGAAGCTCTCCGCATTTGGTCACTCGTGCGCAGCCTGGAGGCGGATCTCCTAGCCATTCACGTGGCAGGAGCCTCCAACACCCTGGCCGATGCCCTGAGCCGGATAGGGGCTGCATCCCGAATGGTCTCTCCTGCGGAGGTAGTACAGCATCTGTTCTCCCATTGGGCACACCTCAGGTGGACCTGTTTGCCTCCAGGGAGGCAGAGCTGAGTCTGTTCCATGCCGCCCCTCAGCAGGGCTCGCTGCAGGGGATGCCTTCTCGAGGCAGTGGACCCCGGGCCTCTTTGCGCCTTTCCCCATTTCCCTTGATCCACAAGGTGCTTCTCAAGGCGAGGGACAAGGCGCAGGTGATTCCTGATAGCCCCAGACTGGCCTCGCCAGTTCTGGTACCCAGATCTCCTCAGTCTCAGCTCCAGGACTCCGAGGCAGCTTCCAGCTCGCCCGGACCTGCTCTCAGTCAATCAGGGGAAGGTGTTCCATCCGGACCTTCAATCCCCGCACCTGACGGCCTGGTTCCTGAGCGGCTAGAGTTCCAGGCCTTGGGTCTTTCGGACGAGGTCCTCAATGTAGTTGAGGCGTCCCGTAAAGTCGACCAGAAAATGCTATGCCTTCAAATGGAAAAGGTTTTCCATTTTGGTGTCGAAACAAGGGCTTGGACCCTTCTCTGTTTCTTGGCAAGCATCTTGGACTATTTATGGTCCCTTTCTAGTCAAGGGCTTGGGTCGGCGACCCTGAGGGTGCACTGGCAGCCATCTCTGCTTACAGGCGCGGGCGGGAAGCAGTCAGTGGTATGAGAGAAAGTGGTCTGGCGCTTTTTCAAAGGCCTTGATCACATTTCCTCCAGTGGGAACCCCCACCTCCGTGGGATCTCTGCTGGTACTGGCAAAGCTCATGGGCAAGCCATTCGAACCTATGCACAGGTGTGCTCTCTCACCTGTCGTGGAAGACCGCCTTCTTGGTGGCTATCACGTCAGCCAGAAGGATGGGAGAGCTCCAGGCGCTTTCCACCAGTCTCCTTACCTGGTCTTCCACAGGGACAAGGTTGTCCTGCGCCCCACCGAAATTCCTTCCGAAGGTGGTGTCGGAGTTTCACCTTAACCAGGTGTTGACTCTGCGGTGTTCTACCCCAATCACACCTCGGAGGCCGAATATAGGCTCCATACTCTGGACCTAGAAGGCGCTCGCTTATTATAAGGCCTTGCGGCTGAGGAAATTAGGGAGGGTTCGCCAGCTGTTTGTCACCTACGCTGAAGCGCATCTGGCAGACCTGCAGCCAAGCGGACGATAAGCAGGTGGGTAACCTCCTGCATAGATCTCTGCTATAAGTTGGTGGGCATGGAGCCTCCCAGAGGATAAGAGCTCATTCTACCGCCATACTGCTGCAACGGTGGCTGCTTCCAGGGACGTCCCTATCCAGGAAATCTGCAGGGCTGCTACCTGGAAGTCAGCAAACACCTTCATTACCCACTACCACATCGACCTTGAGTCACGCCGGGATGCTGGTTTTGGGGCCTCGGTTCTCCAGTCTCTCTTTCCCAAGTAAGTATTGGGGTGTCGTCTTGCCTCCTTCCTCCCGGAGAACTGCTAGGAGTCTGCCAATGAGTGTGGATGAACAACATATCCATGTCCCTAGAAATACAGGTTACTCCTGTAACAGGAGTTCTAGGAATGGTATATATTTGTTCATCCTTACAACCACCCGACCTCCCGGCTTCTCGACGCACAACCTGAGCTTCCAGCGGGCCAGATCTGGCGTCATGGGGCGGAGCCGAGAGTTATACCACCCGGGTGGGTGGGAGGAGCAAGCTTGAAGACCTTCCGGCAAGATTTAAAGCGGCAAGGATACCTGCCAATGAGTGTGGATGAACAACATATACCATTCCTAGAACTCCTGTTACAGGTGAGTAACCTGTATTTAATACTCACAGTATTCTACTTCCATGGGTCTACCTTTCCAGGCTCCTAGGAAATCTGAGGAGTTTAGAACACTGGCCATTAGTACAGGGCAGCATTTGAAAAGTTGTCACGTGCAAAGAATTCTATCATTTGCATGTGGTCTATTCTCTCTGAGCAGTCCTACCTAGAAGGCTTACTGCAGAAAGTTATGAATACCTGAGTATCACTGGGAAGAAACAAGATTACTATGGTACGTAATTTTTTCCTGCCCACTATTACTGCCGTTTTGATGCTGCCTCCAGGCAAAGTTGAGGGAATGCTTTGGAGAGCAAATAGAACTTAACAGCAGAAATACTCCTATATTCCGTCTACCCAGACCACTCCCCTTCTTGACATAAGACCCTTCTGCCTATGTATTTGTTAACAGCTAAAAAAGCTATTACTTGTAAATAGATGACTAAGGTAATACCAACAGTGGTAGATTGGAGATTACTAGTATTGGGGATATATCAAATGGAAAGTCTAACAACGGCTCTCCACGACAAATCTATAGCTTTTTGGACCAAATGTCAGAGGTGGATCCTATACCTGTCAGAAGTTGATCCTGAATTTGTACCTTAGAGGGATCAGTGATGATGGGGAAAGGGACTTGATGAAAATATATCCATTGAGAGTCCCCGTTGAGGGGCGAGTATACTTAAGTCGGGCTCAGCTGGGACATAAATTGTGTGGAAATTCTTACCATTTAGGATACTTATTATGGATTAGGTGCATAATTCTGTTGTGCTTTCTTTAGATAAACTGTATTAGAGCTGACCACATTTTAGAGACCAACATTACTATTGTATTGCAGTTGCAGCTTTTTACTGAGTAATGTTGACTGTGCTACACTTCATATTTTCTGTAATAAAAATCAAATTAAGTATTAATGATACCCCCTTTTGGTGAGTACTGAAAGTGGTTACATTGAAATGAATTTTGTCTATTGTGCTTGCTTAACATTTCTTTTGTTCTGCTTTTCAGATTATTCTGTCTTCACCCTTAGGATGGAGAAATACTGTGTTGGTCCACCTGTTGCAGCATTGGATAATGTGTTGATCAACCTTTATTTCTCTTTTCTTTTTTTCTGAGTGTCCCCTTCTGTATTTATTCCTATTTTTCTTCCTGGCCCCAGCCCCCCGCACCCTGTTGCCTTCTGCTTTTCTTTTTCAAGTTGTTTGAGTTTATACATGCTCTCCTTTTGCTGGATGATTTTTCTTCCCTGAACTTGTGTGTCCATTTTAGCGTCTCTCCATTTATAGTAGATGTGGACTGAGTTAGCAAGAATATAATGCATTCATGCAATGCAGGCATTTGCCTTAGTTAAATAATGATGTATGTATTTATTTATTTATTTAAAGTTTGATGACTGGGTAGGCCCTCCGAGACACACAAGTCCCTTTTTCAGAGGTAACCCGGGGAATAAACACATTCCAAGCATGGTGAGCAAAGACAGTATTGTACAGAGGCATATTTACAGGAAATAAATATACAGCATGTCAGGAGCAGGCCATGATTACAGCTGGAGCTGGCCATGCTTACGGGTGGAAATTGCAAAAATAATAGTACATGATCAGGCAGTAAGTTCATGGGTAATTATGAAACCATGATGAATGTCAGGAACAGACAATCTTTACAATTAGTATTAGGGAGGGTCAGTTATTACAGGGACAGTGTTATATGATCAGGTAGTAAGTACAGAGATGTGAACAAGCCTTGTAGAAGCTAACAGCCTGACCAATATAGAATTTTATTTACAGTGAGCCCAACAAACTTGTGCAATATAAGATTCTCTATACAGAGAAACACTACATGTGATACAGATAACTACATAGAGAACATAAAAAGATGCTGGGATTAGGGAGCAGGGGAGTGGGAGAGAGAAGGTGCAAAGGGGAACTGGACTATTCAGGGGAGAGTCAGTTGCAGTTACCGTTGTATGTACAGTATAGCTCTAGATTATAGTAGTCTGTGATCTTGAATTCTATCTTTATTTAATCTGTGGCTCGTTATTTTAAATGCCACCTTTTTTATGTTTTGTGCTAGTCACTAATGTTTGTATTTAGACACCATTGATTGTGACTTGGAATTTGAAATTTCATGAATATGTATGAGAGGCTTGTACCCAAGATGACCTCACTCCTCTGTAGCCATGCCCCCCTAAGGACGGGTTGTTTGGACCCGAAGCTCCAGGGCGCGTGTGGTCAGTGACTTGGCTCAGCTTTCTACTTGCTTCTGTGTTTGTTATTTGTATATTCTAATAAAGCTTTTGAAAATCTACAGTTTGGGCTTGCTGACATTTACTGGCGCATTTGTGTGGAGCTTAGCACTAGACAGCCCTCTTACAAGAAGTAAAGTGTGTGTGTGATTACCATGGAGTGTGTTGGCAGTAGTGGCTTAGGAACAAGTCTAGATGAGCCAAATGGGAGTGTTCTGGGCTGAAGAGTGCTGCGGAGTACAGCGCAAGATATCCCAGGGAGGAAGGCACCCAACATCCAGCGCTGCGGGGGCCAGTTGCAATGGGGTAGAGAGCTTGCTCCTCTGTGAGGGGTGCCGGCTGCCCAGAGTGCACTCCATTGCTTAATGCCAACTGTAGCTGCATTGATATCAAAAGGAGGGGGTCTCAGGAGTGTGAGTGTGTGTGTGTGTGTGTGATACCAAGGACTACTGGCCCACCAGAATGATGGCATCCACGCTCTGGGATCCTGCACTATCTGAATCCCTCTCAGTCTTGATGATTGAAGAGTGGTAGCTGCAACTGGGAGGTTGGCAAGGGATGCCTGAAGGATGGTGCAGGTGGCGGACCAGGGGCTAAAACAGCCGATTAAAAAACAAACAAAAAAAAAAAAGTGTGTCACCCATTTGCTTCTTGTACTTCATCAGTAATGGTCAGCTGGCAGCTGTGTTTGGTGGTTTCTCTCATTATGGAGCTGCCAGCATTCAAGCAGGGATTTTCTCTTCTTCTCTGTTCTGGGAGAGTCTGTTTATTCCTGGCTACCTGAACCACTGGGATTCTTATCTGCAGGTATGCCTAGGGAATGATCACTGTAAAGGTTGTTTGGGAAGAGCTGTCATTTTTATTTGTCATTTCTCCCCTACTGGACACCAGCACCAAAGTTCTCCACTTCCATGCATGCCGGAGCTTTCTAGTGTACTGAGTTAGAAGGTGTTATTCCCTCCCACTGGTGCTCCGCTTACGTGGTGTAGTCAGAATCCCACCCTTCCCCAAAGAGGAGTGTGTACTCTGGGATGTTTTATCCTCCTCCCCCAGCAGGCACTCTGATATCTGGGGCTGTTTCCTAAAACCCATTTGCAAATGACAGTGTTGCCAATGGACCATCTCCAACTATTTGTTATTCTTAAATACCATAGTGATTTTCTTGCATATTTGTGGAAAGTTTACCTCACAGCCATTTGGGCTTATTTGTTTACAAGGTCAGATTCTGTGGCCTTTACTCCTGTTATCCATAGAGAAGGAGTGTCCTTTGGGATGCTTACTTCATCAAGGCAAGGCAAATTTAATTTTTTAGGTGCCCAATCCCAGAGGCTTTGGGCACTGTACAAATGCAGAATACATAGAACAGTAGCAAAGATAAAACAAAAAAAAAACCCAGAATAAATATAAAAACAGCAGGCTAATAATAATAGTTAAAATACAGCAAAAGCCTGAACAGCTGCTAATAAAGGCTAACATTAATGCCTAGAGGAGTAGGTCTGGGAAGGTCTGACTAAACAGGTGGGTCTTGAGGCAGGCTTTGAATGCCTCAGCTGAAGGGGCCTCCTTAATAGCTGGAGGAAACGAATTCCACAGGATGGGTCCGGCAACACTAAATGCTTTGTCATCAGCAGTTTTTATCCTCATCCTGGGAATCGCTAGGAGGCCCCTAAAGGGGGAGTGAAGGGAGTGGACTGGTGCGGCAGGTGTAAGAAGGTCAGAGAAATAGCCAGGGCCAAGACCGTGTAGGGCCTTAAAAGTGAGCAAGCTCACCTTGAAGAGAACCCCTTCACCTAACTGGCAGCCAGTGCAGTTCACGCAAAACTGGGGTGATGTAACTGTACTTAGGCTGTCCCATCAACAGCCTGGCGGATGCGTTCTGCACTAGCTGCAGCCAACGGAGCCCCCGAGACCTGGAAGAGGAGCGTATTACAGTAGTCAAGCCTAGACATCACGAAGGCGTGTATCAAAGTGAGGAGGTCCTCAGGCAGAACTAAGGGCTTGATCCTAACAATATTCCTCAGATGATAGAAACTGGTATGGACAATGGACAGAAATGGGAGGTTGGCAGTTGGACAGTAATTCTAACGACGGTTTCTTCAGAAGAGGTCTTACCAGTGCCTCTTTCAAGGAATCTGGGAACATCCGCTCTGATAAAGAGCACCAGACAATCAAGGTGAACACTGGGCCAACGGAGTCGATACATCCCATCAAGAAACGTGTCATCGCCGGGTCCAGTCGTAATATGTATGCTTCAGCTTGGAAGCAACCTCAATGATCTCAGCCATCTCCACTGGTTTAAACTCACCCCAACTAGGCAGAGTGCCCCCCTGACATTGAAGGCAGCCACTGTCGACCATATTTTGCCTCATTGACGGAATTCCCAGATGGATGACTGACACCCTGTCAGAGAAGAATTGAGCAGACTCATCACACAGGGCATTGGAAAAGGCTTTTTTTGGCTGCAGACAGACTGAATGAAGTAGTCTGTCGACAGTCCAAAAGAGCACCATTAGTCAGTTCTTCCCTGCAGCAATCTCCCTGGACAGGAACTCTGCCTTCTTACGGTTGAGTGCCCCCTGGTACTCGCTATAATGAGCACGCAGGGCCAGTTTGTCCTCCTCCCACCCAGTCTTCCGCCAGTAGTACTCCAACTTCTGACCCATAATCTTCATCGCCTTGAGCTCCCCATCAAACCATGGGGATCTCAAGTGAGAAGATTTGGGTTGTACACAGACTGGTGCAAGGATATTGAGCACAGCAGACATCGCCCTATTATAGGCGGCAACCACCTCTCTCGGTCCCCTCGCACGTGCAGTATTTACACTGTATAGATCAGCCACCACCAAGAATCCCTCCAGGATCAACCCCTTCCAAGGGTGGTAGCTGACCATCTCTGCAGGGGGAGGGCTTTCAGGGGAGTGGCCGAACGAGAACTCCAACGTGCAGTGATCAAATCAACTGATCCGATCAGCCTTGAGGTTGTTAATCTCAAGCCTCAGTGAGAACACAAGGTCCAACATGTGGCCACCCTGATGGGTCATGGAAGAAACTTCTTGTGACAGGCCGAGAGACATCATCTGGACTCTGGAGGAGGTTAAAACCTAGCCTAGAGGATTTGTCGTCAGCCCAAACGTTGAAATCCTCCAGAAGTAAACATCTGGGGGCATTGAACGTCTCGCTGACAATGAAGTCAGCTACTTCCTACAAGAAACCTCCTGCCGCCCAAGGGGGCAGTAAATCAGGAGAATCCTGCAGGCTGCACCCGGACCCCCATAGACTGCCACACATTTGAAAGAACCAACTGCTCTCACTGTGTGCACAGTGAAGCCCAGGTTGGCTCTAAAACAGATGGTCACTCCCCCGCCCATGAGCTCCACTCTAGGGCAGTGAACCACCGAGTACCCAGGAGGGACGGCGGCCTCAAAATCTGGGCGGCATCGACACCCACCCAGGTCTCAGTGATGCAAGCCAGACTGACCAAAGAAATCAAATCCGCTATAATTGCGGTCTTATTTCTGATTGATTTGGTATTGCGCAACACTGCCCTCAGGGGATTGGTGAGTAGTGCAGCTCCTCTGGATACCTGCCCACTTGGTCTGGTGGGAACCTTGGGGAGGGAGACCAAACACGTCTGGCATCTCTCAAGGGTCCGTTTTACCCCAGGGTGCCTTCTGCATCTGACCACCTCAATTATGCCCCCCTTCTTCTGAGCCTGAGGCACCCGGCCATGCCCGATCAGTGCGGTGCCTTCTGATTCCAACCTCCCGACAGAAACGTGCTGTGAAGATGGAGACAGGGAGGTCAGTAAAAAGCTGCAGATCAAGCAGGCCGGACGCCTCATAGATTATCTTAACCCACCCCAGACCCTTACACATCCCAACCTCTAAGCTGGCTGCGTGAACTTTCCCCAGGAAAACTAATGCTTGCTAAAGCAAAAAACATACACACACAAGCCAACACCTAATACAGAAAAGCCTAAAAACATTAACACACACACACACACACACACTACTACAACTACTATACTAAACAATTATAAAACCTTACCCCCCCATTCTACCCCCAATGTACCTCACACAAGCGAGAGCGAAAATGACAAAGAAGCAAAGCTTCCAAGCTTTCCAGGAGAACAACCTGCAGGACTTAGAAATTAAAATGCTAATGCTACCCTACAAGACGGGGCCATCGGTATAAACACTGCCTCCCCCCAGGAGGCTCTTCGTCTCGCAGTCACCTCCTCTATCCTGTCCCTAGTGGACTATGGACTGCCGGTGTATGGTGCTGCCGATCAGACCGCACTCCATAAAATTCGCACTACTCTGAATAAGGCCTGCAGGTTAATTACTGGGGCACCTAGGCTTACGCACACCTGTCTACTGTATGCTAAAGCGCTGGTACTTGATCTTGAAGAGCGCCCTTACAACATGGGCCAGGTACCGTCCAGAACCAGTACCGCTATGTCAACGGTCACTTGTGAGTAGATTAAACAAATTGCTGGCGGAAGTCCAAGGCAGTTGCAGCTTTTACTGCATCTTAGGGGACACACAGGTAAGAGAAATCAAAGGCCTGCAGGCCAACTAGAACCTAAAAAACAAGAAAGCTATCTCCTGCATCTTTCTCACTCCCCTGCCCTGCCTATATCTAAAAAATACTGTAACTAAATACTAACTCACTAGAGAGACTTTCCCTCACAATTTGGGTGCTTGAGTCGGAACTATCGACATGGGCATACGCACACCAAATATTGCTCTCCTAGAGATAAAACACTTCAATAAAATTAGCATAAAACAAATAGAAGCAGGAGGAAACCAACAGCACAGGTACTGCTCTCAGTCAGAGAGCAGACAGATGGTAGCCCAGCATGGCCACCATCTTGCTTCTCCTCAATGACCGAGTCACACCCCCAGCAGGGTCTCTGACATTCCAAGCTCTTTGCTGAATCCAGATTGCAAGCAGCTGTGTTGACAGGCAATCTCCAACTATTTATTGTTCTTAAATAGCAAGTTATTTTCTAGAATATTTATGGAAAGTTTACCTCACAGCCATTTTAGCTTAACTGTAGGATCTAGTTCCCTGGTTTCCATCCGTATTGTCCATAACTTCTTTAAGAATCTTAACCAGCTGTATCTTTCCATAAAAGCCTCTGTTGCGGTATCAGGCTCTATTCCTAGCAAACTGTTGGATCCACCTTTTAGCTAATGGATTCACCTGAACTTATCTCCCTGTTTGTTTTTTGTTTTTTTTGGGGGGAGGGGGGGGCGGCATTTTGCTAATTGGCTTTGGCTTGGGAGTTTGAGATACAAGCCAACTGTATTTATATTCCACCAGGGCTACATTCTCCCATAGCCATTTGCATTCCACACTTTTGAGTAAGATTTTCCTCCTGGAGACAGAGTTTGACTGGCAGTTAGGTTCCACATGGCTCTACTTCTTTGTTGACCATCCATTCATAGTTTTCTCAAAGATAAGATGGCAGAAAGGAGTCGTTGGGAGCAAAGGCGGCTCCCAGTGTGCTGCAGGTCAGGCAGGAGCTTGTTGACCTAGGTAGGAAATGCAATTCAGGACGAACTAGATGGATGAAAATCCTTATCTGTCTTTACGTGCCTGTGTATCTTTATACTGTGTCTCTCTCCTCTGTACACACCCTCCTTTCAAAGGTGATGGTGAAATGTTTCTGAAATGTGTCAGTCTCCCTGTGTACATTTTCCAAATTGTGTTCTATGTTTGTATTTATTGTATTTTTCCAGAGGAACACACTCAGTGATGTTTGATTCATTCATTCATTCATTCATTCTGGAGTGCAAACTTTAACATAACGATTGAAGTATGTACAACCAACTATGTATAAAATCTGTGTTGAGGTGCAACAGTACAGTAACTATAATTTCATAGTGTTACACTAAAGCACAGTACTATATCTAATATGGATTTGTGGGCACATTTCCTCCCACATAGGAACAATTGATAACATCAAGCATATCTGAAATGATTCTGCAGCTTCTCTTACATTATTATCCTGTAGCTGTTTTGTAAGAAGTCTTATGTAGTAAAATCCAGTACTTTGTATACAAATATTTGAAGATACACAGTGGTAAAAGCATGTCATATATCTATCATGTATGGGGTACCAGTGCCAATTATATGACAAGGACCGCAAACTAACATGCACAGCATCTCTGCAGTCACCACTGCGCCTTGATTTGCTGACAGTGGAAGTCTCTTAGTGATGTGACATGCATCCTCCCATGTGATTAAGGTAAAGCACAGTATATTCCCAGTACTAGCATGTTATTCACCAGAAGATTATGATCTGTTAAATCACAACTGAGGTGGAAATACATCTTTATAAGAATGCCCTAGGGAAAGAGCAATATAGTTAAAATATGTTGCAAACAAACCATTAGTTACATGAAAAAATGCAAGAAACAGCTGCAGCTATTCAAGATGTGAAAAATCAAAGTGGTAGCGACCTGTTGAAATCTAAATGCATTTACAGACATTCATCAATAAGTCAGAACATTTTTTTTATACGTTTTTACACTTTCCAAGTGAGTGGTTTGGGTCCTTTTCAGGCTCGGGTATTGTGTTTCAAGCTGGGGTGCCCTGTGATTCTGTTAGAGGTGAAGCCACCCTTCACCTCATGGATTTCCAAAGGGACATTATTATCTGCTTGGTGTGCTCAGTCTTGAGGGAGTTGAAAGATGAAGGTCACATCATTAAGGGACTCCCGCCATCAGCCTGTTAAGGAGTAGCATTCCTTGTGGAGACACTGCTCATAATTTACTTTCCTGGTCCTCAAATGGGCAGTGGTAAAAGGGAGTACATGACAGTTGAAGAAACAAATTACGGTTACGCACAAAATTCAAATCTGAGATCCAACAGTAAACTGAAGTAATGTTTTGAAATTTCAGAGAGGAAAAGTAAACCTGTTGATATATTTGCTATTGGATTTGAAGAAATGGTGGAGCTCAATGCTGGCAATATTGTTAATGCAAGGTAAGATTTTAATGTACACTTGCCAAGTATCTTCTCTTTAAGATGCATGTTCCCCCTCTATAAAACTTGGCTGATGAATGTAGAGGTCATGAAAGCTGAGAGACTGAAGAAGCTGAAAATTGAAGCCCTCTGCTTGACTAAAAGCCAGAACCACACTAGGCATTGCAGCGTAGTGCTTAGAGTACAGAACAGTGAACTAGTAGATTCATGTTCAAGCTCCACTGGAGCCACATACAGTACTCACTGTGTGACCTTGAGCAAGACACTTCACCTCATGCTCAGTCCTTCCAGCTGTAAAATGATTAGAAGGTAGACCCAATGGAAAACAAGATGATGAATCTCAGCTGGACTACCTATTCAGGTAAAACAGATGTAAAGGGGATCAGTCATCAGTAAGAGCCCCACACTGAAGTGTGGGGCTGGTCCCAATTTGCAATTTAGTGTGCAAAAACTTTTTTTTTTTTTATACTTACTGTTTGCTGCCATAGATTGTATCAGACTGATTCTACTGACTTGCAAGCCGACAAATTCTGTAACTACAAATCCCATAGTCATCTGCAGCAACATCAGAGCAGGGCTGCAGCAGTGGGAGTCTCAACAGTCTGCAGTGCATGTTAAGAGTTTTTATAAGCTCTGATCTTTTGTTTGCTGGTCCTGCTGTCTTCCCTGGGTTGAGTACAATAGTTACTTTTTTGACGTTGTTCTTTTTTTTTCTGCCGCTGAAAGAACCTTTCCTTTGGTTTTGTACCTGCAGCTTGAAGATCTACAAGGATGATGCTCACACAGTTTGTGTTTGGGCCTGTCCCACAGTGTCAGGGCCTGCAGGGTCTGCCAGGGATTCGACCAGGCCACCATGAGATGCTGAAAAAACGTTCTAGAAACCTTCATTGCCATCAAGACTGTGAAAGCTCATGCCAGGGCTGCAGGCTTCAAGCTGGCTTTTCCCTATTGCTCGAGTGCCTCCAGGAAGGAAACTCCCTGGTGTTCGGTGACACTGTCACCACTGTGATCATTGAGGACTAAGGACGAAGACAAGGATAAATTGTCATCAAAGTCCTCTTCCAGTCATCACCACAAGCATAAGGATGAAACTAATACTTCGCCAGTAAGGTCAAAGTCTCTATTGATGGAGGGTAAAGGGTAAGTCCTCATTGTCATCCACTCCAGCAGCGATGACTATAGGCCCCTGACTGTCGATGAGACACCAAGGTCGGGACCTGGCTCTTGTGCTGCGATACCTACTATGGATGGTATATAGCCCTTGTCATCAGGTTCTGTCCCTTCAACTTTGGTTGTCCCAGGCCCATTACAGGGTGCCATCAACTCCCAAGTTGTGCTGGCGTTATTCCCTGAACTATTT
Source organism: Neoceratodus forsteri (assembly GCA_016271365.2). Lineage (NCBI taxonomy): Eukaryota > Metazoa > Chordata > Ceratodontiformes > Ceratodontidae > Neoceratodus > Neoceratodus forsteri. The sequence continues at coordinate 438,257,821 of CM057459.1, read as the reverse complement.
TGATACCTTTTACCATCGCTCACACTGATGATAATGGTAGTCCTGTTGACTGGGCCTCTCATTGTTATCAGTGGGATCCAGAAGTATATCATCATTCCTCCTTTGCTGCCACTACCTCCATCGTAGGCTCCATTGATTGCTCCAGTTATCTCAAACAGGGAGGAGGTGGTATATAATCCTGATTGCTTTTATAAGGAGGAGGATTTGGCGAATGATGAAAGGGGTAATGATTCCTAAGAGGGAGGTTTGTCTTCCAGTTCTACCGTCTCCAGTGAGGACTCTGTGGTGTATACTCCCAGGTCTCTTCCTGGTGGTCTCTCTTTTCAGGCTTTACTCTGACAAATCCAGGGTGTCATGGGATTTGAAGCCAAGGACTAACACCCCACTAAGAAAAATTTCATGGAGTTTCTGGAGGTTGTCACTATGCCCTCCATTATGATTCCTCCTGTATATCCTGCATTAGAGAATGCTATATTTTCTGCTTGACATAGGCATAATACTTTACCTGCATTGTTTAAGAAGGCTGTTAAGTTGTGCTGTGGTCCATTAAGCTTTATTATGCTTCCTAGTCTGAAACGGATTCTGTGGTTATAATTAGGCATGGGCTACCATAGCTGGGTCGGTAGGTTGGGTATCTGCCTTTTTGTTCGATGGGTAGGGTAGTTCGGGTAATGTTTCAGGTAATGTACTACCCTACCTAACATAACAGTGTAATTCTTGGGTCAGGTATTTTTGACACGAGTAACAGGTAATGGTTAAAGGACTTGGTAATGGGCAAATGCTTGGAAACTGGTATTAAGGACAGCCTGTGGGGTCCTTCATGGAAGTTACAGCAGAATCAGAACACACGACACCTGGCTGACACCTGATTGGCCAGTGGGGTCTGTGGTTCTGTCTGCTGCGTGCAGTCCAGCCGGCGGCAGTGCCTGTGAGGTGTAAGCAGCTCTGCTGTGGGCACTCACTCAAATCACGGCCGTAGAGTCGACTTGGTCCAGAAGAGATTGAGGTAATTTATCGAAAAAGACAAAAAAAAATTAATAAATAAAAAGTCACTACAAGGAGCAAAGGGAGACCGGGAGAAATAGTGTGTTTTTATTTATTTATTTATTAGAATCTAGGATTGCAGTACCTTTGAGCCAAGGCTCTTTTACAAAGGTTCCACATCATAGAAAAACAAAATTGACAAATATGAGCAAAGTTAACATCATCTAAAATAATGAAAAATATATAGATATGTCGACAGCAATTGTGTGACCTGGAATTAGGAAAGGGAAAGAAGGAGCAGAGGTAGTCAGGGGAACTGAAATGGGGTAGAGGGAAAATAGGGGTGTGAAGGGCGAGAGTATTGGGGGAAGGTAGCAGGGGGCAGAAGGAGGAGAGGTGGAAGGGGGAAAGGAGAGAGGTTAAGCCAACAGGAGGTATTGTCATAGGCAGGTGGGTGAATGTGCAGATTGAGGGAGGCACTGGAAAGGGACTGGTGGAGATGTGGATTCAAAACTGTACCTTCAGCTACTGAACCAATCAACGTGCTTAGCCACAACAGTTACAGAGGTTGGAGCTGATGAGTGATAGGTGAAGCCAGGACTTAAAAGTGCTGAGCGATAGCACGGATGAGATGTCGCTGGGTAAACTGTTGTACCAAAGGGGGGCTCTGTAAGCAAAGGATCTTTGGTCTTGAGTTGTGCGTCAAAGGGAGATTTGCAGGAGCTGTTGTTTTGATCCCCTGATAAGGTGGTTGTGGTTTCTCAGTTGTATGAGAGCGCAGACTCCAGTTGGGGCAAGGCCAAGCATAATTTTCTTAGTAGTAGTGCAAGTTTGGTGTTTTATGTGATTAGCAAGATTCAACCATCCGGTTAGAGAATAGAGGTCACAGGTATGAGTTAGGCATTGGGAGCCAGTGACAAGACAACAGGCTGTGTTGAGCACGGTGGATACACATTTGAGTGCAGTAGTTGAAGCAGAGCCATAAATTATGAGGCCATAGTCAATAATGGTAATGATGGAGCTCTGGACGGCGACAGCCAGAGCTTCAGAGGTCAGGTTTTTCCTATGGCAGAAAAGCAAGCCCAGTCGGGAGTTAGCAGCTTTGGAAACATTATCAGTGTGGGCGGTGTAGGAGAGGAGAGGGTCAAGGGTGATCCCAAGGTATGTGAAGGTTTGGACCTGCTCCAGGGGGGCACCTTGTCTAGTGATAACGGAGAGTTGGTGGTGCTTATGAATATTGTGGGAGCTGCTAAATATCATGGCCTTGGTTTTTTTTTGATTAAGGAGCAGTTTGTGCTTTGTGAACCAGTTCTCAACCGAGGAGAAGCCGAGTTGGAGGTTATCTTGCAGTTTCTTTGGGTCCTGACGGGAGGCAAGGAGAACCGCATCATCAGCGTACAAAATGATTTGTTCAGTACAGGAGTCAGATAGTGTGTTAAGGAATAGGCTGAAAAGGAGGGGTTCCAGGATAGAGCCCTGGGGGACTCCGGAGAGAACAGGTTTAGAATCAGAGAGCACGTCTGCTATTTTTACCCTCTGAGTGCTGTTTTTGAAATAGCTTTTGAACCAGGAAGTTGAATTGGGGGAGAGGCCGGCGTTTTTTAGTTAGACCAGCAGGAGGGAATGGGGGACAGTATCGAAAGCTTTAGTCAGGTCGATGAAGATAGCACCAGTTAATTGACAGTTGTCGAGGGAGCTGTGAATGGAACCGGTGAATTTGAGTAGGGTAGAGGATGTACTATGAACTTTTCTGAAGCCATGTTGCTGTCTGCAGAGAATGTTATATTTATCCAGATGCTCAGTAAGTTGGACCACAACTATACGTTCCAGTGCCTTTGATAGGGGAGGCAGGATGGAGATAGGGCGGAAATTCGTGGGGTCGGTCTTATCACCACTTTTGTGGATCGGGGTGACAGTGGCCATTTTCCATTTGTCCGGGAATTGGCTGAGGGAAAGGGAGAGATTAAAAATCTTGGTGAGGGTTCCAAGTACTTCGTCAAGTGTGAGGGCCAGCAGCTTGAGGTCTAGCATGTCATTGCTTGTTGTAGATTTGCTGATGGCTTTAGCGATGTAGTTTCGGGATTCATGCTTTGTTACTGCTTTAAAGTAGAAGGATGGGTGACTGGCGTGAGTGGTGGGGCTGGGGGGAGTGGGAGTAGTTGCATCTTGGAAGAAATCAACAGGGAGAGCACTGCTTAGGTCAGTGAACGCAACGTTAAAAGTGTTTGCAATAGTTTTTGAGTTCAGTGTAGTGCACCTGTTTATGTTGAGTACGTTAGGTGAGGATTTGGGCTGCTTCCCAGTGACTTCTTTTATGTTTTTCCAGAAGTCCCTCCCATTTCCCCAGGCGTTGGTGAGGGCATTCTTGTAGTAGTCAGATTTCAGTTGACGAATGGCTTTGGTGCAGTCATTCCATGCCCGTTTGTAATTTTGGATGTCAACTTGCTTACCGGAGTTTCTAGCCAGTTTCCAAAGGTGGTCCCTGGATTTAAGTCTTATTAGGAGGTCTCCAGATAGCCAAGGATTATTGAGTGATTTAACTTTGCGCTTTTTGTGTGGACCATATTTATTACAAGCTTCATTAAAGATGTGGATAAATTGCTCCAATGCAGTATTAGTATCTGTTGCATTAAAGATAGGGGACCAGTCCTGATGGAAGAGGTACATTTTGAGATGGGATAGCTGACCCTGGGGTAGGACTCTGTTGGTGATTATCCTTGGAGGGGGTTTGCAGAATTTGTTTAACCAGATACAGCTGATGGGGGAATGGTCACTGAGGGAATCAGGGAGGACTGTAGTATTCGTGATCCGAGAGGGGTGGTTGGTTAGGATCCAGTCGACCAGGGTGCAGGTCCCAGTTCTGTAGTTCTTTCGAGTTGCAAAGTAAACCGTCTGCGTCAGGTTAGCTGATGCAACGGAGTGTGTGGAGGAAGGGGACTGAGAAATGATTTCAGCCAAGGGGAGAGGTTCAGGCAGGTCAGCCTCCGTTGTGCAATGTAGTGCTGGGGAGATAACATAAAAGGAAGGTGGGGAAAAAGATTGTTTCTGTAGCATAGTGAAATTCTTTTACAGCTGTACATACATACTGTTTATTAGGTGCCCCAAGGCCCGAACCCTGTTGCTATGACATAGTCGGCTACACTGTCTGTCTGTCTCTATAGCATAGTGAAATCCTTTTAGGACTGTATTACACACTGTTTTTTAGGTGCCCCTGAGGCCTGAGCCCTTATTACTGTGACATAGTTAGCTACACTGCCCGTCTCTGCAGCATAGTGAAATCCCTTTACACCTGTATTACACTGGATGCCCCTGAGGCCAGAGGCTGATCCCTGTAATTTATTACTGTGACAGCTGCATTGTCTGTCTCTGCAGCACTGAGAAATCCTTTTACAGCTGTATTGCACACTGTTTGTTAGGTGCTCCTGAGGCCCAAGCCCATTTTACTGTGACATAGTCAGCTACACTGTCTGTCTCTGCAGCATAGTGAAAGCCTTTTACGGCCGTATGACACTGGTTGCCCTTGAGAAACATAGAAACATAGACTCTGATGGCAGATAAGGACCGCTTGGCCCACCTAGTCTTCCCATTTCCCTACCTACAGAATAAGTGGCAGATCCTAGTTAACCAACAGCCTATTTCTTCCTACCCCCCACTATAAATTGCCTTATGTCTGTCCCATGTATTCTTGAATTCTCCCACAGTTTTAGACCCCACAACCTCCTCAGGAAGGCTGTTCCATGTATCTACTACCCTCTCTGTGAAAAAATACTTCCTCACATTGCCCCTGAACCACCCCCTCTCTATCTTTAAATGGTGTCCCCTTGTTCTTGCATGTCTCTTTTTCTGAAAGATGCTACCCTCTTGGACTTTGTTGATTCCACTGAGGTACTTAAACGTTTCTATCATGTCCCCCCTCTCCCTTCTTTCCTCAAGGGTATACATATTAAGTTCTTTTAGGCTCTCCTCGTATGGCTTCTCTTGCAGACCCTGCACCATTCTAGTTGTCCTCCTCTGGACTTGGGCTGAGCCCTGTCATTTATTAGTGTGCCATGGCCAGCTACACTGTCTGTCTCTGCAGCATAGTGAAATTCTTTTAAAGCTGTATTATACACTGTTTGTTAGGTGCCCATGAGGCCCGAGCCTTTATTACTGTGACATAGTCAAATCCCTTTACAGCTGTATTACACACTGAGGTGTCCCTGGCTGAGCTCTGCCATTTATTGTTACTGTGACATAGTCAGCTACACTGCCTGTCTCTGCAGCATAGTGAAAGCCTTTTATGGCTGTATTACTCTAGATCCCCCTGAGGCCTGAGGCTGAGCCTTGTCATTTATTACTGTGACATAGTCGGCTACACTCTCTGTCTCTACAACATAGTGGAATCCTTTTACGGCTGTTTTACACACTGGGGTGCCTCTGACTGAGATCTGTAATTTATTATTGTGACATTGTCAGCTACACTATCTGTCCAGCAGTTAGTGAAACAAACAATATTCTTTCACGGCTGTGTCTGCTATGTTTTGTACTTCCCAGTCTAAGTCTACAAAAAGGAAGCACAGTGCTACTGCATGTGCAGCTGATAATGACATGGACATTATGAATCCTAGCAACTAATGAACATCATAGTGATAATAATAACATCACCAGGATTGGCACTAAATCTCCTGAACAAAAAAAACATGTTAACAATAAAATTATAGTAGAGTTTCGGAAAGAACTGACTGGAGTTACTTGTAGAGGTACTGAACGGTTTACCACATGTGCCAGGAGGATACTTCCAGCTGCTAAAGCAGCATGCAAGGAAGTATCCTCCTCAGATGCTAAGGCAGCAAATGCTGATAGAGATGGTGGTGATAGTGGGGACTGGGAATCGGATAGCCCAGGCTATGTCCCACATAATGTTGATGGCAATTCCAGTTCTTAAGAATCTTGTGGTGATGAGGTCGGTACTAGTTTCGATGAAGGGGTAGAAGAGGATGCTGCTGTAAGGCATGAGAGGCAAGTGCAGAAAAAAATAAACATATGCTAAACATAAGAATAAGAAGATGATTATGACTGAGAACAATTCATCTCAACAAGGAAATGGTAGTGTAGGGTTTCTTCCAGGTCCCTTAACTGTCCAAGGAATAGTGCCAGGCACCGTGACACAGAGCACAAAAGGTAAACCGTTAGTGTGGAATTAATGCTGTATTGACCCTGTAGATAACTCTCGAGCTGTATACAGTCTGTACAAAAAGAGCATCGGATGTGGTGGCAGTCCAGCAAATTTTGGAACATCAGTAGTGATGCAACATGCAAAGGCAAAACACCCAGTTGCGTGGGGTAAGGTAAGAAGCAGTGTGGTTGGTATGGGTGGTAGTGACGGTGACAATGGTGAGAATGAACTGGTAGTAGAAAGTGACACTGAATCACTTGATGTGTCCTTGCAGTCTTCCCAGACAAAAATAAATTGTTCTAGGATCGTGGAGATGTTGTTCATCCACACTCTTTGGCATGTCCCCTTCCACATTAAATCTGCCGTAAGTCTTCAAGCTGGCTCCTCCCACCCACCCAGGTGGTATATACCTTAGCTCCACCCCATGATGCCAGATCTTCCTTTCCGCTGGAAGATTCAGGTTGCCTCCCTCGTGCTCACGCATTTTGTAGGCCCTGGCTCTAAAACCTTTGCTTATTCTGAAAATCCGTCTTGTTCGCATTAGCGATCACAAATTTGCTTCTTCGATTGTGGAAGATAAGTCTTCCCCCGGATTTCGTCAGTGCCCTTGCAGCCAGAAGATGTCACGCACCAATCCCCACACCTCATGCATTTACTGCCTCGGTGTCGACCATGACACCTCAAAATACGATATGTGTCTTGCTTTCCATCCTAATGTCCTCGTCGAACGTCTTGCACGCTTGAAGCTGGGGAGGCCAGAGAAATGGAACCCTCCAGTGAAATCCAAGGTGGCTGAGTGGGCAGTTTCCACAGCTGCGGGATCCGCCGAGCAATTGGAACGCATGCAAGCATTTGAAGAAGAAGCGGCTTGGGCTGCAGAAACTACTCTGAGCTTCTTCGTTCCGCTCAGCCTGGGCTCCACCTTCTCGGGTTCCTTCCAAGAGTTGTGCCAGTCTCTCCTAACCAAGGGAGAGGGTCCTGCGGGCACCCACTCCTCTTGATCCCGTAAGGGGAGAAGGATCCGGGATCATCTTCGTCTCAATGGAGACGTTCTTGGGAATGGGAGAAATCTTAGTCCAGGAACATGCGGTCTCGACTTGGGTCGAGATTGCTTCTTCGGACGCTGGCTTTTCGGCTTTGCCATCTGGTCAGTCGACCGAACTGTCAGTCGACGCTGTAGAGATTGTCATCGACCCAATCGATCCTTTATCGCCCACTCCAGTCGACAGTTTCCTCAATCAAGCTCTGAATTTGGTTTTCCCCGACGAGGAGACCCAGCCTGCTGGACTCCCATCGAGGAAGTGGTCCCCGACCCCAGGAAATCACCGGTCCTGCCGGTGTCTCCTGAGTGACTGAATCGGCCTGTCCGATCTCGATTGAGGTCTCAGACCCCCTTATCCGAAAGGCTAGTAAGAGCCATAAATGCTCTGAGGAGAGGCTCCGGCGGAAACTCCAGCGCTACAAGAAACTCATGTGGAAACAGCTGATTTTGACCGGGCACAAGCCAACTCCAGCTTCCACCCAGGCCATTACTTGACTTTCTCCTCCTAGGCTGAAGCTGACTCCCTCGGAGCCCATCAAGTCGGTTCCCTGCCCGCGGAGCTAGTGAAACCTCCAGCTCTGCCTAAAACGGTCTCTCCACCGATCGTGGTGGAACTGCCTCCCAAGCAGTCTATGGGAGGGGCTCCTTCCAAGGAAGATAGGCTGGACATCGAGCTTCCTCGGCATTTGTTGGTCACTGTCAGTCACCCGGACCTCCCTCGGTGGATCAAGGGTGACCTGGGCGATCGACTGTTCTATCCGAATTTCTCGGATTCGGATGTCACCGGCTTGCATTCTCATCCTGGAGATGACGAATCAACCGTTGGCTTAGAGATGGAGGAAGGTCCCTCATCTTTTCCGGGCATTCTTCTCCTTATCTCTGAGTCCACAGGGATGCCCCTGGAGCCAATCCAGAAAAAGGTGGAGTACCCTCTCACAGAGATCTTCAAGAGAGGGGATAGCCCGATGGAGGTCTTTCCTGTGGCTGAGGTCATTGTGGGCCCAGCCTTGGAACTCTAGCAGCACCCTGCCTCTTGTCCAGCTCCATCTGCCCACATGGCCCGCAAGTATGCGGTGCCCATGGGGTCCCTTGCGGGGTTCACAGAGCTCCCTTCGGCTGAGAGCCTGGTGACCGCTCCTGTGTTCAGGCATACTGGCAGTTCTGCTGATACTGACCGGCCTCCTGATAAAGAGTCCAAGCTTTTGGACCATTCAGCCAAGAAGGTCTATGTGGCTTCCTCCTTGGGCCTTCATCAGGCAAGTTCGTCCGTCATCATGGCACACTTCTCCCCGCCCTTCTAGGGTCTTTGGATGAAGTCCTCCCACATCTCCCCGTGGATATGCAGACCACGGTCAAGCAGGTCCAGGATCAGGGCCGAGCTGTTGCCAGACAGTAGCTTCAGACAGCCCTGGACGTTGGGGATTCTTGTGCCCGTTTGATGGCAGCCGCAGCTGCCTCTCATCACAGGGCTTGGCTGAGGCTCTCCTCCTTCCTGGCAGATACTCAGCATAAACTAGCTGACGTTCCCTTCTTTGGGACCGACCTGTTCGGCTCAGGAGTGGCTGGTCAACTTCAGCATATTAAGCAGTCGAGTGCCACTTTGGACGCTACTTCTGCCAAAGGTTCTTCGGGCAAGAACCAGCAGAAGAAAAAGAAGCCGCCTTTTCAGCATTCTTCCCCTGCGGCTCAGCAGTCCTCCTTTCAAGGGGGATAGCAGCATCAGCAACAGCAGCTGGCTCAAGCTTGGCACAACCAGCCCAAGCCCGGGTCCTCCCAGGCCCACAAAGGAGGCCGAGGTTCGTGTCCTGGATCCTCCTCCTCCAAGCCTGCTCAGTAACGGGGCAGGGGCTGCCTCCCCCTCTCCCGTCACCCCAGCTCTGGGTCCTCCCATGGGGGCTGGCTCTGCCACTCCTTTCCGCCTGGTCCACTGTCACCTCAGACAGGTGGGTTCTCGAAGTGGTCAGTCAGGGACTGCCTCTGGAATTCAAGCAGTACCCTCCAAGCTGAGCCTGCGCCCCTCAGGAGGAAAGAGTATCCGCTTAGACTCAATCGGCTGTCTGAGATGACATCTCTCAGCTCCTCCTCAAGGAGGCTGTAGCTCCAGTGGCGGATCCTCCAGCAGACCCAGGTTTTGTCTCCAGGTACTTCCTGGTGCCCATGCGGATGGGGGGCTGGTGCCCCATTCTAGATCTGCATGATCCGAATCAATATCTCAGGTCCTGCACCTTTCGGATGGTCACTCTGTCCCAGATCATACCATCCTTGAAGCGGAACATGTGGATCTGCAGGATGCTTCTTTCATGTTCCGATCTGTCCATTCTATCAGCAGTTCCTCTGCTTCAGGGTCAAAGGGACCCTGTATGAGTTGCGAGCCATGCCGTTTGGTCTGTCATCGGCCCCACGGGTCTTCACCAAATGCATTGCAGTGGTGGCAGCCCATCTCGGGAAGGGGGGGTCAAGATTTATCCTTACTTCGACGATTGGCTCCTAGCAGGTGCCACCCAGCAGGAGATGGAGAGGTCCAGGGACCTGGCCCTCCAGACCTGCTCCCAACTCGGCCTCCTGATCAACGAGGCCAAGTCGGAACTCGTACCTTCTCAGGTGATGGGCTTCATCGGGACAGAGCTCGACTCTCGTCAAGCCAGAGCTCGGCTCCCGGCAGACAGGGCAGAGGTTCTCCCCTCCTTTGCCCAGTCATTTCTGGTTGGGCAATTGCGCCCTGCCGGGACTTTCTGCGCCTTCTGGGTTGCATGGCGGCGTGCACCTCAGTGGTCCATTGGGCCTGGTTGCACATGCGCCCCCTCCAATGGGAGCTGGCCGCCCAGAGGACTCAGCGCCATGGTCATTTCAACCAGCTGTTCACTGTAACCCAGAAGATGTGGGGCGCTCTCCACTGGTAGACCGCCCAAGACTGGTTGCAGGAAGGAATCCCATTTGTCCGGCACAAGCCAGCGGTCGTCCTTATAACTGATACCTCTCTCATGGGCTGGGGAGCCCACATGAGGGACAAAAGGGCCCACGGGCTGTGGACCCCAAAGAGTCCCGATGCCACATCAGCCTGTTGGAGCGCAGAGCAGTCAGACTGGCACTGTCAGCTTTCTCTCCTCAGCTCCGAGGTAAAGTGGTTCAAGTCCAGGTGGACAATATCATGACCATGTACTACCTGAACAAACAGGGTGGCACACTCCCGACTGCCATGCAGGGAAGCGCTCCGCATCTGGACCCTTGTGAGCCGATTAGAGGCAGATCCCCTAGTCATCCATGTGGCAGAAGCCTCAAACCGTCTGGCAGATGCTCTTAGCCGCTTAGGCCAAACATCCCATGAATGGTCTCTCCATCCAGAGGTAGCTTACAGCCTGTTCTCCCACTGGGGCAAACCGATGGTGGACCTGTTTGCCTCCAGGGACAACGCCAAGCTGAGGCGTTTCATGCCTGGCCCCCTCAGCAGGACTCGCTGTATGGGGATGCCTTCTCGAGGCTGTGGACCCCAGGCCTCCTCTACACTTTCCCTCCATTTCCCTTGATTGACAAAGTGCTCCTCAAGGTGAGGAGGGACAAGGCAAAGGTGTTCCTGGTAGCCCCAGACTGGTCGCGCCAGTTCTGGTATCCAGATCTCCTCAGCCTCAGCTGCAGGCCCCCAGAATGGCTTCCAGCATGCCTGGACCTGATATCTCTCAATCAGGGGAAGGTATTCCATCCAGACCTTCAATCCCTGCACCTCACAGCCTGGTACCTGAGCGGCTAGAGTTCCAGGCTTTTGTGTCTTTCCAACGATGTCTACACTTTGGTGGAGGCATCTAGAAAGGAATCGACCAGGAAATGTTACGCCTTCAGATGAAAAAGGTTTTCCATTTGGTGTCAGGACAAGGGCCTGGAATCTTTTTCCTGTCCAGTGGCTAGCATTCTAGACTACCTCTGGTCTCTCTCCAAAGGGGGTCTGCGGTCATCGACCCTTAGGGTGCACCTGGCAGCCATTTCTGCTTACTGGGCACGGGCCTGTCAGCCAACATTGGTGCAGGAAACAGTGGTCGGGCGCTTTTTCAACGGCCTGGATCTGATATCCCCTCCGATGCATGAACCTCCACCTCCGTGGGATCTTCTGCTGGTACTGGCAAAGCTCATGGGCAAGCCATTCAAACATATGCACAAATGTGCTTTGTCACATTTGTCATGGAAGACTGCCTTCTTGGTGGCTATCATGTCTACCAGAAGGACAGGGGAGCTCCATACGCTTTTGGTGGACTCTCCTTATCTGGTCTTCCACAGGGACAAGGTTGTCCTACACTCCCACCTGAAATTCTTTCTGAAGGTGGTGTCAGAGTTTCACCTTAACCAGGTGTTAACTCCGCCAGTTTACTACCCCAACTACACCTTGGACGCCGAATACAGGCTCCATACTTTGGACCTGAGACGTGCTGTCTCCAATTACAAGGCGAGGACAGCGGAAATTCGGGGAGAGGTTTGCCAGCTGTATGTCACCTACACTGAAGCTGCTTCTGGCAGACCTGCAGCAAAACGGACTGTTGCACAGTAGATCACATTGTACATCACTCTGTGCTATGAGTTGGCGGGCAAGGAACCTCCCAGAGGGATAAGAGCTCATTCTACCCGCCATACTGCTACATCGGTGGCTGCTTCCAGGGACATCCCTATCCAGGAAATCTGTCGGGCTGCTACCTGGAAGTCAGCAAACACCTTTATTACCCATTACCACATCAATCTTGAGTCACGCTGGGATGCTGGATTTGGGGCCTCGGTTCTCCAATCTCTGTTCCATAAGTAGGGGGTGTACGCCTTGCCTCCCTCCTCCCGGCGAACAGCTAGGAGTCTGCCAAAGAGTGTGGATGAACAACATATCCACGATCCTAGAAAAACAGGTTACTCACCTGTAACAGTACTTCTAGGAGTGGTGTAATCATTTATCAATTTCTAGTTCTCCCGTATGGATGCACAACCTGGCTCAGCGGGCTAAGATCTGGCATCGTGGGGTGGAGCCGAGGTATATACCACCCGGGTGGGTGGGAGGAGCCAGCTTGAAGACTTCCAGCAGATTTAAAGTGGAAGGGGACATGCCAAAGAGTGTGGATGAACAACATATACCACTCCTAGAACTACTGTTACAGGTGAGTAACCTGTTTTTTTCTGACACCATCAAGTACTGGAAAATCCCAAAGTCGTACTCCACGTGAAAAAGGCGTGAAAAATACATTCTCTCAAAAATTAAAGAGATCTCGTTCTCAACTAACATTAAAAGAAAGTGTGAGGACATCAGAATTTACCCGCAAGCATCCAACATGCAAGCTGTTAAATAGAGCCATTGCACAGCCGTTGTTTGATTGTCAACTCCTTTTTGCCTTGGTTGCCCAGAAAGGTTTCCTCAGCTTCATGAACCGGATTGAACCATGGTATACCATTCCCTGTCGAACATATTTCTTAAAAAAGGTTGTTCCATAGTTGTATTACTTGGTGTATACTGAAGTCATTAAACAGTTGAAACTCTCTGAAGTGAAGCAGCTTCATATAACTAGATATATGGACCAGCAACCAAACAATTGACTACATGACTGTTACAGCTCATTGGGCAAGTTTTCAGTCAGAAAGTAGTAATCCTTGTCTACCGTAAGCAGTAGGAAGCAGGCAGTATTATATGTCACCACTTCTGAGGAAAACCACACTGCTGGGAATATTTTGCAGGAGCTGGAAAAACAATTCCAGAAATGGCTACTCCATATTCCTTGTCTACAGGGTTCACAGTGTCAGATAATGGTGCCAACATAGTCAAAGCTGCTAGAGATGGCAACTACTAACACCTACCTTGTTTTTCATATTGTTTAAATCTTCTCATCCATAATTTCTTAAATGGAAACAGAAATGTTGAAAGCCTGTGGGTCTTGCTGGGAAAATATGTAAGCATTTTAGCCACTCTGTGGACAGAAAAAAAAATCCTGAAGGGACTGCAGAGGTCAAACAACTTACCACTGCATACATTAAAGCAGGAAGTCCCAACCTGTTGGATTTCAACATTTTACATGATGGCTTCTTGAACAGCAACAACCTGTACATGATTATACCATGCAGCATCAAATGGGTAAAGTAGACATCATGTTCAGTTCCAGCAGTTGGAATCTGCTTGAATCTTTGGTCATCTTACTGGAGCCATTTGAGGCTGCCACACGTGATGTCGGTCCAGACAGTGCAACTCTGAGTCAAATTCTTCCTCAATTAAGATTTCTTCACATTTTCCATGACATAAAGAAGGGCTTTCAGTCAAAAGAAGACACCACCGCTGTTATGTTGGCAGATAACTTGAGTCTCAGACTGTCTACTGGTCAGATAATAAGTGCTATGTTTAAGAATGACACCTGTGTGTTGACTATGTTGTTGGAGCCCCACTTTAAGGGGAACATTGAAGCCATCCTTCCTGCAGGGGAAGACATTGACTATTGGAGAGATCTTCTGCTAACTAAGTGTGACATTGCCCCACCAACACCATTGACTGATATACAGCAGTCAAACTCTGCCGAAGCATCAGAGTGCGCCTTTGGCACATACAGTAGTACATCTATAGATCTTACTTTGAGAGGCTGCCTGCAGTAGGTCTTCACAAGTAGGGCTGTGCCCCCTGGTGTCAGGAGTCACGTGGCAAAATTGTAGGTAGCAGTCATCAGCGGGGACCACCCCCGGTGTCAGGTGATGGGCGTCAAGCGTGATTTATAAATAGGGGCGTCCCCACCTGCCCCTCCAGTTCTTTCCTGCCACCGACCTGAATCATCGTGCCTTGCAATAGAACAGCTTCAGTCACCCACCATTTTCACACAGAGTCTGAAGATGAAGGTTTCCAGAACCTTTTTTTTTTGCAGTATTTTTTTTTCCTAGCCACCAGTCTGCTTACCTCACACTTCCAGGCATCCTCTTGAGGTTTCCGGCCACCATCCCAGGGACCCTCGGCTCCACATTTGGGCCTGGCGTACCCCTTGACAGGGAGGTGGGCTCCCTCTCCTTCCCACACAGGATCCAGTAGAGCCACGCTCCCTCGGCACCGAGCAAGTCCCCCGTAGAGATGGCCATAAAACCGCCGCGACTGGTGCCCACATTTTCCCTTTTTCCTGCTCCGTGGACGTCTGTGGCATGCAGTGACACCAAGGGACAGGAGTGCGAACGCTACCACATGGGCCCCTTCCTGGCTTCGGTCACAGCATGTCCCCCCCAAGTCTGCCAATGGCCTGCCGTCACCCCCAGCCACCACTAGAGGCCACTAGGCCACCGAGGCGTCCCTCCCTGGAGAAGGAAAGCAGTCCTGTGGATGCTCGAACCTTCTCCTCCCCAGCCGACCCCCGACAACCCAGGCTCATTCCTGAACCCGGGTCGCTGGCGTGGTGCGAGGTGTGGCGTCCAGTGCCTCAACCCTCAGCGCCACCGGGCCGGCTATTCCAGAACCTTTTTTGAAAGGGATCCTTCATCTCAGACCTCCAGTCTGGAATCCTGTTCCCCCATGGGATCTTAATTTTATTTTAGAAAAGCTTACTTTTCCCCCTTTTGAGCCAGCAGCAAGTAATGATATGCATTTTTTAGCATGGAAAACGCTCTTTTTAGTTGCTATCACTTCAGCTCGAAGAGTTTCAGAGCTTCAGGTTCTAGTTTGTAGAAAGCCTTACTTAATTTTCCACAGAGACTGGGTGGCTCTCTGGACCAGTCCATCTTTTCTTCTAAAGGTGGTTTTGGAACTCACTCTAAACCAGAATGTTGAACTGCCAGTATTCCACCCTAAACACTCCAACAGCGGGGGAGTATCTCCTGCATACCCTTGATGTGCACAGGATTCTGAGCTAGTATGTCTCAAGGACTAAGGAGGCTCACAAGTCAAACCAACTTTTTGTGGCCTTTGCTCCCCAGTGCCAGGGCAAGGTTGTTTCTAAACAGACTCTGTCTAGGTGGCTGGCAAATTGTGTTCATTACATTTACCAGAAGTACGAAAAGCCCCTTCCAGGGATGATTAAGGGCGATTCAGCTAGGGGAGTGGCCACTTCCACTGCCTTTTTCAGGAATGTGTCCACTGCGGATGTTTGTGCTGTGGCCACTTGGTCCTCCGTCCACACCTTCACTAAACATTACAGCCTGGACATTGCTTCTAGGTGCAGGACTGGCTTCGGTCTAGCAGTCCTGCAGGGTCTTCTGCCATGAGTGACCTGTTGTTGGCAGACATTTTCCTCCTCCCGGAACCTTGTCTCCGACTCCTCCTTTTTTAGTTGTCTGCTTGGTATTCAGTCCTACTTGTGAAGACCTACTGCAGGAACCCTCTCAAAGTAAGATATAGCAGTTACCTGAGAACTTACCTTAACAGTAGATCTTCGAGAGAGGTTCCTGCAGTAGGTCTAGATTCCGCACCCACATTCCCCAGCTCCTGTGGTTTTTCCACTTTATTCCCTTCCCAGGACCTTGTTTCATCCAGGGCACAGGGTCCCAGGAGTTTCCACTCCTGTTTTCTGCTTCCTCTTTGGAGGTCTCCGGTGGAAGAACTGGAGAGCGGGCAGGGGCTGCCCCTATTTATAGTCACGCTGATGTCTGTCACCTGGGGGGGCTGGTCCCCGCTAATGATTACTAGTTACAATTTTGCTGTGCAGTCCTGATGCCAGGGGGCGCAGTCCTACTTGTGAAGACCTACTGCAGGAACCTCTCTCGAAGATCTACTGTTACGAAAAGTTCTTGCGTAACTGCTATATTCTTCACAATCACCAGTGTCATCAGTGAGGGAGAGGACATCTACAGCTACTTCTCGGGCATCCTATGTTCAGGGTCAGAAAAGCATAACAATTCTGAGTCGCCTGCAACAACATGAACTACTATCCTGTACAGAAAGTGTAGCTGGTTCATCTGCCAGACTGGTAAATGTCTCATGCAGCACAATGATCCAGGAGTATGTTGCAGATCAAGCTGTGATTGGTCTCGTGGCAGATCCATTACTGTATTGGAAATGAAAGAGAACAATATGGCCAGATCTAGCAAATCTTGTAATAATGTACCTCAGTTGTCCACCTTCAGGTGTATATTCAGAACACATATTTAGTGCAGCTGGAGGAATAGTCATTGACCAAACAGCACTGATAAGTCCTGTAAATGTGGAACGGCTTACATTTCTCAAAATGAGTGCTAACAATTTCCCAGTTGTCCCAAACACTTAATTATGCGATTCTGACTCTGAACATGAACAGCTGCCTGCAAACAGTGATACTGATGAATATGATGACTAGGTTGTGTACGAAACTAATGGAACCATCACCATTGCCACCATGCCAGCCACATGTGCCACACTACTCTTAGTTTTGTTAATCATCAGTTAATGATGTAACTTTGATGCCTGCCATGGGTATCATTTTTGGAAACATCAGCAGGCTCACTCAGAGGAGCTGCGCCTCTCATACATACCTCATCAATGCCCACCATGAGTATAATGGCTCAGGGCACCTAACAAACAGTGTAATAGTCAAAAACGGTCTTTCACATGATTTTTGTTATGGTCAGGGATGGGATACGATCATTCCTGGTTGAAATCTGTTCAGGAAAGATAGGCAGGGCAAAAAAAAGGGGGGGGGGCGTAGCCATTTACATTCAGGAGGAACTAAAAGCCATAGAAGTAAAAGGGCAACCTGGGGACTTCGAGTCACTGTGGCTAACGGTAGACACGGGCAAGAAAAATCCTTCAGAATAGACATCGTTTACAGGCCCCCAAAACAAGGAGATAAAGGAGACAAAGACCTAATAGAAGAAATGCACAAAATGTCCGATAAAGGTGAAGCAATACTGGTGGGGGGCTTCAAACTACCAGATATTAACTGGAGCACGCTATTGGCAGCAACAAGAAGAAGTAGGGATTTCTTATTGTCACTGCAAGGTGTGGGACTGTGCCAGCTTGTTAAAACCTCAACAAGAGGAGATGCCATTCTCGATCTTGTCCTCACAAACTTCGAAAGGATCAAGGACATTGAAGTGGGATGCCGTATGGGCAACAACGACCATCGCATGGTAAGCATTAAGGTAAACATAACACAGGACACCAGCCACTCAAATATGAAGGTGCTAGATTTCAGAAAGGCTGACTTCCAAAAAATGAGGAACAACATAAGTGGCCAGTTAATGGAAATAGAGGTGAGAAGGTGGAGGTCATGTGGTGGAGACTCGAGAGCAATAAAGACTGCCACAGATCAATGTGCCAGATGGGTCAGCAAAGCAAAAAAAAAAATCCTCTATGGTTTTCCAAGGAAGTGGCTACCATAGTCAAAGGAAAAAAAGAAGGCTTACAGCATATAGCAGGAAACCAAAACTGAGAAAGATTGGGAGTTGTACAAGGAAAAAATGAGTGTCTAACAAACAAATTAGAAAGGCAAGACCTCGGACAAAGGAAAAGATAGTAGAAGGGGCAAAGAGAAGAGACAAATCATTTTTTAGATACATTAGGGAACGTATGAAGGCAAAGGGGGGGGGATAGTAAAGATCCCTACTGAAGAAGGGAAATGTACCAAACATGACCCAGAGAAAGACAAAATCCTCAACAAATATTTCTGCTCAGTGTTTACCAGAGAGGACCCAGGGGATGGCCCATCCCTGAAACAACACAACACCCCAGAACCAGGGGTGGACACGAATCCCTTTACAGAAGCCGAAGTACAGGAGGTGCTAAATAAACTAAAAGCAGACAAAGCCATGGGACCAGACAAGATGCACCCCAGAATCCTTAAGGAAATGGGGGCAGAATTAGCAGCCCCTCTGGCACTTGTATTCACGAAATCCTTGAAGAGCAGTGTGGTACCCGAAGACTGGAAAAAGGCAATAGTGGTTCCACTTCATAAATCAGGCAGTTGTGAAGAGGTTAGTAATTACAGACTGGTGAGCCTCACGTCTATAGTAGGGAAACTAATGGAGTCACTACTCACACAGAGGATCATAGCATTCCTCAAAACTAACAACCAAGAAGACCCTAAACAGCACGGTTTCACAGCAGGTAGGTCATGCCAGACAAATCTGCATGAGTTTTTTGACTACGCTACAAAAATAGTGGATGACAATGGGGCAGTAGATGTGGTCTACCTAGACTTTAGCAAGGCCTTCAATTCAGTTTATTTATTTAGTATTTTATTTAGTTTTTGTTGACTGGGTAAGTGCACTAGACAAATTCTGCCATTTTCAGGCATGACCCAGGAGAGGGGGATACAGATGAATGCCAGCTGACTTTGAACCAGATTAAGCTGTTGGTGGTATTTTTAGCGAAAGGGGGGAAATTTGGCTAGGGCACGGGGAAATTCCCCTACTCTTTTCGAGAAGTGCCATGGGATCTTTAACATCCACCTGAACTACCACTGGAACAGGCAGATGGAACCTCGGTTTAATGTCTCATCCAAAAGACGGCACCTCAGGAGTGCAGCACCCCCCGCATGCTGCACTACAGTGTCAGTGTTGGGATATTAACCCAAGTGGCTGGTGTGCGGATAGAACCCACAGCCTTCTGATCGCCCAGCCTCAGAGGCGAGTGTGCTACCTGCTGAGCCACTGACACTGCTGTTCCACACAGAAGGCTGGTAAAGAAGTTTGATCACACAGGGGTTCGTCCAGAAGTAGTCAGATGGGTTCAAAACTGGTTACAAGGCAGAACCCAGAGGGTACAGGTTAATGGAATGCAGTTGATGGAAGGCAAGGTGACCAGCGAGGTGCCCCAGGGCTCAGTGCTGGGGCTTTTGCTCTTCAGTGTTTTTATAGCAGACATCACTGACGGACTGGAAGGGAAGGTGTGTCTTTTTGCAGACGGCATCAAGATATGTAACGGGATGGACACCTTAGAAGGAGTGAGCAAGATGGAAGCTGACCTCAAGAAACTAGAAGAATGGTCTGGAGTGTGGCAGCTGAAATCTAATGCCAAAAAGTGCAAGGTCATGCACAGAGGAAAGAAAAATCCAAGAAAGGAGTATTACCTAGGAGACGAAAGACTGGTAGCCTCAAACCAGGAACGAGATCTGGGAATCATACTCTCAGACGACTTGAAGGTTAGTAAGCAGTGTGAGAAGGCAATATTGAAGGCCAACAGAATGCTTTGCTCCATTGAGAAGGGAATCACGAGCAGGAAGAGAGAGAGGTGGTACTACCACTGTATAGATCGCTGGTGAGGCCTCACCTGGAATACGGAGTCCAGTTCTGGAGGCCTCTCCTCAGGAAGGACATTGACTGGGTGGAAACAGTACAGAGAAAGGTGACAAAAATGATTCCAGGTCTGCAGTGCATGTCCTTTGAGGAAGGACTTGGGGAACTGAAAATGTACTCCCTGGAGCAGAAAAGGGAGAGAGGAGACATGATTGAAACATCCAGGTACATAAAAGGCATTAACAAGGTACAGGCACAGGAACTTTTTCACTTCAAGAAGAGCACCAGGACCAGAGGACATGACCTCAGGCTGGAAGGAAGGAGGTTCTCTGCCAACACCAGAAAGTTTTTCTTCACAGAAAGAGTGGTGGATACCTGGAGCAGCCTGCTTCAAGAGATTGTGGAAGTCATCACTGTGGGGGGATTCAAGAATGCATGGGATAGACACAAGGAAGCCCTGACTACAAAGGGCAACTAGAGTGTCAAATAGGTCTAAAACAAATGGGCAGACTAAATGGACCTAGCAGTCTCCTTCTGCCGTCAACTTCTGTGTTTCTATGTAATAGGGTAGTGGAATGAACTGGGTAGTAACTACCTGCCCCTAAGCAACTACTCATTTTTCATTCTGTTATTTTTTGTGGTAATTTCAGGTAGTTTAGACTAGATACCTGCAGGTAGTCTTGAGGGTCTGGTACTTCACTGCCTGCCCATGCAGAGTCATACCTGCCTCAGCAATGCCTGCCATGGGTATAACTTTTGGAAACAGCAGCAAGCTCACAAAGAGCAGCTGCGCCTCTTGTACCTACCTCAGCAATGCCCGCCATGGGTGCAATTTTTAGAAACAGCAGCAGGCTCAATCAGAGCAGCTGCACCTTTCATACCTACCTTAGCAATACCCACCATGGGTATCATTTTTTGAAACAGCAGCAGGCTCAATCAGAGCAGTTGCACCTCCCATACCTGCCCCAGCAGTGCCCGCCATGGGTATACTTTTTGGAAACAGTAGCAGGCTCACTCACAGCAGCTGGACCTCTCGTACCTGCCTCAGCAATGCCCG
This sequence comes from Neoceratodus forsteri, assembly GCA_016271365.2. Lineage (NCBI taxonomy): Eukaryota > Metazoa > Chordata > Ceratodontiformes > Ceratodontidae > Neoceratodus > Neoceratodus forsteri. Next base: position 438,237,457 of record CM057459.1, on the reverse strand, counting down.
CCATGGGTACAGTTTTTGGAAACAGCAGCAGGCTTGATCAGATCAGCTGTGCCTCTTGTACGTACCTTGGCAATGCCCATCATGGGTATAATTTTTGGAAACAGCATCAGGCTCGCTAAGAGCAGCTGCACCTCTCGTACCTGCCTCAGTAATACCCGCCATGGGTATAAAGGCTTAGAGCACCTAACAAACAGTGTAATAGTCAAAAACAGTCTTTCACATGATTTTTTGTTATGGTCAGGGTTGGGTAATAGGGTAGTAGAATAAATCGGGTAGGAACTACCTGACTTGAACTAGCAACTTGTTTTTCATCTGGATATTTTTAGGGTAATTTCGGGTAGTTTAGAGGTACTTGCAGGTAGTCTTAATGGTCCTGTATTTCTCTACCTGCCCATGGCTAGGTATAATGGCTGCTCATGACCGCTCTAAAGCCCCTAAACACATGAGTAGTTTACCTCCTAAGAATCTAGGAGGCTGTATGTTATGGGCAAAACAGTTTATGTCTCTGCATCCTTAGGCCTAAGATCTGCGAACTACTGGGCATACCTGATTAAATAGCAGAATAGCCTATGGAAATCTGCTATGCCTATCTATCATTCAGGTTTTTCCTAATGGTCCTGCCAAGACTGACTTGCATAATAGCTGCCTTGGCGCTGGTGTGGAAAGCATCCGGTTTGCTCTGCACATGATGCTTCTCATGCTTCTGCCTCCAGCATATGCCTTAGGGAGGTATTCATAGTTTAGAGTAGCTGGATTTGTCACTTAGGTTGTGCTGAATGCCCCTTTTAGAGGCTCCACGCTGTCTGGTAGTGAGGTTGAAAATGCTCTACAAGATGTTAAATTCTCCAGTATGACTTTAAGGTCACGCAAATCTCTGACTCCTCAGTCTGCCAGGGGCTGTGGCAGGGGTTTGTTTCACAAGCCTGCTGTCCATGGTGGCCTAGCCTTCTTTTAGTAGCCCCGTGCATAAAACTCTTGTGGTGACTGTCCCCTCCCAGGGCCCATGGAAAGACACTCAAAGGTGCTGGTCAAGGCAGCACTCTGCCATGCCCAGTACTTTGACTCTCCACTCCCCCTCCACCCATCCACTGTTGCTTTTGGGGGTGCAGGTGGGGGGGGATCCATGCCATAACTGCGAACAAACAACAGCGCTGAGCAATACAGCAAGTGAAGATTGCCAAAAACAAATGAGGTGCCTGTACACCACAGGAACCCCAACAACAGCTAATGATGGAACACATTGTACAAGACACTGTTTCTAATGTTTTCTGTGGGGCAGGCTGTGCCCCGCACACCCACAGGGGGCGCACCCTATGTTAGATAACAAACTCCGAGGTGCGGACACTGGGGTAGGGAGGTAACGTGGGAGAGGGCTGCTTGAGCTGCCCCGTTCTGGGGATCGTCAGAACAAAACACTAAACAGTTCAACACATAAAGTGTAAAAGTATATGCATGCACCTACCAAGCTCTGAACCCGGGTTCTCATGCACTCCAGGCAGTAACTCAGTCCACAGCACCAAACGGACAGCTGGGAACAGCTCACCCAACCACCTCCCATATTCTTTCACCCTATAGATCCCTCTACCAGTCACTGTACTGCTCACTCGCTATTGTTTCTCATTCACAGCAGCTCATATGATGTCACACTGTCCTGTACTGATAGCTCATCTGACAGGCGGTCAAATTGAGTCACTCAGTTTGACTCGCCCATATCACTGGATACCCAGTTGGGGAGGGGGAAAGAACTTCCATCATCTGCCAAAGTAGAGGGAGATCAAGACGGACGAGTGGGTCCTGGAAACAGTGAAAAGGGTCATGCTGTGGAGTTGCTGTCTACCCCTCCAGTACATCCTCTGGCTTCTTGTCACAGATAACGCATCATTTACAAGTGCCAGCCAGGAAGGAAGAACCCCATTCGGAAGGTGCATGCTCAGACTGGTTCAGTAGTACATCCTTAAAAATAAACAGGCATGCTTTGGGACTGGGGAGTGGGACCAGTAACTGGCAGTTTTTTATGGAGGACTAGGAGAATATTGGAATGGGATGTGCTACTGTGTGTGGTTGGGTTAGCTGTTAGGGGAAGAGGGGACATTTGACATCGGGAATGGGTAAACAAAAGTTGGAGATTGACCAGAAGCCTGCAGGTCTTTAAGATTTTGCATTGTTGTACTGGACGGATGCGCTGCACTTCAAAGAACCACTAGACCAACAAGTATTTGCTGACTTACACTGTTGCTGGGTTCGTATGTTAAAACAAAATGGCTATTTACATAAAATAGAATGAAATCATGGCCTTACATGTGTACTGCTAAAAATAATACGTATGTTAAGGATATGATTTTGGTAATTTTGCTGTAAGAAGTATAAAATATAATAGCAATGAAAGGCACCCGTTAGCACTGTGGAGTGCTTTTTAGCTGTGCCTGTTGCTCTTATGACATCATTTAGTGTGACGTCTGCTGCCCATTTTGTACAACTGATAGGGTGGGGTTTTCAGATAAGAAGGCCTTTTTTAGAATTTTTTTTAATGCTATGAAACTGCATTTCCCTTATGTATATTCATGCAGTTGTAGAATCAAGGTAAAAAGCAGCCTTTCCTTTACTGCTCTGTGAAGCTTGATTTTAACATTGTGCACTGGTAATAAAGACTGTTTATGTGTCCTTTACGGTGCATCAGCCTGCCTTTTCGGATTTCCATGCCCCTTTTGATGGGCTCACAGTGGCACAACTAGAAGTGTGTCCCACTCATTTCTAAAGTGAATTCTGCACATGTGTGATTCATAAACCGGCTCAGCCTTAAGACCTGAATTTCATTTTAGAAAAATTGGCTTTGGCTCCATCTGAACCTGCTGCAACCTGTGAAGTTTGTTTCTTTTCATGGAGAACACTGTATTATCCAAGAAGCAATTTCATAACAGATTCTCACTAATGGGTCTTAGCTAGAGGTGCTAGGACCCAGTGAGAGCCAGAACTTTTGGTCATCAGCGTACTCAGCTGCTAGTTAACCTTGGCAGCAGCCCCAACTGCTTCAGTTCCTTTTCACCTGACGTTGTGTGCACATCAGTGACAATGTCGCTCACTTGCTGAGTCAGAATTTCACCATCTATACAATGACAGTGTTCAGTTCTTCAGAATTTTAATGTTTAAACTTAGGGTGGGATATTCAAATGGGCTGCACCCGTGCGTAACCCACTGATGCGCCCCGGCATGATATTCAGTGGGGGAACATGTGCAGCACAAATCCCCATGTGCCGGGGTGCATTGGTAAAATATGCGGCGCAGGTAAGGGGGGCGTGCCCATGCATATTCTGCACATCCCGATATTCAGCCCAGGATGTGCTGTGAGTATGCAGGCACAACCCCTACATGCACCGCCCACAGTTAAGCCAGAAAATAATGGAGCAACAGCTGGCCACCCACAGGTGAGCTGCCGTAATGCAGGGAGGGTGGCCACCCGAGCTGTGGTGGCACCGTCTGGTGGCGTAGCGCCCCCCCCCATGCCCGATCGCAGCTGTAATAATAATAATGAACCTCCCTGGTGATCCAGTGGACCTATCTCCTTGCCCGATCGTGGGCTGTAATATTAAAAATACTCGGTGGTCCAGTCAACTGATCTCCTTGCCCGATCGCGGGCTGCAATATTAAAAACACTCCCTGGTGGTCTAGCGGTACCTGTACCCCCCTCCAACTCTTTCCCACCACCCTGCTTCCCCGTCAGTGGCGGGTGGCAGCACCCACCCGTGAGCAAGCAGCGCCGGCGCACAGTGCGGCCGTATGCCCGTTGGTTCTGGCATGGGCCAATGGGCGTGGGGGCCGTACTGTGCCTACGCAGTCCTGATAGTGTGAATGGATCCATTCACATATCAGGAACTGTGTAGTACTGATATGGTCTGTACGCCCATTGGCCCATGCTGTGACCAGTGGGCTCACAGCCATACTGTACATCGGTAGGCGGTCGGGTGGCTTGTGGGTGGGGTACTGCCACCTGCTGCTGACTGGGGGGGGCGCAGGTTGGCGGGAAAGAGTGGGCTGGGAGGGGGTACGGGTACTGCTAGAACACCAGGGAGTGTTTTTAATATTACAGCCTGCAGTCGGGCAAGTGGATAGGTCCACTGGACCACCAGGGAGGTTATATATTGTTACAGCCTGCAGTTGGGCAAGGGGATAGGTCCACTGGACCACCAGGGAGTTTATTACTATTTACGGCCCTCGATCGGGCGTTGGAGCACATTGCTGGTGAGGGGCAGGGGGCGTCAGTCCCAGATGGCTGCTGCCTGGCAGGGCGCCAGGCACAAGATTACCGGGGATTGGCGCACCTGCATGCAAATTGGGCCTTAATGACATGCAAATGGCCCCATCTGTGCCTTGCATGCATTTGCATGTCCACCGCTGAATATCGCAGTTGATGCACGTAGCACAATGGCACTTGTGCTAGCGCATCCGCTGGCTCCTCTCTGTCCACTTGCACTGGTGCAGTGCCACTACTCCATGCGCTATGCTGGTGGCCACGGAGCGATATTGAATGGCACTGAACCATGGCGCAGCATCATTGAATATCACCCTGTCAGCCCCCTGGCACATCCCACTTGCGCTGCGCCCAGGCTTGTACCATAGCCTGGCGCAGTCTGAATATCCCACCCTTAGTGTTTGTTATGTTTCTGTCAGCTTAGTCTGTCCTACATAAAATAACTTTTAAGTTTCTCTCTGCCTTACTGCATGTTAACAGTCAGTGACCATGGAGGATGGTAGGGAGCCTGAAGGGGCAGGTTGCTTCAGCAGCAGGGCCATCTCGATCCACTTTCTTCTCTAGAGAGGGGTTCTGATGATGGGCAGTCCAATACAGTACTCAGGAGGAAGCGTAGTCTTCCTGTAAGTACAAAAAGAAGCAGTACTGATCTTCCTGGACATAAGTCTCCACCACTCATTCACACTAGTGGGATTAGCGCCGGAGGCACTAAGACCCATCGAGAACAATTTTTTGCTGGAGGGTTCGGTGAGAGGCAGGCGCCCTTGAGACCCGGACGCCCATGGCGAGCAGCGGCTCGAGCAGTAATGACCATCTCAGCGGCGAGCCCTCCAACGCCTCAGTTCCTTTTCCCCGCCGTCGAGTGCGCTTCAGTAGCGGCGTCGCTCGCCTGTCGAGTCAAACTTCAAACTAAGCGCATAGTTTTCAGTTTGTTTTTGTAACTTATCACGATAAGTAGTATCGGCGTCAATGTGGCGTCGTCCATTGGCGCCGCCCGAGGCGCTCTTGCGGGCAGCGTGCCTCTTGGCGCGTCGTCGCCTCCTCGATGCCGTCTTCAGCCCGTTTGCCGTCTACGGCAGCCAGCTTAAGGGACTCTCCTTGTTTTCTGCTATTTCCTCCTCTCTAATTTTCCTCCTTTCCTGTCCAAACAGTCCTTTCTGGACCATCAGGAGATGATGTTGAGCCTGACCCAGACCTCGGTTGGGTGATGAAGTGGAGGAAACAGGATCTTTCTTTGCTACAGAGCCTGTGGTGGGGACCTGTCCTTTAAGTCTCTGTTGAAGAACCTGGGATCCACTCTTTCTCTCCAGACTACAGACATCGATCCTGGGAAGATATTAAGACTCCAGTATCTTCATGCTCGGAGATCCCTACGGATTTGACTCCTGCGATCCAGCCTTCCTTGAGCAGCTGTCTCAAATGGTATGGAATAATCCTGCTCTTATTCCCTCAGTGGCTAAATCCATTGATAAGAAGTATTCAGCTCCCAAGGATCGTCCATTTGGCATCCCAAGCCTTTGCGGATCCTATTGTAGTCCTGGCAGAGAATGACAAGGTCGTTCTTCCTCAAACTACTACAGCTCGACCTATTAACAAAGAGTCTCGTAAGATTGATACATTAGGTAAGAGTCTTTGCTGCCTCCACTCTAAGTATCGTATTGCCAGTTATCAAGGCTATTTTCTCAGTATGAGTATATCCTGTGGCACTCTATGAAAAGAATGGTTGAAGCTCTTCCAGATTGATTCCAAGTCAGAGCTTCTTCTGACCGTTATTAGAGGTATTGAGTCAATAACCAACAGGTCAAAGCCCCCATGGGCGCTTTCGACACTGCTTCTCGCTCAGCAGCCGCGGGGATTTGTACTCGGCGCCATTCCTGGCTGCGTACTTCTGGCTTCACGAATGATGCTCAGCAGCAGGTGATGGCGCTGCCTTTTGATGGCTCCTTTCTTTTTGGCCCTCAGGTGGAGCAAGCCTTAGAGGCCACTCAGAAGACTAGATCGGCCATTAAGTTAGCCAGACCTCCGCCTGCCCCCTCTCGGGGGCATGTGAACAGACGTCAGTTTCATAGTCGTCAGTCCTTTCGAGGCAGAGGCAGGGGAAGCTTCCATAAAAGCCAACCTGCCCAACCTCAAAAGAAGACGCAGCAGAAAGCGCAGGGGCCTAAAGCTCCCAGCGCTACCTTATGAGTCGTTGGCCCAAGTTCCATCCACCTGCCCGAGGTGGAACTTTCTCCTCCAGTGGAAGTCGTCTGATGTACTTCTACAACCAGTGGAAGTCCATAACCCGGACAAATGGGTCCTTCGGATAATTAGCGAGGGTTATTCTCTCAATTTCTTGAAACCCCAATTGTCCTCCCAGACTAACCCAGGTTGTCAGCCTCTCAGTCAGACCTCCTCACTGGGAGATCCAGGGCCTTCTGAACAACAGGGCAATAGAACTGGTGCCCCGCATCTGCAAAACACAGGGTTCTTCCCATTACTTTCTGGTTCCAAAGAAATCTGGGGATCGCCCATTCTAGACCTCAGAAAGTTAAACAAATTCTCCCCAGGGAGAAATTCAAGATGATTTCCCTAGGTACCCTGTTACCCTTGCTGCATCAGTACGACTGGCTGGCCTCTCTGGATATGCAGGATGCTTACCAGCATATCCCCGTCCACCCGACCCACCGCAAGTTCCTCAGGTTTGTAGCTTTGGGTCAGCATTATCAGTTCAGAGTCCTGCCCTTTGGGCTATCCTCGGCGCCACGAGTTTTTACAAAGTGTTGTGCAGTTCTCATGGCGCATCTCAGGAAAGTCGGACTCCGAGTGTTTCCCTACCTGGACGATTGGCTTCTAGCAAGCCCTTCCGGCCAAGGGACTTTGAAGCCGTGCAAGCGACTTCTCGTCTTCTCACGTCCATGGGAGTTCTGCTGAATTTGAAAAAATCTCAACTGCAACCCTCCCAGAGCTCCTTTTCATGGGGCGCTTCTAGACACCTCTTCAGCGAGGCTTTCCTTCCAGAGGACAGAAGACTCGACATCCTTGAATGGCCCGTTACATCAGGGAGAACCAATCGGTTACAGCTCTCTCGATGCAACGCATGTTGGGTCTCATGGCGTCCTCGGTCTTCACTGTCCCTCTGGCCCGACTGCACATGAGAACCACCCAATGGATGCTCTCCACTCAGTGGTCCCGACCTCTCACCAGTCTTATCCCATCAAGGTGGCGGAGCCCCTTCGGTCTCTCACCTGGTGGTCCCAAGAGAGCAATCTCCTGGAAGGATTCCCTTGCTCCCCGGATCATCAGATCTCCATCACCACAGCGCGCATCGCTAATGGGATGGGGAGCTCACTGTCTCTCCCTCCACACTCAAGGTGTATGGACTCAGTTGAAGCTCATCTCCACATAAATGTCCTGGAGATGAGAGCGGTCCTCTATGCAATCCGAGCTCTGAAGGATGTCCTTTGTCACAGAACATTCTCCTTCAAGCGGACAACAAAGCAGTGATGTATTACATCAACAAACAAGGCGGTGCTCATTCTTATCCCCTTTGCAGGAAGCAATGAGGGTGTGGGAGTAGTGCTTGGAACACAAGTCTCTGATTCAAGCGGTTTATCTGCCAGGTATACAAAGCGACCTAGCAGATCACCTCAGCAGAGCGAGGCAGACCCTCACGAGTGGTCTCTCGATCCAGCCGTAGCTCGGTCCCTGTTCAAAGAGTGGGGACTCCAGACCTGGACCTTTTGCATCCCCACTCAACATAAAACTGCCTCTCTTCTGCTCCAGAAATCCAGGGCCTGGCATTTTCTGTCAGGATGCGTTCAGGCTGCGGTGGACAAAGCGCTTTCTTCGCCTTTCCACGCTTCCTCTAATCCAGAGTACTCCTCAAGTTCGAGTCTCAGGGGACCAAGATGATTCTCATTGCTCCTTCCTGGCCTCGGCAACTATGGTTTCCTCTACTCAACAGTATGTTGGCAGCCTCTCGAGACCACTTCCTTTGCAAATCAGTCTTTTGATTCAGGGTTAGTTGGTCCATCCAACCTGAAATCACTTCACCTTCATGCTTGGCTCCTGAAGAGATAGAAGTGAATCGGTTCAACGTCTCTGTAGAGTCTCAGACATCCTTCTGGCTGCTCGGAAGCCAGCCACCCAGCGTATGCTTCCAAATGGAAGCGTTTTCTCTCTGGTAATCGCAAAATCCTCTTGGAATCCTTTTCCTGTCCTCCTGGCAAGGTTCTGGAGTATCTTTTGGACCTGTCAAACTTAGGTCTTCAGTACTCCACAGTTAAAGTTCACCTTAGTGCCATCTCAGCGTTCCATGAGCGGTTTCTTCCTTAACTCTGGCTCAGTTACCTATGAGTGAAGAGATTTCTTAAGGGATTCTCCATACCAGACCCCTGTTAAAGCGTCCAGTTGCAGCCTGGGACATTAACCTGGTGCTGGACATGCTCACTCGGAAGCCTTTCGAACCCTTAGCTACCTGTGAGCTAAAATTTCTTACCTGAAGACTGCCTTCCTGGTGGCCATTACCTCAGCCACGGGGTCTCTGAGATACATGCCTGGTTACGGACCCTCCGTGATACTGTATTCCATAAAGACAAGGTAGTTCTCATTACTCATCCTAAATTTCTTCCCAAAGGTTGTGTCAGAATTCCATCTAAACCAACCTCTGGTACTTCCGCTTACTTAGCTAATTTCCAAAATGAAGAGCAGGCTCTTCATTCCTTGGATGTTAAGAGAGCCCTTGCGGTTCTATTGAATAGAACCAGGATGTTGCAAGACTCAGCAACTGTTCGTTTCTTTCCAGCGACCCGGCTGGGTCAACCTGTCGCTATTAGATGCATCTCTTCATGGTTAGTGGCATGCCTTCGTCATTGCTATTCCATGGCTCAAGTTAAATTAGAAGGTAGAGTATCGCTCACTCTACTAGAGGCGATCCGGCATCCCTAAGCGAAGTCGCAATGTTCCAATTGCAGATATATGCGTAACGCCACCTGGAGCTCATAGTGCATACCTTAAGCACTATGCACTGGATGTTCATGCTAAGCGACATTCCGATTCGGCAGAACTGTCCTTAATGGGCTTCTATCTTAGATCGTGAGCTCTGGCTCTCCTGCCGCCTTTTGGGGGATTATCAGCTTGGTACTCTCCCACTAGTGTGAATGAGTGGTGAGACTTATGTCCAGGAAGATAGGAAATTCGTACCTACCGTAATTCTTGATCTTCTTGGACGAGTCTCCACCACTCAATCCTACCTCCCTCCATCCCCGAGCTCACCGCTGTATTGGTCTTCACTCCCTCAAATCTTTAGGCCGTGAGGACTTCTTTGCTGACCCTTCTTACACGGGTCATCGGACTATCTTATGTCCGTTTTTAATGTTGAGTTTACTCTTTACGTTAGTTGCAGCTGCACCTCCTTGGTAAAAAAGTACTGAGGCGGTTGGAGGGTGCGTCGCTGAGATGCGTTGTTGCAGCAGGCAGCTGCTCTGGCGCCATGTCTTCGGCACCGTCTCTCGCGCCGACCCTCCAGCAAAAAGTTTGCTCCCGATGGGTCTTAGTGCCTCCGGCGCTAATCCCACTAGTGTGAATGAGTGGTGGAGACTCGTCCAAGAAGATCAAGAATTATGGTAGGTACATAATTTTCCTTTCTCCCACATGCTCAGTGTCTGGTTCCAGGCACTGCTGGATCTCAGCATCATCTTCTTCTCGCAAGAAGGGGAAGAAACGGCAATGGTTGAAGTCACCCTCTGTGAGGTCTCATCTGTCACAGGACTTTCGGCTTCCCAGGGTTGGAGGTCTTCACCATTGTCGCTGATGACATCAGGAACTTCTAGGCCTGGAAGGTTGATGTCTTGGTCCCAGAGCTCCCTTCTGTCTTTTAGTGAGGGCTTCGGTGGGCAGTTACACTATCGGACAGCTCCTGTGGAGCATGGCTGGAGCATCTGATCCATGTTGTACCGCTGGTGGTACAGGTCCCTAACCCCCTGGGGTCAGCTGGGCTGGTGCCGTTGTTGCTGATGGGCTTAGTAGCATGCATGCTTGCAGGAACAGCCCTTAGGTCCTTGCTGAGAGCAGCCCAACCGAGGTCTGTCCCACGTGTGGTGTTCCCTCCCTCCCTCCCTCCTCTCAGTGGGTGGGGATAGTCACGGTACCACCAGTGATCACTTCAGTGGCATCTGGTTGTCTGCACTGATTCCAGTATTGCATCTGGTGCTGGATTCTGAGCTCTCAGGTGCGGTGTCTGGTCCAGCATCGCAGGGTCATGTGGTGCCAGGAACCCTCCCAATGCCATCCATGGTGTTGGTTCTGGTGCTGTCCTTCATCTCCTGGGGCTGGAACCAGTGTTGCAGCAGCAATGCACAGCATTGTTGGCCCTGCGGTCCCACTCCCACTTCTGTCCTTCTTACAAGGACGGTGTACAGGGAGATGAGTCAGGTCCTGACATTATTATTTCCAAAGGTGGATATGGTGACTGCAATTATGGTCAGCAGGTCTCAGACTCAGTTCGTTTGTCTGTGCCTCAAGAAGGCCTGTCTTTCCAGGCTCTGCTCAGAAATATGTACTCAGCATTGGATATCGAGTCAGCAGCTGTTGACCAGGCTAGGCGCCTCTAGCTGGAGTTCCTAAACATGCCTTCCCTGATACACTGTTCCTGCCTGTCGGGGAACCCTATTCATTATTGCACCCCCCCGCCCCCAGTTCACTTATATTAGTGTGAGGGGTGCAGCATGTCAATCTTCGCTGTTTTGTTTATCTGAACTGTGTACCAACCCACTCAATGCACTGTATGCCTATGCTACCCTTGTCAAAAATCATTGTATGCAATGCTTTTTACCATGTTGTCGATGCCTGTATTTGATGTTGTGTGTTTTATTGGATGTATTTTTGTGCCTACTTCATGGCCTGGGTTGTGTCCGAAAACTGTCCTTTGGATCAGCGCACCTACCCAGTAACCAAAGACATAAGTAAATAAATCAGTGCCTAATATTCCAGTCTGTTTAATTTATCCCGTCCAGTCGGCTCTGGAGACCTTGTCTGATGCAGTGTGGGATACACCTGCAGCTGTCCCCTCTGGTGCAAGGTAAAGTCTCTGGCACAGACTCTGCCAGATTCAGAGGCTAGAGAAAATATACCTCTGACTGTAAAATAAGATGTTGAATCTAACGGTCACCAGCTCAAAGACTCTATGGGATGCTTTTGATGCAGAATCTCGCTCTGCAGTTGCAGGCATTTGCATCAGATGGCTTTCCTGGCTGCGAACTGCTGGCTTCACCCAAGATGTCTGTGACAGAGTTGAATAAGGCCCTGTCCCATTTGTTATGCAGAAAGAGTTAAACCCAAGGAGCTGTTCTGTTCTCTCCTTTTCTGTCTCTTGTCTGTCTGGTTGCACAATCAAATGTTCTCATGAGACCTAGGAACTGATCACTCTGACGGTCTCGCGATTCTCCACCTCTCGCTATCTCCCTGCCTTCACTTGCTGTTTCTGTCTTTTCTTCCTCTTGCATATCTGTGGTTATAAAAATATACAGTGCCTTCAGAAAGTATTCAACCCCTTGGATTTCGTCACATTTTGTTGTGTTACTACCAGAATTTTTAATGCATTCAAATGACTTTTCCCCCTTGATTCACACAGCATACTCAACAATTTAAAAGGGAAAAAATATTTTTATTGTGTAACAAAAATGTATGAAACATTAAAAACTGAAATATCTTGTTTACTTAAGTATTCACCCCCCTGAGTCAATACTTTGTAGAAGCGCGTTTGGCAGCAATTACAGCTTTAGATCTTCCTGGGTATGTCTGTATCAGCTTTGCACATCTGGATATGGGATTTTCGCCCATTCTTCCTTGCGAATTTGCTCAAGCTCTGTCAAGTTGGATGGGGAGGCGTCGGTGAACCGCAAATCTTTAAGTCTTTCCACAGATTCTCAATGGGATTCAAGTCTGGGCTTTGGCTGGGGCCACTCAAGGACATTCACCTTCTTGTTCTGAAGCCACTCCAATGTTGCTTTGGCTGTATACTTGGGGTCCTTGTCCTGTTGGAACATAAATCTTCGCCCCAGTCCAAGGTCTATTGCAGACTGATGCAGGTTCTTCTCAAGGATATGCCTGTATTTGGCTCCATTCATTGTTCTCTCTATCCTGACAAGTGTCCCAGTCCTGCAGCTGAAAAGCATCCCATAACATGATGCTGCCACCACCATGCTTCATGGTAGGGATGGTGTTACGCGGGTGATGAGCTGTGTTCGGTTTGCGCTAGGCATAGCGCTTTGCATTCAGGCCAAAGAGTTCAATTTTTGTTTCATCAGACCAGAGAATCTTTTGTGACATGGTCTCAGAGTCTGCCACGTGCCTTCTTACAAACTCCAGGCATGCTGTTATGTGGCCTTTTCTCAGGAGTGGCTTCCGTCAAGCCACTCTCCCATAGAGGCTATATCAGTGAAGTGCTGCAGAGATTGTTGTCTTGTGGACAGGTTCTCCCATCTCAGCCATGGAACTTTGTAGTTCTGTCAGGGTGGTCATTGGGTTCTTGGTCACTTCCCTGACCAAGGTCCTTCTTGCCTGGCTGCTCAGTTTGAGAGGACAGCCTGCTCTAGGAAGAGTCTGGGTGGTTCCATAATCTTGCCATTTCCTAATGATGGACTTGACTGTGCTCCTGGGAACTTTCAACACCCTAGAAATGTTTGTATACCCCTCCCCAGATCCATGCCTCCTCACAATTCTATCACAGAGTTCTACGGACAGCTCCTTGGTCTTCATGGTAGAGTTTCTGCTCTGACCTGCACTGTCAACAGTGGGACCTTATATAGACAGGTTTATTTCCTCTGAAATCATGTCAACCATTTGAACTGACCACAGTTGGACTCCATTCAAGTTTTAGAGTGATCTCACAAGGCAATTGGATGCACCTGAACTCAATTTGGAGTGTCATAGCAAGGGGGGTGAATATTTATCAAATCAAGACATTTCAGGTTTTTATTTTAAATTACACGTACAAAAAATTCCAGAAGTTTCATTCCACTATGACATTATAAAGTGATTTGTGTAGATACGTGACAAAAAAATCCCATATAAATGTATTTTAATTTGAGTTTGCAACATCACAGAATGTGACAAAATCCAAGGGGGTGAATACTTTCTGAAAGCACTGTATGTAAATCGTTGTGTGAAACTGTAAGTGATACTCAGATCCCTTTGTTTGAAAATGTATATAGTTATACTGTTGAAGTGATTGCAAAAAAATATTTGGAATTAAGGGTGTTAACCTGAGATGCAGTTTGAGCTCCCCTCAGGCTAGTTGCACCTGCAAAGAAACTGACAAGAACATTTTGTGAGAAACAGGATGTCTCTTAACAAGTTCCAAGGCAAAGACTTATGAAAAGAGCAGTGATGCTTTTCCTAGAGAAAGTGAGAGACAGAGACTGAGATTTGTAATTGGAAAAAAACCCTCAGATGAAGGACTTTGTTTTCTCTGTTTGTACTGCCTTTGTATATAGTTCTACTGAACAATTTTCATTTATTATTTTACTTTTATTGATAATAATAAAAATGCTACTTGTGAATTTTACAACTGCTCCTGATCTTCGTGTGTTTCCTGACCTGTGCCTCGACAACAGTGTCCAGCAACAGGCCGTGAATGTCCTCTTTGTTAGCACTTACTTGTTCAGACAATAGGTGAAACAGTCTCTTTAAGGGCTCTAGTGAAACTATAATGATTCTTAAGACCTCCCAGACCAGATCTTCCAGAAATCAATCTTCACTGTTTATTGCCACACATGGGTCTGTCCCAGAGGCTCTAGGATCCCGTGGGAACCAAAAACTTCTCTAGCTTACAGCTAGGGGGCTGACGTTGGTGATGGCACCACCCACAAGGCTCATGTATGACGTGGCGCTCGTGGACTGGCCAGTAACTGATGCCTGCCTTCTGTTCACCTCAGTTCTGTTTTTTTCCAGCTGTCGATGCTACACCGTGGGAGCTTTAGCTTTGAGTTAAGTAACTGCATCACACCTCATCGTCACCGTTTTTTAATCAGTGTCATCCTTTTTTTGTTCATTTTCCAGTGCTACTCTTTTCCTTTTCTTCTATCTCACGGTGACTAGCCCCTTTTTTTTGCTTGTTTTATTATTTTCTGCGTCAGTCATGTCCGACTCCCAGTGGTAAAAGAAAAAGGATAAGAAAAAGAGGGCCCCCCATGTGTCGGTGCCCCTTTAAGAAACCTATGTCCATCTGGGATTGGCATGACCTCTGCTAAATCTGCCTTGGAGCTGACCATGACATGAACCACTGTAATGCCTGCACCCTAGAGGTCTGCACGATAAGGGGGGGGGGTCATCAGACACCCTCTTTTGGAGGCAGGTCACACACTTGGGACGCCAGAGTATGGTCTCTGGGCTCTTTGCCCAAGTCCTTCCCCAGTACTACTTACTGTACTGAGTGAGACCAGACTTATCCTAGTCCTCGCCTCGCAGAGACAGCCTCAGGGAGGGGGTCAGGTGGACAGTCTGCCTCTCCCAGTGGGCCAGCTGAGTACCCCTTCAGCCCATAGCCCCTTTGCGGCAGGGAACACTAGTGGTGAGGTTGAAACTATATGCTGGACCTATACTAGTGGGCACCTTGGTCTTGCGACCCAGCGACGCTTCGGCTCCTGGCACTAAGGTCGGTGCCGGTGACCAAGGCAGTGCCAGCCACAAGGCCGGGTCCCCTCCTGACACCTTTTGTGGCACCAGGAGAGGGAAGACTTCTGGATCTGGGCCTTCTAGATGTCCTGTAGAAATTTTCTGATCGCCTTCCCTGAGCAGTCGGATGACCTGGGGGTTGGTGGACCAGGAGGGCCTTGTCTATGTGCAGGACTCCAACAATGAATAGGACCTTCCTGGGCCTGGTTATAGACCTCTGTTGGGGTTGGCACCATCTCCAGGGATTTCCCCTCTACCTGGTGTCACTTGCGGTGCTGCTGTCTGGTCGTTTCTGGTATTGGGGAAGTGCTGGGGCTGCCCACGTTGCCGGGCAGGAGGTCGGCACAGTCCACAGTGCCGAGAACAGTTCCAGTGCCGTTCTTGTTTCTCCCGCTCTCTCGGAGTCTGCTGCGGGGCCTGTTCAGAGGCCTAGCCCAAGGAGCAGGGCGATGTCTGGTGAGGTGGGTGCTGGGCAGTCCCTATTGGTGGCTCACTTCTTGCCCAGGGTAGGTGGCAGCTCAAGCAGGAGTCACAGTAATGTTTCTGAATCTTTGGCCTTGCTGGAACCATCAGGCCCTGTCTTTGGTGGGGATCAGAGCCACCCATTGGGACCTTCACAGCTCTGCTCTCGCTGCTGGGACCCCCCCCTCCTCAGGGCACCACATTGACCACTCCTTACCTGTTGAGCACTCCCTGGTGGACGAGCTTGCCAGGCCCTCTCCCCAGGTGAGGTCACCTGAGCACTCTCATAGCCCTTGCAGAGGACCAGGCCTTGTCATTCATGAACCCCCCCCTCCTCCTTTGCCTCCACCTGCTCCTGTCCTGGGTATTCTAGGTCCTTTGGGTCCCTTGTCCTGGGAGCAGTTCAGGGCATTGGTGGGGACTTTTCCCCAGTACCTCTGGTCACTAGAACAGGCCATTTTTCGGCCTGAGATCCCTGCACTGCCGCCCCTTGACTCCACCTCTTCCTCATCTCCAGCTTCCTCATCTGAAGAAGAGGATGCCTTCTTCCACATATCCTCTGATGCTGAGTACACTCAGTACCAGCAGTTCCTCTTGGAGATGATGTGGGAGCTGGGAATTGGCAATTTTGCAGGCCGCAGTCCTGCAAACCTGATGCTGTCTTTCCTTTGTGATTACAGCCATTTGGAGAGACATACAGGGATGTATGGCTCTGTCCCTCAGCCCCCCTGTCCAGCCCTGAGGGAGGTCTGGAGCAGGTATTGCACACCTGTGGGGTCCCCAGGAGCCATGCCACATCCCTCCTCTGCGATTCAGCTCTTAGATACTCCCACTTGGCATCAGCGTCCTGTGTGTGACCTTTTCCCAGAGTTGGACTCTGTGGAGTTTGATGCCTGGAACCGTAGGGTTTTTTTCAGTACTGTGCACCATGTTATGCATCTCTGCACACCAGGCACATCAGGCTACCTATGAGAGGCACCTGTAGTCGATGCTGAGTCAGCTTGCAGCATCCCTGTCAGATTGCGAGGCAACCAGACAGGCCATTTGCCTTTCTGCCTAGGGCCTGGAGCTGGCGAGGCACTAATCAAGGGCATCTGATGACCCCAGTGAGGTAGCCTCCAGGCTGGCAGAAACTGCAGTCTGCATTAGGCAGATGGCATGGCTTCATCTTTTTTGATTGTCACCCCTGTGTAGGGTGATTGTCTTGTGGTTCCAAGGGACCCACTTTTTCTCCCATAGGGTCAGGCGTTAGTGAGGTGTATTGCTGCTCCTTGGCCATGGGAGCCCCCACCTGACCATGACCCTGACCACTCTTGGGCATCATCAGGCCTGTAAGGGGTCCCTGTCTGCCAGTGGTCATCCCCCACAGGAGGCTGGGTGAACAGCCATTTCCCTCAGGGTGAGCCAGCACCACCCTTTATGAGTGGTAAGCTTGGTACTCTGACCCATACTTGGTAATAAATGGTAAAGACCGATTCTTGGAAGATATGAAATTACTTACTCACCGTAGTTGTTGATCTTCCTGAATATCTTGACCATTTACCACCACAACCCAGTCACCATCCCCCGATCAGTGCGAGCCCGGTCTCTGGGCAACTCACCCTTTCTTTTTCTTCCTTTTCTCTTCACCCCATGGGCATGTGTTTAAAAAAAATAAAAAATAAAAAAAAAGGAGAGACGAGGGCAGAGATCTGGGGGTTTCCCCTCAACCCATTCTTCCTGCAAAAAAAAAAAATTGCCCTCCCCTCCCAAATTGTATTTACCTTGTCTGAGAGCAGACTGTTGTTTTTGGTTTTGCCTTCCATCCTTTTTCCTGTGGGGTCCCCAGGGTGATACCTTCATTCTTTTTTAACAAAATGGGAAAAATAAATAAATGAAACAAAGCATTGCAAGTTTCCTGCATTCCAGGAAGCCGTTCCATTATTTCTCTTGCATTTCTTCATTTTTCCTTTGTTCAGAGGCTCTCTGTTTTTACCAAGCTAGGTTTGGGAGAGACATCAATGTTAGTAGCCTCTCTGCCTCCTAAGGGCCACAGCTCTTCTGCTGGGCACCTGTTGGTTCCCCTCTGGGTCCCACCAGCAGGACTTTGGCTTCTCTCTGCATTCCTCTCATCAGGCTACCCTCTATGGGACCCTGTGATTCCCCACTTGCATTTCCTTTCTCTTGTCTTTCTTCTCTCTTGTCTTTTCTCCTTCTGAGCTTTCCTGTCTTGGGGGGTCCTCTTCCCTATGGTTCCAACTCCTTGTTTTCTTGAGATCTGTTACCCAGAGGGCTTTGGCCTTTGTTTCCCAAAATACAAAACAAAGAAACAAAAACCCACTACTTAGACACCCTCCCTCTTCTTTCTTTCTTCTCTGGTAGCTGGAATTTATTGCTTTGTTCTTTTTATATCCTGTATCCTTTTTTCTATCCCTTGGGCAATATTGAACACCTTCTTTTCTTTTCTTCCACTTTGTTTTTCTCTTGGTGACAGAACTGGGTTGAGCGGGGAAGGGAGCTGGTGTCTGTTACTGGCCAGTACATGAGTGCCACGTCATATGTGAGCCTTGTGGGTGATGCCGTCACTGACAACAGCCCACTAACTGTAAGCTAGATAAGTTTTTGGCTCCTGCGGGGTTCTGGTGGCTCCAACACAGACCCATATGTGGTAACAATTGGTAAAGATATTCTGGAAAATCAGCAATTACAGTGAGTGTCATTTTCATTTCTCTTCAACTCCTTGAGGGGCAAGGGATGTGGATCCTTTGACAATGAGGAGTCCTTTAACGGCAGAGGCAGGGAAGCCCAAAATAACAGAATTTAGCCTTTCCAGCAGCAGAAGTGCAGCCGAAGGCACAGGTGCCAAAAGCACTTAGTGCCACTACCTGAAGCTCTGGCCCTGGTTCTGGCTTAGTTGCCCGTGGCAGTCCTCTCCTCCCCAGTGGTTGGGTCACTTGACTGAGTTTTATTGTATGTGGGAGTTCATCACAGTGGACAAGTGGGTCCTCAGGATTGTCCGACAGGGGTACTCTCTGTATTTCATAGACCCCCCCCCCGATTATCCACTCAGAAGACAACCCCCTTTGTTGACTGTCATGTCAGAACTTCTGGTGCTGGAGATTGTGGGGGTTCTGAACAACAGAGCAGTGGAAATTGTGCCAGAGTCAGAGGAGAACACAGGGTTCTGCTCCCACTATTTTGTAGTCCCCAAAAAATCATGGCTGTCTTGCTAAATCTGGACAAGTCTCAGCTCACACCCTCCCAGCAGCTGCTGTTCATAGGATCTGTTCTAACTCGGGCCTGGCCTTTTCTTCCAGAGGCAGACTACGAGCATTACTGCAGATAGCATGCCATATCGTGGAATACAAGATTGTGCAAGCACATTCCATGCAACACATCTGGATCTGATAGCCTCTTCAGTGTTCACAATGCCCCTGTCTCATCTACACATGAGAACTGGTCAGTAGATGCTAACATAGCCACAGAATCCCCCCCCCCCCCAATTCAGGTCACCAAACCCCTGGTAAAGTCCCTGACATGGTGGTCAGTGGAGGAAAATCTCCTATAGGGTGGCTTCTCCCGACCAGAGCCAGAAGTGGTTCTTATTACGGATGCATCCCTACTGGGGTAGGGAGCCCACTGCCTAGCCATTAGACACAGCGTGTCTGGGACCCATTAGAGACTCCACTCCACATAAATGTGTTGGAGATGCAAGCATATGTGTAGGGTTTGAAAGCCCTAGTGGACTTAGTCAGCCCAAAACAGTCCTTGTTCAGATAGACAGCAAGTCTGTCATTGTATCATATCAACAAACAAGGAGGAGCACACTCTTACTCTCGCTGCAGAGGGGGGATGAGAGTGTGGGAATGGTGCAAGGGATCTTACTACAAGCAGTGTGTCTGCCAGGAGTCCAGAACACTCTGACAGATGAGCTCAGTCGAACAGAGACCAATCCAAATGAGTGGGCACTAGCACCAGAAATCGTGAGATCACTGTTCAGTGAGTTGAATACCACAGATGTGGACCTTTTTGTGTTACCACTCAACCCCAAACTGCCTCAGTTCTGCTTCAGAAATCCAGAACATGATGTTTTTTATCAGGATGCATTCAGACTGCCATGGCAAAATCTATTTCCGTGTGCATTCTCTCCAGTCCCTCTCTTTCAGAGAGTGTTATTCAAGTTGGAGGCGCAAGGGGCAAGATGATTCTAGTGGCCCTCTGCTAGCCTCAACAGATATGGTTTTCTTTGTTGAACAGACTTTTAAGTCACACAGGATCAGCTGGTCCATACTGGCCTGTGCTCCCTTCACTTTCAGGTCTGGCTCCAGAAGAGATAAAAGTAAGCAGGTACAAAGTATCTCAGAGGATCTCTGAGATACTTTTGTCTTCATGCAAGCCTTCCACTAGAAAGAGATACACAGCCAAATGGAAACTGTTTTTCATCTGGTGCTTCAAAACTCACATGGACCCCTTCAGGTGTCTCCCTGCTAAAGTTCTTGAGTACTTACTGGACCTTTCTGATGCTGGTCTACAGTATTCCACAGTAAAGGTCCACCTGTGTACTATTTCAGTATACCACATGCCAGTTGGTACCCTCTACCTGGCACAGCTACCATTATTCTAGAGGTTCCTCAAGGGCATTTTATACACAAAGCCTCCTCTCAGGAAGCCGTTTGTTTACTGGGATATCAACCTCGTGTTTGATATGCTCACTCACAGGCCCTTTGATTCTATTGTGATGTGTGACTTGAAGTTCTTAACTTAGAAAGCAGCATTTCTGGTGGCTGTCACCTCTGCATGCAGAGTACCTGAAATCCTTGCTTTGATCATGGATCTTCATATACCATTTTCCATAAAGCCGAGGTAGTTCTCTGTTCACAGCCCAAGTTTCTACCAAAGTGGTGTCAGAGTTCCATCTTAACCAGGCCTTAGTTCTGCCTACCTACTTTGCCAACTTCCAGAATTAGGGAGAAACGATTCTTCACTTACTGGATGTCAAGAGGGTCGTTTGGTTTTATCTGGACAGAACCAAGGACTTCAGACAATCCAAACAGCTGTCTCCTTCAATCCTAGTCGGAATAGACAGCCTGTCACAATTAAGTGCATTTCTGCCTGGATTGTGAATTGTCTTTGTTACTGCTATGCTATGGTTCAGGTTAAACTGGAGGGTAACATACATGCTTACTTTACCAGAGTAATTGCCACATCCCTGGCAGAGATGTGCTCTGTGCTGGTTGGAGAAATTTGAGGAGCTGCAACTTAGAGTAAAGTACACTTTTATTAAGCACTTTGCCCTCGATGCCCATGCCAGGCAGCACGGCACCTTTGGCAGGACAATCCTGAGTGGATTGCTGTCCTGAGTGAGCCCTCAGCTCCAGCATCCTCAGTCCAGGGGACTTTTTCTGAACTTGGTACTCTGACCCATTAGTGGAAATCAGTGGTAAAGATTAATTCTTGGAAGATATTAAAATTATGTACTCATCGTAATTCTTGCTCTTGTTAGAGTATCTTCATTATTGATTCACACACCTGCCCACCATCCCCCAGACTCACTTGAGTATGGTTGTGTTGGTGTTCACCCCTTTAGCTTCATTCAGCTGTGAAGACACTGTTACTGAATTTGGTGGCCCTTCTTACATGGGCCACCAGGGCTATCTTGTGCCCCTAGGTTAAGTGCATAGGTTCTTGTTAGGTTATGTTGCTCACTGCCTTGATACAAAAAAAGTACTGAGGCAAATGGAGGCTGATGGTGAGGTAAACCAGTGGCTGTATGTGCTAATGCCTGACATCCCGCTTGAGCGCTGCCTACCGCGGCGCCAGCACTCTAAAAAGTTCTGACTCCTGCTGGGTCCTAGAGCCTCTAGCTAAGACCCACTAGCAGTGTTTAAGCTGTTGCTTGCCAGACAGCATTTTAAAGGTAATCGGGCGGTTATGTACCAGTTGCTGCACTTTGCAGCCTTTTCAGAGTTTCCCTTTAAGATATAAAATTGGATTTCATGACTTATTGGCTGGTTGAAATCACCAAAAAGCAGCTCTACATATCCTCTGGTGCTTGTGTTCTTTTTTCTTCTGTGCAGCTCAACTCAGTTGCTAGGCATCACAGAGTGTCAGCCCTAACAGGTGACGGGCACAGCACTAAGAGGAGGAGACTTGGCAGCCCAGCCCAGTCTAGCCTAGAGACAAGAATATGTGTGATTAGTTTGGTCCTAGTCTTCCCCACTTAGCTACTGTATTGGGGCCCAGTCCAAACTGCTTGGCGGTGTTGGTGAGAATGTGAGAATGTTTGAGTTGCCATTTAGGAGCTGCTCACACCATGGAGTTCCCAGGGCAGCGCAATACATGTCCTCCCGAGTTCCAGCTAACAGTGAGTAAAGGTGGTGACTGATGACCTGGAGGGAGAGATGGGGGAAGATGGTCCTGACAGGTGCTTGATAGAAAAATAAATGTGCAGAATACAAGTGCTGCGGGTCCGGCTTAATGGTGCAGCAGTAGGGGAATGGAGGACAGGGATCGAAGGAAAACATGCAACACAAAAGGGTACTGTTATCCTGGTGCAATTTCCTGTTATTGTTTTCTGTTGTATGTTTCTGTTGAAATAGGTTCTGGTGCTCTGTGAATTACAATGAGGAGGGACTTACAGGGACTAGGTTGTTAAACACGTATTTTCTGGGATATATGTTAAAAAATGAATGTGATACCTGTACTTCACAGTATGCACGTACATGCCGAGTGTGTGTATTGTGTGCCTTTGAATAAAGCGGAGTTTTAAAAAAAAAAAAAAAAAGATTACAAAAAAAAAGTAACTGAATTAAAACTTTTGTCTCATACCTTCCTGCCTGCCCATACTGCATATAGCTGACTTGAACCTGTCCTGTAAGTTTCTGCTGCAGGCAGTATCAGAATTTGCAAAAACATATGTTGTGCAGAGTGTTTTGATTTGTTTCCCTTTGCCTGCAATAAGGATTTTTTTCTAAATTAGTCTGCTAGTTTTATGGCCCCTGTGGATCTTCATCTTAGCATGGTATTGCTCTTTGTATTCCTACAATGCCTCCTGTCCCATTTGACAGTGATATATTGGGGCCATTTATTCACCAAGCACTGGTTTAGAGTCAATCTGCAACAGCAGAGCTGTGCTATTAAATAACTTTCCTTATCCGGCAAGCACTAATGGCTACATTTACAGTTAAGCAAATACTTGAGGGCTAATTGAGTTGGGTTATTCTGTAAGAAAATAGTCTAATTATAGCATTGATTATTTGAGGTGATTTGTGTGCTTTTTATGGCTGTGTGTAGTTTAATGAAATTAAAAGCTTTAAAAACAAATCATTTACTCCTGCTGGCTAGACCTGACACCCACACACGCAAAACAAAAATACAGACTTAGAGCTATTTAGTGGAGGCCAACATGAGGCTCCTATCTCTAGTACTTGCTGAATCTGTGGTCCCGGATGCATCACTGTCACGTGGGAGGCATGTTAAGAAAATGAAGAGGAATAACTCTTGCTAAGGTGGAGATCCCCAGGGTCCATAAAACTACCATATAACTAGCAGGCTAATTCAGAAAAAATGCTTAATCACAAACAAAGGGAAGGATACACCAGGACTACACACACAAATCAAAACACGCTGCACAACATACGTTTTGCAAATGTTGACAGTATTTCTCCTTTAAGTGATGGGGAGGGGGAATGAAAGCTTTATTACACTATAATCACATTTTTGTGGCTCGGCTGCAAATTTTTTGGCTACAACATTTTGCTGCCAGTTAGCCAGAAAAAAACTACAAATTCAAAATTTCCAGCTTAAACCCTGCTCTAGTGGGAATCAGTGGTGAAAATATTCCTAGAAGATCAAGAATTAGGGTGAGTATGTAATTTTAATTCATCCACTGTCCCTAGAATTACCCTACCTGGTGTTCTTCCGTGGCTTGTTCTCCAGGGCAGGGCCTTCGGAAGGGGGCCATCCCTTTACAGCAGGCAATGAGTCGATTTATGGGTACCACAGGCCAGTGGTGATGGGCCTGTGTCGAGAGGTGGGTAGCATCCTGCTTGACATGAGTATTCCTCTTTTTTTCATTCCCTGGTAGGTGGGATGTGCAGTGACATCAGGGCACGCACACTGATCTCTGCCCTGACTCCCCGTAGATGCTAGTGCTGGCTGTTGGACCCCTGGTTCCCACCAGGGGTCAGGCGAGCGTCGGAAGCTTCTCCCACCCTCTCCCCGAAGGAGGAGAGCATTCTGTGGGAGCTCAATCCTCCCTCCTCCTCCCCGGCCGGCCCTCTGATGCCTGGCTCGCTTCTGAACCCGGGTCATTAAGCATTTGCAAGTGGTAGCGCTACTGCTGCACTTTCCGGGCTGGCTTCTGCCCCTGGATTTAAGAGATGTGTCGTCTGCAATCAAAAATTGTCCTAAACAGACCTGCACTGTTCGTGCATCCTACTGCCTTGGGGCAGAGCATGCCACACAGGCTTGTGGGTTGAGCAAAACCTTGTTGCCTTCCTCACTTGGGGATCAGTACATCCACCTCCTCCTTGGTTGGCCGGACAAGTGTGACACCCTGGTCCACTCCAAGAATGCCCTCAAAGCAGTTTCAGTAGTGACAGGTTTGACTAACCAGCTTGTGGCCCCAGAAGAAGTGGCAGGCCCAGGCTGCAGCGGTTTCATCATTGGCACCTTCACTGCTCCCGGTTGGTGCCAGTGTTGGGGCTTCTTTCATGGGCTCCTTTTGGGATATGTGCAAGTCACTGCAGACCATTTGGGGAGTGCCCTTCCCAAGGTGACAAATCTAAGAAAAGCAAAAGAACTCACCATTGGTAAGGGGACTGGGAATGAGCACGCTTTTCCCGCTTCCGCGATTCCCTCGACCATTTGACTGTTGAGCTCTCATCTTTGACTGAGTCTTCCCTGGTCGAGGGTCAGGCCACTAGCTACATGATAACCCCATCGGGCTTGTTGGCTGTGATAAAGGCCAGCTAGCCGGTTGAGATTTTTCTTGACCCGGTTGACCCATTGTTGGAGTACATAGAGGAAAACTTGATTTCTAGGACTCAGTCTTCTCAGTCCTCAGGAGGGGCAGGAGAAGCCAACCGAGCTGACTGCCTCCTCCCAAGCGATCATCCCTTTAGGGGTCCAACAGAAGGACCTGGTCTGTGTCTTGTACAAGACCCCTCTTCCCACATCCCCTCGCCGGTCGAGGTCCTGGTTTTGTTTGAGATTGTGGTCTTAGGAATCTTTGCGTTCCTATACTCAGCCTTCAGCCAGGGAATGGCATCGACACTTCTCTTCCTTTTCAACCTCGGATGAAAAGAGGCTCTGTCTCAAAGTGCATCGGTGCAACAAGGAGCTGATATGGCACCAGTGGGTCCTCAGCCATGTTACGCCCCTTCTGCAGGCCCCACCACTTCCCTTTTCTCCTCCGGCCTGGTCCTCTTCAGTCCTGCCAAGTCTAGTAGTTCCTACGCGAGCTTCTCCAATGATTCTAGTGGAGTCCCCACACAAGCAGGCCTTGCAGGGGGCTCCCAGTCAAGGCCGCTCGTCCAGTTACCGGTCTTCCTGGTCGATTGTCCATCCAAATCACCCACTTGGACAAGTCTAGAGTGATTCACTGGGAGAAATGGCCATGGACGGTATTCAAGGAGTCTTCGGACTCTGAATTGTCCTCTGTGCAGTCCTCCAAGGGCCTAGGGCTTCGACCACTTGTCGACCGAAGAATTATCTTCTGAGCATGGTCCGGCCTCCTTCAAGGCTGTGCTCCAACTAATCTCTGAATGGATGGAGATCCCCTTGGTGCCGGTCCAGAAGTGGACCAAGCACCCCCTATGGAGATTCTGTTTTTTTTTTTTTTTTAATTTGATTTTATTAACAGATACATCTTGTGTACAGTACATGATTACATATAATTACAAGCCAGTACAATAAGGTAGTGGAGTTAGCCCCTCCCTCGTTCTTCCTACTTAAACCCTGTCTCTTCCTCTCCTAGCTCACCTCTCCATGGCAGGCACTGTTGAGGTCACGAGGGTCGGCGGCTACTCCCCGAACGGAGGGCACCCCCCTACAGGAATCACAGTAAAAGGTGCGCAGTCGCTACTCACTTCTTGCAGCTCACCAGAGAGCTGCACTTCGCTGACGCTTTGCGTCAGCTACCCCACCACACTTGGCAAACTGTTACTTGTATAGGGCTGGGGCTGGTCACATGGTAGTAAGACAAAATAACCAATCAGCTCAGCGTACCATTTGCAGGTTATACCGTTCAAACACCAGTGGCCTCCTCACTAAGAACACCTATATGGTAACTTTAACTCTTGCCCTGCCGCCTCTACATGATGACCCCTTTTGTCCTTTTAACGATCTTCATCCTCATCCCCTGGGCGTCCCTCCCACCATCTAACTATCCTCACCTGATGGACTGTCAGACGCCACACACCAGGCTCCAAATAAACATTAATAACTCTGTTACCAAAGCTAACACACATCCTGGGTGCCACTTCCACATTCTCACATTTGGCCCTGCTATACTCCCACCCAGCTTCCAAACCAGCCATCTTGCCCTCCTGCCCCATGATCGTTGGCCAACACCCGCTATTGCAAGGCCTTGTGCCTCCCCCAGAAAGCTGCGCTGGGTTGCACATAATACTAATCTCCTGATTACACTACTGCTTCTTCTAGCAGGAGATATTGAGCCAAACCCCAGACCTAACCACCACCATATCCCAAACCCCCCAATACCCCACCAACTCCCCCCAGGCTTAAAAATGTCTCACCTAAATATATGTAGCCTACTAAATAAAATAACCCAGCTTCAACCCCTTACCATGTCCCTCAGCCCGGATATCCTGATTATCTCAGAAACCTGACTGAAGCCTCACAACCCTGACTCAGAATTCTCTATTCCTGGCTATACACTCATCCAACATGATCGTATGGGCAAAAAAGGGAGTGGCTTAGCAATGTACATCGCCTCCACCATCCAGTTCTTCCCAGTCACCCTACCCCTGCCTTCAAAGTCCATCGATGCTCTCATGGTAAAACTCTCCTCCCTCCCACATTCAATCCCAATCTACGTTGCTGGTACCTACTGCACCCCTGACACCAACACAGCTGCTATACTGGATCACTTGGGCATGCTAAACTCCCTGGCTCCAGGTGGCGAGCTCCATATACTTGGGGACTTTAATCTGAACTGGCTGGCTGGGGCCAACTCTGAGCTCCGGGATACGGTGACTGCCCTAAGTCTAGCTCAATCAATCTCCGTGCCAACTGGGCACAATCACAAAACTTTGATCACACCCTTCTGACTGGTCCGTCACCTCACACCTTCATAGGATCATAGCCTCAGGCCTCCTCCCAGATGCCCTCAGCGACCACTGTGGAATCTACTCTGTGCGTAAAATCTTCAAACCAAAAGCCCACCCATCCAAAATCCTTATGGCCAGATCCTTCAAATCACTGGACTGCACCTGCTTACTAAATGACTTGGTCGGTTCTGACTGGTCATGCATAAGTCAATCAAACTCCATAGATGAGGCCCTGGAATTCTTTAAGACCAAGTTCACTGCTGTCGGGGACTGTTACACCCCCCAGACGAACCAGAGTCAGAGGCGCTCACCTCCCATGAATCTCAACCAAAATCCTTACCCTCCTTAGAACCAGGGACAAGGCCTGGAGATCCTTCAAGGCCTCCAGCTCACCAGCCAACCTCCAGCAATACCGCGCATTATGTAATGTCTGCACTAGGAAAATCCGCCAAGCAAAAGCCAGCTACTTCAAAATCACATTCAATTCCTCCACCCAGCCAATTTCTGGAAAGTGGTAAAATCTCTCCTCAGCCATCCATCACAGCCTCCCACTCCTACCCTGCAGTTAGGCGGTCTCAACATCACTGACCCCCCTGCAGTGGCAGCACTGTTTACTCCCATTTCACAAACAGCTATGCCACTCTCCAGCCATCGCCTCTCCCTGCACAGTACACCTCCCCTACCACCATACCAAGATCTACGCAATCAGCTCACCCCTTCTCCTTCCTGCAGGTCACCCCAGGTGAGGTATATAATGCACTGATTGCCCTTAATCCAAGGAAGGGCAAATGCCCCACCGGGCTGGATTCCAAAATGCTCCACCTCTCAGCCCCAGCCTTAGCCATACCCCGGCCTCCCTTTTTAACCTGTCCTTCTCCCTTGCTGAGGTACCCTCTGAATGGAAACATGCCACTCTAATCCTCCTTCCTAAGGGTGGGGATACCACAAACCCAAGCAACTACCAACCCATCTCCCTTCTACCTATTGTGGCCAAACTCCAAGAGCGTCTAGTACTCGCTCGCCTGTCGCCCTTTCTGGATTCCTCCTCCTTTTTCACCCCATACTAGTTTTGGTTTAGGAAATCCCACTCCGCCACCGCCTCCCTTCTCAGGCTCACTGATTCCATCCTCACTGGGATGGATGCTGGCCACATCACAGCTGCCATTTTCATTAACCTGGCCAAAGCATTTGACACTGTCTCCCACTCACTCCTCCTGACCACACTTAGCAACGCTGGTCTATCCAGCAGTGCTATCAGTTGGTTCCACTCGTACCTTACAGGCAGGTCCCAATCTGTCCGACTCAGTTCCTCCATCTCGCCCCCCCAAGTCCCAACAGGGGTTCCACAAGGCTCTGTCCTTGGCCCGCTCCTGTTTTCCATTTTTCTGAATGACCTGCCTTCTGCCTGCCCACACACCTCAATCCACATGTACATGGATGACACCGTGCTATATACATCTGGCTCCTCAGCCTCGGAGGTTTCGACTAGATTGCAGCGGGACTTTCTAGGGACATGGATATGTTGTTCATCCACACTTATTGGCAGGTCCCTTGCCGCTTTAATTCTTGCCGGAAGGTCTTCAAGCTGGCTCCTCCCACCCACCCGGGTGGTAAAACTCTCAACTCCGCCCCATGACGCCAGATCTTCCTTACCGCTTGGAAGCTCTGGTTCCCTCCTTAGCGCTCTGCATTTTCGACTGGTTCCTGAAAATTTCGGTCTCCGAAATCATTGGAAGTGTCTTTTCTGAAACTTTGATCTTTTCTTCTTCGCTACGGCGATGGCTCAGTCCTTTTCCGGCCCCGAGAGGCGCACGGTTAGTTCCTCCAGGAGAGACTTGCATTCCACGTGCGTTTATTGCCTGGACTTGGATCACGATCCTCAGGCTTGCAATTTCTGTTCTGCCCTTTTGGTCAGCTCTCTGGAGGACCGCGCGGCATGTTCGGTGCTCGGACATCCGGTAGTTTTTTCCACTCCGGAGATTCCCTGGGACCGTCGGGTGTCCGCCGACTGTTTCTCAGCAGTTCGATCCTGCCGGAGGGGGTTCTCCCACGCGTTGCGCGCTTATCCCGCCTCCTTGGGTTCAACTCATGCAGCTTCATTCATGAGGCTTATTCCTCTCTCCAAAGGAGAGGGACCCTGGAGCCCCGCCGCCGCCTAAGTCTAAGGCCGCAGGCGGGTCTTCGTCAGCGGAGGGAAGTCTCACTTATCGCTGACGCCGGGCTTCGTCGAGATGCGGCCGCCACTGGCCTCACGTTGTCCTCTGGCCAGGTCAGCCGGCTGTCCCATCGACGCTGTCGAGTCTCTCTCGACCCGCCTTTTGGGTGTCTCTGGTGCCGCCATCCCTCCGCCTCGATGGAGGCTGAGGTACTGTCTGTCCCTTCGGTCGACAGCCTCGGCCTTTCTTCCGAAGCCGAGGAGGAGCGGCGATCCCGGCCCTTCCCAGGCCCGCCTCGTCCCCAAGATTTGGGTCTTGGTCATCCTTCTCGGTCTAGCCGCCACGCCGATCTCGCGTTCTCGGTCGGGCACCGAGCTAGTGGCTTTGCCGTTCTTCCTCATCCCTCCTCGGATGAGGAGCGGTTTCGCTGATGCTGTCGCTACGAGGAACGATGTGGCGACAGCAGTTGTCCGGGTATCAATCGACCTCGTCCATTCTCCGGATAGCAGCCACCGTCTCGGTCGGCAGCCGCTCAATCAGTCGAGGAGCCCTCTTCAGGGCCGGTTGCTTGTCCGACCTCGCTGCTCTCCGCCGGGTACAGGCCAGGCCATGACCTGTTCTTCAGGTTACCGTCCCTCACTCCCACCGCCTGCGGACGTAAGAGGCTGACCTGGCGGTGCAGCTTTTGCAGACCCTTTGAGCCTGAAGCCGCTCTGCTATGTTTCCTAGCAGGAGGACCCGGGTCTTCCCAGGAACATTCCGTAGATGACAGCCCATCGTCCCTGAGGGGTCTGCTTCAGCTCATTTCAGAATTCACTGGGATGCAGTCGGCTGGCCTCCAAATGGGCACCTTACCCTTACGGAGATTCTGGACCGAGGGGTTCTCCTCGAGGCCTTCCCAGTTGCTGAAGCTAATGGGCCCAGCCTTGAGCCATGGCGGCGCTCACTTCCTGCCCTGCGCCCTCGGCCAGGTGGCTCGGAGGTACCCTGTCCCTGTCGGTTCCTCTGCCTGGTTTCTCGAGCACCCCTCGGCTGAAGGGGTAGTCACCGACGACGTTTTCCAATGTCTTGGAAACGCTGGGGATGTGGATAGACCCCCTGACAAAGAGTCCAAAAGGATGGACTACGTCGGGCGCAAGGTTTACTCTGCATCCTCCCTAGGCCTCCATCAGGCCAGCTCAGCGGCTCTTATGGCACACTGTTCCCACGCCCTTCTGGGCATGCTGGACGAGGTTCTACCTCATCTCCCGACCGAACTGCGGACCACGGTCTGGCGGGTACAGGACCAGGTTAGGGCGGTGGCAAAACAACAGCTCCAGATGGCTCTGGATCTGGGTGACTCCTGTGCCAGATCGGTGGCGGCCTCAGTGGCCATGCGCCGCAGGGCGTGGCTGAGGTTATCCTCCTTTTCCTTGGAAACCCAGCACGAGTTGGCGGACATCTCCTTCTTGGGGACTGACCTTTTCGGCCCTGGAGTGGAGGGACATATCCAAAGGCCCGAGAAGTCCGATGCCACTCCAGACTCGGTCACTCTCGCCCGGAGGGTCAAGGGCAGCCGTCAGGCTTTGCGTAAGCCCCCTGAGCCCTGCGGCTCAACTGGCCCAGCACAAGGGCCAGCGGGCATGCCCTGGGCGGTCTGTTGCCAGTCCAGTGTCTTCCTCCAAAAGGAAGCAGGGAGGCAGGAAACTGAGAGCCCCCTCGGCTCCCTCCCTCCAAGCCTGCTCAGTGACGGGCCAAGGGCACTGCCCGGCCTCGCTGTCGCAGCCCGGTTTCCCATGGGGGACGGCCTGCACCTCATGCCTGGAGGTATTTAGGTAGATCTTGTCACAGGTTGTGAGCGGTTTCCTTTGAGCTGTTGCCCCATGGGGATCTTGGGTCCACTGCCTCTTTGTCAGTCGTGACCGACACGCCTGGCCTCTAGTTAGAGGTGATCAGGAAGGCCTGACCCCCCCCCCCCAACCCTGGGTTCGTGTCCTGGTATTCCTGGCCTCAAACGGACGGGGCTCGCCATTCTCCCGCAGTGCCTGGATGGTCTCTCTGCTTCAGATATTCCATCCTCAGAACGTGGCATGTGGCTGTTTCCTGGGCCTCCAGGATGTACTACCTCGTCTCCGTCCTTTCTTGGGAGGCCTCCCCTTCTTAGCGGGGATCTCCTTACGAGTTCTCCAGCCAGGCCCTTCTTTGCTCAGCAGTCTCTGCGGCACTGAAGGGTCCGGACGTAACCCCACCCGAAGGCAGACTGGTCTCCTGCTACAGGAGCCAAGTGGGAACTCGGCCTTAGTGGTGAGGCTTCTTCGGACTAAGCTCGACTCTGAGTCTGAGCTCAGCCCGCGGACAGGGCTGAGGTTCTTCCTCCCTTACCCAGTCGGGTTGGCTGGGCATTATGTCCTGCCAGGACCTCCTGCACCTCCTGGGCCTCAGGGCTGCCTCCTAGTGGGAGGCCAGCCAGAGGTCACAGCCTGCGCCTTTGGACCAGTTCGTGACTACAGCCCAGGAGTTAAGAGAACGCTCCCTTTGGACCGTTCCAACCTCGGCAGGAGAACATCCTGTTCGTTCGCCCTGAGTCGGCGGTCTTCTCCGACCGATGCTTCTCGGATGGGTGGGGTGCCCATCTAGGGGAATACAGAGTGCTTCGCCTCTGGTCCTCTCGCGAGTCCCGATGTCCTTCCTGCTCGCTGGAGCACCAGGCGGTCCGCTTAGCTTGCACCGCTCGCTCCGTTTGTACGGGGTCTAGTGGTCTAAGTCCAAATGAGGACAACATCACCTACCATGTGCTACCTACCCACCAGGTTCGGTCGATCCCTTGCCTCGTGCAAGGAGGCCCAAGATTGGGTTGTTATTAGTCGAGGGTTCCCAGCCATTTGATGGCAGGAGCCCCAATTTCCTGGCTGCTGCCCTAAGCCGGGCATAGGCTGCACCTCATGAGTGGTTTCCCCTGCCGGAGGTAGCACAGGATCTTCTCCCTCTTCCCTCCGGGAGAATACGAGGCCGAGACTGTTTTATGCCCACCCCCTCAGCAGGGCCTGCTGCAGGGGATGCCATCGGGGCCACAGACCCCGGGCCCCTCCGTGCCTCTCCCCCATTTCCCTTGACTTATGGGC
This sequence comes from Neoceratodus forsteri, assembly GCA_016271365.2. NCBI lineage: Eukaryota > Metazoa > Chordata > Ceratodontiformes > Ceratodontidae > Neoceratodus > Neoceratodus forsteri. Next base: position 438,205,563 of record CM057459.1, on the reverse strand, counting down.
AAGGCGAGGAGGGATTTGGCGCAGGTGATGCTGGTAGCCCCAGACTGGATTGCCAGCTCTGGTATCCAGCTCTCCTCAGTCTCAGCCCCAGGCTCCCGAGGTGGCTTCTAGTCCACCCGGTCCTGTCTTTCCTTTTCAGGGAAGGTTATCCATCTGGACCTTCAATCCCTGCACCTGTAGGCTGATCCCTGTGCGGCTAGGGGCCAGGCCTAGGGTCTTTCGGCAAGGTCCTCGACCTTCGAGGCGTCCTGCTAAGAAGTCGGCCAAGATGCTCGTCCTCTGGGAGAAGTTCTCCTTTTTGATGATGGGATAGGGCCTTGCCCTCCCCCGTCCCTGGGTGAGCATTCCGGACCATCTGCGGTCCATCCTTCAACCAGGGCTTCAGCCAACGACCCTCTAGGTGCTTCTGCGGGTCACCCCTGTCTTCCGGGTGCGGGCCGGGAGGCAGCTGGTGGTGCGGAGAAGGTGGTCTGGCACTTCTAGGCCTCGATCACGCCTCCCCTTTTGGGGAGAGTATCCCGGTTTCTGTGGGATCCTTGCTGGTATGGGCTTAGCTCATGAGCAAGCCATCCGAACCTTTTGCACAGGTGCGAGTTTCCCCCACCTGTTTTGGAAGAACACCTTCTTGGGGCCACTCCGCCATCCAGGAGGTGGGGAGAGTTCCAGGCGCTCCTTTAATCTCCCTGTCCGGTCTTCCACAGGGACTAGGTTGTCCTGCGCCCCACCCGAAGTCCTTCCGAAGGCGGTGGCGGAGTCTTCCCTTCGGGTATTGCCTCTGCCAGGGTTTATCCCATTCACACTGAGGCCTGATACAGGTTCCATAGGAACCTGTTTAATGCTCACCCTACCTAGGGAGCGTAGCAGCTAAAGTTCGGGAGAGGTTCGCCAGCTGTTTATCATCTTCGCTGAAGCCGCATCTGGCAGATTCTGTGCCAAGTGGGATCGACTCGAGCGGGCGGGTCACCCCTGCATAGTCTCCACCAGGTGGGCGGGCATGGAGCCTCCCAGAGGGATAAGTGCTCATTTTACCCATCCTTCCCTGCATCGGTGGCTGCTCGAGGATACTCCGTCCAGGATATCCGCAGGGCTTCTGCCCGAAGCAGACTTTCACGTCCCTTCCACATCGACCTTGGGTCGCTACCGGGTGCTGGTCGGGCCTCTGCTCCTCCAGTCTTTTCTACTCAAGTAGGGGTGCGCGCTTTGCCTCCCTCCTCCCGGAGAACTGCTAGGAGTCTGCCAATAAGTGTGGATGAACAACATATCTATGTCCCTAGAAATACAGGTTACTCACCTGTAACAGGAGTTCTAGGAATGGTATATGTTGTTCATCCACACGACCCACCCGGCCTCCCCGACTTCGACGCACAACCTGGCTTCCAGCGGGCTAGATCTGGCGTCATGGGGCGGAGCCGAGAGTTTTACCACCCGGGTGGGTGGGAGGAGCCAGCTTGAAGACCTTCCGGCAAGAATTAAAGCGGCAAGGGACCTGCCAATAAGTGTGGATGAACAACATATACCATTCCTAGAACTCCTGTTACAGGTGAGTAACCTGTATTTATTACAGTTCAGCACTGGCTTCACGCCAGTCAGCTCCTCCTCAATGCCAAGAAAACAGTCTCAGTAACCTTTGGCACAAGGCAGAGACTCTCGAGGCTCTCCTGCCCAATCACGTTCCGCGCCCTCGACGGGTCACCCCTGAAGGCCTGTACCTCCTTCAGATACCTTGGAGTCTGGTTGGACCAGCACCGCAACTTTTCAGTCCATGTTGACTCTATAATTAAGAAGTTGCACCCCAGGCTTGGGGCACTCTTTCGGAACCAGGACTGTATCCCAGCTCCTGCCTGCAGGGCCATTGTGCAGAAAATTATCCTCCCCGTCTTCAACTACAGGGAAGTAGTGTACAGTGCAGGTCTTAATTCCACCCTAGCCAGACTGGACCCTCTTTTCCATTCTTTCTGTCGCTTTATCTTGAACTGTCCTTACTCCACTCACCACTGTACCCTTTACCAATCAACTGACCTCCCCTCTCTAGACAATTCAGGACTGTCCCACTGTGCTAAGTTCATAGCAGGTACTGGTCCCAGCTGCTCCCCTCTTACCTTGCCTCTGCCCTTGTCAACCCCAGCACCCTGTATACTCCCTCAGAAACACTGACTCCTGGTGCCTAGCAGTCACACACAGGGCCACTGTTGCTGGCCAGGCATCTTTTAGCTACCACCTACCGACGTTGTGGAATTCCCTCCCATCAAACATTCATCACTCCCCCCCCCCCGCTCCTTTCTCATTTCTCCTCTACCTGCTCATGTGTCTAGACAGTTTACGGATCACTGACTAGCAGGGCTGTGCATCCAAGCTGTAATTACAACACTGTATGTTCCACCTGAATATAATATATGGTAATGTATCTATGCTGTGCCTGTATCTGCTGTTATCTCTATTCTTTGTATCCTAAACCTGGACCTATTGTGCTAGTGGTTATTCCTACTATGCAACCATATTCGTATTATGTCTGTTCAACAATGTAATTGTACCCCTTCCCCCCAGGGTGCATCTGGAAACGAGCAGTAGCCTGCTCAGCATGCTTTCCTGGTTAAACGCTTAAATAAATAAATAAATAAAAATACCCAACCTTAAAAAATATTCCATAATTTTACAGTTCAGAATGATTTACAAGCGATGTCAGGTTTGCAGAACTTAATATAGCTGAAACTTTTAAGATATCACACACCGTTTCTTGTATTGTCACCTCGGGGATCACATAGAAGGAGCCCCGGGTGTCTCTAAGCAGGCGGTGGACCTCTCACCCCATTTGAATTTAGGTGTGAAAGAGATAGGAAATAACAACTACAGGCCCCCTCCCCCACTCTCGTGACAGCTAAATGGGTGGGAGCGGCTAAGATGGGGGTCCACCAGAAAAAAAACACCTGACCTCCTCTCTAGGGGAAAAATTCTGGCTCTATCTGGGGGAAAAAAAAGTATCCATTGCTGCCATTTCCTCTGGAATGCATCCTGTTTATTATGAAGTTTAGCTGTCAAGAATTCAAGTCTATATATGTTGTGTACTATTTTGTGCCAATCTGAGACTGTCGGGGGCACTTTGGACATCCACTTGCATGTAGTGGCCTTTCTAGGGACATGGATATGTTGTTCATCCACACTTTCTGGCAGGTATCCTTGCCGCTTTAAATCTTGCCGGAAGGTCTTCAGGCTGGCTCCTCCAACCCACCCGGGTGATAAAATTCTCGGCTCCATCCATGACACCAGATCTTCCTTATCGCTTGGAAGCTCAGGTTCCCTCCTTAACGCTCTGCGTATAAGACTGGTTCCTAATTCTTCGGTTTACCCAGAAATAAAGTTTAAGGTTTTCAAGACTTCGGTCAAATATTTCCCTCACGGCTGCGATGGACAAATTGACTCCCAGTTTCCGGAGGTGCCCATGCAGGCAGAAGATGTCTCGGACGGATCCGCACTCCATGTGCGTCTACTGCTTAGGCCTTGAGCACGACCCGCAGGCCTGCGACCTGTGCTCTTCCTTCTCGATCTACGTCCTGGAGGACTGCACCGCCCGTTTACAACTTGGGCGCCCCGTGAAACGTTACCCGCCGGTGAAGTCTAAGGAGGCCCGTTTGGCGGTGTCTGTGGCGGCTGGCTGGGCGGAACAGCTCGAGCAGATGATCGCCCTCGAGGAGGAGGTGGCGCAGGCCGCATCTTCGTCTTCCTCAGCCGCGGCCTTTATCCCGCTCTCCTTGGGATCCTCCTATTCAGCTTCTTTTAAGGAGCTCCATCAGTCCCTTTCCACCAAGGGAGAGGGACCATCAGGACTTTCCTCTCGGTCCAAGAAGAAGGACTCTAAAGGTAAGTCCCTCCGTCGACGCTCTTGGGAGCGGGAGAGTTCCCCCTCCCCGGGTAGTTGACCATCGACTTCATTCGATCCTTCGGCTTCGGCCACTGGCCTCACGGCGTCCCTGTCAGGTCAGTTGGCGGAGACACCCATCGACGCAGTCGAGATTTTTCTCGACCCATCGGACGGGTTGTCGACTGGTGAAGCCGACAACCCGGTTCCCCCGGCAGAGATCGAAGTGGCCGTGGACTTGCCTGTGCCTCCGGTTCCGGAGTCCACGGTCGAAACTGCTGAGCCGAGGGGACAGGGGGTCCTCCCGGCCCTGCCCCAGAACACTCCTCAGAAACACCGAGGTTTTCGGTCTCGGTCTCGGACATCTTCACGGTCCAGCCGATCCCGCCGACATAGGCGGTCTCGGTCTCGGTACCGTAATAAGCGGTGTCGCCGCTCATCCTCGCCTTCCTCCTCGGACGAGGAGAGGCTCGACGCAGTTGCGCTGGTGCTACGAGACCTCGTGTGGCAACAGCTCCTTCTGTCCGGGAGCAAGCCAACGCCGCCGCCTTCCCGGCCATCAAGTGGCTGTCACTGAGCGGCTGAAGCAACCCCGCCTCAGCTAAGGCGCCGCCTCGGGCTTATTGCTCGACTGAAACCGCTGCCCCACGATTCTGGTGGAACCTCCGGCCCACAGCTGAAATTTGGGGCCCTGACCAAGAATTCTTGGTTGGGCCAGGGCCTGCCCCATAGGCTGTCTGTCATCCTCACTCCCGCCCGCCCTCGGCAGGTGGAGGGTGGCTCAGGCCCAAGGCAGCTCTTTGTGGACTTGTCCGAGTCCGACGACGATTCCTCCCTGTTCTCCAGGCAGGTCGACCTGGAGTCCTCCAGAGGTCAGTCGCTGGACGATAGCCCATCGTCCTTCATGGGTTTGCTTAGGCTCATCTCGGAGTCCACCGGGATGCAGCTTGAGCCCGTTTCCAAGCGGGCCAAGTATCCCCTAACGGAGATATTGGACCAAGGGGATTCACCCACGGAGGCCTTTCCGGTGGCCGAGGCCATTGTCGGCCCGACCTTGGAGCTCTGGCAGCGTCCTGCTTCCTGCCCAGCGCCTTCGGCCAGGATGGCGAGGAAGTACGCGGTCCCTACTGGTTCCCTGTCCGGTTTTTCGGAACACCCCTCAGCCGAGGGGTTGGTTTCAACAGCATCTTCCGCGTGCCGAAGCGCCTAAGGACGTGACAAGCCTCCCGACAAGGAGTCCAAGAAGTTGGACTACGCTGGGCGCAAAGTCTATGCTGCGTCCTCCCTTGGCCTTCATCAGGCCAGCTCGGCCATGCTGATGGCACACTTCTCTCACACCCTGTTGGGCTCCCTGGATGAGGTAGTCCCTCATCTCTCGGCTGACCTGCAGACCACAGTCAAGCAGGTGTGGGACCAGGGCAGGGCAGTGGCCAAGCAGCAACTTCAGACTGCTCTGGACATCGGCGACTCATGTGCCAGGTCAGTTGCGGCCGCGGTGGCCATGCGCCGTCAGCGGGCATGGCTGAGGATATCCACCTTCACAGCAGATACCCAGCATAGTTGGCGGATGTCCCTTCTTGGGACCGACCCTTCGGCCCTGGAGTGGAGGGTCACCTCCAGAGGATCGAAAAGTCCAATGCCACCCTGGACTCGGTCTCCTCCGCCCAGAGGGACAGGGGCCGCAGACTGCAACCCAAGCCCTTTCATCCGTCTGCACCCACGGCACATCCGGCCCAGCAGCATCAGGGCCAGCAGGCTTGCATTTGGCATCCCAAAGCCAAGCCTGCGGCTTCCTCTTCCAGGAAGCAGGGAGGCAAAGGCCCAGGAGGTCCTTGGCTGGTCCCTCCTCCAAGCCTGCCCAGTGACGGGTTGAGGATGTCGCCCAACCTCGCTCACTCCACCCTGGGCTCCCCCCCCATGGGGGGACGGCTCCGCCACTTCCTTTCCGCCTGGTCCGCTATCACCACAGACCAGTGGGTGCTGGAAGTGGTAGGAAAGGGCCAGCCTCTGGAGTTCGAGCAGGCCCCGCCCTTCCGAGCCATCGCCCGGGGCCTCGGGGTCCGCAGTCTCGCTGTCGGCTCGCTGCGCCGACATCGCTCTGCTCCTCAAGAAGGAGGTGATCAGAGAGGTGGCGGACCCTACCTCAGACCCGGGGTTTGTGTCCAGGTACTTTCTGGTCCCAAAACGGATGGGGGTCTGGCGCCCCATTCTCGACCTGCACAACCTGAACAGGTTCCTAAGGTCTCGGACCTTCAGGATGGTCACTCTGGCTCAGATAATACCATCCCTGGAACGAGGCATGGTTCTATTCTCTGGACCTACAGGACGATTCTTTCACGCCCCTATCCGTCTGTCCTCACCAGAGATTCCTTCGCTTGAGCGGAAGGATCCCTTTACGAGTTCCAAGCCATGCCCTTCGGCCTTTCTCTTGCTCCCAGGGTCTTCACCAAATGCATGGCAGTGGTGACAGCATTCCTGCAGCGCCGAGGGGTCCGGGTGTACCCTTACCTGGATGATTGGCTGATAGCAGCCCCCTCCAGACCGGAGGTGGAGTGGTCCAGAGATCTGGCCCTCCAGGCTTGCTCTCAGATCGGCCTTCTCATCAACGAGGCCGAGTCGGAACTCTGGCCGAAGCAGGTGATACATTTCATCGGGGCAGAGCTCGACTCTCTTCGAGCCAGAGCACGACTCCCGGTGGACATGGCCGAGGTTCTTTCCTCCCTTGCCCAGTCATTTCTGGTTGGGCAATCGCGCCCTGCCGGGGCTTCCTGCGCCTCCTGGGTCTCATGGCCGGCCTGTACCAGCGTGGTCCTTGCTGGGCCTCTGGACACATGCGCCCCCCTTCAGTGGGATTGGCTAGCCAGTGGTCACATAGCGCGCCATGACCGTGCTGGACCAGCTAGTGACGGTGACCCAGGGATGTGAAACGCTCTCCAGTGGTGGACTGTTCCAGTCCATTTGCAGGAGGGCATCCCGTTTGTCCGCCCAGAGCCGACGGTCTCTCTTTCGGCCGATGCCTCTCTGATGGGTTGGGGTGCCCATCTGGGGGAGCACAGAGCGCACGGCCTCTGATCCCCTCTGGAGTCCCGATGCCATATCAACCTGCTGGAGCTTCAGGTGGTTCATCTAGCCCTCACCGCCTTTGCTCCGTTTCTACAGGGTCAAGTGGTTCAGGTCCAGACGGACAATACCACGATCATGTACTACCTAAACTGCCAGGGCGGGACGCGCTCCATGCCTCTGTGCAAGGAAGCTCTCCACATTTGGTCACTTGTGCGCAGCCTGGAGGCGGATCTCCTAGCCATCCATGTGGCAGGAGCCTCCAACACTCTGGCCGATGCCCTAAGCTCGATAGGGGCTGTGTCCCACGAGTGGTCTCTCCTGCTGGAGGTAGTACAAGATCTGTTCTCCCACTGGGGCACACCTCAGGTGGATCTGTTTGCCTCCAGGGAGAATGCAAAGCTGAGGCTGTTTCATGCCCGCCCCCCTCAGCAGGGTTCGCTGCAGGGGGATGCCTTCTCGATGCCGTGGACCCCGGGCCTCTTCTACGCCTTTCCCCCATTTCCCTTGATCCACAAGGTGCTTCTGCGCAGGAGGGACAAGGCGCAGGTGATTCTGGTAGCCCCAGACTGGCCCCGCCAATGCTGGTATCCAGATCTCCTCAGCCTCAGCTCCAGGCTCCCAAGGCAGCTTCCAGCTCGCCCGGACCTGTTTTCAGTCAATCAGGGGAAGGTGTTCCATCTGGACCTTCAATCCCTGCACCTGACGGCCTGGTTCCTGAGCGGCTAGAGTTCCAGTCCTTGGGGCTTTCTGACGAGGTCCTCAATGTAGTTGAGGCGTCCCATAAGGAGTCGACCAGAAAATTCTATGCCTTCAAATGGAAGAGATTCTCCATTTGGTGTCAGGGCAAGGGCCTGGACCCTTCCTCCTGTTCCTTGGCAAGCATCTTGGACTACCTATGGTCCCTTTCTCAGCAAGGGCTTAGGTTGTCGACCCTAAAGGTGCACCTGGCAACAATCTCTGCTTACCGGGCGCGGGCTGGAAAGCAGTCGGTGGCGCAGGAGAAGGTGGTCGGGCGCTTTTTCAAAGGCCTGGATCACATATCCCCTCCGGTGCGTGAACCTCCACCTCCGTGGGATCTACTGCTGGTACTGGCAAAGCTCATGGGCAAGCCATTTGAACCAATGCACAGGTGTGATATCTCACCTGTCATGGAAGACCGCCTTCTTGGTGGCTATCACGTCAGCCAGAAGGATGGGAGAGCTCCAGGCGCTTTCCATAGAGTCTCCTTACCTGGTCTTCCACAGGGACAAGGTTGTCCTGCGCCCCCACCCGAAATTCCTTCCGAAGGTGGTGTCGGAGTTTCACCTTAACCAGGTGTTGACTCTGCCGGTGTTCTACCCCAATCACACCTCGGAGGCCGAATATAGGCTCCATACTCTGGACCCTAGAAGGGCGTTCGCTTACTATAAGGAGCGCACGGCTGAAGTTCGGGGAGAGGTTCGCCAGCTGTTTGTCACCTACGCTGAAGCCGCACCTGGCAGACCTGCAGCCAAGCGGGCGATAAGCAGGTGGGTCACCTCCTGCATAGATCTCTGCTATAGGTTAGCGGGCATGGAGCCTCCCAGAGGGATAATAGCTCATTCTACCCGCCATACCGCTGCATCGGTAGCTGCTTCCAGGGATGTCTGTATCCAGGGTATCTGCAGGGCTGCTACCTGGAAGTCGGCACATACCTTTATAACCCACTACCACATCGACCTTGAGTCACGCCGGGATGCTAGTTTTGGGGCCTCGGTTCTCCAGTCTCTATTTCCTAAGTAGGGGGTGTGCGCCTTGCCTCCCTCCTCCCGGAGAACTGCTAGGAGTCTGCCAGAAAGTGTGGATGAACAACATATCCATGTCCTTAGAAATACAGGTTACTCACCTGTGAACAGGAGTTCTAGGAATGGTATATGTTGTTCATCCTACATTTCCCCGACCTCCCGGCTTGACCAGCACAACCTGAGCTTCCAGCGGGCAGATCTGGCATCATGGGGCAGAGCGAGAGTTTTATCACCCGGGTGGGTGGGAGGAGCCAGTTTGAAGACCTTCTGGCAAGATTTAAAGCGGCAAGGATACCTGCCAGAAAGTGTGGATGAACAACATACACCATTCCTAGAACTCCTGTTACAGGTGAGTAACTTGTATTTTTTGCTGCTAATAAAAAGAGGGGGAGCAAGGGATTAGTCCACCTTGATCTATGAAGAGGGAAAATAGATTGCAATACCATCTCTGCCGTAAGCTCTGCTGTTTCATCTAGACACCTCTCCAGCTCCAGCTGTAGAATGTACCAGAAGGGCATCAGAGCCGGGCAATACCAGAATATGTGTGCCAGATCTGCTAAATTGCAGTTGCATTTTTTCTTAACAATGCCATATGAGGCTGGCATGTGTTTAGCTAGGACTGCCAGGGAGCGAAAATATCTAGAGCAGGCCTTCCACATGAATTTTCTCCATATTCCTGAAGAAGTCATTTTGATTGCTTTTAAAGTTGCATGCTTCCATAGCGGGAAGGGGATTTCAAGTTCCAAGTCTTTGTTCCAGGCTTCTAATATTGATTTAGATGAGTCCCCTAAGTTGTCTTGTATTATTCTATAGAGAAGGCCTATTAGATTCCACTAATGGAGATTCTTGTCTGGGATGATTCCCTGAGGGTTGCCTTCCCTGTGGTGGAGGCTATTTTGGATTTCACATTGGAGCTTTGGCAGCATCCAGCTTTGTGTGCGGTGCCATACACCCGCATGGTCCGCAAATATGCGGTTGTGTCTGATTCTCTTCCTGTGTTTTCGGTTCATTCCTTGGCCAAGGGACTTGTGGCACACTCCATCTTTCGCAAGATGGGAAATGTCGGGGACATGGACAAACACCCCAAGGAGTGCTGGACTGTGCAGTGAAAAAGGTCTATGCTGCCTCCTTCCTGGGTCTCTGTCAGGTGAGTTCCACCTTGATGATGGCCAACTTTGGAGACGTCCTCATGGATATCCTGGACCATGTCCTTCATTGCCTTCCTGTGGATGTGCAGTTGGCTGTGAAGATGGTCAGAGACCAGGGTCGCTCCCTAGCCAAGCACCAGCTTCAGACAGCCATGGACATCGGCGACGCCTGCGCCCAGTCTGTCGCAGCAGCGGTCGCTATGCGCCATCAAGCCTGGCTGTGGATTTCCACCTTTACGGTGGATACCCAGCACAAACTGGCCAATGTCCCCTTCATGGACACTGACCTGTTTGGTCCAGGGTGGATGGACACCTCACTAGGATTGAGAAGTCCAGTGCCACCCTAGACTCGGTAATGTCCTTGCAAAAAAAACCCCTAAGGGACAGGAGCTGAAGACAACACCCTTTCAGTTTCAGTCCTTTGTGTCCCAGCAGTCCAAACTGCAGCAGCCCCAGCTGGGGCCATCCCAGTCCTGGCAACCTAAGACCAAGTTTGCCAACCAGGGCTTCAAGAAACCCAGAGGCTGGGGTGGCGATGCTCCTCCAGTGGCCAATGCTGGGGCCTCCTCCAAGGCTGCTCAGTGACGGGTCGGGGGTGCCTGCCTCATGCCCATCAGGTCCTTGCCTCAGCTCCCTGTGGGGGGTCGACTTCACTTCAGACAAATGGGTGTAACCATAATTCTAGAAGTGGTATATGGTGTACACCCACATGACCCACCCAACCTCACCTGTAAGTGGCACACGAATCTCTGGTTCCAGTCTGCAAGCTTTGATGTCACGGGAACAGAGCTGAGGAGGATGAAGTGTAAGTGGGTGGGAGGAAATTAGCTTGAAGACGTTCCACCTAGATTTAAAGGGGAAGGGAAGACTGCCACAGTGTGGATGTTCACTATATACCACTCCTGGAACTTCGGTTACAGGTGAGTAACCCTTATTTTTGGTTACCATAACTTCTGTTCCTCTGGAGGGGACTGTGGGATATGAACCACTGAGTCCTCACTGCAGGTAGGGAGAGTGGAACTAGTTCTTTCATAAGGACTTACCACATAGTCTTCAGCTTCCTCCTCATCATCCTGCATCATGAGATCAGGATTATACTCGAAGTCATCATTGGTATGGTTGACGGGACAAAGAGAGCATGCTAGGGAGGCCATTGGTGCTCTAGGAGGCGGCTGAGGCACAACCCTAGGGTACATCGTCGGGGGGGGTGTTGAATTTCAGGCCCGGTAGATGGGCCTCCTGGTACAGGAGGATGACGCAACAGGTGGTGCCTACAGCCTGCCCCAATCTGGAGATTAGTTCGATGGTTGGCATGAAGGGTGTCATCGCAGCCAGAGTGGTCGGCAATGTGGAGGTCGTAACTGGGTGAAGCGGTGACCTGGAGTGTGCCAGGGAGGTTTCCTCCTCTCTTTCCTTCTCCCAGTGTTTGTGCTTGTGGTTCTGGGGTGACTTTTCCCAGGTTTTTGATGACCTGGACCTGGAGGACTGGGCCAACGATGCAGCAGAAGTATTTTTCTGGAGCTCCTTCTCCATGCGGACTATCTTCTGTTTTAAAAGGTGCTTCTGTAAAGTACCTTTTTGATGTCAACAGTTGGCTGTTTTGAATCCTTCACAAATCGGGCAGGCTTGCACGTTGTTGTCCAGGCTGAGGCAGCAGGTACAGACATCGAGTGAATCGTTGGTGTAAATCTTTTCACTGCACTCACGATAATGGAACAGTTTTGACTGTTCTTTTGACATACATGCCATAGAGAATCATGTTTGAAAGTGATCACTTAAGTATGGAGAGAAAAATAAAGAAAGCGGCAACTATTGCAGTGGTGTTTCTGTGCACAGTCCGACAAGTATGGTCGACGGCAGGAAAAGAACTGAGGAGGGAAGGGCCACCCACATTTATGTAGTAGCCAACGTCTGATGTCATCATGGATGGCCCTGGTGGACTGGTTGCAAAAGGTTCCATGTGGTCCTAGTGCCTGGCGGCTGCAGGTTCCATAGATGTGGCCTGATGAAAGAGATTCTCTTGAAGATCTGCTGTTATGGTGAGTGAGCAACTGTTCTTTACAGGTACGTAACCCTCATTTCTAGGGACATGGATATGTTGTTCATCCACACTGTCGGGCGGTTTCTTTGCCGCATTAAATCTTGCCAGAAGGTCTTCAAGCTGGCTCCTCCCACCCACCCAGGTGGTAAAACTCTCGGCTCTGCCCCATGACACCAGATCTTCCTTACCACTTGGAAGCTCAGGTTCCCTCCTTAGCGCTCTGCGTTTTCGACTGGTTCCTGATTCTTTGGTTCGTCCGAATTTAGTTTTGAAGTTTTCTAAACTCCAGTCTTCTTTTCCCTCGCGGCTGCGATGGACAATTCATTTCCCGGCTCTCAGAGGCGCCCTGGTGGGCAGAATTTATCCAGGTCTGATCCGCACTCCACGTGCGTATACTGCCTCGACTTAGACCACGACCCGCAGGTCTGCGAGTTGTGCCGCGCTTTTTCGGCCAATGTCCTGGAGGATTGTGCTGCCTGACGGAGGCTCGGGCGTCCCGAAGAGTTTTCCTCACCGTAAAACCTAAAGAGATCTGCTGGCAGTGTTCTGTGGCGGTTGGCTCGGCTAAGCAGCTCGAGCACTCGATCGCCCTCGAGGAGGAGGCGGCCCAGGCCGCATCTCCCTCCTCCTCGGTTGCGGCATTTATCCTGCTCTCTCCGAGTTCCTCTCATTCGGCTTTGTTCAAGGAGCTTCGCCAGTCCCTTTCCACGAAGGGAGAGGGGCCATTGAGACTTTCCTCTCAGCCCAAGATGAAGGATTCGAAGGGTAAGTCCCATCGTTGGCGTTTGTTGGAGCGGGAGAGGTCTCCTTACCCGGACAGCTGACCATCGACTTCTGTTGAGGTTGCAGCTCAGGCCACTGGCTTCATGGTGTCAACGTCAGGCCAGCCTGTCAAGACTCCCGTTGACGTAGTCGAGTTATCTCTCGACCCGTCAGCCGGGTGGTCGACTGGTAGAGCTGTAAACCCTTCTCCGCCGGTTCCCCCAGTGGAGACCGAGGATCTGCCCGCGCCTTCGGGGCAGCAGTCCCCGGTCAAAGTGTCCGAGCCAAGGGAAGAGCGGGTGTCCCCCGCCCCTTCCCAGATCCACCCTCAGTTTCACCGAAGGTCTCGGTCTCAGACTTCTTCTTGGTCAAGTCGCTCCCGCCGACTTTGGTGGTCTCGGTCTGGGCACCGAATTAAGTGGCAACACCGTTCCTCCTTGTCATCCTCCTCGGATGAGGAGAGACTTTGACGCAGATTTCGTCGACGTTACGAGGAGCTTATGTGGCAGCAGTTGCTGTTGCCGGGGAGTCAGTCGACTCCGATTCATTCCCCGGCTATCAAGTGGCTGCCGCCCGAATGGCCGAAGCAACCGCTCACCGCAATCGAGATGCCCATTTCTGGGTCCCTTGCTCGGCCAAATCTAGCTGCCCCACCGACTGTGGTGGAACCTCGGTCGGGTCACGGCCTGCAAAGCAGGTCATCGGTCACCCTCACTCCCGGCCGCCCCCAGCAGGTGAAGGGTGGCTCAGGCCTGAGGCAGCTCTTTGCAGACTCTTCGGAGTCCGATGATGACTCTTCCGTGTTCCCCAGGCGGGTTGCCCTGGAGTCCTCCCAGGGCCAGTCTCTGGACGATAGCCCATCGTCCTTCTTGGGTCTGCTTAGGCTCATCTCGGAGTTTACCGGGATGCAGTTTGAGCCCATATCCAAACGGGCCTATTATCCCCTTACGGAGATTCTAGACCAAGGGGATTCACCCATGGAGGCCTTCCCTGTGGCTGAGGCCATTGTCTGCCCAGCCTTGGAACTTTGGCAGCGGCCTGCTTCCTGTCCTGCGCCCTTGGCCAGGATGGCCAGGAAGTATGCGGTCCCTACCGGCTCTTTGCCGGGTTTCGCGGAGCACCCCTCTGCTGAGGGGTTAGTCACTGATAATGTCTTCCAGCGTTCCGGATATGCTCGAGACACGGACAGGCCCCCCAACAAGGAGTCCAAAAGGCTGGACTATGTCGGGCGCAAGGTATACGCTGCATCCTCCCTCGGCCTCCGGCAGGCCAGCTTGGCCGCGCTGATGGCACACTTTTCCCATGCCCTCATGGGCTCCCTGAATGAGGTGATCTCTCATCTCCCGGCCGACCTGCGGACCACGGCCTGGCAGGTGCGGGACCAGGGAAGGGCGGTGGCTAAGCAGCAGCTTCAGACTGCTCTGGACATAGGTGATTCCTGTGCCAGGTCGGTAGCGGCCGCGGTGGCCATGTGCCGCGGGGCGTGGTTGAGGATATCCACCTTCTCGGCGGATACCCAGCACAAGTTGGCGGACATCCCTTTCCTGGGGACTGACCTCTTCGGCCCTGGAGTGGAGGGTCACCTCCAGTGGATTGAAAAGTCCAGTGCCACTCTGGACTCGGTCACCTCTGCCCAGAGGGACAAAGGCCGCCGGCAACATCAGCGTAAGTCCTTTTGTCCTTCGGCCCCTGCGGCACGACCAACCCATCAGCACCAACATTAGGGCCAGCAGGCTTGCGCTTGGCATCCCAAACCCAAGCCGGCAGCTTCCTCTAGTGGGAAGCAAGGAGGTAAAGGCCCAGGAGCTCTCTCGGCCGGTCCCTCCTCCTCCAAGCCTGCCCAGTGACGGGTTGAGGGGCATCGCCTCCAACCTCGCCACCCTTCCCTGGGTCCCCCTCACCCCATGGGGGGACGACTCCGCCACTCCCTTCCGCCTGGTCCGCTATCTCCATGGACCGTTGGGTGTGGGAGGTAGTAGGTAAGGGCCTGCCTCTGGTTTCGAGCAGGCCCTTCCCTTTCGAGCTGTGGCCCCCCGGGGAGGGCCACGGGGTCCTAAGACTCACCGTCGGCCTGCCGAGCCGATATTGCCCTGCGCCTCGAAAAAGAGGTGATCAGGAAGGTGGCGAATCCTCCTCCAGACTCGGGATCTGTGTCCAGGATACCCTGGCCCCAAAACGGACGGGGGGGCTGGCGCCCCATTCTCGACCAGCGCGACTTGAGTAGGTCTCCAAGGTCTCGGACCTTCAGGATGGTCACTCTGGTTCAGATATTCCCATCCCTGGAATTAGGGCATGTGGTTCAGTTCCCTGGACCTCCAGGACGTGTTCTTCTCATCCCGATCCGTCCGTTTCGTCAGAATTTCCCCACTTCAGAGCGGAGGGATATTGAGTTCTGGGCGATGCCCTTCGGCCTCTCTAGCTCCCAGGGTCCTCACCAATGCATGGCAGTGGTGTTGGGATTCCTGCGGTGCCGAAGGGTCCGGGTGTACCCCTACCCGGGTGACTGTCTGTCGGCACCCCTTTCCAGAGCGGAAGTGGAGTGGTCCAGAGATCTGGCCCTCCAGGCTTGTTCTTAGATTGGCCTCCTCATCAATGAGGCCGAGCCAGAACTCGTGACGAAGCAGGTGATACCCCTCATTGGGGCAGAACTCGACTCTCTTCAGAGCCTGAACTCGGCTCCCGGCGGACAGGGTCAGAAATTTTCCTCCCTGCCCAGTCATTCCTGTTTGGGCAATTGCGCCCTGCCCGGGACTCCTGCGTCTCCTGGGCCCCACGGCGGCCTGCACCAGCGTGGTCCGTTGGGCCTGTTGGTACATGCGTCCCCTTCATCGGGGACGGGTCAGTCAGCGGTCATAATGCTCGATCCTTGGATCAGCGGGTGACGGCGACCCAGGAAATGTGGAACGCTCTCCAGTGGTGGACCGTTCCGGCACATTTGCAGGAGGGCATCTCGTTCGTCCACCCCAGGCCAACGGTCTCTTTACTGACCGACACATTTCTGATGGGTTGGGATACTCGTCGGGGGAAGCACAGAACGCTCAGCCTCTGATCCCCTCCGGAGTCCCGATGCTGTATCAACCTGCTGGAGCTCCATGCGGTCTGCCTAGCTCTCACCGCCTTCGCTCCGTTTCTACGGGGTCAAATGGTTCAGGTCCAGACAGACAATACCACGACCATGTGCTACCTAAACCGCCAGGACCGGACACACTCCTTGTCCTTATGCAAGGAGGCTCTCCGCATATGGTCTTGTGCGCAGCCTGGAGGGGATCTCCTAGCCATTCAGGTGCCAGGAGCCTCCATCACCCTGGCCGATGCCCTAAGCCGGATAGGGGCTGCGTCTCCCGAGGGATTCTCTCCTGCCGGTGGTAACACAAGTTCTGTTCTCCCACTGGGTCGTGCCTCAGGCGGACCTTTTTGACTCCAGGGAGAACGCAAAGCTGAGACTGTTTCATGCCCGCCCCCCTCAGCAGGGCTCGCTGCAGGGGGATGCCTTTTCGAGGCCGTGGACCCCGGGCCTCTTTTACGCCTTTCCCCCATTCCTTTGATCCACGAGGTGTTTCTCAAGTCGAGGAGGGAACAAGGCACAGGTGATTCTGGTAGCCCCAGACTGGCTCCGCCAGCTCTGGTATCCAGTTCTCCTCAGTCTCAGCTCCAGGCTCTCGAGGCAGCTTCCAGCCCGCCTGGACCTGATCTCTGTCATCAGGGGAAGGTATTCCATCCAGACCTTCAATCCCTGCACCTGACGGCCTGGTTCCTGAGCGGCTAGATTCCAGGCCTTGGGTGTTCCGACGAGGTCCTCAGTGTTGTTGAGGCATCCCGTAAGGAGTCGGCCAGATAATGCTATGCGTTCATATGGAAGAGATCTTCCATTTCGTGTCAGGGAAAGGACCTGGACTCTTCCGCCTGTTCCTCGGCGAGCATTCTGGACTACCTGTGGTCCTTTTCTCAGCAAGGGCTTTGGTCGACGACCCTTAAGGTGCACCTGGCAGCCATCTCTGTCCTCTGGGCGCAGGCCGGAAAGCAGTCGGTGGTGCAGGAGAAGGTGGTCTGGCGCTTTTTAAGGCCTTGATCACATTTCCCCCCCGGTGCGAGAACCTCCACCTCCGTGGGATCTACTGCTGGTATTGGCCAAGCTCACGGGCAAGCCATTTGAACCAATGCACAGGTGTGATATCTCCCACCTGTTGTGGAAGACCACCTTCTTGGTGGCTATCACGTCTACCAGTAGGACAGGAGAGCTCCAGGCGCTTCCTTTGAGTCTCTCTATCTGGTCTTCCACAGGGACAAGGTTGTCCTGTGCCCCACCCAAAGTTCCTTCCGAAGACGGTGTCAGAGCTTCACCTTAACCAAGTGTTGACTCTGCCGGTGTTCTACCCCAATCACACCTCGGAGGCCGTGTATAGGCTTCATATTGGACCCAGGTTGAGCGCTCGCTTTCTTAAGGAGTGTACGGCTGAAGTTTGAGGAGAGGTTCGCCAGCTGTTTGTCACCTATGCTGAAGCTGCACCTGGCAGACCTGCAGCCACGCGGACGATAAGCAGGTGGGTCACCTCCTGCATAGATCTCTGCTATAGGTTGGCGGGCATGGAGCCTTCCAGAGGGATAAGAGCTCATTTTACCCGCCATACCGCTGCATCGGTAGCTGATTCCAGGGATGTCCATATCCAGGATATCTGCAGGGCTGCTACCTGGAGGTCAGCACATACCTTTTTACCCACTACCACATCGACCTTGAGTCATGCTGGGATGCTGGTTTTGGGGCCTCGGTTCTCCAGTCTTATTCCCTAAGTAGGGGGTGTGCTCCTTGCCTCCCTTCTCCTGGAGAACTGCTAGGAGTCTGCCAGACAGTGTGGATGAACAACATATCCATGTCCCTAGAAATACAGGTTACTCACCTGTAACAGGAGTTCTAGGAATGGTATATGTTGTTCATCCACACGACCTCCCCGGCTTCGATGCACAACCTGGCTTCCAGCGGGCTAGATCTGGCATCATGGGGCGGAGCCGAGAGTCTTACCACCCGGGTCTGTGGGAGGAGCCAGCTTGAAGACCTTCCGGTAAGATTGAAAGCGGCAAGGAACCTGCCCGATAGTGTGGATGAACAACATATACCATTCCTAGAACTCCTGTTACAGGTGAGTAATCTGTATTTTTGTTGCCATGACTTATGCTCATAGGATTTCTGAGCTTCAGGCTCTGATTCCTAAGCCTCCTTATTTGATTTTTGACAAGGACAGGGTGTCTCTGTGGACCAGTTTTCATTTTTCGACCAAAGGTTACCTCTGTTTTGTCACTGAATCAGACCATACAACATCCTGAGTATTATCCAGAGCATGCTAATAAGGGTGCGTCTTTGCTCCATACATTTAATGGACATACAGCACTATGTTTCTGTCTTTATCGCCTTGAGGACTGCAAAAAGTCCTATCAATTTTTTGTTTTGTTTGCCCTTGGGAAAGAGGGCACCCCTGTGACTAGACAGTGCCTATCCAAATTGTTGGCAAAATTGTTTTTTGTTATAGGACATATGGTAAGGAACTTCCTGGTTCTGTCCATGGCTGCTGTACTCATGGTATGGCCACCTCTTTTGCTTGCTTTCAGAATGTTTCTGCAGCTGACAGATGTGCTGTTGTCACATGAAGCACTGTACATACTGTCACTAAGCACTACAGTCTCAAAATAGACTCTTGTAGACATGCTGGCTTTGGTCTTGCAGTACTCTTATCGCCTTTTGTCCTGATGCCATATCAGTCTTTTCCATCCTCCATGGGTATCTTTTTAATTGCTTTTCCATCCTCCATGGGCACCTTTTTAATTACTTTTCCATCCTCTGTGGGCACCTTTTTTATTGCTTTGCCATCCTCCATGTGTACCTTTTTTACTGCCTTTCCAACCTCTGTGGGTACCTTTTTTCATTTTTTTTTTTTCATCAGGTATTTATCCTCCTTCAGCGGGCTGCAGCTGTGCGTCTGTCAATGTACCAGACTCTGGGGATGTTCGGGAGCTTTCTAACGCTATGCGTGTCCCAGCGGATCTCCAGAGATGGCCCAGAGGCTTCATCATGCTGCGGCCCTCGACTTTTTCTTCCTGGTTTTCTCCCCCCAGTTACCCGGTGATGGCCCCTTCTACCCAACCAATTGGCCTAGCGATCTGGCTCCCTTGTCTTGCGCTGCCTCTTAGACTCCACTGCGAGGCAGCCAAGAGCCGAGGGATGCTCAGATCCCTCCCCAGAGAGGACAGCTGCCAGTTGGCAGCTCAGTCCTGCACTGCACCCTCCACCCCCCTTGCTGACTTCCGATGACCCGTGCTTGTTCCCTAACACAGGTCACCGGTGTGGCGAGAGGTACAGTGTCCAGCACCTCAGCCCTCCACACTGCTGGGCCGGCTGTCTTTTTTATTGCTTCTCCATCCTCTGTGGGTACTATTTAGGAATGATTTGATGAAGATAGAACAGATCTTCTAAGAATCAGTTTTTAGTTTTGATTCCCACTTTTGGGTCTTGGACTACAGGCACTAGGACCTCGAGGGAGCAACATTTTTGCTAGGAGGGATCCGTCCACGACTGCTAAGCATGGTGCCTGTGCACTTCATGTGGTGCTGTGCACCAGCCAGTAACCATTGCTATCTCCCTTACTTACCTCTTCTTTCTGCTGTTGAGAGCAACAGTGCTGCAGTTCAGCTTGTCAACTGTACTTTTCTGCTGTCACCGTTGTTTTTTTTGTCTTCTGTGCTGCTGCTTGTCTTTATTATTTTCTGGAATACCGAACTACAAATGGGAAGGAGTTAAATCAATGAAAGTCTGACAGCCTCCCATAATGCATTGTTGCCCCTGTGGGAAACCCATTGCTTCTCCGAACTGGCATCAGTGCTGCATGACCTACCTTGGCCCAGAGCATGTAGTGGATGTGTGTGACACCTGCATCACGATCATCTACTGCTCCTTAGAGAACAGCACAGTAAGGTGGGGTCATCTGATCCCCACCTTTGGAAACAAGCGTCACGCATGTGTGGCCAAGGTTTTGTCTTTTTTGGCACTTTACTTAGGCCTCTTCATCAGACCTTTGGTTCCATGGAAGCAGAAGGTCCTCCTCAACCTCACCATGCTGGGGCATCAGAGGCTGTGGTAGTTGGGTCCTTGGGACAGCTGGCTCCTTCTGGGCAGCCTGCTGAGGATCCTCTGCAGTCTGTCTGCCCTGAGTAGCAGATGTCCCTGGTGTTGAGGCTGCAGCTATGTGCTCGGTCTATAGTGTTGGATACCTCATTGTCGTCTTCTGGTGTTGCCTGTGCTGTCACTGTTCACAATGGCGATGCAGCAGGTGGCACTGAAGACAATGCTGGGCTCCCTTCTGATTCTGTTCGCGGTGTCAGCAGTGGGACCTGCGCCAGGGCTGTTAGCCCTGCTGTTGCAGAGGCAGATGATGTTACTATCCATGGTGTCACCAGCGACACAGAGGAGGGTGATGATGCTGGCCACAGTGACTGATATCACAGTGACCATGGTGTTGGTCCTGGGCCCAGCTCCAGGCAAGGCATCAGTGATGGTATAATTCCCAGAGTCGTCTCTTCCTCTGATGCCATCCATGGTGAGGTGACTGTAAGGTCGACATCAAAGCCGACGCTGACCGCAGTGATGGGGATGAACTCACCTTTGAAGTTGCTGTCAACCCTGAGCCCAGTGCAGTAGGCAGAGCTGCTATACAACACTGTTGCTGGTGAGGACCAGGGCTGCCCTACAGTGAATGTACAGCTCTGCTCTCCTCATCTGTCCATCATCTGCCTGTGGCCACTGATTGGGTTGCTTCTTGTATGTAGGAAGACACCCTTCGGGTGTCTCTGCCAGGCGCTTCCCCCAGATGAGGCCCCCTACACAGTTCCATTGCTCAGGTTAAGGCCCTCGAGACTAGGAATCTCATCCCCCTCTAGCAGTGCCTCACCACTTCCTGGAAAGGTTGCCCACATTCGTAGGCCCCAAGGAGTGCTAACGTGAGACCAACACAGGGAATTTGTTGGTGCCTTAGGTGTTGTTCACTGGGGGTCTGATATTGCCCAGCTCAGGCCCTTTTACGTGGCATCAGTAGCCCCTGGAGTCAGTGCCTCATCAGTCACATAAATCTTTATTTATCCAGGCGAACATCGCTGAGCAAGCTCATTTACAAGATGGACCTCGTTAAGTCCAGATTATATTACAAACAACTGTATTTACAGTAGGAATAAAAGCATAGTAGAGTGCAAATCAGGATACACAAACGTACATAGCATAATAGTTAGTTCTGGAGCATCATTAAGACAAGTGAACAGTGGGAACAGGCAAGTCCACAGAGATACTGAGATGGATAGTGTTACAATAATTTTCTTAAGAAAAAAGACAGGCAAGACCTAGGTATTGCTATCGTTACAGTCAGACAAAAATAAGTGATAACAGCTTTTCTCTTGACACGGTTCACAAAGGAGTAAAACAGGTATAGCTATGTCTGAAGGAAGTGGGCAGCCTGCTAGGCACTATCACGGCAGCCCCAGGGAGTGCTTACATTGGGACTGGGGGCGGCTGTACCCCGGCGTACTAGTGGAAGGTGTGAGCGAGGTACTGAGGCATGGATGAGAGAGCACCTACCTGCCGCATATATTTTACAAAACTAGGTGCTAGTGCTGGCTGTCCAGGTCCAATGGACCATTGGGTCATGGAAAGGCTGCAAGTCAGGGATGGTATGAATACACTAGGGCGCCTGGGGCCAGTCTCAGTCAAAGATTCAAAGAGGAGCATAATCACTCATACTCCCAATAATTACACTTTAAGCCATGGGGAAGGATTGCATTGGTCAGGGAAGGAAGTGGTTACAGCTATTTTAGCAGAGTACGGCAGACCATTTGATTTTTGCCAGCATTGGAAGGATTGCCGAAGAGAACTGCAGGAACCAGTCGGGAGCAGGGGCCGGAAGATGCTCATGATCCGATGGGTTGGCGGCTTTATCGGTGCTTTGCTGGGGAAGAGTCCGGGCGAATGGTTTCGGATGGTGGCTTATGAAGGTGCAACCACCCAGGAGGTAGAGATTTTGCGCTTTGGGTGCAGATGTCCCTGTAGGACTTACCTAACCTTAACTCGGCATCAGTTGAAGACATCATAGGATGCAACAAGGTGGCCTCTAGTCTAGCACCTGTAGTGCTAGGTCATCTCCCCAGTTGCACTCCACAGGGAGTGTTTTTTCAGAATTTAAAAAGGGCGTTCAGGACTCATTGCTGGATCCTCACTCCCACCAAACAAATAAAAAAAAAAGAAAAAAAGAAGAAATTTAAGAATGGGGTGATGGTCCCTTCTAGGCCTCTTTGCCTAACCTAAAAAAGGAAGAAGGCAGTTCCTTCTTCCCTTTCTTTCTTGTCTTCCTTCTCCCTGAACTCCACGTGGGAGTTGCGTAGTCTGTAAGACGTGCTGTGCACTGTGTTGGATCAAGTGCACTAGGTCTTACACAGGGTTACATCCCTGTGATTGCAAGAGAGGCAGGTAATTTTCTCTGATGGCTTTTTCTCCTTTATGTTAGGCTATTTTCGGTTGGTATACTTTTTTTTTTCTTTATACCAGCTGGGATTTTAGCCCCTTACCCCTAAGGTTGCCCGGGGAGATGAACACACACCTACTCATTTGGGATGTCTAGCCCTATAACTCCACTTGAACATGCTGTTCCCCTTTTCCTTTCCTGATGGGGGAATAGGGTGACACATTTATCTGACTATCTCACTCAATCCTCTGGTAGCATAAGGTTATTTTTTTTTTCCAGGAATCCATGTGTTTCATTCCATTTTGGCACATTATACCATCTCAGTTACAAGGGGTCCCAGTTCTGGGCATCCCCCCTCTTGCCTTTCTGCCACAGCCATATGCTTCAGGACTGCTGCCTTTAATATCACCATCCACCTCCTGTCTGGCTAGTGGTGTGAGGCTCTGGCTTCATACTGAACTACCACTTTGTGCCACCTAATGTGCCCTGTTGCTCTGTCTAAAGGTCGGTAGTTGGGTTTTATTTTGTAGTTTGTTTGTATTTCTTTACTCTTTTGCTATCCCTTTGGGCTAGGGAAAACTTCTTACCCTCTCTGTCTCTTCTTTCCCCACTTTGTTTCTCTCCTGGCGGACAGAAGTGAGGTAAGTGAAGGAACTGACCATGGTTAATGGCTGCCACGTGGCACCATGTGGGGGTGGTGGGATGGTGGTGCAGACACTCTGCTGAATAGTTGTGGCCAGCTCCCTTCAAGGAAAAAGTTTGCTTCCGTGGTGCTCTAGTACCTTTGTCCCCAGACCCACAAGCGGTAATCAGCAGTGAAGATATTCTGGAAGATCAACAATTATGGTACATACGTAATTTTCCTTTACTCATCGTAACAGTATATCTTGGAGAGACTCTCCTCCATTGGGCTACAGTGCACCCATGGTTCGTCCACTGACTTTTTTGGAGGTGTCTATAAATGCCTTATGTATGCTATGTGTTCAGCCCCATGCCTTTGCTTTTGTGCCTGGTACTGTTTCGGTCTCCTGGTTCCTCATGGTAGGAGACCCTCTTAGCTTATTTCTGGCGGGCAACAGAGGAGCAGTTGGGCCACCCACGATTATATAGATGTCAGTGTTGAACAACATTGTGGGCGGCCCCAGTTAGCAAAAGTTTTTGAGTGGTCCTGATGCAAAGGAGTTATAGTTTCAAAGGTGTGACCCAATAGAGGAGATTCTTTCAAAGATTTGGTATGGTAAGTAATTGCTGTTTATTTTCTGTGTCTGGCCACAGAGATGGGCTTTTGAGTCTATAATTGTATTGGTATTGTAGACTCAGCAGTGTGCATTTGTTACTTGCTACTTACAGACATGTTCTTGTATTCCACTACTACTGCTGCTGTTTAAGAAAATTTAGGAGTTCTGAAAGTCTGTTTTTAAATTTATTTTACAGTACAACCAACCAGAAGCTTTGGGCAGCTGAACTGCAGAAGACCATTTCCAGAGATTGCAAGTACGTGCTGCTAGCTTCTGAGCAGCTGGTGGGTGTCTGCCTCTTTGTCTTTATCAGACCGCAGCATGCACCATACATCAGGTCAGTGTATATTTCAGCTCTTAGAATGCTGTTGGCGTACACCATTTACATGTCCCTATTTGATCTCAAGCAATGACAACCCTTTTTTCACGACACATGATGATTCAGTAATTTGAGGTTGGAAGGGATTCTGTCCATCATGTTTGCCACCTGCTTCATAAGTAAGAGATAATAAGTATATTGTTCATAGATTTACTGATTGCATTAATTCAATTTTTGCTAACGGGGAAAGAAGGGCTAGGAAATACTTCCTGTATTTAGCCTCGTTCCGGGGGAGGAGGATACAGATGTAAATTGACTGATACCGAACCAAGTTAAACTAATGGGGGTTTTAGTGACTGGAAGAAATTTGACCAGGACACCGGGGAAATTTCCCTACTCCTTTTGAGAAGTGTCATGGGATTTTTTTTTTCCTTTTTGAATTTGTGTGCTTTTTGCTCCTACGGCTGACCAGCCCCCATCGGTCCAACCCCTGAGCCCAGTTCTGTCATCCACTTGCTGGGACTTACCTCTTGCTTCCTGGGTACCCTGGATTGTCCTCCATGGCGGGGTCACCGAAGACCCGCGACTTCCCCTGGCAGAGACTCAGTCAGTACTTTGGGAGCATGCGCCATGGCTGGCGGTCTTGGGCCTGCAACTTGGGGTGGGACGCTCCGTGCCACGCCTGATAGACATTTTTCCTATTTTCTCCCCAGGATGGCAGGCTCGCACACACGGAGACATGTCTATGCACCAGAGAATCTCTGACGTCCTCCCAACCTGATCTCTAGCACCGGCTGAACTGGCGCCTATGGTCAGCCAAGTGGGAGTAGTGCACTGGCGGCTGTTCAGCCTCCCTCCCTGGGATAGAGAGTGTTTGACTGGACACTTGACACACCTCTGCCTGGCCGGCCCTCTGACGATCTGAGCTCATCCCCGAACCCGGGTCGACAGCGTTGTGGGTGGTAGCTCTGCTGCTGCATTGGCGGGCCGGCCGGGATCTTTAATGCCCACTTAAACTACCACCAGAACAGGGAGATTGGCCCTTGGTTTTAACGTTGCATCGGAAAGACAGATTTGTAGGGATACTCCAGCCCCTATTCTACCCAGGATACCCTGTCATTCCCTTGGTAATCAGAAATGTGTCCATCAGTGTGCTAACTGGGAAATGGCCAGTCTTTTTGAATTTGTATATGTGTTCATCCTGCTGAAGGTTCATGCAGAATGTAATGTATCAATGCGCGGGCTCCAGGGTCTTTGTAAAGAACCACCAATAAACAATGTCTTAACGGCTTTTTAATATTTATTTTTACAAACTCTATCATTTTGCCTAAAACATAGGCTTTTTCTCCAGGGGATTCTTATCTAAAAGTAAACATTCAGTAATTTTTATTTTTGGATACTCAATCAAAATGTCTTTATATAAAAATAAGTCATATGGCATACTAAATTGTACCTACTGTTTGAACTCACTAATGTTTTACAGCACAGTTAGCCTGTAGGCTACTCCTGTACCTCTAAAATTGCTGAAATAAAGCAAACTGTATCTTATTACTATTAAGCAATAAGGCACGACAGGATGTGGGTTATTGGGGGATTTACCCACGCCTTGTGTGGTGTGTCATGAGGCGCAGCCGAGTGAATTAACCACACAAGAAGTGGTTAAATCCCCCACTAACCCACACCCTGGTGTGCCTTATTGCGATTATACAATGGACCCATGTGTAAAATAAATTTTAAATGTGTTTAAGTATGTTTTTTTATAAATGCCAGTTCTAGGAGCGTGGATATGTTGTTGATCCACACTCTTTGGCATGTCCCTTTCCCTTTAAATCTTGCCGGAGGTCTTCAAGCTGGCTCCTTCCACCCACCCGGGTAGCATAACTCTCGGCTCTGCCCCATGACGCCAGATCTTCCTTTCCGCTGGAAGATTTGGGTTCCCTCGTGCTAACTCTAGCAATCGTAGGCCCTGGCTTCGCAATGTCGGTTTTTACTGCATTTATCTCTTAAACTCATTCGAGTTGTCGATTCCGATAATAGCATATTGGATATGGAAGACAAGTCACTCCACGGATTTCGCCGGTGTTCATGCAGCCAGAAAATGTCGCCCACTGATCCCCACTTTACCTGTGTGTACTGCCTAGGTGTCAGTCTTGACACCACCACCTGCGCCTTTTGCTTAGCTTTCCATCCTAACGTTTTGGAGGACCGCATGGCACGCCTTAAGCTGGGGAGACTGGAGAAAAGGAACCTGCCGGTGAAATCGAAGGAGGCAAGTTGGGCAGTTTCTGCGGCTGCGGGATCCGCCGAACAGCTAGAGCAGATGAAGGCTTTCAAGGAAGAAGCTGCTCAGGCTTCGGCCAGCCGAAGCTTTTTCGTTCCTCTCAACCTCGGCTCCACCTTCTCAGGTTCCTTTAGGGAGTTGTGCCAGTCTGTTCCTCACCAGGGGTGAGGCGCCCTCGGGCTCGCACTCCTCCCACCCTCACAAGAGGAAGAAGGATCCGAAGTCTTCCTCCAGAAGACGCTCCTGGGACCGAGAGTGGTCTGAGTCCCAGGAAGCGTCAGTCTCGACTTCGGTCGAGATTGCTTCTTCGGCCGCCGGCTTCACGGATCTTCCGTCTGGCCAGGTGGACACTAAGGCATCGGCTGAACTGGCTGAGATTTTTCTCGAGCTGATCGAGCCACTTTTGCTGACTCCAGTCGACAATTTCTCAAGAGAGGACACCTATCCTTTCTTTCCCCGATCACAAGATGCCTCCTGTGGGTGTCTTGATCGAAGGAATCGAACCGGAACCTCGTTTTTCCCCAAGTCCAGTTCCCCCCCGATTCACCTAACTAACCCCATCAGTCTCGATCGAGGACTCTGTCTTCTTCGACCGGAAAATCGAAGAAAGGCCATGGGCATTCAAAAAGAAGCGCCGCCGCAGATCCTTATCCTTCTGGGACGAGGAGAGGCTTCAACAGAAACTCTGTTGACGCTATGAGGAGCTTATGTGACAACATCTTATTTTGGCTGGGCAGAAGCCGGCTACGCTGTCTGCCCCGGCCATTACTTGGCCTGCGCTTCAAGGGCCTACACCGACCCCTCCGGAACCGAAGGCTTCCTTCTTCCACCTGGGGGGCTGGTCCGTATTCCGGCTAGGCCCATACCGATCTCGCCACCTATTAGGGTGGAGCCACCTCCTAAGCAGCCCTCCAGTGGGGCTCCCTCAAAAGAGGACCGTCCAGACACCGGGCTTCCCCGACGTCTGTCCATCACGGTCACTCCTGATCGTCCTCGGCGGATCGAAGGGGACATGGGCGGGAGACCACTGTACCCGACTCCTTGAATTCGGATGCCACCAGTTTTCACTCCCATCCTGCTGATGAGGAGTCACTCACGGCGGCCTTGGAGGAAGGCCTCTCCTCCTTTCAGGGCATTCTAGCCTTATCTCCGATTCTACCAGGAAGCCCTTGGAGTCCATCCAGAAAAAGGCGGTATACCCCCTTACGGATATCCTTAAGAGGGGGGATACCCCGACAGAGGCCTTTCCAATAAGCGGAAGCCATTACAGGTCCGGCCCTTGGGCTTTGGCAGCGTCCAGCTTCCTGCCCAGCACTGTCTGCCCATATGGCCCATAAGTACACAGTGCCTATGGGATCCCTGCCGAGATTCACGGAACATCCCTCGGCTGAGAGCCTGGTGACTGCTTCTGTCTTTAGACGTACTGGTAGCTCGGCCGACACCAGCCTACTTCTGGACAAGGAGTCCAAGAACATGGACCACCCTACCCATAAGGTCTACGTGGCCTCTTCCTTGGGCCTTCATCAGGTCAGTTTGACTGTAATCATGGCACACTTCTCCCATGCCCTCCTAGGGTCATTGGATGAAGTACTTCCTCACTTTCACGCGGACATGCAGACCACAGTCAAGCAAGTTCGTGATCAGGGCTGTGCTGTTTTGCCAAACAGCAGCTCCAGATGGCCCTGGACATTGGGGGTTCTTGTGCCCGCTCTTTAGCAGCTGCAGTGGCCACCCGCCGCAGGGCTTGGCTGCGGTTATCTTCCTTTCCGGCGGATTCCCAGCACAAGTTAGCTGATGTGCCTTTCCTTGGTACCGACTTGTTCGGCCTAGGAGTGGCAGGCCATCTTCAGTGTATTGAACAGTCCAATGCCACCCTGGATGCCACTTCTGCTAAGGGTTCCTCAGGCAAGAACCAGCAGAAGAGGAGGAGGAAGCCTTTTCGGCAGTCCTCCCCTGTGGTCAGGCGGCCCTCATATCAAGGAGGTCAGCAGCACCAACAGCAGCAGAAGGCTCAAGCTTGGCGCCCTAGGCCGAAGCAGGGCCCTCAGCAGCCCCGTAAAGGAGGCCGAGGTGCTGGTCCAGGAGCTTCCTCCTCCTCTTCTAAGCCTACTCAGTGACGGGTTGGGGGTTGCCACTACTACACCCGTCACGCCTGCCCTGGGTCCTCCCATGGGGGGTTGGCTCCGCCACTTTCTTTCCGCCTGGTCCGATATCACGTCAGACAGGTGGGTTCTAGAAGTGGTAGGGCAGGGACTGCCTCTGGAATTTCAGCAGTACCCGCCCAGCCGAGCCCGTGCCCCTCGGGAGGAAAGGATCTCAGCTCGCACGTAGTTGGCTCTTCGAGATGACATAGCTCAGCTCTGCCGCAAGGAGGCAGTAGCTCCAGTGCCAGTAACGCCTGTAGACCCAGGCTTCATATCCAAGTACTTCCTGGTGCCCAAGTGGACGGGGGGGTTGGTGCCCCGTCCTAGATCTCCACGACCTGAATCAGTATCTCAGGTCTTGCACCTTCCGGATGGTAACTCTGAACCAGATCATACCATCCCTGGAGCGAAACGTGGTTTTGTTCACTGTATCTACAGGATGTGTTTTTTCACATCCCAGTCTGTCTGTCCCACCAGCGATTCATCCGCTTCAGGGTCAAAGGGACCCTGTATGAGTTCCAAGCCATGCCGTTCAGCCTGTCATCAGCCCCTCGGGTCTTCACCAAATGCATTGCAGTGGTGGCAGCCCATCTTTGGCTTCGAGGAGTTCAGATTTATCCTTATCTCAACGACTGGCTCCTGGCAGGTTCCTCCCTTCAGGAGGTGGAGAGATCCAGGGACCTGGCTCTCAGAACCTGCTCTCAGCTTGGCCTCCTGATGAATGAGGCCAAGTCGGAAC
The DNA here is from genome assembly GCA_016271365.2 of Neoceratodus forsteri. Taxonomy (NCBI): domain Eukaryota; kingdom Metazoa; phylum Chordata; order Ceratodontiformes; family Ceratodontidae; genus Neoceratodus; species Neoceratodus forsteri. The sequence goes on along the minus strand of CM057459.1, from coordinate 438,176,721 downwards.
TCGTGCCATCTCATGTGATGGGCTTCATCGGGGCAGAGCTCAACTCTTGTCAAGCCAGAGCTCGGCTCCCGGCAGACAGGGCGGAGGTTCTTTCCTCCTTTGCCCGATCATTTCTGGCTGGGCTCTTGCACCCTGCCCGGGACTTTTTGTGCCTTCTGGGTTACATGGCGGCGTGCACCTCAGTGGTCTGTTGGGCCAGGTAGCACATACACCCCCTTCAGTGGGAGCCGGCCGCCCAGTGGACTCACCGCCACGGTCATTTCAACCAGCTGATCACTGTAACCCAGAAGATGTGGGACGCTCTCCAATGGTGGACCACCCAGAACGGTTGCAGGAGGGGGTCCCATTTGTCCGCCCCGAGACGACGGTTGTTCTCACGACCGATGCCTCTCTCATGGGCTGGGGAGGACAATAGGGCCCACGGGTTCTGGACCCCCGAGGAGTCCCGATGCCACATCAACTGTTGGAGCTCAGAGCAGTCAGACTGGCACTGTCAGCATTCGCTCCTCAGCTCCGGGGTCAAGTGGTTCAAGTCCAGACAGACAACACCACGACCATGTACTACCTCAACAGACAGGGCGGCATGCACTCCCATCTGCTGTGCAAGGAGGCTCTCCGCAACTGGATAACTGGATCCTCGTCAGCTGGTTGGAGGCGGATCTCCTAGCCATCCATGTGGCGGGAGTCTCGAACCAGCTGGCGGATGCTCTCAGCCGCATAGGCCAGACATCCCACAAGTGGTCACTCCATCCAGAGGTAGCTTACAGTCTGTTCTCCCATTGGGGTAAACCATTGGTGGACCTGTTTGCCTCCAGGGAAAACGCCAAGCTGAGTCTGTTTCATGCCCACCCCCATCAGCAGGGCTCGCTGCAGGGAGATGCCTTTTCGAGACCGTGGACCCCAGGCCTCCTCTATGCCTTCCCTCCATTTCCCTTGATCCACAAGGTGTTATTCAAGGTGAGGAAGGACAAGGCGAAGGTGATTCTGGTAGCCCCAGATTGGCCGCGCCAATTCTGGTACCCAGATCTCCTCAGCCTCAGCTGCAGGCCCCCGGAGCGGCTTGGTACACACCTGGACCTGATATCACTGAACCAAGGGAAGGTATTCCATCCAGACCTTCAAGGTGGTCTGAGTTTCATCTTAATCAGGTGTTGACTCTGCCGGTATACTACCCTAACTACACCTCGGATGCCGAGTACAGGCACCATACTGTGGACCTGAGACATGCTTTCTCCTACTATAAGGAAAGAACGGCGGATATTCGTGGAGTGGTTCGCCAGCTGTTTGTCACCTACGCTGAAGCTGCTTCTGGCAGACCTGCAGCCAAATGGACCATTGCAAGATGGATCACGTCATGCATAGGTATGTGCTATGAGTTGGTGGGCAACAAACCTCCCAGAGGGCTAAGAGCTCATTCTACCTGCCATACTGCTGCATCGGTGGCTGCTTCCAGGGACATCCCTTTCCAGGAAATCTGTCGGGCTGCTACCTGGAAGTCAGCAAACACCTTTATTTCCCACTACCACATCGACCTTGAGTCACTCCGGGATGCTGGTTTTGGGGCCTCGGTTCTCCAATCTCTGTTTCCTAAGTAGGGGGTGTGCGCCTTGCCTCCCTCCTCCCGGAGAACTCCTAGGAGTCTGCCAAAGAGTGGGATGAACAACATATCCACGCTCCTAGAAGAACAGGTTACTCACCTGTAACAGTAATTCTAGGAGTGGTATATATTGTTCATCCCACCCCCACCCGACCTCCCAGCTTAAGGCGACAACCTTGCTTCCAGCGCGGCTAAGATCTGCCGTCATGGGGTGGAGCTGAGAGTTATACCACCCCGGATGGGTGGGAGGAGCCAGCTTGAAGACTTCCGGCAAGATTTAAAGGGAAAGGGACATGCCAAAGAGTGTGGATGAACAACATATACCACTCCTAGAACTACTGTTACAGGTGAATAACCTGTTCTTCTCAGCCGTGGGTTATTACAGGATGTACCACGGTCATGTGATGTGTTTTGACTAATGAGGTTATAGGATTTTCATACCCCATTGTATAATCTCTTATTTATTATTTGAAAAACTGACAACCACTGAACTGTTCCAAGTGCCCATTGTTCTGTGTAATGACATTTGACTGTGAGAGAACGCCAACAGAGACATGCCGTCCTCTTGAGCCTGCAGGAACTCCTGACAGCAGAACGACGTGTGTGGTGATGTCCACATTCCTGCTAGGCAACTGACAACACTGTGCTTCCCAAACATGGGAGAACAGCAGGAGCTGATTTTGTTTTGGGATTTTATACTATATTTCAACCTTAATGAATTGCACTTGGTTGATGAAATAGAATAAGTGCTATTCATAAAGATTTAAACGTAATAAACAAATCAGCGTTTTGGTATATACCTGGCTTCAGGTGCACAATAGAACCTGCAGCAAAGCTGCTGCTGTTCTCATACGTTTGGGAAGTACAGTGTTGTAAGTTGCTTAGCAACTGAGCGTGGTCATCCCCACACATGTCGTTCTGACGTCAGGAGTTCCTGCAGGCTCAAGACGACAGCGTGTCTCTGTTGGCATTCTCTCACAGTCATACGCCATTACATAGAACGCCAGTGGGTAAGAGAAAAACTTTCAGCACAAACATTTTAAGATTCTTTAAGATTTATAAATGAAACAACTATTCTTTTTGATCAAGTAAATGGAATGAGTTACAAGAGGTCTTCGTTATTTTTGTAGCAGTGGGCACTCAGAACAATTCTGGAGTTGTTGTTTTTACAAATAATAAATCCGAGATAGTAATAAGAAACAGTTTGCTTTATTTCAGCAATTTTAGAGGTATGGGAGTAGCCTACAGGCTAACTGCGCTGTAAAGCATTACTGAGTTCAAACAGTAGGTACAAGTTAGTATGCCACATGACTTTTTATTTAAATACATTTTGAGTGAGTATCCAGAAAGAAAACTTACTAAATGTTTTCATGTATGTTTACTTTTAAATAAGAATCCACTGGAAAAAGCCAGTGTATTAGGTGAAACATTGGGGTTTGTAAAAATAAATATTGAAAAGCCTTCAAGACTGTGTTTATTGTGATTCTTTCCAAAGAACCTGGGACCTTCACATTGATACATTGCATTCTAATCAGAAATGTGTCCAGACTTAGCTTGAAGAAAAGTTACTGTCCTCATATCTACTGTCTCCTCTGCTGGTAAGCTGTTCCATATGTTCACCACTCTCTCTGAGAAGAATGCCACCTAATATCGCACTTTCAGTTACTGCCTCAGAGCTTCAGGGTGTCTCCCCACATCTGTACCTGGTCAGACATTTCCATCTGTTCGAGCTTGTTGATACCCTTGAATGTGTGGAACACTGCGATCATGACCTCTCTTAGCCTCCTTTTCACCAGGGGAGAACGTTATGGGCATACAACATCTCCTCATCGCTTTTGTCCTCCATAGCCCTGATCGTTTTGGTGGCTCTTTGTTTTTTTTTTTGTTTTTTTTTTTAGCCCTCTTCTTCTCTGCCATGGTGGAACTTCTTCAGGGAGTCCCTAGACTGTGATCCCCTAATCCCTTCTCGGGTACCTACCGTGGTGTCGCTCGGACCTACCTCCATGCTGCCTCGGCCTACCCCCCCCCGGTGGAGAGTGGGGAGGGGACCCTTTATACCCCCTCCAGTCCATCAGTAGGTCCATCTGCGGCATCCAGCTGTAGCCCGGTTATGGGTTATCTGGGGCAGTCGGATCCCATCTCTGTCCTCCACGGCAGGTTCCTTTTTCTGTTTTTCTGTCTCCTCCCACAGGACTTGAGCACGCTAGGGAAACCCAGGGGCGGCGCACGTCGAGACGTGTGAGCGCTCCGGTCCCCAGCCCATGTCCTCCCTCCCTTCTGTCTGCAGTCCCGCTGCGTCTCCACCCGTGGTCACCCAGGTGGCGGTAGAGCTGCGGGACATGCATCCTCTGCCTCCCCAGAGGAGGAGAGCGGCTGCTGGGTGCTCAATCCTCCTCCCTCCGGCCGACCCTCCAGCCGCCCGAGTCCGTTCCCAAACCCGGGTTGCTGGCGCCATGAGCAGTAACCCTACCGCTGCACCAGTGGGCTGACCTTGGTGGCCCTTTGTTGAACCCTCTTGTTTGACTCATGGTTGTTTTTGTGTCGAGGAGCCCAAAACTGGACGCAGTACTCCAGGTGCTGTTTGACCAGTCTTGTAAAGTGGTAAGATTATCCCCCCTTCACTGTTGGTCACCACCCTTTAAATGCACCCCGGCATTCTGCTGACCCTCTTTACGGAGGCTGTGCACTGCTTGCCATGCCTTAACCCTTTGTCAGTTATGACCCCTAGATCCTTTTCTTTCATCACAGCAGCCAAAAGAGGGCTGCACATTGTGTGTAGATCCTGCTTGTTTTTCCTCTCCAGGTGTAGCACGTTGCATTTGGCTACCTTGAATCTAAGGCTCCAGGAGCCTGACCAATCGTATAGCTTGTTCAGGTTCTTCTGAAGTGTGTCCCTACCCTTAAGGAATTGTACCACCCTGGCCAACTTATTGTCATCAGTAACCTTAGACAGCTGGAGATCCCAGTGTTAAGATTGTTTATGAAAATGCTGAACAGTAGTGGCCCTAGCACCAGTTCTTGAGGGACTCCACTGAGTGCTCCTCTTAACTCAAAATAGTGCCTGTTCATGACAACCACCTGCTGCCTCCAAGTCAAGTAACAATCCACACTGCGGTGTGTACCACTTTGGTCTACTTCATCCAAACGCTTGTTATGCACCACAGTGTCCAAGGCCTTTCTGAATTCTGCATAGATTGTGTGCGTTACTACTCTGCCTCTGTTCACCTCCCTAGTCACCCCATCGAAAAAGATGATCAAGTTGGTTTGGCACAATCTGCGCCTTATAAAAGCCATGCTGAGAGAGGACAAGAACCTTGACCTCAACCAAGTGCTCCATTATTCTGTTCTTCATAATGGCTTCCAGGACCTTGTCCAGCACTGATATCATGCTGTCCAGACTCAAGTTGCCCAGTTCTGAAGATCTGACTGTGCCCCTTTCTTGAAAGTGGAGACCACATTGGTGTCTTCTGGCACCACAGTGTTCCAGACAGACTCATGAAAGACTACTGCAGGTGACCTAATAAACTGTTCCTTTTAGCTTCAATAACAACCAGAGTTGCATCCTAGCTGCCGCTTGGAACTTATGGCTTGATCCTCGGCAGGTGTCAGTTGCCAGATTGGGTACGATGTATGCAGGCTGCTTCTTGGCTGCAAGTACACAGTAGCTGGACGTGCTACCAATGAATCCAGGAGCACTTTACATTAGGCATCCCATGAAAAAAAGAGATGTTCAGCCTGCAATTACTGGGTTGCTTGTAACTGTTAGATGCCATATGTATTTAAACAACATGTAAGGATTAAAAAGTGTTTAAACAACTTTTCAGTCCTGCATGACATATACATTGTTTTTGATTTCTTGCATCTTGGCTACCCCTGATGCCATGGGAGCTCCTGACAAGCACCCTCTGAGTCATTTTGTGAACACCAGAGCAATATTGATACAGCATGTCAACTATCACTTCTGTCTTTCTCAAAGACCCATACCTTTCCTTGTTTTTAGGGGCCCAATACCTTCCTTCACCTTACTCGTTCTGTGTACAGTGTGTACTGGAAGAAGGCTTTGGTGTCCGCAGTTCCTACTGCTATCATGGCTTCCAGACCCTCCTTGCCTTTTCTTTTTTTCTTTGTTGCTGTTATCAAGCTTTTTCTCCCCATGGGTCTGCTGGCAGGTGGCTTTGAGCTCTCACCTTTAGAGGGCTCCATCCACCCCGAACAGCACGTGGGCTGTCTCCCAGTCCTGGCCTGGTTCGTAGTGAGCCCGCTCCTCACCCCCGCAGTGACACACATCCAGATGCTGGGGTAGCTGTGGATTGGGAGTGTGGTTGGGGCTTCATGTTGCTCACCAGCTTCCCCAGTTTCTGTTTTTTTCCCCCTGCCGTGTTGCTGGGGCATGCACGTGCACTTGGAGGCATATGCACGCTGCAGAGTCCCTCAACACCTCGCTTCAGTGGTGTCCCCAACCCATTCTGCCCTCAGGCCTCCACCTGGGGTGGCCATTCAACACGACTGCCAGTGCTTATTACCTCCCCTAGGAGAGGAGAGCTGTCCTCTGGATGCTTGATCCTCTCTCTCCCAAGCCGTCACCCAGCAACTCACGTTCGCCACCGAACATGGGTTGCCGGTGTGGCAGGAGGCAAGGCACAATGCCTCAGCCATCCATGCCACTGGGCTGGCTCTTGCCTTTTCTTAATTCTAGTCTTGCAATCCTTCGGTGCTTGCTGCTGCTCCGTACTTCATTTTGGCCTGGAAACGACTCATCTGTTTCCAACAGTCACTGGCCATTTTGTTCAGTATCATTTGTCTTTGATTCCTGTTTAGCCAGGACGGGCATGTCTTGGCCCTTTTTCTCTTATAGCTTACAGGGATACAGACCTCTGTGACTGCTTTGTGAATCTTCTGTAACAAAACCCACATATGCACGGAATTACCAGTGTTGTGCTGCTCTTTCAGTCCCTGTATCATCAGGCCCCTCTTCTTGGAAAAATCTGCTTTTCTGAAGTTCCAAGTCATTGTGGCTGAGGCCCCACCAGTCTTTCCTGTCACCAGTGAGCCTACGTGGTTGTAGCTGCCTCCCATCAGTTCCTTGTGTTCACACTGGTGACGACTGTTACGTTTTTCTGCACTACTTGGGCAGACTCATCTCCCACCTTGGCTAGAAATCAGAAACCACAGCTTTCTATGTGTTCAGTTGCTAAGGGCAGTGCAGCCACATTTGCAGTCGACCCACTATTACAAAGAAAGGAGCACACACTTGCATATCAATTTAAAGTTCTTTATTGCAATGCAGAATTCACAGGAACTGAACAAGCACCCCTGGCGTTTCGAGGCACACTACCTCTTCGTCAGGGACTTTTACAATGCAAGAAAGCAGTTTAAATTGATAAGTAAGTGCAATAGTTGGCAGGGAAGCAAACTTGCATCATGGAAACGTAGCTGCTGTTGGCAGATAAACGACTTGTGGCCCATCCAGACTGCTCAGAGTATGTCCATTCAGTCTCCCCAAGTCTGCCTGAATCCCAAAGGCAGCAGCTTTAATCATTCAGCTAAAGGGAAAGTCTCTTGGCTAGGAGGTTCGAGAGCTCCTTTACTTTATACTTGCTATCTCATAGAATACCACTATATAGCTGTATTGATTCCGCCCCCCACAATCAGTGTTTTTCAGCCCCCAAACCACCACTGACTTCTGTCAGTTGAGTCTTGCTGTGCACTGTTGGTGGCCCCTCAGCCCTGTCAGTTGTCGGCCTTACTGCCACAGCTGGTGGGGATCCATATGGGGGGGGTCCAGGGGTACTAACAACAACCCTAAAAACTACTTGGTGCAGATAATTTTGTCCCCAGTTTTCTCCCCCGAAGTTCCTCCCTCCACTCCATGCCTGCATTGGCCAGGATGGCACAGTGTCTCTGTATTGAGAGGAAAGCTCTGTGGCCCAACCACAGGAGGGCACTGTGGCACCCAAACTCACTGCTAGCCCACCCCCAAGGAGATGCACTACCAAGTGTCAGTGTCATGGAAAGTGTTATTCTAGGGATGTGGATATGTTGTTCAATCCACACTTTGTGGCAGGTTCCTTGCTGCTTTAAATCTTACCAGAAGGTCTTCAAGCTGGCTCCTCCCACCCACCCACCCGGTGAAAACCCTCGGCTGTGCCCCTATGACATCAGATCTTCCTTACCACTTGGAAGCTCAGGTTCCCTCTTTAGCGCTCTGTGTTTTAGGCCTGGATCCAAACTCTTCAGGTTTTCCAAAAATTATTTTAAAGTTTACTAGACCACAGTCTTCATCTTCCCTCACGACTGCAATGGACAAATCCACTCCTGGCTTCCATCGGTGCCCTTGCGGGCAGAAGATGTCCCGGATCGATCTGCACTCCGCATGAGTTTACTGCCTGGGTCTTGCCCATGATCCACAGCCCTGCGATCTGTGCAAGTCCCTCTCGGCTTCAGTTTTAGAGGACCGCGCTGTCAGACTACAACTTGGGTGTCTCGAGAAGGGGTACCCACCGGTGAAGTCAAAGGAGCCCGTTGGGCGGTGTCCGCGGCTGTGGGCTCCACGGAGCAGCTGGAGCAGTTGATCACCCTCGAGGAGGAGGCGGCCCAGGCCACTTCATCTTCCTCCTCGGCTGCGGCATTAATCCTGCTCTCCTTGGGCTCCTCCTACACTGCTTCTTTTAAGGAGTTTTGCCAGTCCCTCTCCACCAAGGGAGAACGGCCATCGGGACATACCAGTCGGTCCAAGAAAACAGAACCAAAAGGTAAGTCCCACCATCGACGTTCACGGGAGCGGGAGAAATACCCTTCACTGGACCGTCGGCTCTTGACTTCGGTCGATGTTGCGGCTAAAGCCACTGACTTCACGGTGTCCCTGTCAGGTCAGCCGGCCGAGACATCCGTTCGATGCAGTCGAGATTTTTCTCGACCCATTGGACGGTTTGTGGACTGGAGAAGCCGACAACCCTTATTCACTAGTTTCCCCCGGTGGTAACCGAGGACTTGCACGTGCTTGCTGTGCCGAAGTCCCCAGTCAAGGACCCTGAACCGAGGGAGGAGCAGGTTTCCCCCGCCCCTCTATGACCCACCCTCGGCGACCCCGAAGGTCTTGGTCTCAGTCATCTTCCAGGTCAAATAGGTGCCGCCGACATCGGCGGTCTCTGTCTCGGCACCATGGAAAGTGGCATCGCCGCTCATCCTCTTCGGAGGATAGGCTCTGACGTAAGTTACACCAGCGCTATGAGGACATGATGTGGCAGCAACTTTTGTTGACCAGTAACAAGCTGACTCCGTTGCCTTTTCTGGCCATTAAGTGGCTGTCACTGGAGTGACCGAAGCAACCCCTCGTAGTTGTTGAGGAGCCGACCCCGACACCAGTTGTTTGGCCGAAACCGGCTGTTCCATCCATTGTGGTGGAACCATCGCCTCCTCAACCGAAGACTGGGGCCCCAACCAGCGATTCTCTGTTGGGTCAGGGCTTGCCCCACAGGTTGTCGGTCACCCTCACTCCCGATCGGCCTGGGCAGGTGGAGGGGTCTCCTGTTCTGCTCTCAGATTGGCCTCCTCATCAACGAGGCCGAATCGGAACTCGTGCCATTGCAGGTGATTCAGTTCATCGGGGCAGAGCTCGACTCTCTTCGAGCCAGAGCTCGGCTCCTGGCAGTCAGGACCGAGGTCCTTTCCTCCTTTGCCCAATCATTTCTGGTTGGGCAGTTGCGCCTTGCCCAGGACTTCCTGTGCCTTCTGGGCCTCATGGCTGCCTGCACCATCGTGGTCCACTGGGCCCGCTGGCATGTGCGCCCCCTGCAGTGGGGGCTGGCCAGCTAGTGGCCACAGCGCTCCAGTCCTTTGGACCAGCTGGTGACAGTGACCCAGGAGATGTGGGCTGGCCTGCAGTGGTGGCTTGTCCCAGCTCATCTGCAGGAGGGTATCCAATTTTTCCACCCCAAGCCGACGGTCATGCTAACGACCGACGCCTCTCTGATGGGTTGGGGTGCCCATCTGGGGAATCTCCGTGCCCACAGTCTCTGGTCCCCTCAGGAGTCTCGATGCCACATCAACCTGCTGGAGCTTCCAGCGGTTCGACTAGCCCTCACCGCCTTCGCTCTGTTTGTATGGGGTCAGGTGGTTCTGGTCCAGACGGACAACACCACGACCATGTACTACCTCAACCGTCAGGGCAGGACACACTCCTTGCCTGTGTGCAAGGAGGCTCTCTGCATCTGGTCTCTCGTGATCAGCCTGGAGGCGGATCTCCTAGCTATCCATGTGGCAGGAGCCTCCAACAGTCTGGTCGATGCCCTCAACCGGATAGGCGCTGCATCTCACGAGTGGTCACTCCTGCCGGAGGTAGTGCAAGAACTGTTCTCCCATTGGGGCACCCCTCAGGTGGACCTGTTCGCCTCAAGGGAGAATGCGAAGCTGAGGCTGTTTCACGCCCACCCCTCTCAGCAGGGCTCACTGCAGGGGGATGCCTTCTCGAGGCTGTGGACCCTGGACCTCTTCTACTCCTTCCCTCCATTTCCCTTGATCCACAAGGTGCTTCTCAAGGTGAAGAGGGACAAGACGGAGGTGATTCTGGTAGCCCCAGACTGGCCTCGCCAGTTCTGGTACCCAGATCTCCTCAGCCTCAGCTCCAGGCTACCAAGGCGGCTTCCAGCCCGCCCGGACCTGATCTCAGTAGACAAGGGGAAGGTTCTCCATCCGGACCTTCAATCCATGCACCTGACAGCCTGGTTCCTGAGCGGCTAGAGTTCCAGGCCTTGGGTCTTTCCAACAAGGCCCTCAACGTTGTTGAGACGTCCAGTAAGGAGTCGACCAGAAAATGCAATGCCTTCAAATAGAAACATAGAATTTGACGGCAGATAAGTACCGCTTGGCCCACCCAGTCTGCCCATTTCCCTACCTAGTGGATAAGTTGCAGATCCTAGTTAACCAGCAGCCTACTTCTTCCTACCCCAACCCCCTAGAATTGCCTTATGACTGTCCCATGCATGCTTGAATTCCACCACTGTTTTTGACTCCACGACCTCCTCCGGAGGCCGTTCTATGCATCCACAACCCTCTCTGTGAAAAAATACTTCCTTAAATTACCTCTGAGCCACTCCCTCTATCTTCAAATTGTGCCCTCTATTCTTGCACACCTCTTATTTTGAAAGATGCTACCCTCTTGGACTTTGTTGATTCCCTTGAGGTACTTGAAAATTTCTATCATGTCTCCCTCTCCCTCCTTTCCTCGAGGCTATACATATTAAGCTCCTTAAGTCTCTCTTCATATGTCTTCCGGTGCAGACCCTGCACCATTTTAGTTGCCCTCCTCTGGACAGCTTCCATTCTGTCTATGTGTTTGCGGAGATTGGGTCTCCAGAACTGCACGCAGTACTCCAGATGGGGTCTCACCAGCTGTCTGTACAGAGGGATAATAACTTCCTGTTTTCTACTGGTGATGCCTCTCCCTATGCATCCCAGTATCCCCCAGCCATCCTTGCTGCCCTCTCACATTGCTTGCCCACCTTTAGGTCATCTGATATGACTACCCCCAGGTCCCTTTCCATTTTTGTTGTTGTTAGTATCTCACCCCATTGTGTACTCTTCCCTGGGTTTTTGTTTCCCAGGTGCATTACCTTGCACTTCTTAGCATTGAATCTAAGCTGCCATACATTTGACCATTCCTCTAACCTTGCCAAGTCCCTTCTCATCCTTTCCACCCCACCTTGTGCATCATCTGTTGCAGATCTTTGTGTCATCTGCAAAGATACATACTTTTCCTTCCAGTCCCTCTGCAATGTCGCTTATAAAGACATTGAAGAGGACCAGTCCTAATACTGAACCCTGCGGTACCCCACTAGTAACCCCGCTTTCTTCAGAGTGGACTCCATTTACTATTACTCTCTGTGTCCTATTCTCCAGCCAATTCTTTACCCAGGCTGTCATCTTGGGACCCACTCCCAGGCTGGCTAACTTGTATATTAATCTTTTGTGTGGGACTGTGTCAAATGCCTTGCTAAAAGTCTAGGTAGGCCATGTCCACAGCCCTCCTGATCTACTACTTTGGTCACCTAGTCAAAGAAATCTATCAGATTTGTCTGGCATGACCTTCCCACTGTGAATCCATGCTGCCTTGGGTCCTGTGCCCCTCTGGCCTCTAGATGCTCGACAGTTCTTTCCTTCAGATGTGATGCCATCATTTTCCCTACCACTGAGGTTAAACTAGCAGGTCTGTAGTTTCCTGCTTCAGCCTTGCTCCCACTTTTCTGAAGGGGAATCACATCTGCCCTCCTCCAGTCCACGGGTACTACCCCATCCTCCCATGATTTGTTAAAGAGGGTAGTCAGTGGTGTCACTAGTTCTACCCTTAGTTCTTTTAGAATTCTGGGATGATCCCATCAGGCCCCATTGCTTTGTCCACCTTCAGTTTTAAGAGTTCTTCAGAACCCTTTCTTCTGTAAATGGGCAGGTATCAACTTCTGTATCAGAGTGTTTCTACTGTTTGTTTAAGTACCTCCCTCTTCCTTTGTAAATACTGAGCAAAAATATTTGTTTAGTATCTCTGCCTTTTCTCAGTCACCCTGCCCACCCTCCCTCCCTTTATTAAGCCTCACTATCCCTCCTTGGTCTTCCTTCCGCTCCTGATGTACCTATAAAGGTTTTATCCCCCCTCCTTAACCGAGTTGGCTGTCTTTCCTCGGTTTGGGCCTTTGCTGTTCTGACTGCCTTCCAGCTTCCTTTTGCTTTAACTGATACAGTTCTCTGTCCTGCTCCTTCTGTGATTCCTTGTACTTCCTGAGATGCTTTCTTTTTCTCTTGATCCTTCACTGCCACTTCCTTTGAGAACGATAGTGGTTTCTTACATCGTTCGTTTTGTTTATTGCTTCACACAAGGCTTTTACCTCTGTGATGGCAGTTTTATTATTCCCATTGTTCTTCCCCCCTCCTTCCTGCCCATTTGCTAGTGCATTCCTTAGGCACTCACCCATTTTAGCAAAGTCAGCCCTCCTAAAGTCCAGTACTTTTGCCTTTGTAATGGCTTGACTCTATTGCTGTGTTTATTGTGAACCATAATGTTGATGGTCACTAGTTCCCAGATGGCTACCACTTACATCTGTGATCCTCTCTTCATTCCATTTGAGGGAACCAGGTCTAAGATTGCTCCCTCTCGGTGGGCTCCAATACTAGTTGTCTAAGGCATACCCCTGTAGGGCATCTAGAATAACCCCACTCTTCAAAGTGGCTGCTGCACGAGGAAGAGATTCTCCATTTGGTGTCAGGACAAGGGGTGGACCCCTCTTCCTGTCCCTTGGCTAGTATTGTGGACTACCTGTGGTCTCTTTCTCAGCTAGGGCTTCGGACGATGACCCTCAAGGTGCACCTGGCAGCTATCTCTGCTTACCGGGTGTGGGCAGGCAAGCAGTCGGTGGCACAGGAGAAGGTGGTCGGGCACTTTTTCAAAGGCCTTGATCACATATCTCCTTTGGTGCGAGAACCTCCACCTCCGTGGGATCTACTGCTGGTATTGGCTAAGCTAATGGGCAAGCCATTTGAACCGATACACAGGTGCGATGTCTCCCACCTGTCGTGGAAGACTGCCTTCTTGGTGGCTATAATGTCAGCCAGAAGGATGGGAGCGCTCCAGGCACTTTCCATCGAGTCTGCTTATCTGGTCTTCCATAGGGACAAGATTGTTCTGCTCCCCCACCTGAAATTCCTTCCGAAGGTGGTGTCCGAGTTTCACCTTAACCAGGTGTTGACTTTGCTGGTGTTCTACCCCAGTCACACCTCAGAGGCTGATTATAGGCTCCATACTTTGGACCCTAGAAGAGCGCTCGCTTATTATAAGGAGCAAATGGCTGAAGTTCGGGGAGAGGGTTGCCAGTTGTTTGTCACCTACCCAGAAGCTGCACCTGGCAGACCTGCAGCCAAGCAGACGATAAGCAGGTGTGTCACCTCCTGCATAGATCTCTGCTGTAGGTTGACGGGCATGGAGCCTCCTGAAGGGATAAAAGCTCATTCTACCCGACATACCGCTGCTTCTAGGGACATCCCTATCCAGGAAATCTGCAGGGCTGCTACCTGGAAGTCAGCACACACCTTCATTTCCCATTACCACATTGACCTAGAGTCACGCCGGGATGCTGGTTTTGGGACCTCGGTTCTCCAGTCCTTATTCCCTAGGTAGTGGGTGTGCGCCTTGCCTCCCTCCTCCCGAACTGCTAGGAGTCTGCCACAAAGTGTGGATTGAACAACTTATCCACGTCCCTAGAAATACAGGTTACTCACCTGTAACAGGAGTTCTAGGGTGGTATATGCTGGTCATCCCACCACGAAACCTGACCTCCCGGCTTCAATGCAACCTGGCTTCAAGTGGCTAGATCTGGTGTCACAGTGTGGAGCCAGGTATTTACCACCGGGTGGGTGGGAGGAGACAGCTTGAAGACCTTCCAGCAAGATTTAAAGCGGCAAGGAACCTGCCACAAATTGTGGATGAACAACATATACCACTCCTTGAACTCCTGTTACAGGTGAGTAACCTGTATTTTTTAGTTGCCATACTTCTGCTTGAGAAATTTCAGAGCTACAGGCTGTAATGTGTGAGCCTCCGTATTTGATTTTTCACAAAGACAGTCTCTCTTTACATACAGATCCTAAGTTTTTGCCGAAGATTGTGTCCAAGTTTACTTTAAATCAAACAGTCCATTTTCCAGTTTATTTCCTGGAGTACACCAGTCCAGGGGAAGAATTACTCCATACTTCGGATGTGCATAGAATCCTCCAATGTTATGTAAATTGCACCATGGACTGCAGAAAGTCCTTCCAGCTTTTTCTTTCGTTCAGTCCAGGAAAAAGTCTCCCCCGTGCCTAAACAGTGCCTGTCATAATGACTGGCAAACTGTATTACTTTCTGTGAACAGGAATTACGGTAAGGAACCTCCTCGTGCGGTGCATCATCATTCTTTCAGAGACATGGCAACTTCTGTTGCTTGTTTCAGAAATGTCTCAGCTGCTCAGATTTGTGCAGCTGCCACTTGAAATACTGTGTCCACACCTTCACTAAACATTATAGAGTGATGGAACTGCTTCCACCAGTCAGGACCTGGCATCTACTGTACCTTTTATCCTAGCATACAGTAAGTGCCTCTCGCATTGTCCCACAGTTGATTTGCACCGCAGTCCTTCTCATCAAACAGTGATTGTCACTGTGTACAAGAAGTCACGGCTCATCAGCAAGTAGATAATCTGCCTTTTGAGTTAGTGATGATGAACACAATGGCACGGATAAACAGTAATTCCAAACAGGAAAAACGCAATACAGTCCAGTGACAGTAAATCGTAAAGTGAATCCTGGCAAATCAGTTAGTAACAGAAGTGTTTAAAGAAAAGTGCCCGAATTAGACAAATGGGTGACAATGCACGTCCCCCACTGGACAAAGACAAAGCCTTTTTTGCGGCTGCAGGGGGCGGAGCCCTGCAGACGTCTTGCTGTCACTTTGAGGGGGCACATCAGACTCCCACCAAAGCACAACTCTGGAGTTGCTATCCCTCCACTATCTGAAATCACTACATGGGTGTGTGTTGGGGGGAGAGGGGGAGGAGTTCCTTTCCAACATGCAGCATACTCATGCCAGCTCAGTCCCTGCTCTCCTGATTTCCCTAACATGTTGTCAGGATTTCTGAGAAAACTTAAAAATGTGTCGAGTAGCACATTCTGATAGACAAATCAGAACTGAAGCTACTGATGTGGCTAGACCTGAATTTTAGAAAGAATGTGTAAATTTTGTTGCATCGTAGTAAGTGATTTTTGTGTCTTTCAATGCAAAGAAGTGCGTAATCCAAGACTAACATAGTGTAGTGGTGATGTGATATGCACATACCTGGCTATACACTGTTGCACATGAATCAAGCCTTATTATGTGCTTACCAGGGTATGCAGTGAGGTACGAGGCAAAGGCAAGTGTGTTAACATAACAAAGGTGAGTGTGTATCAGGTCAATCACACAAAAGTGACACAAGGTTTGCAGAATGACTGCACTCAGAATTGTACATTGTGATCGAGCAAAGGTATGCAGTAACCTTGATAGATACTGAGGCACAGTGCAGAGCCAAGTGTGTTCATGTAACCAAGGTGAGTGTATCTCAGCAGCCGATCACACCAAGTGACTAGATTTGCAGAATAACTCCACTCACAAATGTACGTGGTGATGTAGTCATGGTATGTGCTTACAAGGATATGCTGTGGGACACAAGGCAGAGCAAAGTGTGTTCACGTAACCCGGGTGAGCGTATATCAGAGGCAGATCAAACAGAGTGACAAAAGGTTTTCAGAATAAGTGCACTCACTATTGTACATAGTTATCAAGCAATGGTATGCAGTTACTTGGGTGGACACTGAGGCATGAGGCAGAGCTCAGTGTGTTCATTTAACACAGGGTAGCGTGTTAGGGTTTGCAGAATAAGTTCAATCGCATTTGTACATAGAGATGGAGCCATGGTATGCACTGAGGCTCAAGGCAGAGACAAATGTGTTTATGCAGCCTAGGTGAGAGTATATCCGAGGCCATTCGCAGAAAGTGAGCCAAGGTTTGCAAAATAAGTGCAGTCACATTTTGACAGTGATGGAATCATGGTATGCTTTTTCCTGGGTATGCACTGAGGCATGCGGTAGAGCCAAGTGTCTTCATGTAACTGAAGTGAACATATAGTGTAGGCCAGTCACACAAAGTGACACAAGATTTGCAGAATAACTGCATTCACAGTTGTACACTGTGATGGAGCCATGGCATATTGCTTTCCTGCATATGCACTGAGGCACGAGGCAGAGCCAAGTATGTTCAAGTAACCTAAGTAAGAATATAGCAGAGGCCGATCACAGAAAAGTGACATAAGGTTTACCAGTTGTACCTTGTGATGCAGCCATGGTATGCACTTACCAGGGTGTGCAGTGAGGCACGAGGCAGAGCCAAGTGTCTTTGTGTAACCCAGGTGGGTGTACATTGGAGGCCGATCACATAAAGTGACAGAAGATTTTTCAGAATAACTACAATCACAATTGTACATGGTGACCAAGCAAAGGTATGCAGTTGTCTGGGTAGACACTGAGGCACAAGGCAGAGGGAAGTGTTCATTAACACAGGTTAGCATATATCAGAAGCTGATCACACAAAGTGAGACTCAAGTTTGTAGAATAAGTGCAGTCTCAGTTATACATACTGAGCAAGCCATGGTATGCAATTTCATGGGTATGTGCTGAGGCACGAAACAGAGCCAAGTGTGTTCATTTAACCAAGGTAGGCAAATACCAGAAGCCTGTCACACAAACATGACACATGGTTGCAGAATAACTGCACTTACAATTGTGCATTGTGAAACAGCCATGATATGCTCTTTTCAGGGTATGCAGTGATGCACAAGCAACTTGTTTCCAGATGTATCCTGGGGAAGGGGTATGGAGAATAGTACAGTAGGAAAAAAATGAAACAGTAATTAACAGTATTACAAAAATATTCATATATAGCAATACAGTACATCAAAGGAACATAATTATAAATGTTGCAAATATACATATTTATAGAAATTATGTCTGCGAGATCCTTACTGGCAGCAGTTTACTGGTGGAACTGCATTTTGTGTAACACCACTATCTTTGTTGCTCTGATGACTTCATCCTTCAGCAACTTTAATGTTAAAATGGAGGAGAAATGCAATGATAACTTCTGGGGGCTGTAATTTTTCTATTTACAAACCAAATTTGGCCAGAATTAGGACTGCTGGCAGCTGGAGGAAGCACACAACAGTTGCATGTAAGGAGTTAGGAAAATATTGCTGTGAAAAGATGTGAGACTTCCCATCGACTCGTTTCTGGTTATTGCACTTGCACTAAGGCAGAGGGGGTCACTCTTTGAC
Source organism: Neoceratodus forsteri (assembly GCA_016271365.2). Taxonomy (NCBI): domain Eukaryota; kingdom Metazoa; phylum Chordata; order Ceratodontiformes; family Ceratodontidae; genus Neoceratodus; species Neoceratodus forsteri. Next base: position 438,159,239 of record CM057459.1, on the reverse strand, counting down.
TTTTCAGTATCTGCAGTACAATGAATGAATCAATCAAACTTTATTTAACCAGACTTTACACCTTTGAGTGAGCTCCCGTGCAAGATGGTCGTGGACAACACATATGTAATGACAGCAATCAACGACAAGGGTATAGGGATAAACAACAAATACATATAGAAAATTTCAGTCATCGTTACATCTTAGGAATGTTACAGGAGTTGCTACCTACAGTCACAAGGATTAACATGTTTTAATTCAATATAAACTACAACAGGTAGAGACTGAGGAACGAAGAGTGGAGTGATGGTAGAGGGGGAAGGCACACAAAGTCTAGCACAGAAGAGGGTGGTGATAGAGGGAAGGGAGAAACAGGAAGTGCTAAGTTGTCTTGACAGGCCAAGTTCAGTAGTGGGTTAACAGTAGCCCTGAGCAACTGTCTGAGACGTGTGCAAGTTTCCTTCATGACAGGTGTGAGAAGGGACTTGAAGATGATTTCCCCGGAACTGTCATGAATTTAAGGGTCTTCTGCAGGGAGTTCCATGGGGATAGCAGAGCAAAGCTAATGGCTGCAGCGCCATGTCGTGTTTGGATCTTAGGGACATTGAACGTGACAAATGAGTATCGTCTCAGTGTGGCAGGGAGCTCCTGCCACTCATGAGGGCCAACCTTTTTTTTCCATAATATTTTTTTTATTGTTTTTCCAAATATTGACTTATATGATACACAATTAGAAACTAGTCAATAATTGACACTCTACATTTTCCTTATTTAAACATATATCATAAATAGAGCACTATACAATAAAAATATATACATCAGGTATAATCTAAGTTAGTCTGATCTTAAGGTTAAATTAATAGTACAACAGCTTTGTATAGTATACCTGGAAACTGACACGCAGTAAAAACAAAATACACCTATGTCTGTAAGTTAACTAAAAGGATACTATTAGTATATGTGTGTGTGTGTGTGTGTGTATATGTATATATATATATATATATATATATATATATATCTCTTTATATCAACCTGTCCCAGTCATAAAGGGGGCCCATATCTTAATGAATATTTCACTCTTGTTTAAAATGTTATAACTTGTTCTTTTATTATTCGCTTGTAAGGACATCTGGTTGTGCCATTCATTTAAAGTAGGACTAGATTTATCTAGCCAGTTTCTCAAAAAAGTCCTTTTAAAACACAGAGATGCCTGGCATAACCATATAGGTGGTGAAAGCTTAAGGAAGGACATTCTGACATAATACCTAAGATATAAAAGGCAGAAGCAAAAGGAATATCTATTCCAGTGACCTTACAGCATATCTCATGTATTTTTACCCAACCTGGCTGAATCATCTTACGTGCCGATATCATATGCGCAAGATCAGCTTCTGGTTGATCACAGGGCCAGCATGTAGAGTCTACCCTACCTCCAATATCATATAGCTTCTTAGGTGACATATAATAACCATGCAAGATTGTGAACTGCATCAACCTACCTTGTAGTTCATTGAAGCTACAGCAAACTTGTTGCCAAGCCTCTTCCCAATCAGAGAAAGGAATGCCGATTCCCAATTCAAACTCCCAATGCTGTCTAGCTCTGTCAGTAATAGCTACAGATGAGAGAGAGTCTGTTAACCATTTGTATAGGGTACCTGCTTTGGCTCCTACTCTTATGTAATTTAATAATGTTTGGCCACTGATCATCCCTAGTTAGTTTAAGTTTGGACGTAAGAACTTCCTTAGTTAAACACTCCCTTAGTTGTAAATAGAAATAAAAATGTGACTTATGTAATGTGAAATTATGTTTTAAGTCAGCAAATGATAAGAGAGTTTAAGGATCCATAACATCCTTGAGTGTTAGTATACCCGCTTTTGCCCAAGAAGTGTTTCTCAAAGATTTTCCTTCAAACCCTAATATAGGATTAGACCATAAAGGCATGAAATCAGGAAGGCATTTGTAGGGATTGAGTATTAGCCTTCTTTGTGGCTCCAATCGATGCTAGTAAACAAGGATTATCTTTCATTTTTGGTTCCATTTTAATGACTAGATAATCACATATATTTTTAGATCCAATGATGTTTTTCTATGTCCAACTATAAAGGGGTCTGTGCCACTGAGCAGGCCTGTTCTGATAAAATGAGACAATGTTTGTTTAAGATTGAAAACAAGATAATATCTGTCCCACCGGGGAAAGGCAAAACCCCAGCCTCTTTTGGTGCTCTATGTTTCATGATACTGAGCTTAGGTTTTTTATTATCCCAGATGAATTTTCTAGCCAAAGTATCTATTTTCAAACAACATGAAGTCTTGCTATATTATGACAGATGCAGTTTGTCCCACCATTAGAACTGCTCCGGAGGTGAAAGAGTTAACTTCCATGCAGAGCATGGAACTTAGAGCGCGAGCTCGGTTAAAGAAGCTCTGTTAGGGTGGTTTCAAACCGAAACCGTCAGATTCTTTACTCCGCCTCACTGAACAGTCGCTCCGGAGATTCCTCCTGCTGCTCGGTTCATTTCCTCGGTTTAAAGCGTCTTTTCTCAGTTGAATTTAACAGCGATATTATTTATTTTAACGCAAACTGATCGGTTCAAGCTCTGTCTATGGTATTGTAAGTAATAGATAGGTTTTCTGTGTGGAACTTGTAAATGTTTATCGGTTCGGTTTGAACCGATCGAATTATATTTAAACTTGGTTTTAAAGCCTTTTAAGGCTTGTTAGAGTGCGGTTCCCGGTTCTTATCGGTTCTAAAAAACGGATTTCATTACGTTTTTTTTCACGACCCGTGACACGGTTGGGAACCGATAAGGGTGTCTTGCCTGGCACTGCCATCAAAAGGGCAAGTTTTTGGTTAGGCTGGCATTATGTCTGAGAAATGCAAAAGAAAAACCGGGCCCACTGGGTTTCAACACTGTAGTGTCTGTGGGGAAGCCTTTGCCAAGGCTGACCCACACACCACATGTGTTTATTGTCTGGGGTTTGACCACCTCAATGCAGACTGCCAGATTTGCAAGAATTTCCCTGCAGCCACCCTAGATAAGAGAGTTGGTAGGCTCAGGGAACGAGAGGCCAAAAAGTCCGCTGACCCGGATGGCCAGCCCAGTTCGGTGCCAGCCGAACCGGAGGGAGTGCCCTCTGACCAGGGCCAGACTTCCTCGGCCAAACGTAAAGCTGACTCTGAGGAGCCAGTTCCAGTAAAGAGAACTAGAAAGTCAGCAGGTGTGAGTCCCAAATTCCTTCAACTGCTGCAGAGATAGCCAGGGCAATACAGATTGTCCAGTCACTGTCCCGGTTCCCTCCGAACCGCCACTATCTGGCAAAAGGTCGGTTTGGTCGGTTCCACCGGTTCAAGAATATGATATAGAAGAGTTTTATGAACCAGAGGAGGGGGAGGATGATTATGATCAGTGTGAATGTGACTTTGAAAGTCTGGATGTGCCCATTGAACCGGACATCTCCCCAGACAGACCTTTAGGTGAATCTCCCCCTAGGCTTTCTGAGTCCCCTTCTCATTTTTTGTTTTATAAAAAAGTTGCTGAGACCCTCCAGCTTCCTTTAGAGGAGGCTTTGGATGAGCAAGAGGAGCCTGACTATGTAAAGATGATGGATATCCCAGAGTCCAGGAGATTGTCCATCCCTTTACATAAATCTTTTAGGAAACAAACAATAAAAATTTTAAAAGCTCTTAATTCTGTGCCTCCTGTAGATAAAAAGATGGACAGGAGGTACACTTAGTCAGGTCCTGATACAGATTTTCTTTCACAGCAATGCAGTCATGTTGGGGTAGTTCAGGCTGCAGCCTGTGATAAAACTAATATTCCCTGGCTTCACATCCTCCTGACAAGGACTCCAGGAAGATTACGCCATGGCCAAAAAACAATACATGGCAGCATCTTTGGGACTCAGACAAGCAAACTATATGGCTTATGTTGCGAGATACCAGAAATCTAGATGGGATACTGTCATGGCCTTAGCTAAACAGGTCCCTGGCCGCTTGCAAAGGAGCTGGAGCAGGTGCTCTTGATGGTGATGAGGCATCTAAGGTGCAATTCCATGCTGCAGTGGATTCTAATGATGTATCCTCTAGAGTCATGGCTACATCTGTGGCTTTTCGTAGATTGGCCTGGCTCAGGTGTACTACTTTGTCACAGGATACCCAGTCTAAGGCTATGGATTTTCCTGTGGTGGGAAATTCTCTGTTTGGGGAGCAGACAGAGAATTATATGAAGAAAATGGATGAATATAGAACCACTTATAGGAGTGCACAAGCCAAGGAACGGCAAGCCACTCCTCAGAGGCAGCCCCCCAGGGGTAGGGGCAGGCCTTTTCACAGGCCTTTTTACCAGACCCAGGCCTCCTCCTCTTCAGCCTATGTTCAGAGGGGGTTCTTCAGAGGGAGAGGCAGACGGGGTACGAGCAGGCCTGCTCCCACCCCTCAGCCTAAAGCCCCTGCCAAACAGGCACCCTGATGGGATGCCCAGGGTCGGCTCTCCATTACCTGTAGGGGGCAGGCTGGCTTACTTCATCCAGGACTGGGAGTCTTTAACATCAGACAGGTGGGTCCTGGAAGTAGTGAGCCAGGGTCTGGTTCTCAGCTTCAAAAAATTTCCAAAGATGAGAGCCAGATCTTTTCCACCTACAAACCCTTTAGAGACTCTTGCTTTGGAAACAGAAGGCTCAACCCTCCTGGCTCTCAGAGCTGTAGAAAGGGTTTCTCCCCCACACCAGGGCAAGGGTCTGTACTCCAGGTACTTCCTTACCCCAAAAAAGACAGGAGAGTGGCGGCCTATCCTGGATCTAAGATATCTGAACAAGCACCTTTTAAAACCAAAATTCAAAATGGTGACTCTGGGAATGATTTTACCCTCCCTAAGGCCAGGGGACTGGCTAGCTTCCCTGGACCTCAAGGATGCCTACTTCCATGTTCTTATCAGAAGCCCCATCAGAAAGTACCTCAGATTTGAACTGCCCTCAGGCCATTATCAGTTCAGAGCAATGCCCTTCGACCTCACCTCTGCCCCAAGGGTGTTCACAAAATGTCTGGCAGTAGCAGTTGCTCATCTAAGAAGGCAGAAGATTGCTATTTTCCCTACCTGGATGACTGGCTCATTGTGGGTCAGTCTCCAGACCAGAATCAAATCACACCTGCTAGTTACCCACAGCTGCTTACCTCTCTGGGCTTTCTTCTCAATCTTCCAAAGTCAGTTTGGAACCTCTCAGGTACTCACCTTTATAGGCGCAGAACTGGACACAAAGCAGGCCAGAGCCTTCCTTCCCCTGAAAGGGTAAGGACCTTGGTGGCCCTGGCCTCTTCCTTCACTCTGCAGGTCTCTCGACCAGCAAGGCATTCTGCAGCTCCTAGGACACATGGCTGCTTCCACAGCTGTAGTGCAAGGAGCAAGATTTCAGATGAGGGACATTCAGTTCCATTTGAGAGCTTTCTGGTCTCAAAGAAGAGACCCCCTATCCAAGTTAATCCCAGTGACTCAAACCTGATCCAGGCCCTTCAGTGGTGGCAGGATCAGAGCAATCTGAGACAGGGGTGCCTTTCATCCCTCTGTCCCACTCCTTGACCCTTACAGATTCATCCCTCTTGGGATGGGAGCTCACATGGGCGACCTCTCCACCCAGGGTTATGGTCCCTCAGGATCTCTGCTCCACATCAATCTGTTGGAACTCAGAGCTGTTTTTCTAGCACTTCAGGTTTTTTCGCATCTGTTCAGAACAAGGTGGTACAGGTCAGAACAGACAACACCACTACAATGTGGTACATCAACAAACAAGGGGCACTCGGTCTTGAGCCTTGTGCACGAGGCGAAAAGTTGTGGTCTCTGGCTTATTCCCTGAACACTTCCCTCATAGCAGTTCACCTCCCAGGCAAGGACAATGTCCTGGCAGATGCTCTCAGCAGGATTTCACAGGGCCATCACGAATGGTCACTGGATCCCTAGTACTGAGGATAGTTTTTGCCAGATGGGGCACTCCTCAGATAGATCTTTTTGCAGCCCAGACAATCATCAACTTCACTTTTTTTGTTGCAGGCCCCAGTGTTGGGCTCAGTCCCCTGGATGCCTTTCTCCTCGATTGGAAGGAAGTTCCTTTATGCCTTTCCCCTTCCCTCTCCTGTTCAAAGTACTAGTCAAAATCAGGTCTCAGCCCTGCAAGATGATCCTGATTGCTCCAGACTGGGCCAGGCAGCCCTGGTACCCACTCCTTCTGTCCTTAGCAGTCCATCTTCCCCTGTGTCTCCCCAGGAACCACAATCTGTTAACCTGTGCTCAGGGGAGAGTTTGGTATCCGAATCTCAAATCCCTCAACCTCAAGGCCTGGCTCTTGAGCAGATAAAGAGTTGCTGATCTACAACTTTCTCAAAGTGTTCCCGAAATCCTGAAAGCTGCTAGGAAGCCTTCCACCAGGGCTACCTATAACTCCAAGTGGAAAAGGTTTTCCATATGGTGTTCTGGAAGCATATTTCCCGGAATCTGCTGATTTACCGCTGTATTGGATTATATGGTCCATCTTAATTCTTTGGGACTGAGACCAGCTACCCTGAAAGTGCACTTGGCAGCTGTCTCTGCCTTCATTTCGCAGGAAGCCCTCTTCTCTTTCTGTTCACCCTGTATTTTCCAAGTTTTTTAAGGGATTGCTTCTATACCAATCCTCCATTCGAGGACCCTGCCCCTGCTTGGGATCTTAATGTTTGCATTGCTCAATGGATGCAACCCCTTTGAGCCTCTGTCTTGGCAGAGCTTAAGTATTGACTTGGAAAACTGTATTTCTAGTAGCCATCACTTCTGCCAGGTGCATAAGTGAGTTACAGGCTTTATCAGTGGAGACTGACTTTATTTCCTTTCACAGGGATAAGGTAGTCCTCAGGACTAACAGGAAGTTTTGCCTAAGGTGGTTTCGTTCCACCTTAACCAATCTATTTCACTTCCAGTGTTCTTCACTGACCATTCCTCCTCTGGTGAGAGGGCTGTACAGCTTAGATGTTAAGGGCCCTAAGTTACTACATAGGCGTACCAAGGTCTGGGTTTGACTCCTTCAACTATTTCTCACTTATGGTGAGGTTGGGAAAGGAGACCTGCCACTAAGAGATCCATTGCCAGGTGGATACGTCTCTTTCATCAATTTTGCTATCAAAAGCTGGGTAAGGGTCCCCTTCAGGCCTGAGGGCTCACTCTACCAGAGAGTGCGGCTGCATCTCTAGCTGCTGCTAGAGCATCCCTATCTTGGAGATATGTCAAGCAGCTATTTGGAAAACAGTACACACTTTCACCAGCATTACTCCTGGATATCCAGGCCAGGAGGATGCTCGGTTTAGCACAACTGTGCTTCAGAGCCTATTCCTAAGTAGGTTCTGTCCCTCCTCCATGGAGGTACTGCTGTGTAGTCTGCATCTGTCATAATATAGCAAGACTCCATGTTGTTTGAAGAAAAAATTACTCACCTTAGTAATGTTGTTTCTTCTAATGGAGTCTTACTTATGACTCCACCTCAACCTGCCCCTCTCAGAACTTCTGCTTGGGTATGGGGTGTGGTAGTCCACTGTTGGCATTTATTGATGCCCCTTATGTTTGGGTGTTGTGTTTTATTTAGTTATTTTATCTTATTTTTCTGGTCCCCTGACTTGAGTCTTGGTGTTGGGACCAGGAAAATGAATATTCTAGTAGCCAGTTGGCTAGTGTAGGTTACAGCTTCCACACAGAGCCTTAGTGAGTTTTGCTCGTAAAGATCTGACGGTTTCAGTTTGAAACCACCCTAACAGAGCTTCTTTAACCGAGCTTGCGCTCTAAGTTCCATGCTCTGCATGGAAGTTAACTCTTTCACCTCCAGAGCAGTTCTAATGGTGGGACAAACTGCATCTGTCATACTATAGCAAGACTCCATTAGAAGAAACAACATTACTAAGGTGAGTAATTTTTTCTTCTTGAAGAAACCAGATTCTAGTGGTATTGGAAGGTTTTGAAATAAATAAAATGGTTTTGGTGCTTCTATCATTTTGATTGCATTAATTCTGCCTACTAAGGAGAGATTTAGTTTAGCCCATCTTTTAAAGTCATCTTCCCAATTATTTAGTAAAACCAAATAGTCATTTTGAAAGATGTCTTTAAAGTTCAAAGATATTTTAATTCCTAGATATGTAATGGAGTCTTTGACCCATGTTTTATCCATATTTGGTCTAGTTCTTGTTGAATACAAGTCGTAAAGTATCCATTTCGTTTTTTTTTTTCCCAGTTTATAACCAGACCAGAGATAGTGGCAAAGCTGTTTAAAAGCATTTTCAAAAATCTATATGTATTCATTGGGTTAGTAATAGTGAGTAAGAGACCGTCAGCAAAAGCAAGTACTTTATGATGTTGTTTCCCTACTTTAATCCCTCATATTTCCTGATGGCAATTAATAGTCTGTATCAGAGGCTCAAAAGCTGACATAAATAAATACAGTGATAAAGGACAGCCTTGTCTGGTACCACAATGCAGTTGAAAACAAGAAGATAGTGAACCATTAGTAATAATTTGTGCTGAGGGTTTATCATATATTAGTGATATTCTATGTAGAAAATTATTACCAAAACCATATTCTCTTAAAACCCTGAATAGGTAATCTCACTGAAGTGATTAAATGCCTTAAATATGTCTAGAGAAAGAAGCATGAAGGGTTCTTTTGTATTATTACCCCACCATATAAGGTTTAGTAATCTACACATGCATTCCACACTAGATCTATTTTGAACAAATCCCACTTGCTCTGTACCTACAAGTTTAGTCAACACTGTTTGGGTTGTCTTCGCTAATATGGCTGTAAATATTTTATAGTCCGAATTCAACAATGATATGGGACGATAGCTAGAACAATCCAACGGGTCTTTATCTTTCTTGGGAATAAGGGTAATAAAGGCATTCTGCATAGAAGCAGGTAGAGAATCCAAGTCTTCATTTAACTGTAATACTACATGTAATTTGGTTGTCAAAATGTCAGAGAATGCTTTATAAAATTTGCCTGGCAATCCATCAGGTCCAGGAGTTTTACCAATAGGCACCTTCTTAATAGTATCTTCTATTTCCTGTAATGTTATCTCCTTCTCCAAAAATTCATGGTCCAAATCACTTAAGGTTGGTAAATTAACATTCTCTAGAAAGGACTCGATGTTTTGAAAAGAGCACAAGTCTGAAGTCTTGTAGATTTCTTTATAAAAGGCCAGAAATTCTTCATTAATACCCTTATTGTCAGTAATCACTTTCCCTTTTTTATTCTTGATGCCTGGCATAATGCTTTGCTGTTGAATGTTCCTAAGTCTAGTAGCAAGTAGTTTACCACATCTGTCCCCAGCTTCCCAATACTGTTGCTTAGTTCTAAATAAAATGTATTCTGCTTTAGCTGTTAACATTTTGTTGATCTCATATTTAACCATGAAAATTTTTTTAAGTACTTCTCCATCTGGGTTTTTTGGGGATTTGGAAAGTTTTTCAAGAGATCCAAGTTCCTTTTCTTTTGAAATCGTTTCTTTTTCTTTTTCTATTTTTTTTCCTGGAAGCATAAGAAGTTATTGCACCCCCTTATAAATGCCTTGTATGCATCCCATACAGTACATTGTGAGATCTCTCCTGTGTCATTAAACTCAAAATAATCCTTAGTCTGTTGTTTAATTTGTTCTATAAATTGTCTGTAAACAATGTAGTGTTTAGTCGCCACCTGTGTTTGTTATTTCCATCATTCCATTCTAAATTAATAGTTACTGGCGCATGATCTGATATTGTTATATCTCCTATTTCTGTTTTAGAAACAATGTTGGTGATATTTTTGGAGACTAAAAAGTAGTCTATTCTACTATAGGATCTGTGTCTATTTGAAAAAAAAGTGAAATCTCTGTCCTGCGAGTGCACTAAGCGCCAGATGTCTGTAAGACTTAAGTCAGTTATTAATTTATTAAAAGCAGCTCATGCTTTTGTCTCAAGCTAAATGGCCTTAATAGAATATCTGTCAAGTATAGGATCTAAAATAGTATCAAAGTCTCCCCCAATAATAATATCATAGTCTGAATAGTCATACAGTGCTGCTCCTACCGAGTGGAAGAAGCTATTTTGTTGCTCATTAGGAGCATAAATGTTGCAAAGCACAGTTTTCCTCCCATCCAGTGTGCCCACCAGAAACTGAAATCTTCCATCTAGATCTGCTCTATTTGTTTGTTTAATGAAATAAATTCCCTTTCTTATTAAGATAGAGGTACCTGTTTTTTTTTTTTTTTAGAGTAACAACTATGCTCTTCTATACCCACCCACCCTCTCTGTAGTTTAACCGCTTCCTCATGAATAAGATGCGTCTCTTGGAGAAATGCTATATCAACTTTAGATCTGTTCAAGAATGACAAAACCTTTTTCCTTCTGATAGGTGATCCTAGTCCTTTAACATTCCAAGAGACCAGAGAATAGCCATTTTGAGTAGTCTATAAATGAGAATATTTCCAGGCACTGCTGTCTGTTAATACACTTAGCTAGAAAGCTATGAGGTTCTATATTAAAATAGAAAAATAGTAGTCCTAAGATATACAAATAGCTAAATAATTACAGCTTCTAATAATTCTAATTACTTTCTAAGGTGTCCAATACAGTAAAAGTATTAATATGACGTTACCACACAAAACTGAGATCAGAATCACAAGATACGAGTATAATATAGAGTAATTTAACCAACCCCCTTCAAAAACACTTAAGTTCCCCTTTGAATTTAAACATTAAGTAGGTTGGAAAGCTACTTTCAACCTTTCATCCACCAAATTTTCAATCCAAGGTGGTAAGGTTCAAAACACTTGCAATAAACTCCGAATAGTACATTTTCTCCACTCGAGTCTGAATATATTTTCATTTTGCTAGGTCAAGTAAGATAGTTATGATCAAAATATCTTTCCCGATAATGACTAAGATTTTGAAACTATATGTTATTCCCAGATACCTTAATAATATCTGGGATTTTAACTTGGTAAACATTGAGAACACTTCAGACCATGATAATTCAAAGATATGTACAATCTGTACAGCAAAATATAAGATTCTTCTCCCCAGCATATTGAAAAGTTCTATTTAAGTACCAGAGAATAAAATTGTTCTTCAGCTTAAATGAGTGAAGAGATATAGAGAAAAAAGAAAAGGGAAAGGAGGTAGAAACAACAACTTCATATGTGTTCAGTTGAGCTCTAAATCTAGTTCGCAATTATCTGAGATCTGTGCTTATATTTGTTCTTTTTGCAGGATCAGCTAGTAAAGCAGGCTCCCCTGCTAATACTAAGAATCTTTCTCACATTAGTGAGAACTAAGCACATTAATAGAGTGAAGATAATGAGAGGAGCTCACCCCCATTAATATATATAGAGCATCACCAGTACACTTTTGAATCCATGTAGCATCCGTCTACACACTCCCAGATCCCTGATAGCTGCAGATGTTCTGCCCACCCACGAATAGTACCCCAAAATTAAGTAAAGTCTACCTTTGAAAAAAAGCAGAGAGAAGGAAGAGGTTAGATACAGAGCCATACAACAGTATAACATCGAAGTTAACTTCTGTCCATCCCAGCTTCCTGAGATCCCAGAGATGAGCATAATACATATGGCAGATTAAACAGAGATTTAGGGGAATACTGATACCTGGAGAGCTAACATGCTGCATAAAATCTTGAGAAATTGTTGTGCAGAGCTAGATAAATGTGAATAAATTTGAGTCTGCAGTATTTCCCCATGTAATATAACCAAGGTCCAAAGGCATATTTTGCTATGTGAGATGATATTTTAAACATAACCTTGCAAACAAGACCCCCCAAAGAAAGAGATATTACCTTTATATACCGTGACATATGGCAGGGGGCAGTTGCTGGCTTGATGAAGCTCCAACACATTTCTTCCTAGTGTAAAAATTAAACAGTACAAGCAAAAAAAAATGAAACACAGCACTAGCTAGTTAATAGCAATATCCAGATTGAGAGTCACCCAACTACCATGGTCCTGCAAAAATTTGTTCCCCTGAATACCTTCTTCAGTATCCAAAGTTCCTTCCTCATAATCCCCTATAGAGGGAGACGAGACCGAGAGGTACTCCATTAGCATGCATGCAGTGTCTGGTTCCTGCTGAGAGGGCGAACCCATAGATTAATGTCGGCTGTCTTTACTCCAGGTGCGTTTTTTGGAATTGTAATTTTTGTTGGCCACCGTGATTTTTGTTGAAAAGTTCCTGTGTGCATGCCTGGATTTCCTATTGATAGTTTGGTGCCAGTTATGATCTTCAGTCGGCTAAGGTGCTTATGGAAGAGGAGAAGATATGTCTGTTCTCACAGAAGGGCTTACAGTGGAGGTAGAGTCGGCTCCAAGAGCTGTGCCACACAGAGCTTTATCCCTAGAGTTCCATTTCAAAGCCATGTCAGGTTGTGCTTCTTGTGACATATATGACTGTTGTTTGTAGCTATTTGAATATTTAAGAGAATTTCTTTTGAAGGACTCTTGATGAGCAAGTAGAAAATCCCATACATCATTCACAGTCTCACAAGACACCAGGCCCCCTTTGGAATCTCTAATCATTAGTACAGCTGGGTATTTAAAATAATATTGCAAACCTAATCGTTGTAACTCCTGTTTAACTTCCCAAAATTATTTTCTTTTGGCAATCAAAGCACCTGAAAAATCCTGATAGATAGATATCTTCATGTTGTTATACATAAGAGATTTCCTGTTTCTAGCCACTTTAAGGATCTCATCTTTCACAGAAAAGCGTAAGAAATATGTGATGATTGGTCTGGGTTTAGAGTTACTGTGAGGTTTTGGACCTAAAGATCTGTGCGCTCTTTGATTTCCAGAGCCACAGACCATTTATACCTTAAAAGCTCAGGCAAAAACTTCTGTAGAAACCCAATCATATTACTCCCTTCCCAGCCTTCAGGAACCCCTAGAACATGTATATTATTCCTACACCCTCTATTTTCTAAATCACCTGTTTTGTTAGTTAGTAAGACAGTTTGCTTAGAGTGGTCCATATTGAGATCTTTAAGGTGTTGTATGTCATTTTGTAACAGTGAAATCCTTTTTTCAGACTGAGTTAGTTTATTTTTTAGTTCTTCTGTATCTTGTTTTACTGAAATATTTACTGCTGTGACTTCTGAGATGCTGATTTTAAGATCAGCCAGCATGTCTTTTATTTCCCCCTATATCACTTTTGTTAGCTGGTTCAAACAGCTGTTTAAATTGGGTGTCCCTTTACAGTTACTTGCCTTTGAGTTGCCTGGGATTTGGTGCTCAATAGCCATGGCTGTTAGTCAATTTCAAAGCGTTACTGTCACGTATAATGTTAAACTCTCTGGGACACTTTTCTTGCTTAATAGCAGAAAATAAAGTTGGTCATCCAGGATACTTGAGTGTCTGCCATAAACTACAGTCTATTCTTAGCTACTAAACCTAGCATTTAAGGGAAAAATAACGGGAGCTGTGGCTTTAAACGTCCATCGCAATTCTTCTGTTTCTTAGCCTGATCTATCCTTTACAATTTCTAGTCCATAAGGTTGCCCACCAATGGGCACCCCTTTCCCTTTCTTGACTATGCTATAGTTTCCTCTTTAATTTTCCTTTTCCCTCTCAGGTCCTCGTACAGGGAGGTTATTGTGGTGACTTCCGAGCGTATGTAAAACAAGTTGTGTATTTATCGTCATTGGATTTAGTATGTAATAGCACTACTATGTCATAAAATACCTTGTTGTATATACCTTATGTTTATGTAAATGTTGAAAATCCCATGGCACTAGGTATTTTTGATAGAGGTAGAAAGTACTAGTTGACTGTATTATAAAAATTAAGTTAGTTGTGCCATTTAAAATGCATGTAAATTGCTGTGAACTGAGACAATCTGAAATGTCATGTTGATTTGCATATATCCAATGATGCTTTGCATTATGGAAGTATGTGTGATGTTGTGTTTCCTTGAAACTTGGCCTATTGTCAGTGCCCTTTGGGGAAACCCTTATTTCAGTGCTTCTGCACTGAGGTTCTTTGTTTATTGCTTCTTCTTTTTTTTTTTTTTTTTTATTTGAGCCCCCACCACCCAAGCAAACAAGGCAACCATAGGGATGAAGGGTTTTCATGGAAAAGTTTAGATCAGTAGGTGCTGACAACTGCAGAGGAAGGGCATACATAGTCTGTTGCTGCAAACTGATGTATTGAAGAAGGAATATCCCATTGCTGAAGGTTATCTGCTGTATTTGGAATAAACATCACACAGAGATTGTGTGTTGAAACTAAAGTTTGGTGTCTGGTCCATCTGTTATCCCACAACCCCTCCACACTCAGACAGTAGGATCTGTGTTGGAGATGTAGGAATGCAAATTGTTTGTTTTTTGCCCTGTGGAACCAAAGAGATGCATTTCTTTTCCTCCTAGTAGTAAGAGAGGACCAGCCCAGCATCTCATAGAGCAAACAGTGGTGGATGTTTAGAGGAGTATTAGAAATGAATCTCAAGGCACAGTGGTATAGAGTGTCTAGTTTACTTAGGGCTGATTTAGGGCAGTGGCTATAGAGGATGTCAGCATAGTCTAATAGAGGTAGGAAGATAGTTTGGACTAATGTTCTCTTTGCCTCATAGGTGAGAAGATGTCTAGTACAGTAAAAGACACCCAGGCTTTGTCTCAGCTTTTTAGCTAGTTAGTTCAGGTGTACCGTAAAATTAAGCTTACTGTCTAACCAAAAACCCAGGTATTTGACGTTGTCAACCATTTCAGTTGGTTCACCAAGAGAGGTATTTATCCTGTGGTGTTGTGTGGTCGCTGCAGGTGATTGAGTTTTGGGGGCGATAACCATAGCTTTAGTTTTTTTAGCATTAAGGAGCAGCTTCAGCTGCAATAGTTGTTTTTTTTTTGCAGGATGTCGAATTCATGTTGTAACTCCTGAGACACAAGCTCGGGGGTGGAGCACGCAGTGTATATCACTGTGTCATCTGCAAACAGATACACGTTTGCATTGCATATGGGAGAGTCTATACTATTGATATATATTGCAAAGAGTATGGGACCCAGAATAGAGTCTTGCGGCACGCCACGAGGTAGAATTTTAAGTAATGAAAGAGCCCCTTGGGCTTTAATTTGATGCATTCTATTACTAAGGTAACAGTTGAACCATTTCAGGGCAGTATTGTTAAGTCCAAGACGGCTCAAGACTGACAGCAGCAGGCTATGATCAGCGGTATCGAGGGCCTTGCGTAGGCCTAAAAACAGAGCATAAATATGCTTTTTTGCATCCAGTGCATTTAGCCAATCACTAGAAACTTTGGCAAGAGCAGATACCATGCTGTGCTTTGGTTTGAAGCCCGACTGTACGGAATTTAATAGATCTCTAGTTTCCAGGAAATCTCTTAGTTGGTAGTTAACTAGCTTCTCCAGCATTTTTGATAGGGTGGGAAGTAGGGAAATTGGCCGGCAATTGTTTAGGTCACACGTATTCTCTGACTTAAAAAGGGTAATGTGTGCAGTTGTCCAGATTACAGGGAGGTCACCTAATGATAGGGAAAGATTGAAAATATGTGTAATGGGGCAGTCAAGTGAGAATGACCTGTTTTCAGAAATAAGGACCGTAAGAGGTCTGCACCAGCACTTTTCCTAATGTCCAGTGCCAGCAATGGATCCTCAACCTGCTTAAAGGTTACTGGGCAGAAACAAAAAGAGGACTTCTGGATCCTCGTGCTAGCGGGACAGGGGACATCCTCGGTCTGGGACTGTATAGCTAGCTTAATGGCAGGTGAGATATCAAATGCTAGTCCTGCCGTGGCAAAGTGGTTATTAAGTTGTCCCAAGATGTCAGCCTCGTCAGTATATGTGACGTCTCCAACAACTACCTTGGCTGGCAGAGGAGGGTATGGTGAGAGGCCCTCAACCTCCTTTAGGATCTTTCAAAATTTGGTGGAATTGTTTTTGTTTTCTTCAAGTGAAGTTTGGAAATAATGAGCTTCTCAGCTCTAATAAGTTTAGTGCAAAAATTTCTAGCAACACGGAAGGCAAGCCAGTCTGAATCAGTTTTTGTTTTCCTGGCCTTTTTCCACAACTTGTCTAAACCCCTGAAAGCGGTCCTTATCTGGCGTCAAATTCTGTGTTTCTATGAAAGCTGCTTTTAGGGTAGGCGTAAACCAGGGGATGATCTTTTTCTGGCCTTGATTTTGATTAGTGGGCATGCTCATCAGTCACACCCCTGACAAGGTTAAGGAAAATGTTGTAAGCCTCAGTAACCGAAGCTGCCAAGTAAAAGTCCTGCCATCTAAATTTGCTTAGGTCTGATAAAAAGGCAGCCTGGTTTAGGCAACTTTTTACCTTAAAGGATGAGGGTGAGATAAGCTTGGGAGTATGCCTTATACAGGCTATAGCGCTATGATCGCTTACATCGTTATGGAATACCCCTACATGGAATATATTGTGGGGCTTATTGACAAGAATTAAATCCAGAAGTGAACTATGGTTTGGGTTTTTGTTATTAGGGCAGGTGACGTCAGGGGTCATTTGCGACAGGCCATACATATTACAAAACTCCTTGAGAGTTTTGGAGCAGTCATCTCTCCAGTTGAGATTAAGATCCCCCGTAATAATGCACTCGGAGTTGGCCTTCTCCAATTATTTGTGGAGGTGTGATAGAATTCTGTTGCCACCGGACAGCGGTTTATAGCAGGCAGTTATTGATATGGCTTCCTCAGAGGAGAGGGTCACCGTCACTGTAAGGTTCTCAAATTCCTTTGGAATAGAGGAAGTGTCAGTAACTGTTACTGCAAACATATCCTTAATAAAGATAGCGAACCCCCCCCACCACCCCTAGGAGGTCTATCTGACCTGAAAACATTGTAACCGGGGATATTGATGCTATGATTGGGAGTGGAGCTCTTAAGCCACGTTCCCGAGATCAAAAGCATATCTGGAGACATGTGAAATGCCCAAGCCTGTAACATGTCCATCTTTTTTTAGCAAACTGCAGACATTTAGGTGGAGGAAACTAATGCCCTTAAATTGAGGTAGATCCGATGGGGCATCTAAGATTATAGGGGGACCAAGGTTTAGCTCAACATTCCCAGAAAACAGTAATTGGAGAACTATCAGTTTCCTGAGTCCAGGGATAAGGCCTTTGATGATATGTGTTTTATGTCATTTTGTATGTGGGGTTTTTGAGAATAGTCTGCAGGGGGCAGTAAAGTGCCTAAAGAGGGACATTGCGTATAGCACTGTTCTAGCAGGTATTGATAATGATGCCTATCGTATGGTGAAAGGGCTTAACAAGTGTCCAGGGATCCATTACTATAGTTCCTGACATAGCCATATCTATAACAAGTGCTATGTCAGACAGACCATGGTTAGAGGAAGTTATTAGGTGTTCGTGGAAGGGAGTAGGCAACAGGAGGAGGAGAAGGAGGCATCCACAGAGGAAGAGGGGCTGTGTATATGCCATCACGTCAATGGATACGGAGCTATACACTAAAAAAATGTAGCACAAGTTCGAGAATCAGTCCATAAACTAAGAGCACAGCTTAGTTAACAAGGCCGGGCTTAGGGAGGCACAATATATGTAAGGGAATATTAAGTTTAATGTCGTCTGTTTGGGACAGTGCAGCACCCTAATGTCTATTTGGAACAGTGTGGCCCTTTAGTTGACAGTGAAATATGTAATAATTTCAGGATACTTATCCCTTTAACATCTGGAGAATGCTTATCCCTTTAAGCTCAGATAGGGGTGGGTCAAATAGTGTATTTAATAAAGGCAGGGGCCGGGGGAGGGCAGGTAGGAGAAAAACTGACCACAGTACAGCACTTTTAAAAACAGTGGGCTAAATTAAGTTTAACCAGCTCCTAAGAGACAGCCACCATCTGAGATTAGTTAAGTAAAGCTGGCTGCAGTGCAGTACAGCATGTAATATTTAATTATGTACCAGATCCACAGCAAAGGGAAATAACTGTGAGACACATGCCAGCCATATTGAGAGAAGTCATCAGCAGCCTTATAGTATGGTGACTGGAGAGTGTTCGAATGCAGGGACCAGCCAACATCAAAGGAATATTTCATTGGACTAGGAGTGATTGCTTACATCGTAAACCATGGAGCGCCATTACTGATGTTGTCCACCAAATGGAAACATTACTTCTTGTATGCTTTAGCTACAGTGATCGCTCAGTCACTGCTTTTGCGCAGTGCATTATTATGGACATTTGCATGATTTTAGGATCCTGCTTTGAAATCTGGACATATATAATTGCAGGACATTTCCACGTATTTAGGAACCTAGTTTATAAGGGTCTCCACAAGATGCAGGATACACAAATGCATATCATGGCAGGTTAAAGAGCATGATAGTAAAACGACATTAGTACAAAAAGAACCCATAGTAAAATGTTGATAAATTAGTGTCCCAAAAAGTCATGTTCGATCATAAAGCCCATAAATATCCCCATGTTCAAAACAGAATTGTAAAGATATGCAAATTTATTTATTGCAATTTAGGATTAATACCTTTGAGTCCTGGGACTTGTTTACAAAGGTTTCAGGTCATACATATAACGAGACAATCATGTAAGACATACAGGTTACAGACAGTAAGTACAGTAAGAATTGGTTACAATGATTGACAGTTTGTTTCTGGTTACAGCTAAGAGTATTCATGATGCAACTCATACAAAATACAGTTTCAAATGAAGTGCTTTATGTTGGCAGAAGGAAAGTTGCCATTGGCCCCCTAGGAGTACAGAGAGCCCAGGTAGGTGCCAGTTTATAAGGTGGGGAAGGGAAAAGGGGGGGCAGCCTGAGGTCAGCTTTGTCGCTAGAGGGAGGTGGTGGTTGATGAGGGTTGAAGGAGGTGAAGCTTCACGGGGTGGTACAGGGAGAAAGGCGGGGAGGAGGGGCTGGGGGGCAGGGATCATAATGGGAGGCTGATTAGGTAGGAACATCTGGAGAAAGGGTGGGGAGGGTGGGCTACTGGGGAGGACAGCTGGGGGTTTAGTGGGAGGTTGGTGAGGGTGGACAGAGTGGGAGACTGGGCAGGGGTGATCATGTGAGGAGATAAGTATAGGGGTGGGGGAGGGGTGGGGATTTTGAGTGGGGGATTTAGACTACAGTGCCCTGAGTATAGGCTAGTTGATGCAAATGTATCATAATTATAAACATCCAGATTTCAAAGCAGGATCCTAAATTCATATAAATGTCTATAATAATATCTTAAGTGTCCTAAATGCATGCAGATGTCCAGCAACTTTTGTGAATGACCAAGATGTACAGCAGGATGCAAAATACGTGCAAATGTCCATGATAACAGGTAAATAACGTCAATATGTATTACTGTCAGTATAATTATATGCCTCCACCCTCCCCTGCACCCACTGTTTTGTTTTCTCCCTTCTGTCACGGCACTTAATTGAAATTATAGTTTAAAATAATTATGTATGGATAATGGTAGTGCTTACATCTTAAACCATAGGGTGCCATTACTGATGTCCACCAAATGGAAACATTACTTCTTACATGCTTTAGCTACAGTGATCTCTCAGTCACTGCTGCCGTGCAGTGTGTTGTTATGGACATTTGCATGAATTTATGATCCTGCTTGAAATCTGGACATTTATAATTGCAGGACATTTCCATGTACGTAGGATCCTATTATAAGGATCTCCACAAGATGCAAAATAATGTCAGTAAGTCACAACAACCCTTAACTGATTCATCCATCATTTCTCTACTGCATTTTCTTTGCACACCTCTTAAAACCATCATTGCAATCCTTAAACTACAACTAAATAAATAAATAAATAAAATAAATATTGTCTCTGACCAGGATTTCTTTCTCCTGGTTCCCCATAGTGAGGTCTTCTGAGCATAATCTCTAGCTGGGAACTGAGGAGAGATGGGGCTGCTCACGTTTATGTAGACGCTGACACATGACATTGTTGTGGGCGGCCTCTAGCTTGCAAAAGTTTCCATGTGGTCCAAGCTCTGACACAGGTATAGTTCAGAAGTGTGGCCTGAAGAAATAGATTCTTTCAAAGGTCTGCTGTTATGGTAAGTATGTAACTGTTCTTTCCACACCCCAGTGGACACTAATGATATTGTTGCCAGAGTTTTGGCTCAAGCAGTGTCTTAAGAAGGTTTTTCCTAGCTGAGGATTACTGTCCTTTGCCAGGATACTCAAACAAGACCATGTATTGCTCTCTTGAGAGGGATTCATTATTTGGTAACAAAACAGAGGTCTGCATGAAAAAAGTGGATGAATACGAAACCGCTTTCAAAAGTGACAGGAAGGAAAAGGCCTCTACCTTCTACAGGACATACAGAAGGGGAGGCAGAGGCAGGGGATACTTCCCAAGAGCCTTTGCATCATACGCCTCCATGAGAACCAGTCACAAAAGAGATTACTATAGGGGAAGGGGGAAAGGGGCTTCTAGACGTAATGCTGCAGCTCCAATACCTAAGCCCCCGCTAAAAAAGCAAAAACAAAACCCTGATAGTTTTGCCCACGTTGCCCAACCATTGCCAGTGGAAGGATGACTGGCAGGAATGGGTAAACATTACCACAGACAAGTGCATACTGGAAGTGGTGGGCCAAGGGTTGTGTCTGCAGTTCACTTTCTAAACCTGTAGAAACACTGACGTGTTTCAGCTCACTCTCTCACAAAAGTCTGTTGGAACTGGAATAAAAAAAAACTGTTAATATCAAAAGCTATAGAAAAAGTTCTGCCTTCCAGTCAATCAATCAGTCAATCTTTATTTAACCAGGTGAAATATCATTGAGAAGAACTCATTTACAAGATGGGCCTGGACAGTACAATATATGAATACAAAGCAGTAATATATACAGTGCTATGAACAAATAGGAGTACATACAGTAATGCAGTCAATGAAAGGATATATTAGGAATAATAAAATACATAATATGAGACAACAAACCTATGTACAGCAGCTGTAACAGAAAACCTATGGCAGCAGGATAGTCAGGAGGAGGAGGAGGTAGATAAGGAGCCAAGAGGCAGAGAGTAGCCAGGGGATGAGGAAGGGAGGTAAGGGACAGTGGCCTATTCTTAAGATACTTTCTGACCCACAAGAAAAAAAGGGGAGTGGCGACCCAAGTTAGACCTCAGGTGCCAGATATTCAAAACGTAGCATGGGCGCTAATGGGCTATTTGCTCGTGCTAACTGGGTTTTGCACCTAATTCATGGTTGGGGTCTATATTCAGACACCCCAACAGCATGGGCAAAACTCATTAGCACCTGAGCGCTAACTTACTGCTGTGCCCGTGTAAATGAGGTGGAGCTCCCCTGCATGCTGGTGCAGCTGCATATTCAGAGGTTTGCCCAGGCAGTAAGTTACCACCCAAATGGGCACAAGTTACCACGTTTGCAAATGCCTACTTAATGGGGCACAAGGCCCTGGTAGCAGGCAGTGGTATTGCAGCCGATCACCCTCCCTCACCCTTGAACCCCATACCACTGCATTAGTGGATGCCCTGGTGTCCAGAGGCACCCTCCGGTCTCCCGTCCCTGGAATTGTGAATGCTCTGGTGTTCAGTGGTATCCCTCGCCCTCTGATCAGCCATCCCTTTAATAATCTCATTTTCGAGCTGGCCGGTGGCGCTGAGGTGCTGGACATCTTGCGTCACGTCATGCTGGTGACCCAAGTTCGGGAACTAGCCAGGGTCATCAGGAGACAATCAGGGGGAGGGACGGAGCAGGATCGAGCAGCCGAAAAGCAGCTCTCCTCTCCCGGGGAGGATCCCTGTAGCCCACCATAGTTCCACTGCCCCTGGGTGGAGGTTTAAGGCAGTGCAGGGTGGGCGACACATTAGGGGAGGGAGCCTCGTACCGCAACACGATATGTTCTGGTGCACGCTGTATGGTACTGGACACGGGATGGCAAAAACAAAATGGGGAACAAATCAGGTACAAAATAAAAAAAAAAAAATAATAAATCTTGTTTTCCCTGGTGTCCAGTGGCACCCCCACCCTCCAATTGCATGTCTCCATACTCTTCTTGTTGTCCCTGGTGTCTAGTGGCACTCCCCCCATCCTCTGATCACATGTTTCTGTACTCTTTGTGTTGTCCATGGTGTCTAGTGGCATCCCACGCCCTCAAATTGCATGTCCCCATACTCTTTCTGATCTTCACAGAATCAGTCTTCACCTTTTATTACCACATATGGGTCTATGCTGGAGGAACTAGGACAATGCAGGAGCCAAAAAACATCTCTAGCTTTGCAGTAAGGCGGCTGATGCCAGCGGCGGTACCATCCACGAGGCTTTCGTATGATGTAGTGCTTGTGAACTGTCCAGTAACCAACGCCAGCACCCTGATCGCCTCAGTTTGGTTTTTCCCGTTGTTGAGGCAGCACCATGGGTGCTTCAGCTTCGATAACTGTGTGACACCTCTGTCACCACCATTTTCGCTCTGCACCGTAGTTTTTCGACCATATTTTGGTGCTGCTTTCTTGTTCTTTTCTGTCTTTTAGCGCCGAGCCTTTTTTCACTTGTTTTTATTATTTCCTGCTTTTCAGTCATGTCTGACTCCTGGGGGCAAAAGAAAAAGGACAAGAAGAACAAGGATGGCCTCACATGCGTTGGTGCCTCTGTGGAAGACCCAAGTCTATCTGGGATCAACATGACCGCTGCCGGACGTGCCTTGGAGCTGATCATGATATGGACCACTGTGACACCTGCTTCTTGATGGACTTCTGCATCCTTGAGATCCACGTATGAAGTGAGGTCACCAGCCCCCACTTTTGGAGGCAAACCATACACTTGGGGCTCCAAGGTAAGGTCCCTGGGCTCTTACTACAAGTCCCTCACCAGTACTGTATGTATTGAGGGAGACCAGGTTTCTCCTAGTCCTCACCTGTCCAAGACAGAGAGCCTTAGAGAGAGAGAGAGGTCGAGTGGACAGCCAGCCTCCCGGGGGGGGGGCTGAATGCACCCTTCCCAGTCCATAGCTCCTTCAGGGCAGCGGACGTCCCCAGGGAGAGCTTGAAGATGTACACTGGGCTTATACCTACGGGCAACTTGGTGTCGTGGCCTGGTGCATCAGCTTCTGGCACTAAAGTGCTAGTGAGCAGGGCGATGCCGGATGCAAGACCAGGTCCTCTCCAGACACAGCTTGTGAAACTGGGAGAGGGAAGACCTCCGGAGCCATGCTTTCTAGGTGTCCTGTAGAGGTCTTCCGGATCTCTTCTCCATAGTAGTCGAATGACCCAGGAGTTTAGGCAGAACTCCGGTAATGAAGGGGGTCTTCCTGGGCCTGGTTGTAGGCCTCGATTGGTGTTGGCATTATCTCTGAGGGCTCTCTATTTAGCTGGTGCCGTTCATTGTGCCATTGCCCAGTCATCTCCACTGGGGTTGGCATCATTTCAAGGGATTTCTCCACTGCCTGGTGCTACTCGTGGTGCCAAATCCTGGTCATCTCCAGGGTTGCGGAAGGCCCCAGTGCTGTTCGTGATGCAGAGGAGGTTGTCGGTGCCAGCTGTGATGCGGGACAGGATGTTGGTATTGTCCGCAGTGCCTGAGGAGGGTTCTGGTGCCGTTCATGGCGCTGGTTCTCTCGCACCCTCGGAGACTGATGAGGAGCCTATTCAGAAGCCTGGCCCAAGGGGCAGTTTCTGGTGAGGTAGGTGCTGGGCAGTTACGATCGGCAGCTCAGTCCTTGCCCAGAGTAGGAGGCAGCTCTGGCAGGATATGCAGCACCAACTCGGA
Source organism: Neoceratodus forsteri (assembly GCA_016271365.2). Taxonomy (NCBI): domain Eukaryota; kingdom Metazoa; phylum Chordata; order Ceratodontiformes; family Ceratodontidae; genus Neoceratodus; species Neoceratodus forsteri. The sequence continues at coordinate 438,135,540 of CM057459.1, read as the reverse complement.
GGCCCTGGCTTTGCTGGAACCATTTGGCCCTGTATTTGGCGTGGATTGTGCTACCCTGTTGGGGCCTTCACGGCTCCACTCTCCCTGCCAGGAGAGCCCCCCCCCCCGGGCACCACCTTGACTACTCTTCGCCTGTTGACCGCTGTTTAGTGGATGAGCTTGCCAATGCTCTTTCCCGGACGAGGTCACCTGAGCCCTCTTACTGCCCTGGCAGAGGACCTGGCTTGGTCATTCATGACCCCAGTTCGCCCCCTTGTCCTCTGCCTCCATCTCCTCCTCTTCCGGGCATTCTGGGTCCTTTGGGTCCCCTGTCCTGAAAACAGTTCAGGGTATTGGCAAGCATTTTTTCCCAGTACCTCCAGTCACTAGATCAGGCCATTGTTTCACCCGAGACCCCTACACTGCCGCCCTTTGACTCCAACTCTTCTTCATTTCCAACTTCTTCCTTTGAGGAAGAGAATGCCTCCCTGCACCTGTCCTGTGATGCTGAGTACATTCTGTACCTGCAGTTCCTTACGGAGGTGACGTGAGAGCTTGGAAATGGCCATTTTGCATGCCACAATTCTGCAAACCTGGTGCTGTCATTCCTTGGGGATTACAGCTGTGACTCAGCAGTCATCCCTCCGTAGACTAGACCATTTACAGAGGCATCCAAGGATGTCTGGCTCTGTCCCTCCGCCCCCTTTCCACCCCCAAGGAATGTCTAACGCAAGTATTGCACATCTGTGGGGTCCCCAGTAGCTGTGCCACATCTCTCCTCAGGGATCCAGCTCCTGGACACCTCCACTAGGCATCAGCGCCCAGTGCATGACCGTCTCCCAGAGTTGGACTCTGTGGAGTTTGATGCCTGGAACCGTAGGGTTTTTTGTGTACTGTGCACCATGTTGTGCATCTCTGCACACCAAGCACCTAATACCACCTATGGCAGGCACCTGTGGTTGAAGCTAATTCAGCTTATAGCATCCCTGTCAGATTGCGAGGCAACCAGACAGGCCATTTGCCTTTCTTCCCAGGGCCTGGAACTGGTGAGGCATCAAACAAGGGCATCTTATGATGCCAACGAAGTAGACTCCAGGCTGGCAGGAACTGCAGTCTACATTAGGTGGATGGCATGCTTTGTGTTTTCTGGCTGTCACCCCTGGCCCAGCATTGGGTGATTGCCTCACACTTCCAAGGAACCCACGTCTTCTCCCACAGGGTCAGGTGCGAGTTAGTGAGGCACATTCCTGCTCTCATACCACAGGAGCCCCCGCCCGACCCTGACCACCCTCAGGCTTTGCCAGTCCCATAAGGGGTTCCTGCCTTCCAGTGGTTATCCCTCACAGGAGGCTGAGGGAACAACTATTTCTGTCAGAGTGAGCCAGCATCATTCTTTATGGGTGGTAAGTGTGATGCTGTGACCCATAGGTGGTAATAAATTATGAAGACTGATTCTTGTAAGATATGAAAATTATGTACTCACTATAATTGTTGATCTTCCAGAATATCTTCACCATGTATTACCACAACCCGCCCTCCGTCCCCTGCTCTCTCACCATCTCGGTCTCTCTCTCTCTCTCTCTCTTTTCCTGTCTTCACCCCTTGCGCATGTTTAAAAATGTTTCCCTCAACCCATCCCTCCTGCAAAAAACAAGAAAGCAAACATAAAAAAAATATATATATGATATTAAGCAGTTTGCCCCCTCCTCCCTGAACTGGTTGCTTCCTTGTGCTACCTTGTCTGAGGTCAGACTGTTATTTTGGTTTCTCCTTCCATCCCTTCCCCTGTGGGTTCCCCAGTGTGACCCCCTCATTTTTTTTTTTTCTTTTTTTTTTTTTTTTAAACTTATATTTATTAATTTTCTCATATTACAGATCATTAATATCCATTTCTCATGCAGGGAATAGGATGGTTACATAACGATGAATTGCTGTCGTATTTAATTAAAATTCAACTGTACTTTCCCAATGCAGTCTTGTACAATAGGAGTGGGGAGATCCTGTAAGCTAATAACTACAAGAGTCACAAGTAAGCTACCAACCTCTTCAATGGCTTCCGGTATTTTCTATAGGGAGAGAAAACTAAGAAAGCAAGAACACAATCAAGCAGATTGCTGTTTAAACCTTTTCTACAATTGGGTATTTGACCCCACTTAAAATCACCCCCTTAAACAAGTAATCAAGCCTACTGCCAGCATTCTAAAAACAATAGAATATAACTTGGTATGTTAATTATACTGAACATTTAGCTTGTTAATTCAGTTAGAACAAAAACTGATTCATCTTGAGTCATTCTAGTCCCATCACAGAACTACTGTGCTTAATGCTTGAGATTTTGTCCACATTGGAACCTCCAAAAAACAACAGGTACCACGACTAAACCAGCAAACCTTCCTCCAATTACATGCCCGAAATATAAAAGTACCTCGGTTCCATTTTGGGCAGTGTCAAAGCTGACACTTAATCCAATAATGAATCCAATAAATTAATTTTGCAATTTAATAAACTTTATTAGAAGTTTACAAAACACATATACACATGCAAAGCCTTGACTGTCATATAAGAAATGTCAGCTTAGACATAACAACCACCTTCCCCTCCTTACCCTCCACTCCCTAAAATCTTGACCTTCTGAAACCAACAAGTAGTGATATTTCTCCCCTCTCCACAACACCCTCCACCCCTCCCTCCGCCCCTTTCTTACACAATATGGGCATATTGTAAGTCTGTTTGTAAACAATCCAGCAGGACAGTCATTGATGAGACTATTAATACCTCAATTTTTGAGTAGAACATCATAGAACAGGAGAGTTGGTAAGACAAAAAACATATATATCCTTTCACCTCCCAGCTAGAAATTGCAAAAAGGGCTCCCACCTTTTTTTAAAAGAAGCGAGAGTGTGGTATTGGACGGCAATTGCCCTTTCTGCATTAAGTGCAATGTGCAATTTCTGGAGCCACTCTCTGATTGTAGGTAGGCAGTCCTCCTTAATCCAGTGTCTCATGATAATGAGGAAAGAGACAGCTGAGATTATGGCTAAATACAATTTATGGATCTTTGGGACCACAGCTGAGAGGTTACCAAGTATGCATATTTCTAGTGTGAAATAATTGGCGCCTCCAAAGAATGGGTCAAGATATTCCTTAATTTGCTGCCAGAAAGCCTGGACTTTAGGACAAGTCCAGATCAAGTGTCGTAAGGAGCTCTCCTGTTGACACCTTTGACAATTTGAATCTTGTCTTTTACCCATATGGTGGAGCTTGAGTGGGGTATAATACAGGTTATGGAGAATGTAATCTAACAAGTCGCAGTCTATCTTGTTTTATGTATCTATAGATATTTGACCATATTGATTTCCGAGTATTTGGTTCATAAGAGAGCTCTGCTGTATATTGCCAGTAATAGGCCATCGGTAAATGGCCTAATCCAACATTGGTGACCAGCCTCTGGTATAACTGTGAAATTGGTCTGGGCTGTGCGGCAGTACTGGATAGATCTGAGAAAAATTGAGAGGCCACTGAGGACCAGGGAGACAAACCAAGGACTGTGGACATGCAGTGTTTAATCTGTAAGTATTTAAAACTGGAAGTTCTAGAAGGTGAAAGGTTGTCTGAATTCAGTAACATATGTGACCTTGTTCTCCTTAACCAAATCTGACAGGGCAGTGATTTTTAGATTCTTCCATAAGTCCGGGGTAATCACCTTATTTCCAGTTAACAAATTTAAATTATTAAAAAATGGCTGTCCCAAATCGTGTTTATTACAGACTTTTTAGAAATGGCACAATTGTAAATGGGCCTTCACTGGCCAACCAATCGGAGAATACCTAAGAGGGAGGGGCAATGTAGTAAAGGATGTATATACCAGTGAGGAGAAAGATAGGTTCTGACTGCCCACTATGTGCCGCTCTATGTTAAGCCACGCTAAGTTTGAGGGATCCTTTTTCTGAGAGTCTAGCCAGTGCAAATATTTGCACCCCTGAAAAGCAAAATAGTAGAGTAGTAAATATGGGATATTGAGCCTTCACATCTCTCTCTTCTTCTGACAAGTTTGACTAAGGCCCTCCTGGGCCATTTTTCTAGCCATGAAAATGAAGACCAGATAGCGTTAATTTTCTTAAGCCAGGCCAATGGAAGGGCGAGATTCAGCATGGACAATGTGTGCATTAACCTTGGAAAAATGACCATTTTCAAATGTTAATTCTCCCCCAAAGGGATAGGGACAAACATTGCCATCTCTTCAAGTCTTGTTGCATCTGAGTTACTACTGGATCTAAATTGAGAGTTTTCAACTTGTTAACATCTTGTGTAATATCTATCCCTAAAAAAGTAATAGAATTTGAGGCCCATGTCTTCTATATCTGCTCTGATGCAAGAGGGAGTCAGGGATAGGACAGTCGTTTTGTGATAATTTAATTTATAGCCAGCCAGAAGGCTAAATTCTGCTATTATTTTTAAGACCGCCTGCAAAGACTGTCTCCAATGAGAAAGATGTAAAAGAATGTCGTCAGGGAACATTGAAAGCTTGTATACATCTGGTCCTATCCCTATCCCCCGTACGTTTCAAGCAGAGTTGATCTTCCTAGCCAGTGGTTCAATATAAAGGTTAAACAACATTGGCAATAGGGGACAGCCCTGACCAGTACCCCTAGTCAAAACAAAATTCGTGGATAGAGCCCTGTTACACATTACCCTAGTAGATGGGGTGTTATATAAACCTGAAACTCATTGGACAATGGCAGCAGCCCATAATGAGGGAGGATGTCAAAAAGAAAAGTCCAGCTCACCCTGTCGAAAGCTTTTTCCGCATCTAGGGAGACGAACACCTTATCAGAGTTCCCCTCCCCAGACGCTGACAGAATGTGGAATATCTTTCTGAAATCATCACTAGAATCTCTCCCCGACATGAACCCCACTTGTTCTGGACCTATCAAAATCCCCCAAATGTTTTTCAGGCAGGTCACCAGGATACTAGCTAATAGCTTGACCTCTATATTTAATATTGAGATGGGTCTGTAGTTATCGGGAGTAGTATGGTCTCTTCCGGGTTTGGGCAGTACTACAATATGGGCCTCAAAGAGTGCAGACTCTTTTATAGGGGCAGAACAGATATAATTAAATAGGTTACTTAAATAAGGTTCAGGTCAGATTTAGAGCATTTATAAAAATATGGGGAACAGCCATCTGGATCTGGGGCTTTGTCGGCAGACAGACGGTCTGTAGCGTCTGATACATCATGGAGTGTAATTTCACCCATTAATGACTTTTGCTGGGTTGCATTAAGTTGGGAAAGCTCTATCTCCCACAGGAACTCTTTAAGCCTTTCATTATATTCATTGTCTGGTGGAGGTGCTGTATATAATGACTGGTAATAATCTCTGAATTTATTAACAATGGTTGTAGGATCAGAGGTCAGTACACCGATTGTCTTGTCCACTAGGGCGGAAACCCATCTTGCTTCTTTCTGTTGTTTTAACCTGTTTGCAAGCAGTTTTCCTACCTTGTCACCCTGGCCAGTGTATGTAGCCTTCCATTTAGAGGCTGAACGTAGGGAGAGATCTAAGATATGTGCAGAGTATTTTGCCCTTAGAGTCTGCAACTCAATCCATAACTGTTCCTCCGGGGATTTGTTCAGCTGCGCCTGCAGAAATCTAATATGAGCCAACCATTCTTCCGTTTCCTTTGTCAGTTTATGTTTCCTTATAGTAGCTAATCTAATGAGCTCTTCCCGCCAAACTGCCTTTAAAGAACCCCATAAAACATCTATAGCATTAATAGATCGATAGTTTGTATCCCATGTACTCCTGATGAATGATCTCATATGCTCCACTACTTTCTCATCTGTTAACAATTGAATGTTAAGAGACCACGTACCCGAGCCCCGAGTGTAGGGTGACACCCCCAAACGAATCCAGATGGGTGAGTGATCGGAGAGCACTCTGAGATAAATGCTGATATCCTCAACACCCTTCAGAGATGAGGAGCTAAGGAGAAAAAAGTCTATTCTAGAGTAGACCCCAGGGGGTGGGGAATAAAATGTGTAGTCTCTCTCATCAGGATGGAGGATTCTCCAGGGGTCGGAGAGACCTGTGTCTGCCATAAACTCCCGCAGGTCACGCTGTGCTGGTGAGAGGCCCACCCTTCTACGGTATGATCTGTCCAGATCATTTGAGAAAACTGAATTCCAGTCCCCTCCTAAAAGGCATGGAACATTAGGGAATGAAGCTATTAGGGTTGCTAAGGGGGGAAGAAAGAGAGAGTATCTACATTAGGGCCATATATTGAACCTAGGAGAATCTTTGCCCTGGCTAAATGACCATGCAGCAACACATTCCGTCCGTCCGGATCAATCCAGGTCATGATTTCCTTGAATGGAACGTTTTTCTGAAATAATATCGGCACCCCTCCCCCCACCATGCTTATTGCTGGAACCCACCCCATAGACCTGTCCTACCCATAATTTCCATAACCTATCTAGCTGGTGTATACTGATATGGGTCTCCTGAAGCATCGCAATGTGCAGATGATAACGATTTAGATGTCTAAGGATAGCGTACTCTTTTGAATTGTCTTTCCCTCCTTTAATGTTCCATGAAATTATATTCCAGCTTCCCAGAGATATAGAGATTTCATAGTTGCCCAACATGATGTATCCTGCGTATTAGACCATCGAAGGAAAAGTGTCCCCTCAAATGTAACCCACCCCCACAAATCCCCTCCCCCATCAAAGCTCCCTGTCCAACTGATTCCTAACTCCCCAGAAATCAACCCCTTTCCTACCTACCACACAAGCGAACGCCCACTCCTAAATGTTAAGGCCATAATGCCAAGGAGAAGCAGCCCCCGCTAAAATCTTACAGGGAACACAAGCAGGCCCCAATCCTGCAATCCCACAATTCAAGCTGAACACCAAAATGTCTAATTACCATAATCCTTAGCAAAAGAGATGAACAAAACAAAGGAATGTTCTGAGGTTCTATGTAACTCTATATTGGGGAGTGGAGGCGTCGCCAACCAAAAAATAAATACTAGGGATTACTTTCCCCTTAAACGCTCTGTCTTCTCTTCCCCACTGGCAAGCCTCCTCTACCACGTATAGCGACTGAACTGTAGAATATAAAACTCACCTATATCAGAGGGGATTGAAACTGCTAGCTAAACCTTAACACTGATAATCCCCACAAACAGGTTGCATGGGGTCTCAATACACATAAATTAACTGTTTCAAATATGGAGAAACAAAACATGTTACATTGGCATTAAAGCCATCAAAACTTTCTGTGCAGTTTAATTAATACCTCACTGCTCAAACAAACACACGAGATGCACCCAAAATAAAATAGAATAAAGGACATACAGTCCAAATCCAACTGGAGCAAAATATATTCCAGTCAAGGCAGTTTCCCAGATTTTAAAGAAAGTTCTGTCCTCGAGGAGCATAGTTTGAGCTGGTAACAAGCTTAATAGTTATTCCAGCACAAGGCACTTCAGCCCCATATTTCACTCAGTAAAACATGAAAATAAGTGGATGGAAGGAAAAATGTGGGCCGACTGCCATCAGCCAGTTCAAATCCCGAACAGTGTAACAACAGAATAAGCAAGAACCCCTCAAAAACTGCAAAACTAAAGTCATACCCAACCAAGTATATAGGGTCTTATTACTTTACTCTGCAGCTCCCGGTATTGCCATCCATCCGACTACTGGTGGTACATTAGTCATAGTTGTGCAAGTCTCTGGTAGTTCCCTTGAAGTCAATGACTGATCCCCACAAAGACTCCTCTAATCTCAACCACCCTTTCTGAAGAGATCAGGCAGCTTTTTGGTGAGATCTGACGCCGCTTGATCTGCTGTATTGTATCACTGAATGCCAGAAGGTAATGAAACTTCTGAGCAAGAAGAGTAGAGCATCCTATGTTTGATTTTAGCTGCCCACAACTTTGTTTGAATAGGCCTGTAAGTGGCGCGCTCCTGGCGGCCTTTGAGTCAGATCTGGGATTAAGTGCAACCTCTTGCCTTCCCATTCTATTTTTTCTATGTTTCTTGCAGCTCTTAAGATATGATCCCTGTCCAGGTAGTTAAGGACTTTAAATATTATGGGATGGGGTGGGCGATCTGGGGCAGGCTTGGGTCTAATTGATCGATGGGCCCGCTCGATGACGTACGCAGGCCCATTAGGTGAGGGGCCTGCAATATTCACACATAGGGTCTGAAGAAATGGGATTGTGTTAGTACCTTCTTCGCCCTCAGGCAGACACAGAAGTACCAGATTATTTCTTATGGAGCGGCCCTCCAGGTTGTCTACCTTGTCTTCCAGTTTTTTTACGGCCCTCTTCATATTAATATTATCCGTCTCTAGTTTATTGATTCTGTCCTCCGTTGATGAGATCCGGGCCTCCGAATCTGAGACCTGAACAACTAGGCCAGACAGAGTGGTCTTCCAGTCTCGAAACTCCGAAATGAGCAAAAAGAGTGCAGTTTTAATAGTTTGGATGTCCTCATGTAGTTGCTCTTGTGTGGATCTAGGAGATTGTTGCTGTTTAGCTGCTACTGGCGATGTGCTTCTGTGGGATCTCTTGGCTTCAAGCCCCACTGCGACATCTGATCTCCATCTGAGTCTTCTCGGAGTAGACAGCCTGATACCTGGGATGCATCTTGAGCGGTGAACTCCATTTTTTGGAGCAGGTACCTTAGGTTAAGATCTGCAACTTTAGAAGGAGTTTTGTTTAAGTGGGTATTTGAGGCATTAAAATGATCCGAATTAGCAGAGCTACAACCGCACGCTGTTCCATAGGCATCACGTGACTATGAATCCAATAAATTTCTAATAAATTCCTAAAAGTAAAGCACTGTCTCTGTGTTTGCCTCAGCAGGAATAAAATGTAACTGTTCCCACGAGGTGTACATCAAGAGATTGCTTACAGTTCAGTCCTCATCCGAATCGGATTGCATGGTACCAGGAGCAGTTCCCTTAGCACCAAATTCCCTTTCTGCCTTCTCCATCCACTGACTCACATTCTTGTGATCGGTGAACTGCCATGTCTTCCCGTCATAGACAATCCGGAGACGAGGCGGCAGAAGAAATGAGTTGATAATCTCCAGGGCTCTCAATCTCTGTCATTCTGCAGCAAAACGTTTGCGTCGAGCTCGAGTTTGATAGGAGAGATCCGGATAGATCTTGACGTCTGTTCCATTAATTGTTAGGGGGGTAGTTTGCTCTGGCAACTGACAGAATTAGATCCCAAGTCTCAGAGCCCAGAGTGTGAAGAAGGATAGTGTGAGGCTCAGTCGGGGTAGCAGGTCGCGCCCTTGGATTGACTCGAAAAGTCTTCTTTAATGCAGACCATTGAAATACCTCATTTACCGGCAGATTCTTTGCTAGCCAGTCAATTAAGGACAGCAGATTGATCCCCGCAGCCCCTTCCAGGACCCCCTACGAACCTCGGATTCCCGGCTCTGAGTTTGTTCTCCACTGTCTCCATTCTGCTATGCAGTTGTCCATTCTCTTTAGTGAGGTGGCCACTGTAGTTAACGTTGTAGTTCCTCACTTTTCGATGTCTGTGACAGTGGCTGTCAGCGTTTGTATGGCTGCGTCCTGGGTCTCGAATTTCTTGATAAGTTTTTCAGTTTTCGAGCCCATTGCCCGCATGGACTCGAGCATTGGATGCCAGGGGGAATCAGAGCTAAAGTTTGAATTGGCATCAGGGTTGCTCGTGGCTCCCACGGCTTTGCTGGGTGCTGACGACGATTCTTTCGACTGTCCTTGCTGCTATGCTTTGGGACAACCCGTATTTAAATCAGATATCAAAATGATCAGTGCAAGCTACTGAGTCGTTTTATAATAAAAGTAAGTGAGATACTTAGCTTTATCTGCAGTAAGGACTCCTCATGGAAGAGAGCTCTAATGGAGTTCAACCAGCCTGGAAGATGACTCTCTAGCGTGCCCCCCCCCATTCTTTTTTTTTAAACAAAAAGGGGGGGAGGCAAAGGGAAAGAAATGTAGATATTTAAACCATGTGGTTCACTGCATGAAAAAAAAAAAAAGAAAAGTTGAGAGAAGGAGTGAGATCCTTTCCCAGCCATTTTTATTTGACTGTGGCAGTTCATTGTGAGCTTCCTACATTCCAGGAAGAAACTCCATTTGCTTTTTTGCATTACTTTGTTTTTATTTTTGTTTGGAGCCTGTGCTTCTTACCAGGCTAGGCCTTGGGGGCATTAGTGACTGTAGCCTCTCTACCCTCCCTAGGGCCGCAGCAGCTCTTTCTCCTAGGCCACTGTTGGTTCCCCGCTGGATGCCCCACCAGCAGGGCTTTGGCCTCTCCCTGCATTCCTCTTCTTCAGGCTAGCCCTTTTGGAATTTTGTGATTTCTTGCTCTACCTCTTCTCTGTTCTGCTGCTTAGCTTTCCTTACTATGGGGTCCTCTCTCTCTCTTTTTATAATTTGCCTTTTTTATTAAGTATTAAATACATATGAGATATTATGGGGTCCTCTTCCTTGTTGTTCAGGCACCCCTGCCTCCTAACCTCCATGGGGACTGTTGCCCTGATGGCCTCAGCCTCTTTTTAACATATATTAAAAAAAAAACTACCTAGGCTCCCCCTTCTTTCTCTCTCTTCTCTAGTAGTCTGGTTTTATTGTTTTGTTCTTTTTATGTCCTATTTCCTTTTTACTACCCCATGGGCAATCTTGCCTCTCCTCTTCCTTTCTCCCACTTTGTTTCTGTCCCGGTGACAGAACTGAGGTGGGCAGGGGGCCGTCGTCGGTTACTGGCCAGCCCACGAGCACCATGTCATACGTGAGTTTTGTGGGTGGTGCCGTCACCTACGTTGGCCCCTTAGCTGTAAGCTAGAGAGGTTTTATGTTCCCAAGGGGTCCTAGTGCCTCTGGAACAGACCCATAGGTGGTAATAAATGGTGTAGATATTCTGGAAGATCAACAGTTATGGTAAGTATGTAATTTTCATTTGTCCCTGGTGTCTAGTGGTACCCCCTGACCACCGATCGCCCATCCCCATACAGTGTTTGTTGTCCCTAGTGTTTTCTGGCACGCCACCCACCCATCAATTCCCCATCTCTGCAAGTGTTGTGAATACCTTGGTGTCCAGTGGCACCCCCCTGCCCTCTGATCTCCCCCAGCCCATCAGGCTTAGTTAGTCCCTGGTATCTGTTGGTCCCCCCCCCACACCAAGCACCTATCCCAGTACCACCCAGACTTCCTGGTGGGTAGCAGCCCCTGCCCACACCAACCACACCACCCAGCCAACTCCCACCCATGCCTCTGTAGGCTGTACCATGCAGAGGGTCTGATACAGCAGACAACATAGCCCTCCTTGGCCAGCCACTGTATACGCCGTATAGGATGACAGAGAGCGTGTGTACAGTATGTCGTATACTGCATGCACACAGCCCTTTTTTTTTTTTTTAATTGTTTAACCAGGAGTAACATACTAAGCTGAAAGCTTTTTTACGGGCGCGACCTGGGAGCACAGGGAAGTTAAGTGACTTGCTCAGGGTCACACAGTATGTTAGCGGAAGCTATGGGATTCCATCCCAGGTCTGGTCTGCTGGATGTCACCAGATTTGCAGCTTAGAGCCTTAAACCACTGCACTATACTGCCTCCCCTGTCTTCCCATACGGCAGCCAGCCAAGGAGGTGAGAGGAGGGCTGTGTCAGTCACTGTATTGGACGCTCCATGTGGAACGATCTACAGAGGTACAGGGGGTTGGCTGGGTTATGTGCTTGGGGTGGGGGTCGCTAGCCACTCAGGAGTCTGGGGGTACTGGGATGGATGCTCGGTGGGTGGGGATGCCACTACATACCAGGGACAACAAACAATGTATGCAGATGGGGAATCGGTGGTCGGGGGGGTGCCACTGGACAGCAGGGACAACACACAGAGAGTACGGGAGCATGTGATCGGAGGGCAGGGGGTGCAGCTAGACACCAGGGAAAATAAGATTGTTAGAGGGACGTGCAGTCGGGAGGGGGGCACTAGACACTAGGGAAAATGAGATTGCTACGGGGATGTGCGATTGGGAGGGTGCCACTAGACACCAGGGAAAATAAGATTGTTACAGGGCTGGGTGGTCAAAGGATGGGGGGGTGCCACTAGGCACCGGGGCATCCACGGCTATTATGGGGATGGGTAATCAGATGGTGGGGGATGCCACTGGAAACCAGCTAGGACATTTGCATTGAGGGGATGGCCGTTCGGGGTGGGGGGGCTAATCGCCACCATGGCTGATGTCTCAGTCGGCCACAGGATGGGTGCAAGCCTGCCTCCACTTCACATGCAGATAAGCCTATAATGGGCATGCGACTGGCCCATTAGCACCTTGCATGCCCAGTGGGCTCATTTGCATTTTTCCGCTGAATAGCGTGCCATGGGCTCTGGGCACTGTATGGTCTAGGGGATGCAGTTCCTGTGGGCTACATACAGCTCAGGTCCATGTCAGGCAGTGCTGCTTGACTTAGTGCTGTGCCGACATGGCCCTATATTCAGTCTGATAGCGCCGGTGCACTATACGACTGAATATAGCAACCTCTGAGTTGGGCACAAAGGCAAATGCTGCACAAACCTTTGCACTCTGCTTTTGCCCATATTTGAATATTGGACCCCGGGTTTCTGAACAAAAGCATTTGAAAAAAGAAAAATTCAAGATGGCCAACTAAGAACAATGATACCATCTATGCAGAAAGGTCATTAGCTGGGATCCCTGGATCTGAAAGATGCCTGTTTTTATATCCCAGTCAGACAGTCTCACAAAAAATACCTCTGATTTCAAGCTAGGAACTTCCTGTACCTGTTCACAGCTCTCCTATTTGGTCTCACCTCGGCTCCAAGGGTTTTCCCAAAGTGCCTCGCTGTGGTGGCAGCACATCTGAGAAAACAAGGCATGATGGTTTTCCCCTACCTGGACGACTGACTAGTCTCGGGGAGAACAGAACAAGAGGCAAGGTGCTCAGTTCATTTGGCAAAAAGCACCTTGGAGGACCTGGAATTCTGCACAAGTCCCAGCAAGAATCTGTTCAAGTACTGGACTTCATTGCAGCAGAGCTAAACACCCTGCAGGGGAAAGATTTCCTCCTGCAGGCCAGAGTCACAGCTTTGATAGCAAAAACAGAGTATTTCACAGCAGGTCAGCCAAGACCTGCAAGATGCTTCCTACAGTTATTAGGGCACATGGCCACATCCCACATCCGCAGCTGTGGTTCCATGGGCCAGGTTCCAAATGAGAGATACCCAGTACCACTTAAGGGACAACCATTCCCAGAGATAGGATCCGCTTTCAAAGCTAGTGCCAGTGACAAAAGTAATAGTGGAATCATTAAAGTGGTAGAAGGAAGAAAGCAACCTCAGAGGGGGCATTCCCTTCCTTCAGCAATAGTCAGCAACTGTTCTTACTACAGATGCCTCACTCCTGGGGTCAGGCGCCCACCTGTAGGACCTCACAGTGAATGGCACATGGAGCCCACAGGAGTCACTAGAACACATAAACCTTCTGGAGCTCAGAGCAGAACTTCTAGCAATGTAGTCTTTCTCCTCCCAGCTACAGGGTCAGACTGTCCAAATCGGGACAGACAACACCATAATAGTGTACTACATAAACAAGCAGGGAGGAACAGGATCCTCAAAACTGTGTTCAGAGGCAGTGAGGATCTGGGACCTGGCATATTCATTAGTAGCAAACATATTTTCAGTGCATTTGCCAATGAAAGACAATGTCCTTGCAGATTCCGTAAGCAGAATCAGCCAGGAACTCCGAATGGGATTAAACCAGCAGGTTCTGGCCACAGTGTTCAGAAGGTGGGGTACTGCCAATATAGACCTGTTTGTACCTTGGGAGGATTATCATCTCACACAGTTTTGTTGCAGACCACCAGCAAGAGGAACAGTCCCAGAGGATGCTCTGGTACTGGACTGAACAGGTAAGTTTCTGAATGTCTTCCCTCCATTTCCACTCATTCAGAAAGTACTCCTGAAACTCAAGAGGGAACGTGCAACAGTGATCATGATAGCTCCAGACTGGGCCAGGCAGGCCTGGCACTGTATGCATGTGGTCCTGTCTGACAAGAATCCAATCAGCCTGCCACTCGTTCACAATCTGTTGACTTTGTCTCAGGGCAGAATAATATTTCCGAACCGCAGGACCCTACACCTGAGAGCATAGTTCTTGAGGACTTAGAATTTTCCAGATTGGATCTTTCAGGAGAATTCCTGAAGGTGCTTAAGGTTTCAGTGAAACCTGCTACCAAGAAAGCTTATTCCTGTAAATGGAAAGGGTTTTCTTACTGGTGTACCCCCAGAAAAATAAACCCAATAACGGCAGGGTTGCCTACAGTATTGCTGTACCTAGTACACCTACAGTCATTAGGCCTATGGCCTTCAACTTCAAAGGTGCACTTAGCAGCAGTATCAGCATACATATTAGCTGGCAAGGAATAGTCTTTGGCCTCACTACCCATTTTTCCCTGTCCCACCCTGAGACATCAGCATATGCCTTTCCCAGCTTATGGAGGCTCCTTTTGAGTCTGTGGTAACTGCTGACCTGAAGTATGTCTCATGGAAAACCATAGTAAATTGCAAGCCCTCTGCACAGAGCCATTCCCCATGGGATAAAGTAGTTCTTAGAACCAACAGAAAATTCCTTCCTAAGGTGATATCTGAATTCCACTTGAATCAGTCAGTGTCCCTCCCTGTACTCTATCCAGAACATTCTAGTCCAGGTGAGGAAAAGTTGCACAGCCTGGACCTAAAGTGAGTTCTGACTATCTACATGGACCGGAAAAAAGATGTCGGGTCCCACAGCACCTAGCCTTTTGTTACTTACGGTGAAACTGGCAAAGGCAAATCAGCTACAAAGAGATCCGTCTCTCACTGGATAGTCTCTTGCATTCAGTTGTGCTATGAAAAGGCTGGAAAATGCCACCAAGAGGCTTAAGGGCACACCCCACAAGGGGTACCTCTGCCTCAGTGGCATCCTCGAGGGGTATCCCATTGTTAGACATTTCCAAAGCAGCTACGTGGAAAACAGTACACACTTTCACAAAGCACTACTGTTTAGATATACAGTCCAGAAGGGATGCCAGTTTTGGAACCGCTGTCTTGCAGAACCTTTTTTCTAACTAGCTTCTGGACCCAGCCTCCCAAGGTACTGCTACCAAGTCTGCATAATGTGTAAATATTTAAGTTAGGGGTTCCTGGGTTAGAAGAAAAAATATACTCGCCATAGTAATGCTGTTGCTTCTTAAAGGATCCATGACTGTTTATACTCCCTGTCCTGCCTCCCTTTCCAGAACCTGAAATAGGTTCACACAAGAATTAAGTTATTTTTTAGTTGAGGTTGCTTGAGCATTACTATTTCCTTTTTCTTTTATTCCTTGGTAACCGGATAGGGACCACTAGGCACAAGTGCCTGTTTTCAGGGGCACCCTGGGAGCACTGGATGATTAAGTGACTTACTCAGAGTCGCACAGTATGCAAGTGGTGATTGTGGGAATCAAACCCAGATCAGCTGGATGCACCAAGCTCATTCACAGCTTGTTACTCTAACCTCTGGGCTATACTGCCAGCCAATTGCAGTTCCTACAATTGTAAGTTAGTTGTTATGGTTTATATGACAATTTTTTTCTCAAGTCTGCTTTCAATTTACTTGATTCTTTTTAAAATACTATGGAAAATTTATAATTTTATGGTAGCCTTTTAGCTAGTTTCACTAACTGCTGCTCCACTCTAGCTTGGACACAAATCTGAGCAACTGCCAGAGTGTAGCGCAGATGCAGTTTTGAACCTACATTCCAAATTCTAAAAATGTGCATAGGTTCTATCTCTGGTGCGTCGCTCTCGGCTGAGATCACTGCATTAAATGTAAACATAGTGAGGGATCCCTTAAGAAGAAACAACATTACTGTGTGTCAGTGGCTCTGCAGGTTGCATACTCGCATCTGAGGCCAGAAGATCAGAAGGCTGTGGGTTCTAGCTCCACAGCTGGGTCTTGGGTTAAGTTCCAATACTGACACTGTAGTGGAGCATGAGGGGGGTGCTGCACTCCTGAGTTGCCGTCTTTCGGATGAGACGTTAAACCGAGGTCCCATCTGCCTGTTCTGGTGGTTGCTCAGGTGGACGTTAAAGATCCCATGGCACTTCTCGAAAAGAGGAGGGAAATTTCCCCGGTGTTCTGGCCAAGTTTTCCCCATTCACTAAAAATACCACCAACAGCTTAATGTGGTTCAGTTTCAATTGGTTACCATCTGTATCCCTCCCTCCCTCCCCAGTCGCTCCTGAAAAAGGGACTTCTAGTCTCAGTGGGCCTACCAGGTCAACAAATTCAATAAATAAATAAAATAAATAACATTTTTCTTGCATTCTGTTGTTTGGCTAGCTGGTACTATGTTTGCAAAATAGGTGCTTCTAAATCACATTTATGACACAGTAAATTAACAAAAAAACAGAAGTGCCCATAAAAAATTATCGCTTTTCTATTTTCTAGGGATGTTGCTGTTGACACTGTAAAGACAGGTATGGGAGGAGCTACAGGTAATAAAGGAGCTGTGGCTATACGGATGCTCTTTCATGCAACTAGTCTCTGCTTTGTATGTGCACATTTTGCTGCTGGACAGTCACAAGTCAAGGAGAGAAATGAAGATTACATAGAAATAGTTCGCAAACTCAGTTTTTCTATGGTATGTACCTTTATGGTTTGTTTACATAATATGCAGTGGAAAATTCAGAAAAACTTATTTTCACCTTCATTCAGCAGATGCATACTGTGATACTGAAATATTAATCACTGATAAGGCTACAGACACACACACACACACACACACACACACCCCTATGGAGTAAGCTCTCAAAGGAAGATTCACGAGTAGGGGGTATTGAATCTTTTGAACTCTAATTGGATCAGTGCCTCATGCAGAATACCATTAGCAGGTATAGCATTTAATTCACTGTGAGGAGGGGAGATTTCCCTGAGGTTTAAGTTTTTTTAGTTTAGTTTTTTTTATGGTTGACTGGCAAAGGAAGTTTAGGCAGTTCAACCTATTTTCAGCCTCGTTGGGGGGAGGTAGGTACAGATGCAGAATACATCATGTTGGGGGCTGCAGCTGCCTAGTTGGCAGGAGATGAATGCAATGAGCTGTTTATCTTATTTTTTATATAGAATATCTTCTTCTAGGAGCGTGGCTATCTTCTTCGTCCACACTGTTTGGCATGTCCCCTTCCACTTTAAATCTTGCTGGAAGTCTTCAAGCTGGCTCCTCCCACCCGCCCGGGTGGTATATACTTCAGCTCCGCACCATGACGTCAGATCTTCCTTTCCGCTGGAAGATACAGGTCCCTCGTGCTCTCACATTTCGTTGATCCTGGCTTTCAAATTGTCGGTTTTACCGAAACTTAAACTCATTCGATTTAGCGATCACGCTTTCAAAGCATCGATCATGGAGGAGAAATCTTCCCCGGGATTTCGACGGTGCCCCTTCGGCCAGAAGATGTCGCGCACTGATCCCCACCTCACGTGCGTTTACTACCTAGGTGTCGGCCATGACATCTCGTCGTGCTGTTTTTGCTTGGCCTTCCATCCCAATGTCCTGGATGACCGCAAAGCACGTCTGAAGCTGGGGAGACTGGAAAAAAGGAACCCTCTGGTGAAATCGAAGGAGGCTAGGTGGGCGGTTTCCATGGCCGCGGGCACCGGCGAGCAGCTGGAACAGGTGAAGGCATTCGAGGAGGAAGCCGCTCATGCTTTGGGCAATCGAAGCTTCTTTGTCCCGCTGAACCTGGGCTCCACCTTCTCGGGCTCTTTCAAGGAGTTGTGCCAGTCTCTCCCCACCCGGGGAGAGGTGCCCTTGGGCTCGCATTACTCCCGCTCTTGGAAGAGGGAGAAAGACCCATCGTCTTCGTCCCGATGAAGATGTTCTAGGGAAAGGGAGAGGTACGACTCTCAAGAACACACGATCGCTGCCTTGGTCGAGATCGCATCCTCGGCTGCCGGCTTTATGGAGCTTCCTTCTGGTCAGGGGGTCGAGGAAGTAGCTGATGAGGTCAAAATTATCCTCGACCCTATCGACCCCGTGTCGTCGGCTGTGCCCAACGACTCCCTGGAACGGACCCCTGTTCTGGTATTCCCTGATGAGGAGACCCAGATCGCTGGCGTCCCCATCAAGGACCTGGTTCCGGACCCTCGGGTTTCGCCGATCCCTCCAGTGTCTCTTGATCGACCGAGTCAGCCTGCCCGATCTCGGTCGAGGTCCAGGACCCCCTCGGCCGATCGACCGAGGAAGAGCCATAAGCGCTCAGAAAAGAGGCGACGCCATAGGTCCTCATCCTCCTCGGACAAGGAGACGCTCCTCCGGAAACTCCGTCAGCGCTGTGAAGAGCTCATGTGGCAGCAGCTGATCTTGACCGGGCAGAAGCCGGCTCCACCGCCTACCCCGGCCATGACGTGGCTCTCGCCTACTAGGCCGAGGCCGACCCCTCCGGAACCAAAGCCACTGGTTCCCCTGCCCGTGGGGCTGGCCTGTCCTCCAGTTGGGCCTATCCCGGTCTCTTCACTGATTCGGGTGGAACCGCCACCTAAACAGCCTGTGGAAGGGGCACCCTCAAAAGCGGACTGACAGGACACCGGACTTCCCCGGCGTCTGTCGATTACAGCCACCCCAGACCACCCTCAGCACATCGAGGGTGACTTAGGTGGTAGACCGCTATATCCCGACTCCTCTGACGTCACCAGACTCCACTCCCATATTGGGGATGACGAGTCGTCCATGGGCGCAGGGATGGAGGAAGGCCCTTCCTCTTTCCAGGACATTCTCCGCCTCATTTCTGACTCCACCGGAATGCCCCTGGAACACATCCAGAAAAAGACTGAGTACCCTCTCACCGATATTCTCAAGAGAGGGGATACCCCGATGGAGGCCTTTCCAGTGGCTGAGGCCATTGTTGGCCCGGCCCTTGAACTTTGGCAGTGTCCTGCCTCCTGTCCAGCACCATCTGCCCGTATGGCCCGTGAGTATGCGGTGCCCATGGGGTCCCTTGCGGGGTTCACAGAGCACCCATTGGCCGAGAGCCTGGTGACTGACTCTGTGTTCAGGCGTACTGGCAGTTCAGCCGACACTGACCGACCCCCGGACAAGGAGTCCTAAAATATGGACCACTCTGCCCGTAAGGTCTATGCGGCCTCTTCTCTGGACCTTTGTCAGGCCAGCTCGGCCATCATTATGGCACACTTCTCTCATGCCCTTCTTGGGACATTAGACGAGGTCCTCCTGCATCTCCCTGCAGACATGCAGACCATGGTCAAGCATGTCCGTGACTGGGGCTGTGCTGTTGCCAAACAGCAGCTCTAGACGGCCCTGGACATCGGGGATTCTTGTGCCCGCTCGATGGCCGCTGCAGTAGCCTCTCGTCGCAGGGCTTGGCTGAGGCTTTCCTCCTTCCTGGCAGATACTCAGCATAAGCTTGCTGATGTGCCCTTCGTGGGTACCGACTTGTTCAGTCCGGGAGTGGACGGTCACCTTCAGCGTATAGAGCAGTCCAGTGCCACCTTGGACGCCACTTCTGCCAAGGGTTCTTCGAGCAAGAACCAACAGAAGAAGAAGCCATTTCGGCACTCTTCCCCTGCGGTCTGGCAGCCCTCCTATCAAGCAGGACAGCAGTAGGCCCAAACTTGGCACCGTCGGCCCAAGCAGGGTCCCCAGCAGGCCCGCAAAGGTTGTCGAGGCTCAGGTCCTAGAGCCTCCTCCTCCTCCTCCTCCTCTAAGCCTGCTCAGTGATGGGTTGGGGACTGCCACCCCTATACCCATCACATCATCCCTGGGCCGCTTCCGTGGGGGGGCAGCTCCGCCACTACCTTTCCGCCTGGTCCGCTATCTCTTCGAACGGGTGGTTTCTGGAAGCGGTCGGTTGGGAACTGCCTCTAGAATTTGAGCAGTACCCTCCGAGCCGAGCCCGCGCCTCTCGAGAGGAATGGATTTCCGCGTGCTCCCAATCGACTCTTCGAGATGACGTAGCTCAGTTCCTCTGCAAGGAGGTGGTAGCTCCAGTGCCAGATCCTCCAACAGATCCAGACTTTGTGTCCAGGTACTTCCTGGTGCCCAGGTGGACAGGGGGTTGGCGCCCCATCCTAGAGCTCCACGACCTGAATCAGTTTCTCAGGTCTCGCACCTTTCAGATGGTCACTCTGAACCATGCCTGGAGCAAAATATGTGGTTCTGTTTACTGGATCTACAGGACACGTTCTTTCGCATCCCAATCCATCCATCCCATCAGCAGTTCCTCCACTTCAGGGTCGAAGGGACCCTGTATGAGTACCGAACCATGCCGTTCGGCCTGTCATCGGCCCCACAGGTCTTCACCAAATGCATTGCAGTGGTGGCAGCTCACCTTTGGCGTCGAGGAGTCAGAATTTACCCTTACCTCAACAATTGGCTCTTGGCAGGTTTCACCCGACAGGAGGTGGAGAGGTCCAGGGATCTGGCCTTCCAGACCTGCTCCCAACTCGGCCTGCTAATCAACAAGTCAAAGTCGGAACTCGTGCCTTCTCAGGTAATGGGCCTCATCGGGGCAGAGCTCGACTCTTGTCAAGCTAGAGCTCGGCTCCCGGCGGAAAGGGCGGAGGTTCTCTCCTCCTTTGCCCAATCATTTCTGGTTGGGCATTTGTGCCCTTCCTGGGACTTTCTGCGCCTTCTGGGTTACATGGCGGTGTGCTCCTCAGTGGTCTGTTGGGGCCTGGTGGCACATGCGCCCCCTTCAATGGGAGCTGGCCGCCCAGTAAACTCAGCGATATGGTCAGTTCGACCAGCTGATCACTGTAACCCAGAAGATGTGGGACACTCTCCAATGGTGGATCGCCTCAAACTGGTTGCAGGAAGGGATCCCGTTTGTCCGCCCTGAGCCGATGGTCGTCCTTACGACCAGTGCCTCTCTCATGGGCTGGGGAACCCACATGGGGACAACAGAGCCCATGGGTTCTGGACCCCCGAGGAGTCCCAATGCCACATCAACCTGTTGGAGCTCAGAGCAGTAGACTGGCATTGTCAGCTTTCGCTCCTTAGCTCTGGGGTCAAGTGGTTCAAGTCCAGATGGACAATACCACGACCCTGTACTACCTCAACAAACAGGGCGGCATGCACTCCCATCTGCTATGCAAGGAGGTGCTCCGCATCTGGACCCTCATACGCCGGTTGGAGGCGGATCTCCTAGCCATCCATGTGGCAGGGGCCTCGAACCAGCTGGCAGATGCTCTCAGCCATCTCGACCAGACATCCCACGAGTGGTCACTCCATCCAGAGGTAGCGTACAGTCTGTTCTCCTGTTGGGGCAGACAGGTGGTGGACCTGTTTGCCTCCAGGGAAAACACCAAGCTGAGGCTGTATCATGCCCATCCCCCTCAGCAGGGCTCGCTGCAGGGGGATGCCTTCTCGAGGCCCTGGACCCCAGGCCTCCTCTATGCCTTCTCTCCATTTCCCTTGATCCACAAGGTGTTACTCAAGGTGAGGAGGGACATGGCAAAGGTGATTCTGGTAGCCCCAGACTGGCCGCGCCAGTTCTAGTATCCAGATCTCCTCAGCCTCAGCTGCAGGCCCCCGGAGAGGCTTTGTACATGCCCGGACCTGATATATCTGAATCAGGGGAAGGTATTCCATCCAGACCTTCAATCCCTGCACCTTACAGCCTGGTACCTGAGCGGCTAGAGTTCCAGGCTTTGGGTCTTTCCGAAGATGTCTTCACTGTGGTGGAGGCATCTAGAAAGGAATCGACCAGGAAATGTTATGCCTTCAAATGGAAAAGATTTTCCATTTGGTGTCAGGATAAGAGTCTGGACCCTTATGCTGCTCTGTTCCTAACATTCTCGACTATCTTTGGTCTCTCTCCAAAGGGGGTTTTCGGTCTTCGACCCTTAGGGTGCACCTGGCTTCTATTTCTGCTTACCGGGCGCGGGGTGGTCTGCCGACATTGGCACAGGAGACAGTGGTCAGGTGCTTTTCAAAGGCCTGGATCACATATCCCCTCCGGTGCATGAACCTCCACCTCCGTGGGATCTGCTGCTGGTTTTGGCAAAGCTCATGGGCAAGCCATTCAAACCCATGCATAAGTGTGAGCTGTCACACTTGTCGTGGAAGACGGCCTTCCTGGTGGCTATCACATCTGCCAGAAGGACAGGGAAGCTCCAGGCACTTTCGGTGGACTCCCCTTATCTACTCTTCCACAGGGACAAAGTTGTCCTACGCCCCAACCCGAAATTCCTTCTGAAGGTGGTTTGAGAGTTCCAGCTTAACCAGGTGTTGACTCTGCGGGTATACCACCCTAATTACACCTCGGACGCTAAGTACAGGCTCCATACTTTGGACCTGAGACGTGCTCTCCTACTACAAGAAGAGGACGGTGGAAATTCATGGAGAGGTTCGCCAACTGTTTGTCACCTATGCTGAAGCAACTTCTGGTAGACCTGCAGCCAAACGGACCATAGCAAGATGGATTATATCATGCATAGGTCTGTGTTATGAGTTGGCATGCAAGGAGCCTCCCAGAGGGATAAGCGCTCATTCCACCCGCCATACTGCTGCATCAGTGGCTGCTTCCGGGGACATCCCTATCCAGGAGATCTGCCAGGCTGCTACCTGGAAGTCAGCAAACACCTTCATTACCCACTACCATATCGACCTTGAGTCACGCTGGGATGCTGGTTTTGGGGCTTCAGTTCTCCAATCTCTGTTTCCTAAGTAGGGGTGTGCGCCTTCCCTCCCTCCTCCCGGAGAACTACTTGGAGTCTGCCAAACAGTGAGGATGAACAATATATCCACGCTCCTAGAAGAACAGGTTACTCACCTGTAACAGTAGATCTTCCTGGACATAAGTCTCCACCACTCATTCACACTATTGGGATCTGCGCCGGAGGCACTAGGACCCATCGGGAGCAAACTCTTTGCTGGAGGGTCGGCGCCAGAGATGGCGCGCGAGGCCACGGCACCCCGAGCCTCAGCTCGTGCTGTATCGACTGTCTCAGGCCGACCCTCCAACCGCCTCAGTTCCTTTTTCCGCCCGTCGAGTGCGCTTCAGTGCGACGTCGCTCGCTGCCGAGTCAAACTTCAAACTAGCAGCATAGTTTTCAGTTTTGTTATTTTGTAGTATTATCGATACAGTATCGCTTAGTCTTATTTAAAAATAAAGAAGTCTCAGCCTACTTTGTGGTCGACCATGAGCAGATCAGGTGGCGGTAGGAGACTTCAGTGTAAGGCTGTTCAGTCAGTCGGGCTGGGTCCGATCCACCGCCTTCTCCGGAGGGGGGGTCTGACAACGGTCAGTCCAATGCCCGGGGGGATGGGCGGTCCCTGCGGAAGCATAAAAATAAACGGTCACATGCCCGGCACCGTTCGGCCTCGAGCTCTTCTTCGGCCCACAGGTCTGAAAAGAGAGGCATCACTTGAGTTCGCCCTCTGATATGTCTGCGCGTGAGCGTTCTGTTATCGGGGCTGGTTGCGGCCTCCTCCCGGAGTCGCCAACCTCTGCTTCTGGTAGCCAGCGGCTTCGACATCAAAGTCCTACCCCGCCCGCAGGTAGGTCTTCAGATGAGCAGTTTCATCAGTGGGCCGCTCTTATGGAGCAATGGGCTCGGAGGTTAGTTCAGCTACCTGGCTCGGTCACTCGTGGGCTTTCGGGCTCATTGAGAGAACAGGTAGGGTGGTTGGATTTTCCTGGTCGCGCGGCACCTTCTTCGGTGCCGTCGACTCCGCGCTTAGGTGTTTCCCCTCACATGGCTGCGGCGCAGGGGGACACACGATGCCTTTATCTCCTGCTCTTCTTCCCTTCAAAACCTGTTTTGGTCTGGGGGTGTTTGGCGTCGCACGGCGCTGTCGCGGCGCCTTGGCGCTGTAGCTTCTCGGCGCCGTCTTGCCGTCTTGGCTTCTCGGTCCCTCGGCGTCGTTTTCGGTGCCGCATGGTCCCTCGGCGTCGTTCTCAGTGCCGTGCGCCTCCTCGGCGCCGGGGGCTCTCGGGGCTCCCTCTGCCTTTCAGGACTCCTCTTTTCACTAGTTTCCTTCTTCCTTCTCTTCTGATTTTCATTCCTTTCCTGTCCATACAGTCCCTCCTGGACTGTCAGGAGATGACATTGAGCCTGACCCAGACCTCGGTTGGGTGATGAAGTGGCCAAGCAGGATCTATCACTGCTACAGAGCCTGTGGTCGAGGACCTGTCATTTAAGTCTCTGCTGAAAAATCTGAGTTCCACTCTTTCTCTCCAGACTACAGACATCGATCCTGGGAAATTGTTAAGACTCCAATACCTTCATGCTCCGGAGATCCCTATGGATTTGACTCCTCCGGTTCAGTCTTCCTTCAAGACGTTGTCTCAAATGGTATGGAATAATCCTGCTCTCACCCCTTCGGTGGCTAAATCCATAGATAGGAAATATTCAGCCCCCAAGGATCGTCCCATTTTGGCATCTCAAGCCTTTGCGGATCCTATTGTAGTCCTGGCAGAGAATAAGGTCGTTCTTCCTCAAACTACTACAGCTCAACCTATTAACAAAGAATCTCGTAAGATAGACACCTTAGGTAAGAGAGTCTTTGCTGCTTCTACCCTAAGTATGCGTATTGCCAGCTACCAGGGCTATTTCTCACAGTATGAGTATATCCTGTGGCACTCTATCAAGCAGATGGTTGAAGCTCTTCCGGAGTCGGATGCAAAGCCAGAGCTTCTTCAAACCATTACCAGAGGTATCGAATCTAACAACCAGCAGGTTAAAGCAGCCATGGATGCTTTTCACTCTTCCATTCAGCGGCTGCTGGTATTTGCACCCACCGTCATTCCTGGCTGCGCACTTCGGGTTTCACAAATGAAGCGCAGCAGCAGGTAATGGCGTTGCCCTTTGATGGTGTGTATCTTTTTGGTCCTCAGGTAGAGCAAGCTCTAGAAGCTACTCAAAAGACTAGGTCAGCCATTAAGTTGGCTCGACCCCCTCCTGCCCCCTCTCGAGGGCATGTCAATAAACGTCAGTTTCATAATCGTCAGTCCTTTCGAGGCAGAGGCAGAGGAGGTTTCCATAAAAACCAACCTGCCCAACCTCAAAAGAAGATGCAACAGAAAGCGCAAGGGCCCAAAGCGCCCAGCGCTACCTTATGAATGGCTGGCCCAAGTCCCATCTCAGCTGCCCAAGGTGGACTTTTCCTCTCTCGGTGGGAGGTGGTCTGATGCACTTCTACAACCAGTGAAGTCCATAACCTCAGACAAATGGGTCCCTGGATAATTCGGCGGTATTCACTCAATCTTCTGGAGACCCCTCCGGATCGTCCTCCCAAACAGCAGCCCAGGCTGTCAACCCTTCAGTCAGACCTTCTCGCCGCCGAGATTCAGGGCCTTCTCAACAACAGGGCAGTAGAAGTGGTGCCGCTGCATCAACGGAACACGGGTTTCTACTCCCATTACTTTCTGGTTCCGAAGAAGTCCAGGGTTATGCACCCCATTCTGGATCTCAGAAAGCTAAACAAATTTCTCCCCAAGGAGAAATTCAAAATGATTTCTCTGGGAACCCTGTTACCTTTGCTTCATCAACACGACTGGCTAGCCTCCCTAGACATGCAGGATGCTTACCAGCACATTCCTATTCACCCGAGGCACCACAAATTCCTGAGGTTTGTGGCTCTGGGACAGCATTATCAGTTCATCGTCCTGCCCTTTGGGCTATCCTCGGTGCCGCAGGTTTTTACAAAGTGTTGTGCAGTTCTCGGAGCGCACCTCAGAAAGGTCGGGATATAGGTGTTCCCTTATCCAGATGATTGGCTTCTAGCAAGCCCTTCCAGGCAAGGGACCCTGGATGCCGTAGAGACGGCTTCTCGCCTCCTTACGTCCATGGGAGTTCTGCTGAACCTCAAGTAGTCGCAACTGCAGCCCTCCCAGTGGCTCCTCTTTATAGGTACTCTTCTGGACACCTCCAGTGCGAAGGCTTTTCTTCCAGAACACAGAAGGAATGATATCCTTCAAATGGCCCGTCACATCGGGGAGAACTCCTCAGTTACAGCTCTCTCGATGCAACGGATGCTAGGCCTCATGGCTTCCTCAGTGTTCACTGTACCCCTAGCACGTCTGCACATGAGAACCACTCAGTGGATGCTCAGTACTCAGTGGTCCCCAACCACTCACCTGCAGTCCTATTTCATCAAGGTGATGGAACCTTTAAAGAGGTCACTCACCTGGTGGTCTCAAGAGAGCAATCTCCTGGAAGGATATCCCTTTGCTCCTCTGGACCATCAGATCTCCATTACCATGGACGCATCCCTGATGGGGTGGGGAGCTCACTGTCAGGCTCTCCACACTCAAGGTGCGTGGACTCAAGTCGAGTCCCAGCTTCACATAAACGTCCTAGAAATGAGAGCCGTCCTTTATACGGTCCGAGCGTTGAAGGACATTCTGTTTCACAAGAACATTCTCCTTCAAACGGACAACAAAGCAGTGATGTGTTACATCAACAAGCAGGGCGGTGCTCATTCTTACCCATTATGCAGGGAAGCAATGAGGGTATGGGAATGGTGCTTGGAGCACAAGGCTCTAATTCAAGCGGTCTACCTGCCAGGTATTCAGAACGAACTGGCAGACCGTCTCAGCAGAACAGAGACAGACCCTCACGAGTGGTCTCTTGACTCAACCATAGTTCAGTCACTATTCGAAGAGTGGGGAACTCCAGACCTGGACCTTTTTGCATCCCCACTCAACGCAAAACTGCCTCTCTACTGCTCCAGAAATCCAGGGCCTGGCATTTTCTGTCAGGATGCATTCAGGCTGCGGTGGACAAAACGCTTTCTTTATGCCTTTCCACCTCTTCCTCTAATTCAGAGGGTACTCCTCAAGTTCGAATCCCAGGGGGACAAGATGATTCTCATTGCTCCCTTTTGGCCTTGGCAGCTGTGGTTTCCACTACTCAGCAGTATGTTGGCAGTTCCTCCGAGACCACTTCCCCTACAGATGAACCTTTTCACTCAGGGGCCTGTGGTCCATCCCAACCTGAGATCACTTCACCTTCACGCTTGGCTCCTGAAGAGGTAGAAGTAAACCAGTTCAATGTGTCTCGAAGAGTTTCAGATATTCTTCTGGCTGCACGGAAACCAGCCACTAGGAAAACTTACACAGCCAAATGGAAGCGTTTCTCGCTCTGGTGTGCAAAGTCCTCTTTGAATCCTTTTTCCTGCCCACCAGATAAAGTTCTGGAGTACCTCTTAGACCTCTCAAATTCAGGCCTACAGTTCTCTACAGTCAAAGTTCACCTTAGTGCCATTTCAGCATATCATGAGCCGATTTTTCCTTATCTCTGGCTCAGTTACCTGTGGTTAAGAGATTTCTTAAAGGAATTCTGCATACCAGACCTCCTACAAGGCGTCCAGTTGCAGCCTGGTACATCAATCTTGTGCTAGATATGCTCACTCAGAAACCTTTGAACCTCTGGCTACCTGTGAGCTAAAATTTCTCACCTGGAAGACTGCCTTCCCTAGTGGCCATTACCTCAGCCCATGAGGGTCTCTGAGATACATGCCCTAGTCACAGACCCTCCGTATACTGTGTTCCATAGGGACAAAGTAGTTCTTCATACTCATCCTAAATTTCTTCCAAAGGTTGTCAGAATTTCATCTAAACCAACCTTTGGTCCTTCCTCTTACTTTGTGAACTTCCAAAATGAAGGAGGCGTTCTCTTCATTCTTTGGGCGTTAAGAGACCTTACGTTTCTATCTGGATAGAACCAAGGACTTCATAAAAGCCAACAACTGTTTGTTTCCTTCAGCGAGATCCGGCTGGGTCAACCTGTCGCTATCAGATGTATCTCAGCATGGCTGGTGGAAAACCTTCGCCACTGCTATTCCATGGCGCAGGTTAAGTTGGAGAGAGTAGGAGTTTCGCTCACTCTACTAAGAGTGTGTGCATCCTAAGCGGAAATTACATAGCAGTGCCCATTGCAGATATTTGCTTGTGCCACCTGGAGCTCAGTGCATACTTTTGTTAAACATTATGCACTAGATGTCCATGCCAGACGACATTCTTCCTTTGGCAGAGCCACCCTTAATGGACTTCTGTCTTAGAAATGTGAGCTCTTGGTCTCTCCTGCCGCCCTCTTGGGGGATTATTAGCTCGGTACTCTCCCAATAGTGTGAATGAGTGGTGGAGACTTATGTCCAGGAAGATATGAAAATTACATACCTACCGTAATTCTTGATCTTCTTGGACGAGTCTCCACCACTCATTCACATGCCCACCCTCCGTCCCCCGAGCTCACCTCTGTTGTTGGTCTTCACTCCCTCAAATCTTTAGGCTGTGAAGACTTCTTTGTTGACCCTTCTTATACGGGTCGTCCGGACTATCTTATGTCGGTTTTAGTTAGCTACCCTTCTAGGTTAGTTAAGCTGCACCTCCTTGGTAAAAAAGGTACTGAGGCAGTTGGAGGGTCGACGCCGAGATAGTCATTACAGCGCAAGCTGAGGCTCGCGGTGCCGTGCCTGGCAGCGCCATCTCTGGCGCCGACCCTCCAGCAAAAAGTTTGCTCCTGATGGGTCCTAGTGCCTCCGGCGCAGATCCCAATAGTGAGAATGAGTGGTGGAGACTCATCCAAGAAGATCAAGAATTATGGTAGATACGTAATTTTCATTTCTAGGAGTGGTATATGTTGTTCATCTACACGCATCCACTCGACCTCTCCGGCTGTGGACGCACAGAACCTGGCTTCCAGCGGGCTAAAGATCTGGCATCATGGGGCGCAGCCAGGGTATATACTACCCGGGTGGGTGGGTGGGAGGAGCCAGCTTGAAGACTTCTGGCAAGATTTAAAGTGGAAGGACATGCCAAACAGTGTGGATGAACAACATATACCACCCCTAGAACTACTGTTGCAGGTGAGTAACCTGTTCTTAGAGTCAGTCTCCTCCACAGAGTCACACTCTTTAGTCTTGATGTCAGATGCAGTAGAACCCCATTGGAGTTATGGCATTTAGAACCAGTGGCACCAATGCTTGGTGCCAACACATAACATCACATGCGCATCACCAGTGTAAATACTGATGTTGGCTCAGACTGCCTCAGGTCTTTTTTCCTGCCTTCAAAGAGCATAGGGTCCCTTGGCAAAGGACTTAATAGCCTGTCTGCCTGCCTTGTTTCCTTCCTTTCTTCCTTCCTTCCTTCATGTTTTATAGTGTTCTGATTGCTGACTTTAATATCTATGGCAGCATATTGTTAAGAGTCATTATGTATGTTTGCTGCCGTGGAAGCAAAATTGCAATGAAGGACCCTTACCCAGTCTGTTTCCTTTGCAGTGGTCCCAGTCATGGCATCCTCCGCTGCTGCCATTGCAAGTTTCTTATGAAGATGACCATCAAACTTTGGTGCCAGCTATAGAGCTCTTCAGACCAGCTAGTCAGCAAAAGCACAAAAGGGATATATTGAGCTCTGCAGAGTAAATTTTTTGCAATTCTTTTGTCACCACTGGCATGATTGACCTCTGCAGAAAACTAACAACAAAGCACACTTCTAGACAAGGCAGTTTTTGATTCCATTGAAACTGTGGACACCCTTTCAGAGCCTGAGAGTTCTGAGCTAATTTTCTAACAGTGGCCAGTGGTGGTACTGTTTTTGGGGCCCTCACATCGCTAGTGTCATTCTCTGTTCCAAGGCTGGCATTATTGATTTTGGCATTCATAGACTGTAGAATCAACTATTTGCGGTGCTGTCAACACTGGTGCCAAACACTGTTCTAACAGCCATATTGAGCACGACTCTGGTGAGAGCACTGGACACAGTTCTGAGCATGGTACTGGGGAAAGTCCCAAGGTCGTTTCCATCCTTGGTATGAATGCTGGTGGTGATAATGATGTACAGTGAAGTAGGGAAGGGATCAAAAGCAGGGTGACGCTATACTCAGGCTAAAAAGGGTACATCAGCAGGAATAACAGGTAGTTGGCATTCTGCTGTTATGCTGTGTGTGTAATTCAGGATTTCTTGGGTTGTGCCTGAAAATAGGCATTAGTTTAGCTAGTACACTTACCTGATAAACAAAAACTTAAATAAATTTGTTCTGTTGAACTCTGTAAGCACCTTTATTATGTTTGCTTGCATGCATATGCAAGAAACATAGTGCCTCCATACGAAGTTTCGTAGGTGTGCCAGTGCCCCCTGGCTTCCAATGCCCTGCTCCTTCTGGCAGGTGCGGCCTCACTGCACCAGTAAATGTCCGAGCTGTCTATGACAGAAGTTCAGATGCAGTGGCGTACAGTTCCAAGCAAAACACCGCTATAATCAGCGGTGGTAATGTCTAGGTAATTTGCATACTGCCATCAGCAGTATGCAAAGTGCTTACACGTCAGCACTGCATTGGAACAACTGTCATACGCACCCTCGTAAGTTCACGAATTTGTAATATTTTCAGTCCAGATTTTCAACATTGACATTTTTCCACACCTTCTTATGAACAGTACAGCTGTCATTTTCACACCCTGGCCGAAATGCGTTTTTGCACTTCCAGCGCAGAATAGCACAGTCGCTATGGGAAATTAGTGTTCAGGATAGATTAAGAAAATTACAGTGACACTGTTCATGAGCGAAGATCCAGAATGCCTATGTTGAAAATCTGCTGTAAAAAAATCCTCAAACTAATTACATTACGGGTGTACATTGCGCAGTTTCTATGCACGCTTGTGACTTCACCATTTTTTTTTATATTTTCACTCCAGATTTTCAGCAATGCCATTTTTTACACCTCCTCATGAACAATACACCTATCACTTTTCACATCCTGTTCGAAATGTGTTTTCGCACCTGTGGTACCAAATGGCACAGTCGCTGTGTAAAAAAATCACCTTTTGCCTAACGAACTGATAGTGTCACTCTTCGTGCGATGAGGTCACAAAAAGCCCATGTGGAAATCTTGGAGTAAAAATACCAGGAAACGCTCTGGGCATTAGGGTTTTCGACCATAATGCCCTACCCTGTAGGGACTGACAGATGTCAGGGGTGTGACTTGGGATTGTCGACAGTAATGCTCATGCCATTGCACCCCCCACCCTCCGGACAGTGACAGGCATCGAGGTGCGCCTTGGACCCTTTGCCCCCAGAGTTCACCCCCATTCTCCTATACTGTACCCATTTCAGTGTATTTCCTTATGGAATGAGGTGAATGTAAAGCACAAACACCCCAAGGCACACCTCGACACTTGTCAATGTCGGAAGGGTAGGGTGAAGTGAAATGTCGTGACTGTCATGGGCGATGACCCAAAGGCACACCTCAATGCCTGTCCATCTCTGCAAGGTGAGGGTGGAGTTGGCGTCAGTTCAATACTTTAATGCCATTCCTGTACTGCATCTGTCTAACTCCTGCACTTCCGCTGCTAATGCCAGCAAGCAAACATTCAGCATTGACAAATGCTTGTTCTAAAAGTGGAGGTATGCTCTTTTACATTGTCCTTTGTTTTGTATGGCTGAAAAGTTCTTTGGTGGATTCAGGATGTTATCTTTAACTAGGGCCAGCTGCCTGCTACTGACAATGGTGCCAGTAGCAAGTCCAATCATAGTGAGGGCTATAGTAGTAAAGTCACCATGTACCCTATGCATCTATCCAGGACATACCATATTCAAGGTTTAACATACCAGTACCTTCAGTGTGGTCAGCTGTACCCTGCGCACCCCCCCAAAAGAAAATTTTATTTTTTCGTAATTTCAGCCACCCTGACACTTTTGCACTGATAAACGGTGCCGAGGACCTAAATTGGCAGAGCCTCTATGCACTCTTTGATGTTACCACTGCTGTCACCCACTTCACTGGCATTCTGTTAGCCCTACAGGACTGTCACTTATGAGTAACTACAAGGAGAATTTGTGGTGGGTGTACTTACTGGATCACTAAGGAACTCCTCTCCCTCATGAAAGAGAGGGACCATAAGTGGATTGCCCATAAGCTGACCCTTTCCCCTGCTCTGTGGAACAAATATCGGCACCTACATAATTGCTGCAAGCACTTGACCTGAATCCTCAATCAGAACTACTACTCCTGCCAGCAAAGGGAGAGTTTCGGTAACCCCAGGAAGTGCTGGGACTCCATCAGCTCCCTACTCACCCCTCGCACTAACCGCCCAAACACACATTTAAGCTCCCTGTCTGGCCTCCTGCCTGACCCTACTGAGGTAGCCAATGCCTTTAACCTTAAATTCACTGACCTGGTCACATGATGGCTGCCTGACCAACTGGAAGCTCTCCTCTCTCCTGCTCTCCCGCCCATCTATTTAAATAAAATTTCTTTAGATTTTGCTCTAATTTTGCGGCTTTAATTCACTTGCCTGGTGTGCAGGATTACTAGGAGGTCCTGGTGTGGCGATATCTGTTAATATGAATGCTATTCTGTGGCACAGGTTAAGCTGGAAGGCAGAGTGTACACTCACTCTACCAGAGCAGTCGCGGCATCTCTGGTGGAAATCCGTAACATGCCCATTGCAGATATTTGCAATGCGGCTACCTGGAGCTCAGTGCATACTTACGTTAAGCACTACACCTTGGATATCCAAGCCAGACGACATCTGTCGTTTGGCTGGTCTATTCTTAACAGACTTCTATCCTAAGTATGTGAGCTCTTTATTTTCCTGCCACCCGTCTCGGGGGAATTATTAGCTCGGTGCTCTCCCATTAGTGTGAATGAGTGGTGGAGACTTTATATCCTGGAAGATATGGAAATTACGTACCTACCGTAATTCTTGATCTTCTTGGATGAAGTCTCCACCACTCATTCACACGCCCACCCACCATCCCCCAAGCTCACGTCTCTGTTTTTGGTCTTCACTCCCTCAGTCGCTGGGCTGTAAAGACTTCATTGTTGACCCTTCTTACACGGGTCATTCGGACTATCTCATGGCCGATTTTTAGGCTAGTCCTTCTAGGTTAGTTACACTGCATGTCCTCGGCAAAAAGGTATTGAGGCGGTTGGAGGGTCGACGCCAAGATAGTCTTTACCGCATGAGCCGGGGCTCACGGTGCTGCTCCTCATGGCTCCATCTCTGGTGCCGACCCTCTTGAAAAGTTTGCTCCCGCTGGGTCCTAGTGCCTCCGAGGTAGATTCCATTAGTGTGAATGAGTGGTGGAGACTTCATCCAAGAAGATCAAGAATTACGGTAGGTACATAATTTCCATTTCTGGCAACTGTCGTCTCAGCTTGGAGAATTTCTGAAATGCACGTGTTGATTACGGATCTTTCCTACCATGTTTTTCAGCAGGATCGGGTCTCACTTTGTACCCATCCTGATTTCTCTCCCAAGGGGTTGTCTATATTTACCATAAATCAGACTATTCTTCTTCCTGTATTTTTTACATCTCTACAGAATGCTGGATTAGTTATCCTGCATTCTCTGGATGTCCATAGAGCATTACATTTCCTTCAGGAGCATGGAGGACTGTAGGATGTCTTCGCAGCTTTTTGTTTCATATGTCCCCTGGATGGTGGGCACCGCTGGGCTTTGTCGAGGGATATCTTCTCCATTGGGCCACACCTTTGGAACTGTAGGCCATCGGCATCAGGAGCGTCAGGAAACTTTTGCCTAGTTAGAGGGGTGGCCCACAATGACGTACAGCGTCAGCACCTATAAAACACGGGCTGTCCCGTCACTCCTCAGTGCTTTCTTTTGCCATTGACATACTCATTGGACATGCAGAGAAACAACAGTATCATTTTGTTTTATTGTTTGTTTGTTTTTGTGCAATTTTTATATTAATGTTGTCCCTGTATGCTGCTGTCAAAAGAACCTTTGTTTAGGTGTTGCACCTGCAGTTACAAGATCTACAAGGATGACATTCACTCTGTATATGTTTGCCATTTGAGCCTATCCCACAACATGATGGCCTACAAGGATTTAATCAGGCCACAAGGAGACACCGGAAGAAGGCTTTGGAGTCTTTCATTGTCATGAAGGCTATAGACCATCAGGCGAAGACCGCGAGATCCAAACCGGCTTCTTCCTCTTGACCACGCACCCTGGGTAAGGAATCACCCAGGCAGTCGTCGACTGCATTGCTGCTGAGGCCAGCAAGGATAACAGATAAAGCCAAAAACAAGGAGAAATCATTGTGGAGACCCTCCTCCTCTTCTAGCCTGGAAAAACATGCTTCACCAGTGAGGTAGTGGTCTCCATTGAAGGAGGATAAATATTCACTGGCATCCACTCTGGCAGCGATGACTGCAGCACCCCCAACCATCATCAAGACACCAAGGTTGGGGCTAGCTCTGGTGCTGCCGTACCTACTACAGACAGTATGCAGCCTTCGTCGATGGGTTGTGCCCTGATGAAAAGTTCTGACCTTTACACCGGGTGTCATTGACTCCCAGGTTATGCTGGCATTATTTTTGGAAATGTTAGCATACCTGTTTCCATTGCTGCAAACTGCAGTGTTGATTCCATAAACAGGGCCTCCCCAGGCATCACTGTCATTGATGGGTCCGAAAAGCATTCCTGCTGCACCGAAGATACTGCTGCCGCCGCCATCGCCAAGTCCATCAGTTGCCCCTGTCGTCATAAGAGATGATGGTGAGGTGGAATACAATCTTGACCTCCTAGAATTGGAGGAGGATTTGGAAAATAAAGGTGGGTATGAGAAACCCAATGGTGGAGGTTTCCCTTGCAGCTTAACCTTATCATCATGCAGTGAGGACTCTGGTATAATATCCCAGTTCTCCTCTAGAGGATCCCTCCTTCTAAGCTTTGTTTACACAAGTACAAGATGTGATGGGATTTGAGGGTGAAGAAGAAATACTCCAGTAAAAGAAACTTAATGGAGTTCTTGGAGGTTACAGCTGCTTCCACTGTTGTGGTGCCCCCTCTTTACCCTGTATTAGGAGATGGTACATTTGCTGCATGACGTGGACCTGACAGTTTGCCAGCAGTCCCCAGAAAGGCTGACAAAACAGTATGCTGCTCCATCTGTCAAGCCCTATTATGCTTCTCAGCCTGAAACTGACTCTGTGGTCATCATGGCTGCACATGATCGCTTTAGGGCTCCAAGAGTTGTGAGTACTCTGCCTCCTTACAAGGAGTCCAGAGAAATGGATATAATGGGTAAAAGGACTTGTTTCTCTTCCACTTTGGGCCTTTGTATGAAAAACTACCAGGCTTAAATGAATAAATATCAGAATAGCCTTAGAAAAGGCCAGCCCGGTGGCGTGGAGGGATGAGGCATCCTGCCTTACCTTCTGCCATGCCGGCGACCTGTGTTCATGGTGTGAGCGGGTCGGCTGGGGAGGAGGAGGGTCGAGCATCCCAAGGACAGCTCTCCTCCGGGGGGGGGGGAATCGTGATCGATGCTTGCCTGGCCCCTAGTGAAGGCTGGGGGCTGGCACACTGATGCTATACATGGTAGGCAGAGGCGGGGCAGATGCCTGGCCTGGTGTGCCTTGCATGGGATTGTGCGTGACGCTGCCACTGGTGTCATTGCACACCCTTCCTCTTGGGAGGAAGTGAGCAAAACATCTCTGATGGCTGGATGAAGGAGGGTCTCGCAAGTCCCACTCCCCAACCAGCTGGAGTGCTGAA
Organism: Neoceratodus forsteri; assembly: GCA_016271365.2. Taxonomy (NCBI): domain Eukaryota; kingdom Metazoa; phylum Chordata; order Ceratodontiformes; family Ceratodontidae; genus Neoceratodus; species Neoceratodus forsteri. The sequence goes on along the minus strand of CM057459.1, from coordinate 438,100,030 downwards.
CAGAACTGAATCCGGTCTTCGGTGGGGGCC